>PUFA01000122.1:4427500-5724548 GCA_003508835.1 Eonycteris spelaea
CAGGGAGACCTTGTATATTTGATAATGATTTTATTTTACTCTTGCGTTATGCAAATATTTGTTGAGTCTGGAATTTTAGGAAGAAAATAACTTGCCCTCAGTATTGTGAAGCATTACTCGATTACTTTCTGCATTCCATGGTTGTCCTCGTGATAGCCAAGCCATTCTTCTCAAGCTTTCTTACAAAAGCTGTTTTTCCTTCCTTAGTACTTTTAGAATCTTCTTTATCCCCAACTTAGTCTTCTAAAACCTCTGCTTCATTCTCTGAACATTATAGAATCTTGTTTGCTCTTTGGATTTAAGAGCAATGAACTAAGCTGTCTAAGGGCTTGTCTATAAAAAACCTCCTGTGTCAGTCAGCATTTAATGCTCATTTCTCTTAACTAGTTAGACTCATTAGAGTTTCCAGAGAAGGTGCTAATAATCTATGTTGAGGTTGAAAGCCAAGTTGCTTACCCCCTATTTTAATGTATAGTCCTTTAGTCTAGAAACAGTGTATGTTATATTTTACAGAGATTAAACCCCCAAGAACGAGAAAGGAACTGTCATCCAGCTGCACAGGGAAGAAGAGAGGCCTAAGAATCTCTTTCTCTCTCTCTTTGAAGACTTTCAGTTATAATTTAATTGGTAGTCCAAATCTTCCCTCAATCTTCCCCCAGAGGTTAGTGGTTTCATTAATTTAAATCTATTGAGAGTTCTTCAATAAAATTTGAAGCTGTTCTTCATATTTCCACTGCCAATTTAGGATTTAGCTTTCTACATTATCTGCTTTCCAGTTTCCAAAAATTTGTCACCTTTGTTTTCTCTCCAATTATCTTTGTCCTTGTTATGATATTTAAAATTTTTCTTTATTGTTGTGTTGCTGGAGTTTGAGCAAAAATAGAAGTGAATGCCTCTGGTCAATCCACCATTTTAACAAGTGTAACACTGTTGTTAATTCAATTAGAACAAACATATTAGAAAGGGGGAAGTCACATATCCATAGCTATTTCCTCTCATTTGATGGGAAATTGGTACAGAAATTAGAATAAATGCAGAATGTTTAATGATATGAGATTTGCCTAAGATCTCTAACTGGACTATTCTAAATTTGTAAGCCTTTTCAATTGTTTAAATTTTAGTTTATTTGAATGTTAATAGCACAGAGTTCATGAGAGGAAAACGATTGCATCATGCTCCAAAACAGCTCTCAATGTTTAATGGAAAGTATTTTCTCCTTAAATTTTCTCCTTAAGACTCCAGGAAGCTTATGTTGGGACTCTGAAATCAAAGCTATTTATACAATGACTGAATAAATATATTGGCTAATGATGACAGCAAAGACTCTGATATGATAGTAAGAAAAATACAAATCTTGGAACAAAGTAACTTTGGAAAAAACTGAGGATATCCTTAGGAAATAACTTTCTCACTACTTGGTTAGGGGTATGCTACCTTGTCAATCTAAGCATGTGCTGGTGTGAATTACATCACTGCAACTCATTAGACAACGGTTTCTTGAATAATCATTCTGGATATTCTCTTAGACTATCATATCATTTTAAAAATAAGTTGTATTCAAAATCATTATATATTTACTTATTATACAAAACCCAAATTTATACTAGTATTAAGTTAAGCAGATTCTTTATATCAAAAAAAATATGTATAATAATGAAGTGAAAAAGATTAGTTTTCAGTTTCTAAATTGGAGATTTTTCTGTGCTGGACTTTTCATAATTTTATTCTCCTTGGAAGAATGAAAGTATGGCCCATCTTAAAAAAAATGTGCTGTGCTCTAAATACCTGTCCCTGGGGGAAATTATACCTATAGAAAAGAATTAGAATAAAACTGCTTTTATAATAACAATTTTAAAAGAATTTCCAAGTGTTCATATCCTCTATTTTTACTTCAAGGAATTTTTCCTTGCCTCAGATGTGAACCCTTCTAACTGCATTGCACGTGAGAGATTACACCCTTTGTTATAGGACTCCAAGTCCATGTAACTCCCAAATGAAGCTGTACCTCCCTTCACAATTTCTGAAGTGCATACCTACTCTTTTACATTCTTCTACAGATGGGAAATAAAAAATCAAGAGAAAAAGAAGTTATTAGAAAAAAAAGAAGGAAAACCACTCAAGCGTTTTATGAGGCTAACTTTTATGACAACTTCAGAAGAGTGTCTTCTTAGAAACCATGAGCCAGAGAACTGGTTTTGGGCAGAAATCAGGAACCACCATGCTTATAAGATGACATGGATACTAGAAAATGTTGAGTCAATTGTTTTGGATTCTAATCTATAACTTCTGCTGCAAATGACCACTGATATATATTGATAATTAGGGTTTTATTGTCTATTTTTTAATGGCAATGAAGAGAAATCTTAAACTGTCATAGAGATTGGATATGAAGGTAGGGACAGCAATTATAAAATATACAGCTACCAAATTTGGGAGTATCTTGTATTAAACCCTTCGAGGAAATATTTGAAAGATTCCAGCATGCCCATTGAGTCACCATAATCATTAAATCTTCCCAGCTGAAGCCCTAGACATTGTAGAAGAAAGATAAGCATCCTATGAAATCATATAAAATCATTGTTTTAAACCACTAATGATTTGTTACATAGTACTAGTAACTGAAACAACTACTTTATTATTTTTTCCTTTGGGAGCCCTATCTCTGTGTTCCATCGAAGAAGGCTGAAGTTGCATTGCATGTTTTTACCTTGCCTGGAAAGTCATAAAACATCACTTCTGCTCCATTCTGGTGGACACCTGTGAGTCAAAACCCTATCTATTTTCAAATAGTGAGAATATAGACCTCCTATCTTAAATAAATTAGTGTCAAGTACACGTGAGATGGAAGATAGATTGTGGCATGTCTAGAAAATACGCCTTGCCACAAGACTGGTTAAATAAATCATGGTACATCCAAATGTTGCAACATGAAAACCTGAAAAAAAAAAAGCCTGAAAACCATTTAGCAATAAAGATTGTTCATTACACAACTATAAGTAAAGTAACATGGATACAAATTTAATGGAATTTATAATATAGAACTAAATGGAATAAGAGAAGAATATATTATAGTACTATTCCTCAGTAAATACAAATAAATAAGGTGAATACATTCCTGCAAAAGTGTAAAATGCCAAAATAGGCATAAAAATAAAAACAGAAGTTGAATAGATTAGTATTAAATACCTTCTATAGAGCTCAGACCAAAAATAGTTTGTGTTTCATACTAAGAAGTTTAAAAATATAGAAGAACATTGAAAGCTTTGAATAAGGAAAATAGCAGGCTGTGTTTGACATTGTCAGCAGTATTGAGACTAGACTGGAAAGGTCGGATCAAGGAAGATAGTTAGGGGGCTACTGCAGGTACCTGATTTAATGTGGCAGCCAAGGAAGCAGAAGTCACAGGGATTACTCTGAGATCCTGAGTGACAATACACCTTCATTCCATGCTCCAGGATAGAAAAGACAATAGTGCAGACAAGGCTTCCCCAGACCTGAGAATCAATTTGTAAAATAACACTTTATGAATAAGGTTAGCTAGATATACGCTAAATGTAACATTTCCTGAACCAAAAGTTGGGAAGTACAAAGTCAAGCACTATACACACACACACACACACACACACACACACACACACACACACACACACACACACACATGCCATAGGATAATCTAACAACTCCCTTTGTCAGTCTAAAACATAATATATTTAGAAGATAATTTGTAAAGTGTAGAGGTGGTAGTATGTGTTCAGCACTTTTTATTAATAACAAAGACAGAATTTGGAGAGAGGAATTTTCATATCATTAAAGAAGTAGCCCCTCACCTGGGGCAGAGATGCTGCATGGTCTCTCTTTGGCCTGGATATAGCTCCAGAGAGGTCAGAGGCCTATTTAAATACCTATCTTCTGCTATAGTTTTGTTTTTCATGCAGCTTCTCTTGTTGATACCTTAAGAAAGAGAGAATAAAAGTTGTTTTGCAGATATACTGACCCATATGAAAACATTTATATTTTTTATTCTAAGTTATAAATTTGGGGATTTAGTTAAAATGTCTTATGAACGTACTTAGGATACTTGGTTCCCCTATCTCTAGCTGACTTTAGAGCACGGGACAAAATCAGGTTTATCAACCTGAAAAGCTGAGGCCTGGTCCTAAACTATGATAAATTCACCAAATTCCACCCTAGAGACCTCTTAGGAGCCAACAAAAGGGATTTTCTCTGGGATAGATGTCCGTTGGACATCTAAATGAAATTGTTCACTTGGAATTGGAATGAAACTAGGCTAAACAAAGTGGGCTTGGAGTGCTAGACCTTGTAGGCATTAGATGCTGCTTTAGGAAAGAGTAAGATACCCCAGGAAGAGCATGTAAAGTGAGAAGAAAAACATGTAAGAGTAGAATTTGCACACACTAACATAAAGGGATGAGGAGAGACAAAGCAATGGGCACATTTTCTTTTCAGGAATATTTATCAGGAAGTCAACAACTCAGATAAAGATTTAAAGTTTAAGTGCTTAAGCTTTAAGTGAGAATGATAGTAGCAACAATAAAGGAAAATACAAAATGACTGAGAGAGATTGTGAAAAACAAAAAAACAAAAACAAAAATGAAACCCACTAATTTATTAGTTGATGGAACATGGGGTTCCCAGGAAGAGAATAGTAACAAAGTTGTAGCTGAGATTTTGAATTGAGACTGGACTAGCAAGTAAAATGACAGAGTCGAAGAGTATCATGAAAAACCGAGTTTTGATGGAAAAGCAAGAATTTGGGGGCATATCAAATAGATATTGATAGGACATAAGGTGAAGTTTTGAACAGACATCTCATCTTTGTTTCCATATATTTGTCCACTGGCTAGACCCTTACAGGTAGTTAGAATGCAACACTTGAGTTTGGGTTTGAGTGTAGTTCAGACAGAAAGATTTAGGAAGCAGTCACGTGGTAGCATCATTGCATACAGAATGAGTAAAAGACATCTCCCTGTGGGAGGGGAAGTGGAGTATATGAGAGAGGCCAGAAAAAACTAAGAGTAGGACTTTGGGGGAATATTTGGAGGCTGAGATCAGAGAAATCTGAGGAGAATATGTATAATATAGGGTTCTAGAAACAAAGAGAGGAAATTTTCAAAAAAAAAAAAAAAGTTTCCAGTTTCCGGTCCTCCTATAAGGAGCTTAAGAGTCACCACTCCACCTTAACAACAAGTAAAAAACCAAACAAATTGAAAAATCAATGATTTTTCTTATATCTAGTAGAAGTGAGGTTACAGAGTAGGCCACTGTGCCCCAAATTAGAGATAGGCAGATATGAAGAATCCCACTTACATGAACAGAAACCCATAATCAGAAACCAATGTGGAAACAAATTTCTTGAGTTAGGAAAATGTATATTGCAACTGATGATTTGCTAAAGTCTCAGTGTTGACAAGCCTGAGAGAAAAAACTCCCCGGGGACCCAGTTCCTGGGGCCTTCACACTTCTGTGAGTTTTACCTCTAGGAGCACTACCAGGATCTCACAATAAAGAGCAGAGATAATCAGCTTGTGCTTCTACAGGAGGAGAAAGAAAGTAACCATTTTGAAATATGACATAACATTCTGTTCTTTTTAACAAGGTCTGCCCTTAGGAGAGACTATTTAATCCAACCTCAACCTGCTGGAGTTTTTACAACTTTGTGGAAAGAAAATACCCAACTCCAGCCTGCTCCACCCTTCAACGTGGGAGAAGGAAAATATCAAACCTATGGTCCCAACAAAAAAAGTGAAAAACAAGACAACAAAATCTTAAAAACACTTGTGAAGTTCACAACCCAGAGGCACAGTCTCACTAAAAGACTAAGACCCAATCCTAGGACTATAGAAGGCTTCCTTTCCCCCAACACCCTGCCACATTACTAATGGCCTATCTAGTACAATTCCTTTTACATCTGTCCCCTTTTCAATGAAAAATTATAGGCATACTATATGGCAAAAAACAGTTTGAAGAGACAGAGCAAGCACCAGAGCCAGACTTGGTTATGGCAGGGAAGTTGAAATTATTCTACCACAAATATAAGTCAACAATGGCTAATATGCTAAGGACTCTGAAGGAAAAGTAGGCAACATGCAAGAACAGATGTGTAGGGAGCAGAGAGGTGAAACTTCCAAGAAGAATAAAAATAAGTAACAGAGTCAAAAACATTGTAACAGAAATGAAGAATGCCTTCGATGGGCTCATTAGTAGAGTAATATGGCTGAGAAAAGAATCTCTGAACTATGGATATGTCAATAGAAAGTTCAAAAACTGAAAAGCAAAGAGAAAAAGTCCTAAAAAGAGAACATTATTTCCAAAATTGGGGAACAACTACAAAAGGCATTACATATGGGTAATGGGAACACTAGAGAAGATATATACAGATTTCAAATATGCACATGAAAAGACATTCAAAGTCATATGTCAACAGGGAATTGCAAATTAAAATAACAAGACGACTACACACTTATTAGAATGGTCAAAATTCATAGCATTGACACCAAATGTGGAGCAACAGGAACCCTCATTCATTGCTGGTGGGAAATAAATGGTACAGTCACTTTGGAAGACAGTTTTTAGTAGTTTCTTACAAAACTAAACACACTCTTACATATAATCCAGCAATAATACTCCTTGGTATTTATTGGTATTTATTTACCTGAGGAGATAAAAACTTTTTTTGTCCATACAAAAACCTGCACATAGATAGAAGTTTTATTCATAACTATTAAAACTTGGAAGCAACCAAGATGTCCTCCAGTAGGTGAGTGGATAAATAAACTGTAGAAATCTTGACAATGGAATACTATTCAATGCTAAAATGGAATGAGCTATCAAGTCATGAAAAGACATGGAGAAAACTTAAATACATGTTACTAAGTGAAAGAAGTCATCAACCTAAAAAGGCTGCACATAATATATGATTCCAACTGTATGACATTCTGGGAAAGGCAAAACTAAGAAGACAATAAAAAAAGTCAGTGGCTGCTATGCGGGTCAGGGGAGAAGCAGGGTTGAATCAGCAGAGCACAGAGGATTTTTAAGGTGCAAAACTGTTCTGTATGATACCATAATGTTGGATACATGTCATTACACGTTTGTCAAAACACATAGAATGTGTAAGACCAAGAGTGAACCCTAATGTAAAGTATGGACTTTGGGTGATAATGACATGTCAATGTAGGTTCATCTATTGTAACAAGTGTAACTCTGGTAAGGGATGTTGATAACAGGGGAGATTGTGGGGAAAGCAGGGGTTATGTAGGAATTCTCTGCACTTTCCAGTCATTTTTGCTGGGGAAAACTGCTCTCAAAATAAAGTCTATTTAAAAAGAAGAAAAAGAAGAAGGAAAATGTACTCATTAATGACATTATAGGGAGGTCAGGGAAAAGAAAACTCAAAAAGCTACGTTATCCATCAAGTAGGTGCTCCAATCAGACAACGTCAGCTGATGGAGTATAGGAAGAGGAGAAAGGGCATCTCAGCAACCTTTCCCCAGTAAGAAATACACATCTCTAGGGAGGAGTAGCCCCCAGGTCTCATCTGATAGCGCTTATTTAACTTCACCAACTCTCATTTCCCTGAGAGATTCCTGCCCTGAAGGCTTTGACCTTTCCACCTATATGCATCATCTGATCTAGGTTCAGGTGCACCTGCTGAATTTGGGGCAGGCCTTGCAGTGCACTGTTACTGCAGCAGGTAACCAAACAGACTAACAAGAATTGTGCCACTTGACTGATTACTCCCCAATTTTTTCGGAGAAGACTGGACATTTCTCATTTGGGAGAAAACACATTTTTTTTTTGTTAAATTCACCTAGGTCAAAATAACTGATATTCACAGACAGAGCAGCTAAATGCCTCAATCAGTGGAAAACACAATCTACATAACAATCATTGCGGATGAACCTATACTAGGCATGCCGCCAGAATGATCCCCCAGATCAGTTAGCGTTGGTACACTGGAAACTTGTTAGAACGCAATTTCTTGGCCCCACTCCAAATTTACTTAAGCATAGGGCCTTAGCAATGTACTTTACTAAGCCTTTTTTTTTTTTTTTTTTTTTTTTATTAGAATTTTGTAGATGGTAAAATACTCCTGTCATTTACTCAACAATCATTACTGGGCAGCAATAATTTAGGCAAGATTTGTTGAATGAATTAATGAATAAGTGAATGAATCAGAACTCATTTTTCCCAGGCCCTAGGAAGAGAGAAAAATAAAACATAGTTCCTGCTTTCCAAGATCTGATAAAGTGATTTGATTTGTGCCTTCTCTATTAAGTACACAAAGCACACCTTTTATTGTTGTGCAACAGTTGGACTTTTTGTTTTTTCTAATGGCAACTCAATCTCTAGATAATTTCAAGCACCAGTTTCAATGTCTAAGATATACTGAAGCATGACCTCTTGCTTCAATAACGTTCAGAGATTTCTCATTTGTCTTAGCCCAGTGCTTTTTTAGGACAAAACAAAACTAAAGTAGGTGTTCACATATTTCAATAATTTTAGTATTTTAACCTTGAAATCTCATTGACAATAATTCCCAAGCCCAGGAAAGAAAACTTATTTTAAAATAATTATCTTAAGTTGATATATAATGTTCCCTGACAAGGAGGTAAAGTTCAGAAAAGGATTATAGATAGAGTATGTTCTTGAACCACATTAGATGGATTAGACTCCCAGCATTGGTTCCTTTCTGTTCTGCCATTCCCCATCTTTCTGAGCCTTTAATTTTGTGTTTACTCTGTTGCCCTATAGCCCTTCCTACCACTTCTCTCACTAAATTACTTTCTACCCCACGTGGAGAGGAAATATTTTGTCTTAAGTATTTTTCTCTTTCATGGAGTAGCTGTGAAGAGCGTTAATCTTCCTTGCCTCTGTCTCTTCTCTTTCTCATCCCACTGAGTTTGCAAGATGTTAAGAAGCCTGGGTGTCACTGTGTGAGCAGATTAAATATTGTGGTAGTCAATAGCAACAAGAAGTTATTGTCTTTAACCAATATCAAAGGACTACATATCTAATTTCTGCTTTGTGAGTATGTGGAGGAGTTCGCTGAGGAATGAGGAGAGTCGGGAGTGAGAAGGAGTCACAGAAAGGGAGGAAGGGAAGAAAGCCAGCTGTGGCAGCTGACCTGTCTTAGAAGTATGACATCGTGAAGATGTGTGTAGCCTGATTAAAAACAGAAAACATAAATTTTGGAACCCAGGGAACAACAACTAGTGCTGTTCCCGTAATCTAAAGTGTTAGTGTTGTGGAACAATTGCAGTGCTCAAAATCTTTATCAGCCTTCACTTGATAAAATGAAAAAGTCCCTCAGTGATCTGAATAACACAGAACATTGGTGAGTAGCCAGATACCAAATTTTGAAAAATAATTAGGCATTGTAAAATGGCTTGATAAAAAATAAACTCAGATTGCCCTTGTTGTTCAAAATCCTTAGTCAGGTATTAAAATTCAGTTTTATTTTCCTTGGATTTGAAATTGAATTTTATCTTTAGGAAATAACCTAGAATGCTATTCTTATTCATTTCCTGCTTTGCATATATCGAGTTTCAATCAGGAAAATGAAAAGGGAGGAAAAGAATGAAGTATGAAATAAAAAAAAAGACTGTATTAAAATAACTCCTAAAATGAAAACGAAATATGCTAAAAGGAGTTAGAATGTGCTGAAAAATTAGACAAGGAGAAAAATCAAAGCAAGAATTTCCTTACTATGTTTTTTAAATATGCAAAGTGTTTCTCAGGCTTTGGGTATGAAATTGGACAAGCATTAGTGCTTTCTAGTTAAAACTCTGAGAATAATGTCTTTTTATAATAATGCCTTGTCATAATATTGCTATACCATAGTACGGTTTCCTATTTCCCATTTGACATTAAATCTAGAGCTTATTTTTATGTAAAACAAGGAATGTTATTAAAGAAAAGAATGTTAGAAGCAAATATTGGGCATCTGAACTCAGAAACTACCTACTGCATGTCCAATGATGATTTGGGTTACCTCTTTTCGTAAACAAGGCCGTGTTTGTTGACATTGACTAAGATAGCAAAGCAAATAGGATACAAAGGGGGAAATGAGCACATAACAAAAGGCCATGCAGCTGAATAAATTAAATGGAACTAAGAAAAGATGAAGATACCAGTGCCTTAAAAGCAAAAGGCTAAAAAGGCATAAGTAAATAGAACCAAACAGAGTAATGCTGAGGGAATTGAAATTTACATTTCCTATACTAATTTGCTATGTTCGTCAAATCTCAAAATGGGTCATTATGTCAGAGTCTTTCAGTAGTGCCATCAAAGATATTGGACTGCTTATGAGAAAACATTCTTTATCTTAGGGAATTGTCATCTTCTATACTTCAAAGATAGCCCATCATACTTTTTTTAAATGACACATTACTCGTGATTTGTCTTTACAAATAAAAATTAAGAGGATAGGATTATTACGAAGTTTTCTCCAACTACTAGTGCTTTATAGACTGCCTGACTAATAGGAAAGAAAAAACAAAGCAGTACCACTAGCTTCACAGAATAAAAGTACAAATACTTCAATTTCTTAATTCAAATTGGAGGTTACTACAAAATATTACGGCTTCAGGGAAAGGATCTCTCTGGTTATGCTTCAGGTGCTACCAGATAATCTTTCAGTGCAATTCTTGCTTTCAGGAAATGCCTTGTTTCCCCCTTCCCACACAGAATGTGAGAATCAACAATTTTCCTCAGTGGGTCCTCCTAGCAGTTCTAGACCCGTGAGATAGATTTCTGAAACGTGCTAGTCCCCCAGGCGCTGTGTAGACTCACTGAAAACTCTAAGTAAAGGAACAAACAGCTACCTGTGGCGTACTAATTTTACTGCTGCGGTACTCAAATCCTTTTCTTTGCCAAAATAAACAATACATTCATAAATGCTAAAACTTTTATAAATATATTAAAAGTATCTCATGTATTATAAATGTTTCTTTCTACATTCAGTTTGACTTCTCTGGTGCTAATTATCCGCAGAATATTTCTAAAATTGTTTTTTAATTCACTCTTGAGAGCAGTGGTCTGTAACTGCATTCTAATTGCTTAGAATATTCTACTTATATATCTCTGGTTGCATGTATCCAATTCATTAATATTGGTGATCATGCTCTTGTAATCTGTTCATTAGAAGAGAAAAGCTGCAAAAAGTCTCGACTCTATTTATGTACATTTGGAGCATAATTGTTTTTTATAAGAAAGCTTTACAGGTTTTTTTTGGACTCTGTGGCTTCTACTATCACATTGAGAAAACTAGGTTCAGATAAAGTTATATTATTTTTCACATGTTTTTAGCAATGTCTGAGTAAATGATGTTCAATATCCCAAATACCTATAAGGCAGAAAGGTTTCACTGAAGGGCTTTGCTTTCCATCTGCTGGCAGATATGCTAGCTCCCCTGGATTTCATTCAACAAATGTTAACTGAAAATGATTCATCTTTTAGGCATTGTTTCAGCTTGCAGGACTGTGAACAAACTAAACATCTCAGTCTTCATGGAGCTTATATTCTTGAAGGGGAGAACAAAATAAACAAATAAATCAACATGCTACACAGTAACATGTAATGATGAATTCTATGAAGAAAAAGATAACAAGTGACTATATAGTGATTATGAAAGGGCTATTTTAGATGGGTGATCAGAAAAGGCTTCTCGAAGAAGGTGTCATTTGAACAAAGACAATAGTTTGTGCTTCCGTTGACTTTTGGTTCCTCTTGGAATGACTCATTAAATCTTACAGCGCTTACTCATCTTGTTGATTTTCTATAATAATGACATTATAGTGAACATAAGCCCTATATCTGAATAACAGTCTATGAGACAACTTAATAAGACTTTCTTTCTATTACTGAGACCCTTTAGATCTGTAGCACTGGGTGTAATGTGAGACCAACATTAGGTTCCATGGTAGCAATTCAATATAATAGGATGATGATGATTGATGATGATGATATACAATAAAAGGTACCCTTAGGATAAATTTTTAAAACCTATCATAAGTATACAATTTGTTCTTGTTTTAGGTACTTCACCAGGCCTGACAATTCCACATGTTTTCCTATAATTTTTTTTACAAAAGTAAGTCTTAATGATTTCTTCGGAGTTTGTCACACATTGATTGTAACAGTATGGTGGATCATGGTTCAGTAATGGCCTGTGACACATATGGTGAATAATTTTAAGGGTAAGTCATTTAAGTATCGCCTTATTGCTCTTTAATGAATATATTTCTCTCTACTGGTTACTTTGAAAGCAGCATTTGGGTTGCAAGTGTTCCTGGATAGTGATGACAGTTTTGGTTGCAAAGAATAAACTGCCAGGTGGAATCTAGATGCCAACTGCACTCATACATTTCCAGGTTTCCTGTAAAGACTTAGTGAAGTATAGGGCAAATTCTAATTTATAAAGATGTTGGGGGACAAAAGATAAGTATACTCTAAATGCCATGATAACACTTTTGTCTTTTCCCTCTCATCCCTCTTTAAACTGTTTGTATTCTATCAGGTTTGCCATTCGATTGTGTTAATTTGCTGAACATGGTTACTCATTCCTCATCTTGACTTTTTGTTTTACCTTTTCCCATGACTTGTCATGATATTTAAATTACTTTAACTAATCAAGAGGAGTTTTTTCCCTTTCAATTATGATGTTATACTGAATAATTAATTACTCTCTTTCATAGGAACAATAAAATTAAATCTAAATGTGGTCATCTATTATTTGTTTTTTTAAAAAAATGCTGGGGTATTACTAACTGCTCATTAAAGTTAATTTTAATGTCTCTTTTGTTATTAAATGTCCTTTTTATTCACTGACTTAAGAGAATTAATAAAGTGCCAGTAGTCCAAGCAATTCAATACCTCAAATATTTTTACTGTGAAAATTTGGCTTATGCATCAATAGAAAAATAATCCTTAAAGGAATATTTTCCTAGCATAACTTTTTGGACAAAAGATAGTTGATCTTATGATTTATTAATACTAATTGAATAGTTACTTGGCTGAGAACTTTGGTGAGTATGACTAGAGTCTTTTTCAGGAAAACTTGAGCTGAAAATCTAGAATGATCAGGTTACAGTTTATAAGCTGAATGGGTCTTTTACCACTGGTGTCTATATTGTCTTTATTTTGTGAAGATGACTTATTTAACCTTTTAATTCTGCCATTAACTATACTTTATTAAGCTTTACTATGGATAAATAAGTAAACTGAATTTTACTTAACAGAAAAACAAACAGTAGATGAGTTTTCAGAAAAATTTATCTTTCAGGTCCATGACATGAAACTATGAACGCATGGAAAGGAACAGGTTATGAATTGCTGCCAGTTTAATTAGTAGTTAAAAGAACAATTCAGGAGATGGGCCCAAACCTGAATTTTAAATGAAAATTATCAAGGAGTCAGCGAGTAATAGAATCTTGAAACCTCTGAGTTTAAAAAGAACCTTGAAACATATGAAATAATCCTCCACCTAATGCTTATTTCCTTTAAAATGCCTACTAAGTGGTTGTTGTCTAGCCTATGACTGAACATGTACAATAAGCAAATCACTACCACATTTTTATCTTTTATATTTCTATTAAAAAGTTATTGTAATATTGATATTCTTCCTAGTGTAAACCTTAGGGGATTAAACAGAACTAGTCTTAGCAGATGGAACATATGACAGCCCACTCTTTGGGAAGAGCAATGTAACATTGTGAAGCCAAATGAAGCTACCACTCCTCCTTCATTCTAGAGTCTAGAAACCATTTCTATTAATGTGGCCTAGAATGACATTAGCCTTTGTGGGTGGACATTACACACTTGACACAAAGTGAATTCAGGGGCAACTGTAACCTCAAAGTCAGTTTTAACAATGTTGCCGATAAGTCATGTATTCCAATTAAAATGCTTTAGAAGCTAATTCTGCCTCCTTTTCAGTTTTTAGTATATTTTTTGGTCCTCCCAAAATCACATTACATCTGTAAATGCATTGAACACATACATGCTTATAACTTGGTTCAAATCATTGAGAGCATATTGTAAAGAAGAGACATAAAGACTGAGGTATTTGACACACCCTAGAAACTTCCAGATATATGTTCACCTTTTAATCAATGTCATTTGGTACAGCCACTTAACTAGTTTATAATCTACCTAATTATAGTAGAATTTAGCCATTTCTTCATTTTGGTAAGATATATCTCATTGAGATGTCTTTTTATATAATATCTATATATCTTGTCTGTTACAAATGACTTATCTTTGAACTTAATAATACCGTCAAAGAAAGAAATGGGATTGTTCACTTTTTATTTTCTTTTCCCCTCCTTTTACAATCTAGTCAATCAACAGGTGTAACTGATTTTCTTCTAAACATATTGATTTAATCTATTCCCTTTTCATGCTCCCACTAGCACCTTTGTCCAAGCATATTTCATATCAATTTATTGCCTCCTAACCAGAGGTGGATCCATATTTGAGGAGAACTGAAGCTAATACAATTTACAGAGTCCTCTTTAAGGAAAATAATACAAAATTACAAAAATAAATTGTATATCGTAAGTGACCTATGCAAGGAAGAAAGCTTGAAGCTTAGTTTCATAGTAAAGCTGCCTCTGCACCTTACTGATTGATCAAGGGCTTGTAGTAGTGTGGTAACAAGACTGGCAAGGTACCTGGCGTTTATGTTCTAATTACAGGAAATAATTCTGCCGTGTTAAGAACAGCAGTAGATTGTGGTCCTCAGGTGCTAATTTAACATGACCATAATAATACTGGCACAAAAGATAGAAAGTTAGCCTTAGCCCTTAAAAGCGATAATTGACTACTCAACTTTCCTTGTCCCTTCCTTTCCCTTCCCTCCTTTTTCCTTCTTTTTTCCTTTCTTTTCCTTTTTCTTTCTCGTTGTTTTTTTTTTTTTTTCGGATTCCAATTAGGATCCCTCTTCATCCTAACCCACACCCCACTGGATCTACCTTTCCCAACCTGACCTTGATTTCTGTCTTAATGTTCTGATATGGGAAGCTATTTTCCAAATTTCTTATTCTTACTCTCTTATCTTCCTAGTCCCTTCTCCTCAGGCTGCCAGCACCACAGGATGAGCAGGCAGGCACAATACGAGGTTGAGAAAAGCAGGGATCAGAGTGTTATGTTTTTTGTTCTTTTACAGTGGCCAGCTCCTTGTTGTGAGTGTTAGGAGACACTGGGGGACCATATTTGTGGTTTTGCTGTTTTATAAAAGCCAATATTCATTATGATAATGAGTATCTGAACATCAATTTGTTGCCTTAAATTGCATGTGCATGAGACCCCTGACATTTCCTCTTTCTGAATTTCCACTTTTATACTGAAAGTTAACTTCTAAATAACTCTATTACATCATTTCTTAAAATATAAGCCAGTGAAAATATGCCACCTGTATCAGAAATAATGAGGAAGCTTTTTAAAATGCTAGTTCCTAGGCCCTGCACCACTATGTGGTAGAGAGAGTAGCAAAATTCTTCATGGAAAACGACAAAGCCAGAGGTTCTCAAATTTTAGCCAGCACCGGAATCACCTGGAGAGCTGCTTAAACCAGATTGTTAGGCCTCAACCCAAGAGTTTCTGATTCAGTCTGTTTAGGGTGAAGCCTGAGAATTTGCATTTCTGACAAACTCCCAAATGATTCTGAGGCTGATGGACCAGGGACTATGCTTTGAGGCCAATTTCGCTAGGCCCACAAGCTCAGTGACATGCGCAGTGGCAGACTCCCGTCACAATTGGCCAAGAACACCTTTCAAATCGATCCCTCAGCAAAATTACAAATCACCACATGTCACAGATTTAACAATCACTTGTAAGTGGTCAATTTTAAATCTGTAAGTGCCAAGGGTGTACTGAACTTTATCTGCTTTTTTACAGTTGAGTGCTAAACTGCAGCTTAACCTTTGTTTCTTTTATAAAGGGACAGGTATATTCTCTTATTCACGTCCTAGATAATACAATAATTAAGATGAAAATCCAATAACAATAAACCAAAAATAAATATTAACCATTTTCATAAATTTCCACCTGAATATCTGCTTCTGTACATTAGAACTAAAATAGTCATTTATTTTAAATCAGCACAGTGTGGTGAGAACTGTGTATTAGCAACTTTTGCTCGGTCATATGCAACTGCAAAATCGCAATAATTTATTATAATAAAGATTTATTTCTTATTCATGTTATGATTCATCTGTGCATCAGCTATAGCTCCACTCTACTCATCTTATCATTCCGGGTGTGTGTTATATGCCACTGAGCTGACTCCAACTCCTGGTGACCCTATAAATGAGTGATGTCCACAATGTCCTGTCCTCACTAGCCCTGCTCAGCCACTGTAGACTCATGCCTGTGACTTCTTTTATGGATCAATCCATCTCATGTTTGGCCTTCCTCCTTTCCTGCTGCCTTCTATTTTCCCCAGCATTATTGTGTTCCCAAAAGAACACTGTCTTCTCATGATGTGTCTGAAGCAGGATTGGTTCAGCTTTGTCATTTTGCCTCCAGCAAGGTTTTGGGCGTATTTGCTCTAGGACCCACTTGTTCATCTTTCCAGCAACCCCGGGTATCTGTAGAGCTCTCACCCAACACCATATTTCAAATGAATCAGTTTTTTTTTTTTTCCTATCAGCCTTCTTTACTGTCAACTTTAGCATCCGTGCATAGTAATTGAGAATATAAGAGAGTGAATGATCTTAGCCTTGGCCTCTAACACATCATTACTCCTGGTGATCTTTCATAATTCTTCCAATTTGAGCATACCATTGTCATTACAGAGGGATGGAGAAACGGCTGAAGCACACTATGGCTCTTAGTGTGCCATATGGCTTCTTCTTAGACATAGTCTGTCACTTCTGCTTATATTCCACTGGGTAAATAGTCGCATGGTCCCAACTGATGTTAATATGTCATATGACCTCATGTGGAAATATATTAACCTATAGATCAGGCATCAAATAATTGGAAGTAAAAGTACAGTATTACACACTAGAAACTAAGCTTTTCATTTAGCTCTAAATAGTGTAAGCCTAGGGATTCCAGTGATTGATATAAGACTCCAAGATGAAAAACAAATATTTATGTATTATCTGCACCTTCTACATTAGAGGGAAAAAAAGACAAAGCCAAATGATGGACAAATTGGAAAATGAAGATCATTACAAGACTTCTAGTCAGTTCATTTCTGAAAATGGAAACCATTTGCCAAACTCTTTGGTTTCCCATTTGCAAAGCAGAATTAGAAAACTTCCCTTAACCTTTGGGGTTATTATAAGAATTCATTAATTTCCAGAGAGGTTAGTAATTTCCCCCAAGGTTCTGTGTTCCTTCAAAAAAATTTCTCGGAAGTATAAATTTATTTTTAGTTGTTATTAAAGTCATGACATTGTACTTACTCTGGAAAGAATATCTGAAAATTTAATTTCTGACCTTGTTAAAGTAATTTTAAATGGCTTTAAACTTTTTTTTTACTTTGATAGATTATGTATCCTCTACTATTACATGAATAGGGACAAGGGTGCTTAGTAATAAAATTAACCTTGATCTTATAAACTAGAATTATCTTACATACAAATTCACATATATAATTAATACTTGGAATAACATGTTTTACTCCTCTGGCATAGCTTTTTACTAAACTATTTTCTACACATACTTAAAAGGAATGTTTATTTAATGAAATTTGTTGTTCTTTAAGGAAGAAATTCTAATTACTCTTTTATGATAGGCAGCAGCTGAGATTCCAAGACTATAACTACTTTTATTCCAAATAGCTCAGAGGTAAATGGCTTTCTCAACCATTCACTGGTAGCTTACTGTTAAGACAATGCAGAGAATGATTTAGATTTTTTTCATTAATTAAAATTTAAGTTTTTAAATCTGGCAATTTCCAAGTACCACTGACATAAAGTTGAGGGTGTTATTTGCTTACCAACTGCTGCACTAAAGAGCACAATTTGTAATTTCCATGACCACTATTGCCCAACACTAATGGAGGGGTGCCCAGATGAATCCAAGTGACAATTCAGAATAGCTCTGTGGGTCTGAGACAAGAACTATTGCAACAATTGTCAGTGTAAAAGGAGTCAGTCATAAATGGATAATTTCTTAGAGGGGCACATGCCCAATAAGCAACAGAAAACAGTGATGAAACATGGCTGTGATTTACTGGACCTATACGTACATTTTCCTTCTCTTAAATCATGTTTTTTGCCATCTTATTATTAATATATGGAATGTATACCTTCAAAGATCTTTCCGTGCACTATCTTATCCTTTCCTCACAGACTTTCTGGTCATATTCACTATGGAGATAAAATTACATTTCAGAGAATTTAAGCAACTTCTCCAAAATCACACGTCTAGTTAATGAAAGAATTGGAACTTGAGTCCAAGTCCTTCGTTTCATATTCTGATGCCTTTTTACACTAAACTGTGGCTGCCTACTACTGATTCAAAGAAGAAGAAAAAATCAAATGGTCTTGCAGTCAATTCAGTTCCCCCATTAAGTTTCTGAGAGCTCTGAATTGATTATTCTTCATCTCATGTTCCTTACTGCATAGAAACGATCTATGTGTCTATTATACACCCATTTATTAGAAGTGTTTAAAAATGGTCCAATCTTGCTCCTAGGCATAAAATGTACTTAACAGAGCAGGCTTGGTACATTTTCAGAGTCACAAAAAGTGTTTCTTACACACATCTTTTTTTTTTCATCTTTTTGAAATATAATAGCCAATTAGTTGCTTGTATTTACATTGTACAATTCAATGAGTTTTTTCCCAATTATAGTTGGCATACAGTATATACAGTATTTAGTTTTAGTTTATAGCATTGTGATCAGAGATCCACATAACTTGCAAGGTGATCACCCCACTAAATCTAGCACCCCTCTTCCCCTCACCTAATTATTACATTATTAACCATCTTCCCTATGCTACACTCTACTACATCTCCATGACTGTTCTGCAACTATCCATTTGTACCTCTTAATCCCTTTGCCTTTTTTTGGTCCCCTCAAACCCCCTCCCATGTAGTATCCCACTAAATATTCTCCGTATCTATGAGTTTATTCCCACTTTTGTTGTTGATTTTGTTCTTTAGATTCCACATGTAAGTGAAATCATGCTATATTTGCCTTTCTCTATCCATTTCATTCAGTGTTATACCCTCTAGGTCCATCAAGGCAATATCTTTTTTCATTCCCTTCCTTTGAGTCCTTACATGCATCTTTAGGTTTGTGTTTGCCAGAAGATTCTACCAGATATCTGAATCACATACCTCACAACTGAGTCACCAAATTTGAACACAGATGATATATTTGTTGTCATTCCTCCATACCTCTCAAAGTCACCCAAATCCATATGAAGTTAATTAGAATAGGCAGAGAGATGCATTTAGGAAAGATAGGAGTTGCTAACGTTTTTTTGTCTGTTACTTTCTCTAAGTACCTTGCTAGATGTTATGAATGTTATAAATGTTATGAATGAAATACAAGACCTGGTCTTTGCTGTAAAGAATATACAGTCTAGGTGGGAAGATTGGACAAAATCATCAAAGATAACTAACAATGCATATTATTAATTTTTCATCATATATTCAACAAATATGTATCCAACAGTAAACACAAGCCCGGTACTATGCTAGAGGTGATGGATAAACAAAGCAATAAAATAGAGGAGGCCATAGTGTAGATATTAAAGTAATATGGATGCTACATATTCTTAGAACATGAGACTTTAGTGTAGACATTAAAGCAATAGAGATGCCACACTTTCTAAGGAAGCAAAATACACATAGTCTGCTATGTAGACATTAAAGTAACATAGATGCCATATACTGCAGACAAATAGAGGATTATCCCAGTGTTTTCATGTAAGACTAACTGAGGCCAACTAAAGAATGGATTAAACCAAGAAGAGAAAGTATTTTAGATTAGGAGACTGATATATACTGATATATATAAAGTTATGGAAAATGCAAATGAGCAAGAGTTACCTGAAAAAGAACAATGAGTAATATTACAAGGGAAGAAGTGGGAGAAAGGGGTTGAGATGAGTTGGGAAGCTTTGAAACTACAAGTTAATAAGTTTAGATATCTTGTTATAATGGAGCAATTAATCATGGTAAAAGGTTTGGGAAAGAGTATCAAGAGTGGATAAGAGTTGAGGATATTGGGCAGGAGGGGGCTCAAGGAGTCTTTAGGGTATGGAACAGTATCTGTGTCTCGATTTAGTGTTTGGTTATACAAGCATGTACACATACAAAATTTCAACAAGCTGGGCATTTAATATTTGCTTACTTTCATGAATGTAAGTTTTACTTCATACAAAAGAACTAATACAAGAGAAATAGAGTGCTTATGGAGAGTTGGGGAAAATGGAGGTTGAGTGTTCTCTTTTCTTCATCTCTCATATATAGTCCATCTTTAAATCTAAGTGATTCTATCTCCAAAACATATTCTGAACTCAGCCATTTCTCTCCATCTCCACTACTTCCTTCCTAGTTCAAGCCAGTTATATGTCTCAACTGGACTATTCCAGTGCCTTCCTAACTACCTTTCTGCTTCCACTCCTGTCCCATTTCCCTCTGTTTGTTCTTGGTACAGAGGCCAAAGTTAGATCTTTTAGAACAGATCACATCACTCCAGCTGAAACCCCTCTAAGGCTGCCATGAGAGTACAATACAACCTCCTAATTATAATTTACCAAGCTCCATGTGACCTGGCCTTTGTCCACATCCCCAGAATTGTTCTACAGTATTCTACCCTCCTATGTTTGTAGACACCTTGTCTCTTCTTTTCCACAAACATGCCAAACTCAGTATAGGGCTTTGGAATGAGCTATTCTTACTCTGGCTGGAATGTTTTTTCCTGTTATTCCAAGATTCTTTCTTATCATATAAATCTCTGATTAAATGTCACCTGCTCAGAAAGTAGCCATATTTTACATCCTAGTAAAGGGAGACAGAATAAATAAACAGATAAATAATTAAATTAAAAATGTTGGCATTGTAGTGTTACGCAGGGAATTGAAGAAGTGTGACATGACAGTGTGACTAGGAAGACCTGTTAAATTACCCTCACACCCTCAGGCCTTTACAGCCCTGCTGTGGTGGCAAAGAGGAAACACCTCAGGGTCTTGCATAGAATAGCCTCTCTTTCCAAAATGACATTTTTTTAAAGCTTCCCTGAAGAAGTTTGCTAGATCACCCAAATTACCTTGAAGAAGTTTCATTAACCACAGCTTATACTTGTTCTCAGGAGTCTAAGAGATTGCACTCCATGTTAAATTGCTAAAGTGATTCTGTGAGACAAATCACATACCATTATATCAACCCAAAGACAGTAAAAAGGCAAACAGACAATTCCTTCTTCCTTTTTCTCCATCTGTAGAATGAGATGAATGAGACATCACAACTTACCACAAAACAATCTTTGCAAAATGGATTTAGATATAAATAGAAAGGATGTAACTGTTTTGTCTTAAATATGTGTCACATTTATTCACTTTGAATCATCATAGGCTTCACTGATTGTCTGGTAAAGTTTATAGGTTTTCAAAGATTCTGACAAATAAATGAAAACATCTACCATTGATGAGGCCTAGAAACCAGGGTGCCGAAATCAAGACATTGCCCTTGACACAAATCTCAGAGTCCTCATGGATATTTTGCAATGAATTGAGGTTTTCTTAAACCAATTTAAACTCGGGTAGAGAAAGATGAAGACACCTTTGAGAAAAATATTATTTGGAATTCAAAAGAAACAAATATGTCTCAATTCTTATGATCAGTTTTCTGTATTAGTCTGCATCCTGATGGATAGGAATATCCACTCAAAAGACATTTAAGGAAATTTCCACTACTGACAACTAGTACCAGTGCTAATTTCATAAAGTCACAATGCATTTGATGAAGAACTTCTTTCCTTGTTGCTTAATATTATGATGCATTTTAAATTTTAACATTGTCTCTTGCCATGTGTTTATTGCCTATCTTCTGACTGCATTACAGTTGTAATATTCCAATCATTAGAAAAAAAGTTGTTTGAGTTCCATTAGGCTTCTTTTCATTTGGTTTGGTTTGGTTTGGTTTGGTTATGCTTCTAAAATCTCATAGCTCAAATATGATTCACTTTCTGGTCGTTGTACTTTTGTTAAGTGCTTACTTACATAATAAAGGATAATGTTTTGTTATATTATTGAGGATTTTAATACAAATTAAAGTGGTTATTATTAAAAGTGTTAAGGTTTTAAAAAGGGAATGCTTTACAATCCTACAAATTGTCAGATATCTTCAATTTCTAAAGATTAAAGGCAACTGAATACCTGACTTTTGACTGAGTTTCATTCGCAGCAAATAAATAAATAAATAAATAAAAATCAAATAAATAAATAAGTAAAACAAGCATTATTTAAAATACTGAAGCATTTTTTAATAACGGAAAATTATATTGCTAACTTTTTCTTCTTTAAAACATCTTAACATAATTCACAGAATGTTTTCTATTATATGTGTGTCTTCTGTCAGGCAAAGGCTCATACCCTTAGGATGAGATCTCAGCATTATTCAAAATTGGAAAAAGGCAGCTGTAACAGAACTAATATTTAAATTTTGTAAATTATGCTAGGATTAAGTTAATACTCACACTAGAATATTGGTGTGAAAATCGGAATAGCAACTGTTAGATTAATGTCATTTTACAACTGACTCAAAGGATATATTTTGTCATGTTTTGACTTAGAAAGTATCAATTGAAATTCTTCATTTTTACAATATTCATCATAGTGGTGGCAAATGATTAAATTCTACCTGAAACATTGCCATGTGTACTATTTTTTATTTAAAATAATCTGTGTTTATATAGTTTGCATGTGCCAAGCACTATGCCAAATATACTAACTGCATGTCTCAATTACCACAACAATCTTGTGAAGGAACTATAAGCTTAATGCCGGTAGTTTGCCTGTTTTGTTCACCAAAATGTCTAGTATTTAGAACTGTATCTGCCACATAGTAAAAGTTCAATAAATATTTGTTGAACTGAATCAGTTTTACACATGAGGTGAATGAAAGTGTTATGCATATAAATGAAGTGTCATATTCTTGTTTGGCTAGATTCTTTCTTACCTTCACCTCTGTTACATCATATAGTCGACTTTCAGGAAAAACTCTCTAATTCTTCTAGGTGGAGGAAAAAAGCAATCAATAATCCTGCATAACTTTTTGAGTTTTCTTTGTGAATTTACAACAGCTGGGCCGCCAAGCTGCAGATCAGATAACAGAATCGATAGCAGAGGATAAATAGCATTTATGGCTAGGGGTTGTAGTGATACTAAAAGTATAGTTTTAGAAGGCTTTGAATATGGGAAATTAATATATTTTGGGGAGTCTCTCATTTGTTTGTAGGGATCTGCGCTGGAGTCTGAGAATTTGAAAGAGTTTCCATGGGCTCAGTGGTAACTTCAGCAATCAGGCCTCTGAGGTTCCCAGGAGTTCTGTTTCTATACATCTTACAGACTACAGAGCATCAGCCTATTAAGGTTGGTCCTGCAAATCAGGAAAGATGGTTGAGAGGTACTCTTGAGTAGACTCCAGGTAGCTACGTTAACTTGCAGGTCATCAAGCAATATTTATACTTTCACTAGAGTCAACTTATTGCTCTAGGACAGAAGGGAGACTGTGAGAGTCTGTATAACCAAAGTTTGAAATACATGTGCTGAAGAGGCCAGAAAGGTCCATGCTTAGGCCTAACTTGGGGTTTGCAAGTCACTGGATAATACAATTCAAGAGATCTCTTTTAAAATACAGGTATATATTAGATTAGGGAGACCAACAGGAGATAACATCTGTGAGTCCAGAAAGTGAGGCCCCAAAGATTCGTGGCAATCCCAAGTTCCTCTTCACAGCCATTTTTAAAAGCCCCCTGAAAGCATGCAATGCCCTTTCTTCAGCATAGGTACCACATATTTCTAAACCATGTCCCAAAAACTGGGTAGCTTAATTCTGACAGACGAATATCAGCAAACAAGGAAGACAACTGAGTTCGTGAAATGCCTTAATATTAAAAGCTGCTTCCCCAAATGTGCAACCCCACACATTAGTGTTAGTTTTTGACTTAAAATTTTTGTTCTTGTTCTGGTCTTAGTAAATCTCTACCCAGGAATTTGAATACACTGAAAAAAATGAAAGAAATTTCCAGAGGAGTGTAGATACGAAGGCTATTGGTTTAAAGAGTTGTTCCTAAAGATAGTATTTAATATTAATAATAAAATCTCATATCATTTTACCTTGGGTGATTGAAAGAGAAAGACAGAAAGCATCAAATCTTAGTAACAGCTTTTTAAAATAATTCTAAAAGATCTTGGATTAAAAAAATCAAGCAACTCTCTAAATTTAATTTTGTAGCTATTTAATATAATTTATTATAAATTCTTCAGTTTCTTGTTAGACTGTTGATTAGTTAATGCACACATACACAATGATATCGGCACTTGCAGTTCACTTAAAACATTTATATGTCCCCTTTCTAACCTCTTGATTCTTCCCAAGGCTGGTGACAAATAGCAATTGCTGCTGACACAAAAATAAAGGAAAATTGTAAAAATTATTACATGACCTTGGGATCAATCAATAATCTGAGAAACATGCTGGAAAAGAAATCATTATCTTTTTAGAGCTTTGACAATAGGCTCTGACTCAAATGCCTCAGTCCTGTCTTTCTGATTTGTACCTGAGTCTAAGATAAGTAACCACCACTTCCTCATTTGTAAATGGGCTTTCTTGGTACCACCTTTTACTTCCTTTATGGAGACTGACTAAAGAATCACTAAACTGCCCTTAACACAAAAGAAGTTAAAGAAGTTTAATGAGAATTTCCATGTAATTATTGCAAACATTCTAAATCATATTGTGCTCATTGCATGAAATATGAGAAGCAAAACAGGCATTTTCTTTAAAATAGTAGAGTTCTTTCTGACTTTTGAAAGTGGAAAGTCATTTCTAAATCCAATAGATGATGTAATATTTTATGTGATGAACATCTATAGTGATTAAAAAAACATGTTTGAGACTAATCGCTGAAGACAAATTACTATTAAATAAGACATTCAAATGAAAATAGTTTTATAAATAAGATATTTAAAGTACAGTGTAGTTATAGAACCTGGAACTGCTCTGACACATGATAAGGGCTCAGCAAATTTTTGTATGATTGCATTTTACTGATGGGGAGTGCTATGTATAGTAAATGAAAAGTAGTATTTTTGTTAGACTAAATACTTACCTTTCATCCCTATTACGTGAAATGGTGGAGTGTTCCAGAAAAAAAAAATCTAATCTATTGAGCTATCACAATTCCTTTATATACTCCTAAAACATTGCAGTAATATAACTATGTATAAGCAAGCCACTAATTACAGTCTCAAAGATGCCACAGTATTCCTTAAAACTAAAAGCTTCATTTGAAATGTTTATAAGTAGAAGTGAGTAAAAATTCCGAACTTGGGTTAAACTAAAATACAAGTTTTCAAATCCTAGATGCCCACTAAAGCAGGGGTCCCAAACCCCCAGGCTGCAGACTGGTACTGGTTCATGGCCTGTTTAGAACCAGGACTCACAGCAGGAGATGAGCAGCATGTGAGTGAAGCTTCATCGGTATTTGCAGTCACTCCCAGCACTAACACCACCACCTCAGCTCCACCACAGATCATTGGGCCTTAGATTCTCATAGGAGCACTGGTCCCTAATGCCAAAAGGTTGGGGATGGCTGCGCTAAGGTACATTGTTAAATATCTGACAGTGAGTAAAGCATCTCCTATTTTTATTGCTTTTTAAGTAGTAACGTAAAAGCTGAGGCAAGTATTAGATTGAAGAGCATATTGATCCCAATGTCAAAGTAATTTAAGTGAAAATTTTATATGACATCTTGCTACCTAATTTATTTCAATGGATTTTTCTGATCGCTAATATGTGAGAATGGGATTCAATACTTTTCTGTCTGTTAGCAACATTCTTTATATTTTAGCATCTTGTGCATAATTTTTTTTTTTTGCCAAAAAGGCTAAGAGGCATATAGTATAACTAGAATAATTTAGATATAATTAGAGTTTTCAAATCAAGAAAGCATTTTTTTACCCTCTTCTCACTATTATTTACCTTTGACCTCACTATTACATTACCTTCTTTTCTTGTTTGTACCACTATCTTAGAAAAAGAAAAAAAATAGGGAAAAGGTATAAAATTAAAAGAAGTAACTATGAACAATTGTTCAAAAGTAATGAAAGATTAAATGGGATTATTGAAACCCATCCTGAAGCAAGACCTCTTGAGGAATCTGAATTTTTACTAAAGATGATACACTATACAAATTCTCTCATATATTAGCTTCTTTCATAATATTGTCATGTCAGTGAATCTGTCTGCAGTCATCTACAGAGATGACTTGGTCCAGGTTTGAAGATAGTAAAGGTGGTGAAGACGGGCTGATATTGGATTTTTTCACAATGACAATTTAAAAATAATTTGTGCAGTTACAATTTCCCAGCATTTTAGATTATCTTGTTCACTTTCAGTTTTATATTACTCATTTTAAACAAAAAATATATACTTATTTGTATTGCAAATGTATGTAAATGTGAACTTAACATCATACCCAGAGAATTGTTGTCCATTTGGCTTTAAACCTACTTGTGAGTAAACATTTTTTCATTTTAGTTAGTATTATTCCCTGGTTGCAATCATGAAGTAACTGCTCTGTGGTTCGACTTTGTGATTAGAGTGTGGAATATGTGAGACTCACAAAAAAGAGCATTATCCTAAAATTTTATTGCAAGTACTGTACCTAGACTTTTAGTGCAAATAAGTCTGTAAAAATTAGTAAAGTGCTGGGATGCAAGGCAAGTGAGATGGAAAACCCTCAGAATTGAACTGACTTAAGTAGGGTTCTAATTTGTATATTAAGTTGATTATTTGCCACTGATTTTCAAATCATTGGTTATATAGCTAGATGCACGTAAATAATATACATATTGGTGTGTTTCAGATATTAAAACTCTACCTCAGAAGGTGCTTTCATAGAGCATAAAAACACAGAGATATTGAGACCCTAGTTTGCATACATATTTTATGGTGTGTCTATGAATCTGTGTATTTAAGTCTGAGGATCTTAATGATTTATGGGACAGTTAGTGTCACTGTTTAAAATTAAATGAGTTCAATATCGTGGGTAGGAATGTTATAAGGTAGAATTCCCATTGAGTTATATATAATCTTTCTATAGTTTTACAACTGTATACTTTAGTTCAGCTAGTTCCAAGATGTCTCACCGATCAGAAAGAATGACATAAGAAAGTGTCAATAACTTCAGTCATGAAAATACATACAAGTAATCAGCAGTTATCTAGCACACAGTGTTACATAAATATTAGCTATTATTATTACTACTGCTACACAATAAATTACTTTAAAGATAACCAGAAGATCGATCCCTACTAATAGCAAATAATACCAACTACATAAGTGGTCATACGCAATATAATAGATGGCTACAATTTTATAAGATATGATAAATGTTGGCATGCAAATATATGCATTCATTTCCACTAAAAAAACTGATCTCTTTAATGGTATTTATGGGCGACGATCCTATTGATGATGCTATCTTGAAGTGACATTCTTAAGGAGGTATTTACAATAACACAGAGGAAAGAATAAACTGTTTGCTATTTTCAGAATTCCTAGTAGATGTGCCCAATATCTGTCAAGGGATGGTGATACTCTCAATACAAATCATACAATTTTCAATATGCATTTCTGCTACGAAAGTTACTGTGATTACAGTTATATCTATAACTTTTAAGGTTAATTTTAAAGCTCATAAGAGAACTAAGCTTCAATTAGTTTAAATTCTATTAGACAATTAATCAGAGTACATAACTATTCAGAAAAAGAAGTATACACAATACCAGTGCATAAGATCATCTGGCAGCCAGATAACAAAATTCACAGCATCCTTTCACTAGAGTGAATGTAGAACAATGAGAGAGGAAGCTTTCGAGTCAATAGATTTACACAAATCAAAAGTTGAAAAGCCTTTCTGGCTAAACACTGTGAAATATTAGCTTGTAACATTCACCCCAAAAAACACATCATCCAAATTTTAATGTGCCAATTGTCACAAGAACCATGGCTTCCAGAGCCAACCTTGAGTAACATCAAATTTTATGATAATTCCTGTAAAATTTGCATAAAACAGGACATATTGCTTGATTCAATTACCTTCTTTCCATCATTTCTCAGTTTATCCAGTGACACTAACATCCTGAGAACTACTTTGCTAATTTTACTAAAATTAAGAAATGGTAAATAATTTTTAATATTTCTATACAAATCTATATTCTAGTTCTTGTTTCTTTAGGAGACTTGTCTTAGGTAAATCTCAAAATGGTAATTCCATCATTAAAATAACATTTAAGTGAGAGGAAATGTACTCAATAGGTTAGCTTTCAAAAGAGAAGAAACTTCTGAGATTCCCATACTAAGGTAAAAATATGTCACCATGCAAAGACGTAAGTAAATGCCTTATTAAAAAGGAAAAAAAATTCTATTTTGGGGTGAATTTCCTTTAAATGGTATTAAGACTCTATCATCTAAAATTGGTTGTAAAAGTGCACAAATGTCAACAGTGTGAAAAACAAATAATATGAATTAAACACATTTGATTGAATACTTACTATGTTTGCCATTTTAGTAGGTAGCTCTTTATTTACCTCATCATTAAATGTCTTCTTGACAGATGATGGAATTCATTAAAAGACTAATAAACCTCAGCATGAAATGTTAAGGGAAAATGGGAGCTATTATTTGGACAACCATGTGGTCTCTAAGTAAATTTACCAGAAAAATGGAATGGCCTATTAACAGTAATGGAAATGATAGCAAGGTAGCTGTGAGACGATGAGATTTAATTCATCAGTACCTAGATTTAAAGGTAATTACACAAAATGTGGTTGGATCACACGGTGCTTTATATTGTGTGATTTAGATGTTTTGTTAACCAGGGTATCCTGATCTTATGTCTCTGCACTCATAAGTCTGAGAAACAAAGTCTCTTCTAGATAATTCCTGATGTAGTTTATTTTGTATTTTATTGATTATAGGAATACTTGTATAAGCAGTTTCTTAGTATACGATGTAAAGTACTACCTAACTGGACCCTAATTAAGCTGACCTAATTGTATACTATAACATGAACATATAAGCAAAAGCCAAAGATAAAATTTTCTCTATATGGCCATGTTTGTGTAACTGATCTAATTGAGCTCTTGAGTAATAAACTAATTTCTGAGCCCTAGTTCCTTCTGTTGATTATAAAAGGACTTCTTTAAGTGTATGTTCTCAAATGCATGACTGATTTACCTTAATACCTGTGTGGACTCCGAGAAGAAAGATTCATTTGGTGTGAATTCTGAGAAGAAATTTATCTGCTGAGATGGACGCCTTGTGGTCCACCAAGGGCCTAAATTTTATGAATAATAAGAATCTAGTGGCCATTTGCTGACAGGGGCCCCTCACATACTCTGTAAACCAGGAAGAACCTCAGACTGAGCTCGCAGCTTCCCTCACTATGCCCTGCTTGTTTGTGCTGAGTCAACTGCTGCAAGGAAATTCTGTTTTCTTTCTTTCTGCCAATGGACTGAGACCTGCCCCATCCAATCAAAACTGCACAATTTGGAAACGTCATTTACATAAAACAGACCTAACTGAGAATTTTGGTGGGAACTTTTGCTATAAAAGGCAGTCTCCCCTTTATCTGGATGAAATGCAATTTGTTACCTGAATCCATATCTCCCAGACTGTAACTCTTTTTGCTTAAATAAATGCTTATTATTCTTTATTATAGTCTAAAATTAATTTTGGTTTATACCTGCTGGGAATCAATAGGTTGCATCTACCTAATGTCAGGTTAAATGAAAAGCATCTATCACTGGATGAGGTGCTGGAACAGTATGTACCACTAGATAATACTTTTATTAGGGTATTTATCATTTCAGAATAAATGAAGCAGGAATACTGTAAATAGCAAATGAGTTCCAAGTACAGATAGAGCAACCAGAGTGCTGTTGCAAAATGAAAGTCAGGTCATGAAAGTCCTTTACTCAAAACTCTCCATTTCTAAACGCAATATGCTTTCCTCAATTAGATCAGAAGCTAGAAACAGAAAAAGAACATTAGTAGAAACATTGATAAATCCAAATGAAATCTGTAGTCTAATTAAAGAAGTTTTTTTTTTAACCAGTGTCAATTTCTTAATTTTTAAAAATGCACGATGGTCATATGAGATAGTAACATTAGAGAAAGCTAAGTGAAGGGTATACAGGATCTCTATATTATCTTGGCAAGTTTTAAATATATTTAGAATTATTTTAAAATAAAAATTATATCTAAAACAAACAAACAAAGCCTCCATTTGTTTCCTGTGTCACTCCCAATGAAAGCCGAAAGCCTTGCAATGTCCCATGAAACCCTACATATTTGACACCCCAGTACTTTGTGATCTCAACCCCTACTACCTCTTTCATGCTCATTCCTCTCCTCTGGCCTCCTTGCTATTTCTCCAGCGTGCCAGACATATTCTCACCCAGGGCCTTCACAGTTACTTCTCTCCTTGAAACATTTTCCCTTTGAATATCCACAAGGCTCTCTTTCTCTCTCTCTCATATCCTTCCAGGCTTCATATAAAGTCCTTCTCAGTGAGGTCATGCCTGCCCTTGTCTGTTTTCCTTGCTAGAAAGTAAAATTCAAGACAGCAGAGATTTTTGTATGTTTATTGTTTGTTACTTTATCCCTTGTGTGTAGAATAGTGTTTGATGTATAGAGAACACCTGATATATACTTGTTTAATGAATGAATGAACAAATGAAATAAGAAAAAGAACGATCATGGAAGGACAGATGTACCAAATAGTGGCTGGAGAGCATTAGTCCTTAAAATGCACTTAGAATCATTTAATGTCATGAAATCATATAATTTTTAAATAAAGATTTCTTTTTTCGTTATTTTATCACCCATTGTCCTATGTTATTTCTGCAATGATTTATATTTATTGTTATTGTTATTGCTAATGAAAATAAAGCAGAGATTATATAAAAGCAGAGGCTTGATTTCTAAATCTTGAACAGAGTTACTTGTGAAAATAATTTACTTTTGAATCCTCATACTAATTAAATGATATGACAGTTATTTTTCAAAGATACTGTATTTCAACCCCACCACTATATTAGAACAACATATTTACAACTGTTTTTCTAAACTTTCACTTATTCTTGTCATATTTATAAGTGTTTCCTCTCTTTGCCCAGTACTATGTCTACCATTACTCATTGCTTCTGTTTGTTGTGATTCGATTTGACAAGTAAGGTTTATTTGGATTTCCAGTTCAGGCAAATATTTAGGTATAGACTGAACAATGAGATCTCCGAAAGGTAAAAGAGCGCTAAGTATATATTTATACCCTGTGCACGCGCACACACACACACACACGCACATACACTAATTATGTAGACAAGCACATTGACATTCTTAACTTCTGTATTTCCAATGCTATTGTTTATAATAAATAAAAACTTTAGTTTTAATGTATTTTGACATCAGGACAGTTATGTTTAAATAAAAATAAATGTTTATAAGTAAAAGTACATGCTTATAAATTTTCTCCAGATTAGATATAAGCAGACATTCTGAATGTGTCATAATGGTGATGGTGAGCTACACTTTGCCAAACTAGAGGAGGAGATATTGTCATCCTCCACCCACAAAAAGATCAACAAGTAAATGTCTAAATGCAAATGTTCTGGAATCCCATACTAAAAATTCTATACTAAATATATATATTTATTTTATTTCCTTCATTGCCATTATTCCTGGGCATTATTTCTACTTATTTGTGAAAGCTCACTAAGTATGATGCTGACACTCTCATGTATAATTTCTCTGCAAAGAGATTTTAGAATATCTTACCAAGGCAGACAGCAGGACATTGTAGCTTAAGTCCCTGTAATGTCACAGTGTCAAGTAGACCTTTAATCTTGTGAAACCCTGCTCTCACCTCTCATTTCCACTTTATCTTGGGGTTTTTTTGTTTTTTGTTTTTTTGGTTTTTGGTTTTTGTTTTATACAATTCTTCAACAATCCCTCATGGAGTTATCATTTATACATGTTCTTCACTCTCCAGGATGTGACTCATCCTGGCTAAGAAACTTGGAACACATTTAGAACAGCCAGGTGTTTTCTCAGATTGTTCTACACCATCTTGGATTTCCTGTCCTACCAACAATATTTTTCTATGCTTTTTGGTGCCAATATTATTTGTGTTAGAAAAGAAAAATTAGGGTGCTAACTAAAAAGACATTTTGGAAGCCTCAGCGTTTAGAGGCAAATTATGTGTGAAGGTTCAGGGAAGTATGGAACTGGGGACAATTTTTAGGACTTTGGGTGGTGCTCCAGAGACACAGAACAATGGGGCACACACACACACACACACACACACACACACACACACATATTTTATATGTATGTTTATATACGTATATTGAGAGAGAAAGAGAGATTTATTGTAAGGAATTGGCTCACATAATTATGGAGGCTGAGAAATCCCAAGATCTGCAGTCAACAAGCTGGAGACCCAGGAGAGTCAATGGTATCAGCTAATGATTCCAGCCTGATTCTGAAGGCCTGAGAACCAGGAAAGCAGATAATGCAAGTCCCAGTTCTAGTCCAAATTCAAAGGCAGGTGATTAAAGACAGGCCGGGAGAGCAAATTGTTCCTTGCTTGGCCTTTTTGTCCTATTCGGACCTTCACAGGACTGGATGAGGCCCGCGCACATTAGAAAGGACAGTCTTCTTTATTTAATTTTCTAATTCAAATGCTTATCTCATGCAGAAACACCCTCACAGACAACCAGAATAATGTTCCATTAAATATCTAGTCACCCCGAAGCCCAGTCAAGTTGACACATAAAATTAACCATTCCATGTAGTCAGGTGCATCATGAGTTTTTCACTAGCAGGAGAAGAAAGATTTGACTTTAGACATCCATGGTATGAAGTTATATGGAATATCCAATTGAAAATATTGTTTGGAGCTCAGGAAAGATTTTGAGACTCTAGATTTACCTTTGGTGAAAGTTAAGTCATACAAATGGATGAAATTGCCTAGGAAGAACAACACATTCATTAACTCTATTATTTATTGAACATCTATTATATGATGAGTAAATGGGAAGCTCTGAAATATAATAGTTAACAAAATAAAGATAATTTCTATCTTAATGAAACTTAAATTCTAGGGAAGAAGAACGATATCAAATAAATAAATAAATAAATAAATAGGCAAACATTCTATTTATTTCATCAAAAGCATGGTAAGTGCGACAGAAAAATTGAAGTCATGAGTAAGGAGATATAACGGGAATCTGACTTAATATGGAGTTCCTGGGAAAGTGACATTTATGCTAAGAATGAAGACTGTACAGACTAAGCAAAAGAAGCATGATGTTAGAGGAATCGAAATGCAGCTTGGTGTCTGGAACTTTGCCATTAAAGGAAATAGTGTCAAATAACAAGACTATAGAGATAGCTAAGTTCAGATCAAGCAAAGCCTTCCAGGTTACAAGAAGTATTTAATAGAATAAATTACTGGTAATGATTCTCCACTCACCTGTACTAACATTATGTAGCTGCTCTATGTCATGGTTTCATGATAAGTATGTACACTTCTTTATCCTTTGATTTGGGGTTTGGCCATGTGATTTGCTCTGAGTAGTTGAGATGTCAGCAGATTTAATGTAAGCAGAAATTTGAAATGTGCATGCGTGGTTGGGCTTGCCCTCTGGTACATTTGCCACCACTATGAAAAGAATATGCTCCAGTCAGGCTATTTATTAGTCAAAAGAGGATGAGAAATTTATGAAACAGACCTGGAGCCAAACTGTCTCTGGAATTAAGCCCAGCTGAATTTTTTCTAGATAACCTGAGCTTCAGCCAACTTGCAGAATAAATCTTTGTTGTTCTATATCACTGAGCTTTGGGGTGGGTTGTTACATAGCAAAAACCAACTAATAAAGAGACTTGAGGAAAATAATGTTTAAGGAATCAGTTAATGTAAGGGACACAGAGGCATAAAAAGGACTAAGAAGACTAAATCAGAGAAAGAAGGGAAATAATGAGAGAGTGTTGAAGAAACCGGGATTGAGGAAGATTTCAAGATGGAAATGATCAAATTCTACAAGGGAGATTGCCTAAAATTCAAAGTAAAAATAGACACTGGCTTTGTAAATTAGGTATACATTTTTGTTGACTTTCACCAAAACAGCTTTAGCTGGAATGACACACAGACCACCAGAGCAAAATCAGAACGGAATGTATTTCTTTGCTAAGCAGAGGCGATCAAATCACTCAGGAAGAGTTCAGTGGGTCTCTACCAGCTGACAGAAGAAGCACTTGATGTGAGGCCAAAGAGGGAGTTTATTCCATATGAGAAAGGATTCTGAGTATTAAATTCTAAATTATTAAGGTGAAGATTATAAATTATCTCTTTGAATTGATCATTAGTCTGCTTTCGTTACAAAAGTAGACAAATTTTTTAGAGTCCCAGAAATGCCCTGTTAGGCTTCAGACTGTGTATTGGGTATTTTTGCATACATTGGCCTATGCTTGGGTCTTGGAACATTTTTCTTTTGCCCTAAGTAAAGATTTGAAGAGGAGGCACAGTTAAAATATTGCTTTTAGAATAAACATGTTTTGAACAGGCGTTATATTTAAAGTATTTAATGAAGATTGAGAATGAAAGAACAACAAATCTATGAAATAGTGAGACCAAGATTTCAGAAAGAAGTACAGATACCTTTTCTTCAAACACAACAGGTGACACTGAATGTGGTTGAGGAGTAAAACTGCGGGCTGATAGACATCTGCTTTCTCTGAGACATTGAGGGTGGATCTACCAAGAGTGAAGGGATGTGGATATAACACTTCTGTGGCCACCTTCTTGTTTCAAATACAATTTTAAGAGTATAACTTTACCTATAGCAACCTGTACACATCTCAATCCATTCTGTATTTTAATCTTTCTGACAGTCCCTTTCAATTTATTCTAAAATTCATAAATAAGCATGGGAGTGCAAATAAAATTTCAGGAGGCAATATGACAATTGGTATCAAAAATGTTAAAGGTTCATACATTTTGATTTAGTGATCCCACTTCCATGAATTTATGAAAATTAGAAAACAATACACAAAATTGTTAATTGAAGAATCACTCATGTTAGTGAAAATGTTGATGAAACCTAAATATACACCAATAAGAATTTTTAAAGATAAATTGCAGTATGAACATACACATGATAAAATTCTATGCAAAAATAAAAATTATAATATAGATCTACACTTATGTCTACATCTTTGAATAAGAAATGTTAGAGATTAGTAGTCTGCTTCTAGAATGTGGTTCCATTTGTGTAAAATTGTTTATATTTGTATGTAAAAATGTAAATAAAGACCAAAATGTTAACAGTCCTTATTTATTGGTTGAAGGATATGAAGTCTTTTTACTTTCTTCTTTTTATTTGTTGTATTGTTTGAATGTTTTATATTAAGCACTGTATCACAGATGTTACATAAATGAGCTAAAGATGGCCTGGGTGTATAGGGCAGTTTGTTAGTTTTTTCATTGTTGACTCATTAGCTCAGAGTCTACTAGCACCAAACACAAATTTTGACACATCCGGTAGTTTTTAAAATAGCCCAGGCAAGCAGGTGTTTAGCCACTTAAAGACTGCCCGTTTTGCAAACTCTGCATAACCTTACCAGGCAGATGTTACTGTTGATAAGATAGAGCCTTGTGGTTTATAAGCCTCCAAGCTGCTATGGCCCTTTGGAGCTCTTAATCCTGAAAGTCCCTGCTGCTGCTGCTGCTGCTGCTGCTGCTGCTGCTGAAGCAATATCATGTAGATGTGTAATCTCCCTCTCTGATCCTGATCTCCCCACAGGAGTCCCTTTGCCCTCCTCCCATTTGGGATGGTAACCCCCTCACCTTAAGCTTCTGGACAGTTTCATGCTGGGAAGGACTTCTTCTCTCATGACCCTGCCCAAGGGCTACAAATAAAGCATGTGTTACTGCCGCCCATGGCCATACCTTTTATACTGATCACCCCCAAATCCCTGCACCCCTATATAGGCACTTCTAATAGCACATAAAAGTAACAAAGCTGTTTTTTAAATAGTTTTTTAAAAAATTATTATTTTTTTATTTTTCTATTACAGTTGGTATATAACATCATAGTAGTTTCAGTGTATAACATACTCATTAGACATTTACATAACTTACAAATTGATCACATCAATAAATCTAGTACTGACCTAACATCATACATAGTTATTACAATATTGACTACATTCCCTATGCTATACTTTACATCCCTATGACTATTCTGTAACCACTAATTTGCACATCCTAATCCCTTCCCCTTTTCACCCACACCCTCAACCCCACTCCCTTTTGGCAATCAAAATATTCTCTGTATCTATGAATTTGTTTCTGTTCTGTTTGTTTATTCGTTTATAGAGTCCACATGTAAGTGAAATCATATGACATTTGTTTTTCTCTGTCTGATTTACTCCATTCAGCATAATACTCTCTGGGTCCATCCATGTTGTGCAGATGGAAAGATTTTATTCTTCTTTATGGCTGAGTAATATTCTAATACACACACATATGTGTGTGTGTATATATATATCTATATGTGTGTGTGTGTTATACACACACACACACGCACACACACCATCTCCCCTTTATCCATTCATCTATTAATGGACATCCATGGTGCCTCCATCACTTGGCTATTGTAAATAATGCTCCAATGAACATATGGATTCACATGTCTTTTCAAAGTAGTGTTTTGAGTTTCTTCAGATAAATACCCAGAATTAGGATTACTAATTAGGGTCATTTGTCTCTTGTTATAAAGCTTTGTTTTAAAGTTATTCTGTCTTATATAAGTATTGCTACCCCAACCTTTTTTTTATTTCCATTTTTGTAGAACATTTTTTCCATCCCTTTAATTTCAGTCTTCGTGTGTCTTTCAATCTAAAGTGAGTCTGTTGTAGGCAGTGAATATAAGGGACTTGTTTTCTGATCCATTGAACCAAACTAACTTTAGATTAGAGTGTTTAATTCATTTACATTTGAAGTAATTGTTGACAGATATATACTTATTGCCAGTTTATTATTCATATTTTTATTCTTTTTCTTCCTCTTAAAAAAGTTTCTTCAACATTTATAATAGTAGTTTAATGTCGATGAACGCCTTTAGCTTTTTCTTGTCTGTCCAATTTTAAATGATATCTTTGCTGGGTAGAGTAATCTTGGTTATAGGTCCTTGCTTTTCATCACTTTAAAGATTTCGTGCCAATCCCTCTGGCCTGCAAAGTTTCTACTGAGAAATCAGCTGACCATCTTATGGGAGCTCCTGTAGGTAATTAATTGCTTTTCTCTTGCTGCTTTTAAGATTCTCTTTTTTTGTCTTTAATCTTTGGCATGTTAATTATGATGTGTCTTGGTGTGGGCCTCTTTGGATTTATCTTGTTTGCACCTCTTTGTGCTTCCTTAGTTTGTATTTCTATTTTCTTTGCCAGGCTAGGGAAGTTTTCCATCATTATTACTTCAAATAGTTTTTCAATTCCTTGCTCTCTCTCTTCTCCTGCTGGTATCCTTATGATGTAAATGTTGGTACACTTGATGTTGTCCCTGAGACCCCTTAAACTACCTTCATTTTGGGGGGTTCTCTTTTTCCTGTTGCTGTTCTAATTGGGTGTTTACTGCCACCTTATCTTCCAAACTGCTGATTCGATACTATGCTTCATTTAATCTATTGTCGATTCCCTCGATGGATTTTTTTATTTCAGTTATGTACTCTTCATTTCTGACTGGTTCTTTTTTATGTTCTCTATCTCCATTTTTATGTTTTCTTTCTCTTTGTTACAGCTCTCACTGAGTTCATCTACTCTTCCCTTAAGTTCACTGAGCATCCTTATAACCAGTGTTTTGAACTCTGCATCTAGTAGATTGCTTTGTCTCAATTTTATTTAGTTCTTTTTCTGGAGCTTTGTTCTATTCTTTCATTTGAGGTATGTTCCTTTGTCTCCCCATTTTTGCTGCCTCCCTCTGTTTGTTTCTATGTATTAGATAGGGCTGCTATATCTCCTGGTTTTAATAGAGTGGCTTTATGTAGTAGGTTTTATGTAGTCCTGTGGAGCCTAGTGGCTCAGTCTCCCCAGTCACCTGAGCTGGTGCTCCAGGTGTGCCATTATGTGGGTTGTCTGTGCCTTTCTGTTGTAGCTAAGCCTTGGTTGCTGTTTGCAGATCAATGGAAGGGATTGACCTTCAGGCTGATTGGTTGTGAGGATTGGTTGGTGACTACAGTGGAGGAGCTATTTTGCAGGGGCTGACCTTATGGAGCAAGATTAACTTTAGCAGGCTTTGGTGTCTTCCCAGTCTTCCCTTTGGTTATGTCATCCTCGGATGTAGCCCAGTGGTATTCTCACTCAGTCCAAAGCCAGCCACCAGGTGTACTGGCCCCAGGGCCTTGTGGAAGGGCCTCTGCCACAGGCCAGGTTCACCTGCAGCCTGTGCCCTGCCCGGAGCCACTTGTGCCCTGGCATGAGCCACCAAGCAATCCATAGATGGCCCACACCCACACTGGGCTTTGACATTCCATGAGAGGCCAAGCTGTTAACTGAGGCTAGCTACTGCTAATGCTAGGCTTGGTGATGCTCAGCAAGAGGTACAGAGCATGCCAACACCAGGTGCTGCTTGTTTGCATGTTATGAACCTTTAAGAGAATTTAAGAAAGTCCACAGCATGTGCCAAAACAGACCATTTATATGGAAAATCCACTGGAAGCTGCTTCAGTAGGCCTGCATGTTGGGTTGTGCTGGCTCTCATGGAATCACCACAGTGGGGTGAACAGTATCAGCCTGGTTGATGGAGATTTAGATATGGTGGCCGCCTGCACACACAGGAGTGGGGAGGGCTCAACAAAGGAACTATGGATTCTGCCAGCACTTTTGTCTAGGAGAAAGTTGCCCCTTCAGCGCTTGCCCTGAAGCCAGACAATATGGTTCTTCCTCATATGTCCCTGGCACCTTTCAAGCTGCTGCCCCAATGCTGGAGCTCAGTGTAAGTCTGTCAGTGAGTAAGTTCAGCAAGAACCCTTTAAGAGAAATGCCTGGGACTCCAACAGTCCTTCATTTCACTCAACCACAAGCTTCACTGGTTTTCACAAGCAGAAGTTGTGGGGACTTCTCTTCCCACCACTGGAACCCTGGGCTGGGGAGGCTACTCTGGGTGAGATAGGGGGAGACCTCCCCAGCCGAGATATCCCTCCCAATTTTAAACTTCCACATGCGGTCTTACTCCTAGGAAACTGGGCAGGATCCAGCTTCCAAGGTAAGGTGTCCTGCAAAGGTAAAACCCAGGGGTTTAAGCCTCCAAGTGAGAGGGCCTCAGCTAACAACCAAGGTTAGACAGAAACTATCCTTCCAAGTCTCAGCCACTACCACGAAATCACAATGTCCTGCTATTCGATCTTAAAATCTCTTATTTTTAATATTACTCAGACTCCGTGACTAGTTTGCAGGCAGTGGATATTCTAGGTGTTACTTTAGGCCAGTTATCCAGTTCTTCACTGGTGAGTCATCGGGGACTTCCCACAACTTCCTCCTTCCTCTCCTGTAAAACTCGGTCCTTCTATAAATTCACAGATTAATTTGAGTGGTGTTTTCCTTCCTCCTCACCTGCCAGATGGCAGGTCAACAACCTTCATGGTTCTCCCCTCATGGAATGCTCCCTTCCTTTGGAAAGACTCTCTGAGTATCTTCAACTGTGTTACAGAATCCAAATGCAGTTGGTTGATAACGTCCGCATCTCTCAGGTCCTTCTCTTCCCACTTGCAAAGGAGAGAGTTGCTATTTAATTATCCACTGTACTCCCTAAACTATCTTTACTGATTAGGTAAAAGCTTGGTTCCTAACTAGGAAATGGTCACCGATTAATATTAGGCTTTAATAATCCACATATTATAAAGCATAATATATATCATCTATATTTATATCTATATTCCTATCTTCTAGACTGTGCTGCAAATTTGTAAATTCAAAAGATTCTGTCATTATTTGACATATAAAACAAATGTGTACCTACTATATATTGAACCTTAATTTGACTCAAATAGATGAAATAGATGGTAAGAATGATTCTCATTTTTCACTGGGGAACCTGAGTCACCTTTGAGAAAATGGAGGAGAGACTCAGCCACAGAGTTAGAAGGAAAAAGGTTAGTTATGGAAAGGGTAAGTTAACTTCCTGAATTCTAATTCCATGTTCTTCTGAAATCTTCCTTGATAATCTTTACCTTCTCTCTCCTCAACTAAAATGTGCTCAGTGTTAGTATTCCTCATGTGAGACGCATGAGGAATTGTGATTTAACCAACAATGAGGAATGGAAAATCCTACCCTACAATCTATTTTTGCACACTTCCAAGTGAACTACAGATAAAGAAAAGCTAAAGAGGTGTCTGAAGTGAATTTCAATCCATTCAAGCTTTGCAATTTCTCTCTCCTACACCTGTTGCAAAAAGTGATTGCCAGGTGAATGGGTCTTTGTTGCATATCAGTATAAATGATTTTGATGCAATTATATGTTTCATTTTCTCCTAGCATCCTCTTTTTCTTTATACCTTTTGTTACTGCCCTTGTCTCTATTGCTCACTATTCATTGCAAGTGATTTACTTGGACTATAGAAAGTCAGAGTCACTCTGCTTCTTTCCAAATGCCAACCAATCCTCAGAATTTTCTCCCACATTCTTAGAGCTATATCAAGGATAAAAAGACTCCCCAATCAGAGGCTTTAATTATAATCACTATTGAGGGCACGTCGGCCTCTCAATAGCAACTAAGTTAACTGTTAAAAATACAGTTCTAATGGTGATTCAGGTTTTTTTCAGGCACTAAAAATGGTTTTAATTTCCTTACTTTTATCTTTTTGTAATAAACTAGGAATATGCTTCAAAGAATAAGCTTAAAAATTTCAGCTTTTACAGTTGGTGCATTGTTGCATATAATTAACACTTTCTTATTTTCTTCTCTACTTAGCTTAAAATATTAAATTTTCATGCAGCCCACAAAAGTATATGTGGATTATTGGAATGCAGTTAAGAAACCCAGTTGCTGGCAAAAGCTTCATCTAGAGACATCTGGAACCCGATTTGCCAGGAATGGGTTTATGCAGACTTGTGAAGAAAGCAAGTTTAGCATGTCTCTCTCTTGGTTTGGTATATCGGTTGTCCTTAAAACACCCTCCTTGCCACCTCACTACAATCTTTAGCTCAGAGGACCACCCTTTACCAGGGATATGAAACTTCCCTTACAGGAAGCATATCTTCCAACACTCACACTATACCAACTGAGTGACTTGTTAAACTATGTATCTGAATAGCAGCTTCCTGAACATAATGTCTTTTCCTTGTCATCTAGATTCATTAGTGATCATTCTGGGAGCAAATGCTCTAAGGACAAAAACTTCTTCCTAGCTTCCTATTAAATACTCCTCAGTACAAAAAAAAAAGGCTATATATTGGTGATGATGATGATAATGATGATAATGATGACAACAACAACAGCAACAATAATAATAGTAATAATAACAACAACAATTACCACCGTTCATGGAAAACTTATTTTGCTCCAAAACAGTGTTCTAAGTGCTTTGTAGATGTGTTAACTCATTTAATTAATATAAAAATCTTATAAGGTTGAAGCAATTATTATCTGCCATTTTAAAGTTGATCTTTCGAAGAGAGGTAGAGGCTGCTTTGCTAGTGACTTAGGAGTCTCTTTTTCCTAGTTAGAATTCTATAATGACATGCAAAATCTTTTCAGCAGTAGGTAAAACATATCTTGGGTATGCATTTTGGTATTTCTGGTGTCAATAGGCACTGCAGCAAAATTCCTCACAGGAGAGGATAAAAAGAATCAGCTCATGGTGGAGACCGAAACTAGGCAGAAATTCAGACAACTTTGGGGGATTCTCAAATGGAAACAACTCAGGAAGGACTTTTTGATCCTGATAGTTTTCAGATGCCAGCTAATTGTGGGAATATTTTGAGATAGTCATTAAAGATCTCCTTTGAGGAAGAATTCGTGATTAAAATTCTAAGAAGGTGTAGCATAGATTTCTAGTTGCTATCCCAACATCCATTTACCCTTTCTTTCTTTGTAAGAAACCCTCCAATTTTATTCAGGTGGCAATGTTCCCAGCTAAAATAATGCATTTCTCAGCTTTCCTTTGTACTAAAGTGGCCATTTAACTGAGCTATGACCAGTTAGCTGCAAGAAAAAGCCATTAGGTGGAGAAGACAGACAGCTAGGGTGTGCCACTTTGCACCTTCCCCTTCCTTACACCCTGCTTCCTGGAATACATATTTGATGGTTGGAGTTCCAAACACCATATTTGACTACTGGGGTGCCCTTGAGGATGGAAGCTAGGTACTGAGAATGGGAACGCAGAAATAGAGATGGAAGGTGTATCCCTGAAGTCCGTGGAGCCACCATATTCTCCCTGGATTGCACACCTCCAAACTGATTTTATGTAGGAGAAAATGCGATGCATCGCCATATGTTTAAGCAATTATTATTTCTGGCTTTTTGTTTTATGCATCTGAACATGATTCTAACTGGATACTAAAGTTAGCTGGAGGTTTAATGGAAGATGCCTAGGTGAAGATATCTGGGCCAGAAATTTTCTAAGTCTTGAATTAGGCAAGTAACATCTCTGCTTCTCAGTTTTCTTATTTACCAAACAAAGATGCTGGATTTGATCACTAATTTTTTTTCAGGTTGAAAATTCTGCAATTTTACAAGTAAGAGAGAGCAAGACATACACCAGTGTTGCTTTTCAAGTCCTGCAGAAAGGGTATCAATCTGAATGAACTGTGTGATTTTTCCCAGGAGGGAGGGGTGATTCTGAATTCAATTTGATTGAAACCCTGTCTGAGGCAGCATAGCCATTAGGCAAACTTCCTTTGAACCGAGTTGCTATTGCTTTGGATGAGGTCAGGGGTGCCAAACTAATTAGGGACCCTTTGGTGGGAACAAATAAAGGCTTATTTAAGCAGGCTCAAGCATTCCTTATCCAAGTAATACAGAGATATCTTATTGAATCAAAGGGAATGCCAGGGCAGGAAGTCTCAACAGGGAAACTGGGAACTGGAATGTTGAGAACTCCTTTTCCTCGTGTCTCTGGTCAAAGTGATTTATAATCTTTGCCTTCCTTTCCTGCTTCTCACTGCTGTCCAGCATTCTTAGCTGCAGTGCTTATGTGGTAGAAAAATAAAAATGGTTTTCCTAGCTCTACATAATCTCCTTTTTAAGTTAGTATACCAAATGGACTTACATTCCATGTCATCCAGATTCTTAACTGAATCTAATTGACTCAGGTTTAATTAATGATGACCCTGTGTGGGCGTTAAGGTCACAGGGTACAGAGCAGGCAGAGCTTATGGACTGGTTCTCTAGGAAGGAGCAGGACTGAGAAGAGACAATTTGCATCTTCAGAGAAATAGCAAGGAGGTCTTCTAGCATTCCTCTTCAGGAGAAGATGCATTTCTTTATAATATAAGAGCTCCATCCTTGGGACTCTGCTAAAGAGGAGCAAGGCAAACATCCAAAGATATTAAGTTGTGCTTACTAACATATCTGGAATGGTAAAAATATCTCACTATTTTGAGTTTATAACACTCAGTACTGTTGTGTGATAAGATGTGTATGTGTGTGTACTTTGAATAATTACAGTAAATTGAAATAAAATTGGTTATAAAACTTTTGCTGAGAATTTAGCGGCATCCCTTCAGGTAACTAGAGTGTCAGAAGCAGAACTGAAAATTGCTCATCCAACCAGAGCAAATTATCTGTGTTCTCTAGCTCCTGTTACAATTCTTTTTACTTCATGCAGACTTTGCCTGTGTTATTCAGAACTTTCTAATTACTAACTTAACCAGTTCCAAAGTTCATTCTTTGTGGATCACCTTGATAATTAACTAAATGTTTCTATATTTTAATTGGATAGAAGTCATCATATTACAGCATTTTTGCAATTATTTTTGTGTGAAAGCCATTTTAGTAATGGATAGTCTTATTTTTTCCTTTATTATAAAATAGGTAAACTTATAGTATTTTTGTTTATTTTAGGGTTTGGCTCAAAATAATAGTTTCTATGACATCTTTTCTATCTCACATTAATAATTATTTATCCTCATTTGGTAAAATTATCTGGTTTTCCAAAAGTTATGTTTTTCTTTTTCATTAGTCCCTTAAGCATGAAAATATGAAAAATAATACAGAGAGAGCACACTAACATAAAAGTAATATGATCTGGATTTAAAACTTACTAGTTATGATATCTTGAATAGGTCACTGAATCCTTCTGAACTCCAATTTTCATTATGTAAAGTAACTGAAACAGCATCTGAATCCGCTACTCCATGTGATTATTAAATTTATCAAATTAAATAATGCTTATGAAAATGATTTATAAAATATAAAGATGTGCAGCATTATATGGTGGTATCAATACGGAGTTTATCCACCCTCCCATATTTTGCAAGATGGTGAATAGTCACTGAAGTAAAAGTAGAAGAAGCATAAATAAACCAGGTCACCTGGGCTCAAATCTGTGAACAGCACGAGTGAACCATCTTCTCTATATTATGTATATGTGAAACATCATGATAAGGAGGCAAATTGGTGTACTATTTCGTCAAGGCAGTATGTCCATACAATATAATAGAAGGACTTTCAGGGAGACTCTCTGTCTTTAAATGTGATGCTTGCTGATCAATCATCATTTTTTTTTTATCATGTAAACTGCCAGACAGCTTATTTGATAAGAATCTCATGAATTAGTTTAAATGTATGTGTGATATGTAATCAATATCTCTCTCAGAATTTAAGAATCCATTTTAGTGTGTGCATCCCTATTAGGTATATCAAAATGAGACTTACCTGAAGCTAATATGATCAAGTCACTCCAGAGCTTAATTCTGGTTCAGTAATTGACTTCTATAAAATTATGACTGGAGATGCCGAAGAGACAGACTAATAAAATATAAAATTATAGGCTTGTCTTCCTCTCAAAATGTATTAGAGTAGATCTAGTTAAAAATATGAAAATACCTTAATTCATATAAGTATTACATGTCTTCTCTAAATGAATTTCATATTCTGAGATCAGAAAGTGTTCAATCATCTAGATCAAGAATTGCATTAATATTTTACTCACTTTTCTTGAAATCTTTCGGCAGCTTATTGGTTTGCTCCTGGTTTCTGAGAGCATATTACTTCTCTCTATCATCCAGTGCTTGTCTTTTTTTTTTTCTAGCTGTTCAGAGGTGTGCACACAAGCTGTGTCTCCAGACCCATAATCATGAAGAAATAAACTAAAAACAAATACAAGTTGAAGAAATAGTCGATCAGAGCTTTAGCTCTAAGGAAAAACTATACACCATTTTCCTCTTAAATGTGACCTGATTTTTTACATCTGAAAATGGTGGTCCAGACTGATTCCTCTCTGTCAGTGCCCCCAACACCCACCCTAGCAAGGAGGCATTCAGATCAGACCAGAGAACTACAATGGTTCTACAGAGGAAAGTTGAAGACAAGGAAGTGTTCCTGCCCCTGACCACCATGGAAAAGAGAAGACAATGTGATATCCTCAAAGAATTACCTAGAACACAGAGAAATGTTACAAAAGTCCAGTCTAACATAGACATTAGCAATGGTTGAAGGGGAAAAAGAACCAGCATGTGTAGGCTTAGGAAAACAATTATGAAGACATGCACTGAAAAATTAAGTGATAATCTCTGCATGCTAGAAAGGGGTGTTGATTGATTAATTGATTGGTTGAGTGATTGATTGGTTAAACTTTCGAGGGGTTCAAAATTCTCTGTGGTGAACATATATTACTTTTGTAACAAGAAAAAAACATGAAAAGGAAACGTTTGCACTCTGGTTATGACATTACATAAAAGGTTTCTGGTGTATTGATGCAGTCATATGATGTGGTCATTTTTATGTCAAAAGCAAGGACCAGACGATGAAAGAAGATGATAGATTTTAGGATTCTGGGTCAGTATTGTTTTATCCTTTCAGAATATGATAGACTCTTAAAATCACTATATGTTTATCAATATTTACCATAGACATTACTAAAATCAGTTTTTGCTTACATTTGAATAAATCTGGTGGGTGAATAAATTGCTAGTTATTCTCACCCAGAACAATGCTTCCGTTATACTGATGGGATGAAGCTTTTATGGGTTCATTGTCAAATGAGAAAAATAAGAAAAATATGATGAGTTTTCCATGAACATAAATTAATTTAATTTTTCAAGCTTTATTTTTAAAATCAATGATGATAGGCCCCTTCCCCTGCCCCCACACAGACAATCTATCCTCATTATTCATGGATTTTGTATTTATGAATTGGCTTGCATGCTAAAATGCACAGAAATGCTTGTAGCTAAGAAAAATTTAAATCAATGAGCAAGCATATTCTCACTGAGGTCAAATAAGGCCATGCTTTGCCTTCTTGTTTTAGATCTCTTACTATAAACATGTCCTTTTTGCAGTCCATTTAGCCCCATGTTCTTTGCATTTTTGTGTTTTTTGCTAATTTTGCTGTTCATAATTGCCCACCAAGCACTTCAGCTAGTGCTCCTAAACACAGGAAGGCTATGATATACCTTACGGAGAAAATATACACGTTAGATATGTTTTGTTCAGGCATGAGACAACCTAATGGAATATAAAATTACAGGCTTGTCTTCCTCATTCTTTCTCAGCTATATTAGAGCAGATCTAGTTAGACATATGAAAAAATACCTTAACTCATATGAGTATCACTTGTCTTCTCTAAATGAATTTCATATTCTGAGATCAGAAAGTGTTCAATCACCTAGAGCAGGAATTGTTTAATAATTAAATAGTAGTTCAATGTTAGTAAAACAATAATATATATTAAATAAGGTGTCATTAAACAGAAACACACATAAAACAAAGTTATCTATGATTGACTGATAAAAATATTGTGATCAGAGGGCTCTCAGGAACCTAACTGTGTAATTCCCCTAAGAACAATAGTTCAGTATTTGTTAATTTAGTTTTTCCAGCAACTTTATTGAACATGACTTTCATGAATAACAGAAATATAGTGATACAGAGAGGTTTAATATTATGTTACAGAGTGTGGAATTTATTTCATTGTTATGGGAAGCCACAGGAGGATTTTAAGCAAAGTATGGATGTGACTGTATTTGCATTTAAGACCACCCTTGCTGCTATGAAGAATGGATTGGACAGAAACAAGCATTGAAGCGAGAGACCCAGTGAGAAGTCTGTTCCAATAATGTGGGTATAAGATCAGAATGGTCTAACAAAAGTGAAGCAAAGAAACAAAACCAAGAAATCTGTTGGCGATAGAAATCACTAGACTTGGTGATGAATTGGATGCAAGGTGAGGAAAAGCTAGGATTTCTAGCTTGAGTAATTAGATAAATGGTGAAACCATTTACCAAGATGGGAAAATCTTAGCAGGTACTTCCATAAGCTTCAGTTTCCTCATCTATAAATTAAGAATAATATCATTCACTTTATAGGGTTGTTCTGAAGATTAAATAAAGTATGCCACGTAAAACACTTTTCTTAGTGCTTGATATACTATATGAATATTAGATATCATATTAGATATGGAATAGAAATAGGTGCTATTTTGTGCTTACAATAGTATTTACCAAGTAATTAAATATCTCCCTGGATTTGTTGTTATAAGGAATAATGATGAGTTTAAGGTGACATTAGAATATTTGACCAGGGGGCCCAATATTATTGAAATCCTGACTTGGTCCAATTCTGCCTTCCTGTGAAGTTGTAACTTAAAATAACATCTTGTTTACATCTAGAATTTGGACCCCCAAACCCAATATAATTTAGACCAGACCAAGAGGACATTAAGCCTCTCCTATACTAAGTAAGTCTGTACAAGTTTCTAACCAAAGCTGACTTGACACTTTTCCCCTCAAGTGAAGTTTGCATATAAACTTGGGTTGTGTGAATAGAAGCCATCTCCAACCTCTTGGAAAACTCCATCATTGTAAGCACAATCAGGGTCTTGGACTTTTCTCAGGGGTAGCAAGAGGGTTGGACTGAGGTGATACAGAAAGGCAGAGTCCCTAACCTCCTTTCAGAGGTCAAAAGTTACACTTTAAATTAACTTAGAACATTCTTTTTTTCTCATGGTTCAAGCTCAAATGGATTTACTTCATCCCATGACTAAATTAGTGCTGATCCTAAAATTACAATGGAGTGATATAATATACTAATTAAATTAACCACAGTAAAGACTACCTCCCTTAGTGAAGAGCACAATGAAGTCTAGGGCATGTGAGTTTGACATCTTTCAGACAACGCTGCAATGGCTGAACAAGGCTGGTGGCTGCAAGCGTGCTTATTCACTCAACAAGCATTTATTGGCCCATCACACAACAATCCTATTACTTTTAGTTTTCATAGTTTTCATCATAAAGAAAACTGAACAATATTAGTCTATTCTGGTAAAGGTGGGTTTGTTATATTTTCAAAAAAAAATGATCAAGTTCAGTTTCATCAAATACAGCTAAATTTTTTAAATTAAAAAAAAAGAGTAAGTCATTTTTTTTTTTTTGTATTTATCTAATTACATCAACACAAAAAGCTTATTTGCCACTCAGGGTAAAACCATTAAATGAAAAACTAATTTTTTGTTGCTTGGGTCTGCTTAACATGTCAGTTCCCCACCAGGAAGCCACTTTTCACCATAGTGGTGCCCTATTTATTGTTTATTCATTAGGTTTCTGAAAATGTGCTTGTTTTAAGACTGGTTACATAATCAAAAGAATATTTTTTACATAGCTACTTATGATGTTGATACTCCACCAAAAAATACACAAAAGTACACATACATATACACATGCATATATAAAAACATATACATACATACATACACACACATAAATATATATAAACTTGAAATCCTATCTTGTCATGCCAGAATGGTAGCCAGTCAAAAGAAAAAATCTACAAACATGTCATTAACAGCAGTCAGAGAAGTCTGAAGATGTGGATCTCTCCTATTCAGCTAGCTGAATTCAGCAACTTATGACTGTATAGTATAAGTTAATTAACTCAGTGCTCACAATACTAGTTAGCGATCAGAAAGGACCAGATATCAATCACATGTGGATAAGTGCTGAGAAAACAATGTATGAGAACATATATTACAGCTACAGGAAATTTCTAATCTAAGAACCAATTACTACAAAGTGAGTGAGTCCTCTACTATTTTAATGAGTTTAATTTGAACTTAAAATATCTAGTAATAGTAATGATTAATTGTTACAGTTATCACGGCATGAGTGTATAAGAAACGGGAACTCACTCTAGATGCCATCTGCTACAGTGCAAAATTCAGGAGAAATGGATTGATTTCAGACTCTTAGATTAAGACATACGTATTCATTATAGCAAATTCATTTGTCTTAAGTGACTAAGAGATATACTCATATCATTATTTAAGAATTACTATATAAAAATACTGTATACATAGATGTAAACACATTTATGATTTAAATAATTTAAATGTAATAAAACAATCCTTAAAATTTTTATGAAACATACTTGAGTCATTCTTTGCTATTTACTGTAACATTCAAATTGCTTCAAGGTTACTCTCAAATATCACTTACGTATATACAATATGGCATCAAAAGTTCTGCACTATTTTTGTGAATATCAGATAAATGGGTCTTTTATGTATTCTGGGCAACTCTGTCCCATAACCCAGACCTTTAGGATGTATCTATTACTCAGTCCTGTTGTATGACAATGATATTTTGATTCCCCTGAAATTTCACAAGTTCATTTACCAGCTGCTCAGAGTTCTAGAAGAGCTTTTCCCTCATGGTAGAACAGCTTACATCTAGTAATTTCACACCCCGCCCCCGCCCCCCCCAACGAAACAGAAATAATGTTACAAGTTACATTAAAATGTAATCTTTAAACTGTAAAATAACCAAGAATACAATTTCCACCCAATTAAGTAGCAGAGAATACATTCTAATGACTATATTTACAGAAGATATCAACAATCCTTAGAAAACAATCTGCATGCTAATTCACTAGGTAACTGAGAACACCAGGAGAATAAAGTTCCCTTTAAAAGCACCAAATATAAAACAAATAAATAAAAACAACAAAAAGTATGCAGCAATCAAACAAAGGCTGTATTCTGTGTAATGAACCATATAATTACCAAAAAAAAAAAAAAAAGGCTAATGTTAGTGAAGATAAAACAGAAACCTTCTAACTAAAATCTTCATGGTGTTGAAATTCAATTTTGTTAAAACAATAATGCAATGAAGAGCAAGCAGAAATGCAAAAGAATAAAATTTTTCTGCCTCCTGTGAGGAAAATAGAGAATGTGCTGATAGTGGGTGAGGAGGTAGTTTACTGGGGTGAGATAGAAAAGCAACAAACAATAATTGAGTCAACCAGCTAGTATTCCAATTGTTGAAGACCAATTCCATCTGTTCTAATTAAAGGAGCAATGACAATGGGAAAGTATTTTTAAATGGGCTGTCCATGTCCCCTGCTGTAATAAAATGTATGGTATTTTTTTTAAAGAAAAAAAAAAAAAGCAAACCTAAGGCACTTCACTTACTTTTATACTGAGAAATATTTTCTTGTCAAAATGTTCTAATTTAATAGTTCCATCTCATAAAACAATTAAACTAATAATTAAAAGATCAGCAGGCAAGCTAATTAGTTGGTCATCTATGTGCTTATTTCAACATTTGTACAGAAATATCACTAGCCTGCCTAACAAAGTACCCTTCTCTGAGCTGGACCCCTGTAAGTAATGGTAATATATGTGAAGTGTATCATAAAAGTCTTAAATATTATAGTTCTTTTTAAAAGTGCATTTATCATTAGAGCAGCAATCTGTTGACTTAGTTGAATGTTACTTTTATGTATAGTGCACTTTAGAATGGTAGATATCTTCATGTAGACTTTGCAGTGATAATGGGTACATCAGAACAGACAAGATGTGAAGGAAATGATATCATCATGAATGATTTAGGGCTACTTCTGCTATGAAAATCTGAAAAAGAGCACTTCGTAGACTCAAATCGAATTTCTTTCTGGAACTTCCACTCAAGTTCTTTCTTAAGATTTTCACTAAAAGGGTAGGAGGTCAGTTTGATCTTCATTACTGAGAGCTCAAAAAGAGGGATGTGGGGAGAGGAAGAGAAAGACTGTTAGAGGCTGGGTGCTATAGACTCTGGGTTTTCACCTGTGAAAAGGTATGAGGTCCCTCCCGTGTGCAAGAAAATGGAGGAATAGAGGAAGGGGGTTGAAAAGTGCTAATCTAGATTTTGAATTGAATCTTTCTTAATTTCCAATAAAAACAAAATGCTTTTTTAAATTATCTTTGGCTGTTGAACTGAGCCTCTCCCAACACAACTCCATCCAGAACTGAGATAATTCAAGGATTCCCTGGGTTTTTTACGTCATGGCTCCATCGCCTGGAACCTATGATCTAGAACTACTTCTAAAAATAAAAATGTCTGTGTACCCTTTGATTTGTCTAATAAAGTCATGTAAGTAAAATGCTAACATTTAAAACTTGCTGATATTACCATGTGAACAACGGGAGGAAAGAAGTTTAAATATTACCCTTTCTTTTAAGGAATGATATACTTTAGTGAAGAATAAATGGTATTACTTTTTTCTGTTTGTAGTTGTAATAGTCTTAAAGATTATTAAGAAGAAGTATAATTCTTTGATTTCAGTCTCCAAAAGTTAAATTTAATCAAAATGCAAGATTATCTTCTAGATTAAGAGAATTGTGTTTAGGTTTATTTTTACCATTCTTTAGAAATGACCATGTGTGGTTTTCATCATGTCAATGTCTTAAATTTTAAAATTTATTTAGAAACTAAATTTAAAGGTATTTTAGAAACACACAGAGAGCTTATACATTCTGTACTTTCTTGATGGAACTATGGCAATCTAATTTTCACCTTCCTATAGTAGTGATCATGAGTTACGGTTCCCTCTTATAAGACTTTACTTTATATTCACTTGAGATTCAGAACAAAGTCATAGATATTTGAGATAAAATCTCATTTTGTATCTTTTCAAGAGGACCATGACAATATAGTTATTTGCAAAATAAATCATGTGAATGAATCTGTCACTGTTAAAGTACCATCTCCTGATACAGAGGAGACATGCCTTCTTACGTTAAAAAGAATCAATATTTATCCAGGAGTTACCTTTACTAAAAGAGATTTAATTATTTGAATAGAGGTAGGGAAAGCAAGCTGTAATGATGACTTCTGACACCAAAAGGGTGAAGTTGAGCTAAACCACAGGTTAAGGGCTCAGTCTTCAACAAGACTGTTCTTACTTCAAATACCTACCGCAAATTAAGGAGCCCCAGGCTACCCTCACTTGACCAGTGGCTATAGATTTGGGAGTTTTCACTACTCCCTTAAGTTCCATAATTTACTCTTATGATTCGCAGAACTCTGGAAAGTGCTATACTTGTGATTACAGTTTTATTACAGCAAAAGAACATAAATCAGAAACGGCCAAAGAGAGAGAACTGCATAGAGTGAAGTCTGAGAGCATCGCAAACATAAAGCTTACATTGTCCTCTCCCCATGGACTGAGGACACATTAGCTTCCTGGTACATAGATGTGTGACAATACACAGAGTTTAGCCAACCAAGGAAGCTTACCTGAGCTTCAGTTTTCAAGGCTTTTATTGGGGTTCCATTATATAGGCATGATTGTTTGAATCATTGGCGCAAGGTGGAACTCAATCTATAACTCCTTCCCCTCCATGGAGAATGGACTAGTGTCACATGACTCAAAACCCCAGCCCTCCAATCAGATCATTGGTCTTGCTGGCATAGTCAGTCCCCATCCTAGGTTATATTGTTATAATAAACCATCTATAGACCCACCAAAATTAACAAAGGCATATCTATTACTCAAAAAATTCCAAGGGTTTAGAAGTCACCTATGATGAACAAGGTACAAAGACCAGACAAATTCTTTATTATACAAAACATAAAATCTTATGTCTTAATAAATTATTTTATAATGAGTTTTGGACATTTTAGGGGAAGTAGAAATATTTAGGGGAAGCAGTCTTAAACTAAACACACAATTGGCCTTAGTTTGTTGAATTATACTCAAATTAGGCAAGAAAATATCGTTTCCAAAAATAAATGCAAAGCTTTCTAATAATCAAACTCTTATTATAAAATGATCACTGCTTAGGAATTTAATTTCAAATATTTGTAGAACATGATATATATTTCAAGGAAATAATTGTACTACTAACTAGATGGCACATCAGAGTAATGATAAGAACCAGGTTTTCAAGTTAGTCATAGTTATGGATTCCAAATCTGTATATGGATCACAGAGCTGTCATTCATTCTGAGATGGGAAATACATTAAGCATTTTTACAATGATTAAATAAGATAATGTATTTCTTATATATATTAAATGTGTAGCAAATGAATTTTATTGTAATTATTGCAATTTACATACATGAGATTAAATACATGGAAATTTTTCTGGTATGTTCATAAACATTATAAATGAAAACAACCATAAAAAATTTCCACAGAGAAAGAGAACTAAATATCTTGTTTAACCACAAAATTATTATGTATTGACGTTCAGGAATAACTCATGAAAGCCCATTTGAGCTATTGACATGTTAAAATGTGTAAAAATACTAAAATCCACATGCTGAACTTTTTAAGCTTTTTAAATTTCCTGAAATTCTCCTGTTATCTACTGCTTAATCTTTTCTGGTATGCCTAAACACTGGTTTATTCATCTTATCGATATCTTACTTAATATAATTTTTTCATTCATTTATTAAACATGTTTATTGAGCACACATTATGTGCCAGCTGGGGATACTCCAGACAGTGGCACGTCAGCAGTTAACAAAGGAGATAATAGTCTCTTCTCTCAAGGAACTTATATATTAGAGAGAAATGATAAATAATTAACAAGCTAAAAAATAAAAGTGTTTTATCAATAAAAAATAATACAGGAAGATGAAGATAAAGACAGTAGGATGAAGACTGAACGTTTAAATAAGGTTTCTATGCGGAATAGAGAGCCCAGAAATAATCCACACCTATATGGTCAATTAATCTATGACAAAGGAGGTAAAAATAAACAATGGGGTAAGGACAGTCTATTCAATAAATGGTGTTGGGAAAAGTGAACAAATACATACAAAAAATGAAACTAGATCACTTTCTTATATAACATACAAGAATAAACTCGAAATGGATTAAAGACTTAAATGTGAGACCCCAAACCATAAACTCCTAAAAGAAAACGTAGGCAGTAAACCCTCTGATATTGCTTTTAGTAATAATTTTTCTTATTTATCTCCTGAGGTAAGGGAAAAATAGAAAAGTAAACAAATGAAACTACATCAAATTAAAAAGCTTTTGCGCAACAAGGAAACCATAAATAAAATGAAAAGAACACATAGAGAATGGAAGAAGATATTCACCAATGACACATTTGGTAAGGGGTTAATGTCCAAAATATTAAGGAACTCATACAATTCATACCAAAAGGCAAATAATCTGTTTAAAAAATGGGCAGATGACCCAAATAGACATTTCTCTAGAGAGAACATACAGATGGCCAATAGACATATAAAGATGCTCATCACTAATCATCAAAGAAATAAAATTAAAACCACAATAGATATCACCACATGCCTGTCAGAATGGTTATCAATAAATCAACAAACAAGTATTGGGCTCAGATGTGAAGCAAAGGGAACCTTCATGCAGTTGTTGGATTGTAAATTGGCCCAGCCACTATAGAAACAGAATGGAGGTTCTTCAAAACATTAAAGATAGAACTAATGTTAAAGATAGAAGTAGCAATGCTACTTCTGGGTATTTTTTTAAAGAAAATCCAAAACACTAATTCATAAATATATATGCATCTTTATGTTTATTGCAGCAGTATTTTTACCATAGCCAAAATATGGAAGCAATAGACTTGGATAAGAAGAGGTGGTATATATACAATGGAATTTTACTCAGCCATAAAAAGAATGAAATCTTACCATTGGCAACAACATATGTGGCCCTAAAGGGGATTATGCTAGGTGAAATAAGTCAGACAAAGGAGATACCATATGATTTCACTATATAGGAATCTAAAACACGTAAATGAAAAACAAAACACAAACGACTCATAGATACAGAGAACAAACTGATGGTTTCCAAGTATGAGGGGTTTGGGAGATAAATAAAAAGGTGAAGGGATTAAGAAGTACAAATTGGTAGTTTGAAAACAGTCATGATGGCATAGATAATACAGTCAATCATATTGTAATAACTGTGTATGGTGTCAGGTGGGTACTAGACTTACTGGGGGGATCACTTCACAAATTATATAAATATCTAACCATTAGGCAGTATACCTAAAACTAAATATAAAGTTGAATGTCAACTATAACAGTAATTAAACATTTTTAATTAAAAACACAAATAATAGGGTTCCCATGGAAACTGCAACCTCGGAATGGTGACAGAGAAGTATGAAGTTATCTGGGAGAACATTTCAGGCAGAAGAAAGAGTAAGGGCGATGGCTCTGAGGCAGGACTCTGCCTGCTATGTTCAAAAAGCAGCTAATGAGGTCAGCGTTAGCCAAGTGGAGTGAACAGGGGTGAAGAAGTAGGAAATGAGGTCTTACAGGTAATGTCAGGTTATGGGGGTGTACAAATTATGTAGGGCCTCATAGGTCATTCTTAAGTTTGGTTCTTACTTGAGGAACCATTGAAGAGTTTTGAGCAGAATTGTAACGTATTTTAAAAGGATTCTTGCTGCTATGTTCACGACAAAGTGAAGCAGAAAAGTGAAAAACATAGGAGAACTATTTAGGATGCTATTTAAAATATGCCCAGTGAGAGAAGAGAGTGATTTAGACCATGGTGGTGACAGCAGGAAAGGGGGTGTGAATGTATTGTTTCTGGATATATTTTGAAGGTAGAATCAACAGGATTTGATGGTAGATCGTTTGAGGCTTATAAGAAAAAGACTAATCAGGATGACACCAAGACATTCTAGTCTGAGGAACAAGAAGAGTGGATTGTCATAAATGAGATGGAAAGACTGGAAACAAGTGATCTTTGGAGGAAGAAAGGAGAGAGGTGAAAGGAAGGAATAGAGCCAGAATTCTAATATAGATTTGTCTATTTAAAGCTAGTATTTCTAACTATAACAAGTCAATATACCAGTTTTCTTTATTGAATATCTATAATGTTACAAGAGCTATGGTTTTACATATTTTGCTTATTCTTTCAAGAAGGCTATGATGAAAACAACAAGAAAAACAATAAGCAACATACTTAATGTTACTGTGTGTCCTGAACTATTATATTCTCCACCTCACCTCCCCTCAACACACTCATACTATCCTTACAACAATCATAGGAGTATATAGCTTCCAAATCTGTTGTATTGTCATCCAGGGTGAAATGTAAGGGAGAAGACTTGTCATCTCCTAGAGATCACATGGTAAGAGCAGGCATTTTAAACTTTGTCTCTCCCATAGCCCTTTGACCAATAAATTATAGAAAATTGCAACTTTCAAATTTCGGTGGGAAAGAGGCCAGGAATAACAATAGAATCAGTGGCCGTGGACTGCTATTTTAGGGAACTCTGATTACAGACTCCCAAGTAATCTAAATGTGTGTTTGTGTATACGTATTTAGTTTTACTGTATTAATTTGCTAAGCCTGTCATAATAAAATGCCACATAAACAACATTAATTTCTCACAATTCTGGAGGCTAGAAGTCCAAGATCAGTCTCAACATGATTGGTTCTTCTGAGCCTCTCTGCTTGGCTTATAGATGGCACCTTGTCCCTGTGTTTTCATCTGGCCATTCATGTATGTCTGCATCCTACTCTCTTCTTATAAGGACACTGGTCATATCAATTCAGCCTGTAACTGTCACCTAACATTGTTTCTTAAAATCCTGTTAATGCAGAGGTTGACAATTTTTTTTCCCATTGAACTTTAAAGGTAGATTCTAAACATGTCAACCGTGAGAGATGCCCAGAGGCAGCAGTGTGATGGCCCCTGGCTCTCTTTTTCTCTAGTGACCTTTCCTCTCTCCACTTGCACTCTGTGTCTCAGACATGAGAAGAAAGATAGTAGGTAGTGATAGCACCCGATTCATTCTTGGATATTGGGTATTGCAATGAAGTGAGTAGTGAGGAAAGTTTAGTCAGAAGATAGCCTCTTGGTCATTTCTGTCAGTAATTCAGGAAAACTTCTACGATTCACCCTCTGCTACATGAGGGAAGAGAAAAAAAAATTCTTTTGAAGCTCTTGATTTTTAAGGCTAAGTAATTTAAGTTGACAGACACATATCAATGTTGAGCTTCTATGTGTTTAAGTTGCTTCATAAGATTTTTTTTTTTTTTAAGGTGAATTGGATACTTCGATTTTGTCAATAGGGAAGCTACTAAGAATTATTCAGAATGTCCACTTCTGGAGAGGAACTGGAGATTTTTATTAAAATCAACATGTAAATGTATTTCACCAAGATTGTAAAGTATTCTACCTTCCAAAATATAAAGCTGATTCAACCCACCCAGAAATCATCTAGTTTCCTATCATAAGTAAAATGAGTATACTTTTATTTAAAGGCAAATCAGGTGTTGTCTATTTTCCAGGAATTCTGTAGAAATAGACTTACAAAAGTCTACTAAAGCAATAATGGTAAATAGACTTGCAATTGCTTTCAGAAATTATTTAATGCTCAATAGTTACTGGTGACAGCCCTGGAAATGGAAATATTTGGTCACCCTGAATTTTGAAGAATAACAAATACACAAGGAAAGCATTTACCACACAGTCGAAAGGAGCACAGCAGGGCAAAAGTGTTATAAAATTGTAAGGTTCTTAAATTCCACTTTGACAAGGAAGCATTAGGGAAAAGAGATTTGGGGATTCCCATGATTACAGTACCCAATCCTGTACTCACAAGCTAAAGTTTAATGGGTTAGATGTGTCTTCTGTTTACAAAGTTTTTTTAGCTGCTTTTTAGCAGGCACAACCTTCATTCAGAATAAGAACCAAAATTAAGGTCATTTGGGAAGAACTCGGCCTTCCGAAGCTTCTGGAAATGGGATGAAATGCTTTGGTTTGAACTAGAAATGGCAAGTTTCAGATTCTAGGATTTATTAGCTTGTCTACTCCAAGATAAGAACAGTCACAATAACTACTTATACTTGCACAAATGCTTTATAAATTATGAAGCTTTTTACATTTATTATTTCATTTTATTCCAGTTTTACAGTGCAGGGGGGAAAAGCCTAGGATTAAGATTTTAAATGCAATTCATTCTTATTTCTGAGCTTGGTTTTCTCACTCACGCTGGAGATCATCACAGTAACTCTACATTCCTCCAGGGGCAGTTATGAATGTCAAAGGATACAGTGTAATATGAAAACAATTTCAGTTTTATTGTTAGGTATTATTTTTATAACAGAGTCTATTAAACCACAACCTATGATTTAATCATCTATCATTTTTCATGGTAATTGGTGGTGAGAATACCTCACTGGTTCTCACGTGGGAACTGTTAAAGCCTTTAAAAACAACATTCAATTATTACATTAACTTGAGGGAATAAAGTTGCTATAGTGATTTTGCCTATGAAGACTTAATGATCATCTTCGAATGTATGTATTCACGAGTGATGGAAAAAGATAAGATTATCAGTAGATAAAGGCAGTTATTTCTCTCTAGAAATGTGAAAAATAACAATTGTCACTTATTGAGCACCTGCTAACTGCCAGATACTGTTCTAGGTCTTTGTATACTTTGTCTTTCGATCCTTACATGATGATGTGCATATTGTTATTCTTTTTAAATTTTACTTTCAATTATAGTTGGCATTCAATATTATTTCATATTAGTTTCAGAATAGTGGTTAGACATTTATATAATTTACGAGTGATCCCCTCTGATTAGTCTAGTACCCACGTGGCACTATACATAGTTATTACAATATTAATGACTATATTCCCTATGCTCTATTTTATATCACCTTGACTATTTTGTAACTACCAGTTTGTACTTCTTAATCCCTTCACCTTTTTCACCCAGCTGCCCAACTCCACCCACTCCCACCTGGCAACCATCAGTTTGTTCTCTGTATCTATTGGTCTGTTTGTGTTTTATTTGTTTATTTATTTTGTTCTTTAGATTACACATATAAATGAGCTCATACAATATTTGTCTTTGTCTGACTTATTTCACTTCACACAATACCCTCTAGGTCCATCCAAGTTGTCACAAATGGTAAGATTTCATTCTTACTTTATGGTCATTGAATATATGTACCACTTCTTCTTTATCCAATTTCTATAGATGGACACTTAGATTGCTTCCATACCTGGCTACTGTAAATAATACTGCAATGAACATAGAGATGCATATATCTTTACAAATTAGTGTTTTGGATTTTTTTGAATAAGTACCTAGAAGTGGGATTGTGGAGTCATATGATAGTTCTGTTTTTAAATTTTTGAGGAAGTGTTTCCATAGTGGCTGCACCAATTTGCAATACCACTAACAGTACACACAGGTCCCCTTTCTTCACATCCTCACTTTGTTGATTTATTGATGATAGCCATTTGACAGGTATGATGTGATGCCTCATTGTGGTTTTAATTTTTAGTTTTCTAATGATTGGTAACATTAATCATCTTTTCATATGTCTATTGGCCATTGGTATGTGCTCTTTGGAGAAATGTTTATTCAGGTCATCTGCCCATTTTTAAATCAAATTGTTTGTCTTTTTGGTGTTGAATTGTATGAGTTCCTTATATATTTTGGACATTATCCTCTTATCAAATGTATCATTGGTGAATATCTTCTTTCATTCAGTAGGTTGTTTTGCTTTGTTGATGGTTTCCTTTGCTGTGCAAAAGCTTTTTAATTTGATGTAGTTCCATTTGTTTACTTTTTCTTTTTTTTTCCCCCTTGCTTGGGGAGATACATCAGAAAAAAAAATATTACAAAGAGCAACGTCAGAGGGTTTACTGCCTATGTTTTCTTTTAGGAGTTTTATGGTTTTGGGTCTCACATTTAAGTCTTTAATCCATTTTGAGTTTATTCTTGTATGTTGTATAAGAAAGTGACCTAGTTTCATTTTTTTGTATGTATCTGTTCAATTTTCCCAACACCATTTATTGAATAGTCTGTCTTTATCCCATTGTATATTCTTGCCTTCTTTGTCATAAATCAATTGACCATATACATGTGATTTATTCTGGGTTCTCTATTCTTCTGTCCAATTGATCAATGTGTCTGTTTTTATGCCAGTACCATGCTGTTTTGGTTAATATAGACTTGTACTATAGTTTCATATCAGGTAGCATGATAAGTCTAACTTTGTCTTTCTCAAGATTGCCATGGATATTTGGGGTTTTTATGGTTCCATATAAATTATTGGATTATTTATTCTAGTTCTGTGGAAAATGCCATTGGTATTTTGATAGGGATTGCATTGACTCTATAGATTGTTTTAGATAGTGTGACATTTTAATGATGTAAATTCTTCCTATCCATGAGCATGATATATGCTACATTTATTTGTATCTTCTTTAATTTCTTTCTCTAATGTCGTAATTTTCTAATTACAAGTCTTTAACCTCTTTCGTTAAATTTATTTCTAGGTTTTTTTTTTTTTTTGGTGCAATTGTAGATGGGAATGTTTTCTTAATTTCTCTTTCTGATAATTCATTATTGGTGTATAAAAAGGCAACCATTTCTGAATATTAATTTTGCATTCTGTTACTTTACTGAATTCATTTATCAATTCTAATAGTTTTTTGGCAGAAGATTCAGAGTTCTTTATATATGTATCATTTCATCTATATATAATGACAGTTTTACTTCTCACTTTCTAATTTAGATGCTTTTTATCTTTTTTTCTTGTCTGATTTCTGTATCTAAGAGTTTCAATACAATATTGAATAAAAGTGGTTAAAGTGGACATTTTTATCTTGTTCTTGACCTTGAGAAAATGCTTTTAACTTTTCATGATTGAGTATAATATTAGCTGTGTTTTCGTCATTTATGACATTTTTATGTTGAGGTATATTCTCTCTAGTCCCATATTGTTTAGAGTTTTAATCATAAACAAAAGCTGGATTTTGTCAAATTTTTTTCCAAATATATTGTGTGATCATATGATTTTTATCCTTCATTGTATTTATGTGATATATATTGATTTGTGGATATTGAGCCAACCTTGCATCCTAGAAATAAATCCCACTTGATCATGGTGTATGATCTTTTTAATGTATTACTGAATTTAGTTTGCTAAGATTTTGGGGGACTTTTGCATCTATATTCATCAGAGATATTGACTTATAAGTTTCCTTTTTTGTAATGTCTTTGTTTGGCTTTGGAATCAGGGTAATGGTGGCCTTGCAAAATGTGGTTGGGAGTCTTCAATCCACTTGAAATTTTTGGATTAGTTTGAGTAGGATGGGTGTTAATTCTTCTTTGAATGTTTGATAAAATTCACCTGTGAAACAATCTGGTCCAGGTCCTTTGTTTGTTGGGAGTTTTTGATTATTCAATTTTATTAGTAATAATCTGTTATAATTTTCTATTTCTTATTGATTCAGTCTTAGAAAATTGTATGTTTCTAGAAATTTATCCATTTCTTCCAGATTATCCAATTTTTTGGCATATAATTGATTTTTTTTTGTGGTGGAGTTGAGATTTGAGCTCAGATCTGTTCATTTTTAAGGCCTTTTGCTCTTTCTAATTAAGGTTTTACATATAAATACACTCAATTATCATGTTTTATTGTATCTGAATACATGGAAGTCTGTCAGGGCTAAATGAAAGAAGGTGTATGTTTCTTGGTGTGTTATAATGAGCATGGACACATCTGCAAAAGGCTGTAATTACATTTGACATAGTCTCAGCTTTTTCATTCAGCCATTTGCCTCTCGTGTGCTTCCCAAGAACTTCCTTATACTAATGTAGCAATAAAGGGATAAAAGAAATTATTCACCAAAGCATATCTTAGGTAGTCAGCCATTGTTTGTATTAGAAACTCATTAGAGGATAAAGCTCAAGTATGGGGAACTGTGGCGAACAAGAATTGCTAATATCCTACACATAAGTCAAAGAGAGAAAATGTTCTTGTTCCTGAAAAGGGAAATTGAAATAAAGGGGAAGGAAAGATAGAGAGGTAACAAGCTTGAGTTCTGAGCAATACAAGGACCAGAGAATAAAGCTCTTTAAATGTAGACTCCAAAAAGACTCTTGGGAGAAAGCAAATACAAGTTAGAGATTGTCCAGTGGTTGTTTAAAGGGTATAATGTAAACACCCACTTGTGCATCTTTCACAAAAATTTACAATAAAACTCAATAATCTTTTTGAGATTCTATAGCTTGAGTTTTTGTATCTCCCTACCAAATGCATGTGTTGAAATCCTAATGCCACTTTGAGGAGAATCACCTTAAGGAATCAATCCCATCAGTTTTTACAATACGTCAGATGAAAGGTGAGTGTGCTGTAGGTTTTGAGAGATGCACATAGTTTGTTTATTGATGGTCAAAGGTTAGACAGGGCAACATTATGGTCAAGAGAAGAAACTAGTGGAAATAGAATAAGCTAATTTATTCTTGTTCTTTTCATTGGTAAAGAGAGTTTTGATGAATAATCGAAAGAAGAAGAAGAAAGAAAAGCTTTATACTTTCAGAGTTGTTATAAATATTTAGGGAAAAGGGGATCCCTGCCAGAAAAATAAGTAGCCAAGCCACCTGAGGAGATCTGGATCATTAAAGGGAACTCAGAAAACAGTATTGGTTCTACCTCAGTTTCTACCTTTTCCAGCTCAATAAGAATAAACTTTTAACTTATTTAAATATTATTAAAGTATTAAAACAGTGCATGAATAGGGAAGGTAGACTTTCCTTTTTTAATTGTGAAATTGAGGTGGCAATTTTTACTTTTTCTTTTGGAAATCAAAATAACAAATAAAAGTGGAAACTCCATCTTCATTAAAAGTTAGAGATGTCATCAATTCTAGATTATACTATATGAGAGAGGTCAATTCATGATTGTGGGAAGCTGCGGAGAGAGAATGACCACATTGTAGGTCTCAAAAATATGGTAAAGCTCAATTCCCACAGTAATCCAAGAAAACAGTACAACAAGAATGTTTGTGTGCATTGGCAGCAGGAATCATTGGACCTACTTCTTAAGAAGGACCTAGGCATGAGTGAGAAGTAAGACATGTAGAATCACACAAATAGATCATATTTGTAAGAAACTGTCACTGAGGCCAGGTAAATAGGAAATTCTGCATTGTTAACAGCCCTAAGAACATGTCTTAGTTGTTGTGGGGAAAGAAAAGGCTAACCACCCCACCAATAACACACCAAGCATTATGTGGCAGGTCCTTTCTCCACATACCCCTCAGTAATACTTCTGAAAATAACTGTTCCAGGGTAAACCATCTCATTCAGAGGTAGAATAGAATCTATGCAAATATCCTGTGAGGAAAGAAAATGAATGATAAAACAAAAATTACAATTTATTAGAATAACATTGCCTTAATTATGTGGGTAACCAAGCATATGGTCAAGAAAAAGAAAATCTAAATAAAGCAATTGCTTCTATAATTCAAGGACATGATGCAGTATTTATCTGCATTATGGAAAGATAAGGCAAGATAACAAAAGGAAATGGAAATGAACTTAGTTAAAAATGTCAAATGTTATGAAATAAAATGTAAAACACTTCTGAAAGACAAAAAGATTGGCGCAAGTGGAAAACATATTATTTATTCAAGTAAGAAGATTCAACATCTTAGTAGGTGAATCTATAAATCAAATCATACTTATATGATTTAACAACTTAAGTCATAATGCCATAGGATGTGTTTTGGAATATGAAAGCAAAAGTTAAATTTTTTAAAAACTTAAAAAGCAAGAATAACCAGGAAATTTCTGAAATAGAAACATAATAAGCCAAGGAGTGAAGAACTAGCCTTACAAAATACTGAAACATTATAAAGTGTAATATTAAAAGAAGCTGGCATGAATTGTCAAACAGATCAGTGGAACAAAAAAAATCCAAAATATAGGCTATAATACATTTTAAAAATTAATATATGACAGAGGAAGCATTTCAAATTAGTGGAGAAAATTAACTAGTCAATAAGTGATGTTGAAATAATGGCTAGTTATACTGAAAACAATTAATTTAGATTCCTACCTCATACCTTATTATCCAAACAGATTCTTGATAAATATTTAATATTTAAAAAAAGTTTGAAGGAAATATATAAAAAATTTTAATAAGTTAGACTGGGAAAGGCCTTTCTAATTATGACACAAAACACAGAAACCATAAAAATGATAAATTAGATTCAAGAAAAGTTTTTGCATTGACTAAAACACCATAAATAAAGTCAAAAGGCAAAAAATAAATTAGAAAAATACTTATAATTTATATCACAGACTGAGCGAATCATCTTAATTACTTATAAACATCTTATAAAATAACAGTAAGGTGAACAACAAAATAGAAAAATGGAAACGTTTTGTGTGTCGTAGGTCCCCACGTCTACCCTCAGACTTATTCACTAGGACTCTCAGGACTAAGAAAGACTGTTATAGTAATGATCACTGCTTATTATAGGAGGGTGCAAGTTAAATCAGCAAAAGGAAAAGGCACATGGATGAAGTCCAGGAGAAACCAGGTACAAGCTTCCAGATGTCCTCTCCCAGTGAAATCACATGGACACACACATCATTCAGTAATGATGTGTGGCAACACATGCAAAGTGGTATCAGCCAAGGAAGCTTGCCTGAGCTTAAGTGTCCAGGGATTTTACAGGGCATCAGTTATGTTGACATGCCACATCTGTGCCACTGACCTCAGCTACCTAGACTCCAGCCCCTTCTCACAGCAAAAACTGATGTTTGCTTTGAATCACACTGTTAGCATAAACTATCTGATCAAATTGATGGTCCAATGTATCAGGCAGACAAAAACACCGTTATCAAGCAGAGTATTCCAAGAACTCAGAGATCACCTCCCAGGCGCAAACCATTAGTCAGTCCTAACCACAGATCTTTCTTGGAAATGTGCAGGTTTTGAGCAATCCAGCCCAAATGAATTAACACTTTCCTTGATATTAGGAATGAAAAGTCATTTTGTAAACAGCTTGGCAGCTGCATAAAATGTTAAATATAAATTGCCATGCAAGCCAGGAATTCTACTCCTTTATATCTACCTAAAAGAAACAAAAAGATATGTCTACACAGAGACTTGTGTGTGAACACTCATAGAAACTATTTATAATAGCTCAAAGGTGGAAACAAACCAAACAGAGATCAACTGATTAATGGATAAACCATATATAGTACATTTATACAATAAAATGCTACTCAGCAAGAAAAAGAAATAAAATGCTGTTATATGCTATAATATGTATGAATCTTAAAAACTTTAGGCTAATTGAAAGAAGCCTATCACCAAAGATCACATTATACATGACTGTTTATAAAAAATGTCCAGAGAAGGCCAATCTACAGAGACAGAAAGTCCCAGGGCTGTTCATGAGAAATCTTTTGGCAGTAATGTAAATGTTCTAAAAATTGGACTGTGGCAGTGGTTGTATGACTCTGTAAACTTACTAGTAATCATCAGAGGCTCATCTAAAAATGGATGAATTATTTTGCGTGGAAATTATGCCTCCACAAAGCTTTTACCTTTTTTTTAAAGGTGCTTCACGGCACTGTGTTTCAGATGCTACCACTGTGGAAAAGAGTAGAGTAGCTCTGGAAGCACACACAAGAATATGGCAACACTGGCTGCTTCTGGAGGAGATGGGCACACAAGGGACTGAGGTGGGAAGGAATTCCCTGGGCTGTGTAATGTTCTGGACTCTGGATTTTATACCATGTGTGTAATCACTAATCAAAAAATAACAACCTAAAAATCTTTTGCATGCTTGGTTGCTAGGAGATACTTGACTGCCATTGATGGTAATAAAGTCGATAGTAATGGAATCATTGGAAAGGATAGTTTGAGAGGTAAAACGCTTATTGCCTGTCTTCTAAAGTGGACATTTTTATGTAGTGGAACAATATTTGAGTGGCAATAGCTTAGAATCAATGGGCTCAAAGAGTAGAGTTTGAGATAAAGTACCTGTATATTTCATGACAGTGGAAGATCTAAGAGCTGAGGGTGGGAAGTCTGAGGGCTTCATTTTGGGGATGCAGGAATGATCGTTTAGAAGGTTTTTGAAGAGTAATGTTATTTCCTGCACTTTATTTTTCAGTCATTCTGCCATTATCCTGTTTTTCTATTAGATGGCTTACATGTAGCAATTCAAAAGCAAGCTATTGGAAAACATATTCATCTCACTCACCTTCTGCAGCATGGAATATCTAAACATCCTTTTAAACTTGTGGTAATACGATTTCAAAATGCTTGACGAGAAAGAGCATGCTGTAAATTACTAATGCTGTACCTGGAAACTTTTAAGAATATATCACCTAGCAATGAATACTAGTGCTTAGTGTGACCACCTTTCTATTACGGAATCTATGAATCAAAGCAGGATGGTAAGATCTCTTTTCTTTTGTGACTAATACCTGTTTAAACTCTTAATGTTCCATTATGACTAACTGTCCTCAATGGTCTGGAGACAAATATGATATCATAGTCTGAGGATATGTTAAATGATGCTTTCTAAATGAAACGCTTCATTTAACCTTGGAGATCCACTCAAAATTTTATTTCCCACATGATGATTCTTACTTAAGACTAAGAATGAAAGGGTAAGGAAACAGATAATGTATGAGCAAGTGACTAAGGGGAAGCAACAGGAGCACAGCTAGAGTTAGCCGCTGGAAACATGCAATGTATAGTGAGTTTCTTAAGAGTATGGACACCAAGTTCGACAACCCAAGTTCAAATTCCAGTTTGACTGCTAACTCGTTTGTGTAATTAGATTGAACAGATTACTGAAATTCTTTAAAATTCAATTTCTTATATGTATAATGAGGATAATACCTACTAACAAGAGTTATTAAGAGGATTACATAAAGCAATCTATCATTTATTATTGTTCGAGGTCACTATTTTGACAAAAGCTTCAAATTTTATAGCAAGAGGAGAATAAGCTTACCCACAAACTGGGTGCTTTCCCTTAAACATGGACACGATATCCAGAGACCTAAAGATGTGCTATAGAGTTAGGTCCAGATTAATCTGAATGATGATTGAAGGACTCAGAATTACATAGTAAGAAAAAATTGGCTTTGAGATTTTAATATTAACTGTGAACTGGAAAGTTAGTTAACCTTCCTAATCTCTACATTCCCATCGATAAAATGAATATATGATAACAATATCTTGTAAGAATTCAGCAAACCTATGAATATAAAGTAGATAGCACAGGCCCTGACCGGCGTAGCGGGTCAAAAGCCGCTGAGCGCGTTCTGATCCCGGTGCAACCCTGGGACCTGGGGAAGCCAGCAAGCACGAGAAATTCAAGCCGGAAGAAGAAACAGAAGACATGGAAAGTGGCAGGCAATTCGTGAAGTTTACGTGCAATTTATGAAGTCATACAAGTGTTACGACATCATCCCAACCAGGTAGGGGCTTGTTGTCTTCGATTACACAAGTTAAAAAGGCCTTCTTTCCTCAGTACCCAATGGTGTTTGAACAGCACCTCTCTGAGAGAGTAAAAAGACAGTCTTGTAGGAATGCTGACCATTACAGATTTCACAAATATATTACATAGATACTATAAATCTCTCATGATACAGATTTATGCATTAGAGGAACATGAGATTTGAAACATAGAGGGAGAATTATTTACAGGAAATGTTTAATCATTTGGGGAATATATCTCCAGATGTAAGCCTCTTCAATGCTATATATTCGTTGATCAAAAATAAAAACCCACAGAGTGCCAGTTATTTACCCTATCGGTGGGAATGCACTTTATGTACTCACTCACACACAAAAAAAATGCTCAAGTTTCTCCGCTTTTTTATGTCTGATATGCCAAAGTGTCTCCACGCAACAGAACCTGGGTGCACTGAGAATCCGGACCTACCCCAAATCACCTTCCTACACCAGGAGGCGCCCATCATAAGGGCCCTGATGTCTTTGTGGAAAGACGTGTGTCTGCTTTGCTGTTGTAGATATTTATTCTAAATTTAATGCAATTAACCTTGCTGCTTGAAAAAACATACAGTAACCTAGATATCGCAGTGACCCAGGGCTTCAGCACCATTCACAGTATTTCGAGGGTATTGTGAAACACAGCAGAACATTCTGGAGACGATGTGGATAGAATAGTGAGAGCTGAGGCCATCATCTGGTAGTGGCAAATAAAGCAGTATATTGTGGGTATTATTTTCCTGTCAGACATTCTGCAGGCCCCGATCCTCACGCTCCCTGGTGCCAAACAAAAGGAGCCAGAAACTGAATGACCACTGTGACTGAGAAACCCTCGTAGGAGAACTTGAACAATTCTGGGTCATGCTCTGCCTCGTGAAGAGTACATCAATAGGAGAGAGGAAAATGGCTAAGAATGTATATCAGATGGACTGGTGTTTTCTCAGTGATGTTAAACTAAGCAAAAAAAGAAAGACTCTGTGTGTTTAAAGATTTAGGCTTGCATTGAAAGACTATTTTCAGACCTTTGAAAGATTTCAAATGCTGTGTGTCATTTAGGTACACTGTTTATTATTTTTCATTTCAAAGAATCACTGTAATGTAATAGGTAATGTGACATAAGGTGAGTGTATGGCATATTCAGATCTAGTTATGTCAGAACACAGTGATATGTCATCACTACTGCCCATCACAATGGGAGTGTGTACTTGTATGAAATGATACCGTGCTGAAGCGTGAAAGTTGAACAGTTGTAATTTGGAGATAATTATTTTTTAAAACTTTAACAACAGTTTTATGTCTGTTTAAGTGTCTTAAACTATAGTGTAAACAAGACTGCTTTAAAATGACTTTATTTATTTTCACTTCTGTGCAATTTTTTAATACATCTTTTGGTGAGTAAACATCACCATACCCATTAACAAACCATTAGTTATTTTTTAATGGTAGATTTCTCATTATCTAAGTTTGAATCTGGAAAAGATATGACTCTAAAATAGCTGTTGTTGGGTTTTAAAAGCTGAACTTTCTCAAAGCATGTATGGAAACCTGCCTCTGCTGGACTGGAAACAGGCAACAATTATGAGGAAATATAACTGCTGTGAAGATGTCTATTCTTTTCTTGTGTATGGAAGCATAAAATCATGGTGTCAGTATGACTGTTTTTGTAAATCTACTGTGGCATATACAGTATTGTCCTAAGGTTAAAGAGAAACAATGTTTTCTAATGTAAGTACTGTGAAAATGTTGACACTATCTATGAACATAGTCTTTGTTTGTTTGTTTTGGAGGGTTTTTTTTTTTTGTCAGATTGAAAAATTTAAATAAATCTTACTATCTAAAAAAGAGTAGCTATCACAGTGCTTAGCACTGGGTGAGCAAGTGCATTGTTTCCTAGGAGGATTATTGTAATTGCTGTTCACATGTTTTACAATAGAGCATAAGAACAAAACTGTCACACAAGGTAAATTGTGTATACACTGTGTGTAAAAAAGAGCCATAAAAAGAAAACAGGCAGAGGTGCTCAAGGGCCAGTTTACCATGATGAAAGAGGACATCCAACAATTAAGCAGATAACATCTACCCACATAAATTCAAGAAGATCCCTTGGGGCACCAAGAAAAGAGAAAGGAGAAGAAAATAAATACATTGATTTCTAAATGGTAGAATGGGTGGAAAAGTGGAACAAGGCTAGATGAGCTTGGTTACTTCTGACTAGTCTGTTTGGAACTAAAATCTGCAGATTAGGAGCAAAGATGCAAGGGAAATATCTACAGAAATTGCGACAGTAAAGAGAACTCAGAGAGCAGCCCCAGTGAAGGTGAAGAGAGCCTGCAAGTGTAAAACAGCCTAGGCATTCCATTAAGGCCTGAGATCTGTGCAAGAGATGTGCCACTAATTACCAACACATGTTGAATAAGAACAATCGACAGAAAGAACATAACATAAATAAGAACACAAAAATCTGGAGATGTGACCAAAGGGACTCTCAGAGAAGAGAAAGTGGATGTATTTTTAGTGCAATGGCTGATGGAAGAGAAGAGACAAATGTTACTTATAGAAACATTCTAAATAATGTATGCAGTTACTCCCCGCTCCAAGATGATAATTTTGATTCCTAGATCTCTTCTCTGAAAGTGGGCTATACTTAGAGACTTGTTTTCATAGACTCGAGTAAGAGAATCTGGCAAATACCACCATATCTAAGTAGTGAAGGTTAACATCATTATAGTGAACTCATGTGGAAATCATGTACATTTTGATGGGATGTGATAAGAAGGGCATTCACCTCCACAGTATTCTTTCCAAAATCCATAAGTCAATTCTAATCATTAGCAAAACATCAGACAAACCTAGGATGCGGATATTCTGCAGGATACCTGACTAGTACTCCCAGAGACTATGAAGATCATGAAAAACCAGGGAAGACTAAGAAACTGTCACAGATTGGAGCAGACTTGGACACACTACAATTAATGTCATGTGGTACACTAGACTGAATCTTGAAACAGAAAGAGAACATTAATGAAAAATTTGATGAAATTCAAAGAAAGGCTGGAGCTGACTAATAGTCTTGGTTCTTTTTAGTTTTGACAAACATACTATGATAGTATAAGATGCTAACAATGGAGAAATAGGGTAAAAGGTATTATGTATAGGAACTCACTGTATTATTTCTTCAACTTTTCTATAAATCTAGAATTATTCTAAATTAAAATAGTTTATTTTTAAAAAGATAATAGTATGTCAAAAGGATATAGGAGTCTACTGAAATAGCCTCCAAAGGCCAAAAAAATGATAGAATTGAATTATAATCAAAAATATAAAATAATTATCCATTATTACATAGGAATATAAATAAATGATTGAATAAAAAATAATGAGAGAGAAGGGACAACTGTTCCTTATGAAATAATTTCAGTTGATAAGTGCAGAAGACAAGAGGAAAAGATAAAATACTATTACAACATTACAGAAATAATTGCTACAGGATGATCAATCGATGAATGTTAAAGTTAGTGAAAGAAAGTTTATGAAGAAAAAGGATATTTACATAGCCCTGAACTATCTTCTTACAAATGTTTATTAACTATTTAAAAATGTAACTTCACTGTGAAGAATCTGGCAGACACCATCGCAGTAACCAAGTGATCATGGTTAACATCGCCAGCGCTAAGACATGAGCAAATGTTACACAAAGCCAAAATGAAGGACATTCTGCAAAACTCCTGAACTCTTGACACTCTTCAAAAGTGTCAGTCATGAGAGACAAGTTAAGACAGAGAAACCATCACATATCAAAGGCAACTAAGAAGACATAATAACTGATGCAGTGTGAGATTCTGGGCTGGAAACTGGACAGGATAGGGAGATTAGTGGAATTAAGTCTGTAGTTTAGTTAATAGTATTATATCAATGTTAGTTTCTTAGTTTTAATAAAGGTATCATAGTTATGTTGATATGTTAATATTAAGAAATGCTGGGTGACTCCCAAAGACTGTCAAAGTCATGAAAAACAAGAAACAATTTGCGAAATCTTTAAATTACCTCAACAACTCTTCTGTAAGTCTAAAATAATTTTAATACTTAAAAATAAATGCAAATCTCTCTCTCTCTCTCTCTCTCTCACACACACACACACACACACACACACACACACACACACACACACAGCCAAACATAAAGAAGGCCCTCTTGGGGTTTAGTGCCTAAATACCACCATATGTTCTTCTTCCAGTTGAGAATTGTGGCTAATAACACGTGCTCACCAACAACTGAGATCTATAAGTTCTGATCAACATGACCTTATTAATATGTCAGGAAAACAAGGAGAGCCTCCCATTGCCCTCACTGAGCCTAGGCCTCAGGTCTCATATCTTCCACATTTAAATACTCAGGCCCATCAGAGAAGCTAGAGAAAAACATGCTTCCACCACAGCGAGGAGAGTCTGCCCTTCGGTGTTTCTCACAGGAAGAAGATAAAGCAGCAAAGGGAGCACGTGATTTAAACAGCAACAAGTCCAAAGTGGTGAGAGGGTCACGCCGAAGCCCTGGATTTCAGTGCAGACACAGCCCCTGACTACCAGGGTTCAGAGGATGTCATACGCTCCCTAATTCCCAGTCTCACCAATTAGAGGATTACTTCTCACTGTGAGACTGAGTGAATTCATTGCGATTATTCTCCAATTTAATGAGAACTTCATTATAGAAAATTTCTTCAATATGTCCTTGTCTCGAGGAGTAGATTGAAAAACTTTTCCATTAAAACATAAGAATGAGGAGAATGAGAGTTTCTAAAAACAAGTTACTCAAAGGATGAGGCACAAAAATGTGGGTTTTTTTTTAACTTCATGATGAATATGGTTAAAAAATATATGATCTTGTTCAGAAAATTATAGAGTTGAGGATATGAAGTAAGGTAGAGAAGATTAAATTTGTGAAAGTTTATGTTTCTCAAAAGAGGTACAAAAAGGAAAATTTGATCAATAATATGGCACCATCTCCAAATTTATTAAGATGTGTAATGTCAAATGGAGAATTTACGTATATTTATAGAAATGTAAATGGATTGAGAAGTAATAAAATATTGACCCATAACCCCAAATATTTAGAATTGTTTCATGTTATTAAGTATTACATTATTTAGAATAATATGATACTTAATACAAATACTAAGAATGTGGAATATCCTCTTAGAAATTAGCAAAATTTAAAATGAGAGGTAATTAAGGGTAAATGAGCATTATTACACTTTCAAATACCAGAGACCTATGAGGCAAATTAAAAAGGTATACAGTCATAAAAAGTGAAGCAGATACCTCCATTTAGGTATATTTAATGGAGACATTTAGAGAAAAAGTAAAGAAGTTAAAGTGGAAAGAGTAAAGATGACTCATTAAATGGGTGGCAATGATATAGATATCATTAGAATCGTAAAAATTTCAAAAATAGGCAAATAAAGGTGAATGTTGATGTGGCAGCAAAACTGACTTTAATAAACAATTGTGAGAAAATGGAAGTGTTTTTACAGAGATATTTTAAGAAAAAGAAATGCTTAGAGTGTCGTTGATACAATTCTGAAAAGGAAAAGTCATGCACTTTAACCACAGACTTCACAGTTCATAAAGTAAACTCAGAGTAAGTTGAACGACCTCAGACTGCTTTCAGGGAAGCTTCTGGTACAGAACACTCAGTGGTATTGAGTTACCCTGGAAGGAAAGTAGAAGTGACCAGTACCATGGAATAGCCCTGAAGTCCTGAATAGGAGAAAGGGAGAACAGTAAGAAGTGGAGGGTGCTGTCAATACCAACACCTACTCACTGCAGAAATGTTCTGAGCAAACATGGGCCTGAATGCAAGGCAATGCAATGAACTACTAAGAGCAGGAATTAGCTAAGAGGAGGAGTGGTTGGGGTGGGTGGGGGTGGGGGCAGGGAAGGGTTCTCATAATTAGACAGGAATAAAAGCTTTCAGTGGAGAATGGTTCTTCTGCAAAAATACACAAAGATATTCCGGATAAACTTTGAGGACATCATATACCAAGGTGACCAGCAGAAAGAGAAATTAAGGCGAATGAGGCTACTTAATGTATGTGGCTATCTATCAGAGAAAGTCCAGCTCCAAATTAATGAGTTGAGTATACAAATGAGAGTAGAGTTAGTGATATGGAAACAGAGGTAGCTTTGTATGAATGAGATCCTGCTAAAAATTATGCATGGGGCCAGATTCACATACTCTATAAAACCCGATTCACACTTTTTGCCTTTTTCACTTTTTCCCACTCTTTTTGTATGGTTGTAACTTTATTAATTTATGACTAATTAATAATAATTACTTCCTAGCCATGGGTAAATTGTCTTTTTAATTTATTAATGTGACTACCAAGCACTTCATCAATTATGACTACAGCATATTTGAAGCTTCCATAGTTAGCAAGAACAACCAAGCTTTGTGTGTGCATACATAGAGTGAACAGGGTGCTTATTGGTTGAAATTTTCTTGACCTAGTCATTCCAAATCAGAGTCAATGACCCTGTCACAAGATATAGGTTATAGTGGTTGATTTTAAAGTGAAGTAATAATAATAGTTAATGGTTTCTGAGTACTTACTATGTGCCAGACACTGGGTTAGTGCAAGATATATCATCTGCTTGTCTCTTCACTGCAGTTCTATGACATGCTTTAGTATCATCATCATACCCATTTGTGATTAAAAGAAAAAAAAAAACCCTAAGGATCAAAAAATTTAAATAATCTGCTAAAGGTTGCTGCATTAGTCTGCTCGGGCTGCCATTATAAGGTATCACAGGAATTGGTAGCTTTTTAAAAAAATAAATTATTTGGGTGACATTGGTTAATAAAATTATATAGCTTTCAAGTGCTTGATTCAACAATACATCATATATATATTGCATCGTGCGTTCACCACCCAAAGTTAAATTTCCTGCCATCACCATGTATTTGACCCCCCTTTCCCTTATCTACCTCTCCCCTCTCCCTGTCCTCTGGTAACCATTATCTGTAAAGATATGTCCACCCGGATGTTCACAGCAGCTTTATTCATGGTGGCCAAGACATGGAGACAACCAAAGTGTCCTATGATAGATGATTGGATAAAGAAGATGTGGTACATATATGCAATGGAATTGCTCAGTCATAAGAAAAGATTGGGTAGCTTAAACAACAGAACTTTATTTTCTCACAATTCTAGAGGCAGCTGCATTGGTCGTCTGGTGCGGCCTCTCTTCCTGGCTAGTAGACAGCATCTTCTTGCTGTCCTTACATAGCCTTTCCCCTGCAAAGAGAGAGAAAGAGAGCGAGAGTAGGAGCATGCTCTAGTGTCTCTTCCTCTTGTCTTTTTGTAAGGACACCAGTCCTACCTATTGGATTAGGATCCACCCTCATTACCTCAATTTACTTTGATTACCTCCTTAAAGGATTTGAAGAGGACAAATCCAGTCTATAACAGTCACATAACTGATAAAAGAGAAGAAGGATTTGAACTCAGAAGTTGAATTCCAGATCCTAGCCTATTACACTCTCCTTCCATATGCTATACATGCTACATACTTGTTTTCATTAATTCTAAGTAAAACATCTGCCCATCCATTTTGCTATCCATTACAGTTGAAACATCTAAAATCTGCCTTTCATGAAAAAAATGGCTCACTACATGTGAAAATTCATATTTTATAGTTTGTGGAAGTTAAATTCATGGGAATGAAGGGTAACGTGATTATCATCTGCATAACGGAGGATTCTGCATTATAAAGTTAGGCCAGATGGCATTCACTGAGGTCTAATATACAATGCATGGTGTAGGAAAGTAGTAGGCACTTGCTTGAACTGATTCAAAATAAATTTAAATATATATATGCAAGTCCAGCCCAGTTGAGGATGAGAACATTTATCCATTTATTTAGTAAGTATGCCTTAGATTTTTATTATGTGCCAGCCGCTGTGCCATTAGAAAGACTATTAGGATAGAAAAACAAGTGAGAAAGATGTTTACTCTGTGTAGGAAAGCATAATAAGTGCTAGATGTCTATGCAGTATGCAATCACAAAAAAAGGACACAATAATTCAGATATGACTTGGATGGATATCTACAGTGGAGTAAATGCATGTCAGGGAATTTAGATAAAAGGCAAGAAAATAAAAAATTAACCCAGAGGAGAAATCAAGGGAAATTTGTACTGATAATATAAAAATAGAAGGTAAAGTGATTAGATGTCCTCTATACCCTTTGATGGGAAAGATGAAATTAGGGTAATGGGAAGTTAAACCTTCCAAAACTGTATAGAATGCATGAAGCTAGCGGTGTTGCTTACCACCATATGTCTCAATTTTTTCTTACGGATCTCGATGTAAGTGTATAGATCAGTGTGAAGCACTCATGCACACTAAATAAGCCAAAACAACAAAGGAAATCAGTAGAATGTGCCTAAGAAGATGGCAAGATGTGGAGAATAGTGCTCAAAAAGAAATGCATAAAAACAGGACATAGGAAAAAGATTTTTTAAAAATGTAAGAGGTCATTTTAGAGGAATGGGGGCAAAGCAGAGTCACTGTGTGCCTGCTTTACATAACAAAGGACTGACTAGAATGAATCTAAACTTTTGGTTCAGGAGTGATGACCCTTTTACCTGGAAAGAAGACAGGATAACAATGGGTCTGTCAGAAGGCAAAGGAACAGACAACATATTCCCCCATGTTTCAGAGAAAGGCTCCAGGGGAAAGAATATGGTTCACATCCAGTGCTATCATTTTTTGAGCTGATTACAGAAAGAGAACTTCAATTTTAATGTACGTATATTTTGTACATTTTCTTCTTTGGCTGATGTTCAGAGAAAAGAAGTCTAACATAGATCTAGGGTGTGTCTCCACCCTCATAGCTCGAAATCTAGAGGAAGAGATAAGACATACAAGATTTAAAAGATTGCATATGTAGGGCTTTATGACATAAGCCCTATACAATAATTATTTAATTATTGTACACAATATTTAAAAAGAAGATAAAATTGCATGGAATTCCTGAAGAAGGTAAGTACCCTTAAAAAGAATCAAATAGGTAAGAAGACAAGGAATTACTGAAGCTTTCTTTGAATTTCCACATTTTATTTGTATAAAACTTTTGGGCAGACCCATATACAGTAGTAGAAATAAGGTTCATTATGAATCTACTGAAGTGGTTAAACTACTATCCAATTAATGTTGATTCTACTTAATTGCTACAATGCCTGGAAAACAAATAAATCAAGATGTCTTGGTTATAATTTATTGTTAGAGATACATAGCATTTAATGAATTAAGTATAAATGGTCAATGTTAAAAGTTGTCCCTAGCTTTCTTCATTATATTTTCTAAAGATTTGTCCATCATTTCTTACCAGCAAATTAACTGTGTTTAACACAAGACTGACTATCCTTTAATCATGTCAATTAAGCAATGATGTCATTAAAATTTATTTTTATCATGGGTGGATTTGTTGCCATTGTGTATCTACTTCTAGTTTTTTACCGTATTTTAAATAAACATACACAATGTATGGCTTTTTAGAAGCAGAAAATAACTGTTGCTTCAGATTGAGAGTTTGGCATCCTGCCAGATAATTCTCTCTCTCTCTCTCTCTCTCTCTCTCTCTCTCTCTCTCTCTCTCTCTCTCTCTCTCTCTCTCTCCGATATTTAAGGTGCATTTTCTCTACTGCCTGAAATGTTTCCCCAGCAGTTTTGTATTTTTACACTTTGTAGCCAGAAGTCCCTTTTTCCTTTCCTTGTTCTTCCTCTCCTCCTCATTATCCCTTCCTCTCCTTTTTGACCCACATAATCGCACCAAGGATGAGTAAATAGTGTTAGTTGTTTGGCTAAAAGAACAAGCCTAACTCACAAAAGGGCTTACCGATGTGAGTCTGGAGTGAGTTCTCAATTGCGATTTGCTAGGTGTTCACCATTCAGTGGCTTTAGAAAGACCTATCTATCATCATTCTCACTATTTGTCCCTTATATCCCATACAATAGCCCTACTGAATGAACTCATGTCTTCTTCATTTTCATCTTCTCCACACTCCTCACTATGCACAGGCTGCTCCTCTGCTTCATTTCTTCCTCTACTTCTACATGTATCTCAAGACCGAACCAAGCAGGCTTCCCTCTTTTATTCATCTCCACACCCAGCCTTCAATGGGCACCACCTTCCCAGTGCTCCCCTAAAGCCCTGTGCATCTTTCGATTGTGGTATTGACCATGACACTGTGTTATTCCAATAACTGATCTGAGAGTCCCTCTCTTACCTACATCAGCATGGCACCTGGCCCAGAGCGAACGCTTAATAAATTCTGTTGGATGGATGAGGACAGAGAGGGCATTCAGATAACATTTACAGAAGACACAAGGTTGGACTTGAGAGCAGTTTTGCTAGGCGATAAAAATGGTTTCTGAAAGCACATCAAACCACATCTGACAGGAAGGAATTTCATAAGGGAAAATGTCAAGTTTTGCTCTTAGCTTCTAAACAATGAACTGCAGATGTGTAGGGTTGTGGAATATTAGTTTAGGTAAATATGACTTCAGGGTTTGTTTGACTCTAGCTCAAGCTCAGAGAGCTTGAAAGTACATTACAGCTCGCCTTGTTTAACCCTCTTCATGATTCTTTAGTCCCCTCAACAATGTACCCTGGTAAGGGATATCCAGGTGCTTGTCGACGAGAACATTTTAAATAAAATAAAATAAAATAATCTTCATCTGCATCAGTGAAACTAGAGTGCTCAGATTGCTCTCACTCCTATTATGATATTTACCACATCAAAGTTTTGGCAATCATTTGTTTCCGTACCTAACTCTCTATTACACTGTGAGTTCTTCAAGGACAGAATCTCTGCCCTATTAACCGTTGTATCCCCAGTATCTAATATAATGTACTCAATGAACAAATGAACTGAATGGAATAACACCACGTCTATGACATGTGCAGGTCATCACATTGGTCTGAGCTCAGGCTCTGATGTCAGGCTTGAGTTAGATTATCAGCTCCATCACACACTAGCTGTATGACCTTTGGCATATCTTCTAACTTAAGCTTCAGTGTCTTTGTCTCAGATAATAAGAGCTATTTTGAGGATTAAATGATAAAATAAATGTAAGCATCTAGCATTGTCATCCTTCTGGAAATCGTATGAATGGAAAACTGACAAACCAAGGAAAGTCTAGAATGATGAAGAAATCTAAATACATATCATGCAGTGACTAGTTAATGATACTTGGAATGCTTGTCCTAAAGAAGGGAGATTAGAAAAAAACATGCTATTTAAAGAACTATTAATGCAAATAATAACCTAATGACATTTTATATTTCAGAAAAACTTCCATATGCTATTTTATTTGATGTCCACAATAGTTGTATAATTTAGGGAGGGAGAGTAGGCATGCAACATTATCCTTAGTCTATAAATGAAGAAATCGAAGCATAGAGTTGCCGTTTACCTAATGCCCCAAGACTGAGCATGGTAAAACTGAGGCTTACCCCTGGTGTGCTGGTTTGTGGGTCATTTCTCTTTACCACCAGAGCACATAGCCTCTAGAGAGGCATGGAGGGTGAATCTTATTTATGTGGAAGTCAAAGTCAAAATTAAACGGTGAAAATGTTTAAGAGGTAGATAATATCTCAATAGAGAGTTTTTTGGAGTAATTAGTCATTTCATATCACAACTGAATGAACAACCTTGTGAAGCAGTAAGTTCCTTGTCTTTCCTCATATTTAAGCGGAGGACAAATGCCCACCCTTTGGCGAAGTTGAAGGGGACTATCGGAGGTGATGATGTCTAAGCTTCCTTTGAACATTAGCTCTGATTCTAAGCCACGTATGGATAAAGTGTTGAGTTCCACACATTCTACTCCTCACAAAAATGTTGTCTAATCATGGCAAGGCTTTTAATTCTCAAAAAGGAAAATGTCATGTTGATTCAAAGTGCTTTTACATATAGCAGTGAAAACAGAAAAAAAAAAAAAACACACATCAATTTATCTAAGAAGTGATTCTTTGCTAACCATCCAGGAAAATGTCTTAACATTGTTGATATTCTGATATATTTCCTCTCGAAATAAGACTAGTTAGTCAAAACTGTCTATGTAAAAAGTACTATTATAGCCTAAATTTTCTAAGATTATGGATTTTACTTTAAATATGTGTTATTCTATCCCAATTAAGATCCTCTCAAAACTGATTATAGGCAACACACAAATTAGGCATAATTAAAGATGATGCATTCACATTTTTTAATTACTGCTCTCTTATGCAGTAGCTTGACTAAGTGTGAAAATTATTTTAGGGTACAGTGTTTCAAGAAATGCACAGCAATAAAATAATTTGTGCTGATTTAATTTGCTCTACTACTCAACTACATGAATGTGTCGTTTTTTTTCTGGATTATTTAAAATATGATTAATTATACTTCTTCTAAAATCCATTTCATGAAAAGTTATCAGAAGGAAAATTTATAAGGTAGATAGATAGATTTGGGTTCTGAATAGTGTGAAGTGTTAACTTCCAATGAAAAAAAGTTTACTATTATTTCTTTCTAAGGAATTTTTAAAATTATCCATTAATCTTCCTTGGGTTAAGTTTTTAAACTAAGAAAAAGACACAGTAAGAAAATATACATTAACTTAATTAAAATACAATATTATAAGTACAAAAGAGAATAAGTTTTTAAAAATATTTTATGTATGTATTTAAACACAAAGACTGCAGAATAAATAAGAGATTATCTAAATTACTTTTAAAAATTATTTCAAAAATACTAGAAAGTCAATGTAAATCCTATATCACCTAATTTTTTAAAAAGATATATGCCCATACATTTAGAAATATGGAACTCTTGGTTACTGGTGGAAACTGGTCATTAAACATTTAAATGTTTAGTCAAAGTTAAGTCATTTGTATTCAAGATAAGTTAAAAGCTCTTCAACTTTTATTTAACCTTTAATAAAGAAATGTTCTAATAGAAGGGAATAGATTTCATTTTAAACTACACTTGGTTCGATTATGCGCTGAATATAGAATGAAAAGCTAAAGTGATAAAACATTCTGACAAATGAAACAAACAAAAAAAAGTAGCAGTATTTTATGTCAGTTTTCACTGATTATCTGGCAAAAATCAATCACAGATATTGTGCTTTCAAAATGGAACAGCTATTTAAAAGGTAATTACTGTATTTATAGATTTCCATAATGCCTTGAAAGCACAAAAGCAAATAATAAAGACCTTTCTCCTAAATTACAACAGCTTAGATATAAGATCAAGAGCTGATTTTTCTGGTTTTATTGATTGTACAACTTAATGTATTCTATAATTGCCTTTTGTAAAGTTTAAGATATTTGAGCTCACTGTTGGATGATCTGGAGCATAATTTAGAGAACAAGTAATTTAACACATTTAAAAAATAATAATGACAAAAATTCTGCAATACAATGAACAAGGGATTTGTGATGCTTATGGGAACATTCGGTGGAGTGGGGAGGGAACATTTAGTAGAGGCCAGCAGGAGAAATCTCTGCCCTGACAATAGGTTGAAATACACACATTCAGAGAAATCAACTAAAATATAGCCCTGAAAATCAGAATCTATGCTACATTCAACCAGGCAGTATTGTGAGGCATTATCTCTAGGGTCTAGAAGTTGTTAGAAAGTTCTGCTCAGTTTGTGTCATTGCGATAGCTGTGAGATATCCAGCGCTGTTTCCTACATATTTCACTTCCTATTTCACATTTACTACATATTTCACTAACATGAAGTCTCAACGACTGTGCTTCCATCCAGAAAAGGGTTAAAAAGTTCCTTATCACTGGGAGTATCTTTTTCAGTATGGTTATTTCTAATGATATTGAACCAAAAATATATTGAGTTAATATTTAGGAGTTTACTATGAGATTTATTTCTGAAATTTCCTAAGTGATTATTCATTTAGATATAACAGTGCATTTTATTTCTGATATTTATATGTATTAGAATTTCTAAGTATTTTAATAGACATATAGAATTTGATCCTTTTGAAGAAAAAATGAATTTGTACCTACTTGATATTCATATTCTCTATTCTGAGATGAAGATGAAGTTGGCATTGTTCAGTGGGCAAGAATTAATAGATACACAGAAGACAAACTTTGTATCTTCCAGACTTTTAATATCTCTCTCTTATGTTAAGAACAGTACATTGCATTAATTGTATTAAGCGCAATATGACTTCTGATTTAAATACGGCAAATGTCATCATATTATCAGATGTGAAATCCTGAAAAAAACAAAAACAAAAAACAAACAAAAAACTGTATTTGGGCCTACTCTAGGTGAAACATTTTGAAAACAAAAGGAGAAACAGTTTGATTTTGTTCAAGAAGAATGAATCATACAATTAGACACCTTAATTTGCACTAAGTAGGCAGTATTATATGAAGCGATTGAATTGTCCTCTGTGTGTGTGTGTGTGTGTGTGTGTGTGTGAGAGAGAGAGAGCGAGAGAGAGAGAGAGAGAGAGAGAGAGAGAGAGAGAGAGAGAGAGAGAGAGAGACGCGCACACATGCATCTCTCTTTTTTTTCGTTTTTTTTTATAGGTAGTAAAATTCTTGCCCAGCTCTACATTGTTGTTTTTAAGTGTTAAATGACTATTAAATGAAGACATTTAATATTTAAAAGCAGCTTAAGTCACAGATAGTAAAAATAGTGGTGGCTATAAAATGGAGATGTCTGTAAATCTTACTGAGTGTGATGCAGCGGGCACAAAGAGGCTGTGTATCTGCTTGTATTTGTATACATGATTGCAAATATGTTTTTAAAAGTAACGAAATGTTCTTTTTTTTTTTCAACTGCATATCTATTTAACAAACAGCCTTCGTTTTGTTTACGAAATATTCTTGACTCTCCGAAAGCCACTTTTCCCAGGTCACCCCGAGGGATGAAATCTCATCGGAAAAGTTCAACATTGCAAATTAGATCACAGGATTGTGGGCCTCCTTTTGTGTTAAGGTGAGTAGCAGCCAGGCCAACAAACCATGCTGACATTCAGGGGGCCGGCTGGTGAGGAGAGCTCAACAGACCACAGGAGACTGGCTGGTTAAGAAATGTGAAAATATTGAAGTGACTTGGATATTTTACCCCTTCCTCATATTTAAAAACAAAAGCAAGTTTTCAAATATATTGCACTCAATCTGGTAGGGAAGTTTTCGGACTCTATAAAGTCTCATTGGGTACACATTGTGCAGAAAAGTAATGAGAAAATTATTCAAGATAAAGTGTACTGTGAGAGGAAGCCAGAGGAAAGGGAGAAGGGCCCGCACATAATTACTATAACATTCCAGTCAGAGTGGTGTGTCTTGGTCTAGTCGGTGTGTCTATGGGTACTCACCTTATTATTATATTTCATAACTCACGTGTGTGTTGTAGGATAAAATTTCTTTTGAATGTAACAATTATTACATTTCAAAAAGATGAAATTGTGAAAAATGAGTTTTAAAAAAGAAACAAAGGCAGTTATCCCTTGGAGTGGGTATTAGACATATTCCATAAAGATTTAAGAACTCAACTTCTTTCTGGAGAAATAAAAGATCAAATTTTGCACAACTGTTAATATTTCTGATTGCTTCTATTAATAACCAAGTTTGTTGTTATATTTTTGCTTCTCTCCTTTTAAAAAATTTGTTTTGTCCTCCATTCTTATTAGGCTTTGAACAGCTTTTTACATCTTTCCTGCTCTTTGACCACCCCTCACCTCTGCCCCCGAAGAGGTCTGCTCCCTTGTGCTTGCCTGCAGGACTCTGTCATCTTCCTTGTCTCTGTAAATACTGCTGCTGAATGATGCCCTTGATTAAATGGGGAATGTGACCTACATCCTGTATCTTTCTCTCTCCAACCCTCCTTCCTCAACAATGTACCTCTTTAGCGGTACTGTCAGTCTCTGCCTCCCTCATGATTCACCTTATCCTTTCCTTCACGTGGATATCAGAGCATATTCTGACCTTGTGATGTTTTCTTTCCACACAGATAAGTTCACTCACTACCTGCCTTTGACCATGAAAGAATGAAAGCTTATATGCTGTCTCAATACTAGAAATCAGCTACTTGCAACTTCTATCACCTTTTATTTCTTTCCTGTCTTCATGTCCTTGGTTGTCAATGGCTTCTTTTCAATTCACTCTATTCTTCATTGCTTGTGCAAACTGTGTTCCCCCAGGACTGTAATTTATGTTAACTTTTTGTATATCTTTTTGTTAAAAATCAGTATATCCCTCTCTTTTTCTTTCTCACATACATATTTTTCTATAGTGCCCTAAATATAGGGGAGTCTTTTAAATTTTTATTTATTATACTTGCATTTGTCTCTTTTAAAGATTGTGTCTGTCTTGCAGTTGGAACGGTCAGGTCACCCATGGAGACTTCTGGAACACAATTTTGTAGTTTACAAAGGTAAACTACACAGCTTTGTATCTTCATAGGTACAATATCTTCATAAGTACAATAGAATGTGTATTTCTTAAACGCACACATGGATCCTCTTCTACTGCTTTTGAGTGAACTAAACAATTAGGAGTCTTGGAAGATGTCATAAAACTTATTCTTAAATAAAAATGAATACTTAACACATGGCATGGTGAAAATCTATCCCTTGCTATAAAGCTCTTAATCTGTTTGAACTTTGTATTATATCTGAGAGGAATTTCTATTTAAATGAACCTCAGGAGACATTGTCTTCTGTGGGGTTTTTTTTGCCTGAATCGGTCAGCTATTGTCACAATCGCACTATTATAAATACTCTCTACATACAGTGGCGGAGTAAGCAACCATAACCACAGATGCTAGTCTGCAGGCCATTGGGGCACCTCCGTATCACATTCTCTCATGGCTCTGGGACCAGCAGACTATCTCATAGCCTGTTCTCATGGTGATGGCAGAAGTGCCAACGGGCTGCAAAGAAACACTGTGCTGCTTCTTAAGACCTAGCTCAGACCTAGCTCAGAACTGGCATGTCAGCATTCCCACCCACAGTGTATAGGGTAAAGTAATTCACAACTTTAGTGGGATGGGAGATACACCTCACCCTTACTAGGAGGAACCTCAAAGTCATGAGGCCGAGGGTGAGATTGTGGAAAAGGGTGAAGGACTGGGAACACATAAGTCTTCCGTCACTTTCTCCAATTCGTGGAGAGCTTGGCACTAATTATTTGACGTGAAGTTCTACATCCTTACTTAAATATTTACCAGGACGATACTTATAGATCTTCTTATTTTGAGAAATCCTTAAGAAATAAACTAAGTGAAGTTTTTTGTATGTAGAGGAAACACAATGTTTAGCAGAAAATATCAGTTAATAAAATGTTAAATAGCTACCTGTGTTGCTTAAGCCACTGGGTGAGGACCAATGAGAAGAGCAGAGGGTAGGATGAGGTCTCCACCCTTATAAACTGCCAGCCTGCCACAAGACACGCAGACAGGAAGAGACGAAGTTTCACATTAATAAAGCCTAGTCATAGCCAACGCTTCAGAGCAGGTCCCCAATGCTACAAGATGTGCTTCTGACAGAAAAAGAGGCCCCCGCCAAAGGTTGTTTCAATCTTTTCAAAGCTCTTTTCAATCTTCTGTAAAGGATTTGGAGGTCAGCCCTGAAAAATTAGTGCTCTCCAGGAACAGAGCATTCTGATCCTCTCATTTTATGTCACAATTCCCTTCACTAAGAATAAAGATGGCTGTCCTATAACCCGCAGGCACTTATAAATGAGGTTCTAATGATCACAATAAAGACTTCTGACATTCAGAGAAACTTCTGTGAGGTCAGCCTGAGATTTATTATGGTGATTTCTCTTTGTTACCTTGTGTGAGGATGAGCTCTAGAGCTTGACAAACAGGAAGTTGGTATTGGTGCTGTCTAGCCTGACAAGCAGTGAGGAAATGTATCTTTAAGTTTTACAGAGCACAATAGCAACAGCACTAAAATCCAGAACTTTTCAAGCCCACTGGGCCAAAGTAGAATACTGCTGGAATCAAGGAAATGTCCTTTAGAAAGTAAATAGAATTTTTCTAAGTAGCCTTAACCTGTATCCGAATTATGGCTTTAAAAAGAACTTTGTGTGTGGCCCATAGATCATTAAAATCCTTATAGATACTTGCTAGTATGTTCTTTTTTTCTTTCTCTAAGACCTACATCCTCCATGAGTTCCAGTTTCCTTTATGAATAGAAACCTCTCTTGAAGAAAGAAAAATTCAGCATGTAGAGAAATCATATTAATCAGAAAGCACTTTAAGTTCATTTATAAAGAATAAACATTTTTTACATATGTATTATCTCATTAAGAAGAAATAAGATAAAATAAAGTCAGTTCCCTAATCAATAATAAACAGATTTATGGGCTTGTATACAGTTCTAAGGTAGACATTCCATATGTACTTATTGAATTAATAACTAAATATAAGAAAATCTTGGCTATTATTAGAGCAAAAGAGGACGTGTTTAATAAGAAATGAGTAACAAAATAGATTGGTGAATTGGATGTAGCTTGATCTTAGTCACTGATAGCCCTGGATTTTTCATTCTGAGTGGCTGTAACAATTCTAACAATGGTTTGGAAATTGTTATGTTAAAACCAGAAAGTCGTTAGTGATTGTGACTCACACATTAAGTAATAAAAGACTATATCACATTTTTTTCAAGCAGAGTACAAATGATTAAATCCTCTAGATTTTAGGACAGCCAAAAAAAAAAAAAACAACCGAAATTAGCATGATCTAACATTCTCCTTGGATAGATAATGGCAGTAAAAACCCACAAAGTTTGGAGTTTCACAAGCTGGTTGCACATTAAGGCTTAGGACCTAGGCCTTGGATTTGTAGGGCAATATTCTTCCAATGAGAAGATATCAAAACCTGCATGGGACTATTGTCTGTGAAATTTACCCATGTTGATGAATGTAGCAGTGGTTTGTTCCTATTAATTGCTGGGTAATATGCCATAATATGAACACTCTATGATTTGTTCATCCATTTTCCTGCAGATAGGCATTTGAGTTTTCGTTAGTCTTTGGCTATTGTGAATATAGCTTCTATGAATATTCGTATCCAATTGTTTTTGTGGACATATATTTTCATTTTACTTGGCTAAAAACCTAGAAGTTGTATTTCTGGATAAATTGCATGATAAGTATATCTTAAAATTTATAAGAATCTATCAGTTCCCTAAAGGCACCAGAGCATGCCTATAAAAGTCCTCAAAGAAAGAGAATAAACTGAGATTTATGCATCCAGACAAAATGTAGATCAGGTATAAAGGCAGAAATAAACTTTTTTTGAACATGCAATGAATATACATTCTCTGAGCTTCTTGAAAAAGTAAAAAGAACAAATTTTAGCTTTCTATGGTAAAATGCATAGCTGTGATCATGAAATCCATTTAATCCTAGGACTTAAAAACAGAGAGCAAATTTTTTATTGCAGACTAAAATGTAAATGTCTTAATCCCTAATAATATAGAAATAATAAAAATCACAATTATTAGTTCAAAAGTTCAATTGTTTCATAGCCAAGGAGTCAAAATATATTTAAAGTGGATAAAGCAAGAATTTAAACTATAAACATATCTTTAAAATATAAGAGTAAATACTAATAAAAATATATAAACAACTTAAATTCAGGTACTATTGAGGAGGAAGAGAGCAGGCTAAAGTGTACGTATTTTAAATTCATTCTTGCTTAATAAGGAGTCAATCAAAATATAGCCTGAAAAAGTAGGGAGTCAGTACATTGAACAAAGTAAATCATTAGAAAGAAACATTAAAGAAAGAATTTCATGCATAATAATAAAAGAAAGCGTAACGCAAAATATGGTGATAGAACTAAGAACAAACATTTTTATCATATCAATGTAGGCCTGCATTTTCCAATGAAAAGAAAAAGAACTATATTGAACCAAAAAGCCAAACATAACTAAACACTCCCTATAAGAGAGACACACTGAGAACAAAACTCCAGTGTCCTGAGAGAACTGCACAAAATAATGAGACGCAGAGTGAAAGTGTAGTCTTGTTTCCACAGCCCCCAAGTCTGACAAGTGAGGTGAAGACCTGGCTACTCAATATGCCCATGAGCAGGGCTGGACGAGACTGTACATAGTAAGCCACTCTCTGTAAATAAATCTCTTGAAGCTTGCATTCTATATGTTTTTCCCACCTTTCCACTAAAGGTCTTTTAGTAACTTTAGACCTTCCTTTCCCAAACAATGGGCCAGCAGTGGGGACGAACGAGGAGACCCCATCTGTGTGCTCTCCTGCTCACGAAGGTTCCAAATTGCTTTATGATCCGAGAGACACATTGTGCTTATTTATGGCTGACTTAGGAAAACAAGAAGACTAATGGCCTGAGTTGACAAGAGTGTGTCCTCTTGTCCAGGTAGCAGCAACGTTCCATCTGTCCGAGTCCCTTTGTCAGTGGGCTGACTCTACTCTTGTCGTGAGAATGATGATGGGCAGGGTGGACCAGGGGGCAGCAGTGGTGCAACTCAGCCTCTCATGGAAGGGTATGACTAAAAGAATTGCATTGATATGAATAAAAATATGGAGTCTAATTTGTCTGATTGTACCTTTCATTAGGCACATGATAAGCTCCAGCAGAGCTCTACCTTCAGGGCAGTGTTAGGAATATGACTGCATCTATCCTCCCATTACTAGAGGGAGTACTTACATTTTACAGCCTCATGGTTGTCAGATTTTTTTCTTAGCTACAGGTATTAGAAACTGACACATTCAGTGATATTCAAGGACACTGCAAGTAATAAGGGGTGCTTTACTGCAAAAACGTTTTAGATATTTGTATTGTCCTTAAAAAGCAGAGCATAATACAGTAAAAGGCTAAATAAACACACACACACACACACACACACACACACACACACATTGAGCTTATCTTAAATATTCCATAACCAGAAAGAGTCACATAAGATTCACTGTGGAATATCTACCTCCTGAAAGTGAGTATTTTTTCTAAAGACACTTATGGGCTCTGGAAAAAAAAGAAAGAACCATCTGAAATAAAAACATATAGTGGAAATGATGAAGAATGAATGTTAAAATAAAAATGGCCTCAGTTCCCTCCTTCATCAGTATAGACAGAATTTTTAAGTCTTGATGTCTGCACATCATAAGTTATTACACATAGACACAGTTCAATCACACACAGAATTATTTTTTTCAGATGCCTGGTCTGCCTCATTTCTCATCATAGAGGTATCCTTGAAATCAAATGACCATTTATTTTAAAAGACTTAAGAATTAGCATTTACTTTTGTGAACGGCAATAATTAGATAAATTTTTGTAGCCTTTGCAGTTAACTTTTGTGTCACCTTTATCACTCCCCTATTCAATCAGCACAGTATGTTTTTAATGGTTAATATGTGTGGAATAATATAGGGAGAAAATCAAATGAAAAATTATCAATCTATTCCGACCCTTTTGAGAGAGCCATAATTACATTTCAGGATCAGAACTCAGGCAAATGCTGAACTTCACTCTGCTGAGAATGCAAAATTTGGCGTAGGTGACTCATGGCTCAGGATCTTGTACTCAGAAGATGTCATGGGGAAGAGTGTCAGTCCCACAGGCCTGCCTGTCGGCTGTCAATTCCTACACAAAGCTAATGTTGTGCCCTAGGGCCCACCTCAAAGCCAGATGCATTTCAGGTTTTGAATGAGTGTGAATCCATGCCCTTCTCTGATAGTGTCTTCTGCATCGTGAGACACTTGCTTAACTCTGCATCCTACTGCCTTCTGGATACCCTGGGAAGCCCAAGAATACTGAGCAAGCTTAACTTTTAAACTCTTCTGCCCTTACTGTCATCTCTTCTCTTTAATTTCAGTATGTTGTCAATTTCAGGTTCTTAATCTGAGCCACGGGGAACTCAGCTCCTGACCTCAGTATTACTCTGGCCTATTACCTTATCAGACTCTGCAAGTCCCAGCCTTGGCACCGTCTCTGCTCCCAGTAGCAGAGATCAGACACCAATCCTATGTGACACAAAATTCTAGGACTGTCTGTTTCAGAAGCAATGCCCCCCAAATGCTTTGAATGCTCAGGAAGAAGACCACAGCCATGAAGATTTGCACCTGTTGCACTGTACTCAGTACACTAGTCACAAACTGGAAAAAAAAAAAAAGAAATAAAATGGTCCTCTTGGGAGACAAAAAGGAAGAAAGAAGTCAGACAGAAAGGAAGAAAGTAACAATTAGGGATAACAGGCCAACAGGTGAAAAAAGGAGCTGTGGTAGTGATGATTAAAACTGTGATGGGGAAAAAAATGTCTTCCTCTGGTAAAAGTCAACTAATAGAAGCATAGAAAGGCAATGATCAGCTAAAGAGAAAATGGATACCCAATTACTACTGCGTAGGCTGATCAAAGGAAAAGATTAGTAGATAATCCCAGCATTCTCCTACATAGTATATAAAATATCAGGGAGCAGGGTGGCTAATATTTCAAGGCTTAATAGATTTTCAGGTTTTGAAAGTGTAAAGGGTAGCCCATGATGCATTCACATAAATAAGTTAGGGAAAATATACGATGTTCTGAGTGAGTGTGTCTCAGCGGAAAGATAGAAAGATGTCCTTGTTTCCAACTCAGCGCTCTTTGAAAAGGCAAAGGAGTCCTATGAGCAGATGCAAACGACTGATTCATGTGTATTTTTGGAGGAGTATCTTTGGCATTTTAAAAAGACCCTTGATATTAAGAAGGCTAGATATAACATGAAAAAACAGTCAGCAAGTGACCATGCTGCAGTAGAATGTTGTGACATTTTCAGACAGCTCATTTCTTAGAACAATCTCTCTTCTGTGCACTTCTACAGAGCTGCTGGGACTGCTGAAATCAAGCCCCTCTGGGATTTGGTAGGACTATTTTTACATGTGCAAATCGAAGAAGCTCTTTGAAATAAAACTGCTCGGCTAGAGTCTCCATTATCCTACAACTTCCCAAACCAAAGAACATCTTCACTCGCTACTCACAGATTGCCAGTCACTGTGAGGATGAACAAATGCATTTGTTTTGCTTTGATATTCAGAGCAGTTCCGACATGCATTTATAGCTCAGGAAAGAAAAACATTTCCAGGTCATTGGCTGTCAGGATAATGAACTTATTCTACCCACTCTGAGGCAGCAGCATCAGTTTGGGGAATATTTTTTTATATTTCTATTTAAAATGTACTTCATTGATTTGGCTCACCATTTTGGGAATCATTCAGGATAGCAAATAATTCTAATAACAGCTAACATTTACTCAGCATCAGGTAGTTTCAAGCATTTAATATGCGTTTACTCATTGAATCCTCTCTAGGGTAACGCTACCTGGGACCATCAGGGTGAGTTTTTTAACTCCAACAACTAATTGGAATTTTGACAGTCATAGCTTCCTGCTATGATGATCAGAAATGAGGCCACAGTGAGAAACTAAGCTCCTCTGTCAAGTCAGGAGGTCAGAACATACCCGGCCTTAAGTCTTGAAGCACCCATGAGGCTGAGCAATTAAGATGCTGAAGTTAACAGATGACTGCTGTTGAGCATGGTCTTCTTGGAAAGAGATATTTATTCTCAAGACTGTAATATCTGTCTCAATGCAGGGATTTTATACAATATGGCCTATGCATAAAAAAATTGAAAAAATAGGTATTTTAGTAACAAAATATGTGTCCATATGTGTACGATTTCTTCAGAATATTTTGTCAAATGTGTCTAAGAAGGCTTTTATATAAAAATTCTGCCCAGAATCAATCATTGTGAAGGCAGTCATTGGTCTCGCCCTGCTAAGTATTCTTTGCACAGATAGAGTGAGTATTACAATAAAGGAATTAATTCCTATTACACTGGTGTTCTAATAAATCAATGGATTTGTAACTAGTTTGCCTCTCGAAGGACATCCTGAACATGTTTTAAGTTCTCTTATGTGTTAGGTTTATTCTAGGAAGCCACAGATGTAATCACCAAGATAGTCTTCTTTCTTAAAATAACTAAGCTAAAAAGCACAGTTAATGTACAGTTATTCAAGGACAAAGGAAACTTGCCCATTGGTGTCTTAGTATCGGGGAACCATGCTTTCTATTCCTTCCTTCCTCGTGGTATTTATTTTATGCCATAAAACTTCTTAGCCCCATATGGGTTACATGCATCACAGCTTAAAGAATAACTTTCCATATGGCAGAAGTGATTGACTAATTAAAAGTTTGCCTAAAGAATTATTCTTCCAGATTGGATTGAGGTCATCCATGACTTCTCTACTATTTACATAACAAAGGATAGACTGCCAGAATTTACAATCTGAAGTACAGAGTAAAGGGTTAAAGCATATCTAGCAAATCTGCAGGATAATCAAGGTGGTTAGAATTAACTTCAAATTGAATGGAGAGTCAATTACTTCATTCAAAAATCTCTCACATCATCCACTCAGAGGCCAGATTTATGGGGAGAAAAACTGGCTGATAGTTCGCCCTCCAGACTGCTGGCAGCTGTACTTTATTTACAACTTTCACAGTAGCCGTTCAAGAGGCTAGTGGCAAAACAGCAGCAGCTGCTCGTCCTCCTAGGACCATGTTATTGTGAGGGCTAGATAGCTGGGTAGAGAGCTGCTCTCTCTGAGCACAGGAAGCAGGTAGAGTCCATCCTCCTGGGGTTTCTCACAGCCCTTTTCACATCAGCATTAGCCAGACTGTGTGATGCTCAGATAAAATGCGTTGTTTAAGTGCTCTAATATATGAGAATGTAGTTGTATTAAAGATATTTTAATTTATCCAATGATAAATTATTTAGTTTAATTTGCATTCTTATTAAGATCAACCATAATAATGCTATCAAATCACCTCAAGCAAATTAATTCTTCTAAGCCCTTTAAATATCTTCACAAGCAAATAGCTTTCTCTCAAGTAAATCATGTAATGCTTTGCTTTGTCACAGATTGTAGGAAATAAATTTTACTGATGCAACATATAAGAAAATCGCAACTCAAATAGGAGAAAAAAAAGTTTTCTCTTTCCAACACTATAGGTCATAAAGTAAGTCAACTAGAGTATAAATATATAAAAATACATAACCTAAAGCAGTGACTATAACTTAGTAGATGTCTTCCTACAGTGCTATAAAGTATTAACTTTTAGAAAAGTCATTTTTCATGGTTATCACTCTAAGTGCTTACAGTAACAGTAATTTTAATTGAAAAAAAAGTATGGTCTTCATCTTATGCAGACAAAGCTTAATATAGACATAACTAACCAAGGTATATAGGGATGAAATTAAAGTAGGAGATTCAAACAGAAACAGCTGTACAGAGGATTGTGTTTTGCAGTTTCTGAAGACAGAAGGCAGTATCATGAAGGGAAATTCCCCCTCCCTGATGCTCTACATGTCTCTAAACCAAACTTCAGCTAAACTGTTCACTGCAGTACTGAAAAATATGAAAAGGAAAATAACCCATCAGTATGAGGTAGAGTTTATGCACACCTCGGAGTGCTATATGATACCTAAAATATGTCATTGTGGATACATTTCAAAAACATAGTGTCAAGTGAGAAAGATCAAGAAAATTGCAAAAGAGATACATATAGAATACTATCTGTAAAATACACAGTAATAGTATATATTGTTTGGGATACAGACACAAACAGATAAAAACATTAAAATATATAGAGGTAATACACTCCAACTCCTAAATAGTGATTATATTTGGGAGGAAAAAAATGAATGAAAGAATTAGGATTTAGGTATATCTATAAAATTTTATTTTGAGAAAGCGATCAGATGAAAATATGACAAAATATTAAAATTTGTTAAACTGGGAAACAAATACATGGGTAGATATTATCTTATTTGTTGCTAGTTTGAAATATTTTATTAAAAGTTAAATAGAAAAAGAAATCAAAAGCCTCTGATTTTGTTATGGTTTTCAGACTATATTGGCGTAGAATTGAGCTATGTCTTGTTGCTAGCACATTAACCGCTTAGTTATAACATTATAAAGTATACACATTCTCATGTTTCTCCCTTTCTAACTAAGGGAATGTAGTTGTCAGCTTTCCCTTATCATTGTCCTTGAAAAAGACTACTATAAGACATTGCTATCTTAGCTCAGGCCATCGGTGACATTCTCAACCCCATCTAAAAAAGTAAAGAGCAAATTCTTAGTGAATATCAAATTTTCCCAGTGTCTAAATTTTAATAAAGTTCAACTTAGTAATTGTCAGCACAAATGCCATGAATTGTACCTGCATGGTCTAAAATAAATTTTAAAAGGTGCTTAACATTCAACTAGGAAGAAACAAACATTATGAGAATATAATATATATACATATATATATGTAAAGCAACTTAATAAAATTCATAATTAAATTTGTCTTAACAAAAGAGTTTTAAGTGAATTTGCCACATACAATGTAAGCATTTATATTGGTGAGACTGTAACTTACCCAACAGAATGATCAACCATAACTATAACTGAAAATTAGATTAGCATACATAAGCAGCTAAATGGTCATTATTATGCTAAGAAAAAAGTATATTTTTGGACAAGATTAAACCACATCTGTATGATCTTAAAGGATACAATGTTAAAATTCACACATTTAAAATGGGAACAAACATTGCTATCGTGTCACAGGATTTGGCTGCCCTTGCAGAGGAAATTATTCTGCAAATAATAATAAATCATGATTTGCTTATCATGATATCTAGGAGGCAAATCTTTGTTTCCAAACAGATGAAGTAGAAGTAACAATTGTGACTTTGAAGAAGCTTCTGTGATGGACTCAAACTTTTGTGGACAGCTTACAGGGAACAAAAAGATTAGAAGGAAAAAATAGGATGGATTATCTTTTCAACTACTCTGAGTAAGAAAGATACTAAAAAATTTGACATGAACACACAATCACTTGATTATATTACTTAAACCTTCAGAATATACTGAGTGCCTGAAAGCCACATTGTCTTCTTTCCAACTATTGGTACCATTTTCCAAAAACAATAGAACAAAAAAAGCTTAGAAACAAAAGGAACACACTGTGTTTAAAAAAGATTCAGCCATGCGGAGGTGTGAAAGAGTAAAATTCCTCAGGAAATTCAACCATGTGTTTTGTGCCTTATCAGTTCCGCATAAATAATGCAGCCTGTCTGCCAAATTAAGAATCTCATAATAGGTTGTTCAGATGGTGTTATTAGCAAAAGACTTGGACTGGGCTGTGATCTCCTGAAGGAAATGGGTAGATGACATTGGTGGATAAGGAATCTGCACATTAGTGACAAGAACACGAAATTAAAAATGACAGAATAAGTGTGAGATAAGAAAGCAGGCGACAAAAGGGTTTTCCAGAGACAAAAAGGATTCTCCTAATTAAATGTGATTAAGCATCTGTTATTTTTTAAAAAAGAAAACCAGAGTAGTATCGGGACATATTTTTCTGACTTTACTGATTATGCAGTGGGATTTCACCAACCTCTTCATTTTTTTTTAAACTTTCATTTTTGGTGGATGAATACTAAAGTAGGTCTTAGACATGAAAAATTTTAGCCTAGAAGCTATAAGAAATAAAGAGAATTTTTGAATGAAGATTCTGGAGTCAGTCATTGGACCTTCTCCAAATAATAACAGTATGTAGTTATATTAAACTGATAGATTTCCCTCCCAGATTTTTTAAAAATAACATACATAACACTAATAGAGACAGGGTCCTTGCAGAATAAATTATCATAGTCATTTAATTGATGCCAAAAACACAGAATAGTACTTTAATCCCCAGGGGATCCTTAGAGATTTTTTTTTAAAAATTAAAGCAGGTCTAAAAATTATATTTTTTATAGTAACAACTGTATTTAGATGCTACTAATGTTATAATCATTACATTCCTCTTCAAGAGTTTGCTTGAAATTGATCATTCAGGTTTCCTATATTACTGCCACTATTGAATAATTAATCCAAAGGATGATTATTAAACAATTAACGGATACAAGACAATGTGATAGATGTGGGGGTAAGAAATGAAGTTTGTAGTTCAGCCCTTGTTTTATAAGAGTATGTATCTAATAAGAGATATTCAGGAAATGTGTGACAGGAGGAGACTTTAACTAGAAAAGGTGAAGTTCGAACTGGGCTTTGAAGGGTTCTTCACATTTTAAGAGCCATGGCTAGGAGGAAAAGTGTCTAAGTAAAAAAAATCAGCTATTTCAAGCCCGGCAAACAATGGTTCCTGCCCACCTACATAATGAACTAACAGCTAAGAGATATGTAAGCATTAATTAAGCCAAGATAGTTAAAATAAGAACACGCAGAAATTTTAAAACTAAATTAGGAGTTCACAGCTCGAGAGCTTTACTTCCCTAGAGGGATCGTTGAATTGTTACAAGTGGCAATGAATGGATCTGCGCCCAGGCAATAGAATTATTAAATCATATCACCTGCAAATAGGAACCACCATCTTTCAAATGCCATTGTAGTGATAAAGAATATATTCATTTATTAACACTATTGCATTTTTTCAATCAGTTACACTAAGCGAATAACCTGATTTACATCATTTCATTGTTTTAGCCAGATTAAAGAAAATAAACTATGTGTATCACTTCTCGGCCTTTTTTGCCAAGAGCAAGTGTAGAAAATAAACTATGTATTATGCATTATACTGAATTACTATTTTTGTCTACATTATTAGTTAATATATTATGAATATATTTTTATGTGAAAAAATATCCAGCTTATAAATCATTTCAAAATATTGATTTGTATTTTATTTTATTCTATACTTTATTTGAACATTCTCCTATTGTTGAAAATTTAAGTCGTTCTAATATTTCTCTATTATAAATGATGCTGTTACAAACATTTTTGCCATGACTAAATATTATGTATATCTTTGTCTTTTCAGATAAATTCCTTCTTGTGAAGTTGATAAGTCAAAATGTATATACCTTTAAAGATTTCAACATATATTATTAAATTACCTTCTCAAAGTTTCTATCATTATATACTTCCAGTGGGTTATGAGACCACTAGTTCCCCTGCTAATGTAAAATAATATTATGTATTAAAAGGGGCATTCATAGGCAAAAAGATTAGAAATTTCCAAGCTATAGTTAAGTGTTATGTAAAGTACAGAGAATCGAAACATGTTTACTTATGTGTGAAATCCAAAAAACAAAACAAAACAGAAACTAACTTATAGACAAGAGAGAACTGATGGTTGCCAGATGTGGGGCAGGTTGGGCAGCTGGGTGAAAAAGGTGAAGGGATTAAGAAGTACAGATTGGCAGTTATAAAACAGTCATAAAGATATAACATACAGCAGAGGGAATATAGCCAATAATATTGTAATAAATGTGTATGGTGCCAGGTGGGTCCTAGACTTATTGAGATGACCAGGAGAAGTTATATAAATGTCTCATCACTATGTTGTATACCTGAAACTAACATAATATTGTGTGTCAACTGTAATTGAGATAAAATTTAAAAATTTAAAACATTCTTAAGTGTCTTTTGCATGTATGTGTCTCAGATCAGCAGACAGTTTCACTACAGCTATTGAGAACTGCATACAGTGTCTCCCATCAGCGACCACTTATACACTTTCCTAAGAGATGTTCACTCTGTTGAATGCCTATTTCTTTTCTGTAGCCTCAAAGAATTACTACCCTAGGTGCACTGCAAAAGGAAATCGATACAATATGAAATATCCTAGTCTCCCAAAATGTACGGACATGTGAAAAGGACTACTTTCCTTTGAAGTGGATCTTGTTACTTCAACATGAGCAGTACTCACAAAGAGGGGAATGAGAAGAGAGAAATGTGATCTCTGAGAATGTGTAAGCATTCTTCTAATTTATCCAGAAAGAAGAGAGCAGTAGAATTTGAATTTTTATCAGTTTTGGGAACTTAGAAAAAAGGACACATTCACTGTTTTTTCTGTGCACAGCAGGAAAAAAAAAATTGATGCGTTGGATCTGATTACAGTGATTAAAAAATAATAAAGTTTTACCTCTATTTTATTTCTTTAAGTGATGTCTATTTCATTTATAGAGGATTGGAAATTGTCTTTTGAAAGAAAATATAGGGCTCAGGAGCCTGTAGGAGTAATTTCCTTTAATTACACTTTGAAATCTCTGAGCACACATTTCAATGACGTCCACATATGCCTGTAAGATAAAAATAAGAAATCTTCCGAGAGAGAGAGAGAGAGAGAGAGAGAGAGAGAGAGAGAGAGAAGAGAGAAAATGATGATGTAAACAGGCAAAGGAGAAATTAAGATTTAAAAAAAATCTCAATTCTGAATTCCTTCAGAATACTTAGATTCTATGTTTAATTCTATACCTACGTCCTCTTTCCCTTTTCAGTACTTAATTCTTCTGTTTTCCCTCAAACGTCAGGTCATTCTATCATGATGCTGCCTTCTTTATTAGAGCTTCGGTTTACCCTACAAATTCACAACGTCTGATTTCTTTAGTATCTATTGTTTTGTTGGTCACTAGAAAGAGGAACCTAAGAATCTCAGGCAAAAGGCCAAAGTCACCTTGTTCAAATAAACTTCCACATACACTGACCACGGAAAAGGGATTCCTTCTCTAGCCCATCACTGAAATCTAACAAGAAAATAAGCAAATCAGGAGAGTAAGGGGAAAGGGACTGAGGCCCAAAGAAGAAGAGGTAAACTAGTGAAAATTCAGCATGTGTTATCTGGGCTTGAAAGTAACAGAGCAGCTAAAGGGATTTATGGGAATTCAAAACAGAGCGAAGTGTAGGAAAGAAAAATAACAATAAAACTTCTTAAAATGAAATAATCTAGACAGATAATAGAAGTTGCTGCCCTACTAGTTACCAATAAATATGACCTAAAACATAAATATTCATTGATCACAAGTTTTTCTGAAGAATGAAGCTGATGCCCAACCCCTGCATTACAGAGATATTGATAACTAAGATCTTTGGAGAAACTGGGGGTGGGGGGGGTGCGGCGGGGAACCATACTGTTATTTTTTTTTTATTGCTACAAAATTTACAGAAAAATTACATAGATTATACAGAGAATTTCTACATGACCCTTACTTAGTTTACCCTATTGTTAACATCTTACATTCTCATAGTACATTTTTCAAATCTAAGAAGTCAATATTAATATATTGCAATTAATTCAACTTGGTATTTTATTCACATTTCACCAGTTTTCCCCAAAAATTCTTTTTGTTCTCCAGGATCCCATCCAGGATAACACATTGTATTTAGTTATAGCTTCTCTTGGCTGTGACAGTTTTGCATAATTTCCTTGTCTTTGCCGAACTTGACAATTTTTTTTTTTAATTTTCTGAATGTCCCATTCTCAGAACACCCATTTATTTTGTAAATACAAAATTAATAGATCATGACCCGGCTTTTGAAACATTTTCCTGTGACTCCACCTCCTAAATAAGTCAAAGTTTATTATAATAAAATGACATCAGCAAGGCTTCCATGACCTTTTCTGGAATTTTGCAGTTGTAACTTTTCTTTGGCAATATTATCTCTTTGTGAAGGAGAAATTTATTATACCATTCAGTGTATAGTCCTAACTCAGCTATTGAAGAATAATTGAAAGAAATATAAATTTGTAATGACTGTATAATACAACAGATGCTACCCAGGTTGGTTTCCCAGCTTCCTTTGTCAACCCTCTTTCACCTTGCCCACCTTCTACTTTAAGGTCAAAAGGCCAGCTATTCATTTTCCCAGCCTCTCTTGCATTTGATCCAGTGTTGGCCTATAAGATGAGAACTAGTCTGTTGGAGTGTTCTGAGGGGCAGAAGGGGAACCACTTTCTCCTTGATAAATAGAAATAGGCAAGGCAGGAAAGCTCATTTTTTCACCTGTTCTGATGTGGATGTGTAAAGATGAGATGCTACGGGATGTTTTGGACGTGAAAAAAGCCTAAGGATGAAAAGCCAAATGTTGCAGGTAGAAGAGCACAGGGTGGAAACAGCCTGACTTCTAGAAGACATCACTGAGCCACTGAATCACCCCTGGGGCTGCTAAGTGAACTATTGACACGTTCCCTGTTCACTGGTTTTACAGCTCAAAGCATCCTTATTTTATATACACAGCAATAGTTGACATTTCTAATGATAACTCGAAGGAGATAAGTTGGTGACCCATAAAGACATTTCATTTTGTCTACACTGTGTTAAAAATGTATTCACTCTCTCTTTAAAATTAGTTGATTTCATGGGGGGAAATCTTACTTCCTGTGAAAAAATCAGCAAACGTGGCAACACTTGACCCAAAGGTCTACCTGTCAATGGTCACCTGGTACTGGGTAGTGGCTTACACTTTCAGATGAAAACTGTGCTCTGCTCTTCAGGTCACCACAGTTCCCACCTGATCAGCTTCATGTATTTATATTATGTGTCTGGACCTTGTAGACATCAGTGGGAAAACCTTAAAATCTGAGTTTGATCTAAGACAGGTATCTTCCTAGATACTCATGTTGATTTTTTTTCAGTTTTGCATAAAGTGAGTAGCCCTTAATTTGAGGTGAATATGTCCAATGAAAATCCTAGAAATATGGCTCTGACAAACTTTGCAACTCCTTTGAGATACCACACCTCCCTGTCTTCTCTCCCCTTCTTCCTTACCCTCTGGCCTCCCACTGAGCTGTTGAGGAAAAGTGAGTTACATATCCCAGATGTAACTTACATATCCCAGATGTTTTATTTAGCCTGGAAGCTCCTATAGTCAGTCAGGAAAAGATTTAAACATTGCATATATCCATTTACCCTCCACAGCAACTCACCTAACTGATCTAGACTTATCTCTTTGGATGAAGCCTAGCAAATATTTGAACAATGCCATGTCTTGAGTTTACAGTTCAAGTTTCCTAACTAAATAAGTACGATGCTGCTCATATAACATGATCCAATGCAGAATGCATATACATGATACAGCTTTTTGCTGGGGCATTTTCCATAACTCCAGGGAAAAAAATGGCAGAGAGGATACTTCTTTTCAGCAAAAATGTATTGGGTCATCAATTGAATTTGTATGATTAGAAGGGTAAATATGAAAAGTCAGTACACATAAGGCTACTTAATAGGAGGAAGGCAAAGTTTATTATTGCTCCTGTAGAGGATAAGTGAGACTCCTCTAGAGAGAAACTTTTGAGACTTGTTTCAAGGTTTCAGAACTGCCATCTTAAGGGCCATTCCTGCCCTTAGCAGTGGCCTCATTGCAGAAAATCCAGGAGCAATATGCCCCTCTGTAAATCACCACAGAGGTCACAAGCATGGTGCCACAGGAAATGGGGGCAAGTGGGGCAGGCCAGAAGTCAGTGCCTCAGCAAGCACTCTGCAGATGGTGGAACCTGAGGTATGTGACCCCCAGCCCCGTCCAAAGGAGTACTGCCAGTCAACTGTATCCTCAGGCAGGATTAGGAGCTCAATAGGCTCACCATATATTTTTATGAGAGATTTTTATCATTTTCAACCACCTAACATGATGCATTATAAGAAAGAGGGATGGATATGGGCAGGGCTTTCACACAAAATGGTCTCTTCGGTGTAACTTATCTTCATTACTTCCAACAATGACTCCCACAGAACAGGCTGGTTAATTATTTTGTCTCAAATGTCAGTATCTAATATTTTCAAAAATTATTTCTTATTTAATTTTAATCTCTTTACTAATATTTCAAAAATCATTTTCTATATTTATTACAAAGACTTTTCAGCAGGGTCCCATATTTTCATTATAGTGCTTGCCTAGAAACCACAACATAAAACAGGTTGCCCTGCAGGAGGACATTTGTTTCCGTAGAATAATGTTATGATAGGGAGGAGAGTATGCCATCTAATAAGTCGTAGTAATAGCAAAATATTCAAAGGATAAAAATAACAAGAATACTACTATATGCTTGTTTACATGGTAAAATTATACTTTCAGTCATAAAAATGTGCATAAAATATAGTAATATACAATAGGCATATATATAGATATAATAATTATACAAAGGGCCTCAATATATCCAATGTCTCTATGTATTTAACTAGACAAATAAACTATATCATAAAATTGACCTAAAACTAATGTAATACTTACAGTAGAAATTAATTATTAAGTAATTTTATTTGATTTCTTAACATTTACAAGAGATCTGGGGCAGTACAATTTGGATAACTTATAAATTGTCTCAAGCAATATCTGTCACAAAGGTTTGAATTGATACATTTCTTTTCCTTTGAAAATTTTCCATTTAGTAAACAGACTATTCTCTACACTTTTTAACATCTTGCTTTCCTAAAGGATTATATAGGTGTCCAGTTCCTGTATATTTTCCTTACTGTTTATTTCTTGTTATTGATAATGATGATGATGATGATGATTATATTTTTGTTCTGTCTCCTGGGTTCATGTTTTCAGGAAAAAAAATTAAATCTACAAGTAATCCAAACATTTAAAAATACACATAAAATTAATTAGTAGAAATGTATTTTTATTAGCTCAAATTAAGAAATGTTACTTATTACAGATTTAATCAGTGAGAATGTTAGATGTATTCAGTTGAACACAAAAATGTGAAGACAGAAGTTAATAACAGTTGCACTTTTATATCAACTTCAGCATATAATTTGTTTTTGTGATTTTTTTTCTGGCTGATAGTCTTAGGAAAATACTAATATGTAGAGATGCAAACGCCAAGAGTTAAAGTAATAGACTATAATTTCAAGATTTTTAAAATTGGACTTATCCACAAGTTTGAAGGGAGACTAGTAAGAATTTTTTTGTCAAAAAAAGGAATAATGAATGAAATTTAAGATGTAATAACCACTTATACCATAGTAAGCTACACATGGTATATAACACCACCCGCACACACAATACCCCTATATATAATAAAGTATTACTACACCTCATGGGAATTTGCATACTGGGAACATCAGACAAGCAGAGTGGTGTTTTGTTCATCACTAAGTAACACATGCATGCTAAGGCAGTGTATTTTCTTTTGAACTTTTACAGGAATTGCAGAGCCAGAAAATGCCTTTATTGAATAGTTATGCCTAATCCCTAGCACACAGCTAGATCACACTAGACACGTTTGTTGAATGAAATTAACAAAATTGGTTAGGCTTTGGCAAGAACTCTCAGAGCATTTCATAAATTAGTGATAATTCACAATATCAATTACCAAGTCATTATGAAGGACCAATATGAAGACTAATAAAATATTCCTCATAGAGAAATTGTACAGTACAGACATGTTTGCATATATTTTGTCAGTATCACACCTGTGCAAAAACCACAAAGTTAATACTCTTACAAAAATGTGTATGAGTAGTGAAACTGGCCAATAACTCAAATGGCTTAAATTGCAATGTGTGAAGGAGCAAATGAGAGGAGTTTCTTGGCTTTCATTTACATTGTGGGTTAAATAAAATTTTGTGTAAAAATATTGTATAAATTCAGTAAATGTTTGATGATGGTTCTGTTGATTTACGTGTGAAAATGTGATTATGTGATCCAAATTTTTGGAATAAAGCCTATTTGTAACTTTAGAAATTCCCTTACTATCTTGGGTGTTGTATGTACTTTAAACCATTGCTCCAAAGAACTAAATTGTTTGAAATTTGTTTAAAGTTGGCACGAAATTTGTTTAAAGCATTACCATAATTTTGGTTATGGTAATGATTTAAGAAGGTAATAAATGTTAATGAATGTTCATGAATTTAAATATCCTTTAAATGCCAGAAACTGTATTAACATATTAAATGTTGTCTCATTTAAACCTACAGATTACCTCATTCTTATTTTCTTTTCCAAGTTGGGAAACAGGTTCAAGGAAATGTAGTGATTTTTTTCAAAAGAATGCTACTAAGTAGGTAGGCTATGATTTGGACCAAGAAGTGATTACTCCAAGGTCCATGTTCTTTCCCTTGCATGAGTAAAATAGTTCTGCAAAACTAGATCATAAAATGAGAACACTGTGACACTAGTACTTTATGATTCTTTCTAGTTAATCTCTGGAAGATCTTGAAAAATTACGTGGAAATGGTAGACTTTGCAGTAAATTAGTCTCTGCAGCAAAGGGTCATTCATGTTCTTTAATTCTCCAGGCTAGATGTAATAAGTCTCCGCATTTCTGTATTATACTATAATTGTCCAACTACTCTTATTTGTTTTTCTCTACTAGACTGTGAATAACAAGGGAAAAAAAATTTGTCTTTTATCTTTATAACACCAATGCTTTTACCAATGATTGTCAACATGCAATGCGATGCATGGTTGGTACTTAATAACAAATAAATGAATGAAAAGTCAAGAAGCATTACCTTATTTCTAGACCAGTCCCCGTACAAACAGGAAAAAGTACAGAAAACTTACTTTCACTTACTATTTAACCTTTAAACAGGCATAAAATTTTTCCCACTATATTTACTTCTTTTCTGTAGATTACCAATTCCCTTTGCCTAAGGATTTTGTAAAGGTTGGTGCAATAATTTATTTGGGGGAAAAAAGTCTCTAAAATAAAGGTAAGTTATTATGGTTCTTATTTATGCAAAGTCGTATAGGGTATATTTTTTAAGTTTTTATTTTTAAAAGATATGGATGTTTTATTATTTCTGGGTAAACAAAAAAGCAACAAACAATTCAACTCTTCTCAGGACCACACAAACATATTTCCTTCCTTTTCTTGCAATTTAAAACTAGCACTATATAATGCCATTAAACAGAAAGAAATGCAAGACCTTCCTTCTTTTAATTTCTGTTACAGAATTGAAACTTTTTTTGCCAATATCATACTAACTAGTTTCTCACTATATGTGCCATAAAATAAACACAGAAATAAAAACACTTGAAAAACAAAGCTGTCAAAATGTATTGCTATTTTTAGATGGCTAGTCTATCTCTCAATTACAAAATTTTACTAACAGCTTTTCTTAGATTTTTTAATTGAAGCTAAACATATCTTCAATAGAAAGTGACCCATTCATTGTAGATTTTGTCTTAAGAAGCTGCTATTTAACTAAAAGAAAGGTAGATGCTCACCCCAAACTGTTCACCTATCATAAATCATTTCCAGTACAAATGTGTGAGTATTTCCTCGGAAAATCATAAACCAACAGATAACCACCAAGCTTGCATGACTAAGTCTTCATTTCTGAAGAGCAACACAATATGAGTGAAGGAAGGTAATGATGTCAAAAGAAGTCAGCACATTTGGGTTCAATTCTTGGGTCTCTCATTAACTAGTTATATCTCTGAATAAGTCACTTAAGCATTCATAATCTCAGCTTCCTAATCTGTGAAATAATGGCATCAGGGCTGATAAGTTCTAAGATGACTTCACGATATAAAATTCAGTTAAAATTTCAAAATAAAATCTTCCTTTATGATTCAGGAAATATTGAAACAGCACACTGGTTCTGCTTCCTCAAAGCAGATTGGTGATTAATGTGATCCTTGAGTGACTTTACAGAGATGACATTGCACATGTACCACCCCTGTCCTCAAGATCATCCAGGAACCAACAGCCTTCAGTCTATAGAACTCGAATAACAGAAGTGTGGCCATCAGAGCCACATATGGGCAATTAGAAAATGAAATGATGCATAATATCTCTAATTACTAGAGAATTAGAAATCAAAACCACATGAGATAAATATAAAACATGAATTAAATAAATAAATAAATAAATAAATAAATAAATAAATAACAAATGGGATACTACTTCATATGCACACTAAGATGGTTATAAGCAAAAAGGTAACAATAAGTACTGAATGTTGAGAAATTGAAAAACTCATGTACTACTGATACTATTTTTGAAAAAGGTACAGCAACTGTGGAAAACTGTTTAGCAGTTCCTCAAAATACTGAACATAGCCTTACCTTATAATCAAAAAGCTCCACTCCTAGCTATTTACCAAAGAGAAAGGAAAATATACATCCACATAAATACTTGTACACTAATTTTCACAGAAGCATCGTTCAAGATAACCAAAAAATGCAAAGGACCCCAGTGTCCACTACTGGTGAATAAATAAAATGTGGTATATTCATACAATGGAATAATATTTGGCAATAAAAAAATGAAGTACTAATGTAGGCTACAAGGTGGGTGAACCTTTAAAACATTATGCTAAGTGAAAGAAGTCAGCACAAGAGACTATCTAGTGTACGGTTCTGTTTATATGAAAGGCCCAGTATAGGCAAATCCTATAAAAAGTAAATTAAGGTTGCCTGAGGGTAAGCAGAGAGGATATAGAAAATGACTGCAAATGGGTGCCAGATTTTTAAAAATCACTAAATCATGCACTTTAAGTAAATTTTATGAAACATGAATTATATCTCAATAAAAAAAATTACCTAAATTAACAACAAAAAAAAAGGATGGATAGATTTGACAGTAAATTAGATATGGGTGAAGAGAAAAGTGTTAAAGCAATCCAAGTTCATCATATTGTTCAAGAAACAGATAAAGATATAAATTATTTTTAAATTTTGTTAATTTATGTGTATATAAATTTTAAGAGAAACAATCAACAAAATAGGAATACAACTTATAATTTTTAAACTTACAGGAGAAAAAATACAATATACAAGTCTCTATTCACCTAAAATAAGAAATAAAAAGAGTAATAATAGTCAAATAAGTAATATAATGCATAGAAAACACAAAATAAGTTAGAATAAATAAGTTCAAATACTTTAATAATTGCAATAATGTAAATGCTTTAAATGTACTTGTAAAAATTTGGAGAACATTAGCATGGATTTTACAATTTAGCTATATACTACTTAAAAGAAACATAACTAATTCAAACAAACAAAACACAAAATACTGAAAATGAAAGGATTAAGATACAATGGAGAGTATTAACCAAAACTGTAATAACACTATTACCAGATAGAATTGAATTTTAAAAATCCATTACAAGGATAAAGAGTAACACCATGAAACTTAACAATAATAAAAGAAACATCAAACAAGGTAATATAACTATAACGAGCATGACTAGTTTGCACAAAATAACTTGGCCTCAATATATAGAAGGTAAAACTAAGGGAATAGGAAAAACTGATAAGTTCACTATTAGAATAGGGTACTTTAATATATCTTTCTCTTAAACTGAGATGAAGCAGGTAAAAAAAACCCAAGGATATAGAATATTTATATTCTTAATGTATGACTTTCATTTAATAAAAACCCCACTCAAACTTTTTGCCCCTGTAGCTCTAAAGGAGCCATAGACATTATATAATGAATGAGCATGGGTGTGTGCCAATAAAACTTTCTTTATAGATGCTGAAATTTGAATTTCATGTCATTATTATATGAAAAATTAATTTCTTTTGATTTTTTCAACCTTTTAACAATTACTAACATAAAAAAATATCTCTTTTAGGTTCTATTGAGTATAAAAAGTCCTGAGACCAATAAGTTTGACAAGTGCTGTGTACATGGCATCTGTTTGTAATAATGAAAAAAAATGCCAAAACCCTAAATGTTTATTGTGGTAATAAATAAGTTAGGGTGGCTTTATTTATTAAATAATGGTTGTTGCAATGAATAAACAAGTCATATTGGAAACATGGTTACATCTCAATACATATTTTGCATTAATAAAACATGTTTCAGTTGCTCTGGCATTAATTTACTATTTTAAAACATACATAAAATGCTATATGTTTCAAATATATATATAATTTGATTAATTCCACATTTAAAGATCTGATATTCATAACTATGGATCAAAATATATCTACAACACAGTACTTCAAATTTTTTACTATTATAAATACTTTCATTGTTTAACAATAGAATATGATTAAATGAAGTGTGATTCATACAAATAATAAAGTTTCATGTAGACATTTAAAATTATTCTTTCAAATAGTTTAAATAGCATGGCAAAATGTAATGAATAGTTAAAATATTAAGAGAAACAAAGCCATATACAAACACAATACTTAACCAATTTGTTAGACAGAATAGAAAAATAATGTATCAAAATGTGGCAGTTTATCTATTTAAAAAATATATTATTATACTCTAGTTCATATCCATTTAATAATGAGAAACACAGACTCAAACAATTTTCCCTGAGACTTCCAGTTAAGATGGAGTAAGTAGAAGCTGTGCCCACCTCCTCCCATGATCACATGAAAATTATAACTAAATCACAGAACAATTATCATTGAGAACTGCCTGAAGACTAGCTGATCAGAATTCCTATAACCAAAAATATAAAGAAGAAGCCACAATGAGACAGGTAAGAGGGGCAGAAACATAGAATGGCCTGGTTCCACACCTAGGTGTGGTGGTTAAAAATCAAGAGGGATATCTCGGCTATGGAGGTCTCTCCTGAGGAGCAAAGGGTCCCAGCCTCACAATGGGCTCCCCAGTCTGAGTCACCAGTGCTGAGAAGACAAGTACCCATACCTCTGGCTGTGAAAACCATCAGGGTTTGTGTCTGAGAAAGACAACAGACTGCTAGAAACTTAAGTGCTGCAGGTCTTAAAGGGTCTGTGCACAGATTCACTAGCTCACAACTCATTTGCTTGGAGCTCCAGTACAGGGGCAACACCTTGAAAACCAGGAACACACAGGGAGGAGTTGAAGTGACTAGCTTCAGGGCAACTGCTGGAGGGGCAGGGGTCAGGGAAGCTCTCTCTGGGAGGGAAATGCTGGCAGATGCCCTTGTTCTTTTGTTGAGCTCTCCCACTACTCAGCCAGCAGGCACAGGCATGTGCCAAATATGAATATTCCGTTAACCTAACACCACTCACCTGGCCCTTGTGATTCCCTAAGACCCCTCCCCACTCAACTCATACAGTGGGTCCAAATGTCTTTCAGTGGCTTATTCACACAAATGGTTTTCCTCAGCTCCCATACAGAGTTTTCTAAAATCTCTCAAAAAATCCACAGACTTCAAATAGGCAGTGACGGCCTCATCCCATACTCTTGCTAAGCTTCCCCAATTCCCACACTAGTGGTAACTGGCTCCAGTTTGCAGCATAGCCTTTCTCAGTCACCTCCAAGCTCAGGATAAAATCAGCAATTTGAAAAATAAAGTATTAAAAAAAAAAAAAAGAAAAGGAAAGAAGAAAGAAAGAAGAGAGAAGAAAGAAAGAGAGAAAGAAAGAAAGAAAGAAAGAAAAAAGAAAGAAAGAAAGAAAGAAAGAAAGAAAGAAAGAAAGAAAGAAACCCAGAATAGTTTAAGGGCCCTCTAGGACAACATGGAGCATACCAACATTTGCTTCCTAGGGATACCAGAAGAAATAATGATGGAAAACTTCCCTAACTTGGCAAAGAAAATAGACATACAAGCCCAGGAGGCACAGAAAATCCCAAATAAGATGAACCCAAAGAACCCACACCAAGAAACATTATAATTAAAACGGCAAAGGTTAAAGACAAAGAGAATATCTTAAAAGCAGCAAGAGAAAAGTAGTTAGTTACCTACAAGGGAGCTCCCATAAGACTATCAGTTGATTTATCAATAGAAACTTTGCAGGTCAGGAGGAAGTGGAATAAAATATTCAAAGTGGTTAAAAGCAAGGACCTACAACGAAGATTACGCTAACCTGAAAAGCTATTATTTAGAATTAAAAGACAGATAACAAGCTTCTCAGACAAGAACAAGCTAAAGGAATTAGTTCATTATCATCAAATCAGTATTACAAGAAATGTCAGAGGAAAAAAAAATGTTAGAGAGACTTCTTTAAGAAGAAAGAAGAAATATATATATATATATGAATAATAAAATGGCAATAGCTACATATCTATTAACATGTAAATAGATGTAAATAGTTTAATGCTCCAATCAAATGACATAGAGTGGCTGAATGGATAAAAAACGAGATCTTTACATATGCTGCCTACGAGAGATGCACTTTTGATTGAAAGACACACATGGACTGAAAGTAAAGGGATGGAGAAAGATATTTCATGAAAATGAAAACAAACAAAAAAAAGTTGGGGTAGCAATACTTTTACCAGACAAAATGGACTTTAAAACAAAGGATATAACAAGAGACAAAAAAGGACCCAGTAATACCAATTCTGGGTATTTATTCAAAGAACTCCAAAACACTACTTTGAAGGGACATGTGCATCTATACATTCACTGCGGCATTATTTACACTAGTCAAAATATGGAGGCAGCCTAAGTATCCATCTATGGATGAATGGATAAAAAAGAGATGGTACATATATACAATGGACTATTACTCAGCCATAAAAAGAATGAAATCTTGCCATCTGCAACAACATAGTAGGACCTAGAGGGTACTGTGCTGAGTGGAGTCAGAAAAATGAATGCCTTATGATCTCACTTACATATAAAATCTAAAAAACAAAATAAACAAATAAACAAAACATAAACAAACTCAGATACAGAGAACATTTTGATGGTTGCATAATGGGAGGAGAAGTGGGAGGATTTGTGAAAAAGGGGAAGGGATTAAGAAGTACAACTGGTAGTTGCCAAATAGTCATAGGATTGTAAAGTATAGCATAAGGAATATAGTCAATAGTATTGTAATAACTATACAGGATGCCAGGTGGGTACTAGATTTATCAGGATGATCACTTCATAAGTTATATAAATGCCTATGCCTATGTTGTACACTGGAAACTAATACAGTATTGTACATCAAATAATTGAAAAATTAAATAGAAAATATTTAAAAATCAGAAACAATAAAAAATCACCTATAATTCTATAAAACAGAAAAACATTAACTATTAACAGGTGATATATATATATATATATATATATATATATATACTTCTGAATATTTTCCTATGTATGTATGTTTTTTAAAGGAAATTTCTGCAAACTTTGTTTCACTCTTTTAGACTGTATTAACTAATTGGGGGTGGGGAGCAAGGGGGAGTCAAAGAAGCTCCATTCTATCAAGCCAAAAGTCTAATTTTATTTTATGACTTTTTGGGTCACAACATTCATGCCTATTATGGGATATTTTAGAGCACTGAGCACTATGACCATAAAGAATTTAGGCAAGGCAACCTTTCTCATGATGAAGGTGTGGAATGCCTTTTTATGTTCAGTCACTCCCCTAAAAATATAAGGATACCTTGTTTAAGTTTGATAAAAAAAAAACTCAGGTATGACTGTAATTCATACAGCAGTATTGATTTAGGCTATAAAGGTTTGCCACTTGGGACATCTCAGCAGATGTTAAACTGAATTTAGATCCTCTGCTATAGAAACACAATAGCCAGTGTGTACTCATTTTAACTTTCATTTCCATGAATTCTTTTAGTAAATCTTGAATTTCCAATTACGTCAAATCATAGACCCCAGCTATAGTTCCTGTTTATCCCACTGAATAAAAGATCATTTTTTATTTGTTTTTTTTTTTTTTTATTTTTTGGTTACTGGATATACTAGTGGGGAGAGAGGAGTCCTTTCTATCCTGATAGTGTTTATAAGTCTTATCTCCAGAGAGTACCAAAACAGCGACATCAGGGTTAGAGGACTGTCTTACGGCAAATGTTATTTTGGAGGGGGCTTAGGGACCTTAAGATTAAGTTTGGTTTGAATTAATCACTTGATATGTTGATAAAGTTTGGTACTCAATTGAACCCACAGTCTTTATCAGTTAGTTTTACTGTTATCCAATAGAGTAACGGCAATCTCATGCTGTGAGATGCCATGGGAGTTTTTTTCCTATTATCTCGAGGATCAAGATTTTTGTTGCAACTAATGGATGGGAAGTAGCAGCAGAGGCATTTTAAGGCATTTGCAAACCTTAGTGAGCTCTTTGAATTCTGGAATGTGGACCTCGGCATGCAACATAGTGACTACTCTTCCTCACACAAGCAACCAACTAATGGGTCCATGTATTGTACCAGGGTCAATAGCTGGTTTAAATACATAACCAAAGGTCACAGGGCAAAAGTTGCTCCCCTGAGCCTAGGGTCAGCCACAACTTATGCCAGGAAGTACAGATTAAGAGACCAAAGGACATGAGTCCTGTAAAGAGTTATGTCTATAAGACAAGAGCTCAGGAAAGAGATCTGGGGTAGGAAAAGAAATTTGGAAATTTTCGCCATACATATAGCAAGTGTAGCCAAGGGTTTGAATGAAATTGTACATTATATAAAATGAAAGCAATTATAAAGTCCTATACAGAAGATAAAATGTAGTAGAAATAATGCTGCAGAGGCAAGAAAACTCGAAAAGAAGGTAAAATTGTCATCTTTTAACTTTTTTTTTCCACCTTAAACTCTAAGACGTTGAGATTTTTGAGAATTTCACCTGATTAAGTCAGATCCATCCAAGATAATGTTCTTTTAGATTAACTCAAAGTCAACTGATTTAAGACCTTAATTAAATTTTAAAAATCTTGTCATCTTTGCCATAATCTATTGGCTAGAAGCAAATCACAAGTTCTATCTACACTCAGGGAGAGGGAATGATACAAGGAATTGCCTTGTTGGAGGTTACCTTAGGGTACATTCACCACACATGCCCTTGTTCAATGAGTATTCTGTTCCAGGTGATCAAGACAAAACAAAGTCCTTGATCTCATACAGTACATGTTGCATTATGAGAGACAGGTAAAGGAAAAAAAATTAATCAAGATGTAATAATTGTATGAGGAACTATGGCAAGACAAGGATATAGAAAGTTAGGCTTCATGTTCCAATAAAAGACTATCTAATTAAGTTCAGGCCCAGAGAAAGACTTACTTTTTCCAATCATAATTACATTTAAAGCATGATGAAGTTGTATGCCTGCTCCTTTCATTACTACCTCTAGTTGGTAACGATCACTCCAAACCAAGAAAAGACCCATTGAAAGCATGCCATCCACTCCAAAGACAAAGGACTGAGAAAGAAAAACTTGTCCCAGTTTCTAGAACTCTACTTAATTAGGCTAACTAACCATGGAAGTCTATTCTGGGTTAGAGATTAGCCCCAGAATAGGAATTGTTCACTTCTTGGGAGTGGAGGAGGAAAAGAGACTAAATCACAAATGAGCTGACATTCAGAGAAAGGGATTCCATCCCTGAAAAATAAGATTTAATCAGAGTATCTTAATATCTCTCTTCTTTTGAGAGCATCATGGAAACAAAAAGCATCTTTGAGGTATCCCTGGAGTAAAAAACAAAAGTAACAGAAAAAAAACATTACTATCATAGTAGTCATAGTTAATCTTTCAATATTCAGCAGTACTGATATGGAATTGTAAGACCCAGAAGTTGTAAATGTCAGTATTTATTAGGAGAATGAATACCAATCAAAATAAATTAAGGTCCACTACCTTTAGAAGTTCCTTAAATATGTACATGTTTCAAAATGCTGCCTTGATCCAACTGACTGTTAAACATTTCATGGACCTTAGAGAATAATTGGCAAAGTCATGAAACTTTAAATTTGTAATCTACCCTGGTTCAATTCTCTTTATTGAAATGAAGGAAAATATGTAAAAGGAACTTGCTGTGGAATATAAGGCTCCAGGATAGATTTTTAAAATATTTTTTAACATTAATCTACAATAAATTGAGCATTAAAAATATTTCATAAAGTTTATGAGCAGAATTATACATCTAGTAATGAAATGCAAATATCTCTGTTCATTAAGGCTCAACTGTTTCATCAATTTTGCACACATAGTTCAATGGGGACTAATATATTGCAATGTGAAAAAATGTTTATTAAGTATCAGTATGAGGCAGCTAGGTGTATCCAATTATACCCATATAATGTGATTTCACAAAGTGATTTGATTTTTATTTATTACTTCACGGTCTTAATTTTTACTGGATTTGATGAAGTTTGGCATATTTTCAAAATGAATTACAAGTAATGAAAACATAAACACCTAGAGTTCTTAAAATTAGGAGTCTGGTTTTGATGACATTGTGTATACATGTGTAACATAATCCTCTTTAAGATCATATGAGTAAATATCACCGCATTTTTCAGGTTTCATGTGTGTATATTTATTTGTTTGATTAAATACTTTTATAAATTTAAACCAGCTTAGAGTTTTGATCTTAATATTATAAGTTTTTGTTTGATAAATTAATTATTCCAAAATTTTTTTCAACTTCATTATACTAATTCCATAAAGTAAAGTATTCTGCAAGGAAAATTACTATATCAAGATGGATCATCAAAGAAATGAGATTTCCCATATGACACAGTAATACTATTATGTTATTGTACCCAGGAATTTGTAATTTGATGTGTTGATCAACCACATTCATAGTCATAGTTGTATGGACCCCAGCCAATTATTCAATGAGAATCTTTTGGGAATATCTTGGAATTGCATCTTATTCTTTAACAATCATATTTAATTAGCTTTTAAGAATTACTTCTAAAGTTACAGAAAATTTCCTTATCATTCGACCCTAATATAGACTCTCCTATACATGGGCAAACGAAACTGGCTTCACCACCATGAGTAGATCTGATATTTTTGAGTACTTCTTATGTGAATTTATCTTTCCTTTCTTTCTGATAATGTTGTTCATTTGTTTTTATAGAGGTAGACATTCTTCTACTCTAGCTTATTTTGTCCATATATTTTCCATCTGTTATTAACATCTTCATTCTTTTATGCTGATTTATATGCACTTTTTTCTCAAACATATACGATATTTCTCATAAAAAAAACAAGAAATAAAAAACTCACTTTATTCTATTATTCCTTTCAATACATCCTACTTTTGTCTTTTCCTTTACAATCATTACCCTTGAGTAATTTATTAAACTACTCCACTTCCTTACCGCTTCCTTTTGGCTTAAAACTTGAAATCTAATTTTCAAACATATCACTTCATTGAAGCTGCCTTTTAGAGGTTGTCTCCTATCTTCTAGTGAAATTTAAGCTCATTTCTTCATCCTCATCTTAATGTTGCTTCTTTCCTTGACCCTGCTGATCATTCCCTCCTCTTCTATCCTCTCTTGGTTTCTGCGATATTTCATTCTTCTGGTTCTTCTACTCTGATCACAATTACTTTGTCCTCTCATAGTTTTGCATCCTCTTTCAACCTTCTTAATGTTTATAGATGTATACCATCAATTGAAACAAATCAGAAAGCATAATTGTGCAGCTGTATGTGTTTTTACAAAATATACACTCCAGTGATCAAGAAACAGAATACTGACACCATCCTGGAGGCCAGTCACTCACACCTCATCCTAAGCTACCCTAATAGTTAGTCTTTAATGTTCTGTTTTTCTCCTTCAACAAGTAACTTGTGAATTTATTTATTATCTTCATAGTGATGAATCCCACATTGATATTTCAAGAACTAATGTATTCTTTGAAATTTTTGTCGCCTCCTAATCTCTCTTATTCAAGCACATAAAAGAATATAATAATATTTTCAACTCCTCAAATTTTTTCCTTCTTTTCATTATCATGTCATCACTGTAGTTTAGTAGACCAGGAGTCAATAAACTATGCAGGTCAAGATTTGCAGCCTTTTTCTTATTTTTTAAAATGTTTTATTGGAACTCGACCACGTTCATTCATTAATACATTGTGTTGAGTAGTTGCCACAGAGATCATAGGGTTTTAAAAGTCTAAAATATTTACTTTCTAACTCTTTACCAAAAAAGTTTTCCAATCCCTGGTTTAGGCCTTCATTGTTTTACAGTAGATTACTGCAGTAACTTCCCACTTGGTTATATTCTTGTTCCTCTCCCCAGCAATCTTTTGAAAGCTACCTGTAAAGCCTACTCAAACACACTTCATTTTCATCATGAATTTCCTTGCTCAATATAAGATCAAACTCCTTTCCCTTGCAATCAAATCCTCTATTACAATAAAAAGTAAGAAGTGCAGGCATTAAAGAAAGAAGTGGTGATATACAGCTCTAAGCCACACAACACTTCTTTCTTCCTCAATGCCTGTAGTACTTCCTAATGTTTCCTATGCTTTAATACCTTTCACATATGTCTTACTCTTAGCTGTATCCAGATGTTATAATGGGCTTTTATTTTCATTCCATGAATACATCTTCCTCTTCCATAACATGCGTCTCTTCAAAGTTCACATGTCCTTCACAGTTGGCTTAAGTCCTGTTTCCTCAAGCAATTCCAAAACCGTCATCTTTCTCTGTTCTGGCATCTCATAACACTTGGAAGTTGCAAAAAGAACCTACCTCTAAAATGTCTGTTGTCTTACATTATTTTCTTACTGACTTACAGCCCCCTAAAAGCAGAGTACATTACTTTTGCTTTCTAGAACACACTGGGTATATAATGAAAACTTAATAAATACTGGTAGCTTCAATTTTTAGGTTTCATGAATAAATTATTATCAATAGTTGGAATCTTTGTTTAGAAAATGATCCTACAGTCTCTGTTACCACACAGACTCAGGAAACTGCATTTTTGGTTTTGTTCCCAAAGCCTTAGCATAGATTAGAATCTAGAAATTTAGGTGATTGAGCACAACTGCTGAAGAATATTCTATAGAAGGTTGTCGCTTTAAAAGCTTTCATACCTTAAATCACCTCCAATTTGTCATTCTAGGTACGCTAACTTAGAAATGGCATATTTTACATTCAGTAGGTTTTACCATTGACAGAACATTTATTTTCTTAATACTTATTCAATATGTTTCAAAAATTACATCCAGAGTTTTTAAATTATACTATTACCTTTTTTGGTCTCCAACTCTTAAAAAAAAAAAAAAAGACTTCATTGCAAACAAACATGAAAGTAATGTAGAAGAACTTAAATTTAAATGAAATATAAAATCTCAAGGCAATCCATGTGCACACACTTGAAACTTGGAAATATTTGTTTTGTTTTGTTTTGTTTTGTTTTGTTTTGTTTTGTTTAAAAAAGGTAAGTTAAAAGTCTGGATACTACTGAAAAATACCTAAGATTGAAAACTGCCATATGCATTGTCTTCCATGAAAAGGCCACTATAAAACAATTTATAAGTTTCTTCAGCTCAACTGCAAGAAAAAAATCTCACTTGCAATGAGTCTAAATGAATTTCTCAGAACTCAGCATTGCATGGTCAAACTATAGAGAGAAAGCAAGCCCTCTAAGGAACCTAAGAATAATATAGTCACAGCAAAAGTAATGGCAGATCACAAAGCTACATCAGACCAGGCTATTTGCCTATAATTGTAACCCAAAACAATATCTAAAAGGTTCATTGTGACCTAAAGATAGTGGTTGCAACCTAGTAACATTACCAATTGTAAATCCAAATAATAATAATAATAATAATAATAATAATATAATAGTAACTAAGGATCCAAGAGAGTGGGCACAAAGCCTCCAGCATCCATATGAAACCTTTCTAGTCTGTTTCTGCAGCCATTGTAACACACACATACATACACACACACACACAAAATGTCATTAAAAGATCCTAAATTAGAAATAATATTTATTTTCCAAAGTCCTGTTTTTCTTTCTTTCCATCTCCTGTTTTCCTTTGGAATATTCTAGAATAGAAAATTATAAACCATACAGTACAAACTCTCAATTCTTTAGGGTATAGTGATTAGGATGAAGCCAAAGTTTATGGAGATTAAATGGCCTCTGGGAGAGCCAAGTTTGCTGTGTTTTGTTGATGGCAAAGTATTATAATTTGTTTTTTGCTCCATGATTATTTCAGATGCTCTGCCCAATCTCTTTTTTGCATTCTCAAGACTCAAGAATGACCCTTTTTCAAGGGCTTTTTGGACCTCTGTTTATTGACTGACAGGAGGAAACATGACCCAAGGTGACACCTCAGAGCAAATGTAAATTTTAGTTGGATTCTGTTCCAGTGGACTTCTTGTAACTCAGCTGCATTATGAATTTTAATATGATTCTTATTGCAACTCCGTGGCTTACTTTTAATCTTTAGTCTTTGGAAGGTATTGATCATATTCATCAAGTCACAGAGGTGTCCTTGCAGGAATCAAGGCTTTTGTAAATAGCATATTTGGTTTCTACTTAAATTCTTAGTTATTTCACTCTTATTTATCACACTATTATTCCCAATTTTAATTTTCGCCTTTTGTTTATTTGTTTTATCCTGATTGTCACTAGCCTAAGATTAACTTAAAAAATATTGTCACCTATAATAACTGGCTAACTTAAATATTTATGTATCCAAAAATATTCTATTCAGAAGCATTCATTCAAATCATATATATTAAGTAACTACTGCATACAAAGGCACTAGCTTGAGAACTGGGACATTATGATAAAACAAACCAATATAGTTTTTGTCTTTATGAAACTCAAGGCTTAGTGCAGAGACATAGGCACTAATCAAAAAATCATAAAACAAATTTAAATTTTCTATTACATCAAGTGTTATTCAAAAGAGACATATCATGTGCTATAAGAACCCGCTATAACATTTTTTGAAAGATCAGATAATTCTTCTTTGAGGAAGTTATGTTGGAACTTAGATCTGAAGTGTATTAGGAGTTAGACTAGGCAAAAAGTGGAGAAAGTGAGTATCCTACATATAACAAATGGCATAAAGGAAGACCCCTGTGGTAGAAGGGTACCTGGTGATGATACAGGAATTGAAAGAAATTAAGTGTACTGAAGCAGAGAGAGCAAGAGAAATTTTGGTATAAGAAGCAGCTAAGTCCCATTGATTCAACCCTCAAACTATTTCTTGATTTTTTATTTTTCCCTATCCTCACTCCTACCCACCCTACTTGAGCATAGGATCAAATACAGATCTCTCCTTGAATAATGTAACTACTACCTACTACTCTCTGCTTTTATTATTTCACTCTTGCTCCCTACAATCGATTCTTTACATTGTAGCCAGTGATCTTTTCCAATGCAAATTACATTATGGCACTTCTCTACTTAACGCCAACCAATGTCATTTCACTTTTCATGGGATAATAGAACTACCAGAACTACTTGAATGATCTGGCCCTACTCATTTCTCCAGTCTCATCTGCCACTACTCTGCTCCATGCCTTTAATGCTTCTGACACCCTGGCCTTTTCTCTGTTCCTCCAGAAAACATTTATGCAAGCTGTTACTTCCATGGAAGTTTCTTATCTCCTCACCTGGCACCTATATATGGCTTCCTTAAAGATAGCGTTAATAATAAACTCTCCTGCCCCCTACAATTATATCAGACCTCTCCCCATTTATATATTTTTACGTCATCCTATACTTTTCCTTCCTGACTTGCATAACAAAGTGCATTCTTGACCCTAATTTTTCATACTTCCCTATGTCCAAATACTTTGCCAAGTAAGTTTTTAGCTCTTGAGGCTGTTTTGTGTACTTCTCTACTCTTGCCTTTGGCCTTGGCATGTGAACTCTTTGGCCAATGAGATATTAACAGACATCAAATAAGCTAGGATTTGAAAACTTCTTTTGTGATTAGGTCATCTGCACCATGAAAAGGATCTATCATGGTTAGCCCACTGGTCCATGAAGGATGTGGAGCAGACCCAACTGCAGCTTAATGCTCTTTGCTGAGCCCAGCAGAGTCACCTAACCACACTAAAAGCCATGTGGAAATAATTTTTTAAATTGTATCTATGTTACAGATATTTTGTAATTTTCTATTATAAAGCAATATGACTGATATAATTTATAACAGGTATGAACTGTTTTAAAATAGGAAACATAAAGTATGTAATATTATTTGTCTGAAATCAAGAAGATACAATCAATAGTACAAGTAACCAACTACTAAGTAATTTTTACAGATGACGAAGAAGTTAGTGATAACCAGAAAAATAGTTTACTGTCATTAACTACCTGGATGATCATAAATAAGTCTTAACCCCTCTGATACTGTTTTCCTATCTTTAAAATGAGAAGAAAGGACTCGGCAGAGTAGTAAATGAGTTTGTCTTGAGAACTGACTCCAAAAGATTGTTGTGACTTTCTGGAATGCTATACTGACAATGATTCTAAGGCCAAATATAGGATCAGTCAACAGAGTGTCAAGGTCAAGTTAGCAGGGTCTACCCTGGAGAGAGAGGAGTGTCTTTAGCACCAGAGCCACATATTTGACAAGTTTGGATTAGAGGATCTCTAACATTTATTCCATATTTGAAACCCCATAACTTGATGAGTAAATAAATTGACAAAGATGATAGATTGAGATCTAACTATAGTCTCGGACAGGCAAGATTGTTTGTTTGTTTTTTTCAATGTTTCTCAGCCAAGTGCTACATACACAGAATAGTTTAATAAAGAACTGTGATTGTTTTATTGCTTGTGGTAGCTCCATAGCTCAATGGTTCGTTCAGTCAATGGGCTTATAAACCAGCCGCATCTTGGATGCAGGTGACGAACTCTCATGTCAAGCTAACTTAGGAAATAAAATGGTTGAACTTATTGACTGATATGACTGAAAAGTCAAGAAGTTGTTAGCTTCCTCATGCTATATTTTGAGGCTCAAATAATATATTAGGACTTAGGCTTTTATTCTCCTTCATTTAGCTGTCTTTTGGGGACTCTGTATGGTAACTCTGGCAGTTCTAGGCTCCATTAATAGTTTCAGGAAAAAAAATGAAGACTGGGTCTCATTAGACTTAGTTCCCATCTTAAGTCATATACTCATTCTTGAACCAACAAATATTTCCATGGAGGAATGTGTCAGACATATCTATTCCTCTTTGGGAAATTGTACTTGATTTTTATTCTCTTCTTTACATTTTTTCTATATATTCTGAATTTCTACAATGACTATGTGATACTTTTATAATCAGAAAAATGTAGACATTATTCATAAAAATAAAACAATAAAAGAGGATCACTTTTCTTTTGGACAATATATGATGTAACCATCTTTAAAACTATTACATCTATATATCTACCTTGCTTTTTCAAGCAAGCATTATGTTACAAAGAAGAAGATTTCTTTTGATCTAGGCCATTCTTCATTATGCTAAAAATAATTTTTGCATGAAAGTTACTAGACAGCCTGACATGAGACAATTTGCTTTAAAATGTGCTTAATGTGGTAACAAAAGATCCTGGACATAGTGGTATATTTCTTTGCTTTACAGAGAACACTTCACTACTTCTTGTGTTTTACATAACACTATTGTTTCCAGGAGTAAAAGTTGCTTCTAAGTATAGATCTTCCACATAAATTTCGAGACAAATAAAAGGATAAAGTTAATTATAAATTCAGGAAAAATCTGCTGTATCCAAAGCAAATCTATGGTGTAATGAGTAGTCAAAACAATGCTATCTTTAAATATGTATTGTTGATCCAATGTCATGCTCTGTATGAGATTTCCTCCAGGACTGAAAGTGCATTGTTTAGCTTTTGAAATGAATTTTTTAAAAATCTCATTATATAAGAACCATGGAATAAGACTCTACTTAATTGGGATAGATTAACTAATATATAGTTAACAATGTGAATTACCTTTATTTTTAGGCCACAATGCCCTAAATAAGCAGATTTATATCCTGTTTATTCTAGGCTACTAGGATACCTCATCCTTAATTGTTTTCCTTTGGTCAAATCTAATGCTGCACCCTGGGCCCCCACCCCACCCTGCCTTCAGCCAGTTTAATCTCTTCAGATTCTGTTTCTGGAAAAATCATATAAAATCAGCCACGCTGAGGTTAAACTGAATAATTCAAAGATGTTGTTCACTCTGTCTCTAGATATATTTTTATTTTTGCAAATTTTTTGGGGGGGGGGTTGTTGCAGGAAAAGAGGTAGTTTATTTCTTTAAGTCAAAACCCTAACCAAAAGAAATAGATGAAAATGTTGTTACTTTAGTAGGCTAGTAAGTGAAACCATAATATGTGTGTGTGTATGTGTATATATGTGTGTATATATGTGTGTGTGTATGTATGTGTGTGTGTGTGTGTGTGTGTGTGTGTGTATGATTCAAATATCTATACAGGTATATATCTAGGTTTTATTCCAGGGAAACACAATGAAAATTGAACCAAGGGAATAATTGAATCTGAAACAAAAAATTTTGTTTCAGAGAGAGCCAAAAATTCAAAATTGAACATTAAAACTCACCTCTGAGATCGTCTTCTTCTAACAATAAAATTTTCTTTCATGGAACATAGAGTGGAAATAAACAGGGAATTCTTATGTAGAATCTTTCACGTAGAGATTAATTCTGTCTAGCCATTTGTCCAATTTTCTCTTATCTACCTACAAATGAGAAGTGTTACTTTTTGTTAGAGTATAGGAGTCACTCTACTCTGTCATTCTGAAATAATGACACTGGAGTTTGCACTATTGTGCAAAACCTTGGACAGCTGCATTTCTGTAGCTGAGATACAGAGTAAAAATACTTAATTTAAAATAACATTTAATTTGGAAATAAACTCGCAAAACAACATTGCTTTAGTAAATTATAGTAAGCACCCTAATAGTATATTATGTAATTATTTAAAATGACACTTAAAATGCTACGTAAAGTAATAAAAATGTTTATGAGATGATTTATGCATAAGAAGCTGAATTAGAAGATGTGTGTCACAACTGTAAATATAAACAATTAAAGACAAAGCTTGGAAAGCAATATGCAAAGGATGAAAAGTTGTGATTGAATAGCAGGATTAGGGTTGACTTTTTACTATCTTCTTCAAAGTTGGTAATGATGATTTCAAATAAAAGGAATAAAATTGATGTCTTCATATTTAGTTGTAACTCTTTCCATTGTTAACTGATATTCATGGATGTGCTTTCAGTCAAATCGTGGAAGGTCATAGAAGGTCATAGTATCAACTGTCTTTCATTTCTTAAGCACCTAATTGTGGAACACAAATCCCCGTGAAAGCATCCTATGTTGAAGATTTCTCATCTAATTTCTCTGTTCCTTCTTAGACACCGAGTGCTATCAGCTAAAGAGTTTGATTCATTCTCCACCAGTTAAGAGCAAATATTTTCATTATTAAATTACGGTCTTAATATCATGCTAGTAATTATACAGAAAGCATGATTCCTTTACAATCTTTTATTACCAGTAGAAAGCAATCATATGCACATCTCCACCAAGAATTTCAAGTTCATGCAGCTTAAAAAAATATTAGTCTAACTAGAAATATGTAGATGTTGACATTACTTTGATTTTGTAACTACAAAGGAAAGTAAAAGGACAACCGGAGAATGTTAATAACTCATTAACATAAAAATGTATAATTGGCTATCAGACTTATGAAACATTTTTAAAAATGCATGTAGGTATGATTAGATTTGAGTATTCATCTAGCCCTTGGTGCTATTCAATAGGGAAAAAAACCTTTCTTCAATCATTAAAGAGAATGTCTGATGTCTACCATGGGTTAGCACTAAAAGGCAGCTACAGTAATGCAGAACCTCCTTCCAGGTAACTCCCAGAGGTCATTATCCCGGTCTCAGGAATTTTCACCAGAGGCTCTTCTCTTCCTTCTGATGTTGACCCATTACCATCACCACAGCCCACCTTTCTTTTTTTACCAAGCCACTACTACCTATCTAATATTACAGGATACCTCATCTTGATTTGAGTCCTTAAAATTGAAGGTCATAATACAGAAATAGGTGAGTTTGTTTTTTTTTTTTCACTAGCTTAGTCTGTAGCAGAACATCTGCATACCAGAAATTAAAATTAAACAGTAAATTTTAAAGTCCACAGCACTACATTCACCTCTCACCATGCTACCTAAATTTCTGATACATCTCAGAATGGCAAGAATCTCAGTCTACAGTACACAGAACCATCACTCTGTTCTAGCCACCTTCTCTCTTGAGAGGTACCCTTGTAACCTTTGATGTTTTGTCTTAGTCTCATTCATTTTCTTGTCCAGATCCATTATGGCCAATATGTGACTATTTAACCTCACTTTGATAGTCAGGAGTCTAGAGGATTTTTGTCTCAGTTTGGCATCAGAAGTAATGACAGAAATTTAATTTTAGAATGTGTCCTAAACAAGAAGAGATAAATGGGTTTAGTTTGCTGTATCATTATAAGAGTCATGTTTTCTGGAGCACTTGAGGCCAGGCATTATACAAAATACTTTTAATATTATTTAATCCACACAAAAGTCCATTTGATAGATAAAAATATTGAGGAATATTCAAATTCAGGCTTGATTCCAAAGCACCAGCACTATCATCCTATACCTATACTGAATATTTCTATACCTAAACTCAGTCCCCACTCACAAACTGCCCTGTCCATCATTTTCATGCTCAGGTCATAAGTTTTGTACTCGTATTTATTAGTAATCTTCAAAAAAAACCCCAATGTTGGCTATAAAATGGGACAGTTTCTCTGTATTAATTATCAATTGCTGTATAACAAATTAAAATTTAGCAGCTTAAAACAAGAATCATTTATTATCTCACAGTTTTTGTAGGTTAGAAATCTGAATGTGGTTTATTTGGGTGCCTCTGGCTCGAAGTCTGTGACGAGACCGTAGTCAAGCTGTTGGCCAGGGCTAGTTTCATGTGGAGACTTGACCTAGTATGGAGGAAGCTGGAGGTTCTGCTTCCAGGCTCACTCATGTGGCTCTTGGCAGGTCTTGGTCCTGTCACAAAGACCAATCCACAGGAGCTTCTCATGACATGAAAACTTGATTCCTCTAGAAGATAACCTGAGAGAGATCAATAGAGAGAGCCCTCAAGACAGAAGCCATAGCCTTTTTATAATGTAATCTTGACATCTCATCATATCTCCTGTATTCTATTCACTAGGAGAAAGTAATGTATCCAGCAGAGGAGAGTACATAAGGGTGTAAGTACCAGGAAGCAAGATCACTGAGAACCATCTTAGAGACTTCTTTCTGCACCCTCCCTCTCAACCCAAGCACTCTCCCTACCACCCATGTCTCACACTCCCATGTCTCGTTATCTTCAAGTCCTAGCTGTGCCTTTCTATCACAGGGCTATGAAGACATGTTTATTGTTCTCTTAGCCATTGTCCCTAGGCCCAAGCTCCTGACTCTTTTCTGAAAGAGTAGCTGAAATCTGTATTATGTAATTCTGTAAGTCTTTTTATGTTTCTCATTATCACTTCAAGCTGCTCAGACTGTTGCTGAAGTTTAATTTGAATAGAAGGGTTTTATCTTCATTGCTTCCCAAATGTATCCCCTGGCTGCTCCCAAATGTTAGCCTCCAGGCTTAATCTGCCCTTCTACTATTTCTGTTTCTTACATAGTATGTAGGAATTTCTCTGAATATACTCATCTGAGCTCCAGATAAATTTTCCTATCCTTTAATGCTCACACACACCCTTTCCCCCACCATGCTCCAGTCCCTCATTCTTGCCTTTCCAGTGTAGGCCTTTCTCACTCTGGCCTCCAGAGATTTTCCCCTCCTGTCAGACCTTCCTGCACTGGCGTGTAGTCATTTCTTTCACCACTGTTCCTATGAACCCTCTTACCTTGGAATCCTGGGAATCTCTCAGTCCTGTTCAGATTGTTGCGCATATTGCTTACCAAGCTGTGAAGACTGGTTCTTCTCTTTAATAAAACTAATTCTTTCTAACTTCTGAACTAATGTTAGCACTTGACATTTCCATAGCAATATTCTTAAATTTTATTTATTTTGTTTTACCACAAACATTTTCAGGTGGGGAAGATCCCATGACATATTTCCTCTGTTAGTTCCCATTTTATGGTAGGAGAAAAACATGATGAAATATCAAGGAAGTGTAAGGAGATTTTTGAGGGTTTATATTCACATACCTGCTTTAGTAAGAGGAATATGGGTAATTCGTGTTTGAATTGTCATCTATACATGATATAAAGTCAGATATCGAGAGATTATAGCCCTAAAGTGTGCTTCACTATTCACTATAAGGCTAACCAAAGATCTATAACAAAATGCATTGATCAAAATGAAGATAAACCAATGGTAATTTATTGTCAGAAAGAAGAACAGCAATCAAAAATCACAACCAAGTCAAGATAACACTGCTGACTTACTGTTACACAAAGCATACTTTCCTAAAATTTCAGAAACTCCATCCATTTATCTGCCTGTATGTATGTGCAATGGCACTCACCAAATAGTAACAAGTATTAGTGGAACTTAGAGTATTTTTTAAATACTATATAACTTATTTTAAGTATTAATTATTAATCCTTTATAATTCATATACCTTACTAGTTAACGAAGCTTACTTCTACCTAAAGTCTATGGATTTGTGTATATCTATCTATAAGAAACAGAGAAACCATTTGAATTTCAAATAAAGTCATAGCCCAGCAGGAGAAAACTCAACTAATTATTATAAGTCCACATCCTTTGTCTGACACTCATAAGGCTAGATGCATTTCAGAATTTTTCAGATTTAAGAAAGAATCCAGCACGTATACTATAGACAATATACTACCAATACCAAGGTCAGTACCTGTAACCAAATACATTAATATGTCTGTTGTTAAATATAGATTAAGTTGGATAAGTAAAGTCTATAAAGAGCTTCGAATCATTTCAGGTCAGGATTTGCTGCCAAATGAATTTACAGCAAATGTAACAAAAATCTTTTGGTCCTATCAATTTGAGGATTGTGTAATTTGTGGCCAAGAGATCATAGATTTATACAGTGTTCCAGGTTGCATTTCAGAGCTGAAACGTTTGAACCACCCTGAGATTAATAATGATCAATGCCACCTCCATAAGCTTTCTTTAAAGACTCATAAAGTTCCTCCATTATCTTAGTTTCCCATTTCTATTTAAGAAGTGATTTATTAAGGAGTCATGCATGTTCTTTTTTTCCTTATCAACTTTATTAAAAATTATTTTTAATAAATAATTCATATACGATAAACTAAATCTGGGTACACAATTCTATGAGTTTTGATAGCTGTCTACGTCTGTAAACCAAAGCCACAACAAGATATAAAACGTTTCCAACATCCCCAAAAGGTTCCTCACACTTCCTTATAACTCATCTCTCTTTCTCTCCCCATCCCCCTGAAGCAGCCACTGATCTGCCTTTTTTTCACTTAGATGAATTTGCCTTTTATATTAACAAAGCATACAGTGTGCATTCTTTTGTCTTTGTCTTCTTTCCCTTGGCATAATGTTTCTGAAATTCATCTTGCTACATACATCAGTGGTCTCTTCTTTTTATTGCTGAGTAGTATTCTAATGTACAGACTTACGACATTTTGTTTATCACTCACCTTTTCATAGACATTTTGCTTGTTTCCAGTTTGGGACTACCATCAGTCAAGCTGTTGCTTTTGAGTGAACCTACATTTTCATTACTCTTTGATATAAACACCTAAGATTAGAATGGATGGGTCAAATAGTATATGTATATTTAACTTTTTGAGGGCTCTATCTTTTCCAAAGTGATCAGCATTTTGATATTTCTATCAGCAGGATATGAGAGATATGCAAATTGTCAATTTGTGTATCTTATTTTGTGAAGTCAATATTCAAGTAGTTTGTCAACTTTTCTATTAATTGCTTTTCTTCTTGTAATTGAGTTGTAATTGTTTTTGTTTTTTTCCTGATATAAGTCCTTTGTTAAATATACATATTAGAATATTTTCTCCCATTCTGTGTCTTGCCTTTCATTTTCTCAAAGGATATCTTTCAAAGAGCAAAACTTTTAAATTTTGACAAGTCCAATTAATCAACTTTTTTTCATTTTTATGAAGATTTTTCTCCTTCTAAAGACTTTTATAGTACTAGATTTACAGTTAGACTTCGAGAGTTACTCTTTGAGAGTTAACTATTGCAATATAGTGTGAAGGGCTACTGTTCTCTTTTAAAAATGTATTAGTAAATGAAACCTTGAAAATGAGAATAAGCCTTGTGAAGTGCAGAGGGACTTCAAGGCAGTGTATGCAACAGAGAGGGGCATCTGCACTAAAGAACAAGCCGTTACAGGTGTAAGATGGCGACTATGTAAAGCAGGGTTTGCCTCCTCCCAGGTCCATTGAAATTACAACCAAATTATAAAATAATCAGCATGGAGAATCACCTGAAGTCCAGCTGATCGTAACACTCATGTATTATAATATAAAGAAGGAGCCATGTCGAAACCAGTAGGAAGGGCAAAGTTGCTAATCAGGCTGGACCCACACCCAGGGATGGTGGAGGATCACCAGGAGGGCAAGAGAGGCTCAGAGGCTACCCTGAAGGAGAGGCGATTCCTGGCCTCATTTGTGGGTCTCCAGTCCAGAGTCCCAGCCCAGGGAAAAGAGGTTCCAATAACTCTGACTGTAAAAACCATAGGAGTTTCCGCCATCTGGGTGAGATGGAAGCAGATTGAAACCCTAGACGCCCCTTTGAAGGACCCGCACATAGGCTTTCTGACCGGTGGGCACTCACCCGGGACACCTGCGTGGGTCAGAGGCTGGCAGGGAATTGATACCAAGAAAGACTGCATTCTCTGGAGCCAGAACGAGGCCTTGGAAGGGCAGCTACCATTGTGCCTTTTCTGGCTCCACTACCCGGCAATCTACAGACCACATCAGCTTGACTATAGACCCTTCCACAGAACTATGAGGATGCTGCTGGCCTGACGGGATCAGCCCATCACCCAATTCACAGACTGCCCAGGGCTTTTGTTGCTGGATGGCTGCCATGCCCTGCCCTGATTTAGGGCTAAGCATTCCCAGAGGTGGCCAGCACTGTGAGAGTGCATTTCCGAGATAGGGTCAGGCAGATCACTGCTGCCAACCGAACTTGGGTAGATCTCAGGGATCTGTGGGCTAGTTCCAGAGAGCAGCTGGTCTTGTGGTGATCTGGGACTTCTGTAGGAATATGCAAATGGTTACCAAATTGCTGCCAGGCTGAGGCTGTATTGATGTGACTGTCATTGTCTCATTGAGACCCCACCCCACCTACCCGCAAATTGCCCCAGGTGGCCCAGTGACAATGAACCTCCACAGCCTTGCCCCTCCCCTCAGAGTCTTCCAATCCACACAGGCAACAAACTGTGACTGGCACAGGGCAGATACTGCATGGAAATCAGTGGTAGGCAGACCTTTGCTGCCTGTAGGAGTTGCAATATTGTGTCTGGAAAACACTGGGATCTGTGGGACTGCCCCAGATGGCAGCTGGTCTCACTGTGATCTGTGACTACAGCAGGAAAGCCCAAGCACAGACACTGCAGCAAAACTGAGACCATATTAGCCTGATGGCTCTTGTCTCCCTGAGATATTGCTTCACGCAAGCCACAAAATGCCTACAGCTCATTGACAGGAGTCTCCCCCTGCCTTGCTTGGCTTGGGTTGCTCATTCAGCACAGGCAACAGACCTTGGCCAGTGCAATGAGTGCATTTTGAGGAAAACAGTTGTGGATAGACCACTGCTGCCTGTAGGAACTGCAATATCTCTTGAGGGGATCACAGGCATCTATGGCACTGCCCCTAGACAACAGCTTGTCTCCATGTGATCTGTGACTACTGTGGAATTTGCAGACAGAAAGCACAGAAAACTGAGGCTACTGGCCTGATGGCCCTTGACTCCCTGAGCTCCTGCCCCATCCAATACACAAAGTGCCCTCTGCATGTTGATAAGCAGCTACTCTTGCCCTGGGGCGACGCATTCAGGCCCTGCACAGGTGGGCAGTAACTGACCTTGCTACGATTTGAAATTTGTACAGGGAGCCACAGAGACAGTGCTGGCATGTAAACTGACACTGCAATGGCAGGGGGAAATTTGGTCAACAGATCCAAGAAACTCCCAGGTTCCCTGAACCACCCAACACATATATCACCCAGAGACTTACAGGCAACTGACAGACAATGTCAGGCCTTGAGGAGCACTAGTCCCTCTGCTAAACTGCCATCGGTCAGGGATGGGGGATAACCAGACTCTGCCTACAGCGTTGTCTCTTCCACTTACCTATAAAGCCAACATAGACAACAACCATCAGCAGATCACTTTGTAATTCTTACCGAGTAGCTCTGAGCAATCAAAAGCAGTGGCTGACCTTGCCTATGGGAAGCCTCTCCCAAGGGCCATGAAACCAATGCGTCTGGAAACTGGCACCAGACCACAACAGCAACTCCTGACTAGCTCCAGTAGTGATACACACAAAGGGTGGTTGCAACAAGTACACAAGCCTGCTAGGGCAAATCCCACTCAGTGGGGTCAGCCCCCACACAGCAACTCTCACCTGTGAGTGCAGCCAATTCCCCAAATTAGTCAGCCTGAGGGTTAATCCATCCACTGATGTACTAACAATAAAGGCTTGGTGACAACAGAAGATAACACAACCCACACAAAGATCACATCCAGAGCCTTTGGCATAGGGGATCAGGGAGAGTGCACCCCTGGGCCACACAGGACACTTTCCACATTAGGCCATCTGGCCAAGGTTGAGAGACAAAACAAATATCCTGGCACATAGAAAAGAACACAGAGAGTCTAATAAAATGAGAAAAAAAGAAACATGCCACAAATGAAACAACAGGAGAAAACTCCAGAAAATAAGCTAAATGAAATGGAGGCAAGTAACCCACCAGAGATAAAATTCAAAATAATGCTTACAAAGATTCTCAATGAACTTAAGGGGAGAATGCCTGAGCACAATGAGAACCTCAACAGAGAGACAGCAAGCAAAAAAAGGGACATACAGACCATAAAAAAGGACCAGACATAAATGAAGAATACAATAACTGAAAAGAAGAATACACTGGAAAGATTCAACAGAAGATTGGATGAAGCAGGAAATCAAATCAGCGAACTGGCAGACAAGGTAGCAGAATATATCCAATCGGAACAACCAAAAGAATAAAGAATTTAAATAAATGAGCATAGTTTGAGACCTCTGGAACAACATGAAGCACAACAATATCCGGATCAGAAGAGTACCTGAAGGAACAGAGAGAGAACATGGGAGTACATGAAGGGAAAAAGAGAATCTACTTGAAAAAATAATGACAGAAAACTTCCGTAACCTCGCAAAGGAATTAGACATAAATGTGAGGAAGCAAAAGAGTCCCAAACTAGAGAAATTCAAACAGACCCACACCAAGACACACTGTAATTAAAATGCCAAAGGACAAAGACAAAGAGAGAATCAAAAGCAGCAAGAGAAAGGCAGCTAGTTACTTACAAGGGTACCCCTATAAGAACAGGTGCTGATTTTTCAATGGAACCTTTGCAGGCCAGAAGAGACTAGCAAGAAATATTCAAAGTTATAAAAACAAGAATCTACAACCATGAATACCCTACTCATCAAGGCTTTTGATTAAAATGGCAGGTGAGATAAAGAGCTTCCCAGACAGGGAAAACTTAAGGAATTCATCACCAATAAGCCAGTATTACAAGAAATGTTAAAGGGACTTCTATAAAAAGAGAAGGGGTAAAAAAGTAAATAGAAAAAACAAATACAAATAATAAAATGGCAGTAACTATGTACCTCTCAGTAATCACTATAATGTAAATGGATTAAATGCTCCAATCAAAAGACATAGTGTGATGAATGGAAAAAACAAGACCCATGCATATGCTGTCTGCAAGAGACTCACTTCAGATCAAATGACACTTGCAGACTGAAAGTAAAGGATGGAAAATGATATTTTATGGAAAAGGAAATTAAAAAAAAGCTAGGGTAGCAATACTTATATTAGATAAAATAGACTTTAAAACGAAGGCTATAATAAGGGACAAAGAAGGGTATTACATAATGATAAAGGGATCGATAAACCCAGAGGACATAACCCTAGTAAACATATACACATCCAACATAGGAGCACATACATACATAAAGCAATTATTGACTGACAAACAATAATACCACTCATAGTAGGAAACTTTAACATCCCATCAACACCAATGGGCACATCTTCCAGGCAAAGAATCAACAAGGAAACAATGGGCCTAAAAGACACACTAGACCAGATGGACTTAATAGATATTTTCAGAGCATTTTACTCCAAAGCAGCAAAATATACATTCCTCTCAAATCCACATGGAACATTTTCCAGATAGTCCCCATATTAGATATAAAACAAGTGTCAATAAATTTAAGAAGATTGAAATCATATCAACAGTCTTCTCTGATCACAATGGTATAAAACTAGAAATCACTACAAGAAAAAAACTGGAAAATACATGAACACATGGAGGCTAAATAACATGCCAAACAGTGAATGGGTTATCAATGAGATCAAGAAATAAATTTAAAAATACCTAGAGACAAATGAAAAATGAAAACACAACCACTCAAAATCTATGGGACACAGTAAAAGCAGTCTTAAGAGGGAAATTCATAGCAATACAGGCCTACCTCGAGAAATAAGAAAAAGCTCAAATAAACAATTTAACCTTACACTTAAAAGAACTAGAAAAAGAACAGCGAGCAAAGCCCAAAGTGAATAGAAGGAAGGAAATAATAAAGATCAGAGTGGAAATAAAAAATAGAGTCTAGAAAAATAATACAAAAGATTAATGAAACCAAGAGCTGGTTCTTTGAAAGGATAAACAAAATTGACAGACCCTTAGCCAGACTTATCAAGGAAAAAAGAGAAGGATCAAATAAATAAAATCAGAAATGAAAAGGAGAAATAACTAGACTCCACAGAAATACAAATGCTCATAAGAAAATACTATGAGCAATTATATGCCAACAAATTGGACAATCTGGAAGAAATGGAACACATTCCTAGAAACATACAATCTCCAAACTGAGTCAAGAAGAAACAGAAAATCTGAACCACCATTACCACCAATGAAATAGAATCAGTAATCAAAAACCTCCCAAAAAACAAAAGTCCTGGACCAGATGGCTTCATAGGCAAATTTTACCAAACATCAAAGAATTATACTATTCTTCTCAATTTATTCCAAAAATTCAAGAAAGGGAAGGCTCCCTAACTCCTTTTATGAGGCCACCATTACCTTGATTCCAAAACCAGACAAAACATTACAAAAAAAGAAAACTATAGGCCATTCTCTTATGAACATTGATGCAAAAATCCTCAACAAAATATTAGCAAACGAATTCAGCAATACATTAAAAATATCATACACCATGATCAAGTTGGATTTATTCCTGGGATGCAAGTTGGTCAATATCTGCAAATCAATTAATGTGATACACACATTAACAATTGAAAGATAAAAACCATTGATCATATCAATAGATGCAGAAAAAGCATTCAACAAAATCCAACATCCATTTATGATAAAAACTCTCAGCAAAGTGGGAATAAAGGGAACATACCTCAACATAGTAAAGGCATATATGACAAACCTACAGCTAACATCATACTCAATGGGGAAAAGCATTTTCCTTAAGATCAGGAACAAGACAAAGACCCCTTTCACCATTCCTCTTCAACATTATATTAAGTCTAGCCATAGCAATAAGACAAGAAAGAGAAATAAAGGCATCTGAATTGGAAAGGAAGAAGTAAAACTCTAGTTATTTGCTGATGACATGATACTATATAGAGAGAACCCTAAAGATTCCACCAAAAAAACTGTTAGAACTGATCAATGACAGTAAAGTAGCACATTACAAATAAATATTCAGAAGTCAGTGGCATTTTTATACACCAATGATGAACTTTCAGAAAGAGAAATTAAGAAAATCACATTTACAATTGCATAGAAAACTATAAAATACTTGGAATCAAATTAAACCAAGAGGTAAAAGACCTGTTCAGAAAATTATGTCATTAAAAAAGAAATTGAAGAAGATACAAATAAATGGAAGCATATACCCTGTTCAAGAAAGGAAGAATCAACATTGTCAAAATGGCCATACTACCCAAAGCAATCATAGATTCAATGCAATCCCTATCAAAATACCAATGGCATTTTTCAGAGAGCTAGAACAAAAATCCTAAAATTAACTTGGAACCATAAAAAAACCCAATGCCACGGCAATCTTGAGAAAGAAGAACAAAGTTGGAGGTATCACACTACCTGATATCAAACTATATTACAATGGCTACAGTAATCAAAATGTACTGGCACAAAAAGATACATTGATCAATGGAACAGAATAGAGAGCCCAGAAATAAATCCACACCTATACGCTCACTTAATATATGACCAAGGCGGTAAGGATATACAATGGGTAAAGACAGTTCTTTCAATAAATGGTACTGGAAAATTGGACAGATACATGTAAAAAAATTAGACCACCTTCATACACTATATACAAGAATAGACTCAAAATGGATTAAATACTTAAATGTAAGACCCAAAACTATAAAACTTCTAAAAGAAAACATAGACAGTAGACTCTCTGATATTATTAACAGTCATTTCTTTTTGGATATATCTCCTAGGCAAAGGAAATAAAAAAAAAATAAAGGGACTACATCAAACTAAAAAGTTTTGTAAAACAAGGTAACCATCAACAAAACAAAAAGACAACTGACTGATTGGGAAAAAATATTCACCAATGATACATCTGCTATGAGGTTAGTATCCAAATTATATAAAGAACTCATACAACTCAATAATAACAAAAAGCAAACACTCCGATTAAAATGGGCAGAAGACCTAAACAGATACTTCTCCAAAGAGGAAATACGGATGGCCAATAGACATATGAAAACATACTCAAGGTCAGTAATCATCAGAGAAGTGAAATTAAAAACACAATGAGATATCACCTGACACCTGTTAGAATGGCTATATCAATAAAATAAAGAAAACAAGTTTAGCAAGGATGCGGAGAAAAGGAAACCCTCATTCATTGTTAGTGGGATTGCAAATTGGTATAGCCGCTATGGAAAACAGTCTGGAGATTTCTCAAAAATATTAACAATGGATATTCCTTTTGACCCAGCAATGGCACTTCTGGGTATTTATCCAAAGAAATCCAAAACAATAATTCATAAAGATCTATGCACCCCAATATTCATGGCAGCACAATTTAACAATAGCCAAGGTATGGAAGCAACCTAAATGCCCATCAACAGATGACTGGATAAAGAAGTTATGGTTCATATATGCAATGGAATATTACTCATCCATTAAAAAAATGAAATCCTACCATTTGCAACATGGTTGGCTTAAAGGTTATTATGCTAAGTGAAATAAGTCAGACAGAGAAAGATAAATACAGTATGATTTCACTTATACGTGGAATCTAAGGAACAGAAAGAACAAACTACTCAAAAACAGACTCACAAATATAGGGGGCAATTTGGTGACGGACAGAGGGGAGGAAGGATTGGGGGATTGGGAGATTGGGGTGAAGGGCTGAAGAAGTACAATTAGTTGTTAATGGATGGGGAGCACAGCATAAGGAATGCAGTTAGCATTACTATGTTGGCTAAGTGGAAAACCAGAGGAGAGAAGGAGCAATTAGGTGGGTCATTTTATAAACCATATAAATGTCTAACCAATGTACTGTCTACTTGAAACTAATTAAAAATAAAATATCTTTATGAAAAAAAGAACAAGCCGAAAAAGTGAATTCTGAGGTGAATAAGCCCTGCCAGCTCTTAAGCCACCTCAAACCACTTTGGCTGAAATACAGACAGCTTTTCATCCTCTCTAGGGTTAGCACGTGTTCTAGTTGGGCTTATTATTTTCCTTTGAGCTTCCCTATAATTTGGCCTCTGTTTACTTTTAAATAAATTAAACATGTTTCTCTAGGCTGGTAGTTAAACCAGAATTTGAACCATAGCATTTTACACAAGAAACAATGCAAATGAAGATACAGCTACTTGTACCGGCTTCAAGTAACATCGGCATAACTCTCAGCAAATCACCACTTAAAATGAAAATGCAATTGTTTTATTTTTAAATGACCATTTAGACCTTGATTCTTTTTTCATCATAATAAGCCTCTATGCTGTTGAAGACATGAGTCATCCACATAAATTTCTCTCTCTCAAAGGTTTATTGATTGAGAATGGAGAACACAAAGCACAGAACAATAGCTTGACCAGTTTGCAATCTATCCAGGTACCAATCATGTCGAATTGTATGATTTGCAGAGTTCCTAGAAACTTTTAGCACACTGCAGCTTATAAAAATTAAACAATAATTTTTGTTAAGGAAAGCAAACAATTTGAAAGCTTACTTAGCAATTCAAAGGTTGCTATTTCTAGCCATATATTATCTAGTTCCCTAGTATTTTTATTCTAAAGTAGAAATTATATTAATATTGGTAGAATTCTCAACTAACGAAATGATTCATAACAACCCTTCTACCTATCCCTGTTTCTTCATTTCCTCTGTCAGCATCTTATTTCATTATTTTAGAGATGGCTATAAGCGATCATCTGTTTCCTTAAGTCCCTTAGCCCGCTTCAAATGCACTGCCAATTATTCTTCCAAACACCTTTCTTTCATCTTTTACTACCTTGTTTAAATTATCTTAGTAACTCCCTTATCTACTCTGTATATCCCAAATTCCTTGGTTTCACATTCAGCAGTTCTATGACATAACTCTCTATTTGGCGACCACTGTCCCCATCACCTGTCCCTTTCATCCCAGCTGGATACATTTATTCTCTCATGTATTCCTCCTTTTGTCTCTGATCTCGGTGTAGACAGTGTGCCCTCTTCTCCACCCACCCAAACATCCCATCTCAGGCTCAGTATTACTTGGCATTAGATTTGTAACTCTTGCTGAGTTTTCCTTTTCAGTGTTTCATTTGTATCCAGTGACCTCAAAAAATAGTTGCATTCTTCATTGTATCTCCAACCTTCTTTAAAGATGATCAGAGATCAAGGGCCACATAGACACATACACTCCACCATTTCTTCTTCCTCTCCCACCCATAAATTATGAGCTAACGGGCCCGAGTCTGGCTCCAAGCAAGGCCTAATCACTTCTCTGAACTGTACTTTCCTCACATGTGAAAGGGGATAGCGCCCACCTCACATATTTATTGTGAGACTCGAATGAGAAATCTATAAAGAGTAGTTAAAGTATCCGGTGCTTCAGAATAACTACTCAGTATTAGTATTATTAGTATTAATAGCTAGTATTATTTTTCATATTTCATTGCTGTGTCTTTCCTTTTCTTTTCTTTTTTTTAATTCTACGCAACATTTAAAGGCCTGGAGACAGTTTCCAGGAAGATGTGAGGGTGGCTAAGGCATGTTCGGCTATGGACAATAGGCCTAATTCACCTTCCCCTCCTCTCTATATTTCTCTTTCCATTTCTTTGAGCCCTGAGAAGTGGGATCGTTCATTCCATGGGAGTGAAAGATGTGACACTCAGAATTGGACTTTTGTTGTTAATAGAAAAAGCAGGGCCTTAACCTGCTTTAATCTGGGGCTATAGACCCAAGTACTGCCACAAAAGACACAGGATGAGTATTTGCAATAATTAGATCCTAGTAGTTCATGCCTGGTGGGTACTGTTAAGGTCTTGTTAACAAAGACATTAACATACTGAAAGCCACCAGCTGACAAGGTCAAAAGAACTGAGACTATGCCATGCGGGCACTGAGGATGCAGCACCGCTACCTGCCTGAAGAACTAAGAGAATGACCTATTTCATATGCTGTACTAATAAGAGCCAAGCCACTGCTATAGAAACTTATCTGCTAAGCCATTTCTATTTTGCTAAAATTTGTCAGTTTTTAGACTGAGCTAACTTCAGAAAAAAATAGTCTTTTCATAGAGATTCCCTATGGACAATTTTTTTTTTTTTTAACTTTTCTTTGTGGTCTGGATTTGATGCTTGAGGTAAAGAACTGTGACTCCATAAAAGTCGATGCCTCCCTCCCTTCCTCCACTCCACTTCTTGCCTGATAAACATATGGCTATCGACATTCCCTGGGTATTTTGTATACAATTCAAAATTGTTTACCAAGAGCAACCTTCCAACCTACCAATTTTTTGAATGTAGGTAGGATACTCTGTACTCTGAAAACTTGCAAAGGTCTTTCAGAGCCCAAGAAAAGGCCAAATGCCCCTGGCTTGTTTTCAGAACACTCCAAAATTTTATTTCAGCCTACCTCTTCCATCTTGTCTTCCAGAACTTCCTATGACTTACCCCATGTTTTACCCTAATTCATTCATTCATATAAAACATGGTAATTGAATAGCTACTTTGAGCCAGTCCCTGTCCTACGTGCTGAGGATTCAGAGATGACCAGGACACAGTGCCTGAGCCAGTGAGACTTAGACTCTAGCAAAGAGGCAAATATTTATTTAAAAAAAAAATTCAAAATTTTAAATATACTTCTGTGATAAACATAAATATGCAGTATGCCATGACAGTGTATCTAACAACAGAATACCTTACCAAGTCTCTGGATGTTAAACCTTGTGAAACAGTACAATCTGGGGCTGAAGATTCAGGTATTAGTCAGTAAAAGTGGAATGGCAAAAAGAACATTCCAAGCTGAGGGACTGGTGTGCACAAAGGCCCTGGGGCAAGGAAGGTGCTTGGTGCAGTAGAGCAGAGGATCAGCAGTATATGTCTGGAGAATTAGGCAAGGGCCAAATCATGTAGGACTTACGAAATAATTTAAAGATTTGATCATTTTTATTTTACATAATGAGATTTTCTGCTTTGAGCATTTGTGCATTCTATTCTCTCCTCCCTCTCTATATTTCTAAATAAGATTTACCCTGAAAAGCCAGCTTACTCTGCTGTGTCTTTCATCCATATATTCCTGTTCCTTAGAGCTGGGCACACCAATGGGGACAGGGTTTCTCTGGTCCTCAGTCCCCAGAGGCTTCATTTTAAATACTTTGATGACACAGTTCCTCAACTAGTTAGCTCAGCATCATGCCTCAGAAATCCAAAAGCTCCTGGAAGCCCAGCTTCCCAATGCATACCATGCAGACATTTTCTATAAGGTTTATCAATATCATTAAGGTACTTCTACCAAATAATTTCGAGGTCCCTTCTCTCTGAACCCTGTTTCCTCAAAAAATTCTTAACTGAATCACTCCCCCTCTGTTAGCATTGTTCTCAAAGGTCCTTGACATAATCTCAAAAACTCAGACTTTAAGAAAGCAAAGCTGGGAAAACACATGTTTTATAATATCTTTTACTCTTGGCCCCTAATTTAAACAGTGAAAAGTCTGAGTAAGGAAAAGGAAAACATAAGTCATCCTGCTGTATTTTCACTTACCAATTCTATCCACTTATGCTGTGAGTAGAATTTTCTGCAGTTCCAACATACAGAATAATAATGGCTATGTGGATATTGTCCTCAGTTTTTGCAGGGAACCAGTTGATGTGTCTGTGAAATGGACAATTTTCTGATACCTCCTTGGAGGAAGGGTCTCTTGCTTTCCCAACAGTGACCACAGAGTAGTTCCCCCAAGTCTGGATAAGGCACAATGGGTCTTACATTACCAAGGATTAGCCAAAAGCAACTGTATGAAAATTCAGTTCTAGCAAATTATGAAAACTGCCCTTCTACCCAGACTCCAACCACAATTTTAACTTCTCTGAGTTATCACTTTGTAGGATGCCCATACTAACCTATCATTTAAACTCAGACCCCTTGAAGAGTAGAAAATTAGGGCTATAAATAATTCTGCTGGGCAATAGGCATAAACTGAAATGGTCCTGAGTTAACCAGAACTTAGGTCACCATACCAGTCATTTCCCAGGCTCTAGGTCCCAGATTTCAGGCATCTACATTAGAGGACAGATTGGGAGGGTATCTGTTGTATAAGCATTCCCACCTTCCCTTATTGGGGGTCCACCGGCAGCCTGATGAGTGTTTCATACTCCTTCTTTCCTCTTTTCTACTCTTCTAGTTCTCGATGTTTAGTTCCAGTCCCTCAGTCCCTCTTTGCTCTCCCAAGACACACCAAGCATACCTTAAGTCCAATATTACTAGTAGTAGGTTTTCAAACATGATCTACCATGAAATATCCATCCATTTTCCTTACAAGCAAACAAAAAGAGGAACTTTTTCACTTTCCTAAATTCTTGAAAGCCTTATTGAATATATTCACCATTTGAAACTAAGAAGCCATCTTCTAAGTTTTCTTTTGGAATTTTATCTCTAATTCCAAGTCTTATTATCTCAGCCTTGAGACACCATGTCAGCAGCTGATTAGAAGGTATATAACTTTGATGATGTTTCTTAGTCCCTTCGCCAGCCAAATGGCTTTCTGAAGACTATGACTAGGATTCTGACTTGATTTTTCAAAAGCACCATAAAGTGGCTGCTGAAGCATTTAATATTTCAGCAAGTTTTTATCATTCTCAACTAGTAAGGCCATTAGAATAAACTAGTTTATGACCAGTTTCTGTAAACTATCAAGATGTGCTAATACCTCCAGGCTCTCCTTTATCAGTTTTTTATAGAAGGAATTCAGAGACAACTTAATATTCATTAATGTCAAGTTTGGAGTAGAATATGCCCTTCTATTTTTTCTCTGCTCAATCTTACTTTAAACAGACTAGGTACACATACCTAAGTCTGAAGATTCTGCAGTTGGAACTCTCTCTAATCAAGTCTTTATTCTTTGTTTAACTGACAAGATATTAACTTTACTAAATGTATCAATCAGGGTCCCATTAGGAGACAGAAACCACACAGGAAAGTGTCATATACTAAATTATTAATTAGTGAAAGGTGGTTAACTACTAACCAGGGTAAAAAGAGACCTTTAAAGGAACAAACACGGAGCAGCTACTACATCTTGGGCTAACTGAGGGTACCCAAGGAAGAGACACACTTGAAAGAGGGACCTCAACCCAAAACTGACATTCAGACCTGAAAGTGTGGCTGTGGACCACAGAGGGTTCACTCAGCTGCCAAGTCTTCAGTCTTAACCTGATGGGTATTTAGAACACTTACCTGGCACATTCTCCAAGAAACTTAAAGCCTGTTTCAAAGTACACAAAAATTCAAACATAATCTCTGAAGTATTATTTCATTTGAGGGTATCATAGTCTTTGTATCTGGGTCATGAACTCAGGTATCCCTCCTGTGTTGCCCATGTGCACTCAGTACCACCTGCCATTACTGCAGTACCTCTAAAGTGTGCTGCAGGATCTAAAGGTTTCTTCTTCTAAGTGACATCTTTATGTCTAGAAATTTTGACTACTTTTGAAAAGTCATAATTATCTTCTTCAGTAAAATGGCCTTCCCCACTACCTATCCCACTGTTTTAGTCTGTGACTCAGGAGCTGCATGTAGACTTGGTGCTGTGTAAGTGTTCTACCAGGGATTCTGCACCTGTGAACCCTTCCTGCCTTTAACAAAGCAAAGTCGACACAGGGACTTTGAAGTGCAACTTTATGACCCTGTTTTTAAAATTATTATTTTGTGAATCAAAGAGACACAAATCCTATCAGGAAGATATTAGAGGAATATTTTCCCTCTTTTCCTTCCTCTTTCCAAGAGCTTATAACTTAGCAAAGGTTTTCAAAGTCATTCTCATCACAATACACTGGTTTATGCCAAAGCAGGGACTCCTGAGAGCCTACGCTCTTCCCTGAATAACAGTCAAGTGTTCAGCAGTTGTATCAAAATATGCTGGCCCCCAATCTAAAGAACTACAATCAGTCCATGAATAGCTCTGGTCTATGCAGGCACTGATAGTTAAGCTGAGTAAATCACTATGTAGCAGATATAACATTCAGTTGACAAGCTCACATAAACAAGAAATGATGCACTATTTTAATTCAAATCAGACCCTGAGCACCTATCTCTCTCCAATATTGCTGGAGCTCTCCTATCTTGGTTATTTCAAGGATGTGGGGCCTTGGAGGCCCCTCCATTGGTTTACCTGGTGATGCCCATTGCCCAATCCACACAGTTCTCTTGGGTCAGATGGTTCTTCTGTGAATATGTAGAATCTAAGAATCTTTACCAAAGTCAGAACTTCGGTCCCTCGCTTCCTGTTTTGTTTAAATAAATCACACATGCAGATACTCCTTCTGAGAGCCTACCCTTGGACTACTCCCATTCCCTACAGGGACTCATGCTAAGTATAGCCAGCTCCTCAGTTTCTATTCTACTCTAACATCCAATAGCTTACATTTGTTGTGAAGAAATTACCCGCTCTTTTCTCATTGACACTAATACTTAGCATCATCTCTTCAATGAGCTCATGCTTTAGGACAAAACAAGCCAGGAAGGTAAGTGTCCAATAGTCAGCCCTGCACATAGGCCTTCACCAAAGCAAAGAGCCGCTAAAGGATCTGGTTGTCTTAGGGAATGAAGGACAAATATTAACACATGGTAATAAATTTAATAATTTTTAATTTAATAAACTGTCACAGCTGTAGATAATTGGTTCCTTTTTATAACCTTAACACATTGTATTTTATTACTTTTGTCCATGTGTATATAAATATATGTAAATATACACATATATATATCTTTATTTCTTTATCAGTTAATAAAATTTAAAAAGAAAATAATATATTTATTCTTCTATAATGGCTGGTAATAATTAGTAAGAAGTAGGTCTTGGTAACTACTTGAAAGAAATGAATGAATGAATGTTTGTAAAACAATGATAATGCTGTTTCAAATTCTACATGTAAATTATGCTTTCCAAGTAGAAAAAATAAGACTAAAAATGTTGATACAATTAATTTTTACTCTCAGTCATTCAACTGCTATTAAACATCATTCTAACTGTATTTACCCACAGGCTGCATGTGGTTAAGAATATTAGATTTCTGATGAGACTAAGGAATAGGCTGGGAAACATCATTATTTAGAATTAGTAGCTCACTCCTTAGAAAGAGTTCTTGTCTCAAGGCTACTAAAGAAACCAATCTATATTTTTATCTCCCAAACCAAAATACCTTGAATTTCCTAAGTTCTGTTTGAATACTCAGGGTCTAAGTCCACAAATCTAGACAAAGGTCATACTTCAAGTTTGCTCCTAATGACAAACATCCAGTCTTGCCCACCAGAAAAACTCAGATGATAGGAATGTGTGGGTGTATTACAAGTGCATTGCACAGATCTATACAAAGTTGCAAATGGCATTGCTTGTGGATATTCTTAATAATTCTCATATGTTCAGTCCACTCTAGTGAGGCTAGTAAATATCTAGTTTCCCATTGAAATCAAAAGATGAGTAACCAGGAAATATTTCACAGAAACATAACGATTCCTTAAGGGTTTAGAGCTCAAATTTTCTTCTTTATATTATGCTCTTAAATATTAATTATTACAGGGCATTCATATAGAAATACACAGGGTAACAAAACTATATTTCATTGTCTTAGAAATACATTTGCTTCTATGAAAGGACCACCTTCTTATCTATCTTAAGCTCAATTTATCTTGTCACATTGTTAGACTGAGGCATTTCCTAAATATTTTAGTGTCAAATAAAACCATCACCCTCATTAGCTTGAGGAAATTGGAAAGATAAAACTGATGAGAAGTGTCAAGAGTTCTAAGTTTTCAATTTTTGACTGTGGCAAATAGTCCAGCCCCATGTTAGCCATTAATAACAAAAGCTACCCTGGAAGGTACATATTTACACATATACTCCCCCATCCACCCCAACCCCATGCACCTGTGTGTGTGCGAAAGAGAGAGATTGAGAGAGAGACAGAGACAGAGACACAGAGACACAGAGACACACACACACACAGAGATTGTGATGGTGTTTTGGACTTTTCTCAGCAACTTCATCATTTAAACCTTCTGAATTCTTCTCAGCATTTTTTACTTGAGAAGAAATCATTTTAGGGAAGCATTAAAAACACAGCAAATGTCAATGTAACATAAAAACATTCTTAATATTGTAGCAATGTCCTTTGACCCTGGAAACCTACTCTCCAAGAAAAAATTGAGATTACATTTTATTCCTTTGAAACCAGAAACACAATTTTATATCATTTACGTGGTCAAAGACTAAATATGCAAATCCACGAGCTATTTGGCTTCCCACTCCAATACCTACCACAACAGCAATAACAAAAACCCCTTGATTCAGGCAGTATCTATTAATAAACTACTCATAGATAGTAATGATTGCTGACCACAAATTAACATTCTTAATAACATCCAGTAACCAAAAAGAGTAACTGAGGCTCTGAAGAAGCTAAATTCTAGGAGTAATTCATGCAATAAGGTGATAAAATTGAATACAGACAAAAAGAGGGTTCTAAAAAGAAAACATGGGTCTTATATTTTAAGGTAAGACTAGGACAAAAGCATGAACACATAAATAATATATCATTTTGAATTTTACAACTCAAAATTTGGCTTACAAACTGCTTGAATTGCATTTCCCCATTTCTTTGATGAGAACAAATGTCTTTTTAACTGCTGTGAACATTCAGCAGCTCAATGTATGGCATGATCATTAAATCAATGAGCCAGCTTTAGAAGCAGCCTGTGATAATGAGCCACTCATAACCATTTCCTTTACTAGTACTCAGCCATCATTTTATTTTACTTTGCTCTTCTGACCTCAATATCAGTGCTTTATTTTAGTACTACAAAGACGACATTTTGAGAGCAGATTCAACCTTTAGCTACACATTCTCCAATTCTGATTTGCCCTGTAATGTCAAAGAATGTTCTCAAAGAAGACAGCAAAAGAAATAAAAATTCTTAAATGTTCAGCATTTTCACTGACATTAACTCCTTCATTTACATAAGTTGTTAGATAGCTGAAACAATCAATCAACAAATATTTATTATGCATCTGCTATATTCAGGGCTCTGTGCTAGCTAGAGAGCAGAAAGATGAATAAATATTCTCATTCTCACCTTCTAAGAGCTTATATTCCAATTCTAGAATGGCATATTTGTGACACACATGCCGTTATTCCCTTCTCATAGGCCAGTGTCAACATTTTTAATCAATTTGAATATAAAATCCTCTCGAACTCCAAGTTGACCTCAGAAACTTTCTCAGTGGGTGAAACTAGTGTGCCAGATGAAACTTATTTGCCATTGATGAGTCAAATGAGGAAATGGAGTAGCTATTAAGAGAACGACCAGTAGATAGTTTAAGAGGTACTCTAAATGGATGATACAGACATTAAGTTCCTTAGAATTTCTAAAGAAGAGCCCACTGTGGATGAAAAAAAAAAAAGTCTTTCCAAAAGATTTAGTACCTCACCTAGGTTGCTTTAAAAGGTAACTTGAATTTAGCTACAGAGAATGAGAGCAAATGTTTTAGATAGCAAAAATGGCAACAAAGACACAGAGGCAGGAATGAACAAAATACTCTTGGAGGATAATTAGGACTGAACCGGCTTGATCAGAGTAAAGATTGATGTGGAAAATAACATAGCAGCAAAACATGATTAAAGAAGAATGTAGGGAGTTGATTGTAAAGCGCCCCAAATGCCACCTTTGAGTGCTGAGCTGTAATTTACTTCTCCTTCAATCCTAATTTGAATTTGCTAGAATCCAAATTGGGTTGATAGTCTTAGACACCTAAAATGAAGTTTGTGCTATTTACTCTCAATTTGCCCCACCCAGTTCCAATTTCTGACCATTCTTATTGTGCTCTACGCCTTAGGATATTAAATTCTATGGAATGCATCCCCAGGCTCTCTTGCCCTCTCACTCCGGAACGGTTCCAGCCAAGACACCTGGAGGAGATTGGAAGGCAGAAGGAAAGAGAATGTAAGTGTTAAAATTCTCCACGCTCTCTGCCAGGCTATGATTTGGCAGACACTTTGTTTACAGCTTATTTCAGGTGGTCCCTTTCCCACAGCTACAGCTCTCAACACAGTCCATTAACTTCGTCTCCCTCCTTGCCCATTAGGCCTAGAGGTGTAACAGCACCCTGTTGTTAGTTGCTAGGTATGTAAACATCTTTTGTCACTTAGTTCCCTTAACCTACCCACATCTTTGTCCCCTTTTTCTCTCTTCAGTGAGCACTTTGAGTGCACCAGCTTTCTCTTGCCAAGATTCTGACTACTACAAAGTTCAACTCTTCGTTAAAAAAAGCATCAACCATATACGATGCCAGTCTTACTCCAGTTTGGTGCATTAAGAATTAAATAGCTCTGCACCAAAGAGTTACATTCTCCATCCCTTTGTAACATTCTCCATCCCTTACCCTATGCAAGTTTAGTCTATGAACACCTTAAGAAAGAATGGAAAATCAATTCATTATGTGCCAACCCTAGTAGTTGGTAGCAGAAGCCTATGAAGCCACACCAGGTTCACTAGGAAAATTTTCATGATTCAGCAATGATGTCAGCCCTGGATGCAATGCCTTTTTTGCTTATCTGTATTGCCTCATACTACCAAATGTCCTTTATGCCTATGCTTTCAATAGTCAAAACTCCACAAAAGGTATGACATATCAGTTCTATGTGATCCTCAGTACAATGGAAACCAGCTAATTGGCCATCACTTTAAGGTCACCTAGGAGATCCTGGAGACCTTATTGCTGAGGATTTTCTGGACCCTGACTTTGGCTGACACATGCTCCCCACTCCCAACATCTTCTCCATCTTTCCTGAAGACTTTTCTACCTACACCACTTAAAGCAGAAGCTTCTCTCTAAGGTCATGGTCAACACTAGGTCAAGATATGCCAGAGAAAGTAATCTGAGAGCTAACACTGATCATAGCAATTTCAAAAATTTGCCTCTAATGATACATTACTTGGGCTGAATTAGATCCCCACTAGAAAGACAGTCCAGCCAAACTTTTAAAAGGCATTTGTCAGTAAGTATAGACCTCACTCATTTGTTGTGATTCATAATATGTCATTTCTAGATTTGAAGTTTTACTGGGTCCTATCTAGAACTATTTTGAAGGATTTCTGATTCTAGAGATTAAATTAGGTCTTGTTTTTGTTTTGTGTTATTTGTTTGTTTTTTAAATAGAATCAATTGACCATGACTTGACTTATTTTTAAAAGAACTCAAGATTTTCATCCACATTCAAGGCTGACATCCTCTATCTTCTTTTAGATGACAGGCAATACTATCTGCTTTGTTATACTGAAATGTTGTAGCAGTATTTGACTCTAAGGACATACAGTAGACTCAGAAACCAGAAAAGTGAAAAATAACCTCATAGTCTGTCTCCTTCAGTCTAATGAAATCCTGACGAGTATCTTTGTAATTGTAGGTCTATGAAGACACATGTGTCTTGTGCTAGGTAGACTTGACTCATCAGATGCTGTCAGAAAAGAATAGAATGAGCATATTATTTAATTGTTCAAATATATAGAATTGAGTAGATAACAAGGAGGCTTTCAACAAAATTATTTACAAAGACAAGTCTTAAACCATTTGGATTGCTAATGCCTATAGAAGAATCTTCATATTCCCTTCATTCTCGATCCTTCAATAAGCCAAAATAATTGATTGCATTATTGTTATAAATTGAAAAATAAGAGTACTTTGTGGCATTCACAGAAAGACCTAACCAAAAAGCATAACATTTAATTCATTCCTAAATTTTCCAACTGATTCCAAATAGAGTCATTTATGGAGACTGATTGCTGTCACTTCCAAATTTTATAGGAAATGTTTTCAACTCAGCATTTTCCACATTCTAACCATTTAAGATAGGACATGCTCATAGAAAAGTTCAGGGTAAGAATTAAGTTATTGAAGAAAATTGTGGTAGCACTTTTGACACCACTAACGCAAAAGCTAACAAAACCATACACAGTGTATCTTTACTGCCTGATCATTGAGTGCAGCAGCTTTTTATAGCATGATTTTTTTATATAGCATGATTCATCCAGCCAGCATACTCATCGTCTAGTAGTAGTAGTACATTACTCTTTCTACCACAGGTACAATGCACCAATAATTTTTTAAAGGATTTGAGTGAGGTCTTCTCAGATTGTATCATTCCCAAGAGAAGTCTTTTACAACTTCTGACTCTGGTCTCAAGTTAGTGATAACTTGCAGCACGTTAGACTTACCACTTTTCAAATAAATAGGTTACGCCAGCCTAGCACCAAGCATATCATTTATCTAAGGGTTCTGTAGCAACTTGACACTTTTAGCACACCTTTGGAGCCAAGAGGCCATAAATGCTGGAATATTTATCTATATGTATCACTCTTTGTCAAAGATGACACTGCTGGGAACATCTTCAATTGAACTGAGGGAAAAAGATCAAGCAAAGTGGCCCATGTACTGCTGTTTCTTCTTAATTATTAATCTCCCAAATGCAATTTTGAAGGGGGCAATTGAGAAAGCTAGGAAATGGAGGGGCAGAGTGGCCCGTGTAGAGTAGACGTTCAATAAATAATTCCTAATTAAGCAAAGAGATGATTAAGAGAGAGAGACAGGACGTACTTGTTTCCTAGGACTGCTGTAACAAAGTATCACAAACTGGGTAGCTTAAAACAATGAAAATTTATTCTCTTACAGTTCTGGAGGCTAGGAGTCCAAAATCAAAGTGTCATCAGGACCACACTTCCTCTGAGACTCTGGGTAGAATGCTTCTTTACCTCTTTATAGTTTCTGCAGGTACCATCAAATTTTGGTGTCTCTTGGCTTGCAGCTGCATCCAATCACTCCCTCAGTGTCATATGGTATTCTCCCTTTGTGTCTCTATTTTCACATGGCATTTTTCTCTTCTTGAAAGGACACCAGTCATATCGGATCAGAGTCCACCCTAATGACCTCATCTCAATTTGATCACATCTGGAAAGACCCTATTTTCAAGGTTACATTCACAAGTATTGGGAGTTAAGACCTCAGCATATCTTTTGCGAGAACATAGTTCTCTACCCATAACATGAGAGTAGAGAAAATGAACATATTATAAAAATATTGCTTAGAAGACTTATAAAAATGATTCTGAATACTGATATAGTAACTATAGTAATGCTTACTAAGCCCACACAGGTAGGTTGCACCTCTGCAGTGTTTCCTTTATTGTCTATATCTCTTCACTTTCCACTTTTTATTTATTTATTTGTTTGTTTGTTTGTTTGTTTGTTTGTTTGTTTTTACTTTCTACTGGCAATGTTTTCTAATCATCACGACCAATGGTCTTTAATTTCCATCTCTTCACATTTTCCTCAGCTGCTAGATCTTCTGACTACCCACAAGAGAATGTTTTGTTGTTTTTCTCTGTAGCAAAGTAATATCAAATTATTGAGGTACAAAATGAAGGATCACACCTGTATGTTTGCTTCCATTAAAACTTATTATTTGATCCATCATGAGATAACTTCTACTAGTCTCAACCCTGGTGCTAATGTTAAGTGCAGAGTCTATGATAAAATCAATCACCTGGGCAGTTGTCTTTTACCTGTCCTTTCTCCTTATTTTGATACACACATTTGCAACTATCGGGCCTTCCAAAATTACTCCTTAAGCAAATATTAATTGAAATCCTAGCATGTCTACAGTCGGATTCGCCATCTGTACTTCAAAACTCATTTCTCATTTCCTGGGTAATATAATCCCATTAGTGGCAATCATTTTCTTCTAGATAAAGCAAAGCAGAAAGTTCAAAGTCATGTTGGAATCCTTTCTCCTCAACATTCAATTTGTCTCTAAATCATGTCAGTCTATCTTTAAAACTTTCTTTTACTTTGTTCATTTGCTTTCTTATAGCCTTGTCTCTTTTTATAGGATTTTATAATTGTGTAGATCTTAAAGCTTTTTGGTGATGGAAATTATACAGGAATCACCCATAGGGCATAGATCAGGGTCTTGCACATAGAGTATTAAATTAACTGAAGCACATCACTGGGGGGGGGGGGGAAACTTAAGATACTATCAGATGTAAGTTATACTGAAAGACTTTTTATAATAGGGTCATATTTAAAAGAGCAATATCATGCCATTTAGCACCCCCCTACCACTACTCTTACCCCAGCTATCCTTTGAATATAATAATCCTTTTCAAAAAGTCTTTTCCATGCTTCTCTTAAGTACTTCATGATCATGGAAGTATCAGTTTTGAAATCCTGAATGGGTAAATAGCCCTAGTACTGTTATTCTGTCCATTAAGTAGTGAATACAGCTGCTCAAATCTACTGTTTGGCTAACCAATTATTGGCCTATTAACCAGATAACTAATATCTTTATAAAGACTCAAGTTAGCATAGTAGACTCAAGAAAACTGTCATAAATAATAGAAAAAATGTCTGAGTCTTTGACAGACTTTGCACATGACCTTCTGCCAAGTTCAAACTTAATGTGTCACAGAAGCAGCCAATTTGTAGTAAAGAATTTTTACATATTTTTAAAATTCCTTTTTACCTAATACCTATATCTTTTCAGGTATTTTTAATATGTGTCTCTGGAGATTTGACTATATTTTATACTTTCAATATTAATTAAGGACATGACATTTTTTAGAGAAACTTTATTTTCTAAGGTCTATTTTACAGTCTCTAACTTATGAAAGGAAGGCTAGATGGAGCATTTTGGCAACAATGTGATAACAAATAAATGCACTAGTCAGACAAATGACAGAATAAAATATTTTCATGAAACACCCTGCCAATAACAGCCTATGCTGGCTTGCTCTCCTTACCATTTTAAGTGTTACCTAACCTATTCCTCTATGTAAGAAACTCAGCAATACATTATTTAGCTCAACACACTCATTACTTTTGAGTAGCAATTTAGAATTTTGAAAGGACTTTTGCATGTTTATTTTATTTCACTGTCAAAACGGCTATATCAGTCAGAGTTAAATCAGGTTATCAGAGCTACCACATGTATTACAGATATAAGGGGTTTTATATAGGAATGAAAGTTCCACAGATGTGGTAGGGGCTGGGAAAATGGAAGTCTGGAAGGGGGAAATAAGAGCATTGAATAGAAAATAATCACTAACCATGTCAGCCAGAAGTGCCAGCTCAAGCAGACAGGAGGAAACTTTAGGAAAATTTAACAACTGCACAGATTTTATGAATTCTATATCTTCTGTGGAAACTTCTACTCTGGGGAATGTCTGTCTCTGTAAATTACCACATTTGTGGGCCTGGATCCAAATGCCTGGTGGCGGGCTTAGGACCACCATTGATCCCTAGGGCCAAGAGTCAAGAAATTGAACTGAAATAAACTACATTCAGGAAAATGAACTGAATGCAAAGCAGGAGGAGAATGATGATACCTGGTTTTATACAGGATCTATCACTTTTGTTTGTCTTCCTCAAGTTTCCAAAGTATCTCCAAATGTCACGTGAGTTCCTCTTTTGATTCACAGTAACTTGGAACCATGCAGGATAGGTGATTTAGGTAAATGTAATTCTCTACCCTAGACAGAAGCAGTGATGCCAGGTTGGTGCTATTGTGTTAAGATGTCAAAGTCAGATTTTATTACCCCATCCTATAGATGAGGAAATTGAGATACGGTTTGCTTAAAGTTACCTGGTTCATAAATGATAGATTCAGGCAAAGGATTTAAACAATTCATGAAAGAAGAAATCCAACTGGCATATAAACATTTTATATTGATAAACTTTAAAAATCAGATGTCACTATACTCCCAAAGTAGAAAAAAAAATTGTAACTTTGACAATACCAAGTGTTGCTGAGGAAAAGGCACAACTACTTTGGAAAACAGTTTGGCATTATCTAGAAAAACAAAAATACCCTATCTTAGGTCTCGATAATTCCTCTTCTAAGTAACCCTAGATAAACATGTGCATTCCAGTATATATATATATATATATATATATATATATATATATATATATATATTCACAGCAGTATTATTTTTATTAATGTAAAATTGGAAAAAAACAAATGTCTCTCTACAAAAAAATAAATACATTTTGACATATTTATATAATAGAATACTGCATACAAGGAAAATGAATGGATTAATTACATACAAAAAGCATGGATTAATCTACAAACATGATAGTAAGATAATAACTACTTTAAAATATAATTATTTACCTGCTGCCCTTGGGGTTTTTTAGAGCTTAAATGTTTTACCCTCAGACTATGTTCAATAATAATACACACATAATACTTAATGTTTGTGCAGTTCAACATCTCATTTTTAAAATCTAAGACAAAAAATTCTTGAATCAATGCATTTTTATAACATACAAATTATCACTAACCTCACAAATCTGCATCATGATTCTCATCTCACATAGCCCAGCTGTTTAAAAATAGGTCAAATCCATTCTGGTCCTTATATATCTAATGAAATGCCTTATAAAACAAAGTAGAAACTATTTAAAAAATTATTTTTGAAGTCCTATTGTCAGATCCCAAATGGCTTTATTGTAGATATAACCAAAAATAGAGTATACAGATTCTTTCCAGGCATACAGATAATAATCACAAGAACTGACTCTGGTTTTGGTGTGCCACCTAGATCCTCTTTACTGAGTCAGTATACCCAACTCCCAGCTGCTGACACCCTTCTCAGCAAGACTGTCCTCAGCTGAGGAGAGTCACTTTGTCTTAAGACCCTTGGGAGGTTATGCCCCACCCTGAGGGTCATAACAGGTGGCTAATGTAAGGGGGGAATATCCAGCCCCCTTCTCTTTGGGAAGGTTGGTTTCTATAGCAACGTTCACACTCCAGAGCTCCCTGTGGGATCAGGCCAAGGCTAGACTTCTAAAACACATCTTTATTTGGTGCCTCGCTTCCTTTGCTCCCTTACAGGTTTTTTAAGAGAACATTCCATCTGTAATAAGTGGCTCAAGAATCTCATGATTCTAGAAACTTTACCTAAGACGGTTGGTGCCAGGGGTAGACATACTGGAGATAAAGAATATGAAGTTGGATAAGGAAGAATTTTTTAATAGTGGGACTTTCTCTCTGTTTCTCAATTTAATACCATGGGAAGGGATTCCTGAGTCTAAATATGCTGATGGGATGACTTTTAGAAGCTTGAAAAAAGTGATGGCTTGCATTTAATGTATGCCAGAATTGCTGTGACAGGCCGTAGAGGAAGACATTAACAGGCTCGGAGAAGTAGGCATGCTTGAATAGAACTATCATATGATAATAAAACCCAAAAATAGTGATTCCCCAGACTACTATCTTAATGAAGGTAAAGCAGAAACCCCTAAAATCAGCACTCCCCATTCTCAGCTAAGATAGTAAAGCAAAAATATATTGCATCCTAGGTAGAACAGCAGACATCAGCATCACCCTCAAAGATGTAAGTGATGCAGGGTGATGGTCCCATCATATTCCCATTTAATATACCAGTCTGTCACCTGCAAACATCAGTCTGGATCACGTGACAATTAAATATGCTGTCTTAACTAAGTAGCAGGCTCAGCTGCAAGTTAAAGTACTAGTGTGATATTTCTAGAACAGATCTTTAACATAACCTCTTATGTCCCAGCTGACATGGAAGATATAGTCTTTCCCATTCCCATCAGGTAGGAGAATCAAAAACAGTTTTTATGGACATTGGATGAATAACGCTGTACATTCAGTTTCATTCCAGGTCTCTGTTTACTCTTTTGGTCACAATACTCAATTCTGTACATTGATCAAGAAAGGAGCCTATGGGTTGTCTTATCTTTTTTTTCCTTCTATGCCATTATTTTCATGGTAAATTGGCTAATACAAGAAAGTAACATGGGCAAGAAGGATATGATAGGGTTCCTTGTCTGTTTGCATTTTTTAAACTAATTTCTAAGAATGACCCTCTGCATTCAAAGCAAGTTCTGAAGCAAATGGAAAACATGACCACTTGAGCTGTCAGTAACCCCTCTCCCCAGCTCACTCAACTGTAAATGTATCACACTTACCTTGCACTCGCTTTGAGTCTCACTAACTCCCATGCATCCTGGATCACCAGAACTCTGTGTTCATAAAACGACAAAAATACTATATGCAAATGGAGCGGTGAGCAACAGTAGACATGCATTTTGCCTTTATTACTTCTTCTCTAATACATATTTCATTGTTTCATCAGATTTCACTTACAAAACATAAGTTCAGAAATAAATTTTTAAGAATTCCAAGATGTGACAGAGAATTAAAAAAAGCACAAGCACTTCTGAGCATTGGAACCTCATGCAACTGAACAGGTCACACTCCACTGATGCTGGTTCGGTCAACATGACGTTTTGTGAAAATTTTAATGAATATATGCATGATGAATCTCCCTAAAAAAGAAAGAAAGAAAGAAATTCAAATTAATATAATAATGAGATTTTTTTCATCTATCAATTTATCAAACTCATTTTTTTCAATAATAATACCTGTAGAAGTAAAGTAAGTGGAAATTATTAGACCACACTGGTAAATTGTTTCTACATTTCTACTGTAAAGATTCTTAGCAGGGTTCACATTCTTTAACATAGCAATTCTACTTTTGGAAATCTAATCTAAAGAAATATTTCAAAGCTGCAAACAGATTCATTTTTGATCGTGTTCATCACAGCATTTATTCTTAAGGAGGAAGAATTAAAAACAACCTTAATGCCTAAGGTGAGGCACTAATTAGAAAAGTTTAATAATTCTTATAAATAATATAAGGCCATCATAGCACATATATGAAAAATATTAGTTGTCATGAAAATGCCTCATATTATTTAACAAAAGGAATAAAATTATATACGCACTATAAATCTGTTTTAATGAACATATATAAATATTACATATATACATATTTTTTTTAAGATGAGAAGGAATTCAGGAAACACATTAGTAATGCCAGCCTTGCTAGCAGGATTACAGGTGATATAGTGTCTTTACATTTACTGCTTCTCCTTTCTTCTACTGACCTTAACTACTTTTGAAATTAAAGAAATTTTCAATCAGAAGAAAAGCTTCAAACTAATTCCAAGCAATTTAGAACTTTATTATTATTGTAAAATGCATTCACTTGTGCCTGGTACATTTTTCATATTTTGTGGTTCTCTTCATCTCTTCAATTGCTTTGTGAAATGAATTGCTTTTAGCTCATGCTATTAAGCCTAAGAAAGGGAGATAAAACAGTGTGAAGGAAATAATGGTTATATTGACAAAAAAAAAAAAAAAAAAAGCCAGACACTCAAACGGATTGTATCTTTGCTATTTTACTCGTGTACAAAACCAAAAATTTCAATTGATTTTTGAGGCTTTAGCCGAACACTTCTTATCCTGACCCTCTATGAAATGAATCTGCAAAACTGCTACAATAGGTATCAGAAACACTGTAGAAATGGCTTCAAGAAATGGCTGCAATTATTTCCTCTATAATTATCATTATTTTTTCATAGAATTTTAAACAGTATTTTTAAAACATTTCTTAGTTTTGCTTATGTTTCACACAGAGGAAAAAAAATACAGATATATATCACTATCATAAAGTGATCAATACTTAAATATTCATGACACAGATACACACACACACAGTCCTATTGATAGAAATCTAAAAGGTCATTTCTAACTCCATATTTAATAACAGGAAAAGCAATGAATCTAATCTCTTAATTTATTCAAGCCAATGTGAGCAACTGCCTAAAGAAAAACAGTTAGTAAATTCTTTCCTAAAGAGCCTTAAGTTGTGTTTGAACTTTTAGTGAATGGAGAATACGTCATCTCTTCTTCTCTAATTAGGTAAACATTTTGAGGGAAAAGATTCCAACTGAAAATATTTAGGTCAAGATGACCTGCCCTTTCCTAGACTGACTCCATTAACGGGGAGTTTAGATCCTCACTGCAGGGAATCTGCAGGCAGGACCCCTCCTCATGTGGACTCAGGGGGTTTGGATCAACCTAGGCCTCTCAAGGTTGAAGGTAACCCAAAAGGTCACCCACTCCATTGGTTCTAAATAGGTCCATTTATGTTGTGGTTCTAGTTGTTCTCTGTGAAATAAGTAAAACAGAGACAAAATATTGTGTTTCATAAAGCTAACTTTGTTCAATTCGAAGTCATGTTCTTTAATCTCAAAAAATATCCTTTTGACTTTTTTGGTGTTAAAATATCCTTTTTTAAAAAAAAAATGAAAAGCTAATGAAATTAAGTGGCCGTCTTATTTTTTTTTTTAATGTTTTCACTAAGAAAACAGATGACCCATGTAAATTTTCTCAGAAAATTCTCTGTCCATGAAAATCTAAAGTCCCAGATGGGGTAAACAAAGAGCTTGTTTCTGTCCAAGCCTGATGCAGCTGGTGAGCAAGGAACTGTGGTATGCGGTGGACAGTTAGTAGTTTTGGAGGCAAATGAAACAGGATTTAAAGGCTATATAACTTTAGGGAAATGACTTACCCTAGTTAAGCAATTCATTTATTTGTCTGTATCAACTGAACTAATGCTACCTTTGTCTCAAGTTTTGTGAAAATTAAAAAATGAGTGGTTGGCTCTTTAATAGCTCAATGCAAAAGCCACCTTTTCAAAGAGGTCTTACTTGCTTTACCCTACCTAATATGCTCTCTTTTCTTATCCATTCACTCAGCCATTCTCTACCTGAAATCAGGATAGTTTCATTTTCTGGATTTGTTTTATTATCCCAACCAGAACATAAGATTCATAAGAGAAGGGAACTCATTTGTCTTATTCCCATGGCATCTCTAGCAATTAAAATATATTGCAAACCATGGTACTACTCAATAAATATTGACTATTGAATGATTATAAAGTGTTTCACACAAAAAAGACTCAAAAAACATTAGTTTCCTTCTTTCTGAATGAGAAAAAAGAAGTCCATCTTCCTAAAATGTCATGTGGGTCTTCATTTTCTGAGACCATCAGAACTCATGCCCAACACGTAAGCTATCTCTCTTTCCAAATATGTTCCCCAAATAGGAAGTAATTCTTTAGGTAACTGTTAGTTGACAAGGTTATTATTATTTCAGAGCTGGCAACAATTAAGAATGATTATGTGATGGCAACCTCAAATTGGGCTTTGGATGCATATTTAGTCTACCAAATAAAGAGAATGCCTAAACTTTGGGGTTCACACAGATTGCCAGGGAAAGATCATTTTAAAGTCTTCCATTTTAAGACTATGTAGACTCTCCAGTAATTATTTATATTAATTTGCATTTCAAATTAGTATTGAAAACTCTCACCAAGCAATCATTATCAGCTAAATTGACTTATTCTGCTAAAAACTAACATTAACAACAATAAAAAATGTTTAGTGGAACATAATCATGCTAACTACTAATTAAAAAAGAAAAAGAAGGCTTCCAATGGCAGAGCAGCAGATTACCTCCTAGAGCCTGGTGAAATGGAGCTCAAGACCATAAGCAGATAGACTTAGCCCAGTAGACCCGGCTGCTGTCCTCTATCCAACTGTGGTAATGTTGGCCATTGGTACATTCTTCACCAACTGGTTCCTCCTTTATGAGCTCATCTCCACCACGTGCTCTTGGGACGTCTACAAAGATCTCCTCTTCTCCTTGGTGGCCTCACTCTTCATGGGCTTTGGGATCTTCTTCATGCTGCTTTTGGTAGGCATCTTTGTATGAGCTCCCAAGGGTTCCAACCAAGCAGCTTCACCAAATCCCTGTTTTTGTAAATTAATTTTTTCAAATATTTGCTGAAATTGTCCTACCTACTGCTCACAATAAAGGGAGATGTGGGGAAGGGAGGGAAAAGGAGGAAGGAAGGAAGGAAGGAAGGAAGGAAGGAAGGAAGGAAGGAAGGAAGGAAGGAAGGAAAGAAGGAAGGAAAAGAAAGGTATTACATTGCTATAGAGCAGAAAGGGAAACCATAAATAAGAAAGTCAAAGGCTTCAGAGTGTCTCTATTCCCAAAAACTAATGTCCTCAGGGAAGGTCCTATATACCTGAAATTTCCAAAATACCCCTTCCTGAGGAAGGTGAGGCTCAAGCCACCAAATGCATAATGCAAGTGTGTGTGTGTGCACACGCACACGCACACGTGCGTGTGTGTGTCTTTGTGTCTGTAGCTGTGTGTGTGTGTGGTGTGTGTGTGTGTGTGTGTGTGTGTGTGTCTGGGGCAAGGAAATGAGAAGCTGAGTGGGCAATCCCTGTATTAAGTGTAATTGTCATTCATCACTCACTCCAAGTACTAAGTGCCTATGTTTCAGGGACTGATAGCCATTCAAACACATTTGTCCAAGCTGTAACTCTTCCCTTGGCAAGAACAGTATCCTGTACAACTGTGGGAAGTAGTGGGAAAATGAGCCAGGTAGCATTGGTGAACACACAAGCCAAGACTTGCTGTGCCAATACCTGTTTAGCACAGTGCTAGGTACTATAAAAAAATACCTAGATTTCCATCTCAGGATCCAATGTATTAAAAGCTTGGAAAATCACCACTTCCATCCTTAGAAAAATAAAATGTTAAGTAAACTAAAAATCATGACTTTTCTTGTAAACATCAGAGCGCTGAGGTTGTAGGGCAAACCACTGTGCCAAATCCTGGAGAGCCTCAGCTGAGGTCTGCTCATAAGGAACAGAAGCCACTGGGGTCTTAAACTGGTTGGAACATTTTAAAGGGTAATTTTGATGATTGTTGGAGGCCAAGTCTGGACTAGCTTAAGAGTGAGAAAATCGTGGAAGCTGAAGATCTTAGGGACCCCTCACACTTTCATGGATTTCACCTCCAAGAACCCCACCATGTTCTCATGGTGAAGAGACAAGAAAGATAACCTCATGGCTATTGCAAGGGGAGGGCAAGACTACCCATGTGCTCTTGGTAATGTACCCAGAGGGGTCTCTATAACAAAGACCTACTCTTCAGAGTCTTATTCTACCTAGAGGAAGGACAGTTCTTCCAGTATAGCCCTCTCTAGCTTTCATCTCATTTAAAGGAGGGGAAAAGGAAGCTAAAAATAAAAAAAAACCCAAAAACAAAAAATCAAAAAAACAACACACACACACACACACACACACACACACAACACACACACACACACACACAGGTGAAGGCCATAGCCCAGAGATACAGGGCCATTAAAAGATTGAGACTTAATCAGATTAAAGATTAAAAGATTGAGACTCAATCAGATTAAAGAATGCTTCTCTCTCCCATACCTTACAACCACACCGACAGTATAAATAACAGTAAATTCAGCTGAAAAAAATACTAAGCTCAGACTCTACATAAGAAGGAATTTTTAGAGAAACTGAAATTCATTACTAAAATCAATAAATGGCTCCAACATCTAGCCCCAATTCCCATTTGGGGAAATTGGAAGAAATGTTGGATTCCATCAGCAGTAGCTTAAGAGAAAGGCCCATTTGCCCTTCAGTAGAAGCTCCTTTCCAACTTTTCTCTACCAAAGAAGCTGCACAGGCTCTACAATATAATTCCTTACCTAAACAGGAAAGTAATGGGTGGTAAGGGATTGGTGTCTGCCATACTCAGGTCTTAAACTAAGGAAGAAGTTTCTTTTGCCTCAATAAACTGTTGTTCTCATAAAATCTGTATTAGTCAGGATTCACTACAGAAAAAAGAACCAATATGATGGATGGATGGATAATAGATGATAGATGATAGATAGTTGATAGATTAGATAGATAGATAGATGATAAATAGATAGATGATAATTAGAAATAAATTTCTTTCAAGAAATTGGCTCACATGATTGTGGAGGCTTTGGACAAGTCCAAAGTCTTCTCTGGGCCAGCAGGCTAGAGACCCGGAGAAGAGTTGATACTGCATTGCAAGTCCAAAGGCAGTCTGCTGGCAGAATTTCCTCTTCTTTTAGGGAAGTCAGTTCTTTATTAAGGTTTTCAACTGATTAGATGAGACTCACTCACAATAGGGAGGGCAATCGCTCTACTTGAAGTCTCCCAATTTAAATGTTAATCTTATCTAAAAAATACTTTCACTGAAACGTCTAGAATAACATTTAACCAACTATTTCATTACCATGGCTTAATCAAGTTGACGCAAAATTAGTGATTACAAGTCCACCCCTTGTCAACTTGACACTCAGACAGATCTCCTTAGACCATACTTAATTTCTAAATAAAGACAATAACAAGGTCATATGCACCTGACATAATACACCTATCCTGCATACACCAGAAATACACTAGCTTTTTCACCAGAGAGGATACAAAGTCCTTCGGTAGTGTGCAACTTTTGCCAGTAAATGTCAGTTCTCAGAACAGTGCCCAGGAAGGATCCTCACTCAAAAAACAGTAACCAACACATGGTCTCCCATGGAATGTCAATTTTATGGCTGCTATTTTAAGAAGTACTTTAATTACTTGTTTTCTGGGGCAGAAGGATTGCCACATAAAACCATTTTCTTTAGCTGGTGAATTTTCAAACTAAGCTCTTATTTCTCACTCAGACACAAATAGTATGTAAAAGAAAAAAATAATGAATTGGATTCAAAAATTTCTCTTGCATTTTTCTTCCTTTCTTTATATAATATTTTAACCCTTTGTGGGAAGAGACAGAATTTTACATCACACAAAAGATACTTTATGCAAACAATTTGAATATTTAGTAGTGATAATAGATTTGAGACTTGGGAAAAAGCTAAACAGTAAGTTAATATCTATGAATTTTCCACCTTAAAGACTATAGTTTAACTAATAATAAATTCAAGAACCAATTTCTTCAAATAAAACTTACCAATGGGAAAGATACGGTGTTGATAATAGGGTATTATTAACTTAGGCTTGCCTTCTGCCTTGGTCACAAATGCTTCTGCCTTGTAGGATTTTTAATAATATCCAGATCTCCAGCTTGGTAAATGTAAGTTCTAATATTATTTTAGAAGAATGTTAGATATGTTTTATTCCTTGTAAATAGTAGGCACTTACTCATATTTGTGGAATGAATATAACAATGGAATTAGAAATAACAAGTGTTAAAACCACAATGTTCTGACAGAACAGCCTTCATCAATAAATCAACAAACATCAAGTGTTGGCAAGAATGTGGAGAAAAGAGAAACTTCATGCACTCTTGGTAGAATTGGAAATTGATGCAACCTGTGTGGAAAACAGCAAAGAGGTTTCTCAAAAAATTAAAAATAGAATTTCCATATGACCAAGCAATTCCACTTCTGGATATTTATCCAAAGAAATCCAAAACACTAATTTGAAAAGATGTATGAACACTTATGTTCATTGCAGCATTACTTACAGTAGCCAAAATATGGAAGTGTCCAACAACAGATCACTGGATAAAGGAGTGGTGCATAGATACAATGGAATGTTAATTGGTCACAAAAAAGAATAAAATCTTATTTGTCACAACATGGATGGACCTAGAGGGTATTATGCTAAATAAAATAAGTTGGACACGGAAAGACCAATACCACATGATCTCACTTATATGTAGAATGTAAAAAGAAGAATGGAAAAGGAGGAGGAAGAGACGGAGAAGAAGGAGGAGGAGGACGAGAAATGAACCAGCAAAACAAAAACAAACTCATAGATACAGAGAACATGGTTGCCAGATTGGAGGGCAACTGAGTGAAAAAGGTGAAGAGATTAAGAAGTACAAATTGGCACTTAAAATAGTCACAGGGATGTGAATAACAGCATAGGAAATATAGTCAATACTATTGTAATAACTATGTGTGGTGTCAGGTGGGTACTAGACTTATCAGGGCGATCACTTTGTAAGTTGTATAAGTGTCTTATTACTATGTTGAATGCCTGAAAATAATATAATATTGTATGTGAACTGTAATTGAAAAAAAAATTAATTAAAAAAAAAAGAAATAACAAGTGTTGGCAAGGATGTAGAGGAAAGGGAACCCTGTGCACTATTGGTGAGAATATAAATTGGTGCAGTCACTATGGAAAACAGTACAAAGGCTCCTCAAAAATTTTAGAATAGAACTAACATATGACCCAGCAATTCTCCTTCTGTGTTTTTATCAAAAACAAAAACACTAACTCAAAAAGATACATGCACCCCTATGTCACTGCAGTATTATTCATAATAGCCAAGATATGGAAACAACCTAAATGTCCACTGATGAATGAATAGAGAAAATGTATATATAAAATGGAATATTAGTCAGCCAAAAAAAAGGAATTAAATCTGCCATTTGCAACAATGTGGATGGACCTTGAGGTCATTATGCTAAGTGAAGCTAAGTGAAATAAGTAAGACAGAGAAATACAAATATTATATGATCTCACTTATATGTGGAACCTGCAAAAAAAAAAGAAAGAAAAATGACAGATACATAGCCACAGATTGCCTAGTTGTTAGAGGCAGGGGGTAGGCAATGGGATGGGAAATGGTGGAAGAGGATTTAAAAGGGACAACCCAATTACAAAAATAATAAGTCTTAGGGATGTAATATACAGCATAACTACAGTTAATACTGTATTGCATATTTGAGAGTTGTTAAGAAAATAGATCTTAAATGTTCTCATCATAAAAGGAAAAAATTTTGTAACTGTACATTGTGATGAATGCTAAGTACTTATTGAGGTGATCATTTCATAATATATACAAAGATGGAAGCATTATGCTATATACCTGAAACTAATACAATGTTATATGTCAATTATACCTCAACTTAAAAATAATAATAATAAACATGTAAAAATGAATAATTTTATTTTTAAAAATATATTTTAAAAAAGAACTATAGATTTCTATTTAATCCACAATTACTCACAGCATGTGCTTATCAAGAGTAACAGAAGGTAAACTTGCCAAAATTTCTCATATTATCATAGTTCATTGAATCTGAAGACATTAACTGTAACACATATAATTTTTTTTTTACCATTAAGAAATTTTATGTGCTACCAATTAAACTATGTCATGCCATCAACTATTAAGAAGAATACCAATTTTAGAAATGTTAAAATGTGTATTTTAGAATCAGTATGTATGGTATTAATATTGGTAAACCAAACTGCAAGATCCTCAAGAGAAAGAAAAGTCATTCTGTGTATCCAACAGAGCCTTGTATACAGTAGACAATATATACAGAAAAGAGAGACAGAGAGACAGAGAGACAGAGACAGAGAGACAGAGAGAGACAGAGAAAGAGAGAGAGAGAGAGAGAGAGAGAGAGAGAGAGAAAAGGATTACATCTATAAATTAAAGAAACAAAACATCGTACCAAAAGTAAAATTAGAGATTGGAAGAGGAACTAAAAGCTGCTTCACCCAGAACTGAAGTGGTAGAGTGGAATGAATTTGGTCTAAGGCCAGAGGAGAAAAGGCTTGTTAGGTTCTCCTAACCTGTAGCAGCAGCAACATGCCCCAGAGCTCCCATCCTGTGCCAGTCCAATAAGGTACTAAAATTATAATGGTGAGATACCTGCCCACGCAACAGTCTCCAGAAAGACATTTTGACACATAAATTGGTTCCAGCCCTCATTAGAAAGTACTCGTTAGTAAGTGTTTATACTGGAACGAATTGTGTTCTTCCAAAATTCAAGTCAATCCAGAACCTCAGAACATGATCTTGTTTGGAAATAAGGTTTTTGCAGACATCAATAACTATGTTAAGATAAGGTCCTACTGGATTAGGACGGACTCTAACTCTAGTGACTGGTGTCCTTATAAGAAGGCCATGTGAAGATAACAAACGGAGGAGAAGATGACGTGAAAACAGAAGCAGAGATTGGAATGATGTGTCCACAAGCCAAAGAATGCCGAGGATTATGGATAACCACCAGAAACTCAGAGAAGCAAAGAAGGGTTCTTTCCTAGGACCTTTGGAGGAGCATGGCTTTACCTTCATTTCAGACTTTCCAACCTCCAGAACTGTGCAAGAATAAATTTCTGTTGTATTAAAAGGCCTGGTTTGTGGTAGTTTGTTACAGCAGCCCCAGGAAAGTAATAGTGTTTATTAAAGTAATAGTAATTAGCAAGTACAATCTATAATTTTATGGTTTTTAAAACTGCATGAATTTTCAATTTCCTATAGTAATATAAACTCAATTTATCAAATTAAAATACAGAACTGTACAAAGTTAAAAGTAAAAGTCCTGTCTTCACACCCAGATCCCACCCCTGCATATTTATACTTTTATCTTTTCTATGAATATACACATAAGCATTTTTTTTTTTTACAAAAATGGGATCCTATGTATGTTTTTCAGCTTGCTTTTTAAAGTAACTATATTATAAAATATATGGGTATTTTTGTGGTGGCTGAAAAATGACTGCTACAAATTTATTACTTGCAGGAAATTACTGCTTGGCTATCACCCATGAGAACATGGCTATCGCCATGGGAACTTAGGCTATCATCCATAGGAACATAACATTCTAACAATGAGCTGTCTGCTTCTGTACCCTTGCTTGCCCACCGACCTGAGGGTTGACAGGTCGTGAATAAAAGAAAAATAGACCTTTGTGTTTAAACAGAATGAAGAATGGGATTTGGGGCTGAAAAACCCTGTACCTCTACATGTTGGTGCTGCTTAATTTGAGGTCTGCATACCCCTGGAAGACCCAGCTGGCTGAATAAAGAGTGTGTTTCCTATAACTCACTGAGTTCTGGTGGTCCGTGTGTCTTTCGGGGGCTGGCGGCTACAACATTTTTACATGCTAATATATAGAGATCAATATCATTCTTTTAATAGGCTGTATAATATTTCATTATAGCCACCATCTCATAATTCACATTTTATTCAATATATGTTTAGTTTTAGCTAAGGGGTAAACATGGAATCCCTGTTTTCAAGGAGTGAAAGGGATAAATAAGTAAAAAAGAAATGATATTGCAGTGAGATAAATGCTTCAATAGGCAAGAGCTCAGAGGACAGTGGGAGGGGTTGGGAAAGGTGTTCCAGGCACAGCAGAGGAGTGTACAAATGACAGGAGATAAGAGAGGATAAATCCCTTTGGGGCAAAACAAGCAATATCTCGTCAATCTCACAAGTGATTGGAAAGAACAAATGAGGCACATGAGCTCTCAAAGGTTAAACTTGATCAATTTTCCTGGATTTAAATAGACTCATTTCAAGAAGGTTATGTAACATTATTCAATGATCAGTTGGATTAACACAATGCACTATGTGGCCTGAGTACTTTATCAGTATAATTTGTTCTACAAATACTTTAAAAGATACACACTTCATTATCCTTCATTATCATATGGGTCTTGGCTGCTGGCACATGGGCCCTAATGAATCATTGCTTTAAATTTCTAGGAAGCTTTTTCAAGGATGCAGCTCAAGGTGGGGCTCCGGACAATACCGTCTTAGCAAATGAGGCTGAAGAACATAGCAAAAGTGATCTTCAGTGTGGAGATTTCCGAAGGCAAAAACCGCAAGCTCAGTCTAAACAAACCCTATAGAAGGATGATTTATTACCAAAGAACAGAGGAAAATGATTAGCCTTAATGAAGCACCTTGTAGTTTATGCAAATTAGATCTGATTCACTACTGATCTTGAACTCGAAATTCTCAGTGACTTCTAATTAACTTTAATCACGAGCATGCCTAATGGGCCTTTTGTCTGAGGCCTTGATGTACTGCCTGGCTTTATTATTTGGTGATCGGGTGGGAGGGCACTTGTCTACAATTTGGAATGGAGTAAAACAGACTAGATGCCAAGTTACTTCCCTTTGGGAAGGCCTGAAACCTTCCTTTCACCTTATCTCTCTCAGTTCTAGTTACCAGAGGGAAAGCAAATCTCGTTCTCCACCTCCAATTATGATAAAGGGCTCAATTGCATAAAAAAAATTAGGAAAGATCCTCACCCCCCCCCCACCCCACCTCCTCCATCAAAATCAGTTCCAGAATGTAAAAGTTACTTGATAATCTAAGTGTTAATACAACAAAAACACCCAATTCTTCCTTCTGTAGCTTTGGAGTAGAATTGGTATTATTATCAGGCTGGCAGAGCTGCAGTCCCACAGGAAATAGTGGGGAAGAATCTGGGCAATCTCTTTCAGACAATTTTACCTTATCTGATTTTTGTTTTTAAATTTGAAATAAATATGTAATGGAAGTGGCAATTGTGTTATGGAGGATAAAGTATTGTCAAATTATTCTCTAATGCCTCAGTGACTACTTGGAGAATTCTTGTAATAAGGGTGCCTGCATGAGTTCTGGCTGAATGCTATCTGCTCACCCACAGAACAGTCAGTCTGAAAGTGTCTGCAGTAAAGGGGTCTTGACTGGGACCAAAGCTTCATCCTATTACAAAAGCAGTCTATCAGTGGCAAGCACAGAGAAATTTCCTCAGCTAGTTAAAGCTGGCCTTATATTCAGAACTTCTTGCTCCTAGTTTTAGAATATCTTCTATTTAGCAGATTCTGCTTCCTAGCTTTATTGCTGAATCAGCCAATGAGACCTAATTTTAAGTCTCCCTTGAATTCTGTCAATCTGACTTTTTTGTGGGGAGAGAAAATGGGAGGTCAGCCAAAGGAGTCGCTTTTCACAGCCTCTCAGACAGCCTTTCAGGAGAAACTCAACTAAATCACATTCCATTCACTGGGATGGATGTTTATTCAGAGCACGCAGCAGCAGGGGAGCTGGGTCAGCGGAGGGGTGCTGGCCAAGCGTGCCAGAGAGGTTCCTGCGCCACAGAACCAACCTGGCCTTAGCGCATTCAAGTCTCCAACCTCAGGCTTTGGATTCCATGAATCAATAAATTTTTAAAAGTCAACGTGTGTTTACCAACTTTTTATTTGGCTTGGTAAGCAAATTAAATAAAATCAACTGCCATCTACTATTGCCATCATTTCAGAAAATGAAATTTTTAAACGGCAAAGCACAGGATGTTCTTAAGAATTTTTAAAAATTCAAGCTTAAATTTAGCATTATGAAACTCTCATGGTGTTGCCTCGTTTTTCATTTTTCTTCAAATTGTTAGAAACTTTCTCATAATGATGTGGCCTAAGACAAAAATGACTGTTTTCCTCCTGATTCAAAAGAGACAATAAAGAGGGAAATGAAACAAATGAATCAGAATGTGACTTTTTAATGTCAGTCTGTCTGATTCTCCAGCAAAAGTACCTGAAGACCTTTTCTGCCCTCACTAACTTTCAACCCCATGTCAGGACCCCTTCTGAATGCCCCTAGAACTTCAGATACCACACTGTCCCTTTAATAAGTAGCAAATTTTGATATTCAAAATTGAAAACACATTTTGAGACAAAATCCCTGTTTAAAAGCCAGTGTCTACAAGAAAAAAAAATCTTATACTTTCTATTGAAAGAAATTTATACCCTGTAATAAATACCAGTGTTCTTTAAAGAAGCTTTGTTCTTTCCAGTGCTGATGTTCATCACAGACGACACTGTTGCAAAGCCACTCGATGTTGTTGATCACTGTCCTGCTACTATCACATGGGTTATCTCAGTCATTTCTTATGCTAGGCACTATGGGGTTAGGGAAGTAAATGTCACAAGCCCTTTGTGCTCATTCTTTGGATAAGTTACTAAATGTCTCCGAGACTCTCTAATCTGCACTGTGTAATGTAATCCCTCTCAATTTGGCATCATTGTCAAAATCAGACAAGACATGTAAAAATACCTCATAAACTGTAAAATTATCTCAATATATGAAGTATTAATGATGTTGATTTTTAATAAAAGTGTTGAAAAAGTAGTAATATTTCAAAAATAACCTCCAGAGTAATAATAACGATGCTGATGCTGATGATGATGATGATGATGACGATGATGATGGATGGCAACAAAAAGAAAAACTAAGTAAGTAAATAACAGTTCTCTAGGGCTTTTGGTGCCAGATATTGTATTAAGTAATTTTCTAGAGAATTTGCTAGATTTGCCAACAGAACTAGCATAAAACAGAAATGAGATCCAAATCCTGATTCCGTCTAATCCCATAAACCCTAAGAGCGAGGCTTAGCAAAAACTTCTAAAGCTACCAAGAGGACATTTGTTTTTAAAGCTAGACTTAGGGCAAAAAGGAAAAAGAAAAAAAGAAGCAGAGCTTGGCTCTAAAGCAGATGATATAACATTAACTGGTGACAGAAAAGAAATAGAAATATTCAACTATTTTGTTTTCTTTTACACCATCTAGAAAAATAACTGTCAAACTGGACCAGGTAGAATAAATACTAAGGGAAATATTAAGGGAAAACCAAAAACTTAGACTAGAATTTTGACACAAGAAAGAGACTCAAAAAATAATAGCCCAATGTTTTTGCCTTACAAATAAAAAAAGCAATGGGATTAAGTGTTTTGCTTAAAGTCACAATTTAAGCCCACAGCAATATTTGGGTAGAATCAGCCACCTGATTCCTGGTTCAATGCTCTTTCTACCTACTGCTTTTGAGGGATAATAATGAGGCACAAGTCCCTGGGTTCTAATGAATTGAGCTGCACAAAGTGCTGAAAAACAAAATTACAGAATGTCCGATGGCAATTTTTTAAAACACAAGAAATGAGAAATGTAACAGAAGACTAGAATAAACACCGTTAATTCAATAAAGGAACTGCTTACCTGATTTGCTCACTCTGCACCTAAATGTTGTGTTAAACAGCAAGGAGAGTTCACAATTCATTTAGCTATATATCAATACCTAGGGAGTTTCTTAAATTTAAGATACTATAAAAGTTCATTGAAAATCAGTACTCCTTTACTAAAAAATAAGAACTGTATTCACCTTAATATATAAATACTAGCTATAATAAACACTGTTAATTATTAGCCACTTTTAAATAAAGTTTAATAGAAATAATTAAATATTAATGTTGACATTTCAGTAATCTCCTATAATCATAATAATTGCTGTAAGGTTGAAATAATTTTCAATTTTGTAATAAATTATTAGGTCACCACATTCATCATTCTATGACCAAGGTACAAACGAATAAACTAAAGCTGCTGCCTTGTCCTGGCCACACTACATAGAGTGGCCCCTGTAAGAGGGTATTCAGGGTAAGCCCTCTGCATTTTTTATTTCCTGATAGCCATAATAAAGCAGTCTCTCTAGAATCTGCACATATTTGCAAGAAAAAAGATTCAGTAGACTTAATATTCTCCAAAACCAAGCCATTACCAAAACTCATCAAAATGCAGAGGGCTATACTATTGTTTTAGTTGTTCTTTAATTATCTGGATTATAGATGTTGCACTCTTAATAATGGTTTCTTTAATCTGTTATTGCCTCCAATGTATTATATTCCAACGTGTTATTGTATTCCAATGTGATTTTACCAATGGAATAGTATGTCTACTTCAGTCCAGTTTTACATTTCAAACTCCAGCCATGGGGGGAAAGCCCAGAAACAGAATAGCATAATCAATGTAGGAGTCACCATTTGTTTTCTTGGTCAATAGCTTTTAGTAGTTACAGTGAGTCTTTATCAACTGGCAGCTAAACATCCTTCTAGCAGAACTTCATTATACCTGTCTGTGAGAAAAGAAAAAAGAATGTCTCTCCTCAGCACCGGTTTCTCCCAAAAGGGAATTTGGCTTCTTTTTTAAGTCAAACCATCACAATATTTACAATGGTTATTGCATGGTTATATATTTGGTGACAAGCCATCCAGATCTCTTGGTATTCCAGGGAAGCAGATGATAGACATCAAATTTTATTTGAAACTGCAAAGCATATGATTGGAGTTCCGGTATAAATGTACAATCCTTCCTTCCCAAGCAAGTAATGATAACCTTTAGTGTCACATTTCTGGACTAGTTTTGGTTCTTCTTTTTATTGAACATGTTCTACAGACTTTCTTCCACGTGTCCTGTGCTGCTCTTTTTTGAGCTGTCTGTCTTAGGATAGGACTTTCTTAGTCTGAGGTGAGCATTCCTTTTCAGGGAAACATACTAACTGCAGCTTGTGAACTCATCTAATTCATAACTAATGTTTTGGCAACCAATTTCCATCTACTGATTTCAGGAAATTACTGCACAAACATCCAAAGCACCATCCTCTGCCCTGCTCCATTCCTCAGTGCTGCTGCTCTGGCCTACAGTAGTAGTTGAAGAGATATTTGTATTTATTCTAGACCCAATATGATGGTTACAATACAATTTCCAAAAGAAAGTTAGTAAACTGACCTGATATTTTGTTATGGTTATTACATTTCTTGAGCAATAATTAACTAATGTGAACATTAATCAGAAGCCTGAAAAAAAAAAGTATATCTTGACATCAACAAGGCATTTTTACAAAGTCTTGAATGGTAGCCTTATAGAAAAGACAGAAACATTTGGATAATAAAACATTTAGGTGGATTTGGGCTGGTCAAATGACTCTGCCCAAAGGGTGTTATTGATCCACAACCTCCAAGTTCTGCAACATATATTAAATCCTTACCCTAGGCTAGGGCTAGGAATTTTAAGCACTTTATATACTAATTGACTTATTCCTCACAAAAACCCTATGAAGTAGTTTGCATTATATCCTCCATTGTAGAGATGAGGAATTGAAGAAGTGAAAGGTAAAGGCACCCACCCAGGATACACAGCTAGTGTATAGAACCAGGATTTTCCCCAGGCTATTTGACTTCAGAACCCGGGCTTATTTTCACTCGGCCCCTTCCTCTCTACCAACTGTCTGTAGATCTATAAGTCAGGCTTGTTAAATCTGTATATGGCATAAAGTCATGAGAGCTGGCTATTTTGTTGAATGACAGAACTGAGACAAGTGGAAAATAATAAGATAAATGGGATAAAAATGTTAAGCATGCATTTAGATTCAGCAAAATAAACTACATACATACAAAAAACAAGTCCTTTCATTACAATTTAAGTAAAAAAATCTCAGTTGTTTCAGTTGACAAAAAGCTCAATGAGTTAACAGTGTTCCTATTAAGAAAGTCACCCTGCATGTCTATCCAGACCAAGGGAAATGGCACTGCATTTTTCAGTATTTAAATCATCTCTGGAGGATTGAGTTGTTTTCTGATAATTCATTTTAAAGAAGACCTTGGTCATTTGGCACGAGCTCAGAAAAGCAAGGCTAAGATAGTGAGAAAATCTCATCAAAGGCTTGATGGTAAAATAGAATATATTATGTTTGATGACAAAAAGTTTTACAATGGCAAGAAAAAGGGTAGGTATCTTAATCCATACAAGCAAGATTTAAATATTTGCTGATTGCAAGGTAGTCTTCTGAACTATAAAGAGGTTATTCTGGTTTTCTCCAAAACAAACCAGGATCAATGAGCCAAATTTATAGGAAGCCAACTTTCAGCAAAATATTCAAGGAAGAAATTTTCTCATAAGTAGAGTTATCTAAAATTAAATGGTTGGTTAGCAATGAGTAAAAGAATTTTTTATGTATTACATACACTCACTAGAGTATATATGACTTAAGTAAGTTAATGTGTGGTATTTGCTTTAAAACAGTAAACAAACAAAAAAAAATGTGGATTGGAGATAGCTGGAACAAGGATAGCCAAACATTGGTCATTGCTTAAGAAATATGAGGAGTACTCAGTAAGTACTTATCCATTTGTACGTGATTGAAATTTTTACTTACAAAAAGAGGAATACATTGTCTCAGCGGGTTGTGAAATCTGTGCTTTGGGATATGATCACATAGAGACTGCGCGTCCGCTTGAAAAGGAATTGCAGAGTGTACAGAATGTTAGACTTCAAGGATCTTTCTGAGATTCTAATTCTGGAAAAGAAGATAGCAAAATTGTATAAAGTAATTCAGAAAAGAAAATATGTCCTACCCAGATTCTTTTATTATTGACAGATTTTTGCTACCTGCTTGTCAACTCTTCCCTCCCCTGGAGTGTGGTTAAGACTTTTGAATATGATGGGATATCGCTCCCATGATAGAACAAAAAAAACTTTGCAGCTATGATTGAGATCCTTAATCAGTTGACTTTGAGTTAATCAAAAGGGCGATTATTCTAGGTGAGTCTGACCTAATCAGGTGAGCCCTTAAGCAGAAGCAGACAATACTACTGGCCTAGACTCAAACAGCCATGTTAGTAACTGCGATGGACAAGGGCAGCTTCTAGTTGCTGAGAGCAGTCCCCAGCTGACAACCAGCAAGAAAATAGAGATCTGAGTTACACAGCTGCAAGGAAAATGATCTCTATCAACAAGTGAGCTAGGAAGAGAACCTCAAGCCACAGATGAGATTACAGCCCCAGCTGACATCTTGATTTTCAGCTTGGCGAAACTCCAAACACAGACCCAGCAAATCTATGCAAGAATTATGATCCGCACAAATTGAAATATAATAAATTTGTGTTGTTTTAAGTTGTAACACTTGTGGGAATTTGCTACTGCAATAGAAAACTAATACACTACAGCATAATCGGAGCTATTCTGTCTTTTAAAGAGGACATTTAATTACTATGTTATGATTATTATAGTGCTAGAAATATTATGGAAAGCAGAAAAATCAGATTGATAAATAAAACATCTGTACAATGGAATACCAGAGAGCCATTAAAATAAACGAAGTTGGTCTGTATGCACTGTTATTGAACAATCTTTGATATATTTGTTCAGTGTTAAATAAAGAACAGATCATATATACAATATGATCACATTTACATTTATAATGGTTATATAAGAATAATTGTATATCCACAGACAACTTCTGGAGCAACAAATAAATAACTATTAACAATGACTATCAGGGAAGAAGATTGCAAGTCCAAGGTGAGGGTAAGAATGACTTTCCTGTATAAACTTTGCACTACTTGAATTTTTTCATATACACATATTGCTTTCAATTTTTAAAAATGGATAGAAATGAAAAACAAACAAATCAACCCATATTTATTGAATATATAACTGAAAGCACATCACTTTATTAGGTATACAGTTGTACAAAAATCATGGAGTAGCTGCTTATTGGGCAATGCATTGAATGAGACAAGTCTTAAAAAGTTAATGGCAAAACAAAGAATTATAATTTCTGTATTAAACTGGAGAAATGGTCTGGCAGTTAATGAAGTCTCCACAGGGCATAATAAGAAAGAAAATGCCAATACTACAAGTATGGAAAATGGTAGGCATTGAAGAAGTGCAGTATCTCCTTCACTGCAGAGTCAAAGTTGCTGTATACAGTGCTTTGTCATCCATCTAGGGAAGTCTGAATATGATGAGTTAGGTGCTTGGAGAGGTAAGTTGGGTTTGTCACTGCTGCCTTGAGTCCCATCTCCTTGGCCCACCTCTGATTTTAGCCACATCTGTGCTGGATGGTTCCATGTACCTTGACAGCTTCCTACCCCATGAAACCTTTGCTTTTCTGCTTAGCAGTTTTTGCCAAACCTGTGGGAAGTCATTCCCTGGAAGTGCTGGAGGTTAACATTTCTGATGTAATCCTTAACCAACAGCAATAAGAGCCAGCGGATAAATGCTTCTGCCTCCCATGCCTAAGGGAGAGATTTTGGGGAGGCATTCTGAGAGTTGAGCCCCCATCGCCTACAAGAGCAGAGAACATTTATAATGCAGCCTTTAAAGGCTTTTCCTTTTTCTATCTCACTCCTCCGACCCTTCCTCCTATTTTCTGAAGTTACTTCCCAAATAAATTATATTCATTTAAATCCTTGTTTCAAGCTCTGGTTTTGTGGCTACCCAAACCAAGACGATGTTCGTTAAAGAAGGAACAGCAATAGAGAATTGCTTCTTGCAACATTATTCTAGTGGCAGCCTAAATAATCTAGAATCTCCTAAAAAGTGCTTACAGTGTCTCTCTGAAAGAAAGGATTCTACAGTGATAATGGGTGGCATCCAATCCAGAGAAAGCCCATTGTGCTAAATGAGCCCTGCTCTAAGAGGGCTAACCTGTAGTTGCTCCTGGTAGGAGATATTTCAAATACTCACTACATTCTCCTTACTTTCATTTTACCTTGTTATGCTTCATTATGCCCAAGTAACATAGCAAATAATTCCATTTGGCCCTTGCTATTTATGGCTTTCCAAATATGAAACAAAATGCTTACCATCTCTTCCTTGCTGTTGAGCCAATTTTACACAATACTCCTCTTCATCTCGTCTCATTCAGTCATTCCAATTACCCTTCCGTGAATTTCTTCTTGCTGTCTATATGTATGGAGGGAACCTAAGACAGGCTTGGGAAGACTTCAATTTGAGTAATAGCAACAAAGAAGAAATAGCATCTTTGTCTATGTTCAAAATTCTTGCTACATTGCAAGAACTCATAGAATCTATAAGCCAATTTACTTCACAGGGAAAACTTCAGATTCTCAGATTCCTCTCTATCAGGGCAACTATTTACAATAGATCTTCCTCAGATATACCTGTTCACTTTGTGCTACTCCTTTTGTTGTAGGTATAATTAAACTGATTGTAGCCCCATTTGGCTACCATATCCAAGGGGAAAAAAAGAAAGTAGCAATTTAAAATGATTGCTCTAACCATGCACTTTTCTTTCTGCCTTGCTCACCTGATGATGGTTGTGTGGCTCCAAGGCTCTTGCCGTTAATATTAGGGAAGATTTTATTCTTTTGGATATCTTTATCAACCTCTTATTCTTTCTCCAGTTGGCTTCTACTGGGGCCCAGCCGGTCTTTTAACAAAGATCTCTGTTTCCTAAAGTTGCTGAGGATACAGAAAAGCCTGTCTGTCATCATTCCCCACATTTGCTCCTATGATCACCTCCCTTTCTGCATGTGCTTCCTCTCCAAAGCAATTTAGTTTCTAAAGCTCACTAAGCAGAGGTCAATTTTACTATAAATTATGTCCATATCTGCAAGTTAACTAAGCAAAAGAAAATTAAGGGAAAAAATAAAGCTTTAATGCTTTTAGTAACATTGAACCTCAGGGAAATATCCTGTAGTAAGTCTGGCATTGCTAGATTAAAACAAAGGACTTAAGATATAATTTTTCTGAGTATATATGATCAGGCTAATATTTCATGTTAATACTTTGATCTATATTTTGAAATTTTATGGCACTCACTGTGATACAATTCTGAAAGCATATACAAAGAAGTGGGAATCAGAAACAATGTTTATGAGGTGGCTATCCCATACCAGACACACTTCACACATGTTGGTTCATTTGATTTTCACAATAATCTCTGTCCTACAAATATTCAAACTTAGCACAAGTAACCTGCTGAACTTACTAGTTACAACCCAGGTGTAAAACAATCTCTCCACTTGCTTCACATTGATTGCTTCCCAGTAACAAGACACACTTTCACAACTGTTCTATGTGCTCACAATCATTATTGCAGTCAACATGTGCAATTTGGATAGAGCTAGCCACTCCTTCCTGCTTTGTCAACATAAGGAATATGGATTGTTGAATAACCAGAAAGCCCAAACCTTAAATACTTGTCCTCTTTAGACAAATGATGAGCTATAATCTCTTGTTTCTTGCTAACATTCCTGTGATGTCAGGAAACATTTTTCAAAAATCCTTTTCAGAAGCTACGTAAGACACAGTGTGTTGGTTGGCTATCCCAGCTATAATTCCCAACCCATTATTCCTAACCATCTTCTGTGAGTGACATAAAACCCCTTGTGGCTAAGATACATGCCGAAGTTGACTAAGGGATTCTGGGAAGTTTTTTTCCCCTGATATAGATGCCACAAATGCTTCTATCCTTATTCTTATCTTAAATATCAATGTAAATGACACCAGCCAAAGTGGTCATCTTTCAACCATGAGGGAAAGGCCAAGAAAATCATAGCACATGGGCCACAACATGATTAAGCAGCTGAATCTACAATAAGAATAATGGAATTGAAACTCTTCTTTGTTTAAGTCACCATAGTTGGTTTTTTGTTATTTATAGCTGAATGCACTGCTAACTGATACAAGTACAAAATATTTCACAGTACAGATTTGGTTCCTTTAAATGAGATGGTATTTTACTAATAGGTGTCAATCTGAAAACAAATTCTAGAGCAATACTGTCCAGTAGGCTTTGTGATAATGGAAATGTTCCATGTTGGCACTGTTCAATACAGTGGCCACGCATGACTATCAAGGATTTGAAATGTGGCTTGTGCAACTGAGGATCTAAATTTATATTTAATTTGATTTTAATTATTCAACTTTAAATTTGAGTGACTAGTGGTTACTATATTAGATAGTGCAATCTAGACATTTTATGAATCATGACAATATATGTAATGTCTGTATTTAGAATGAGAAAGTGAAAACCTGTACAAACCTACTTAGGCAACTGCATTATCTTTTATTCAGGTCGAACATAGAAAAAATGTACAGCAATAACCCAAAAATAGCCAAATCGTTTAGTAGTTTTGAGAATGTTTCTATCGTCATAGAGAAATGTTTAGCCAAAAGGTTGCTTGTGGTCCTGAACTAGAACACGGTAAAAATATATATCTGTTGGATGAGGAGAAACAGTGAAATCTAGGGCTAAAAACACAGAATACCGTTTCATTTTTCTGACGGGGCCCCTCCAAAACATTGATATTAGGGAGTAATTATTAAGAGACATCAGTTAAGTCAAATTTCTTTCTTTTCATCCAAGTCACTACCTCTATAAGGACAGCAGTAAGCAAGGCCTACTTTCAGCAAAGAGTATCTTCTGGGCGCCCCAATCCACTTCATCAGCAACTCTCCATTCCAGATTTCATAGCTTTTTCTCCACATCATATCCACCCCCTACTTTGGTGGTCTGTCCTATGGTTTTATTCCCTTACTCCTAGAGAAGTATGCTATGAACAATTGTTTTACTCCTACCTCATATTCATATGTTGACGACCTAACCCCTGGCACCTGCAGAATGTGACTGCATTTGAAGAGAGTCTTTAGAGGTAATTAAGGTTAAAAGAAGTGATGATAGTGGGACTTAATGCAATATGACTGACGTCCTTACAAAAAGAGGAGATGAGGACACAAATAACACACAGAATGAGGATGACGGCCATCTGCAAAGCAAGGAGAGAGGCAGCAAATGAAACTAAACCTGCTAACACCTTGATCTTGGACTCCTAACCTCCAGAATTGTGGGGAGGGGGGAATTTCTGTTTTAAAGCCACCTAGTATATCATATTTTGTTATATCAGCCCGAGCAAACTGATATACAGTACCTCTCAGTTTTCTCTTGAACCTTCTATAGGGCCTTTGGCAACATTAGCTTAGACAGGAGCACCACGGCCTCATAGGGGAGCATCATGGGGGAGATACCGACCGGTAGCTGGACTCTGAGGTCCACAATGCACATGTATGAAATTATCTCTTCAGTCAGTGAGACGGGTAAGGGGGCAGGAGGAATAGGATGGGGGAATTAATCAACAGAAAAATCTAGATCTTAGATAGTTAAGCAGCAATTATTTCATACAATGTCAGGTCCAGAGGAGACACTAGAGCTAATTTAGTTCAACACCCTCTTTGTTTAGGCAATAAAACTGAGGCCCTGAAAGGGTGGCGGTTTGTCTAAAATCAGTCCATCAGTGGCAAAGCTACACCTGGGTCCAGTCTCTGTTTCAGTGTTCTTTCCTTCATTCCATTCTATTTGAGGAAAGAACATATTCAGTTTTTTTATATTTTTTATTAGAAATACATTGTAAAAGGCTTATAAATAAAAAATTGTACTAAAAAATTTAGCTCTCTGTCCCAGTTTTAAATCCGCCATTTATTAGTTTATGTCCTTAGGTAATCATTTAACCTGTTGAGAAATTGGTTTCTGAATCTATAAACGATGGTGATAATGGCTGCCCTTTCTCTCTTTTAGTATTGTCTTATAACCAAAAAAAAGATAATGCATGAAAATGTGCTTTGAATATCACAGTGCTTTATCACTTTAAGGTAATAGCATTATAGTTTATTGTAGCTGAAGGTTAAAGTCCATTTTTTTATAACCTATAATAATACTTTTAAACCAAATCCACTGTATCAAAATAGATATAAAAAATAACTTATTTTAAACCCAAAACTGAGCACCAGAATTAGTCATCTTAAGGGAAAATGTTTATGAACTTTGGAAGATGATGGACTGGTCCCTTGCACCTGTGTTTATGTTGCTGGAGTAAAGTAACTGCCTGTGGCAAAGAAATCAGAAAATCTGTGGCTCATTTCCCCCTTGATTACAAGATGATAGATGAGTGTTCATATACATCTGTCTTTGGGGGCTTCAAATAAACATATATTGTAAATTCAAGTCAAATACTTGGAAGCCACTTACAAACAAATCCTAAAGAAATCACCTCTTGCTGTACCCTCTCTGAATCCGGTTTTGTTGGGAATTGGCCACAAAAATAAAACTATTTATTAACTTTCCAGCTTTCTTATGAAAGAAACTGAGAGCACAGTTTTTTTATTTCCAAGTCTGTTTTTGGTTCTGCACTAAAGAATGTATACAAGAACTTAAGTGGTATGTGTACCAGGCAATTATCAGGGAAGTTGCTTAGCTAGATGTGATCTCTAGAGCATCCATCTGCTGTATTCTTAATATTTCACTATTCAATTTATCTACATGTATAAATCTGTGCAATTTGCTTATTAAAATCAGTAATAATGAAACCCTTTTGATAATCGCAATTGAAATCAAGACAGCAGTTACAGTCCTTTATCAGCTTCTGCTTCCAAGTTATTTGTTATTTTTGCATTTTACTTTACCTACATAATATTTTTTAAATCACAGTTCACATATATGCATAGTATAGGTGATAAGAGTTTGAGTGATACATATTAACTAAAATGCCTCTGTTGTAAAATGTATTCTCCTGAGGCAGAGCCCTTTTCTGTCTCATGGGGTTCTGAATCCACAGCACAGGGACCTAACACATGTGTTAAATAAAACCAATATTTTAAATTTATTACACGAATCCATTAGCTAAAAGAATATTAGTGGACAATTATGTTTTTCAAAATTAATTTTCTATTAATATCTAAAAATGTTTTCTATTTCTTATAAATAAATTAGACAGGAAACACCAACAATTAATTGTATCAGTTATTAAGTTATTGTCTCTCGGTTTTAAGGACACCCTTTTATACTGTTTTGTGATGCTGCGCTGAGACTCTGCAAAGCACATATCTGCATTGCGGGTTGCGTCCACAGCAGGCAATTCTATCATGGGACAGGAAAGAGAATGCAAGTCTAGAGGAGGAGGAAGAGACCTGTTGGCTTACAACTCCTGTGAGTATCATCCCAGCCATGGCTTCTTCACCTCAGTGGTGATATTGCCTTCCCATAGCAGCAGCTGAATCAACTTGAGTGGTTTTTTTTAACATTGTAAAATCCACCCTATTATCTCCTTTGCCCCAAGGATAGCAGTACCAGAGAGTGCCCCATTTTCGGAGGGCTGGATCCCAAGCCTATGGAGAACCTCCTCTGAACACAGAGGCCCAATACCACCAAGAAGCACCTCCTCCTCAGTATGAATTTGAGCTCTGTGAGATCCTCTCATCTAAGTTTCTAAGTTTTAATGATTACCACCCCTTCTCTTTGCTTACTCAGCAAACCTGGGGGTGATTGTTCCTCAAACTTTAGCAAGTCTCAGAATCACCTGCAAATCACAGATCCCTGAACTCCACTCCCAGAGATTCTGATTAAGTATCAGAATATGTATTTCTAACAAGTTCCCAAGCAATATGGAAGCTTCTGATTTTGGTTTCAGTTTAGATAATGTTTTTAGATGAATGTAGTAGTTAGGTACTACTCAAAGGGAAATGAGAGGCAAATAATTCAAGACATGCATTATAGTTAATCAAATTATCACCTCAGGATGATTGTGATGGAGTTTCTTGGGAGCCTAAGTGACTGCTTCTCTAGACCATTATGTCAATAAAGATAATCACAAAAGAAAGTGGTATAAACTGGATTCTTCTGAGTACCCTGACTTGATAAGAAAGAAAATGAGAACCTTGGGTCTTACTCTCAATTCAAGTCACGTAAGAAAACTAAAAAAGCTTCCATGGCAGCCAAAAAAATCTCTTATTCTTTCAGCCACATGACCAATGTTGCTGAAAGCAAACACAAACTTTAATTTTGTGATTTGCAGTATTCACTACCACTCAAAATCTTTCTTGAATTTTATGATGAAGTGGTTCAAGGGAGCAATAGAGATCTGTTTAGATTGGAATAAGACTGAGAAATTTGAGAATTCAAGTCACTCGAAGTCTTCTGTCAGTGGAAGAAGTTTGCTCGCCTATGTCTGGGAAGAGTATCCTTGTCTTGCGTAAAATATTGTAATATATTTACATAGAACAGTTGTCCAGGCAGAATGCCCATTATCTTCAAGATTAAACCTCTCAAGGGGGATATGCATTATCCCAACAACCCCTTATCATCACTAGACCCATAACTAGAGTCAGATCTCTGCATGAAAAGTGAGCATCTACATTTAATTTCATCTTTGGCTGGGGCAGAAGGTAGATGAGTTTTGGATAATTAGCATGGATTATTAGAAACTTAATCAGTTAATGACTCCATTGTAGCTGTTGTTCCAAATATAAAATTTGTACTGGAGAAAGTTACACCAACTTTAGTACCTGGTATGTAGCTATTGACCTAGCAAATTTTTTTTTCCTGTACGCCAATTAAGACTCATAAGTTTGCTTTACTGAAGCATCATCAGTACACCTCAGAACTACGTTAACTATTCACTACCATAACTGCTCACTGCAACAGGAATTTAATCATCTAGACATTTCATGGAATGTCACACTGGTTTTGGTAGCAGAAGAATAGTCCCACACAAATATCTACATCCTAATCCCCCAAACCTGTGAATATGATACTCACATGACAAAAGAGACTTTGCAGATGTGATTAAGGATATTGAGATGGGAGATCATCCAATATTAACCAGTTGGGTTCAATGTAATCATAAGGTCATTATAAGAGGACATAAGGAGGGTCAGAGACAGAGAGAATGAAGGAGATGTTACGATGAAATCAGAACTTGGAGAGGTTTAGAGAGAGGGAAAGGAAGAAAGATTTGAGACACTATCCTGTTGGTTTTGGAGATGGAGGAGGGAACAACCAACTAAAGAATGGTGTCCTAGAGAAGCTGGGGGAAAAAAAATGAAGTGGATTTCCCTTTAAAGCCTCCGGAAAGAACATAGTCCTGCCAAGACCTTGAGGAATTCTGATAACTAGAACAGTAAGATAATAGATTTGTACTGTTTCAAGATACTAGGTCTATGGCTATTTATCATAGTAGCAGTAGGAAAGGAATATACTGGTCCATTACATTGATGACATTATGCTGATTGGATCTGATGAGCAAAAAATAAGTACTTCAGCTACTTGATAAAACATATGTGAACCATAGGAAGGGAGATAAATCCCATAAAAATTCAGGACCCATTAACTCATTAAAGTTTCAGGAGGTTCTAGGTCCTAATGAATCCTGGCTACGTTTGTACTAATTGTAATACTTACTATTTTATCTACTAGGTATAAAACAACGCATTCTGATACTTTGATTACCTTATAAAATGACGTTTTCGAGAGTCTCCTTAATAAAAATACATTTATTTTATTTCCTGCTTGTATAGTTAATCTTTTGTTGTCAGCATATTTTTAGTATTAAAAATACAATATTGAACACAAAATCAAGATGTTTAAATTTTGAGTTTAGAAACTGTCACCAAAATAATAACTAATTGTATTTTCATAATGCCATAGTTTAAAACAAAAAGTAAATTAATATTATAGATATTAACTCTATAGATGCAGTATTATAGATATACTTTCAAATTATGAGATAAAAGAAAGCCAGTTGAGAAAATAATGTGCTGCACTTAAAAAATAAATCTCTAATGTACACTTTTATTTGCTAAAGCTTTTGTAGAAGGTCTTGTAAAAAAAAAATCCTATGGCAATATAAAATCAAAATTACAATGATCTGCTAAACATACAATATGTACTATGCACTCTGATATGCATTACACTGAATGTAAAGATTGAGAAGTCATGGTTTCCACTCTCTAAAAGCTAGCAATCTGGAGCTTAAATAATGTATCAAAATGTTAAAAGCTATGTTACAGTAAATAATCACAATGTTGAAAGTATATACCATGCAGTGACATTACTTGCCAAAAGAATTGAATAGTTACCAGAACAAAGCTAAAGATATCAGCAGACTTTGAGGAATTGAGATTTGAGCTGAATTTTCTAGGAAGAAGCAGAGAATATTCTAGACAGGTAGCATAATGAACAAAAAAGCTCAGACACTTAAAAGAGAAAGGGACAATTTTTAATACATTTTATAGAGAGGAGTCTGAGGCTCAGACGAGGTTAAACATAGTTGCAATTCTATATGTTGGAAATACCAAGATGTGTTCCTGAAAGGGTTCAAAAATTCAAGGGTCATTAAAACGACCACAAAAAGGTTCAGAGATGTCCAGTGCAACAACTTCTACATCCAAGGAATAACACATGACTTGACTACAACATCCTTAGAAAAACTAAAATCTAAATTGGCAGGGATGAGTTTCTTTTGCCATGGTCATCTACTTTGTAAGTTTCCCTAAATTGAAACTGAAACCCACTGTGTTTTAAATTTTGTAAAGAGATAGAGCACAACACAGCAGGGAAAGCTAGTTCAAAGCGACTGGAAGTCCTGATCCACCTGGACTATGTGATTTTTAATCTCAAACGTGTTCTAAAATCCTATGGCAAAGCAATAAATAGCTTTGCAAGGCTGGGGTAAAAACAGTTAAGGCAGAACATCCTTCCAACCCTAATCTCACTACTGTGTTTAGGTTAACTTCTCCCTCGAAACTAATTAAAATCAACTGACTCTTTTAGGACAACTTGCTTCTGCATATGACTCATTTTCTTGTAATAGTAGAAATGATAAGAAATACAAAGGAATATAGTTCTGAATCCACATGGCCCCATCTATATGCAAATCACCAAACAGAATGCAAAACATTTAACACCAATAATGTCAGAGTTATTAAGCTAGTAAATTTCCTTTTCTTGTCACCATTTTCATGAACCCTGTCAAAACTCTCTTGCAAGTTACTTAAGGTCTTGGAGGCTTTTCCAAGGAAACAGCTTCCCATATTAATACAAATCCCTTCCAGTTTTGAATAAGAGGCTCTGGGGGAGAACCTGGGTAGAAAGACTGACTGTACAAGTGATCCTTACTCACTTCTGCAACCTCGCCACCTCTTCAAACTTTCTCACTGTGCTTCCCCATTCCCACTGCCTTGCCAGGACCCCAAGCATACACCATTCCGTGTTTTAAATTCCGGGCTTTGAATTCCAGACTTTGATTCAAACAAAAGCTCTTTTCCTTATCTTCTTTAGGACATGTAAAGCTGGCTATTTTGAAAAAGGCTTGATGTTAAAATTAAAAGAAACAATCAGAAAGAAAAAATCTAAAGGTACCGTCTCCTTTACAAAGTGTACATTCCTCTCCTGAACTAGGTAATTTATTTATTTTCCACCTGTGCCTGCCTACTCCATTCTGCACCTGTTTGAAGCACAAAAATGACACAACTTTAAGGTTCAGCTCTTCTATTTCCTTCTTTGTCACCTTTCCTTCCAAGCCACAGTGGTGGGGTAGGAGTTAGTCACTCAGACCTGAAGAAATGGCTAGCCGGTGGGTTTGATGTGCAGTGCAAATTTCATGCTCTGCTCAGAGAGAATCCTGAACAGCGAAGATACATACAGGAGGGAGCTTAAGACCGTATCCCACGTTCCTAATGCCTCGTAACTATGTTATTGAGTGCTCTTGACTTTGCACCAAAAAACAAAGCGAAACAAAACATAACTAAAAGTCCTCAGGAAATAACACTACCATTATACAATGTAACTTTTCAAAGTTTCATGAATTTTTAAAAATTCAGGGACACTCACCACTCCTTCCCACTGCAAGCAGAGAACCTCCCAGCCCCTTCTTGAGGCCCCATGTGCTTCCTCAGACATCAATGTCACAGTGCACAGATGTAGCCAAAGGTGTAAGTTTCTCTTAAATTTGTAACTAAAACATTCATCATAGTTACAAATCTTTTTCTCCAGTGTGATGCTGGGAATGACATATGACATTAATCTTCTCTTCCCTCTAGGGCTTGCCAAAGATCAAAAAAAATCTTTTAACTGTAAATGGCTCTCAGTATTGATATATCCTGAAACCGGCTGTGTACATGAGGAAAGAAGGAAAGCTCACTTGCGTTCTAAGAAAAGAATTCATGTTTTTCAAGCTCAGGACCTTACTCCTGACAATGAAATTAGAAAACACCATTTCAAAAGATACATTCAAAAGAAAGGGACAACCTGTGAAAGGAAAAAAATAGCTCCTAGAAATAAGTAAACAAACTCTATACTTAGGATCTTTGAAAACAAAATAAAAGTACTTTACAAAGAACACAAGCAGAGGAACTCAGAAGAATTGAAGTCAGTTATAAACTAAATTGTTGAGACTCTTCTCTTAAGAAGAGGCTACTGGTGGTTGTTGTCATTGTTTTTTAAAGGTTGCCTTGCCCACTATATAATAAACAGAATTTGGGTATTTTCCTTCATAATGTACCTATAGGAAGTACATTGCAAGCCAGTTCCCATTGGTTATAGAATAAAGGCCAGACTCCTTGGTCGAGTTAGCTTACAAAGCTCTCCATGATCTGGCCCCAGCTTGACTTTCTGGCCATCTCTCCCATAATTTCCTATTCATCCTCTGCTTCAGCAGTACAGTACTGATTATTCACAATTTCTCACATTTCCTCAGGTTTTCTATAAATATACCTTGCTAATTTTTGGAATGTTCCCCCTCCCATCCTACTGTCTAGCTAACTTCTATCTTTCTTCCAAGACTCAGGGAAGTTGTCAGCTACTGGAAGTCTCTGGTTGCCACAGAAGTTCCCTCTGATGAAGCAGGTCCCTCTCTGTTCTTTTTGTCCTCTGGACTCTCTATGTTATTACCTGCACCGGGTGAATTTATTTCAGAAAGTCCTCTAATGGCACAATGATTTTATCCAGTATTCCTCATGAACTGAATTTATTAAAGAGATTTTTTTCAAACTATACCCACAGTGTTTGGTAAATATGAATATCCAATAATAGCTTTAAAGAAGATATAATACCAAATGCATCTAAATGACAAATTTTTGACATTTTAAATTATACTAAGGTTTATATTCTTTCATGTCTTTGAAACAATTCATTTTATTTGTGATTATTGATTTATAAGTTCATAGAGATTTCATACTCTTTGAATAAATAGTTCCCAGTTTAAATTTTTATAACTTCCAGGAAATATAAGCTAACCTGAAATAAATACAAATGTATAAAAGCAATCATAATCTTATATATATTATGCATGCCTTTATGTTGTACTTTATTTTTTCTAACCTCAACCTTAACCCTTAACTCTAACATTGTACTTTCTTAAATAAAGCATTCTCTACAATCAATTACAGCTTAGATAAATGTCATCACAAAGCTGTGGAATGACTAGCATTAAAATGGGCATTTCTTCCTGCCGAAGTGTTTTGAGGAGGGATTGGAAGATGAAGCGGATATGCCTTTTTTTTATGGAAAAAAGTAATAAATACTGCAGACAGTGTGTCTGTATGATCTGTAGGAAACATCGGTGAAATTATATATGGCAGTTGAATTTTGCTTTACTAAAATAAAGAAATGTGAATAGTTTTGTTTTGCTAAAGTAGAAGTTATAAACCAGTAAGTAGGAAGAGAAATAACAAACTTTGAGTTGAGGTGGGGATAGGTGAAATAGTATGTGGGCTCAGGGTGGAAGATGGGAATGATACAGAGGTCCCTCCCAGGTGACAATTGAAGACATATACTTCTTTTTCTTAATTAAGTTTATTGGATAACATTGGTTAATACAATTATATAATTTTCCAGGTGTACTTATCATTTGACATCTGTATATTCTGTGTTGTGTGTTTACAACCCAAAGTCTAGTTTCCTTCAGCTACCATATATTTGATCCCTTTACCACTTCACCGTCCTCCAACCCCCCTATATTTGACCCCCTTTACTCTGTCTACCTCTTCCCTCTGCCCGCACCCTTTACCCTCTGGTAACCACTAGTCTATAGTCAATGTCCATGAGTCTCTCTTTGTCCTTTCATTTGTTGTTAGGTTTATATCCCACATATAAGTGATATTATGTGATTTTCACCTTCTTCTGTCTGGCTTATTTCACTTAGCATTATTACCTTGAGGTCCATCCATGTTGCACAAATGGCAGTATTTCATCTCTTCTTATGGCAGTATTTCATCTCTTCTTCTTAAATTAATTTACATATTGTTGAACCACCCTTGTGCTCTGGGATGAAGCCCACTTGATCATAGTGTATAAATCTTTCTAATATGTTGCTGTATTCGGTTGTTATCTTATTTAGGACTTGGCATCTGTGTTCATCAGAGATATTGGTCTGTAGTTTTCTTTTTGTTATACCTTTACCAGGTTTTGGTAACAGGGAAATTGGCTCATAAAATAAGTTGGGAAGTATTGTTTCTTCTTCTGTTTTTTGAAGAGATTTAGGAGAATGGGTATTAAATCTTCTTTAAATGTTTGGTAAAATTCACTGGTAAAGCCATCTGGTACTGGACTTTTACTTTTTGGTAGGTTTTTGATGATTGTTTCAATTTCCATACTGCTGATCGGTCTATTTAGATTTTCCAGTTCTTCTGATTCAGTCTAGAAGATGTATTTTCTAATACTGGTCCATTTCTTCTAGGTTATTAATTTGGTGTTATATACTTTTTCATAGTATTCTTGTATGATCTTTGTATTTCTGCATGTCAGTCGTATTTCCCTCTTTCATCCTGATTTTGTTTATTTGTGTCTTCTTTTTTTTTTTTAGTGAGTCTAGCCAGGGGTTTGTCAATTTTATTAACCTTCTCAAAGAACAGCTCTTTGTTGCATTTATTTTTTCTATTTTTGTTTTCAATTTATTTCTGCTCTAATTTTGATGATTTCTTTCCTTCTGCTGACTTTAGGCTTCATTTGTTCTTCCTTTTCTAGTTTTTAAGATGAAGCATTAGGTTGTTTATTTGGGCTCATTCTTGTTTTTGGAGGTAGGCCTGTAAATGAAACTTTCCTCTTATGACTGCTTTTGCCATGTCCCAAAAGTTTTGATATATTTGTACATCATTATCATTCATTTCTATGTATCTCTTGATCTTCTTTATTTCTTCTCTGACCCAGTTATTCTTCAGTAGCATGTTGTTTAATCACCATGTATTGTGTCATTCTTTCATTTCATTTTGCAGTTGCTCTCTAGTTTCAGAGCATTATGATCAGAGAATATGGTTGGTATGATTTCAGCCCTCTTATATTTGTTGAGTCTATCTCTGTGTCCCAGTACATGGTCATTCTTGAGAATTTCGTGTGCACTAGAGAAGAATGTATAAGCAGCTGTTCTGGGATGAAAGGCTCTGTACATGTCATATTATGTCCAGTTGGAATAATGTGTCATTTAACAATGTTATTTCCTTATTGAATTTCTGTTTGGATGATATGTCCATATCTGACAGTGGGGTATTTAGATCCCCTTATATGATAGTGCTTTTGTCTGTTTCTCCCTTTAGATCTGTTAGTAATTGCTCCGCAATATTTCAGGGCTCCCTGATTGGGAGCATGGATATTAGTAAGTGTTATGTCTTCTTGGTGCATGATTCCCTTTATCATTATGAGTGTCCCTCAGTAGCTTTACCTTTATTTTGAAGTCTATTTTGTCCAATATTGGTATTGCTACTTCTGCTTTTCTCTGAATGTCATTTGCTTGAAATATCATTTCTACCCTTTCACTTTCAGTCTACATTGTTTTGGAAGCCTGAGATGTGTCTCCTGGGGGCAGCATATGGTTGGGTTTTGTTTTTTAATCCATTCTGCAACTCTGTGCCTTTTTATTGGTGAGTTCAGTCCATTTACATTTAGGGTAATTATTGAAATATGAGGTCTTCTTATAACCAATTTATCTTTTGCTTTCTGGTAGCTCAGTATTTCCCTTGCTTCCTTGATCCTGGTTTCTGTTTTCTTTATTTTAGTTGGTTTTGTGAGTTTTGCCTCTAGTTCTTGTTTTATGTTATGTACTTCAGTTCTAAATCTTTGGTGTGTGGTTACCATTATGAATATGTAAAGGATAGTTATATATATTTATATATATATTATATTATATTTAGTCCATTTATTAATATACATATACATATATATGTGTATATATATATATGTATGTATATATATGTGTGTGTCCATTTTCTTCTGTGTGTGCCTTAATCTCCATTCTCCTTTATGCATTTGGATCTTTGAATCCTCCTTTTTTCAGTTAAATTGTTGTCTCAATTTGTCCCTATGTATGCTGAACATTCATTACTATCTTGTTATAACAATTCACTTCTTATTATTTAAGCTTATAATGCTTGTTCTTAGTAAGGGTTGCACTCCTCTGTTTCAATTTGCCTGATAGTCACTTTACTCCTAATTATGTATTTTTATTGTTGTTATTTTGTTTTTAGGTGAGCTGGCCCTTTTAGTATTTCCTGTAGTGGAGGCCTCATAGTGGAAAATTTCCTCAATTTTTGTATGTCTGGAAAGGTCTTTATTTCGCCTTCATATCTAAAGGAGAGCTTAGCTGGATACATTATTGTAGGCTGGTAGTTACTTTTACTTAATAGTTTAAATATTTGGTTCCATTCCTTTATGGCTTCTAACGTCTGTGCTGAGAAGTTGAGGATAATCTAATGGGTTTTGTTTATAAATTACTGATTTCTTCTCCCTGGCTGCCCTGAGAATTCTATCTTTGTTGTTGATTTTTTTGATAACTTTAATACAATATGTCTTGGTGAAGGCCTTTTGGGTTGAGATAATTGGGTGTTCTGTTGACCTCTTGAATTCCAGGCTCCACCTCATTCCTTAGATTTGGGAAATTCTCATCCACTATTTGTCTGAAAATGCTTTCTCCTTTTTTTTTTTTTATCTTTAGTAATGACCATTATTCTTATGTATCCTCTCCTGATGGTATCAGCTAGTTCTTTATTTCTCTTTCATTATTTTTCATTCTCCGATTTCTCTCTTCTTCCTTCTGATTTATTTCTAGTTTTCTGTCTTCAATATCATTGATCTTTTCCTCCATTTGGTCGACTCTATTTCCCAAGCTTGCTATTTTATTTTTAAACATTGCAGTGTGTTTTTTTCTCCAGAAGATCTATTCTGGTTTTTTTTTTTTTTTAAGGGTTTCAATCTCCTTGCTCTGCTCATCTAGTTGTTTTTTAATTCCTGAAATTGTTGATATGACTCGTTTCGGAACTCACTGAGTTTTTTCAGAAGTACCATCCCAAGTTCTCTGTCATTTAAGTTGCATATTTCTATGTCTGTAAGCTTATTTTCTGGAGATTTTTCTCTTTCTTTCTGAGATGCCTTGTTACCATGGTTGTTCCTGCTGTTTAATGGACTATTTCTCCACTTGAACATTAATGGATGTGTATTCTGCTGTTTTTCCAGGTTTGTTATACAAAGAAGGTGCTTTTCTTTTGGTTTCCAGTAGATGGCATCTAAACCTCTTGGACCCTTGCTTTATAAAAAGTCTTAAAAATGTCTTTTTAAAAAAATTTTTCTTGTAGATATTTAATCACTCTCACTACCTTCCATTTCAGTCCCTGTCAGTGTCAGCAACAATCTCAGCAGCGTTTGCTCAGATTCCTCTGGGGCTCCACGGTGATCAGTCCTGGAGGGTATGGGGGAAAGGAGTCCTCTTGGTTAAGAATTGGGGGCCGTGGCTCAGCCTCAGTTTTGCAGCTGGAGCCAGTAAAAATCAACTGTTGTTTCTCTGCGATCCTGGCCTGCTTCTCTGTCTTCTGCTCTGATGATTGGGTCCTGCACCTGCTGCGGGAAGCTCACAGCGGTCCCAGGCAGGGTTGTTCAGGGAAGTACCCACACCTTCACCCTTCCCCTCCTCCTGCAGGGAGCTCTGGAGGCTGCAAGAGGCAACCTCTTTATTTCTCCCAGTCCACTGTCTGACACCAGGGTTCTGACTTGTGGTAGCTCTTATGCATAGATCCCATGCTCACATGTGCTGATGTACAGTTTGGGTGGTTTTCTTTTTTTGAGTTTTAGATGTTCAGCTAATTTTTGTTCCAAGGGGAGGGATCTAGGGATGTCTCTTATTCCACCATGTTTTTCCACCTTCCAGACATGTACTTTTTAATCACAATAAAGGTCTATTCAATTGAAATAAGCAATTGTTACTTGCCGTGGCTTCTAATAAGGAAACAGACAAAGACAATTGTTCTAAGCATGAGAAGCTTGAAGAGGAGACAGACTGGCAAGAGGTTGTTTAGAGATAAAACCCTAATGGAGGAGAAAGGGAAAATGAGAGAGAAGAGCTGAGAAATGGCACCATAGATAAGAGTCAAGGATAATTCATAGTTACTCATCAAGAAGCTCAGGAGTCTAGTGGTCAACAACATTAAAAATAGGCTAAAAGATAGGAGAGCACCTTACAATGTGACAATTCAGTATCGAAAAATGTCATCCTCTTCAGTACATTATGATGTGAATTTGTTTCAGATCAAATAAATCCTCACAGAAAGTTTGGAAAGCAGGTTATAGAGGGAACAGATGTGATATGGAAAAAAAAATGATTCTAATGATCAGCTGGAACATAAACTGACAGAAATAGTAAACAAAAAAAGCTTAAGAAATAGAGGGAAGTTTTCTCTAGCTAGTAGAAGTTTTTAAAATGCTAAAATAATGAGAAATAAGAGGAGCATGATATTTGTCAAAAGAACTGGTAGATACAACTACATTAAACAATAGGGAATCTAGAACTAATTCATAGTATATGTAAAAGTGTAGTGTATGTGACATTTCAAATCAACGGAGAGAAGTAAATTATTTAGTAAGTGGTGCCAGAATATTTGGTTAACTATTTTAAAATAAAATGTGAGATTCCACCTTCATATCAGATACTGAAATGAATTCCAGTTGGATTAAAAGTTAAATATCATACGCACACACACATGAACAAAGAAAATATATGTAAAATTATTTTTGTTTAAAAAAAGAACAAAAAAAAAAGAGAGAGACAACAAAATTGAAAAACTTTTAGCTAGGTTGACCAAAAGAGAGGATTCAAATTACTAGAGTCAGAAATGAAAGAGGGGACATTACTATTAACCGTAAAGAAATCAATAGGCTTATAAAAAAACACTGTGGACAGTTGTGTGCCAATAAGTTAGATAACTTAGATAAAATTGACAAATTCCCAGAAAAAAACATATACTACTGAAACTGACTCAAGAAAAGTAGATAATCTGAATTGACCTATTTTATTACAAATAAAGAGATTGAATTACTAATTACGCACAAAGAAAAACCTAGGTCCAGATGGCTTTTCTAATAAATTCTACTAAGCACTTAAAGGATAATGAATAACAATTCCTTACAAAATCTTACAAAAATTAGAATAGGAGGGAAACACATTCCATCTCATTCTATGAAACCAATATATTACCCTGGTCCCAAAAGCAAAAAGATCTCATGAAGAAAAAAAAAACTACAGACAAATATCTTTTATGAATATGGATATAAAAACCCTCAACAAAATACTAGCAAATTGAAACCAGCAATATAGAAAAAAGAATTATATATTATGACCAGGTGGAATTTATTTCAGATATGAAAGGTTAATTTAACTTTGAAAATCAATTTATGTAATATACTCTGTGGATAAATATAATTCAAAAACAACAGGGTCATCTCAACAGAAGTAGAAAAAAATTTTATTAAATTCAATACTCCTTTATATAATAGAAATACCAACAAACTAATAATAGAAAAGAACTCCATAGCTGATATAGAGCATCTATAAAAAACCCCACAGCTAACATAATCCTTAATGGTGAAGAACTGCGTGCTTTCCCTCTAAGACCAGAAACAAGCTAAGGATGTTTGCTCTCACCACTTCTATTGAATGTCAGATTAGAAGTTCTAGAGAAGGTAATTAGGCAAAAAAAATAAAAAAAGGAAAAGGAAAAGAAAATTTAAACGTTGCCCAGACTGGAAAAAGAATAAGTAAAGACTATCTCTATTCACAGAAGACATAATCTTGTATATAAAAAATCCTAGGAATCCACCACAAAAGCTACTGGACTAATTAATGAGTTTAGCGAGTTTGCAAGGTACAATATTAATAAACAAAAATCAATTATTTCTGTACACTTGCAATGAGCATCTTAAAATTAAATTTTAGAAATACCATTTATAATTGCATCAAAAAAGAATAAAATACTTAACATACTTTCAGCTGACTGCTTTGTAAAAATTGATGAGTTGATTCTAATATTGATATGGGATTATAAGAGACCCAGAATAACCAAAGCAAGCTTCAAAAAGAATAAAGTATGAAGATTCACACTGCTTAATTGAAGACTTAAGTACAAAGCTACAGTGATCAAAATAGTGTGGTACTGGCATAAGGATAGACATATAGACCAAAGAAATAGAATTTAGAGCCTAGAAATAAACCCATGGTCAACAAGGATCCCAGGATTATTTAATGGGGGAAAAACAGTCTTTTCAACAAATATCTCTGGGACAATTGGATAGCCACATGAAAAAAGAATAGTTTTCCCACTTCCAAAAATTAACTCAAAATGGATCAAAGACCTAAATGTAAGAGCTAAAACTATAAAGCTAGTAGAAGAAAATGGATGGGTAAATACTGGTAAATTCAAGACCATCACCTTGAATTTGGCAATGGTCTCTTGGATATGACACTAAAAGCACAAGCAATAAAGAATAAATAGATAAACTGGATTTCACCAAAATTTTAAGAAACTTTTGTGCAAAGGACACTATCAAGATACTGAAAAGACAACCCACAGAATGGAAGGAAAATTTTGCTAATCATGTGTCTAATACAGGTTTAGTATCCAGAATATACAAAGTACTCTTATAACTCAACAACAAACAACAATAAACAAACAACAACCCCTAATTTAAAAATGGGTAAAAGACTTGAATAGACATTTTTCCAAAGAAGATATACAAATGACCCACAAGAACATGAAAAGATGTTCAATATCATTACTAATTAGGGAACGCTAATCAAAACCACAATGAGAAACCATTTCACAGCCACTAGATTGGCTATTATTTTTAAACATGGAAAATAATAAAATGACAATGAACACAGAGGAATTAGAACTCTTGTACATTGCTGGTGTGAATGTAGGATGATGCGGTCACGGTAGAAACCAGTTTAGCAGTTCCTCAAAAATTAAAGATAGGATTACCATAGTATCCTGCAAATCCACTCATAAATGTATACCAAAAATCATTAAAGACAAGTATCAATACATGTGCATGAATGTTCATAGCAGCACTATTCACAATACCCAAAAGGTAGAAGCAACAAAAGGTCTATCAATAAATGACTGAATAAACAAAGTTTGCTATATCCATATAAGAAAATATTATTTGGCTGTAAAAACACAACATGGATGAACCTTGAAAACATTATGCTAAGTGAAAGAAGTCATTCACAAAATATTAAATATTATATGATTTCACTTATATGAAATGTCCAGAGTGGGCAAATCTATCTAGACAGGAAAAGAATAAATGGTTGCTTAGGGATGGAACATGGGGAGGAGAGAATGGAGATGGAAGGGTGATAGAAAAAGGGTATAGAGTTCCTTGCTGCAGTGATAAAAATACTCTAAAATTGACTGGTGAAGTTTGCACATACCTGTGACTGTAATAAAACCCATTGCATTGTACAATGTAAATGGATGAATGAGTTATATGGTATGTGAAATATATTCAGTAAACCTGCTTAAGAAAAAAGGAAGAGAGAACTGGAGGAATGCGCACCAATATGTTAACTGAAAGTGAGATTGTAAACAAACAAATATAGCCAGTGGCTCACATTAAGACTTTATGCAGACTTCAAGGAAAAATAATTAAAAATCACTCCAGCTTTGGCCAAAATTGAGTAAAAGGAACTAAATTTACCCTCCTGCCTGAAGCAACAAGAAAAAAAAGCACGTAAAAACCATTCTCAAGACACTAGAGATCAAATAACAAAGGACAGTGATCACTAAAATACCGAAAACAAACAAGGTGAAGCCCCACCTGGATTACCTCAGTTTCCTGTCTTGAGTAAGTGCCCAGCAGACTCCCTGAATTGAGAAGATCAAAGCAGCGAGAATTCTCAGGACAGAACACTAAAGAGAAAACTACATAGAAAAGGAGACTTGTGGAGAGTTCCCCTCAAGTTTTCATCTGATTACTCATTAGCAGAGTCCCTAAGGATTACGTAGGCCAGGGAAAGAACTGCGTCAAAGAACCAGAAGGTACCCATGCCTGGTTTTCACACAGGTCCAGGAAAGTGTCTATTCCCACTGACCAGACAGAAAAAATTCATGATATCCAGGGCACTGGGTAGAAAATACAGGATCTCACCTCAATGTTGGTGAGTAACAGGCCCCAGACAAGCACTGCTGCAGCTGCACCTAACAAGTCTCACAAGTAAGAATAGCCACAATATAGAAAAAAAAAAATCATATAGTCTCAAAACTCAATAATAAGAGAACAAACAATCCAATTAAAAAGTACACGAAAAGATGTTCAAACTGTATGTCATCAGGGAAATGCAAATTAAAACCAAATGAGATACAACCTCACAGCCACTTAGATGGCTAAAATTTAAATGACTCTTCATACCAGTTGTTGGTGAGAATGTGGAACAACTGGAATTCTCATACACTACTGCTGCGAATGTAAGATGGTACAATCACCTTGGAAAACAGATGGCAAAAAGAAATCTACCATGTGATCTAGCCATTCCCTTCTAGATATTTACCCAAGAGAAAGCATATGTTTCATACAAAGACATACAGGAATATATAGCATCTTTATTTGATATAGATAAAACCTAGAAACAATGAAAATATCAACAGGTGCTAAATAAATTGGGACATTCTTACAATGGAATAATATTCAGCAATATAAAGGATTAAACTATTGATACATGCCACAATACAAATGAATCTCAAAATAATTATGCTGAGTAACTGAGAAGCCAGACTAATAGATAGATAATAGATAGATAGATAGATAAGTAAATAAATAAAAGCACCTCTACTGTATGATCCCATTTATATAAAATTTACAAAATGCTAACCAATATAGCAACAGAAAGTAGATCAATGGTTGCCTGGACACAGGCAGGAAAGGACAAGGAGGACAGAAAAAGGAGATTGTACAAAAGGCATGAGAGATGCTTGTAATTATAACTTCACAGATGTATACAAATGTCAAAACTTTTCCAATTGTACTCTTTAAATATGTATAATATATCAATTAAACTTCAACAAAGCAATTTGGAAAAAAGGTCATGCTGAGACAAAGTTTATAATTTTCTGTTATACAATGAAATCCATATTTATACCATACGTTTTACCTACTTTTTTCAATAAAAAATAATTGTAATAAAGAATCACAGCAATTTGTAATAAAATAAACCTTAGAGATTATTTAATAAATCACCTTCTTTTTCAGATGGATAAACTGAAACCGAGGTCACAATGTTGGTAACAACTAGGGAAGGATCTTGTCAGTACTCTTGAATACTCCACAATGTGTTGAATGTTTCAAACATTATAAATAAAATGTTCTCTGTGAACATGCAGACTATATATGTTATTACAATCACTCCTGAGCCTCATTCTCTTTTCATTCGTAGGTAAGTATATTTATAAATGTATACACTTATCTGAATTATTTGCACACTGTAAAAGCATTTACTTAGTGACCTTAAGTTTGAAATGAAATGCATTTTTTATGTGAATGAGCTTGACAGATATGTCTGGTAACAGAGGCTTATAAAATAGGTTGTATAATATTTGAATTTCTTTCTTACCATGGTTTGTGTAAAAAAAAAAAAAACAAACATAGACCATATCTTTACTTTGGCTATGTAATTAGATGTTTATGTAGTACGTATACTTAAAACAATCTAGGTTTATTCCCAACTGTGGTCAGTTGAACTAAAAGTAATTTGGTGCCGGCACATGAAAATGTGCCAAGATTGCAAACAGTCTTAAAAAGCAAAGTCAGGTCTTTTGAAACTATTCCTCACTATAGAAATCTAATAACTAGGATTCCTTGAAATACTAATGCAGTTGTTATTCATTATAGCAATGTGGAAGACACATTTCAGAGATCTGTTTTCAAAAAAATTAGACAAGAGGACTTATGTTTTCTGCTGTAATCAGTAAGTACTACAAATCTACATACTGTATTGAGCTTTTTACACCTCATTGCCCTCTTTTTGTTCTCCCTTTTCCCAAAAAAAAGGAAAAAACAAAGTCATATAATGGTCTCTTCATGTTTCCTCAAAGCTCCCTTTGCTCAGCACAATATTCTAGCAGGGCAGTAGAAAGCAGACTGAGTTCAAAAACTAAGAGGCTCCATACTTCTGTGCCAGTCTATGTATTACCTAAACCCAATGGGTTTTTAAGAGAAAAAATGTCCAATAAATATATATCAATATGCACAGTTACAACTAGCAGCATTCGTTCATAAGATAGTTTGAAACATTCCCACAGGTGCTGTGCTCAGCAAACATTAAGCAATAATCCTTTTGCTTACCCTTGAGGTGGAAATTTTCCCACATTAAAGGAATTGAGGATAATAGCAGTTGGCTGCACAAGTCTTGGCCTAGAAGAGCATATTTACCGCACTTTGCATTTACAATGGGCACATGAGAGATCCTGCTACCTAGTAAAAACCTCATCCTCAGTTTCTGCTAACATTTAATTCTATGTAGTTTAAAATTGATTTTTAAATGCTGTCTTGACCCAGTCTTGAGGACCTGGCTGAGGCTGGCCATGTCTTCTTCTTGAGTAGCCAATTAAGTCCACACCCTCAACTACCCTCTATATGGGCTCTCACACTCAGGGCCACTATACATTTGCTTTAATTGCCCTAGAACCAGGTACCAGACAACCAGGGATAGAACCTATGCCCACAGACACTGAAATTATTCAAATTAACCAATTCAAAACCTGCTTGCTCTGTATTGAATCTTCCTTCTCTCAGAATCATAATTAAGGTGCTTGCCCAAGTTCCTCTCCTGCTACGGAACTGTGGGCACAACAAAACATAAAAACTCCTTCTGGTTTCTCTCTCCTGATGTGTTCTGGCCTCACCATATCTTTCCCAAGATAATAAGGTTAAAACAGGAAGGCGGAAAGGAGGGGGAAAAGGAAGGTAAATGGAAGGAAGGAAGGAAGGAAGGTAAGGAGGGAAGGAAGGAAGGAAGGAAGGAAGGAAGGAAAGAAGGGAAGGAAGGAAGGAAGGAAGAATGGAAAGGATTTTAATTGCTTAAAAGTAACTTTTTTGTGTGCTGAAATTCAACTCAAATCACAGCACGCTTTTTATGAGAGAAGTTTCAAATGCATCAACAGTTTACAAAATATAGGCTATGTCTATTTATATACTGAGCCCTTAATGAGTTGGGTCATGTGTTTATATCCTATTATATTTATCTCACATAATTTTGCAAAAAGGCAAGTGAGGTCGAGCTACTCATATCTATATTAAAAGCAGAAATCTGAAGTACAGAGAAACATTAAACATTCTCTAAAATGATAGAGCTAGCAAATCATGAAGCTGGGATTTGAACCCAGGTTTCTCTCGATTCAAAATCTAATCTCTGAAGCACTGAGTGATACTACCCCCAAACAGCTGTTCACCCAACAAATATTTTTGAGCACTTATTATATGACAGACATTGTATTATGTGTTTAGAGAAAAAAGACACCAAATTCATCCTCAGATATTTATTTTCTAGTGACAAAGTAGTTAGTTATCTTATTTATCTATAAGAATCATATAGTTTGATAAGTATTTGGTAGAATTTTATCCAAAGTGCTCCAGAAATATAACAATTTACCTAATTAAGCATCACCTTATAGGGTACAGATTTCTAACACTGCTATCCTTTGACCCCTTCCTCCACACACAAACACACACACGCACGCATGCACACACTCTCCATGAAACTTGTTCTTTTGAATAGTTCTTCCTCTGCCCAAGGATGAAATCTCAAGAATATCTGGCAAATTTTTCTGAGCATTTTCAAGTACTAAAAAGTCCTTGCATCACTTTAGCCAAAGAAGTGTCTTCAGTAACTGAAAATGTGTAGTGCTGAACATTAATCAAACAGTATATGTAAAGTTAAAACTTCCCCAGCTCAAGCCTGCTCCAGCCCAGGGATCCTGCAGTGAGGAGCCATGTGTGGTCACTGGCACCTGCTTTAATTCTTCACTTTACCCTCTGCTCCCCACTCCTACTCACTGGATTCTGACACCCTGGGAGTCTGGGACAGGCAAGGAGGGCTGTTCTCTGAGCCGGTTGGATGTTACATTCATTAAGTAGTTATTTATGTGTCCCAGAATTCAGAATCCCCACCTGGAGGTCTCCTATCGCATGTCCCAGAACAGAGGTGATACCTGTTATTCCACTGGCCTCTTCCAAACTCCAACCTCAGCCCTGACAGACCAGGCTCCCCATCACAGATTTCTTGTTGAAATTCTATTGACAGCCCCATTACCAGACTGGCTCAAATGATGTTTCCTTCTTTGGCATGGTCCTTGGAGAAAATACCATCCTCCTGCCACTGGCAGAAGGTCAGCTTTCTCCTAATACAGTCCAATGGCTTCTCACCCTCAAAGCTCTTAGACCTGAGGAAGATGTCAGCCCACTGGGTACCCAGTTCTCCATAGAAAAGCTCTGTCTCCCATAGGCCTGAACTGAACAGGAAGCACTTGGCTGGCCTCTTTCATGATGAGTAAAAAGGAGAGGCACACCTCAGATCTTCAGCTTCTACTCAGTGCTTTTATTCCTAGGTGACCACATCCTGACATATCTAACATAGGTAGTCTGTCACCTCATTTTGGAATAGGGACATGTTCAGCAAATATTGTTTTGTTTTAAGCCTTTGAAGCCATAGTCAAAAATCAAGACAGAGTCTCATTTAGTGTTGTTTCAGAAACATAAAGTAGGCTCATTACAGTAAGAAGCATGTCGCACAGCAAAAATTGTCTCTATATGATCATTTTTCTAATATTTTCCATTAGGAAAAATGATTTTGTCTTCTAATTCTGACTCTGCTCCTAGAAATGCATTGTGAATTGAGTAAATAGTTAGTACTCAGAGTCTTGACCTAAAGTGGTTATTAAAAAGTCACTCCAAGAAATTATGGCTCTGTCATTTGAGGCTCACATACATCAATTGTCAAAGTCCAGAAAATAGGCAGAAGACTAAAAATTAGCCAGAGAGAAGCAGGTAAACCAACTTTAAATAAGCCTAAGTATCTGACATCATCCTCTACTCTACCTCTCCATGAGGAATTAAGAATTCTCACCTTTCCAATCTCAAAAGCAAGTCCTCCTTGTGTCCCAGTCTGGTCATGACTTCTACATCATTTTTTCTGTCATTCCTTACCCTGTTAACCTGGCTCATTAAGGAGTAAATCATCCAGGACTATTCTCCTCCCAAAGACAAGGACTGTTCTACATTTAAGCTGGAGTGAGGACCCTCATGCCTATTGGTAGACTTCTTTAAAGTGAGCACCTCCTGATTTATAAAAACCCTGTGCTCCTGGAACCACTATCTTCCCTGCCTAAAGGGACTCTGCCACCTCAACATGAATGTCCTTGTTAGCTAGCTGTTTCCTCAGCCTGGAATGGGACACAGGTCCGCTGCTACTTCATCAAAGTGTCTACCCAATCCCAGGATCCTACAGTATGCAAAGCATCAACTTGAGGGAAGTCTTGAAATGTTTTTTGCAGAAATTACTATCTTTATGAGAGTGCTGGCAAGTGAAATATGAACTCGGAAGATATCACATCATGCTATACTTTTTATCAGAACACAGTATCCCAAAGCAATCCAATTTAAATAGATTTATATTAAGTGGATTTTTCTGGTGCTAATTTTACTAGAAAATAGGAGACATACATACAATGGGATCAAAAATATAAACAGTGGTAGTCTTTCATCAGCAACAATAAACACTGCAAATAATAAAATCACGCCTTCAGAATTCTCAGGTAAAATCACTTTATATTGACGATTCTATACTCAATCAAACTACTAATAAATATGGAAGCAAAAGAATGAACTCTAAAGGTTTACCTTCCATGTACTCCTCCAAAAAAAAAAAAAATACTCCAGCAATATTTTAAAAGTGAAAAGAAGAAAGAAAGAGAAAGGAAAGCCAAGAAAGGAATGGACGGCATGAGGAGATTTCTGCTTTGTGTAATGAAAGACTAAGTAATTTAACCAAATTAAACCACACTCGGAATAAATATACAAGAGCTTGATAAAAATATAGGTACATTATTTAAAATATTTTTAAAGCATCAAAGATATATCAAGATACTGAGGTATTATAGGACAGAAATCCAAGACTTGAGAAAGGTTTGCCCTATGAGCATTTGCTGATCTGGAAGAGATAATTGATATGTGCTTTTGTTAGCCTTTTGTAACTACGGGGGAAAAGTCAGAGTTCAGGGCCTTCCCACCCCATACAGGGACTGGGACCCCCCCAAAGGGCTACTTCCTGAGAGTAGTGGCAAAAGAAAAAATAAACCAACCTTTGCCTAGACTGTGGCCCCTCTTCTTTGAAAAATCTCAGTAGCCCATAAAAATCTCAGGCTATGAGCTTGTAGTAAGGACACCCTAGAATGTGAGCACCCCTCTGTGGAGAAAGAGAATATCATCCTATGCTGCAAATTATTCTGACAAATACTTTTTCAAAACATGATGTCCAGAACACACCAAAGCTTGGAAAGACACCATGAGCAAGAACCAGCAGTGGTAAAAAAATAATCAAATAGTCATGAGCATTATCAGACACAGTAAAACCATGCTTACCACTCCCAAGGAGAAGAAAGTAAGTGATAAAAATTTCAGTAGGGACTGACAACCATAAAAAGTGACTTGGCAATTTCAAAAAGAAACAAATTGAAATTTGAGAACTGAAAAATCCATGAACAAAATTAAGAATTCAATGGAATTCAATAACATATTGGACACTTGAAGAAAACAGTAAAACTGAAAACAGGTCAGAAAACACTCTCTAAACTGTAGCACACAAGCTGCAAAAGATGAAAAACATGGAAGAGAATGTAGGACAGAGAATTCCATGAGAAATTCTAAGTTCTGACTTCTCGATGAAGAAAAGAGAGAATGAAGACAAGCAATTGTTTGTGGCAATTTGGGTTCAGAATTTTCCAAAGTTGATAAAAAATATCAGATTTAGGAATCCAAAAAAATCCCAAGCAGAGTAAGTAAAAGGAAATCCACATCTAAACACCATAGTAAAACTGGATAAAACCAAAGAAAAAAATTTAATGCAGTCAGTTACTTGTCTTTAAAGAAATAACAGGAGACTGACAGGCAATTCTCAACAGCACAACAGAAGTCAGAAAGAAACTGCAAATCTAGAATTTGTCACCAGCAAAAAAAAGACATTTTCAGATGAATAAAATAATTGAAAGACTTCACCATTAGGAGACCTGCAACTAAAGGATTTGTAGAAGATGTTTCCAGAGAAAAGGGAAATGATTGCTGCAGAAGATTAGGAGCCAAAAAACACAAAATGAATAAAAAGTAAAGAAAATTGAAAATTTGTGAGTAAATCTCAGCAAACACTGACTCATAAGAAATAATAGGCTGTAAATGGGTCAAGTGTTCTAAGCTCCTTGTATTAACCAAGAGGAGAGTAAAATTATCCATTTATTAGACATTGGAAGTCAATGAATGACTCATTAGGAACTTCTAGGATGAACACTAACGAAGAGGGAAGAGCCTAACACTGCCAACTAAAAAACAGTGGAAAAATGATTTAAAAATCAACTGAAAGTCAAGAAGGCCAGAAGTTGTGAATCCACAGGACTTGAGGATGGTGCCTGACCACAGTTTCTCTCTTAGTATCTGGTGCTCCATAGTCTCTAGCTATCAGAGTTGATACTAAATCAATTTGCTGGGAAAAGCAAACATTCAAAGATTCTGGTTGTTTTTGTTTTTTTTTTTTTAACACATAAGTGCTTGATGATATGAGGAATGCCTCAATTTTTTCATAAATCATTTCACACACTTGCTATGATAAGCACATCATATTCAAGATAGTCATTTCTTATATCCTGGAAAAGCATAGCAGATATGGAGGCTCCTTATGAGACCCTGGAGATGCTCCTTCTGATTTTAATTCCTCATAAAGTAAAAATGAAAAATTGAGCTAGTCACAGCAGCAAATTAGGTTATTCCTGAAGAGATTAAAGATTTAATGGTAAAGCATGACATAAAGAGGTAACATAAAGTCTAGTGGCAGGATTCCTCACCAAAGTGCTTTGTTGCATAAAAGAATCAAGGAAGTTAAAGATAACCAGCAAATGAATTAAAGATGTAGTCTCTGATTGAAGCATCTTCCACTATGTTTATAAAATTACAGAGGAACAAATTTCCGTAAGGTGCCTCAGATGTTTTTACTTGCATTATTTATTCTGAGTTTTTCTTTGTGATCACAATCAAAGATCTCAATTAATCTTTCACCACCAATTTATGCTGACTACAGGACTACTTGCTTCTGTCATCAAAATCTTAAAATTTGTATGTCTGTTTTTGTGTATCAACATTTGCAGTTTAGCTTTATTTCCACTCTATGTGTGATGGCCTTTAAAATGTCAACTGCCTCTTGTTCTGAAAGCAAAGTAGAAGAAACTAAAAACGATTAAGTAATAAAACATGCTTATTCTTCTATCTTCCAGGTTATCAGCTAAAACTGTCATAGGTAAATCACATGGGAAATTTTGATAAGAAACAATATAAAAATATACATGATTTTTGTAATGTAACTAGTTTTTTAGAAGAAATAATTCCAAAACAACATATTCTTTATTGTTAGTAGCCAAGATGGAGTAACAAAAATCAGATTTGCTGTCTGACCATAAACAATTAGAAAATCAAAGAAAAGTAAAATGACAATTTTCAGAGTAACAGCAAGACAGGACTGTGACCCATGAAAGAAGAGAAAACAAGCAAGATGAGCCCCATTATTGCTAAAGCATATATCCTGGGAGGCAGTCACCAGGCTATACTGAGGGGGATAGGAGTAGGAGTTGCAACATAGCTGGGCAGTCCTGCTAAACAGAGAAGACAGAAATGAGAGCGCAAGAAGATCAAGACAACTAGAATTTGTAGGGCAAAGTACAAGAGAAGAGGGAGTTGCACAGAAAGAGAGCTCTAGAAATCTGCGGAAGGGTCCGTTTGAGTCTATGGCTGAGATGACTGCACAGTAGAGAAAAGCCCCTGGAAGGGAGTGGTTCAGAAACCATTTCCTAACCATACATGGCTGGGAATTGTTTATGTTCCTACCAGCCAGAGTGGAAAGATCTTTTAATAAATGAGGCATCAAGTAAAATCTGCAAAAGTGTATTGCCTAGTAATAGAGCTACATTAGCTTTCTACTAAAGGCCTAATAAATTAAAAGCGACCTCAAAACATTCCAACGGATACAAAGTTATTTACCGAATACCAAAATAAAATCCAATAGCATTAAAAGAAAAAACTAAATCCAGCACCAGAAATGAACAATTTACAATGTCTGGCATCCAATAAAAAAAATTACCAGGACTGCAAAAAGCAGGAAACTATAAACATAAGATGAAATATCAATCAATAGTAACAAACTCAGTAACAGAAACGAAAGAACTAGTGGACCAGGATGTTAAAAATGCTTCATATTTCAAGAAGGGAGAAAAAATATAGGCATGCCAAGGAGAAAAATGGAAGATATGGAAAAAAAAAAAAAAGGCTCAGACCAAACTTTCAGAGATAAAAAATATATTTGAAATTTAAAATACACTAGATGAAATCAACATCATATTAGATACGCAAAAGAAAAAAAAGATCAGTAGATCTGAGGATATAGTCATAGAAACTAAAATGAACATAAAAGAAAAAAACTAAAAAAAATCTGTGGAACAAATATCAGGCACTCTAACATATGTAATAGTACAAGAAAAGAGAGACAGTGAACAGAAAAAAAAAAAACTGTTTAAATAAATAATGGTCTCTGTGAAATTTTATGAAATAATATACACATCTGATGTAGGTAGGAGGCAAGAGAGCTAAAAGTTAAATCAAGCTATATTCAGCGACTGCAATAAGCTGACCAGCCCTGCAGCCAATCTACAGGAAACTTGCAGAACGAAGGAAGATTTCTGCTGGAATTGCTAAAAACCATTTCTCTCATATTGTGAAGGGAAAACAGTCTTTGAGTCCCACAACACACAAAATAAATCATTCACTTCCTATGGTTAAAATCAGGGGAACCTATGGATCAAAGGCTAAGATGCCAGCAGGCCTTTACACTACATATTCTTACCTTTTCACACTACATACACGTATCCTACCTCACTGTATGTTCATATGAAAGGAAAGGAGTAATGCTTTTAAGCTGTAATTCACAGAAACTAAGAATAATATATAAACTGGATTCCCCCCCTCAGGGCTTTGTTTCTTGTCTTGGCTTCTTGTCTTGGTTTTCTCTTGTCTTTGCTTTTCCCCTTCTCTAATAAACTTTCCTTTGATTCTAACTTTCTTTCTTGTGCTCAAAGAACCCTCTCTCTCGTACAGGCCTACTCAGGCGAAATTTGCCCTGTCCTGCCTCATATCCATCGATCCAAGTTCGATGAATGTCAATCAAAGAAATATTAAAAAAACAATGCCAAGGCATATCAAAATTAAATTGCAAAACAGACATTGATAAGATCATAAAAACAGCCAGGAGGAAAAAAGATACATTATATATAAAGGAGCAAGGATTGAAATGACAGCATACTTATCAAAAACTTTTCAAACCAGAAGACAATGGAGAGACATTATACTACTAAAAGAACAAAATTGTCTTCTAGAATTTTTCAGCCAGGAAAAAAAAATCTAACAAAAAGAAAGGTAAATAAAGCCTTTTGCAGAAAAAATAAAAGTTGAATTTATCCCTAGCGCCTGTACTGCAAAAACAAACAAACAAACAAACAGTTAAAGAAATGTCTTTAAGCAGAAGGAAAATTATACCAGAGGAAAATTTCACTCTATGCAAAAGAATAAGGAGTGCTAAATGGTAAACATGTGAATAAACAAAAACATAATTTACTCATTTTTAAATCTCTTTAAAAGTTCATAACATTTTAAAGCAAAATAACAACCTGGGATTATGTGGTTTATAGCCAATGTAAAAGTATAGTGTATGACTATAATGGTAGCAAGGATGGGTGGGAACAAATGGAAGTATATTTTCATAAGGGTCTTAACAATAGAGGGGAAATGTTATAATAGTATTTGAAATAGAGTGATAAATTAAAGATGTAATTGTAATCTCTATAAAACAACTAAAATCTAAAAATAAAACAGAAATAGCTAAGAAACTGATATTAAAATAAAAATGGAATTGTTTAATATTTGAGTAATCCAAAGGAATCATAAAAAAAGGAAAAAAGGAACAAAGAGCAGAGGAGACAAACAAAAAACAAGTAGCAAAGTGGTAGTTTTAAACCCAGCCATATCACTAATTATAGTAAATGTAAATGGTCTAAATACAATCAAAATGCCAACCTTGTCAAATTAGATAGAAATGAAGCTTCAAACTATATGATATCTACAAGAAACCATTTTAAATATTAAAAACTAATAGGTTAAAATTAAAGTGATGGAAAGATTATAAATCAAAATTAGTCATGAGAAAAGTGGCATGACTACTACTCTCAGAAAAAGTGAATTTCAGAAAAGAAAATATTACCAGGATAAATAGGTTTCTTTTGTGATAATAAGGAGCTCAATTTATTAAGGGGATAGAAAGTCTTAAATGCTTATGTATCTAATAACAGAGCTTTAAAATTCATGAGGCAAAAATGGGTATAATAGCATGGAGAAAGAGATAAATTCAAAATTATAATTGAGGATTTCAGTACTCATCTTTCAATTACAGTAGAATAAAACAGCAAATAAGTAAGGATATAAAAGACTTGAATTCCACTATAAGCCAACTTGACTTAATTGACATTTATAGAAAACTACATCCCAAGACAACAGATTAACATTCTCTTTTAATGGTCCATAAGTCTTTCACAAAGATAAACAATATTCTTTATCATAACATTTTAATATATAGAAAAAGATTGAAACATACAAAGTATTTTTCTGACTACAGGAGAATTAAACTAGGAATTCTAATTTCTAACAAAAACTTAATTGTTGTTTAATATTTGGATATTAAACACATATTTTGAACTGTGAAAATTTCAAAAATATAACATATCGAACTTTGTGAGATGCATGTAACAAATGCCTTAGAGGAAAAAAATAAGTGCTTATATCAGAAAAGAAATCTAAAACCCATGATATAAGCTTCCACATTAATAAACTATATAAAAAAAAGAGCAAATTAAACCCAAAGAAAGCAGAAGGAAGGAGGTAAGAAAAGTGAAAGTAAAAAATCAATAAATTAGAAAACAGGAAAACAATAGAGAAAATTAATGAGATTATAAGTAATGGTCCGAGAAAATGAGCCCTTCAAGGATGTGATTCTGGATCCCTCACTGGTCAGGCAATTGGCAGGCCCAGGATGATAATACATGTGTGGTGAATAGCCCCTCGGAAGTGCAGACACATCACAATTACCATGACTCTTACCTGGGCTGAACTGGAATGAGGCACAGGTGGGAGGGGAAACATGTATGATTATCCAGTTATTCTGGCATTTGGGCCTTTTTCACTCATTAATTTTTTTTATTTTTCTATGTCTAACATAAATTACTTTTCTAGTTAAAAAGACATTTTTAAGAAAAAAAAATGCATGCCAAGATTTGGCATTATCAGGAATAGACACCATGAAGGAAATCTCTAAGATCAAAAGGGTTTAACCTATACCTAAATATCAGAATAACTGCGTTTTAGAACCCAAAGTACTTCAGAGATAAACCATATCAAGCAGTTTATTTTACAGATTAGGAAGCCAATAAATATAGAGCTAAAGAAGATTTTCCAAGGTCACACTCAAGTTGGTATAAAAGTTAAAACTAGAACTAATAGTGGCAGAATTTTCCACCTATAAACAAGAACATATGATCTGATTAGGTTCTGGCAACAATTCAGGAGAGAAAGATCATCTGAAAAACAGAGTTTGAAGGTTAAAAGAAACTGGCATCATCAGAACACTTAGGTAATTTACGGAGTTTATGGGATGCAATATTTAAAATTGAGATTATTTGAAATATATTGTAAGCACATAAAACTTTCTTTGGTGTAGTTCCCCCACATACACACTTTTTTGCTTTATCAGAAAATATATTGAGCCTGAATAATTTTTGTATATAATGCTCTCGTCCTTTCTTCCTCAATTTGGTTATAAATCACAAGAAGGTAGATTTTCTCTTCGCTTGATCATCTCCCTGCAAGAATCCTCTATAGACATTCATTCACTTAATATTTGTTGATTTTGCTTCTGTATATAGGCACAAAGAGCTGAAAGGAGGAAATACCAAAAAAAAAAAAAGTAGAACCATGAATATTTCCTTGCACTATGATTCCAACGTTCCTACTAAATGCTCATGAGAATTATCCTAGATTATGCATTTGAGAGGTAGATAAAACATTTGGGAAAAGCTAATTGTAACACCTCATGCCTTGATATCTGTGTGCCCTCTGGTAAGGCTCTAAGCACATCCACTCTCTCCTACAAGACCATGTTGGCATCAGCCATTAATAAGATACACTGTCCCTTTTTTACACTCTCTGGCAATAATCCTTCCTACCAAGGATACCCTTCATTATCATACAGCCACTCAGCACATAGCCACTCGGTCCACGTGGCATGGCCACCCACGTGCAGCTCGCCATTAAAACTGAAGCCAGCATACACCATCATTTCACTCTTGTTAGTGCCAGTAGAACCACAATGATCACAATTTATTCAAACTAAACCCAAATCTTCCATGAAGGAAAAGAAATGGGCCTTGTTAAAGGGAAGAAGAAAGGAGAGAGTTAGAGTTCCCTCAAGACTCCTTACAATTTAAATTCTGCCTGGATCTTTATGGATCTCAAGTGAAAACAGAAATCGAAAGAAGAAGGGAGAAAGGCAGCTTTGGACAGGGCATGGCAAATTGGAAAAGAAATTTGCAACGAGGAATCCCCACAGACAATTAGCTTAATTATTCCATGAACCTCCACTGTATTCCGTGTATATTAATTGTCGTTACTGCAATTAGACTAAATAGACTTGAACATTTCCATAAAATCGGTTACATTATATAGAGCCTTTATTTTCAGTGGCATTTGGATAGCGATTCAGCTGTTATCTTACATGCTAGAAGACATTTTCTTTTGATATTTAAAGTGCACAAGGAGACTAATGCTATACTTAAATCTCTGTGGGGGAAGGTATAAATGAAGAAAATATAAATTATTATATAATTTCTCCCAATTCTGTAACCTATATTCTGCCCCTATACAGTTCTTGATAGCTATATGTGGACTTTAAATTCACCTTTGATAAATATGTTTTGAATATCAAATTCTGCGCTGTTCCAGAAAAAGTAATTTTAACAAACATAATTATCAAGAAACTGGTAATTAATTTATTGGTAATGAAGATAACCTAACACATAAAGATTTCCAGTAATTAGACCTGGGCTCTTGAAATGGGCTGAAATGAAGTGGGCCACTGTGCAAGTCCATGACTGGAAACACTCAGAAGGCAGGGAAGCTAGAAAGGAGATTCCTTTCTGGAAAGGAGGTTGGACTAGGTGATTCCACACTTGTGTTATGTACCTGAATTTCTAGTCAAGGTTACATGGAAATTAAGACCGAATGTGGCCTGCTCGTTTAGCTGTTGTGGCCCTCGGCAAGGAAAAACTCTACATCTGACTTCCTTTGTATGGAGTGCTGGTAGGTGGTAGGATCTGCTCATGTGATTGGATGAGACACAAGTTCCCTGTCTGCTACCTATGAGTTGGCTGTTAAATGCAAAGGCCTTCATATATCCCCCTTCTTTGCTTCAGAAGCTGACCTACACACACCAACTCTCTCTCCAAGAGGACTCCATATAGAAACCAAATGGATCTTAGCACTGCGGCTTGTGGTGACTACATTACATTCAAGTGTCCTATCTAGTTCACTACAACTGATTTTGGGGTTAACTTGGAGAGCGGAAATCCCAGGTGAAATGACACCAGTAAAACTGTGGTTCAGATATGGGACACTATGAGAAAAGGACCCTGGAGGAAACAGGCAGAGAGAGGTAGCCAGGACTATCATTTATGCTACACAAGGGCTCCAGATTCAGAAGACAACACTCACATCATAAATAAGCTTTATCATTTTGAACCATTGTCATGTTTTTATCATAATTTATTAATTCCAAAATAGGTACTTGGTCCATTCATTATGACAATTTCTTAGCAGATAGTAGTACTATATCTTGTTCTAACAAACAGAATATTGCAACCATTCCCAGACAAAGAGGACACACATGTCTGATAATCAAGACCTTGTCAGTCGAACATCTAAAGTAACTTGTGTTTCTCACAAGGAATTACATTCACATTAGTATATTAAGAGGTAAGTATCTGAAAAGTGTGAGCCACAAAGTCTTCTACTGGTTTTAATGCACAGGTTAAATGTGATGTCGTATATAGTGCAGGTCATAACATCTGCTATTTGTTTGCTGTATCAGAGTAGTATTAATCAGATAACTGAAACCTGCAAAAACTTTCTTGATGACGTAAATCATTATGTAACAACAAATATTTATTTTCCAGTAATAACATACAAAGTTAAGTATTAGACACAATTATAGATTACTATGTAATCATTCATGTAACATGGCATTTGATTTTTTTGTTATGGAAATTCTGGCGGTACAAAAATAAACTCATCAAATATTGCAGTCTCCTGCTGCAAAAGACATTATTTAATGCTATGTGCAAAATGTAGAGGAACCAAAATTTAGTCAGAAGTATCCTTTAAAGACTCAAAAGAAATAAGAAATTCTTTGAAGAAACATGAAGCAATACTACTTACTAAAATTATATCATTGATGTTGAACCAATTTCAGTTTCTTGACTCTGACATCAACTTCTCCAATATTGAATTACCAGAAAAAAAGAGGAAGGTTTATTTCACTCATAATGCACTGTTAGCCAGCTATGATCCAAAACTAAATTTCAAAAGCAATTTTTCCTATATTGAATATAACAGTTATCTTAAAAGGCTATGATAATAGAGAATGTCATGACTTTTCTATTGTTCTAGATATTTACTAATTGAAGTGTACTTAGACTAGCAAAATCAACAAAAAACTAGTTACCTGGGAGATTCTTAGAATTGTAGTATCTCAGGACCCCCAGACTTACTGAATTAGAATCTGCATTTTAACATGATCTCCAAAGGATTCAGATGCATACTATAATTTGAGAAGTTACTCCTCCAGATGACATATATAATTTGAAAATTATGATGAATATGAATTACTACAGCTTTGGAAAAATATATAATTTATATTGATTGATGACCGTAGTAACGAATATGGTTGCTTCATGATATCACTAAGTTTAAGTCAATTTTTAAAAATCATTTATATCTCTCATTAAGATATTATATTTCCCTAGTGATTAGTAATTTGTACAGCTTTTCATGCTCAACATCACTAATCTCAAAAGAAATCAAACCAAAACCACAAAGAAATACTACCTCACACCTGTCAGGATGGTCATTTTCAAAAAAAGTAGATAAATGTTGGTGAGAATGTGGAGACACTGGAATCCACATACACTGTTGGTGGAAATATAAAATGGTGCAGTTGCTATAAAAAAACGGTATGGAGATTTCTCAAAAAAATTAAAAGTAGAACTACAGTATAATCCAGCAACCCTGCTTGAGTATTTATCCAAAAAAAAAAAATTGAAATCTAAATCTAGAAGAAATATTTACACTTTATGTTCATTGCAGCATTATTAACAATAATCAAGATGTGAAAACAACTTAAATGTCCACCAATGGATGAATGGATAAAGAAAATGTGGTATATGCATTCAGCCTTAAAAAAGAAGGAAATCTGCCTTTTGAGACAACATGAATGAACCTTGAGGACACTATGCTAAGTGTTATTTCATGGAAGGGCAAATACTGCATCACCCCACATATATGAGCATCCAAAACAGTGAAATACATAAAGACAGAGAGTAGATGGTGGTTGCCAGGGACTGAGGTAAGGGGAAAGAGGGGATTGCTACTCAACAGGCATGAAGGTTCAATTATGTGAGATGATTAAGTGCTGGAGATCTGCCTATCATAAACAATATTGTATTTGTACATTTAAAAATTTGTTGAGGGCAGATCTCATGTTAAATGTTCTTACCATCATTTTTCTAAAATGCTTTATAACAGCATGTATAGTATGGTCAGACTTTGCTTTAAAAACTATTATATATTCTAAAATCGAGTGTGTGTGTGTGTGTGTGTGTGTGTGTGTGTGTGTGTGTGTGTGGTTTCAGCAACATTTATCAGGCACGTCCAAATATTTTTATAGCTCTCAGGACATATTTAACTTTCCAATATTAGTCACCAGTGGAGAAAATATCTTCTTCAAAATTAAAATGTATAAACTCCTTAAGGTCTAAAATGTCACAAAAGAGATGTCATCCAAGCCTAGGGATCATTTCTATAGAAAAGGAGATATTGGAGAAAGTAAGCATTCAACCAGCCATAAGTAATTTAATTTCTGTGGAAGGAAGATATTTTTTTGAAATAAATTTTTATATCCCACTGGCTATTTTTACAAAGTTCGTTAAGAATTCAAGACATCTATTATTTTATGTTTAATAATTCAGTTGGCATAATTCCTAAAGAACAGCTTCATGTTTGTAATTTTTTTTGTTGTTGTTAAGGAAGATGCACTTTTTTCTAAATTTGTACAAAAGTGTCAAAAGGCAATAGCAGCCTTGGAGGTAGCATAGCACACAGAAGATAACCCTGAAAAAGGGTTAAGAACCAACACTTAGGCCGAAGTTTATTATCTGACTCCACACCTACCAGCTGAGTGATCTTGGGTCCATGCCCTCCCCTATGTGCCTTAGTTTCCTCATCTGCAATGTGGGATTGATACAGTTTAAGTAATTGTTATATATGAAGCATTCAGTGCCTGGCACATAGGAAGTGCTAAAAAAATATTAGCTATTGCTAGAATTATTTTTTGTGTAAATTAAAGTACATATCACAGTTCTTAAACTCTAATTAGCTTGCAGCATATGGTTTCTGTTACTATTATTAGAATCATCCTGTTCCAGCAAACTAAAGAGAAATGAGAGGGAAAACAACCTTCTCGCTGAAACTTTGATGTGAGCCTGGCACACCACCAATTCAGTTTTGAAAGTGTCGGTTTTATTCATTCATCTGAGGCAAGAATACATTATGAATATGGTAACTTTCTTCTTAATACCCATCTTGCCTCTGTTTTTAGAAAAATCTAGTTCACCCATAATTATTCCATTCATTAAAATGCTAAATGCTTAAGATACACTGGTGAATAATACATGATTCCTGCGCCAAAGGATCTCTCATTAACGGAGGTAATTATTAGTGTGGATAATAGCACAGTAGCTAAATTATCAGTAGCTTTTTCTAATCACCACCACCACAGGTTTTAAATTCCAGAAACAGAATGACCAAGTAGAAAAAGACCAGCTCTAGGAAATATCACAAGGGTAGAACCCACTAACTTAAATCTTTGATTCTTGTCCTAAGTTTGGCCTATCTTTGGTATCATAACTTGCACAAATGATATTTTGGGGAAAGAAAACTCAGATCTTGATTGACAACGTGCATTAGAAACGTTTTCTGGTATCCTCTTAGGTCTAGAGTTGCTATTAGGACTGACACAGATTTTTAGAGGTTTTATCTAGTGGAAACATTGACTCACTAACTATATTATCATATTAAAGTAACATGTACTATTTTCCCACACTCCAGGATCTCAATGTCCTTGTCATCACTACAGAGCCAAGGTAGGAAATCTCAGCTAATGAGCTATCTCCACACCCCAACAGAGTGACATGACTGGAGGGGTTAAAGAAGAATGTTCTCTGGCTTCATTTGCCCAGACTGTTTAAACAGAACAGTTACTGGAGTATTGTGGCTACTATAACCAGTGAATAACCACACAGAGATACAAACTTGAGATCCTTCAGGGGCAGATAACCCATGGCAACAGGGACAGACACCTCTTAGCCCCCAGGCCCCACACAACTCTGATATATCCTCAGAGAAGCCCTGTAGGTATCCGTGACCTTCCATCCTTGAGGCTACTGTCTGCCTCAGTGTCATCAGCCAGGATGCTCCAGAAGCCCCTTGGCAAGTATCACAACACCACTTCAGCATACTGACTGCCATTCTTTGTCTGACTAAGCCTCATACGCTTTTGGATTTTACTTTAAATTTTTTTCCAGGGGTTAAAATAATGACATTCTGACTGCTTCATCAGTCCTACTCCCAACAGTGATCTAACGTAATTCGTTCCACCACTGTGCTTTTATTTCATTCTCCTCACTCGCCAATACTATTTTTTTGTTGTTGCTCTTAGCTCACCTTTTGGATCAGCAGGAATGTCAGTGGCAAAAGAAGCTGACCTGATAGAGTTGTGATATGGCTATAGATAAGCAATGTTAAACAAGAAATGAGCTGGACGTGTGTTATGGACTGAATGTTTGCAATCTCCACCCCCCCCCCGCCCCCAAAAATCCATGGTGAACCCTACAATGTGATGGTATTTAAAGACAGGACCTTTGGGAGATAATTAGGATTGGAAGAAGCCATGAGGGTGGAGCCTTTATGAGGATGGAGCCTCTTGTGTTCACTCTCCCCCACCCTGTTTGTGTGTGTGTGTGTGTGTGTGTGTGTGTGTGTGTGTGTGTGTGTGTGTGTATACACTGAGAAAATTTGCGAACACAGAGAGGGCAGCCATCTGAAAGGTGGGAAGAGGGTTCTCACTAGGAACTAAATTGCCCAGCACCTTGATCTTGGATTTGTTATTAAGACATCCCATCTATAGTATTTTGTTATGGCAGCCTGAGCAGACTATTAGTGTGGAATAGACCCAGTGCTATTGATCTGAATATCAATGTAAACCTTCAATATTCTGTGTCCTTCATTAACACTGAAGCATGTCAGGAATTATTTTTTTGCTAATGTACTTATAAGTAAAAGCTTACAGAATTATGAAATCAAAACTATACTTAGAAATGCTTATAATTGACACTTTTGTTAAAAGACTGCATTACATTAAAATAGAATTCTTTTAGAAATTTGAAGCTGTGCAGTCATCATAAATTTAAGCATAAACATGTTTCATGATGCACTAGGAGAATGGCTACAAAAATCCAATGCATCAAAAGTACAAATGTAAAATTAAATTTAACAAAAATAAATTATTTTCAATCACTTAACAAATTTAATAAAATTCCTTCTCGATGTACTTGGTGCTAGGTGTTGTCTGTGCAAAGGTTGGCAGAGGAGTAAGAAATCAGGTAATAAGTAAGGCATGGCCCCCATCCTGAATGGGCCTGACCCCGACATCCTCACCCCTGTAAAATACTCATCTGAATAAGCTTCTGCAATAATCAAGTTGCCTGTGTCCATTGTAGACATATTCAATACTGACTCCATATTTCAAATTCTGACATCTATGATGTCTATTGTGATTTCAAATCCGCAGTGTGAAATTTATATTCTTATTCACAAAGTGAGCATTTTTCAAGTATAGAGATAGGAATCAATTTGATTTTTAGAGTTAATGCAGCCTACTAATGTGTTTATGCAAAAAAAAAAAAAAAAAGAAGGGGAAAAGGCTCAGCTTAAAAATTTTTCACTTAGATGCAAAAACAGACTATTCAAAGGCTCACAGGCTGCATTTAAGGCTCTGCATTGAATGAGACACCGTCTGCTTGTCACTAATTTATAGAGTTTTATGTAGCTGGAAAAGAATGATCAAATATCCATCCAGAGCTAGTTGTACCATCTATTTTTCTATAATGCATAATACAAATACATATATTTATTTTAGAAACTACATAGAATATTTTACCAAAAGAAATATACTTTTTGAATTTATTTAATCTCTTAATTACATCTTCCAGCAGGGAAAATGTATTTTCTCCTTCAAAGAATATTGGAGTTGAGAGCTTATTCACATCTGTTTCACATTTGCTTTTTTTTTTTTAAGTAAACTTTATTGTCACCTCCACCCATGCCTAGAGGAAAATAAAATGGAAGTTCCAAAGCACATCTAAATGGGTTAGGATCCAAAGAACTTCTTCCCCTACCAGGACAGAGATGAACTCCTGTCTATGGGATCAAAGGTGGATTTAAGAGACATGATACCAGTCCCAGCTAATCTCTCATTGTAAAATATCTTCTTGTTCAGATTTTCATGCCCGAAAAGTATATAGAGGGCTATTATATTTTTTAAAAAAGACTGTTCAGATAGTGACTGATTCTAGAACAATTCAAAATTAAAGCATGTGACATAAACTTTTATTTAGGCAGGAAGTAAGGATATAAAAGGCTTTACTCTTCTTCAACTATTCATTGGTATGTAAATGGTATCCAAGTGCTGTAGCAGTTCTAGGATGCTGTCTTGCTAAAGTAGTTTTCATTTGAGATAACATCAAAAAAAAGGTAATGAGCAGATATAAAGTTCACATGCTGCTAATAAAAAGGAAAAACTGAGAAGCACAGCTGAGAGGTGTATGAACAAACCATTACTTTAATATCCTTTATAATAAATATTAAAACTGTTCATTTTTTTAGAGGCAGAACTTCTTTTGAGAGAGCACAAGTCACCAATAAATCCTCAGGAAGAGGAGTGGAATGAACTACAGAGCACAGGGAATAAAAATGACTGTAGATAGGAGAGGCCCTCCACCAATCCAAACAAGAGAAAGAAGCAGAATGGACCTGCACTCTCTCTTATCCACAAGTATAAACTTTAGTCAGCTTCCATGGATCAACTTGAGTGCCTTCACCTGAAAACCTCCCCTGATGTCCCCAATCAAATGCACCTGCTCCCCTCACGTTGACTTATTTAATAATGAGGGCTTCACGAGAGCTTCTCCTCTCTGAATATCAGAGCCTAACAAATTGCTGGTACATAGTAAGTACTTAGTACTTACTTTTTGGAATCAATGAATTTCTGGAAAGGTTGCTTTGGTATATCTAAATTTTTCCTCTTCAATATTTCCATCACATTTTTTCAGGGAAGGAGAAAATATCTGACCAGGGATACCTTAGGTTGAAAATTCCTTGGGGAGGGACCCAGAATTTCTTCTAGCTTCATATTCACAGGGCGTCAGCACAGCAGCTAGCTAGCCAAAGTAGCTGTTCAATAGTAGTTTGTTGATGATGACCTGATCGGGTCCTACAATTCATTGGTGTTCCACCTTCCACTGTTCCTGACTCTTTTCATATCCTCACTTCCCAATATATCCAGACCATATTCCAAGGTTTAGCATTATAATCACTGTGGTACATACACTATGAGCTCTCTCCCGGTCTTGTCATTTTGCTGTATCTGTTTGGCAAAATCCAACCCTGCTTAGAACTAAGTTTCCATCTACTGCCCACCTGCACCTAAGTAACTAAATGTGTATAAACTATATAAAATGCTCAAAATACTGACTGTTCTCTTTTTAAGCTCATAATCAACCTCAAATGGGTCCACAGTTTCACCCAGGAACCATATTGTATTTCCCAGGTCATTCACTCTCCAACCCTTCTAGATGATTATATTCCCCTTCTCAAACCTGCATCACCTCCTCTCCCTCACTCTCATCAGATTAAGAAAAGATAACCTTGGTTCCTACGGAGAAAATAGAAACAATCCAAAAAGAATTACAAAATTTCATGTCTTCCCAACCATTACTTCCAGCCCTGCCTTACTTTCTGTCACCTTTATGGACGAAATGTTCTTACTTGTATCACAGCCAGTCTTCTACTTGTTCACTCAATCCCATCCCTCTTACCTACTCAGGGACATTTCTTTAGGAATTCTTTCTTATCGCTCCAATTTTTCTTCTCCGCTATTTCTTTTCTATTTGTACACAAACATACTATCATTTCTTGATCTTAAATAGACACACTCACCCCATCTCTTATACTACATCCCCCTCAAGCTACCTACAATTTTACTGCTTTTCTACCCTTTGCAAAAAAATACCTCTAAAGAGTTGTGTATACTTGCTGTTTCCAATTCATCTCCTCCCCTTCTCTCTGCAACTCACTCCAAATCCTACCTTTATCCCCACCACCTTTTCCCCCATGACCTGCATGTTGCTGAATCCTCTCAGCCATTCTTAGTTTTCATCTTACCTGAACTATTGAAAGAGTTCGATATAGTTGATTACTCCTTCTTCTGAAACATTTTCTTCACTTGACTCCAAGAAACACACATTCCTGGCTTTCTCTCTATATCCATGGACACTTCTTCACAATCTCCCTTGCTGTTTCTTCTAAATCCTCCCAACTACTGAACAATGGGATGCCTCAGCCCTTCTTAGGCTCCCCCCCCACCTATTCCCCTTTTTTTTATTATCTATACTCACTCCGTTGGTGATCCTATCCAGTTTCATGGCCTCAAAATACCATCCACAAGAAACAATGACTCCCAAATTTACATCTGCACCCCTGAATCCACACCCACATGCCCTAACCCTCTACCCAATATCTCCATTGGATGTGTCCCCAGGATCTAAAATTTAACCTGTCTAAAGGCAAACTATTGGCCTGTCCTGCCTGTGAAATCACCTGTTTCCAACAGTCTTCTATTTCAGTAATTATAAACTTCCACTTCCTCAGAATAAAAATCTTAGATAACCTTGACCGTTCCCACCCCACTCTAATCCATCAGTGAATCTTGTTAATTCTACTATTAAAATTTCCTTTTTTCCCCTTTTTCTCTCTCTACTTCCTCCCTGCCTCCTGTCACAGAGAAAAAAGAATTTAGGTATTATTTAATAAGATTTTTAGAAACTTAAAATGCTGCCTCCGGTGAGTATTTCCATTTCAAAGAGCACGACAGCAACTGCGGCAAGAAGGTAATGCTTTGCCAAGAGAATCAAGTTGCTATAAGTAAATGAGCCATATGGTGGTGAAAAAAAGGCTTTTTGGGAGGAGTTTTTGGTGATCATAATAGGAATTACCTTCTCAAACTCCATTTGTTTCCCTATTTAAGCAATTACTTGTCCTAATCACTTCTAATGAAGGAGTGGTGGTGTGGTGGTAGTAGTAGAAATAAACATAATAATAGTTAATGTTTATTAATATTAGTAGCTAACATTCACTGCACATCGATCTCAGAACTTTGCATGGATTGTCGTGCAATCTCCATTATTATCTCCAGTTTAAAGATGAAGATATTCAAGCACAATGAGGTTAAGAAAGCACCCAAAAGAGTTTGGATTAAATCCAGAAAGTGTAAACAGCTAGACCACAACTGCTAAAATGAATAGCCACAGACCCACTGGTTAGCCATGTACACTGTGGCACACAGCACTAAGACTTAGAGTGATTGTAACCTGGCAAAAGCAACAGAGGTATCCTACTCATCTCTCCCAACCTTTCTCCCACCCTGGGCCCAGGGTCTGCCTTCACGGTTCTTAGTTTCCAAACTGCCCTATGTTCAATACTACTACATTTTACCCCTTCTTCCTCCTACCTTCTTTTCTCTCTCCCATGCACAAGCTCTCCTCCTCAACAAGGAAACAAGGTACTCACGTAAAATTCCAGGAGAATGTTAATCTGATTAACTCTATTGGTGCTCTTATAGAAACCACTTTAAACTTTCACACTAAAACATAATTGTTTTTCCATTTCATAAATATTCAAAATGTGAGTTGATAAAAAGTGTAAACAGTGCTTTCAGAAAGCAATTTGTTTTGGAGTCCAGCTTCACAGAAGTTTAAAGTTTAAAGCTAAAAAAGATCTTTGTGGGCACTTTGGGACAGCCTCCTCACCATGGTGCCCACGCACCTCTAGTGACCTGGCTAAGTACACAACTAGTTCATTCCAGCACCAGAACCCAGATTTTCTGACTTCCCATTTGACTTATTCAGCAAAAATTTAACAGATACTTTTTTATGTATCAGGTACTGAGAATACTAAAGAAACAAAATCTAGTACTCTTTCTACTCTGTTTTTTGGTTGGAGTCAAGTTGTAAACATTTTTTTTTTTATGGTGAGAGCATCCTCAGCTGCTAAAAGAAATAGTGATGTCTTCAGAGCAAGAAAGCTGAGAAGAGCAATGTTTCTTTTTCCTTTATCATAAAATGGAGTTAGATTATAATGTGAACTGTTGGAGCCTGCAAGGAGTTTATGAAATATTTATTTATATATTCATAATATAATTCAAACCCCTTATTTTACCAGTGAGATCAGTAAGAATCACCGAGGCTACCTCAGTGGGTTTAATGCTCTTTCTACCACACCCTCACCTTCTACCTTCTTCTGCTTGGAAGCAAAAAAAAATTTTCAAAGAGTGTAATTCCAAAAAGCCATGTTTCTCCATCACAGACACTCTTGCAACTTCCATCTGGGGAATAAAGATGAATCAGAAGAGAGATAGGCATGAAGATACTACATATCTTCCTTCTTTGACAACATTTTTTATACTGACCGATCAAGGAAAGATATGAAAAAAAACAAAAAAGAACCAGTATTAATGAACCACTGGCGAGCATGACACACTCTAAATGTTTTTTGCTGGAAACTGTCAAAAGTTACATGGGTGTTTGTTTGTTTGTTTTACCTAGAACTAGATGTTTCTCCGAGCTGTGGAAAATCTAACACAACCTTAACTTTAAGATAAAATATTCCAGATAGAAATGAGCTTTTCCAGTACCCCTGATCAATGCTGACACCCAAGGATAATAATGCCACGATGTCTGTTGTGTTACTGAACAAAAACCTACAACATGCCCAGTTCTCTTTTTGTCTTTTCTAAATGCGCAGCTAGTCATCGATTTTGACATTGTTTTCTATAGCGTTATCACTGCTTCTTTTCTGCTCCTTGAAAACAGACTACTCTTCATTATTAGCTGGTATTTAGGGACCAAATTTCAATATGGAATATGCACCACTTACATAGATTTGACTTACCCAGCCTATCAGGGATGCCTCTTAGTGGAACATAACTGTTAATGAGGGGTTAAAACCCTTCTCCAGTCATTTCTAGGCTTTGTGATGTTTAGGAGAGCCTAAACAAAAACATGAATAATGTTCTTTAATATACTAAAGACTGAAGCTGTTTTTCTCTGTGTTAAAGCAAAGCACAATAGAAGCATTATATACATTTATAAACTCATTTCAAGACAAGTACAAACACTAAGTGATGAATACTTTAATGAAAATATGCATAAAATATACTTTTCTAATGCCCATAAAAGTAGTAAATATAGGATTAAAAAAAAAAACAGAATCCCCCCTCTCCCCACTTCTAAACTATGAATATTCTGGATAGTGTTTCGATAATCAGGATGGAGAGAGTTATTTGGCATTGAAGTAGCTGTTAGGGTGAGAATATTAAAGATTGTATATATATATATATATATGGTGAAAATGACTGCCTCATGTGATTGTTTTATTCACAAACACTGTATCAGCCACTTTCATATAAGGAAACTAGATCTGATATTTATTGAGCACCTGCTATATACCAGGCACTCTACATACTGATTTCACAAATCCTTATGACAATTCTGTGAGGTAGATATTAGTTTGGATGATGTGAAATTTCAGCTTTTGTGGCTCAGAAAGGTCAAATTTTGGAAAATTCAGAGTCTGACCTAAATGTTAATGTTTTCATTTTATAGGTGGTTCAAGAAAATTAAATAACTTCAAGTTTATACAGCAAATATATGGTAGACTTAAGATTCAACCCAGACTTTACCACCCCACCACACCTCACGTTATCTTAAGTAATTGTTATTAAGTTGGAAGTATCTCACTGCCCTCCAAACTATAAATCTACTGCCCTACCTCCTCTCAAACCAAAATATCTGAATGGTTTGAGTGTCTTGTCTTCAACTTAAGGATTTGATTCCATTAACATATTTCTTTACATACCAATTTCCCTTGTTTCATTAGCTTCATTATGACTAGAGTTGTATTTTCTTAACTAAAATTTGAAACATATGATCACGTAGAAACATGGGTAGCTATGAGGAAAAGTACACAAAGTAATTGTAATACATATGAGCTAAGAAATTTTGAAAGAATGATCGCCGTAAACTGATTACCTGCGCACTTTAGTGTAATTGTTTCTATGTAGCTGTCACACTTTACTTGTGGTTCCCTGAGGGCAGGTTTTATGCCTTACTGAAATTTGTGGAACACCTTTAATTTTGTAAGACGAAAAGCACTAGAGCACATCTAATACTGGGCAGAGGCAATCAGAAATAGAATGGCTGGGAGGGTGCTAGAGAGTGGGAATAAGACATTCTCCTTTCTCTTAAAAATTCTAAAGAAACTTTGAGCATTCATAGGACAACTATTTATCAAGTACTCTTACACACTAGGTATTTTGTTAGATGCTGTATTATATATGTGGGAGGCTTCTAAGAAAAGGGGAAGAATTAATTAGCCCTAAAAAGCAAATTAAGCAGAGAGAATTAATAGTACAGCTCAATGATTCTCAAATTCTAGAATGTATAAAAATCACTGGAGAGCTTCTTAAAGCACTGATTGCGCCTACCCCAGAGTTTTGGATTCAGTAAATCTGAGGTAGTGCCCCAAAATTTGCACTTTTAACAATTCCCTAATTATGCTCATATTGATCTGGCAACCATACTTTGAGACCCACTCATACGGACCACTAAAGATAGGGAAGCAGAATGAGCAATACCACAGATAATATAATCAACATAAGGAGTCTGGCCTGTCTGGAATATAAGTATAGATGTTAAGCTACCCTGAAGCTGCCAGTCAAGAAGGCAGAATAGGTATGCTGTGCTTGCCTCTTTTCACAACCATATCAAAATTACAACTCAGCTACAGAACAACCATCACTAAGAGTCACCTCAAGTCTAGCTAACATTAAGTCCTACAACTGGAGCTACACAGAGGAGGCCACCTAGAGATTGGTAGGGGAGGATGGAGATACAGAAAAGGCTAGACCCACAGCTGCATGTAGTGTTTGAAAATCTGGAGGGATATTTTGGCTGCGGAGTTCCCTCTGGAAGAGTGAGGGGTCATGGCCCCACACAGGGCTCCCTGGTTCTGGCTGTGAAAACCAGTGGAGATTGTGCCTGAGTGAGACAGAGGGGAGCTGGAATTACAGACATTCTCCTAAGGGGCCTGCACACAGACTTACTCACTGACAGACTCATTCTCAGCTCCAACACTGAGGCAGCTGCTCAGAAGGGGCCAGAGACATACAGGGAGAAACTGAGTTGTGTGGCTTCAGGGTAAAAGCAGGAGGAACAGCTTTTTCCCAGACAGAAGTGCTGGCATTGGCCATTGTTCCTTTGATGAGCCCTCCCTACTCCCAGTGTGCAGATGCAGGTGGTCCCATCTCTGAGAGTCCATCAACCTGGCTAACACTTGTTGCCTTGCCCTCGCGATTCCCTGAAACCCTGCCCCACCCAACTATGGGCTCACCCAAGCCACTTCTAGCAGCTTCTCATACAAATGACCTGTCTAGACTCATGCTGTGGATTTTTCTAAAAAACAAAACAAAACAAAACAAAACAAAAAACAAAAAACTGTCAATGGTTCACAAAACCCAAACAAGCCGAATCTGGCCTCAGTGTGCCCCCTCCTTCTTGCTGAGCAGCCCCAAGCTTGACACTAGCAACAGCAATCTCATTTTGTACCTTGGCCTCTCAAGGTACCTCCAAGCCCAGCATGGGTGGCAGCCTTCTGCATATTGCTTGATGATTTCTTGGTAGGTTGGTTGCAGCTAAACTTGGCCTGCAACTGGGACACTCACAAGAGGCCCTGGGGCTAGCAAACCTGGTGGCACACTTTGGACCACTCCAGAGAACCACTTGGCCACCCATGAGCAAGACACCCAAAGAGAAGACTGGGCAGGCACCAGAGCCCTGCTAAAGCAAATCCTGCTCCATAGGGTCAGCCCCTGTACAATAGCTTCTCCACTGTAATTACAGCCAGTCCTCACAACCAATTAGCCTGAGAGTCAATTCCTCCCATTAATGTGCAAACAGCAACCAAGACTCAACTAGAGCAGGAGGCCACACACAACCCATACAAGGGACATGCCTGGAGCATCCAGCTCAGGTGACCAGGGAAGACTGCATTGCTGGGCTCTACAACACCTACTACATAAGATCACTCTACTAAGACTAGGAGACTTAGCAGCCTTACTTAATACATGAAAACAAACAGAGGGAAGCAGCTAAAATGGAGAGATAAAGAAACATGTCCCAAATGAGAGAACAGAACAAAGCTCCAGAAAAAGAACTAAACACAATGGAAACAAGCAATCTACCAGATGTAGAGTTCAAAACATTGGTTGCAGGAATGCTCAATGATCTCATGACAACTCAAAGATAAGGGAAACAAAAATGGAGACAGAAAACAAACAAAAAAACTCAGAAATGAAGAATATAATAACTGAAATGAAGAATACTTTAGAGGAAGAAGGAGGAGGAAGGGAAGGAAGAGAAGGAGGAAAAGAGAATGTATTAAAATATGAATAATAAAATGGCAATAACTACATATCTAGCAAGAAGTATGTCAAAAAAAAAAAATTAAATGCTCCAGTCAAAAGATCAGGTGGCTGAATGAATAACAAAATAAGACCCCTACAAATGCTGCCTATAAGAGACTCATTTCAGATCAAAAGACACACAGACCGAAAGTAAAGGGATAGAAAAAGATATTTCATAAAAATGGAAACAAACAAACCTAAGGTAGAAATTCTTAGACAAAATAGACTTTAAAACAAAGGCTATAACAAGAGACAAAGGAGGACCCAGTAATCCCATTTCTGGGTATTTAATCTAAACAACCCGAAAACATTACTTCAAAGGGACATGTTAATCCATATATTCATTGTAGCATTATTTACAATAACCAAGATATGGAGGCAACCTGGATGTCCATCAATGGATGAATAGATTAAGAATAGGTGGTACATGTATACAATAAAATATTACTCAGCAATAAAAAATGAAATCTTACCATCTTCAACAAATGATGGACCAAGAGGGTATTGAGCTGAAGTTAAGTCAAAGACAAATGTCGTATGATTTCACCTACATGTGGAATCTAAAGACCAAAATAAACAAAACAGAAATAAACTCATAGATACAGAAAAAAAATTTGATGGTTGTCAGATGGGAGGAGAGTTGCAGGGGCAGCGAAAAAGAGGAAGGAATTAAGAAGTAATATAAGAGGTAAAAAAAATGATATAGATGATAGAGGCTCTGTTCATCTCTCTGGTGACCAAATCAAAGTTGTGACAGAAACAAGGAGCAGCAACAAGGGAAATCACCTGGGATCTAGAGGAACAAGCCATATAACTAGGGAGAAATACAAGAAATCACACTGCAACCACACAGAAGGTAGGATGGGTGAGGATGTGGGGCTACCCGATCTTGACCTGCTGAGCCAGACAGAGGCAGTGGTAGCGGTAGAAGCATCTTAAAGGGGCCGGGTCCGCAAGTGGATTTTCATGGTGATGGACCTGCTCTCTCTGAGCACCAGTGCCAATTCGGCTGTGCGCAGGGGTCACCAAGGACTTACAGGGAGACATTGTCAGGGTGAGGGTCTAAGCAAGACTCATCTATATAGAAGTACCGGGGGTACCCACTGTTCCCTGCTGAGCCCTCTGCCCAGAGAACACCCTGAAACCCCGCCTCCCCCAACTCGCGGCCCCACTCAAGCCACATCCAAATATATCCTCAGCAAGTCAGGTGCTCCTTGCTGAGCAGCTCCTAGACTCACACTGGAAGCAGCTGGCCTCAGTTTCTGGTGTGGCCTTTTGAGGCAACTATAAGCACAGCATCTGTGGATTGCTTGCTGAATCTCAACAGGTGGCCCCAGAGGAGCAGAGGCTTGGGCTAAATTTGGCCTGCAGCTGAACCCCTCTCAGGACTGTGCCACTGCACACCTACTTCACAAATCCACACTAATAAGACTGGGAGCTGATATAATGGAGTCAAGTAATCTAACAGATGCAGAGTTCAAAACACTCGTTATAAAGATGCTCAAAGACCTTTTGGGAAGTGTAGATAAATTCAGTGATAACTTCAACAAAGAGATAAAAAACATAAAATGGAAATGTAATTATAAAATGGAACCAATCTGAAATTAAGAACACATTATCTGAGATGAGAAGTATAGTAAATGGAATAAACAAAGGAATAAACAAAGAATGAAGAAAAATATCAAATGCCCTGTCTAGGGCATGCGAAAGCCAAGGACACGCAGTCTGAATGGCAAGAGATAAATGCCAAGACTATAAAAATAATTTAAGGAGCATACGGGACACTATTAAGGGTCCAAATATCTGTCTGATCGGCATAACTGAAGAAAATCAAAATGTTGAACAGCTGTTTGAAGAAATAATGATGGAAAACTTCCATAACCTGGTGAAGAAAATGAACATAAAACCCCAGAAGTTTAGAGAATTCCAAAAATCAGGGATCCAAAGGGCCCACACCAAGACACATCATAATTAAATGCCAAAGGTTAAATACAAAGTAAGAATTTTAAAAACAGCAAGAAAAAAACAGATAATTGCTTATAAGGAAACACCCATAAGACTGGCAGCTGATTTTTCAAAAGAAACTATGCAGGACAGAGGGCTTGGCAAAAAATGTTTGACAGGATGAAGAACCAGGATCTACAACCAAGAATACTTTATCCAGCAAAGCTATCATTTAGAGTTGAAGGACAGACAAAACTAAGCTAAAGGAATTTATCACCACCAAGCCACTATTACAGGAAATGTTGGAGGGACTTCTTTAAGAAGAAAGAATACAAAAGACTCACTTAGATTAAAAGATACACACAGACTGAAAGGAAGGGGATGGAAAAAGATATTGCTTTGATGGACATAGAAGGTGTTTAAGTCAGACAGAAAGATAAACAATGTATGATTTCACTTATAAGCAGAATCTAAGGAATAAAAAGAAAAACTAATCAAAAACAGACTTACAAATATAGTGGACAATTTGGTGATGGACAGATGGGAGCAGTGCTTGGGGACTGGGAGAATGGAGTGAAGGGTTAAAGAAGTATAAGTTATTAGTTGATGGATGGTCATGGGGATGGGGAGCATGGCATAGGGAATGCAGTTAGCATTAATACGTTGGCTATGTAGAGGGTCAAGGGAGGGAGGGAGCAATTGGGGGGAGTTTATGAACTATAAGATGTCTAACCAATGTACTGTATATTTGAAACTAATTGAAATAAATTTTTAAAAAGGAAGTAATATAGGAAATACAGTCAATAATAGTATAATAACCATGTATGGTGTCAGATGAGTACTAGATTTATTGGGGTGATCACTTCATAAATTATATAAATGTCTAATCACTATGTTGTGCACCTGAACCTAATATAATATCATAACTCAACTATAATTGAAAAATTAAAAAGAAATTATTAAAAATAAAAAACCTTAAGAGTAAAAAAGCTACCTTGACTTGCTCCTTTGAAGGAAATCTACCTCAGTGCAACCTGAGACATTCTCCTAGCTCTGATCTACCTGCCATCCAACACAACCTCAGCAAAACCTGAGACAGCCGCCCACCATCCACCTGTTAGAAGCCTGAAGCAAGTATCTAACAGAAGTCACTTTACCTCCAATATACCAAGAGTTCGTCTCTGTAGAGTTATTTATTAAGGCCAAATAAACCCATAGGCCTCTCCGCAAAAATAAATTTTATTTAAGGTACTCAAGTGTCTTGCTGCTTTATAAGATGTTTCAAGAACTCTTATATTTGAAATGCAGCTGTAAAAGTGAGCACAACTTTTTTTCACAACTATTTAAAGTCTCATTTCCAAATCTGATCTATAGAAATCAAATTTTCTCATTCTTTTGCAGCTGATGCCAGTCTTTATTTAATCTACTGTGTCACTCCCTGGATGATCCTGACTTCATGTGATACAAGACATTTGTCTCACAGTCTCTCACCAACAACAGACCTCTACATATCTAAACCTCATCTTGTATTGTTTATTTAAAAAGTGAGAAGTCTGAGGCTTGATCAATATTTTTCAGATTGATTAATGGACCTTGACCTATGTGTTACAGCTGAGCACATGGTTTATTAAGCGCACTCAATGAGGTAGTACTGCATTTTGTCTTCTTTGTCTTACTGAGTAAATAAATTGAATCAATAAAGCGAACGGAGTGCTAATGAGCAATTCTCATAATAGAGACTATATTACTAATTTAGTGGGGAGAAAAAAGACCTTAAACCATCAAAAAAGAGGCTCTGCTCCTATGTAACTTTACCTACCATCTATCTATCTTCTACGTATTATTCACTCTATGAAAAATAATCTTAATTCATAGAGCTCAGTTTTAAATTCAGCAATGTTACCAGTAGAACCAATCTTAAAACACTGTCACATGTCAAAAAAGCAAATGGAATACCAAGCTCGAAAGAATAAAATAATAAAAGCAAGAAGAAAGATGATGAAAATTATTTTACTATAAAGAGCAAAGAATCATCATCATGATATATTTTAAAGGTAATAATAATAATAATAATAATAATAATGATGATGCCATTACAAACTCATTTGGACTTTTCTCCTTACAAAGAGATATTAAAATATGAGAAAGAACTTCAGAATTCCCTCTTCCTACAGTTGAAAGGACCTAATGCCTCAAATAAAACCAAGGAACGATTTGTATTTTGCAGGTACTCCCTAAATGTTTATATCTGTTCGTAGAATACCACAGTTAAACAGAATGAAGGAAGTCTAGATTCTTCCAGGGATATTCTGATTACTTTTATTTACTTATGATTATGTCTGCTTTTTAAAGGAATCACTGACAATGTGGAACACATATGAAATAGAAAAAAATCAACATTTAAATAAACAAGAAGCATCCCAATTAGTAACTAGGTATATATTTCCAGTAAAGATAGAGATGGTTTTAAAAATTTTCAGGTCAGAAAAGTGACTCTTTGGACTAGCCATATACCAGTATATTTACTAAGAATATAATTACTTGTCCCAAGATGTTTTCTATTAATTTATTCTATTTATATAACCTACAATCAAGTTGAGTACATTCATAAAAGTAAATATGTGATTTGCATTTGTGTACAATAAATTGTCAATAATTTAGAATCAACTAAATTAACCAAGCTGGGACTGAAGTTTATATCATCTCTACAAAATAATTTACTAAGCAAATCAATAGTGCAAACATGATTATAAGACATTTAGGGGGAAATTTATTAATTCTTTGTTTGCAAATGATACTCCCAATGTAAATGGGCCTTCTTTATTTTTACAGTTAAGCAATAACCTTCCCCACAACTGGTTAGTTCTTAAGCCTGCCTTTCTTTAAATTCCTCTGTATTCATAGTGATTTCTGACTCACAGATGAACCCCACACACTGTGCCTGTTCTTCCTTCTCTTATCACGTGCTCACCCCCAAGCACAAAAGCGACACAAGAGCACCAGCTCCTGTTCCTAGGGTAATCAGGTGGAAAACTCTGAATCCAAAAATAGGGGAAAAGAAGAAACTGAGAGAAGTAAGGAGTTGGACCCCAAAGCAGCCTGATCTTCAGGGATGGCCAGCCTGCACTAACTGCTATTCTTCCCAAAGTCTCTGACCAAACTTTGTGTTTGTTTCCTAGGACTGCTGTAACAAATTCCCATAAACTGGCTTTAAACAATAGACATTTATTCCCTCACAGTTCTGGAAGCTACAAGCCCCACATCAAGACATTCCAGGGCCTCCTTCTAGAAGAGAAGGCTCTGGAGAAAATTCCACCCTTGCCTCTTCCAGCTTTTATGGGCTTCTGGTGTTCTTTAGCTTGTGGTAGTTTCAACCCAATCTCAGCTTCTGTCTCCACATGGCTTTCTCTGTGCATTTGTAGAGTGATTTTCAATTGACAAAGCAGTCCCAAGTATGGTCATCATCCCATTTGATGATCATACTTTGTAATGGAGGTGCTAATATTTTAATTTTACACAATAAAGAACTGAGCCTGAAGTGGCCTATGGTAACTGAGCTAGGAGATCATAGTCTTAAATTCAGGTCTTCTCAGTTCAAATTCTATGATATTCCCACCATATCACATTACTCCTCTCTTTTCTCACATATGCACAGGCTACAGTATTTTCAAATTAATATAAATTTATAGGGGTAACATTGGTTAATAACATTTGTGTGTGTGTGTGTATGTATCAGGTGTACAATTCTATAATACATCATGTCTATATTGCATTGTGTGCTCACCACCTAGTCTAGTCTCCTTCCATCACAATGTATCTGATCCCCTTTATCATCTTCATCTTCCCCAACCTGAAACAATAAAATATATGGAAGAAACATAGGTACTAAACTTACAGACCTTGGTCTCAGAAGGGTTTTGTGAACTGGACCCCAAAGGCAAGGGAAATAAAAGCAAAAACAAATAAAGGGGAACACATCAAACTAAAAAGCTTCTTCATGGCTAAAGAAACTATTAACAAAACCAAAAAGCAATCAACTAAATGGGATAAGTTATTTGCAAATAATAATGCCAATAAGGGGCTAATATCCAAAATACATAAAGTACTCATACAACTCAACAACACCAAAAAACAAACAATCCAATTAAAAAATAGGCAGAGGACCTGAACAGACACTTTTCCCAAGAAGAAATAAAGATGGTCAACAGATACAGGAAAAGATGCTCAACTCCACTATCTCTTAGGGAAATGCAAATCAAAATCACAATGAGATACCACCTCACATCTGTTACAATGGCTATCATCAACAAGACAAGTAATAACAAGTGTTGGAGAGGCCGTGGGGAAAAGGGAACTCTTATACACTGCTGGTGGAATGTAAATTGGTAAATTGGTTTTCTATGGAAAACATTATGGAGGTTCCTCAAAAATTAAAAATAGAATTACCATATGACCAAGAAATCCCTTCTGAATACCTACCTGAAAAATTTGAGAACATTTAGTCATAAAGATATATGTACCCCTGTGTTCATCACCACATTATGCACAATAGCCAAGACAGAGAAACATGTCTTTTTTGACTGATTATTAAAGAAAATGGTGTGTGTGTGTGTGTGTGTGTGTGTCCATCACACAATGGAATACTACTTAGCCACAATAAAGATGAAATATTGCCATTTGCCGGCAACATAAATGGATCTGGAGAGTGTCACACACTTATAGTGAATGTATAAGTCAGTGGAAAAAGAGAAGAGACCATATGTTTAATATTAGTAAACAGAAAGCAAAAAAAAGTATTTTTCTATTGTCAATGAATTGCCACCAATTAAAACTGTGTGGAATATCAATATATTTTTTAAAAAATTAATATAATATATTCCTGGGATGGCTTTCAGACAGGCATCCTCACCTAACCCTAATAGTGGTTCTCGATCCTGGCCACACATCAAGATAGCCTAGATGTGGCACCCAGGCCTGTGTCTGTGTAACAAGCTCCTCAGTGATTCTACCCAGGTGCAGCTGCACTCAAGATCCCTGAACTGTGGGATTTTAGACCTTAGTCTTACTATTTTATATATTACACACACACCAGATGACTTTTCATTTTTATAGTTTTCTAAAAGCAAAAATAATAATCCCAATCACGTCTCTTATACAAAAAGATAATTCATTAATTTTAACCAAAACTATTGTGACAGTAGGGCATTAATACAATGCTGAATATTTGGTCTACTGCTGGTCAGCAGAAGCCCTGAACACATCTCAGGCCATCCTCACTGCCACACAATATCTAGGCTCTGGGTTCCATTTCTGTGATGGAGATGTCTAGTGCTCTGCTAGAGAATGACAGGCAGATGTTTTCATCCCTGAGCTTAGCCTTTTAATCACTTGCTTGAACTGGTTATTTTGGTAGTTTCTGTAGGACTAGGAGCTTTTATTCAAAATAGCAATAGCCACTTACTTACTGGCAAATCTGAACTATATAAGTATTCCTTTTATCCACAGCAAGCCAGGAGGGCTTGATAGAGAGGGCTTTTGGCTTCAGATGGGAGAGAAAATCTGGAACTAACTGCTGCTGAGGTAGTCCTCACAGATGCCCTGCCTATAGGAACTCTAAAAACAACAGGTAGAGCAGAAATTCATAGGGCACCCATGAACAGGAAGTCTAGTAAAATCATACATCTCTGGCCTTGTACTCTGTTGTGCCACAGCACCCCTCTCCCTCTACACTGATAATCTCAGTCATTTTGCAGTTATAAGGCAAAAGGAAGGGTGGAGAGAGCTAACGTGCTCAGAGAGGAAACACCAAACATGTGTGTATGACAGTGTGAATGTGCACAGATGCCAAGTTTACAATACCATTTTTGGATCAACTGCATTTTCTAAAGAAGTTTTATTGTAGGAAAGAGGCCACAAAAATTTTTACAGTGTTATTGCCATGAATATCTAATCAGTATTTTCCAGAACAGTTTTAACTGCAAATATTTGGATGATTGTCCCATTGTACACTCTTCACCATCTGATTTAGTCTTCCAATACTGGGTTTGGAAAAGTGACATATGGAGCACTCGGGAGTTAAAATAAAGTTCAACAGCTAGGTAAAAGCATTGGTGTGGTGGAAGGAATGGAGAGATTATATCAAACTGTAGCCAACTCATGTATTTATCCTTCAGATATGTTTTATGTAATATAAGATCCCAGAGCAGTGTTACCTGAACCAAGTTGGAGAGGATGAGAAAGTCCAGGTCATCTTGCCAGAGGAAGAAAATTTACATTTAGTTTTCAAGGTTAAGTCAGGGGTAACTAAGGGGGCTGAAAGCTGGACTGAAGTTTCAGTCAGTGAGAGAGCATGAGCTGTTCAGGAAGTCACTTTGGAGGAAAAGGGAAGGAAGGGAAAGAGAGAAGACAAGAAGAGAGAAGATAATCTGTCCAGGACTGTCCAACCCCACAACCACTGTCTCATCATCTCTCACCTTGACTATTGCAGTACCCTCTTAACTAGTCTCTCTTTCTCAACCTCATGTCTTCAAATCCAGATTGCATACTGTACCTAGCAAGAGGCTCCCCCAGAAACCTCACAAGAGAAATCTAAGTATGGCCATTTGTGATCTGGATCCTTTCTGACCCTCCAGCCTCAACTCCCTCTGCTCTCCACACCACATAGCCCAGGACAGTGTCCCAGACACACCACACTGTTTTATGACTCCATATTGTACTGTTTCATGTGCCAGGAATGCCCTTCCACTGATTTACTTAGCAAGCTGCTCTTCATTCTTCAAAAGATTATTCCCCAATGTGACCTCCCCCTAAGTTAATCACCGTCTCCTGGGTACATTTTTGGCTATCTATTTCTGCCAGTCTACTTATCACATTACATTGTAATTGCTAGTTTATACATTTGACTTCCTTACTAAAAGACAGGAACTCTGTCTAAAACATTTGAGGGTCGGGTTGTTTGGAAGGGGTAATCTTTCTTTAAAATTACTAATATAATGCATGCTTGTTGTCACAAATTAAATATCAAGGTAGTGATAAAAAAGTTGTCTCCTCATATTAATTTTCCTCAAGTTCTAACTCCCCTTCCTTTGTAATCAATGTTTATAATTTCTCTCTATCCTCATACTAAAATATATGGGAGCAGTCGCTCTTCAAAAATTATATCCTACTTTATGCATTTCTTTGCAATTCATTTTTAAAACATTATATCATAGTATCTTTACAAGTTTCTACGGTGACTTTTGGACAGGCTTAGATTTAAATTGATTCTTTAATAATGTTAGATATGAGATTAAGAGACAAAGCTCCAAATGAATAATTAGAGATATATCACAAATTTGTCTCTGCTTTCCAGCAAACAATTCAAAAAGGAAAATATAATCAACTTCACCATGTCTATAATTAAAATTAAAAGCAATTCAGTTACTCAAAAAGCAAATTTTCTTAGTACTAGTCCTTAAGAAAAATTTATCCTGTACTCCTGATAAAACAGCAGTTTCTAGTGAGTGAAGTGTCCAAAAACAAGAGTACAGTAGACATAGAATTACTTTCTTTTCTTTCTGGTGTGTGTGTGTGTGTGTGTGTGTGTGTGTGTGTGTGTGTCTTAAAATAACAAAATTTATTCTCACATAGTTCTGGAGGCCAGAAGTCTGAAATTGGTATCACCGGACTGAGATCGAGGTATCTGAAGGGCTGTGCTCTCTCTCAATGCTCTATGCTCTTTCCCTTTCTAGCTTTTTGGTGACTCCCGGCCCAGAATCATTTTCATAGAATGGATTATCAGTCATAATATCCCATACCCACTAAAACATTATAGAGAAGTTTAATCATAAAAAATTGCACATATTGTTCATCACACACAACAAAAAGAAAAGAAATCCTGTCATTTTGCTACAATATGAATGGAACTTGAGGGCATTATACTAAGTGAAATAAGTTAGGCAGAGAAAGACAAACGCTGTATGATCTCACTTATATGTAGAACCTAAAAAAAAAAAAAAAACAAAAACACCTCATAGAAACAGAGTAGAATAATGGTTACCAGAGTCATGAGGGTGAGGCAAGGGGGAATTGGAGAAAGATGCTCAAAAGATACAAACTTCCAGTTGTAAGACAAATAAGCACTAGGGATATAATATACATCATGATGACTGTAGTTAGCACTGTTGTATGATGTGTACAAAAGTTAAGACAGTAAACCTAAGAGATGTCATCATAAAGGAAAAAAATTCTTTTTTTTACTTTCTCTTTTTTTTTGCATTTATATGAGATGGATGCAAACTAAACTTATTGCAGTTTATATTATTTTATAATCATTTTACAATACATGTAAGTCAAATCATTATGTTGTACATCTTAACAGTGATGTATATCAATTATATCTCAGTAAAAACTGGAAAAAATTTAATTAAAAATTTTTGAAATAAATAAATACTGAATAATTCCACAGGAAGACAAAAAAAAAATGGTCTAATGGCCAAGGGATATGTTTCTGAAAGGTTGGATATGAGAACAGCTAGAGTTTCCTGACCTATGGCCCATATCTACCCTTTCCCACCCTCACACACACAAAAAATTATATACAAAGAAACAAATGCAACTAAATATAAGGGAAATGCAAATCAAAAGCACAATGAGATTCCATCTCACACCTGTTAGAATGAATATTAGAGCTTAATAAGACAAGAAATAATGTGTCTGAGAGGGTGAGGGGAAAACGGAATACTCACACACTGCTAGAGGGAATGTAAATTGATATAGCCACTATAAAAAATAGTATGTAGGTTCTTCAATAAATTAAGACCAGAGCTAAGCAGGGTCAGGCCTGGTTAGTACTTGAATGGGAGACCACTTAGGAATACCAGGTGCTGTAGGCAATAATAATAAAAAAAAGACTAGAATTACCTCATGACCCAGCAATCCCTCTCCTGGGTATTTACTCAAAAATTTAAGAATACTTATTCATAAAGATATAGGTAGTCCTGCATTAATTACCACATTATTCACAATAGTGAAGACATGGAAGCAACCTAAGTATCCTTTGACAAATTATTGCATAAAGAAGATTTTACACACACACACACACACACACACACACACACACACACACACACAATGGAATACTACTCAGCCATAAAAAATGATGAAATATTGTCATTTGTGACCATATGGATGGATCTTGAGAGTATCATGCTAAGTGAAATAAGTCAGATAGAAAAGGAAACCATATGATTTCACTCATACATGAGATATAAAACAAAAAGCAACAAATGGACAAACAAAACCAACAAAAATACAGACTCATAAGTACAGACAACATATGGTGGTTATCAGAAGGGAGGGGGTGGGGAGAGAATGAAGAGGATAAGTGTGGTCAAATATGATGATGGAAGGAGACTGGACTTTGGATGGCAAGCATAAATCGGAGTATACAAATGTAGTGTAAAGATGTATACATGAAATTTACATAATGTTATTATTAACCAATGTCACTTCAATAAAGTTAATAAAAAAAAGAATGCAAAATGCAGTTAAGTTTATGTATATCTGAATTTTTCAGGGAACAATGCTTATGTAGATTCATCAGATTCTCAGAGGGGTTTGTGGCTCAAATCTTGGAACCACTATTGTTGAAGAATATACTATCTTTATGTCTTCCCACAAATTTCGTTTCAAACAAAATTTTGATAGTCATTTGTTCACTCAAATAGCCCTAGTTTCCAGCAAAGATCCTAGCACAACATAGGCTTTCAATAAACATGTACAGGGTGAGTGAAAGTTGAGCAGGAGAGAGTTTATGTTCACAGTGGCTAACAGGACCTGAAAGTGATGTCTTCTCTGTGGCTTTAACAGTCATCTGGCCTGAGGACAGTTGAGGACTCTGCCAAAGAAGTGATATTGAATAAAAAGTGGGTGAGAAAGTGCCCAAGGGAAAGGCCCAAACTTTCCCCAAGAGTAATTTGTAAATTCCTCCAGTACTTAGATAAATGAATGATCAAGGGCTCAAAGTTCCTCACCATAGATCAAGATTACCATAATTTTAGTGGCTTTTACATCACTTGCCTACAGAGTATGTGCCAGCATATCAAATTATATGTGTATGTTCAATAGCAGTGGTTGGCAATATTGATATACATTTTTCTCTTAAATGAACTGATCACTCCTTTAGCTGTCATCTTGCATCTGCCACTGAAAAGAGAGAAGACAAATTGACTCCATTTTTCAAATTCAGCAGAGTTATTTATTTGGTTAAGCACAACACATTTATCTCTGCTAGTTTTCATATGGCAGCAAGAGAGTCAAGCCATCCGGTTGTAAAACTAATTAATGGAAACAATCTTTCAATTACTAAACTGGCAGGCTGACATTGCTGATTAGATTATCACGGGAATAGTGAGTTGTGAAAAATATCATTAGAATAAATCCAGATTTTCATTTTATTGTTTGAAAGAGATTTAAGCAGCTCTCTAATCAAGAATTCTTTGTTGTTATTTGGCATAGCAGTAGATATAGTATTTTTCACTTTTTAGTTATTCTCATGATATGTAAACATGGCCCACGAAAGATGTCATTTTTAGAGTTCTGTTCAGAAAAAAATAAATAAATTGAATAAATAACCTTGTGAATTCTCTGCTAAGGAGTAGGAAGAAAAAATTTTGGAAAGTCTTTTTTGAAGCAAAGAAAAAGAAGAAAGAGAGAAAGAAAAGAAAATAATAAATAGAAAGGAAGAGAAAAGAACTGTCCCCAAATAATCTATGCCTGTTCGGGAATGTAGACACCTCCATGGTGATATAACTAGGAAAATTTATGACCCAAAAAATGAATCTGAAGACTATCCTTGAAACATGAATGTTCATCTTCTGTTATGATTTGTTTTCCCTACCCTTCCTTCTAGATAAAACCCTGGCAATTTAAAGTGTTTTTTGTTTTGTTTTGTTGCATTAAAAAGAAGCCTCTAAAGGAGCACCATATTGATTTCTCTTTAAAGATTAAAAGCCTATGGTACTCAAAATCTATTATATGTTTACCTCAGAAACATGAAAATTGAGGTCTATTTTGTCCTCTCCATTTAAAAGCAGGAAAGACACAGAAGAAACATGAACTCCTTCAACATCTACTGCTCAATCACATGTGTCCCTTTCAACATCCTTCTAGATATTTTTAATGCCTCTTGTTCTTTTCTTTTACAAGAGATTATTTTGTACAAAGCTTTTATGTAGTGAGTTATTCATTGGAAAAATATTTGAGGAAAAGTACATTATGTATGCTAAGAAATGGCTAGCTAAGTCTTTTATTCCACAGTCAGTTTCTGAAACACCTTCAGTCATCTAAGGGCAAAGAATTATTCCTAAATAATTTAATCCTAAATGTTTACATCTGTCAGTAATTGTCATAAAAATACCTATCCTTATGATGTTACTGCAAGAATTATATAAAATAATCTTTATAAATGCTTACCATAGTGCCTAATACTGAGTAAGCATTTAACACATATACATTGTTGTAATTGAAAGATTTGTATCCTCAAGGGAAAGTATAATGAAATGGGAAAAGAGGCCAAGTATTCAAATAATACAAGTGTAGTACTATAAAATATCAAAGTTGGCTGAAAAATAACAATAGTCAACCTTTGGGCTCAGAATTTGAAATCCACGTTATTGAAAAGGCTTACTTTATAAACAATCTCTTTTTATGGAAGGATGCTTTAAGTGTTAAGCAATATAATAACCTAAAAAGAAAATTCATACAAAATGACCACATAAAGTGCCTCCTTAGCTACTTTAATTTTCTTGTTCCAGCTTATTTTTTCAATAGTGATAAAAAATACAGAGAATAAAATTGTACCATAGATCATACCTATGTGGCAAAGGTGATAAATGAAAATCAAAACACAATCAGGAAACTGAACAAAGCTAAATATTACAATCAAATAAAACCAACAAAACATAGTTGATGTTCAATAAATGGATCCTATTTAGGCTTACATCAGAATTAAATACTTGAAAGCAGTATGCACTCTATAAGTTTTTATTAATTTGATTTTATGAAACTCTGTTAATATCTATATTAAAGGTTTATAGGACAGAAAGTGTTAATCTCCAATAGGAAGTTTAAGTTATTACTAGGGTGTACAATTAGAAAGAATCAAACTGGTCCGATAAGATGACATTTATGCAAATGATACCATCCAAGAGGCTCCTGATTCAGATTGAGAGTTTTTAAGAGTATCCCAAGACTTAATCACAGTGATACAGGGGTAAATTCAGGGAAGTGTGACAAAATTGTGATTCTAGCTAAGTTTAAGCTTAGTAATTATGGTATCCTGTCTGAAAAAATATATACATAAGAGAACTGGACTGCACAGTATAAAATGAGAATTAGACAAAATTCTATTCTGTTCAGAGAAGGAAACACCGTGATTATCAAAGTAGAGTGTTCCATCTCTGTGTTAGCTGTGGATCTATGATGAGGAAGCATGGGTCAGATTAATGTAGTTTCCTGTCACTCATCATCAGCCTCATTCGCCCAAATCCATTTATTAATGTGTCATGATGAATACAACGAGGTTGCCCAAGTACAGTTAATGACTCCTTCCTGTTAGGAGTTCCAGGGTCTTGGAGATCCTCAGGCTCTGCCTTCTACCTGCATATCTAAACATACCCCTCGTATCAGGTATCTTTGCTTTTAACTTTATTTTTAGGTTTAACTTTATTTCTACTGGGTTTCTGCTACTCTGTGCAGCCCCTACAAATCTTTACTCTAATTGTCTCTCCATTTCAGTTTTATCCTGAGTGCTAACTTTCTAATTTCTTTTGTCCAAAAAATTATCCATAACTGAATTATCCAGTCAAATTTCTACAACTTCATTGCCTGATGATTCCCTCTGATTTGTGTAATGCCTCAACCGTTTTCCAGAACTTGATAGTTTCTACTACTACTTTGTAAACATATAATTATCTATAACAATGCAGTTTTGTCTATCTCCAAATTTTACTCATCTGGGTAGTTCTAGACTGAATAAATTCATAAAAATATTTCAGGAATCCAGGAGTCTCTTAGCATCTATACCAGGTCTTGACATGGCATGGAAGTAAGGTTATAGTCAAAGGCTATTAAAGTTGCATCGGTATAATACAAAAGTCAAATTGAAGAACCTATTGCTGGTCAAAGATGTAATCTGAGCATCCAGGGGAATAATAACTGCAGTATATTAAAATACATCAAAATATTAGTATGAGTTCATAATACTTTAAAAATCCATTGGTCTCCTTTGGAAAGAGCTAAAAACAACAACAAAAAATTATTTGAAAACTAGTAAGGGAAAATAATCAAACATTTTCTATATAAACTGTACTAATAATAACCAAGGTGTAGAGAAAGAAAAACTCTGGTAGAATAATTCCAGCTAATAAATTAAGAAGAAATGACAGACTTCTGCTTCCAGACACGATGAAATGAAAAGAATTTTGTTTGCTCTTCTAACATAAAGAAATAATAAACCAGACTAAATATACAAAACAATAGTTTCAGATGTTGGACGATAGGTAGTAAAGAGCAGTGATCTATGAGAGTGATGAAACAAAGTAAGTGTTATTATTGTCCCAGCCTGAATGTCCAGGCCCTACAGGGAGGGAGAACTCAAATAAAGCCCTGCAACCTTGCTGAGTTGAGGAGATAGAGATCAGCGTGCAGGGAGGCACAGGCAGCTAGAGTTTGTGAGGCACAGTAATGGAGTAGAAGAGGCTACACAGAGAGAAAAATCTCAGAAATCTGCAGATATCTGCCTGAATCTTCAGATTAATACTGGCATACATATGGAGAGAGAGAGAGAGAGAGAGAGGAGGGGGAAGAGAGTGAGGGGGGGGGGGGGGGGGGGGGGGGGGGGGCGGGGAAACCAATGGAAAATTGTCAGCCAAAATTCACACAGGGCTAGGAATTGTTTGTATTCCCACCAGCCAAAGAAGAAAGACACAGTAAGTGGGCATCAGGTAGAATTCTCAGGAAGGTATCATCTTAGTAGAGGAGCTAAAATAATTTTATACTAAAGGACCCATTCTAACAAACAAAAGCAAACCACAAAAGGAACAAACTGATTCTAGGTAACTTAATGGCATGGCAGAAAAAAAAAAAAAGTTCAACAGTATTTAAAGAATACAAAGGAATATCTAGCACTCCCAACTATAAAATTAACAATGTTTGGCATCTAGTCAAAAATGATAAGGCAAGCAAAGAAGTAGAAAAGTATAAGCAATAACCAGAAAAAAAAAATCAACCGACAGAAATAGGCAAAAATGATTTAATGAGCAGATAAAGACCTTAAAACACTTATTATAAATATACACCCTATGTTCAAGAAGGTGGAGGGAAACATGCATATTTGAAGAAGTAAATGGAGGATATAAAATATAGACAAATAGAACTTTTAGAGATTAAAAATACCTCTAAAATGAAAATTACACTGGGATTGAAAATGTATTAGATATTGCAGAAGAAAAGACCAGTGACTTAAAAAGAAAGAAGGAGGAATTACCCAAAATAAAGTACAAAATGAAAAAAGACTTATGATTGCAAAATAGGTATGAGCAGCTACAAATATAGGAATTCATCTAATGCAGCTCTTTTAACCCAACAGAGTTTCAAATCACTGATCAAGAACACACCTTCCTTAAGTTGGTGTTTTATTCTGAATGCTAGGTACCAGGAACCCCAGAAATCACTGCCTTCCAGGAGAATCTCAACTAAAGTTGATAAAACTCATATGGAGGTGGCCGCAGACATTTAGTCGTGGTCTAGAAGAAGAGGATGAGATATTGTAGGACTTTCAATGTTGTATTGAAGAGTCTAGAGCTAACTTTGAACTAATTAATAATAATAATTTATTATCAATTCTTTCTTAACCGGTGTTACCAAGATACTTCATTTAACCATTTTCTAATTATGCTATATATTGCCATTCTATAAAAATTTAGACATAATAATCATTACTTTTTTATTGTTAAATGCATGAATATACATACAAAAACCATGCTGGGTCTGGTGGGTCCTCCTCTACGTGTCCATGTTGGTAGACATTCAAACTTCATTAACTTTTTTTAGACTGTGCATTATACACAGAAAATGCCTCGATAAATATTGAATTTGGCACTCAAGGAGAGGAAAAATGGCACTTGTTGTTTCCCTTAGCAAGCCAAAATTAACTTTACTTTTATGAAATATTGAAACAATAGCCTCTCCTTGAGCAAGATTAAAAATTTGCATTGTCCAAGTACAAACTTGCCTTGCAAAATAAAGACTGGGTTAGGGTCTAAAACTAGGTGATAATTTATAAAATAGATAGTCAGTATTTAAAGTGCAGTATTTCACTACATAATAAATTCTCAAATTGTGAGGGCTGTTCACCCAGTTAATTGCTTAATCATGCAGGCCCTCTGTGTAGTCTTCTAGCTATTTTATTACCCCCTGCACTCTTTAACAAGGAATGAACAATGGACGTAAAGAAAGAAATGAAACCTAGTTATCAGCAGCTAAGGTTCACAGGTTAGCACTGGAAGATACAGGATTAATGGGGTCTATAAGGACTACGAATTTCCTGCCTTTGGATTTGTTTACCACATTTTCCCTGACCTCATTATCATGGACAATTGAAAGGTACTTATATGATAAAATAAAAATTAACCAAAAATTTATCTGAGCCAACATAAGACAATATATTTAAATTACACTTTAATATTTTAAGAAACAAAATGCATAGCCAAACATCTCTGCTAATGATAAATCCTAATCTCCTGTGATATTATCTATTTTAGAACTCATAATCTGTCATTCCCTGTTTTTCATTCTAAGGAAGCAACAGAGGGTACATGACATGATCATGAGCAATGAATCATACTATCCCTTCACGATTGACCATAGCCTGGTTACAAAAACTTTCTTTCCTGTCCTATTATGTTAAAGCACAGAGAAGTTTACCCTTCTAGCAAAACATGCAAGATATCATATATTATTTTGTCTTTTGCCTTACTTTGTGTACTGTCTGCCACCCTTCCAGAGGATTTAAAGGTAAACACCTAGACAGCTTCATGCATTTCTACACTCTCTGCTTCTACAGGAGTTGACCTTTTCCATACCACTTTTCAAGCAGTCAAATGATCTTTAATAGTCACAAAATTTTGCCCTGTTTTGAAAGCTTACTCTGGCTTCTCTTATGGCACCTTCACTTTCGTGTAGCTAATGTATAAATGTATAAATTTTGTGTGAATGCCCTTGAAATCCAACTGGTAGAAGATACTGGTTTTTAAATAAAACTTATGCTCATTTTCTTTTTCCTTTATGTAAAATCTTCTCTAAAAGGAAATAATGAGTCTTTCTGAGTAAAAATCCAAGAACAAAATGTACAAAGTTCTATGTTTTAATGAAAGCATTTTAAATGAGTAAGAAGGCATGAGAAGAGAAAAAATATATATATAACCCAGGTTGCTGAACCAAATAATCAACTAAAGAGTTCTCTCTAAAGCAACAATCAACACCCAGCATGCACTTATGGGGCTGTCAAGCAACTGGGATTTCAGCAGGATTCTTTCTGCTTAAATGAGCTGAACTTCAATGAAACTGGTATGAATCAAAGCTATCAGAGGCACTCTACCATGACACACATAACATTTTTTTAGGATTGAAGTTCTTGTTCAGATAAGTGGTAGTTATGATCTCAAATTCTTTGTTGTTTTAGTAAGATAACCTAAAGAGAAATGAGTCATAATGGAAATTTTTAAAAGAAATTGGTTTGAAACGTACTAGATCTGAAACTAAGCCTTAATGAAATCTTATTAAGTGTGCCTTAATTTTTAAGATGAATTCATCCTTGATTTCATGGCCTAGGCTACAATTAGACCATCAGTCATAAATTATCTTTTTCCATCATCTAGATTGGTATTCTTTTTCTTCACTGGAAACTCCCTATTAGGCTTAAAGTATTTACTCACTGTTTCCAGGATAGTAAGATGTTAAGAGACTGAACATCCTACTTGCACTGACCGTTTGGGGATGACAGAATAAAACCCTTTAAATGTTAATGGCCCATAATATTTCAGTAACTTCTGACTGCCTCAGGGGAACAAAGTAAAATCTTGCCAAAATTAGACCATTCCAAAGCACTCAGATATATCTGGGTTTCTAAAGTTATCAGCCACAGTATAATCAAATTTTCTCATCACATGGCCTCTTTCATTGTGATCGCCCTAGTAGATTACCACCTAGACTGCCTACTCTAGCATCATCCAAACTTCCATCATTCTTTGACATCTCTGTCACTCATATTCCCAATCTCCTGGCCACCTAACTTGGTTTGGGGACTCTCCTTAACCAGCCCTTCTAAGGCATCTCCATCACTACTTCTCAAAAAGTTGCATGCTGTTTACCCATTGTTGATCAGAGGTATGGGTCATCATTTTCTAGAACTCAGATAACAAAAAGCCCAAATAATTCAGAGTGCAACCCAAGAGGCCTAATCTGAGTTGATCCTCCCTCTCTGACTGTCCATTTAAGAAATACCTCCTGCCACAACTGATGAGCAGAATAATCCCTTCTTTCTGAGGAATGCAAAACAAAAATCATTTCTAACTCTCATTTTGTGAGCTGCAGAAACTGGATCCAATATATTTATTTGGAACTAGGCTAAGGATTGTCGAACATTTTGTATAAAGAACCAGGGAGTAAATATTTCAGGCTTTGTGGGCCACATACAGCATATGTCACATATTATTCTTTGGGTTTTTTGTTTGTTTATAATCCTTTAGAAACATAAAGACTGTTCTTAGCTCCTGGGCCATATAAAAGTCTACTGGCTAGATTTGGCCATGAGCTATAGTTTCCTAATCCTGTTCTAAGCATTGTTCTCTTAATGCTTACCAACTGTTATGAACTGAATTGTGTCCTTCCAACATTCATATATTAACAGTCTAACCTCCAATGTCACTGCATTTGGAGATAGGATCTTTAGGAGGTAATTAAGGTTAAATGAGGTCATAATGGTGGGGTCCTAATTCAATACAACTAGTAGCCTTATAAGAGAAAGACCTACCCCTCTCCTTCTCTCTCTCTTTCTCTCTCTCTCTCTCTCTCTCTCTCTCTCTCTCTCTCTCTCCCCCCTCTTTTCTCTCTCTCTCCCTCCTCCCTGTCTTTCTCTGCCCCTCTCCCCCTTCTCTTCCTTCACTTCTTTTCTTTTTCTCTCTCTCCCTTTCTCCCTCTTTCCCTTTCCATGCTCATGCTTTGAGGAAGGGCCAAGTGAGCAAGATAAAGTGACTACCAATGAGCCAAGAGAAGATGCCTCAGATTGAAAACTACCTCACCAGTACCTTGATCTTAGACTCTCTAGCCTCTACACTATAAGAAACAAGTGTCTGTTGTTTAAGTCACTCAATCTATGGTATTTTTGTTACAGCAGTCAAGCAGACTAGAACACCTAGTAATTCCACTAGAAATTAACCACATACTATTGGGTACCTACAGCAAGCAAGATTTTTCATTCAATTTGGACACCCACTCCTAACATATCTGTCAAGAGATTAGTAATAGGTTTTTATTAACTCCAGTTATAAAAGCAGACATAATAAGACCCAAATTTCTCAATGTCATTTCCTACCTCAGATGCAAAATTTACACAAAAATCTAATGTTCTACTATCTCTTATAAATATTCTAGAGGATTCTACATTATATTTTTATAGAGACAAAGATACAGCATCCAGACTTTCTTTAAAAGGAAGACTTAATGCCTGATCGTGGGAAATGAGATCAGTGAAAAGCCCCCTGATGACAGCTCCTTCAGAATCTGCATCAGCTGGAGAGAGTAGCTTCTACCCAGACCACACCCATTCCAGAGCAGCCTGCATGCTGTAACTAAACAAGGTACATGGCTAAATGTCGGCCATTTTGTCCTAACACAGACAATCCTGTTTTATACACATTTTGCACTCACTCCAATTGGAAACCAAAAATGTAATTTCCATTTTCAGAACTGTGTGCAACATTTTATGTTATTCCAGTCAACCTCTTACATTTTGAATTGTTTTCAGATTAAAGTTTTTGAAGAATAGTAGAAACTAATTGTGATCTTATTTCTGTGTTTTATAGGTTTCTTACCCCTTTAAAAGTCCTGCTTAAGTTTCAAGTTTTGGCCAAGCCCCAATCATTCTTGCATCCTCTAAGTTATTTAGATTTTTCAGGGTGCCAGTGTCTCTCTATCAATCAGTTTACTGTACTCTCTACTATGGGCTTTTCTAAGACATAAAACCTTTTAATGAATTGTGCTTTAATACGAGGCCATAGACTCGCATTGAGGGACAATATAATAAACAGTCCTATGAAACTTATCATTATGTCTCATGTAAGGATATTGTTGAGGATATTCAGCATTAAATTACACAGTATCATCTTCGTAAGGCCTTACAGGAGAAAATGTATTTCTTGTCTCAGCATCAGGATAGTGTTTATCCTAAATAATTCCTTTTATCATATATAAATCTTGTAGAGCTCATCATATGAGAAGGTAGTCAAGCATAGCAGTTAGAGTGATCTGGACAGCTTCATGACCCAGGTCTGCTTCTTACTAGCTCTACAATATGGATGAATTATTTAAATTTTCCATACTTCAGTTTCTTCATCTGTAAAACAATGAAAATAATTACACCTTCCTCATGGGGTGATATCAAGAACTAAATGACTTATACCTAATACTTAAAAAGAGTCCTAACACAGACTAAGAACTCAATAAATGTTAAATCACAATTTCCTTTAAATTGGACCACCTAAGGCTATTTCATTGGGTATGTTTTGTGTTCTCTGCTCATTTCCCAACTCTTCTTACACTTGGTTTTCACTTTGCCTCAACTTGCGGAACTTCCTCCTGTTCCAATGTACAATATTCACCATGTTTTTTCTATTTATGAAATTAATAAATCTACAATGTCTAAAAGTAACAACATGGTTGGACCTTGAGGGCATTATGCTAAGTGAGGTAAGTCAGACAGAAAAAGATAAATGCTACATGATATCATTTATATGTGAAATCTAAACTTATAGAAATAGATAAAGTGGTGGTTCCCAGGGGAAGTGGGGAGATGTTGGTCAAAGGGTACAATTTGCAGTTGGATGATGAGTAAGTTCTGGAGATCTAAAGCACAACATGTGCTTATAGTCAACAATACTGTATTATATACTTCAAAATTGCTAAGAGACTAGATTTTAAATGTTTACACCACAAAATGAAATGATAATTACGTGACGTGATGGAAGTGTTAGCTAACGGTACAGTGGTAATCATATTGCAATATATAAATGCATCAAATCAATATATTTTAGGCCTTAAACTTATACAATGTTATATTTCAATTATATTTTGATAAAATCAAATAAAATTACTTAAATATTGAAATCTACAATATTATTATTGATAATAATACCATTTATTGAGCAGTTGGTATATACTAAACTAAATGCTTTGCATATGTTAGCTAATTTAACCCTCACAGAAACCATATGCTCTTTTCTTCAGTTCACATATGAAGAAATTAAGACATGAAGTAACAGTGTCACTTAAGCAAGGATCTTACAGCTGAAAAGTGGCATTCAAACCCATATCTACTTTACAATTTCCCCATCCTGAGACAACTACTAGAAACATTTTTATATATTTTCTTCACCTGCACATTTCCTTTGCATATTTGTGCATGAGTGTGTTTTAATGGAGACATTTTATATAAGTTTACATTTATTTAAGTTTTCCATGTCATCAGTTAGTATTCAAAAACAGGCTTTTTCGCTACATAATACTTTACCTTATGCTTATACCAAACTGTACTTAAGCTAATTATCCCCATTGCTTTTGCCAATTTTAGTTTTTTGAATAAAATTTTGACACACATTCTTACACTGTGGAGTTTTATGTTATGTCCGATTACTTTTGAGGTATAAAATTTTAGAAGTGGAACTACTGACTAAGATATATGAGCATTTTAAAGCCATTTTTTATATTTCCAAAATGTCTTCAAGAAGCACTGATCAGCTTATTCTTGCACCAAAGTCCAAAGAGGTTGTATATCATCTCCAAGGTAAAATTAAAAAGAAACATTTTAAATTCTATGTTTTTTATTGGGATTTTAGTACACTGATAGGTTCACTTAGAGGAAGGAAATAGCTTTTCAACCAAAAATATAGTACATCTCACCATTTATTCCAGTTATTTTTTTGTAATTATTTTGGCCTTTCTTCATATAGATCTTATGCATCTGGTGTAAAATTTATTTCTAGGATTTTATAGTTTTTTTTGTTTGTAGTGATTGTTTTCCATTATATTTTAAACCTGATTTTCCATTGTATAAAGAAAAGCTATTTCGTTGTTATCGTTTTTTATTAACATTTAACTTGTAACAGAAAATCTTATTTATTTCTCATATTAGTTCTATTCTCTGTTATAGATACCAGTCTGAAGATCAGTAGAGTGGCAAATGTTATTGTCGAGGTGAAGTTTCCTGGTCCTCTCTCCCTGTTCCCTGTCCCTGGATTTGGTTGGTCCATAGTTCCCTGGAGCAGTGGTATACCAACTGGTGTGAACTGCATGGGCCCTGCCCCCTTTCCCCTGCAGAGAAGCTATGCATGGCAGTGATGAAGACTTCCTATATTCAGACCCTCTCTATCCATGAAACCCTAGGCAATTTGCTTACCCTCTCTGTGCCTCTGATCCAGAAAATGAAGATAATCATGGTATTAATTTCACAAGGTAGTAGCATGGTCTTGTAGTATGAGTTAAGGATGGTAAAGCTCTTAGCCCCATACCTGCTACATTGTGCATGTTACACAAGCATTTACTGACACCAGCTTCATTGGTTCTGTGCTCCAGCAGCACTTGGCTTCTTGAACTTCTCAAATGTGACACACACTCTCCTGCCCCTAAGACTTTACACAGGGACTTTTTCATAGCGCTTACCACAATAGGTAATCATATATGCATTTGTGTGGCTATTTGCTTTCCATCTGCCTTACCCCAGGTGTAACTCCCATGAGGTCGGGAACTCTGTTTTGTCCCCACTGCACACTACATATGCCCAATAGATATGTGTCGAACACTGAATAAATAAATAAGAAGCCCAAGAGAAGAAAATGTATCTAAACAATTTTTTAAAGCATCACAGGAATGTGGGATTAAGTCTCCAAGTTTCAAGTCTGTTCCTCACCTGCTACATTATATCACAACCATCAAATCTCAATTTAGCCTGAAACCTTAGAAGTATGCTTTTACATACTCCCTTCCAAAGTGCTTCAGAAGTCATACTGCAGAAGTTAACACATCTTATATAAATGCATGATAGGATCTCTAAGGTACTTCATTTATTTCTTCTTTGGAATCGTAGATACTATGAATGAAAAGCTCATCACATTGAAACGGCCAGTAGTAAATACAGAGTTTCCAGAATGAAACTTCTTAGCAGATGATACAGGACTTTGAAATCTAATGTTTGTCCCTTTAGGAAGAAGAGGCAAAACTGCAATAGGCTCAGTGTACCCTACTGTTATTTTGGTTTAGGGAATGCAGTTTGTGATGAGAATGTACTTATAGAGCAAGGAAATGATGTTCTGTGGGGAGTGTGCATGAGATTTTTCACATTACTAGTATATTATCACTATTTTCCTATAAGGAAATTAGTACCCTCGTACAGCAATGATCAGATGGCTAACATTGTAAAAAGCATTTTGAACTGCTCTGGAAAAGGTTTTATATAACAATATTATTCAAACCATTACTGTAAAAAACTTAGAGGGTCTTATAAACCTTCAGTTCACAAAGAAAGCAAGTTTGACAAAGGCTCTGTTGAGTTAGTGACTTCAAGGTGTATCGCCGCATCTGGATTATTCAATTCATTCAAGCGTACAACCTAGTTATATGTTTTCATTTAAATATTTACCTCATGACTTTGCTGCTCAAAGTGAGGCTTCAGACCAGCAGTGTCTCCATTACCAGAAAGCTTGTTAAAAATGCAGACCAGAAGACCACACCTCAATGGAAATGTACCAAATCAAATCTGCATTTAACAAGATCCTCAGGTAGTTTGTATGCACGTTAAATTTTGAGAAGCACTGCTGTAAAAAGTTTTACTAAAATCAATGAGAATTAAATGCATAATTTCAGTGCAAAGAAGAAATACAATGCTTATTTTAAAAAGGTGTATTTGTTAAACAACATGCAGGAGATGGCGATATAGAAGCTGGGGTCCGTGGGGTCAGAAAGACTTAACCACCAGCTCTGCCTCTCACTAGCAGCTGCATCAAACCTTCCTTCTCCCCAACTCACATGTTCTGGACCTGTCCTTTCACTCCAGTAACTGTTGTTGTAACCAGTGTTGCCTGCCTGCAATCTGGGGGCAAGTCAGCTATTCCAGATAGCTAACACTTTCCACCCCGGGGTTCTCTGCTGCCCCTAGGAGAGATGCCTTTGGAAACCTAGTCGATCATCGTGAAATGTCTACAATAGTTGAAGTGAGAATTCTCCCCGCATGGGGCAACGCTTGCCCAATGCTGAACTACAGCTGCAATCAAATATTGAGGTGGATCCTCCAAGGCCTCTCAGAGTGCTCCTAGCAGGATCGGCCCCAGTAGGCAACAGCAGTGACTAGCTGCTTCTTTATAGAGAAATACTTTATACTCTATAGAGAGTATCTTACCACACATGACTGATGTTTTAATTTGCAGTTGATCACCAAACTCCTTCATTGAAACAGCATATTGATTTTACTATCATTATGTTGCTTTACATAATAATATTTAACAGATACTGTCTTCAGGATACTGCACACTTTAAACAACTCTCTCTTACAACATTTCTGAGAGAAAGATAAGCTTATTATCTTTTTATGGATAATCAAGCCAGAATAAAACAGTTAAATAGTTTTTCCCAGTGTGGTAGTGAAAGCTGATATCAATGTAAATTGATGACTCCTTCTCCTTGAATAATCAAACTACACTTTTCTTCTTTTTTCTCTTTGTGATTACATTTAGTTTTATCATAACAAAGCAACTTGTATACTTTTACCATTTAAAATTGAGAATCATTATTCCTTTCCTGTGAAAAACAAACAAAATTTAAGAATAAACTTGAACAATATTACAATAAAGGTCAATTCTGAATAAGATCTACAGGTTCTGCTGATTTTCCCATCGAGTGGCAGGGCTCAAGTCATCATTAGAAGAGAATTTTATTTTAAACATGTCATCTTAAACAGCAAGGATGTCCATAAAATATTACAGTTAAACCTGCCAAAGAAGCTATGCTGTCAAAATGCCCATTTAACCCATCCAAACATTTCTAACCCACCCTTTGCTGACCTTCTATAACTTCAGCTTTTAGGTTTTTTTCTTATTTATAAACAAGAGAAAAAAGACAGATACATGTTGGTAAATGCTAACTGTCCATATCCACACAGACACAGTGTAATCTCTGCCCAATATGTAGAGAGGGAGAAAAAAAACTGAAACTCTCTGCACTACTACACAGGGGACTAGAACCTTCTAGCTTGCAACTGAGCTAAGGGAACAGAAGTTTTTTCTTTTTTCCCACAGAGCACGGTGGTGTCGATTCCATGAAGTTTTGTTGAGACAGGAAGAGATAAAAATGAATTTGGAACAGAAAGGGGCAGAGATTCTTTCCCCACCATATTCTGCTCAAGTTATTTCCACCCAAATAAGGTGAGACCACAGTGCAAAGAAAGAAAAGAGATCTCAAAAACAGGGCATCTCAGTTCAAGAGGCGGGGAAAAACCCTGTAACTTGCTCACAAGGACTAGAGAAAACTTTAAAAGGTTGAAATCCATCAGCGTTCCATAAAAACATGGCACGCTTCATGAATTTGCATGTCATCCTCGCACAGAGACCGTGGTCATCTTCTCCTCATCATTCCAATCTTCGTGTATGTGCTGCCGAAGCGAGCACCACACCTTTCTCCTTTATGAAAGTTAGCAGTATTTCCAAATTCACTGATTTGGGGAATGACTTAGTATTGTCAAGTAAAACGAAGTATTTGCACAGCATCTGAAAAAAAAATCATTTTGAATGAAAATTTTCATGAAGCCTGAAACTTGATATCTAAATTTAGGATATTAAATTCACATGAATTACCTCCATCTTACCATAAGTAAATTACCTGTTGATATTCCTTCCACTGTCATTGTTGGAATTGTCATTAGTTGGTTTATGCTTTAAGATCAGAGTGGCCCTAGTGGTGCACTTTTCTGCTCAGCTTTAAATTTTCAACAGGTACAAGTTGAAAACTCGTTGATTATTCACTACGATGGCAACGTCATGCATGAAAAAGCTGACCACATCTCCATAAACCTTGTACACATAAGAAATCAGTTCTTTTACAATTTGAAATCTCATATTTTAAAGGGTATAACAAAAATGTTTTCGACAGAACAGAAGCTCGCGTTAAATATTTACTGACAAATAAAGCTCTAAAATGAAATGTAAAGTGAGATGTTTCTTCCTAAAGAATCAGGAAACATAAAAGACATGCTAATAATATGATAATGACCATCCCAAGGCAATAACTCGAGAATTAACTGTCTGCAAATAATCTGTGTAAGCAGTACCTTGACTTTAAGGTTCTTAAAAATGCAAGCATGGAGATGAGGAAGCTAATCATACTAATTAACTCACTGTGCCTTGTAACAAATTAATTTTAAGTAAAGGAACAGGCAACTAGAGAAAAAGGCCAAAATCTCAATTAGTTAATCCAAATAGAGTATAAATACTCTCAGAACTCATTTGCCCTTTAGAATGAAAGAATTAGAACCGGGATGGTAGGAACAGTGATCACCATGCAATGACAGCCTGGAATTGTCATTTATGGCACCGTTTTTAAGGTCTGCATTCCCGTTGGAGTGTTTACTGTACTTGGTCAGCAGAATGTGACAAATCGATGTAAACTATGCAAAACCAACCCCACCCTCAGGGAAGTAATATAATGTAGGACTCTAACAAGTTCTATTAGCTTAGTTTCTGATTAAAAAATGTTTCTGGCCAGAAAGCTATGTATGTTAGGTCAGGACTGCCAACATTAGTGTCTAGTCATAAGTTGTGGATAGGAGTCTTCTACACACCTGATATCATTTTACAAAGCCTACTTCATCATTCTAATAACTGCTGATACTATTTTCAATGTTTAGGTAGTAAAAGCATACAATAAGATTTATTCCTTACTCCTAGAGGATCTAGTTCTTAAATCTATCTATTTCCTTCTCACAATCTGTAACTTATTTTTCCACAGGTTTGAGCCTCCATGTCTTCAGATACTCAGGCATAACTGGCTTAAATGATGTGTTTCTTTGCTGCTACTACTGATCTTTCCAGCTACCATCCTCAATGCAGCCTTCCTTTCACAAAGGAAAGGATATTCTACATCCAGAGCTTCTGCTCTCACTTGCACACCTTAAAATCCCAGTCATAACCAGCCGCCGCCATCCAACAACCATTTAAAAAAAATCACCAGTGATCTCACCAAATTCAGCAGCTTTTTCTTAACCTTGCTTTCCAAGGTCTGTCTGTCTATTTGGCATTATTACTACCATCTCCTCAAAATCCTTTTCCTCTTGGATTTCAGGACACTGCATTTCTCTGATTTTTCTCTCGTCTTTACAATTCCAGGGATATATATTCCAAATGTGAATACTACCTACTTCTATTATATGAATGAGTAACTAGCATTGACCACAAGGAAATATTTTTCCCTTTGGTAAAAAAAAAAAAAAATGAGATATTACAAGGGTTATGGGATATTCAGAGAGAGACAACAATTAACTTTTTAGCCAATTACATCTTTCTTTGTGTGTCTTCTGTAAGGCACACCCCACTCTGAGTAGCTAGATATGTGGTTTAAATAGGAACATGGAATTCGAAGGACACAGGAAATGTCTGGCCATCTGAGACCATATGGTAAATTTTAAACCCTTCCTGAGCCCCCAGATGACCTACTAACAAGTACGGCCTTGGGTAGACTACATTGATAAATAGCTTCTTTCAATAACTTAAATTATTTGTTTTTAACATTATCATCTGCTGCATCTATATTTCTAGTCAATGGGCTTTTTTACAGTTTTAAACTGTGACACCAAAAGGAAATGCTCTGATAGTTTTTGAAATGATCAGATATCTGTTTGACCAAAGTACATACTCTAACCAAGTATATTTTTAATATTATTACAATTATAAATGATATATCTTTTATTTAAGGATTCAAATACTCAGGGAAAGCCTCTCTCTTTAAAACAATTAGAGGAATCTCTTGAAAGCATCAGTTTGATTTCGTCTGATCCTGTAAGCCAGATATCCCAGAACTGAAATTCAGAGAATCTTTAAATTAAATGAGTGAGCTGTTATGAAAATATGACACTCTATACAACACACTGACGACTCTGCTTAGGGTTTTTTGTTTTGTTTTGTTTTGTTTTTTAGTAACGGAGGTTGATTAAACCTTAAAATGATAATTCTGAAGAATCCCCATGGAAGAGCAAAGGAGGCCTAGAAGAGATGATACTTCAATCAAATGGGAACAGCTCTACCGGCCATCTAGAATGAGGGGAAATGAAAAGCAGTGCATGTCCTAAACCTACCTCGCTGTTTGTCTGCGTCCCTCTCCTCTTCTGAGCCACTTTTAAGATGATCAGTTGATACCACTAATTTCTTATATTTTTGCATATGTTTATTATTTCCCCTGTAATAATTTGCATTATCCTTTGACAAACTTTTGCAATCACATTTTGAGAATGAAGTACAAGTAAATAATAAAAACTGAAATTTTCTTCTTCCAAGAGTGTATTATATATTACAATAATTACTAGCCCTTCTGAACACTTACTCTGTATCAGGCACTATGTGAAGCACTGTTTAGACATTATTGCCTATAATCCTCACAAACTCTCTCTGTGGTATTATTATCCTTAATTAATTGACAAGAAAACCCAGATTGGAATGGTAAAGAAACTTGCCTAAGAAGTAGCAGAGCCAAAATTTCAATTCACATCTTCCTTACATTAAAAGAATTTTTTTGATAACAAATTCATCACTTTTTACCATATCTTTGATGCATGAGTTGCTGGACATTGAGGTGAATACTTATATCTTAGCACACCACTCCAGATAGGGAATTTTAAATGCTCATCACTCCAAGCTATGTATCCCAGCACGTTAAGAGCCTAAAAGAGAAAGTTAGGGCCACTAAAAAACAAAACTTAGGGCAAACTGAACAGCTTACTTCTCCTCTTCTATGGATAGTGGTGGCCACCACTGTTTGTTAGAAGATGTGAGTTGTATAATCGGAGAAGGCTTAATTGGAAGAGACTAGGAAGCAATGTTATAGTGTGGAGAGACATTTTATCTGTGAAAGCCTATTCCTGTAAGTGGGACTTGAAATGTGTTGCCTACTGCCATTTATCTCAACACCGTGAGATAAATACACCTTTTACAACTCTACAGAACCAATCGGCCTCCATCTTCAATTCTAGGAAGTCTCACTAATGGCAGCAAAAAGAAGAAAATTAATCCATATCTTGTTTAGATAAAACTTGTTTCTAAGTGAGGGTCTTCAAGTAAATCTCAAGTTGATAAATTATATATATTTAAAGCATAATGAGGTCATCTTTCTCTCATATGTGCACATCTCTGTTACAAGCAAACTACCAGAAGCCTCTTGAGAACCTAGCTTAGTAGATTATACAATTATTAAAGGTTGACCTTTTCTGTGGAGTTTAATGAACCGGAAATTGCATTTTTAACCTTGGCTCATGTGCTATCAGATGTCAGTCATCATTTCCTTAATCTATCTCAACCAGACTATAAATTAAGTGGGTCCAAAATCTAATTTATGAGGCCAACAGAGGGGTAAAAAAAAGCCAGTGGTTATGGAGAAAGACTTTAAAGAAGACTCACTGAAGTAATATTAAAAGGATGGCAGTAACAATAAGAATAATAACTATTTTACAGACAAGGTCATGAGAACTATTGGGGGAGGGTAATTCCTACAGTGAAGGCTTGAATTTGTTGTAACTTGAACATAATGTAAATAGATACTTGAAACCTGATGAAGACTACCATACACCAGGCAAAATGCCAACAGGCAAAAACTATATTTTCAAACCAAATTATTTCTAAAACAAGTTCACCCATAAGGTTAAAATTTATTTTTATAATTTCTGTTATTACATTTTACAATTTCTGAAGTATAAATTTTGTATATTTCTTCCTTAATCAATGAATTGTTTCTATTTTAAATAGAATCTATTTACCGCATAGAATTTTATACTCTAAAAAAGTAAATATATCTAACAATTTTATGTAAATAAGTATCTCTATAATGTCTCCTTTGTTTCATCCACACCATTTACCTTCCTATTTTCCTAAGTAAGGACATTATTCAGCTTATAAAATATTTTCTAATGTATAAGTTTCTGACCTCTGCATTTCCCAAGCTTCCTAATACATCACAGGTGAGATATTTGCATAGACTGAAGCTACTTGCATGCAATGTTGGAATAATGAGTAAGTTCAATCAAGTCTGCAAAATAGCCAGTCAGTTCTGAGAGGAGAAAAATAATCAATCATAAATTGGGCACTCATTCCACTCCAGACACTGTGCAAGGTGTTCCACTGACTCCAGAACAGACAGGGGCCAGCCCGTACATCAAGGAGCTTAGAGTACTGGGATAGGAACAGAACGTGTGCCCTCCAGTGTTAAGCCAAGAGGGAAAACTCACCACTTTTTGTCAGAAAGTTTATGAAATATGTTTGCTCAAATAAAGTCATCATTTTTACTAGTTGATTTTAAAAGAAAGTAACAAGTTAACATATATCTATATCTACCTATATTTACGTAGATAGGTAGAGGCATTTTGTAGTTTGCTGAGATGTGATTTAAAAAAAAAAAAAGCACCTCATGTTCTTTACACACACAAAAGTTGATGATCTTGCTCTCTTTCCCATCTCTGGCAGGAAGGCAGCCCAGTGATAGCCAGCATCCACACAAGGAAAGGGTCAGAGCAGCGTGGCAGCCCAGTGAGGTCAGAAGATTAAGGAATTGAGTAAATACATAAATATATGGAGGATAATGGGAGTGGCTTTTCACTATCAGAGAAGGAAAATACATATATGAAAAGCAGAAAGCAGGAAGGAATCCTCCATTATTATTGGAATTTAAGGTATGAGAGGGTGAACTCACAGTTCTTAATATATATATCTAGAAAGACAGAGAAATATACAGAAATGCAAATGTGTATACACAGATATACATATGCAGGCATATACGTATTATGTGTGTGTATGTATTATACATATATACTTGGATAAATCTTATTAATCTGTCAACTAAGAGAGCCTGGGAGCAGCTCTCTTGTTAGCAGTAAAGTGTACCTAGCACAGATCTTGACTTTTAAATGATACTCCTCTATCGAAACAAACAAACAAAAATTTGGACAAGTGACTGATTCCAGAGTGGCTAGGACAAGGAAAGAAAATGTGCCTGTAGTTTTTGGTGTACCAGCTTTAGAAAGCTGTCACTGACCAAATCTGGAACAATGTGAGCATTAGAATAAACAACAAATATAATGAATCAAATAAAAGATAAGTCTCTGAGCACATACTGATATAAACACATACATACATAAACACATATATACATATTTGCCTACTACAGAATGCCAACTAGTAAATAGTACAATGAGAAAATTGTCATTTGGGAATCATTAGATTAACAATTAAGTCAGGTAAGAAACATCAATGGATGCTAAAACTGGTGGATCAATGAGTAACTAGATTTTACATAGTCTCCAAGAGTCTCTTCACAAAATACCTATTATTACAAAGGGAAGTAAGGTAACTTTACAATAGAGTATCTCAGAAGACATCATCCAACTATGGGATCAAAGTTAACACCACCAGAGACAAGGGAAGATGGAGGACTAGGTAAAAGCAGGATTCATCTCCCAGGACCACATTGAAATTACAACCAAATTATAAAATAATCAACGTGGAGAATCACCTGAAGTCCAGCTGATCATAACACCTACATCTGATAATATAAAGGAGTCACATTGAAGCCAATCCAGCATAGACAACAACCATCAGCAGATCACTTTGTAGTTCTCACCGAGTAGCCCTTAGCAATCAAAAGCAGTGGCTGACCTTGGCCTACAGGGGAGCCCCTCACAAGGGGCCACACAACCAATGCATCTGGGAGCTGGCACCAGACCACAACAGCTGATTAGCTCCAGTAGTGATACACACAAAGGGTGGTTGCAACAAGTACATAAGCCTGCTAGGGCAAATCCCACTCAGTGGGGTCAGCCCCCACACAGCAAATCTCACCCTGTGGTGCAGCCAATTCCCCAAATTAGTCAGCCTGAGGGTTAATTCCATGCACTGATGTACTAACAATAAAGGCTTGGCAACAAGAGAGATCACACACACCCCACACAAAGATCACATCCAGAGCCCTTGGTATAGGGGATCAGGAAGAGCGTGCCACTGGGCACTTTCCACATTAGGCCATCTGGCCAAGGCTGAGAGACAAAACAATATTCCTGACACATAGAAAAGAACAGAGAGGTTAATAAAATAAGAAAACAAAGAAACATGACACAAATGAAACAACAAGAGAAAACTTCAGAAAAATAAGCTAAATGAAATGGAGGTAAGCAACCTAGCGAGAGTCGGAGTTCAAAATAATGGTTATAAGGATGCTCAGTGAGCTTATGGGAAGAATGGATGACCACAATGAGAGCATAAAAAAGGACACAGAAACCATAAAGAACCAGACAGAAATGATGAAAATAATAACGGAAATGAAGAAACACACTAGAAGGATTCAACAGTAGATTGGACGAAGCAGAAATCGAATCAGAGAATTGGAAGACAAGGTAGCTGAATACACCCAATCAGAACACAAAAAGAAAAAAGAATTTTTAAAAATGAGAATAGTTTAAGAGACCTCTGGGAAAACATGAATATCCAAATCATAGAGAGTATGCTGATAGGAGTACTGAGAGATAAGAGAGAAAGCAAGGGATTGTGACTCTATTTGAAGAAATAATGACAGGAAACTTCCCTAACCAGCAAGGGATTAGACATACAAGTTCAGGAAGCACAAAGAGTTCCAAACAAGAGGAATTCAAACAGACCTACACCAAGACACATTATAATTAAAATGCCAAAGGTCAAAGACAAAGAGAGAATCTTAGAAGCAGCAAGAGAAAGCTTACTTACAAGGGTGCCCAAAAGAATGTCTGCTGACTTTTCAATGGTAAATTTGCATACCAGAAGGGAATAGCAAGAAATATTCAAAGTTATGAAAAAAAGAATCTACAACACAAACACTCTATCCATCAAGGCTTTCAATTAAAATGGAAGGTGAGATAAAGAGCTTCCCAGACAAAAAGTAATGCTTAAGGAATTCATCACCAACAAGCCAGCATTACAAGAAATGTTAAAGGGTCTTCTGTAAAAATAGGAGAGGTAAAAAACAAATAGAAATAACAATATGAATAATAAAATGACAAGTAACAATGTACCTATCAATAATCACTAATAAATGTAAATGGATTAAATGCTCCAATCAAAAGACATAGGGTAACTGAATGCATAAGAAAACAAGATCCATGTATATGCTGCTACAAGAGACCACTTCAGATCAAACAACATTCACAGACTGAAAGTAAAGGGATGGAATAGGATATTTCACGCAAATGGAAATGAAAAAAAAAAGCCAGGTAGCAACACTTTTATCAGGTAAAATAGACTTTAAAACAAAGGTTATAATAAGAGATAAAAAATTACATAATAATAAAGGGATTGATAAATTAAAGGACATAACCCTAGTAAACATATATGCACCCAACATAGGAGCACCTACATACATAAAGCAATTATTGACCAGGATAAAAGGAAAGTTCAATAGTAGTACACTCATAGAGAAGACTTTAACACCCCATGGTCACCAATGGACAGCTCTTTCAGGCAAAGAATCAACAAGGAAACAATAGGCCTAAAAGATACACTAGAACAGATGAACTTAATAGATATTTTCAAAGTATTTTACCCCAAAGTAGTAAAATATACATTCTTCTCAAGTGCACATGGAACATTTTCAAGGATAGACCACATGTTAGGACACAAATCAAGTCTTAAAAAATTTAAGAAGATTGAAATCATATCAACCATCTTTCTCTGATCACAATGTATGAAACTAGAAATCAACTTCAAGAAAAAACTGGAAAATACACAAACATTGGAGGCTAAATAACATGATACTAAACAATGAATGGGTTATTAATGAGATCAAGGAAGAAATCAAAAGATACCTAGAGACAAATGAAAATGAAAACACAACCACTCAAAATTTATGGGACACAGCAAATGTAGTCCTAAGAGGGAAATTCATAGCAATACAGGCCTACCTCAGAAAACTAGAAAAAGCTGAAATAAACCATCTAACCTTACAATTAAAAGAACCAGAAAAATAACAGAAACAAAGTCCAAAGTGAATAGAAGGAAGGAAATGATAAAGTTCAGAGTGGAAATAAATAGAGTCTAGAAAAACAATACAAAAATTAATGAAACTAAGAGCTGGTTCTTTGAAAGGATAAATGAAATTGACAGACAAGGATGCTTATTTTCACCACTCCTCTTCAACATTGTATTGGAAGTCTTAGCCACAGCAATAAGACAAGAAAGAGAAATAAAAGACATCCGAATTGGAAAGAAAGAAGTAAAACTCTTGTTATTTGCCGATGACATGATACTAAATATAGAGAATACTAAAGATTCCACCAAAAAAACTGTTAGAACTGATCAATGAATTCAGTAAAGTAGCAGGTTACAAAATAAATATTCATAATTCAGTGGCATTTTTATACGCTAATGATGAACTTTCAGAAAGAGAAATTTAGAAAACAATCACTTTAACAATTGCATCGAAAACTATAAAATACCTGGGAATCAAATTAATCAAGAAGGTAGAAGACCTGTTTTCAGAAATTATAAGGCATTGAAAAAATAATTGAAGAAGATACAAATAAATGGAAGCATATGCCCTGCCATGGGTAGGAAGAATCAACATTGTTAAAATGGCCATGCTACCAAAGCAATCTATAGATTCAAACAATCCCTATTAAAATACCCATGGCATTTTTCAGAGAGCTAGAACAAAAAAATCCTAAAATTTACATGGAATCATAAAAGAACCCGAATAGCCATGGCAATCTCCAGAAAGAACAAAGTTGGAGGTATCACACTACCTGATATCAAACTATACTACAAGACTACAGTAATCAAAACAGCATGATACTGACATAAAAACAGATACATTGATCAATGGAACAGAACAGAGAGCGCAGAAAGAAATGCATGCCTATAAGCTCACTTAATATATGACAAAGGAGGTAAGATATACAATGGGGTAAAGACAACCTCTTCAATAAATGGTGTGGGAAAATTGGACAGACACATTTCAAAAGAAGAAGCTGGACCATCTTCTTACACCATATAGAAGAACAGACTCAAAATGGATTAAAGATTTAAATGTAAGACCTGAAACCATAAAACTTTTAGAAGAAAACGTAGGCAGTAAACTCTCCGCTATTACTAACAGGAATTTCTTTTCAGCTATATCTCCTAGGGAAGGGAAACAAAAGAAAAAATAAACAAATGGAACTAAATCAAACTAAAAAGTTTTTGTACAGCAAAGGGAACCATCAACAAAATAAAAAGACAATTGACTGGGAGAAGATATTCACTAATGATACAACTGATAAGGGGTTAATATCCAAAATATATAAAGAACTTAGACAATTCAACAACAAAAAAACCAATCCAATTTAAAAATGGGTGGAAGACCTGAACAGATACTTCTCCAAAGAGGAAATACAGATGGCTAACAGACCTATGAAAAGATGCTCAAGGTTACTAATCATCAGAGAAATGCAAATTAAACCTCAGTGAGATATCACCTCACACCTGTCAGAATGGATATCATCAATTAATCAAAAAACAGCAAGTGTGTCGGGAGCCATTTTGAGACACTGAAGAAGTCACGTAGCTTACAGGCCATAAAGCAGTTACTGAGACTGCTTAAACAATGGTTCAAGGAAGCAGGGATTTGAGTTAAACATTACTGACCCTGAAGGAGAGATTGCCTCCTAAAGTAACCTTTTAAGATAGTGGAATGTTTAACAGAAAGCAAGGATGTTTGCACCCTGAGGGAAGGATGTATAGGAACTTATGTAAATGTCAGCATTCCTATGGTAATGTCCTCTGTGCCTTGCTATTGTGTTCGAAAAGAAATATAAGGGCTGTGCTAAATAAACTCAGGCTGCAGCATTGACTGTATGCCCTCCCGAAGCGCTTTCCTGTCTTCTTCTTTTTTCCTTAGGCTTCACCCCCTCTTTTAGGTGCTGTTCGACTTTAGCCGGCTGGCTCCGGCAAGTGGCGCCCGAACAGGGACCTGAATTTGGGACGGAACGTTGACGAACGTTGAGGTGAAGACCGCCACCGCAGGAGAAAGGGGGGCCCCCGAGTTAAAGCCGAGTAATCGGCAGAGGTGAGTGCGGTGGAACAGTCCGGGAGTAAGAAAGACACCGCGTGAAGTGAGCGCTCAGAAAAGTAAGGGTTGCGGTGTTTGTAAATAGATAGAAAGAGAGGAAAGTCGACTTAAATAAAGAAAAATGGGAAATGGAAACGGCCGCATGCTTTTTGTACATATGCTTAAGAATATGCTCCGGGCTAGAGGAGCTAAGGTAGGGCATCAACAATTGTGTAATTTTTTAGAGTTTGTAAAGAAAGTTTGTCCTTGGTTTCCTGAGGAGGGAACAGTGTAATAGGAACATGGAAAAAGGTGAGAGAAAAACTACAAGATTATTATGATGTCCACGCACCTGGCAAGGTACCTGTAGATACTTTTAGCTTGTGGACTTTAATTAGAGATAGTTTAGATCCCAGGCATGAGAGGGATAAGGCTGGGGGAAGAAAACGGGACAATATAGGAGATGTCCCACCATTTGAAAAGGAGAATGAGACTAGACCTACTGCCCCGCCCGAGAGGCGGGAAACCTTTTGATCTGATGCTAACTAAAGATAGAGAGGAGCCTTTGAGCCCCAGAGATGCAAAAGAGTTGGAGGAAGAAGCCCACACAGTTCCATAACAATGGAGGCTATTTCCCATTTATCAGGCTGTTGCTCTGATCATAAGCTAAGGAATTAGAGAAAGTTGTTCAGGTTTGCAAACTGCTGTGCATCTACTTAGAACTCTTAATACAGAATGTGTTAGTATTTACAACTTTTGATAAATTCTCTAGAAATTAAGGCTACTAAGAGTTATGAATTCTAGTATAAGTAAATGATTTACTAGGAATAATACAAGTAAAAAAAAATTCTGTATGCAAGTATGTGTTTTGAGATATAAAGGATGTTTTTTTAAGAAAAAGGAGAGTAATTTTATCCTAAAATAGTTTCAGGTTATTTAAAGGTCGTTTGAAGCACAAAGAAGGTATAAAGTATGAGATTGTTTTGAAGGGAATTGAAGGAAAGGTGTTTGTCTTAAAGTTGGTTATTTCTGAGTGAAAGAAGAGGCAAACTGAAGGAAGGAGAAAAGTAAGAAGGTTTTGTGAAGAGAAATCCTGAGAGGAAATAAAGGACAAGAACATGAGTGAACATATGAAGTTGTAAAAAGAAAGAGAAAATCTTGTTTATATCAGTCATAATTTATGTTCTTTATAGTCTTTATTATGTCTTTGATTATTTTTAAAACAAATTTTTCATTTGAAAAACTGCTCTGGAAAATATAGGCTCGAGATAGCTCCTGAGAAATACAAGATTTGTTCAATATTTAGGATATAAAATTTGCAACAAAATTACTCCTCAAAAAATAGAAATTAGGAGAAGCTCTCATACTGTAATAATTTTCAAAAATTATTGAGAGATATAATTGGCCTCTGTCCTTCCCTTGATCCTCACATGTGCTTTAACTAATTTGTTCTCTATTTTGAAGGGCCCACTGCATTGGTAGTCCTTGGAAACTAACACCGCTGGTGGAAAAGGAATTTTAAATACTGTATTTTTGAAAGACACTCTTGTAGTCACAAACTTGCATTGCTCAGGTTTCATTATTGTGTGGTAAAGGGTCTTTCTCTAACTTGAAATTTAAAAAACTTTTTATGATTTTCTTTTTCTTTTATTGGTTAATTAGTCTAAAACTTAGGACATTTTATCATGGAGTTAACAGTGAAATAACTTGATTTTGTATTGGAAAATGAAGAAAAGTAATGACTAAATTACAAAATTCAGTGCTTTAAAGGTACCTTTTCTGTTCCTGTTTCTGTTGACCGGTCACCAGGGGTCCGTGGAGAGACTGGACGCAGTCATATCTCCCAGACCATGGCCAGGCAGCGGGACGCCGCCTCCTGTGCCCTGTTGTCAAAGTCTGTTTATTGTCTTTAGTCTTGTCTAAGTGGTAGGTGGCAAATTTCTCTAGGCCCACCTACACCTCAGTAATTGTCCTTGTCTGAGTGTCTGTTTTGTGTTTCTGTTTTGTGTTTTCTGCGCAAGCTTAGAGGGGAAAAAACCAGAGTTCACAGAAGACACCCTTGGGGTGTCTCCTGCAACATTTCTAAGAAGGATAAGCTTATAAAACAAAAAGGGGGAATATGGTATACCCCAAGAAAAGGCTTAATAGAGCATTATTACTTTTTAAATTTTTTAAATAAAGATGAACAAGGTAGCACAGCAGCTCATCGGCATTGGGTGAAACAGGCCGGTGAGCCTTTGCAGCAGCCAGTATACTACAAGGATCTAACAGGGGATTGGGTGCCTGCTGAGGTACTGAAATGGGGCCGAGGTTTTGCTTATATCTCTACAGGAACAGAGAAAGCTGCTCCGATGATGATGCTGATAGGCCATCTTCTGATGTTTGAAGAAGAGCTATATTGGACCTATGTACCGGATCCACCAATTTTGCATCCGTCCATTTTGGGAAGGCCCAGAAATTGTGGTGAGAGTAAATGACACACAGCTGTTGCATCTGCCCCAAAGATGACTGATCTAAGGAGTAAATGAACCAGGATTTAATTATACTGGAATGGGAGAAGGATTGCCCATCTGCTTTAGTAAGGACAACACAAATCCTGGATTGGTCAGGTGGAACCAACGAACACATTGGAAGTTATAGATTGAACACCAGTTGGACAGTTGGGACTATGGTGGACTGATGAGGAGTTTTCTTAAACTTATGTGTGGAGGTTGAGCGCAGTTATGGGTGAACTGCATCCTGGGGGAGGGGCTCAAGAGGAACGCAATGCACAATGTAACAGCATGTGTTGCTCCACCACAAGTGCTGTTGGTTGGTGAAATTAATATCAACATAGAAGGAGATTTAATGTTACATGTTATAACTGCAATTTAACTAACTGTATTTCTTTTGTTCTGGAAGGAACTACTGTAATGGTTTTTCATCAAACCTTTTTTGTGGTGATTCATGTTTATGTTACTGGGCCTTGGTATGCTGACCAGGGTCTCCAGGTGTTAGTCTCATACTGTGCAAAATGCTAATAATTTGTCTAAAAATGTTACGATGGCTTTAGGAACCCAGGAAAATATTGATGACAAGTTAGAACAGAAGCTTGATGCATTATATAGTCTAGTTATGTATTTAGGAGATGAAATCCAAGGTCTAAAAGTGAGATCTCATTTGGAATGCAGCCATGCAATCAGTGGAGGTGTTACTCAAAATTTATAATGAAAGCCAACATGGATGGGATCGCGTGCGCTCTCATCTCCAAGGTGTCTGGCATGATGCTAACATGTCCTAGATTTAATATGACTGCATAGAGAAATTCAGGGACTGCAGGAGCGGGCCCCTTCAGTTTGAGCAGCTGAAGAGGCCTCAAAATTTTTAAACAAATCAAAAGCTTTTACCATCTTGGTCTCCTTTGGGTCATTTGCTTATTTCGTTTTAGCCTTGGGCCTGTGTAACTATAGGCCTATGTCTGCCCTTTGATGAAATACTTCTTCAATTCCCTGCAAAGATTCGGCAGAGATGCATGGTCTCAGGCTCCAGGCTCAGGCTTGAGTCAGTTATATGTTGCATCTCCCATTTGCAGAGGCTGGTAGTCAAAGACGGGTAAGAATCCCCAGGGGGACCAACCTAAGACAGGGCATGATTGCAAGACTTTCATGTGCCAAATGACGGGTAAGGCCCAGACCTGTGGAGGGTCGCCTAAGACAGGCACAGTCTATCTGCACCATAGCTGGGAAAGCTTTGGCATTTAATAAATAAAAAAGGGGAGATGTCGGGAGCCATTTTGAGACTGAAGAAGTCACGTAGTTTACAGGCCATAAAGCAGTTACTGAGACTGCTTAAACAATGTTTCAAGGAAGCAGGGATTTGAGTTAAACATTACTGACCCTGGAAGGGAGGATTGCCTCCTATAGTAACCCTTTTAAGATAGTGGAATGTTTAACAGAAAGCAAGGATGTTTGCACCCTGAGGGAAGGATGTATAGGAACTTATGTAAATGTCAGCATTCCTATGGTAATGTCCTCTGTGCCTTGCTATTGTGTTCGAAAAGAAATATAAGGGCTGTGCTAAATAAACTCAAGGCTGCAGCATTGACTGTATGCCCTCCCGAAGCGCTTTCCTGTCTTCTTCTTTTTTCCTTAGGCTTCACCCCCTTCTTTTAGGTGCTGTTCAACTTTAGCCGGCTGGCTCCGGCACAAGTGTTGGCAAGTATGCAGAAAAAAGGAACCCTCATACATTGTTGGTGGATTGAAAATTGGTACAGCCACTATGGAAAACAGTATGGAGGTTCCTCAAAAAATTAAAAATGGATATACCTTTTGACCCAGCAATTGTACTTCTGGTATTCAGCCAAAGAAAAACAAAACAATAATTCGTAAAGATCTATACACTCCAATATTCATGGCAGCACAATTTACAATAGCCAAGATATGGAAGCAACCTAAATGCCCATCAATAGACAATTGAATAAAGAAAATTATGGTTCATATATACAATGGAATATTACTCAGCCGTTTAAAAAAAATGAAATCCTACCATTTGCAACAATATGGATGGACCTTAGTATGCTAAGTGAAATAAGTCAGATAGAGAAAGATAAATACCATATCATTTCACTTATCTAAGGAAAAAAGAACAAAACTAATCAAAAACAGACTCACAAATATAGTGGACAATTTGGTGATAGACAGGGGATAAGGGTTAGGAAGCTGGTAGAATAGGGTGAAGGATTAAAAAAGTCCAAGTTAGTAGTTGATAGGTGGGCGTGGAGAGCATGGCAGAGGGAATGCAGTTAGCATTAATATAATGGCTAAGTGGAGGACCAGGAGAGAAAGGGAGCAATTGGAGGCATCGTTTTATGAACATTATAGATGTCTAACCAATGTACTGTATACTTGAAACTAATTTAAAGAAATAAATTTATTTTAAAAATAAAAGTTAACACGACCAGCAATGAGACAAGTAGATAAGCAACTGCATCCAGATAGGATAAAATGGTAACACAGCATCACTTCCATGAAATCCTGGCCCAAAATTCTGGGTCTAATTGTGAGAAAATATCAAACAAACCCAAATTGACCTGTAATCCTCTAAACTCTTCATGGAAAGTCAAAGAAAGATTGAAAAATCATTCTAGGTTGGAGATGTGAGCAACATGACAAGTAGGTGTAAAGTTGATCCTAGACTGGATCCTACTGCTATAAGGGAAATCAAAATGGAATCTCTGGTTGAAGAATACATGTGAGCCATTTATACTACTTAACTTTTCTGTAAATTTGAAATTGTTTCAAAATAAAAATAAAAAATTATAAAAAGAGGCAATGAGTAAAATCACTTGTTTTAAAGGCAATGTAAGCAAAGTGAGATTGAACTGGAAAGTTAGAGAATCTCATCTCTGTGGTAACAGACCAGGCCTGTCTTCATTACGGCTGTATCACAAGGGCCTAACCCAGCCTTTCATACAACAAGCATTCATTTGACATGTGTTTAATAAATTCATTGGTTAATTAAGCACGGAAAAGGGGAAGTGCCAGTCAAGAAAGGCTTTATAAAAAAGACGTATGAAAAGAAGGAACATTCTAAGCCTGAGGAACCTCCTGGGGAAGGCCATAAAAGTGAGACGGCATTAGCACGTGGAGCAGCAGGGGCTGGAGGAGAGAGAATGTTCAGGAATACAGAGAGGGTGATGGCTAAAAATAGTTAGTACGATATGATAGATGGCCTACAATGTCAGGGTAAGGTAAAAAGCAAATACTGAATTTAGAAGGGAATTGAAAAAACTTGTTGGCCCTTTATAACAAAATCAGTTTAATGTTTCTTCTTCTAGCTTTCCTCTGAGGAGCAAATTCTCAGTAGTGGATTCAAAGAGAAAAGAACAGAAAATAACAATTATGGTTAATCTACCAGTTAAATGACAAAAATCCCTTGGTTTTCAGCTACATTTTCCAGAGACTTCTATAAGATTATGTCCCACAGAACCCTATGTGAATAAGTGTTTCATGATGGAATAATTGTGGATTAAACTAAATTAACCATATTTCTCTCTTAAATGACTCCTCACTGGAATACTCCAAAGGAAGAGAATGTACAATGTGTCCCAGTGCCTCAGTACCCTTCTCCATGCAGACCCCACCCACTAGAAGAGCCTAAAGGAACTGTGAGAGCATACTCTAGGACCTTGCTGAATAGAAAGGAAGAGACTAACACCCAGTGTTTGTAAACAGCCAGCTCAACCCTACAAGTGTGAGGCTTTTGAGTGAAACCAGAGATGGAGTAATTAAATCTAAATGATGGCAGAGGAGTGGGGCCCTGTACATTGTAACTTGCCTACTTCTCTCTTTCTAGATCTGATAGTTTCTATATAAACAACCACACACAGAGATTATAAGAATATAGAAAGTCAAGTCCTTCCAAGGGCCCTCATGAGCTGACCTCTTTGTGGCACTTGTGCTAGCTATGGCCCGGTTACCATGGATATCAGAAGAGTTAGACGAAACACGCAAGAAAGAAGTTATTCATGAATGAGTAAAGCTATGGCCTATGGGTGTCGGGGAGTAAAAGAAAGGGGAAAAATTAAATGAGAAGAGAAAGATAAGATTGAGAGGCCAATTTGATGGAGGCTTGAAGAGCTGCAGACCTGTGCTCCATCTGGCAACACTGACAGGAACACCTTCTTCCTTGAAGGTTCACATTCAAGGTCTGGTGACTCTCACTGACAGAGATGCAGGCATCCAGCCCAGAAGGGGAGTGACTAATGATTTCTGTGAAATTGAAAGTCACTGGTATGTGAAGAATGCACAGGACCTCTTCAACAACCATATTGGACAATTACCAAGATGAAAGATAGATAAGTACTGTGTAAACTTTGCAAATAGTCAAGGAGCAAATAGCTCTTTTCTGCATAATATGAGAGGCAGAAAGGAGGCTGCAAGAAGTAATAACAGCAAAAACCAGAGATTAGTGGAGAAAATGGGAGGAAGACCCTTAAAGCCCCCCCCCACCCAGGTAGAAAAGAAGAAAGATGTGAAATGGAAAAAAGAAGGGAGCGTGCACCATGCATGCAATTAAAAAAGGCATAAGTGCCCCTCAGTAATTCTTAAGCTTCATCATGCTCAGGAGTCCCCTGGGAAGATTGTTAAGAATTCAGATTCCAAAGTTCCACCTTCCCAAAGGTTATGACTCATTTGGTTGAGGTGTTGTCTCCAGAAATCTGAATGATGTAGAGATCCTTGGGTGACTATGATACAGGTGTCTAGTGACCACATGGTTAGAAACTCTGGGCTATAACAATCTAGTACAAGTCTTTTGCCCTGAGGATTTCCTGAGAGTTCATTTTTGAGGAGTCAAAACTGACGAGCAGACTAATAGAAGGCCCCTTGTTCAGATTACTGAGAGAGGAATAAAATATAATCCTGTCATCTACACATAGGTCCATGTCTAGGTCTTACATATCAGTGGTATTTGTGTAAAGCTATGGCAGGGGGGTGGGGAAAAGCTCACTTTATTTAGGAGTAGTATTGAGAAAAGAAGGCATATAATATGGTCCAGGTTTTCGATGTTGCAGAATCAAATCCATTAAATTTGTGCATAACCCACACAACTGTGAAGAAATTGATCTCAAATGAACCTTTAAAATGAAGATCTCTTTGAAACACCCGGTGTCTGTCCCCTCACAGCCACGCCCTGGAGACAGTGAAGTACTGCAATGAAAAGCCCGGCATGACAGTCAGTGGGCCTGGCTTCAACATGGTTCTGAAACTTCTTCACTGTGCAACTCTGGGTAAATCTGGTCATACAACTATCAGAACTGCATCTTCTAAGAAGTGGACATTATAATCCTAGGCCCTTCTCAGGGTTGCTGAAATATAAACTCAGTAACACACGTGAGGTGTTTAGCACAAGGTAAAACGGTACGTACTCAATTAACATTAAATGAGCAGGAAATCGGAACTATAATATTTTCATTCTGTCAGACTTTTACTGAAAAAGTAAAATTAATTCTTCAGGAGAAAGTAAACTAAATGAAGACTGACCCTAAAGCCAGGAATTGCCTCCTGGTTGAATCAACAATGTGCCATCATTACCTCTGAAGTTTTTCACAACAATGGTGACTAGTTTGTGGTTTTATTCATGCCACTTTACTTTTCATTAAGAATTTTAAGATTTAGAGATGATTTTGCTTAACTTCTAACATAATCATTGAGGAAATCCATGTCCACAGAGCTTCTTATTGCCTCAAATCATGCGGGAGATTCCAGTTGAGTCTTTATAAGATCCCAATTCAGGGATCTTTATAATGGTCACTTCTGTACTTTCTCCTATGGACAGGCCTCAACCCAAATGCCTATTAATATTAACAATCACACTGGACTAGAAACCAGAAAGCTTAGGGTCAAGAACACACACTCCACTTACTAGTTAATGACTTTGAAGAAGCCATCTTAGTTCTTTGAGCATCCCTTTAACTGCTGTAAAACCCAGAGAATACTAACCCCTCTCAAAGGCACTTACACAGATTGTATGAGAATACAGATGTCCAAGATTTCTATAGACTGTTACACTATAGACATTTGAGGTACTATCTTCATTATTGCTATTATTTACAGTTACTAAGAGTAGTTCAAATTCCAGTAGAGATGCACTTTTGGAAGTTGACGAGAAGAATCCATTCACACTCAAAGCCATATTTCATTTCAGATTGGACACAATTCATTTGTTCAAATTAATTTATGAAGGTACATTTTCTGTCACACACAAAAAAAGTCTGTTAATACATTTGTCTGACTAAACAATCTTCTAATTCTATGACTAATACAGGAACTTCAAATGGAGTAAAGCCAGAGCCCAGACAGCCATTTTACTCTACTTAACAACACAGAACACCTATCTCCCGGCTGTGGAGACCAGAGCCTTTCAGAGCTTTGTGCCATCATTTGAGTGGATCGAGTGGGCTGGAGTGAGGGTGTCCAACCAGAAAGCCGGAGTGTAGGTGCTCTTTTAGGAATGAGCTGCCCATAGCCTTGGCTAACCAGCAGAACAGAGTCAGGGCAGAAGCCAACTACAAATCACTCGCAGTCTACCCAGAAATCGCTGGGTCTGAGGAAGCTGGCAGCTGTGGCGACCGGTAGCGATCAAAGCTGGCTGCTGCTGCTGGCTGACCAAAGCAGAAGGCAGCACGGGGTCAGAGGGCTGGAGGAAACTAGCGAATCCTCTGATGGCAAGGGTGTGAGCTTTTCGAATTGCCCTCTTTTCTGCAGTGTTGAGACTTAGAAACTAGAGCATTCCCGGGAGACCACGCGAAAAGCTTTTGAAATCCTGTGGAAAGGGGCACAGAGCAACAATCCAAACCAGAAAGTATTCATTGTTGCGATGCCCAAGAACAAACTTTGTCATCCTTTTTCTCTAGCTGATATTTTTAATAATCCCTTTACCCACAAGCAACTTGGAAATGATATTAGGTTTTCTGTGTTTCCAGGCGTTGCTAAGCAACGTTTCTAGGCAGCTGGAGAAATTTCCATAGTAAGCAAGTCATGTTCTACCACAAAGGCATGATTTGAAAAATACATTTCTCATCTATCATCTATAAACCCAGTGTTTTAATACTAGGGCCTTGTATCATAGCTAAAATGAGATTCAGCTTTTGATAATAGTAACTACAGAGTGCTTTACCATCGGGCCCTGATATAATTCTGCTCAGGGAACACATGGAAGCAAGCGTCAGTTTTTATAGGTATCATAAGTTAAGCGTGATCAACAAAATAAATCAAAGAAAATTCACCTAGGCAGATTTTTTTTTAATGAATAGAAGGATATTTTTAAAGCACTTTTAGAATTTGGTGTTTTCAGTTTTGTTTTTAATTTTGACCTGATGAGAAGATGTTCCTTTCCCTGATTTTCTTCATTTTTTTTCAAAAAAAAAAAAAATGTAGAGTAACCAGTGACATCATAGAGTTTACTGGAGGTAGGGTGAGTGGGGTGGGGCGGGGGCATGTCTCCATATTTTAAATGTTAAATTTAACATTTAAAATATGCCAGTGGTCTTTATATTTTTCTTCTATGTTCTAATTTTGATTCTCTTTAGTTGGATGCTTGTGAATATCTCTCATCAGTGTGTAGGTGCTTTAAAAAATTTAAATGTTGAATGTGCCTGGAAGTTTAAAATATATATGTATATCCAGAAACCCTAAGCTACATCTCTGCTGTTACAGAGAATCAGCTTTAACTACAAACATGTTAATCAATAATGGATGAAATTATTTCTCATCTGGCTCATTGCCAAGACCAAACTATTTCCTTTAGAGCCGGCAGCCTATTCCTAAAGCGAGAACTCTCTCCCCCTCTGAAGGGCGTACATTGCCAAACTTCTAATGCCAAGGTGTTAAAAGAGTTTCATTTCCTGGGCTCCAAGCACTTTTGTAAAATTGGCATCCACACAAGAACTGTTCTAGAGTTTTCTTAAGCACAAATTTATCCACCCTCTTCCACCAGCAAGAATACTGGTTGCTGGATCCACAAGTGCTAAAAATACCAGTTAAATTTACCATATGAAAACCAAACACATTTTAGATTTTCTGATGTGCTCCGATTTATATATTTTCAGAATATGAGTTTATAATTTCCAAAGTAATTCCTTTACATTTAATTGTCTTTTGACAAAGAGAAAGAGAGAGGGAGGGAGGGAGGGAAGGAGAGGGATAGAGAGAGATAGGAAGTGGAGGAGGAGAAAGGGAAGAAATTTAACAAAATGCTATTTTACATTTATATGGTTTCCGTTTTGAATTTTTGCAGAACAAAGAGTTCCGAGGCTGAGAAATTTACCAATGGAAGTATGCAAAGTGGCATATTTGTACTCCAAGTATAAGTATCTTCTGTAATGAACAATTTTCAAAATCAGACAGATCTACAGAATTAAAGTAACTTTAATATCTGCATTCTTGTCCAATCTCATCAAGCTAAGCATAAGAATTAGGAAAATGATTTTTCTCTCCTGCTAAGCAATAGGCTCTCATTCATTCATTTGGCAAATCTTGAGACCCTACTATACGCCAGGTATTCTGCCAGCCTCTGAAGATACAAGTGAAGGGAATGCTATCCCTATCTTCAAGGAGCTTATGACCCAGAGGAAGATACAAACAAGTAACCAGGCAATATAACAGTGTGGTAAATGCTATGTGGAAGTAAATGCAGGGGGTAGGAGAACACAGCAGTGCTCAGGAGGAAGCAGTCTCCAAGCTGAGAACTGAAGGATCCACAGAGCTAGCGGAGAAAAGGTGTGGGAGAAGGGGGTGGGTGTGGTAGGATATCAGTAAAACCAGGGCCGGAGTCAGGGAGGCTAAGTGAGCTATTGAAAGAACACTGTATTCATCTATAGCTTAATCAAGAATGATTAGAGTTTTCAGCTGGAATGTGGTGCAATCAGATTCACTGTCTGGAAGGTCACTGTATTAGTCTGCTAGGGCTGCCATAACAAAGTACCAAACAGGGTGTCTTAAACAACAGAAATTTTTTTTCCTACAGTTCTGGAAGCTAGAAGTCCAAGAACAAGGTGTTAGCACCTTGCTTTCTTTAGAGATCTCTCTGCTTGTCTTGCAGATGGCCACCTTCCCCTTGTGTCTTCATAGGGTCATTCCTCTGTGCTTGTCTATGTCCTGATCTCTTCTTATATAAGGACAGCAGTCAAGTTGGATTATAGCCCATCCTAACGACCTCATTGTAACTTAATTACCTCTTTAAAGACTGTCTCCAAATATGGTCACGTTCTGAGGTCCAGTGGGTTAGAACCTCAACAAGTGAATTTGGGGGAAACACAATTCATCCCATAGCAGTCAGTTTGACTACAAAAGTAGAGAAAGCCCTGGAGAAGGTAAGACAGGAGAAACAAGCGACAAAGGAACCCAGAGTGTGCATTTCTAGGAAGAGGCAGGGGTTAACAGCACCCAAGCACCTCGGAGGTCAATAAGAAGTTAAGGACTAAAAACATCCTGAAACTGGGAGAGAGGAAGGCTTGCTAAGTGCTGTTTAGAGAAGCGGTAAGCGCCAGAGATGGATGACAAGTGCGAGTAAGCCCAGTAAGCCTTCGGAAGTTTGTGAAGGCAGGAGAGAGTTAAAGGTTATTAACAAAAGACAGGGTCAAGAATGGACTTACTTTGCCAACAAATAATTACACTCCTACTGCGCACAAGGCCTGAGGACGGGTATTAGAGGGAACTTTGCCACTGGCAAGATTGACATTTTCAGCTAATAGCGAAATTACAATTATGTTTTTTAAGAAATAATTTTTATAGATAGTCAAAGACTAAAATACCAAGATGATATCAAATGCTGAGTTTGGGAGTTAAATTTAGGAGTAATTTGTTTTTAAGAATTTCTTCCATGTTATTAATAACAACAGTAAAAGCTATTGCTGAGTGTTTATCAAGTATTAGGCAATATAGTAAGTGCTTCACATTATCTTCTCTAATCCTCACAAAACTCCATGAAGTAATGACCATTGTTTTCTTCACTTTACAAATAAAAAAGCTGAGGCTTAATGAAGTCAAGGAATTCAGCCAAGGTCCAAGTTCTAGTGACAAAAATTGGACCCAAACCCTTATTCATGCTCATATTCCTAAAAACCGTGCCACAAACTCTTTTCAAAAGGTTTGTCGGTATGTAAAAAAGATACGGCCAGGGGAGGCATTTTGTTTAACTTGAAGGGAAAATATGTCAGAAATATTTTATATGCTAAGAAAAAAAAGAAATTATTTTTAGATTCTCTTAGCATTTGTCACCTGCATTACAGAGTACAGAGCTTGCTTAAACTCCATCTTCAGTCAAAGAACCCTAAGAGTTTATATTGTATGTACATCTTTGCCTGCCAAACAGATAGACTACAAACTTCTCAAGGGTAAATATATGTTTTATACCATTGTTGTCCCCCCAAAATTACCTCAGTGGTTTCACCATAGAAATCTAACTTAATAAACTTAATAAATGTTTGCTTGTTAAATCACTTAATGTTAAAGAAAATAGTGAAACAGAGAACAAAACAGGACTATAAGGTACAGGAACCTTTTTGAAAAATACATTCCCTTTCCGAGACACGTTTCCATTTCTTGCTTAGGTACTCCAGGCCTTTGGTGATATTGGACACAAATTTCTACCACTGTTTCACTGACCCTGGGAAGAAAGGACAGTTCTCTTCTCCTTGACATAGCAATGATAAAAGGAGGCCATTTCTATCACTTTTAGAAACTGAACAGAGACACTCGACTTCCAGCTGCTTATTGGACATCTTCAATCAACACCACAATCAATTATACATCTTTGCTTTGTGCTAAGATCACTGACAGAATGTAGTTGACTCATACTGTTAGCAGTCAAGGGTCATGCACAAATGTAACAGTAATCTGTAGCTGCTCAATTCTCAAATCACTTCCTTAAACAGATATCAGGAAGAAGCTACTGTAACCCTTCATGCACCAAACTGGATTAGTTCCATTTTAATAAATCCCTAATCTGATTTAATGGTATTTCCTGAAGCGATCTCCATTCTTTTTGGCACCAGGAACCAAAGCTCCTATGAAAATGATGAACCGAAGTAGAGCTGAGGCGATGATGCTAGCGCTGGGGTGCAGCTGCAAATACAGACAAAGCTTCACTTGCTCACCCATCACTCACTTTCCTCCATGCGGCCAGGTTCCTAACAGGCCACAGCCCAGTACCGGTCCACAGCCCGGGATTTGGGGATGCCCGCATTAGTGGACTCCTGTTTTCATGTACAGTGAGGCATATAAATCTAACAATAATTTGAGTGACTGGGGCAATATAATACAATAACATTTTTTAAGTAAAAGTCATGTATGAACCAAATTTCTGTCTCTAGACAACTGCAAGGTTAATCAACATTTACTCTTAATTAATCTAATTTTCTTTCTACTTACATAGTTTCAGCCACTAAAACTCCCATTTTGGAAAGGAGTGTTGAAGAGTGGTTACATGTACAGTCTGTGCAATCACACTACATGGGATCAAATCACAAGTTTACTATTTGTGGGATCTTAGGAAAATTGACCTCTTTTGCCTCAATTTCTTCATCTCTAAAAAGAGGATATAAAAGAATTAAAAATAGTAATATAAATATGAAACATTGATTGTTCTGAACTACTGAATGGAAGAAGATATTTATAAATGATATATCCTATAAGATATTATTGTCCAAAATATATATTTTTAAAAACTCTTATAGCTCAAATTAAAAAAAAAAATCTGATTTAAAAAATGGACAGAGGACATGAAGAGACATTTCTCCAAAGAGGATATACAACAGACATATGAAAAGATCCTCAACATCGCTAATCATCAGAAAAATGCAAATCAAAACCACAATGGATATCATCTCACACCTATCATAATGGCTATCATCAATAAATCAACAAACAAGTGTTAACAAGATGTGGAGAAAAGGAAACCCTCTTGTGCTGTTGGTAGGATTGTAAATTGGTGTAGCCACTAATATGGAGGTTCCTCAAAAAATTAAAAATAGAACTACCATATAGCTTAGCAATTCCACTGCTGGCTCTTTATCCAAAGAAAACCAAAACACAAATTCAAATAGATATATGTACCCTTATGTTCATTACAGGATTATTTACAATTTATAAGATATGGAAGAAACCTAAGTGTCCATTAATAGATGAATAGATAAAGAAGTGGTACATATATACAATGGTATATTAGCCAGAAAGAAAAAGAATGAAGTCTTGCCACTTGTGATAACATGGATGGACTTAGAGGTATTATGCTAAGTGAAATAAGCTGGACAAAGACAAATACCATATTAGTTCACTTACATGTGATAGCTGAAAAAAAAAGAATAAACAAACAAAATGGAAACAAATTGATACAGAGAACAAATTGATGGTCACCAGATAGAGGGGATTGCATAAAAAAGGTAAAAGGGCTTAAGTACAAATTGCCAGTTATAAAAATAGTCACAGGAAATACAGTCAATAACATTATAATAATATTATATGGTGTCAGATGGATACTAGACTTATTGGGGTGATCATCTCTTAAGATATATGTGTCTAATCACTGTGCTGTACACCTGAAATTAATATAATATTCTGTCAACTGTAATGAAAACTAAATATTTTTTAAAAGAGTGCCTCTGGGGAGAGGAGTAAAATTTGGAGTAGAGAGAAACAGCATGCAAAGTTGTGTTTCACTTTAAGTCCTTTACTGTTCAACATATGTATTAACTGCTTTGATAACTATTTCTTTTAAAAAGGAATTTTAAAGACGTAATAATAGTTTTTATCTCAACCCCTTATTTAAATATGGAGATAATATTTGTCAAATATTTGGCCCAGGGCCTAGAACACAGGAAATATTTGATAAGTGGTTGTTACTGTTATTCTTACTAATAATTATTAACAAGATATGATGAATTGCATGTTTGTGTCCCTCCAAGTTCATATGTTGAAATCCTAAGCCCAATGGGAAGGCATTAGGTGGTGGGACCTTTGGGAAGTATTAGGTCATGAGGGTAGAGTCCTCATGATGGTGTTAGTGCCTTTAAGAAAAGACACAAGAGAGCTTGCTTCCTCTCCTTCTGTTCTCCCCCATGTGAAGATACAGGAAGAAGATGGCCATCTGCACATCTGAAAGCAGGACCTCACTAGATACTGGGTCTGCCAGCACCTTGATCTTAAACTTTCCAACCTCTAGAACTATGAAAAGTAGATTTCCTTCTTTAAGCCACCCAGTCTTCTGCGATAGTAGCCAGGTTAGCAGTGGAATCAGAGCCCTTTTGGAGACAGATCCCAGGGTATTTGGGCTGAAATGACCAGTAAAGAACCATATATTTTATGGATGTACCACTAATATAATATCAAAATAGTTATTTACAGAGGGAGGGGGGAAAGTAAATAAATAAATAAATGAAATGTTAAATAAATAAATAAATAATTTTTAGGGGAAGTTATTTCAATATAACCCTCAAATTCCCTCCATTATTTCACATGATTAGATAAATTTTGATTGAGAAGAAAAATGTCTTTCAAATAAAACTGAAAGCTGTAGCTGAATTCTGCTATTTAAGTGTCATTGGAAGACAAAGTCGCAAGAAATGTACTTTAGGGAGACAACAAAACATAGCAGGAGCCTGACACTGCACTACTGATCAAGGTTATAAGCGTGTTGTCTTTTATCTCATCGGGACAGAGAATCACAGACTTCTACAGTAGTTAACATACCAACACATTTGATTATTCAACATGCTTTATCAATGCCACCTATTAACTGTTGAATATCAAAGTGACAGATTAGGGGCATCACACTGAGATGAGGCTCAGTGCTAGTGCTGAAGTACTAAACACAACCCAAATGTATTCTACAAGTTGTAGGTGAGTTGAAGATGCTCAGAACTAGAATGGACCTTGGCAGTCAACCCCCTAGTTCTCGAATCTCTTCTATAACAAAACTGCCAAGTAGCCTGCTTTGAAAGTTAAAAGGTTACTGAAGCATATGCTGCAGGCAACAAAGTAATAACAAGCAGGGAAGAAAAGGAAAACCTTCAGGATTTTCTGAAACTTCCAGGAGACATAGATTTGTAGGTGTTGCTAAACAAAGACTTTAAGCCTTCTTTAATCTTAGACACAGCATCAGGAACCACTGTGAACACTCTGAGAGCATCCCTTAGGTTTAAATTGCAGCTTCACCCCTTAACTTAGTTGGGTGTCCTAAACTCTCTAAGCTCTAGTTCCTTTATCTATTAGGTGAGGCTATTAAAAGTCTAATGTCCTGGTGTTTTTGTGAGGATTAACTGTAATATACTAATAATCCTTGTAAAACACTTAGCCTATGCCCGTTAAGTAAGTGTTCATTGAATGTTAGTTATTATCATTATGTTCAATAGTAGAAATAACTCTGATCTAAACTACATACTTAATGAGAATAGAATTCTTGTGACACAAACTAGACTCTTTAAGTCACAATTGCAGAAAAATTTTACTCTGTGAAATAGTTTTACCTGAGTGCAACCAAACCATAGAGATATCAAATTCTGAAAGTAACATCATTTCTTCCTGTTGAGCTCCCAGGTGAATTAAGATGGGAATCTCTCTCTCCCTCCCAAGATTACCACAGTACCCATGTAAAAGTGACAGTTTCAGGATTAAAAATAAAATCATCTACTTACTTGGTAAGGATAGCCACATAGGAGGCTAATAAGGCAGCTTGTATGACTTGAGAAATATAAAGTCATCCCTAGTATATTTGTTTATAGGTTGTTTTTATTTGGAAATATTGGTTTCAGTTGCCTTAAGTGAAACACATTTGCTTTTAGCCTACTTCTCCTTCCATTCCAGATCTGTTACTGGGCATGAATCTACACAGCCCCATAAAACCTCAAATCAGGAAAGAATCCTAGAGAATGTCTAGTTCAGCCTCTTTATATTACAGATGATGAAACAGAGGTGTGAAGAGATTAAAGGTTTGCCCATTTCATTTATTAGAGATGGAGGAAATTTGAAGCACATGAAGATTGATTTTAGCCTAGATATAAAAGGATTAAATGCTTTGCTAGTTACTAGTATAGAGAATTACTGACTCTCAGTTAGTGCTCGAACTACAGGATAAAACCCTATTCTTGACTACCCGGAGAAAGCAATTTACTGACGAACAAAACATGCCGAAATGGTTATGGTCACTTTGTTTGCCTTCAACCACCACAGGATGCCAGGTAATACCAGCATGCTAATTAATCCTGTCCATCTGGCTAATGCAGTCTTCATAATTTATAATCCAAAGCTTTTGGCATAAAGACCTATTAACATGCTAATACACCTTCTTACTATTCTAGCTTCTTTTCAATTAGTAATCATCTATAGACTGAGCCAATGGGAAGCAATTTTTCCAAATGATGAGCACTTTGGAAATCCGTCAGGCTGGTTGCTGATCAGCATTCCCCAGTTCAGCAGTTAACATTTCTCATTCCAGCATTTACTCCAGTGGGTTCAGTTGTGGGCATGGGGCCATGGAAACCCAAGCCTATTTAATGACCAGAAAATATAATTATGACATATAGATATGAGAACTTGATTCACTTAACAAATTTTTACATGAAAGCATTTGTTTCAGCTCTAAAAAGACATTCTGGGACAGCTGCAGAAATTTGAATATAAATGTATATTAAATGTTATTATTAAATTGCTATTGATCATCTTAGCTGTGATAATGGCATTATGATATGTAAGATGGGGTAAGTATGATGTGAGCAACTTATATCCAAACTGTTCAGCAATGAATAATAGATAGGTAAGTAGATAGGAAAGTAGGTAGGTAAATTAATAGCAATTTTGGCAAAATAGTAAAAATATTTTTGGTTCAAATAGATCTATTACTTTACTATCCTGAAGGAATATTTATTATTATAATGTTCATTTCCAAAAAGCTATCTATATATACTTGAAAAATCAAATTAATAACCAGTATTTGAATTGTGTCACTCCTTCCATTTGCCGGTCTTTCTCTCTCTCCTTCTTTCTAAATTGTTAAGAACTGGAGTTTAAAATGAAAATAGTTTTTAAAAATTGTAAACATTGTAATGTCTTATATATTTTGATACAATTATCTGTTGGACTATAGGTATTTAAAAGTGACTATGCAGACTGTTCCCACAACCAAGGTGACCATATTCTGACCATGCAACCCCAGTCTGCAGCTGCTTCAAAAATGCCCACTGACATAGGTATAACTGCTTTTGTGACCACTGCAAGTAGCCACTCATCACCTCTTTCACTTCACTTCAGAACCACCATCCCATTAATTTGTTTTTAGTCACTCAAGGTCACACAACAACATATTTGAAAACATGCCTTTCATATTGCTAAAAACATAGCTAACTTTATACTCTCTTTTAAAATCATTTATTTTAAAATCAACATAACTAACTGATTTGAATACGGTGTTCAAAATTTTAAATGTGCATCGTTAGACAAGTATGCAAATAAATAAAACCCATAACTCTGAAAGAACCATAAGGAGTTACTATCAAATTTGTCAAGTTTTTGTCTAAATTTTTCCGGTGATGTTAAAGATGTAATTCTAACCCAAAAGCAACCACCAAATGATAATTAGAGTAGTAAACATTCAGCAAGACATCGGAACACCATAGCTGACACTTTATATGCAGAATAAAATCTCCTAATATCTTGCCCTTGATAAGATAAGAATAAAGCCACATCAGTGCATTACAATGTTGTAGCTGTTTTGGAGACAGCTCATTTTTTAATTTAATAGCAAATTAAGCTTTCAGAGGTCTAAATGTCAATAAATAAAATGTAAAATGTCACATTATATATTTATTCATACATTTGAAGGCAGTGATTTTTTTCCTTTATTTTTTTCTAAGGGAGAATAAAAACAGTAATACACACACTTGCACTCACACACACACTAGTCATTTGAACCTGATTCACATGTTCCTTTCACTTTAAATAGAAATCATGCTCCCACCTTGCCCCAACACCCCCTAAAAAATAGACTTTGGTTGACAAGAGCCAAATTCTAGAATTCCAACAATATTATGTCAACATGTTAACATAATGAATATTAAAAAAAAAATTAACAGTCTGTGAAGGTCCTAATTCAAATATCTGACTTAATAAAATAACCATTGAATCAAATGAGAAAAATGTACTAAATGTTTTCCTTTGGGATTTATGCAAATCTGCATTTCTAAGAGAATTCTGACTCGGTAAAGAATGTTATATTTATAACTTCTTTTAGTATGGGGAGCGAGCTAGAAAAGAACCAGGACAACCAAGATGGAGAGAGAAGTATATGAAAAAAATTGGAAACATTGGAGTACAAAAGTGGTGAGTCAAGAGAATTTTGACTCAGTGATTTTTGACATTTAATTTTTTTTTTTAACCACAAAATGATTTTCCAACAATCCAAATGATTGCAAAGATCCAAGATCCATTTGCTTGGACAGGATTTGTTCTCTTGCGTTTTCTGATTTTTTTTTTTGTACTCCTTAAAAAAGTCCTCTTTAAAATAAAATCAATTTCTGAGTTTAAGATAAAATCAGTATTAAATGCTTATTAGGTAGTTATAAAATTCCAATACCATCAACTCTAGCAATAATGAATCCCCACGGTCTCTGATTTCACAAGGAACCTGACATATCATTGGGAAAAAATGAAGAAACATAATCAAATGCCATTGCTAATGATATTCAATTATTCTACCTGTGACCTGAGCTATTACAACTATCACCTTATAATTGCAACTTATCCATTGGGAAAGCCAACTTCAAACATTATCATAGCTTAAAGGTCACTTGGAAAAAATGCAATTATAACAAATTTTTGTGATAGTAATGAAAATGAATTAATTTTTTAAACCTGGTCCCAGATGATATTTGTTCTTTAAAGAATAAACCATAAAATATGAGTTAAATATATTATATTTACGGTGTGTTTTCTATCCCTTACATATTTTTTAAAAGAAAATCAAGAATAAATTTTCTTTACATAATTCTTTTTTCAAGCAACCTTTTTTCTTCTCAACACGGCAGCTGCCATCAGCGACTGTCATGGGGCCTGCTGTGTATTTGCAAAGATAAAGTCAGCTTCCTTCCCCATTCTTTCCCTGCCTCTTACCCTTCTCGTAGTGTTGTAGTGCTCTCAGACTTCCTGTTTGCTTCCAATAATAAGGGAAGAAAGAGTAGTGAGTCAGAAAGCAGTTTCCCGTTCTTTAATAGGCTTAAACAAATTTTCTAGTCTTTTCTTCCTTTATTGTTTTTTTTTTAGCCTAAATCCATGATGGAAATATAAAAAGAAATAAAACTTGAAAATGAATTCTACTATTTAATTATATTTAGATCCCTATATGAACTTCCATTTCTGAGGTGCTTTACACACACCTAATTTAGGTCACCTGCTTCTTTCTTTCTCTTGGTTTTGATTTTCACACTCAAAAATGTTCACTTAATTTTGTTTTACATTGAGGAGTTGATAAGAAAGAGGGAAATATGAGGCTACGGGAATCCAAATTATTTTGCTGGCAATTATTGCATGACTCTAAGTAACTGGTATTTACACTTTGGGGTAAGAATTCAAAAGGGGGAGGAACAGAAATGGATGGGTCAGAGGAAGACCAGAAGTCTCTGAGCTTCCCCTGAGTCCCAAATTAGGGCACAAAATCAGAACAAGAATAACTTTTGCCATAGTGATCAGGCCAAAGCTAGTCTAAAACATACTGCCAGTCAAAGAAGAAGGGAAAGGAACAGACTAGACAATAACAGATGGCGAGTTATGAACTCCAGACAAGGAGGTTAGGAGAACAAGGAAACTCAAAGTCATGGAGAAACGGGTACAAGCAGGAGCAGTCAGGCTTGCCCCAAGTACAGACTGCCATGGCCTTTTTCTCTCCTTCTTCCAACCAATTTGACTGTTCTCTTTAATAAATTAACTAAACTTGGAAATTGTCTTACTGCATAGATAATGAGAAAATTATTCTTAGAATGAGATAGGAATTCTGGCACCTCAGTTTTCAGAAAAGAAGTAATGAGGGACTTTTTTTAAAAACTTTTTAAGAAAGCTTGAAAGTAATAGACCCTGAAAAAATATTGATGCAAAAAGTAAGTATGTATGCCTCTTTTGTACATTCAAAACATAGGCAAAACAGTTCTATATGTTGTTTATAAATGCATATATGTGTAAATAAACTGTTGAAATAGACTAGAGTGACAACTTTTTTCCCTCCAATGTTAAATTTCTTGTAGACCATGTTTGCACTGCAAAACTACTCTTCAAGTTTAGCCAACTAAGTTGCTGGCACCAAGGCCTGAGAAAGGGGTAATTAATCAGTCAAGTTGATCATCAGACATTATTTAGAAAAGCATCAATAGAGAAACATTATCATCTTTTTCTTTTTCCAGTTTTATGTTCTTGCTTTCTCCCCATTTATGGATATTCATAAAATTAGGCTCATCATAGGTTCCGGGGAAAATCAGCCCAGTTTTCAAGAAAAAGTGACAGGCTTTATTTTTTTGACCAACCTTTCTCACAGTTTAGCTAAATCATACAAATGGACATGGTTCTGTTTCAGGTGATTTTAATGTTATAATGAGTAGTAGCAGGTAACACTGGGATATAAATCAATTTATGACACTTTTTTCCAATTCTCATAATCTATAACTAAAATTTTTAATTTAAACCTAATTAAAAGTAGCATTATTGAACAGTTGTTGAATCAAATTTCACTTGATCTATAAAATACAATATCAATAAAACATTCTTATGCAAAGATTGCTAGAAGGAAATGAGAACGGTGTTTGATATCCTTGGTAAGCCAATGCTCTGTCTAAACACACAAAGCAATCTTTCTGGACTTTTCAAAAGGGGCATTTTTGTCTTAGTGTGTTGGGATAAGGATGAATTTCACGGAACAAGTTAATCAAAACATGCAGAGTGTTCTAAATATACAGACAGAGCTTGAATTCAGCACCAATTCTGTGATAGAGTGGAAATTTCTACATTTGTTAAACTGCTCTGCCTTAATGTCCTCATCCTTCTTAGAGCATCTCTCAGTGTCATCACAATCCATCAAAGAAAGTACAGTGACTACATAAATGAGAGTAGCCATTAAGGTGAACTATTTCCGAGAACAATGCCTTGAGGAAAAAACCATTTGCATTATGCACAGCCTTACACTTCATTCTTTCCCCAAACCACAAAGGGATGATGGATATTCTTTGGTCAGATGAACAGTTTATGAGGTTTTGTACTATATAAAGAGACATCTTCAGGGCCTCGTGTACATACATTGTAAAACCTTGAGATAGTTTATGTTACTACATACATATTTAATGTGATAATAATTTTTTTAAAAAAGCTTTTTTGTTTCAAAGCCTCCCTTACCCTTGCTTATATAACCAAACAGCTTGATGTTATTGGCTAAATTTTCAAAACTTTCATTATTCAATGGCTGCAGTGGGAACATGCCCAGCTTTCATAGATATATAAATCAGGTTTGAGCAGCTAATGACACATTCAGGATGAGTAATATGACATCCATTTGGAATCACAATGCCAGGGGTTGAAGAAACTATGTGTTTTTTAAGGCCTAGCAGGTTTTCTTAGTTCTAAATTGTTTTTACAGTAAGATATTATTCTTTTTTGTTTTAATTCCAACAGTGATCAAATTACAAGCCAAAAACTATTAGTATACTGAATGCAACAACATAAAAGAGCACAGGGCCCTTTTAATAAAAGATAAAAATAGTTCTAAACCAGTGAGGTGAATTTAAAAAAATGTTTAAATATCAGATGTCCAAATTGAAATTTGTTTGAATATCAACTGGCATTTTACTACACAACCAATGTAAACTACCTAAAGGTTTCTAAGTTTATCTTCCTGATGTCTGCTGCTGATAGCAAAGTTATTAGTCAGCAGAAACTACTACTATAAATAATATTCTAAAAGTAATATGAGAAATTTCTAGAGAAATAAAATCCACTGATGAATCTTCATGGATCCCAAAGTTTGCATTGCAAATAGTGGGTTGAATATCAGGAACTACATTATTTGATAGCCAAAGCAAACAAAGAAGTGAACTGATGAACTGGTCCTGCTTAGAACCTAAAGTTAGCCCAAACTGAGGTCACAACAAGTGTTCCTCCGTTATAATATTGGGTGGATCACTTAAGGCATATACACTACCAGAAAAGATAAGGATCTCAAGTGTTATTTATACTATTGGGAAAAAATTACTCCATATATCATTAGAGTAAATGTCTTAATCAAAACTTAAAAAAAAAAATCCAAAAAAAATGAGAATAGTTTAAGGGGCCTCTGTACAGCATCAGGTGTTCCCAACATTCGTATCATAGGGGTACTAAAAGAGATGAGAGAGAGAAAGGAATTGAAAACCGATTTGGAGAAATAATAACTAAAGAATTATTTCTTTATAGACATATTTGCCCAGGAAGCACAAAGAGTCCCAAATGAGGTGAACCCAAAGAGCCCCACACCAAGACACATCATAGTTAAAATGCCAAGGGTTAAAGACAAAGAACCTTAAAAGCGGCAAAAGAAAAGCAGTTAGTTACCTACAAGGGAGCTACCATAAGGCTGTCAGCTGATTATCCAAAAGAAACTTTGCATTGCCAGAAGGGATTAGCAGGAAATATTCAAAGTTATGCAAAGCAAGAACCTACAACCAAGATTACTCTACCCAGCAAAGCTACTATCAAAGGACAGATAAAGAGCTTCCCAGTCAAGATAAAGATAAAAGAGTTCATCACCACCAAACTACTATTACAAAAAATGTTAAAGGGACTCCTTTAAGAAGAAGAAAAAATAGATAAAAACAGTGAATAATAAAATGGCAATAACTACATTATCTAGCAATAATTATTTTAAATGTAAATGGGTTATGTGCTCTAATCAAAAGTCATAGTGATGCTGAATGAATAAAAAACAAGGCCCTTACATATATTCCCTACAAGAGACTCACTTTAGATCAAAAGACACACACAGACTAAAGTATAGGATGGAAAAAGGCATTTCATAAAAATAGAAACAAAAATAGAAGCTGGAGTAGCAATACTTATACCAGATAATTAAAACAAAGGCCATGACAAGAGATAAAGAAGGACCCAGTAATTTTACTTCTAAGTATTTATCCAAAACAAAACAAAACAAAACAAAACACTACTTTGAAGGGACATGTGCACTTATATGTTCATTGAAGCATTATTTACAGTAGCCAAGATATGGAGGCAACCTGGGTGTCCATCAATGGATGAATGGAAAAAGAAGTGGTGCATAGACATGATAGAATATTACATAGCCATAAAAAGAGTGAAATCATTCCATCTGCAACAACATGGGTGGACTTAGAGGGTACTGTGCTGAGTGGAGTGAGTCAGAAAGAGAAAGACAAATGCCATGCTTGAGCAACGTAACAAGAACTGGCATGGACATTATGCAAACATGCTACAGCAAAGAACAGCTTCCAAAAGCCAAAAAGGAAAGCAAATTATAAGAAAAACATAACTCAAAGAATTTTTTAAAGTATAAATAATTACTTATAGCATAAACAACTTAAGAATATTAATTCAAAAAGAAAAAATAAAAAGCCCATAGACTAGTTGATAAAACAGAATGAAATGAGATAATTAAATCTGAAACAAGGAACAGAATATGCATATTAGTTAACATAGAAAAAATCGTAAGAAAATCGCAGGACTTCTAAGAAAAAATAAAGCCATTAGGCAAAAGCAAACAGGAATGGAATATAAAAATGATCCAAGACAAGAATAATGTATTAATATAGAATTCAGCAAATGAAACAAAAGATGCACTCAAAGGTATAATATAAATTTTTTTAGAAATGGAGAAACAACCAAGTCTGCAGATAAAAATACAACAAAACAAAATACTGAGTTCCAAGAAATTTGGAGGAAAAAAACACTCAACTCTAAAACAAATCCAATTAAGTTTTTGAACCTAGAAAGAAAAAGCCCTTCTGGATCAAGCCAACAAAAAGGGTACAGGTTGCTGATGGATCATCTTCACAAGGAAAAAGATGGATCTCAGATTGCTGCTGGAACATTAAATGCCAGAAGATAAGAAAGTACTGTGTATAAGTTCAGTACAAAAGCATAACCCAAAAATAGAATTCATATAATACAGTCAGTGTGAACATTTCTTCAAAAGTTTGCCTGACAGTAACATCCAGCATAGTAGGTGATGAATAGGTAGAAAGGTCTTGAGAATAAAGAAGCTGCAATAAAGAGACTAATAATGTGACTGAATCAACTTAAATATAAACCAATCCAAAACGACTGTGGGAATTGTCATTTGGAAAAAAATGTGTATTTTTCCATATTTAAAGAGATTATCTAAGAAATAAAATATGGTAAAGAAATACTTATTCAAGTTTCAACAATTAATTTTACTCATTTATTTTTTCCACTTAAATCTAAGTAAAATTTTAAAATATCTATCATTTGAAAAATATCATCAATAATATGTTTTCATTTTTATTAAAGTCATTCTATTTTTCTATACTCTACCTTTCCATCAGTCTACATGGAAAATATCTAGAACAATGTTTGCTAAATGGGAATTTCTAAGAGTTGTGATTTACGGGTTTTTCGTACTTTTCAGCATTGATTTTGAAAATGCATGTTTATAATTTTTACAAAAATGAAAACTGATATGCTAAGATGTTAGTAGTGCCTAATTCTGGATGTGTGAATATGATTTACTCATGTATGATATTTAAAAATCTTTATTGAGTACCCATTATGTGGTAAGTACTGTCCAAGGTTTTGAATATATAAGCAGGGAAAACAAAGTCCCTTTCTTCAAGGAGCTGGTGAAGAGGGGAAAACAAACCACTCCCCACCGTACCCCCCCCCAAAAACATGAAAAGTAAACATGTATTACTTCAGAAAGTGATAATATGAGCTACAGAGAAAAAAAATCTAAGAACTAGATAACTATATCACATGCCCCAGTTTTCCAGTTTATGACTTTTGTTCCAACTTTCTATTTGATTGGAGTTCATTTTCACTCTCAAAAGTGTCCCATTTTGAATGACAAATTATATGTTCACCCAAGATAAGGGGGATATGAAGTTCTTCAGGGTGGGAATCAGAGAGAGTGGACAGAGAAGTCTTCTTGATAAGGTAATATTTGAGCAGAGTCTTAAAGGAAGGGAGGTAGCAATCTGTGGAGATATTCAAGGCTAGTACTCCAGGCAAAAGGACAAGCAAGGACAAAGACCTTAAGACATTTTCTGAGACCATAAAGAAGACCCAGAGGATGGAGGTAGGAGGTTAGGTCAGAAAGAGTTGGAGGAAGAGGGAGGAGAGAGGGAAGAGTCATACAAGGTCCTACAATTCTTGTAAGCAGTTTGATTTTTACTCCAAATAAGAAGCTAAAAGAAGATTTCCAGCAAAGAATCATTTGACTTGATATATTTTAAAAGAAACTGGCTGCTGTGTAAATACCAGACCATAAGGAAGCAAGAGTAGAAACAGAGAGAATGAGGAGTTTATTGGAATAATCCAGGTGAAGGATGATGGGACCAGGTTGGTAGTGGTGAAGGTGGTATGAATGGAAATAAGATGTATGGTTGGTATTTTCCTTCCTTGTACTTTCTTGTATTTTTTAATTTAACAAAATTAACATTTTTAAAGAAATAATAATGGTAATGGCTTCAAGGGACATTTAGGTAGACTTTAACAAAAGCCAATGGCCATTTGAAATAAAGGAGGTCAGTCCTTTAAGAATATCAAATTTGGGGCTTAAGCAGAAAGAATCATGCCACCATTAATCAAAATAGAGAATGCAGAAAATCTAACAAGGTTTGGGTGTTAGTTGAGATGCTCACAAGTGCCCATGAAACAGAAGTAAGCAGGCATTAACAAGGCAGCTGTCATAGATATGAACTTAAGAAAGTGATCCAGGTCTGGGATGTAGAGTTCAGGCATCATCAACACCAAAGCTACCACTGAAGCCATGTGAGAATAACTGAAGGACAGTGTAGATACATTAAAAAAAAAAAAGAAGAAGAAGAAGAAGAAGAATGCCATGGAAGAAGGGGAACCTTATGTTAGACAACGGCAAGTGTCTGGGAAGAGATGTCAAAGAGAATAGTGTCCTTGAAGGCCCAGGAATAAAGATCAACTAGGGAATGTCAAACTTCACATATACTACCATTTATCAACTTGTCTGACTCAGTATCCATTCAGCCCAGGGAAAAAGGTTCACAAGTGTTTTTCAAGTCTCTATTTAAAAATAAAACTTTGTTGCTGCAAGTTCTTTTCACTGTAAACCTGAGAAAGAGATAAAATATGACTGCACCTATGATGCCACTTTAGTTTGTTTTATAATTTGTACAGTCCTCTTTCTGTCTTATTTTAAGTGTATCCTAAAAGGTTTTTTGATTATCATATACTATGCAATCCATATTGCAATACCTACTTTATAATATAATACGACCTTTATTTATATTCTATGAAGCTATATTCAGTCTTCCTTAATAATATTCTTGCCCTAAACAGTGCCATCTTTGAATTAATATGTTTCAGGTCCAGAAATACTATAAATGTTCCACCTCTCTGACTCTAAATGGAGAAACAAAAGTCTATAAAATCTTTCTTAGGCTTTATCTATTCCATTGCAATACAAGAGCAAATTTAGACATTACTGCTTTTATTTTTCATGTATAAAGCCAAGTCTATTAGACATAAATTTTTTCCAGTGAGATTTCCCTTTATTTTGACTTTAATAGGTGTTTAAAATTCCTTTTTCCCCAGTCAATCCGTGATTGGTAGGGCATGACAGAAAAAAAAAAAAAAAGGATGCCTTGGCAGAAGCTCCTATAGTTCACTCATAAAATATATTTATGATGAAAAAAGATGATAAAATAAGAAAGAATGAGCTTTTCCCAGTCACTGATGTTATTCCATCCACACATCTACAAAGCCTCAGCTGTCAATTCTCCACCCTTGGGAAGAAATCGGCAAGGCAAATTTCTCATTTTCCTAATTTCAAGGTGACGAAGCCCTGGAGTCTCCTATAACTGCTGTGCATGAACATTTAGGATTTACACTCTTTGGGAAATAGACAGTTCATACATTTCAACACTCAAATCAACCTTGAGTGCCCTTCTTCAAGTAATAAAGCCACAATGATCAATTTTGTACATTTTCTCACTAACATCTTACATGGGCTGTGAAAGTTTAATAGGGTTCTATTTCTGAAAATTATGCAATGTTGCTTTAGCTATTCTGATACCTAAGGATTTGGAAAGGTGAATCATTCATTCTGTTGCTTAGGGACGTATTTCTAGAGAAATCTGAGTTCCTTTCTGAACCTAAAACTTTCTCTCAAAATCTGCTTTGTTGAACATGTCATTACCAGGTGTCCCCTAAATAATGCCTTTTCTTCTTAAAGGATAATTGCATGCTAGCACATTTGTAAACAAGCATATTTTGTATGAAGACATTTTTTTGTAAATGAGTTTATCTCTTCCTTCAAGTGATATTACATTCATTTGGCCACAAGGTGTTGATTTTCCCAGCTGTGAAAATATTCCTATTGCTTGTCCTAAAGGTAGACTTTTGTGTCCCCTTGCTCTCTTAAACGAGAAGGAAAAAATATATGTGGAATGCATACACAGCATTAACAGCAAAATCAAATGCATGTCCTAGTTCTGAAGAAGATATGTATAGACAATTAGTATCACCTAAAACTTGTGAGAACTATAAATTCTTTCCCCTTTCCCCAGATGTAGTGGATCTAGAATGTCCTGGAAAGGGGACAGCAAGTGGAGGATTAACCAACCCTCCAGGTAATTCTGATGAAGTTAAAGTCTGAAAAGAAATGAAACTTAAAAACTTCAGCATCACTTTTTTTTTAATGAGGGGAAGGGGTGGGCATGCCAAACTAATTAAATCAAAATCTCTGGGAGTGGGCCTAGGCATGGATGGGTATGTTTTAAAAGCTCCCAGGTAATTCTAATGTACAACCAGATTTGAGAGCCACTGTTCTAGAAACATCCTATCTTAAATGGTGAAAATCTTTAACTTACATAAAACAATGTACTGATTTTATGATCTACTAGTTGTATTTATTTAGGTGCTTATTTTATTTACCTAATTAGTTTGAGGTGAAAATATATGCGTTATTCATATTTCATCCCCTGAAGTGCTTAGCACAGTCTCATGCACACTAAATTTAATAAGAACATATTTCAATATCTTTTTTTTAGTCCTCACAACGATCTCTGAAATAAGCAGTTCATTGTCAATTTTTTAATAAAACTCTCAGAGGGTGAGTTATTTTCTCATAGCTGATTATAGTGAAACCTAAACCACCAATCCAAATATTTTTCCATTCCTAAACATTTCTCTTCTTTACTTCCATCTGGGATGCAGTTTCCCTACAAAGTCTTTTTTCAATTTCCTTTAAAAAATCCTCTGCAATCCCACCTCCCCACCACCACTTCTGGACTAGAATTTATGCTTTTCAAAGGCATCTTTTGGCTTCAGAGAATTACAACTCTGTTCACCCTACAGAGACATGAAGCATCATTGATTTCAAGTTGCTAAAATGCTGAGGCTACAGGACCCCATTTTCACTAAAGGAGTTCTGAAAAGTGGCGGGAGTGGTGGGATGTAGCTAATAAATGAGCATGACTCTTAGCTCATTGATCTTTACCACTGATAATTCTCAAAGTAAAGGATATCATTGATGGATTACACCTTTTTTTCTAAATAAATGTGCTATTGTTTTAATTAGAGATTTCAGATGACTCAACACCTAATGTCATGAAACCATGGACACAATGAAGTTATGGCCTGAATAGCATGTAAATACATCCGTATGCTGGCCATGCACCCTCTGTAAGAAAGGCGTGTAAATAGCCTTTTCCTTCCAAACCCAAATGATTATACTGTACACAACATATATTTACAATGGATCACTGTACACTCTCATTAGAGACTTCAGTGTTATTTTCTGTTTCCTAGCATATAAATTTTGAATAGTTGGTCTGCATTCTTCAGAGTATGGGTGGGCTACATAAAATGTTTTAGGTTTTGATCATAACTATGTTCAGGGTGCAGCTTCTGCCCTTGGAAAGAATCAGCATCTGCCTTGATTATCAGTTGGGCTAAGGAAGACACTCTTAAGAAATATTTTACTTTTATTCCCAGAAGCTACACAATCCCAAAGATTTTGCAAGTTTTTTTTTTATTGCACTCCCATAATAAAATCTAAATCTTGATAATCTAAATAGGGAATAAAGATAAAGAAACAGGATTATCTAGGATCATATGCATATCCTTGATTCTGTGAGAAGGTCACATTACTATTCACGAGGGAGGAGCCTGTGAATTTGCCAATGAAGATGCTGTAATGCTATACTCTACTATGAAGACTGCTTGTGTCAGATCCCTTCCTGGACCAAGAAAGCCCACACCTCCCTGAGGGCTGGCAAACAAGAAAAAGGAGGCAAGCTAGTAAGTAAGCAGTAAAAATAAAAGTCAAGATAACAGAAGTAGAAACCTCCACATAGGTACACCAAAAAAGAGAAGTTAATATGAAAGTTTTTCTTCTTCATGGTTAATGTTTAGAAGTTACAAATATGAATCGTAGAATCAATACTCTAAATTCTAATGGTAGATCCACTCATTTGTGTGATCTTTGGTAATTACTTAATTTCTCTGTGCCTCAGTATTTTCACCTGTGAAATAAGTATAAAAAAGATTTCTACCTTATAGGTTGTTGGTAAAGGATTAGAATGTCTGGTAAAGATGCCTGGCAGAGAGCACACAGTGATCATTTACTTTTTATTATTATTGTAGTTGTTATTGTTGTTGCTATTATTATTATTATTAATTATTATTTGTCTCCTTTTAAACTAAAGGGAGTTCCAATATAAAACATACAGGAGAGAGATTATAAGTGATTCTTTTGGCTCTCCATGGCTTTAAGCCTGTGCTCCTGGCCATTATAAAACAGTTTCCCCTTCAATAACCTGTATCTCTGGTCTCTTCACGTTCCATGACCATTTTCATGTATCTTCAGTTCTTTTGACACCCTTATTCTTATACAAGTTACAAAGACTTCAAAGTTATACAAGTTGCAAGTTTATATAAACTCCAAGGACTTCCAAGTTAAAATTTTCCAATTATATAAAAACTCTATTCTGTAGGATCAGGCAAAAAATAAGTTAAGTTTTACTAATGTGGGATATAAAAATAATATTTAACTTTCAAAACTATAGAAAAATAGAGCTTCTTTGTCTGGAGACTGCAGGCAAAAATGAGCTCATTTAACATACAATTATCATTGTGTAGAAAAAACACTCAGGCCAAAATTACTAATATTTTGGGGGGGATGCAAGAACTATCTGTAGCTTCAGGAACAAGTTCAAATATTAAGGCTATATAATGTATGTACCAAGACAAGTACCTTCCAAACTCCACTGTGTTAGTTATACCCTAATGCCTAATGGTTCACTTTTATGTAATGTGAATCCACTCACCATTTTAAAAAAACTAAAGGCTAGAGCAAACCTGAAAGATGGGTCTGACAACAGTCATGGTTTAATCAACTCTCTTCAATCTGAGCAAAACCAATATTTTTTAAAGCCAAGATTCTGGTCATGTTTTTTTAGAATTGGTATATAGTCTCTCATCTAAAAGTTAATACCTCATGGTCCTGTGCATGATAAGCATTTTTCAATGCTCATGCACCTACTGTAAACCAGACCAGAATATTTATTAAGCAACTTCCTGATGTCTCTTTCAGGGATGAATTGATAATTAATCAAATTCTGACACACAAGAGTGGGGAAATGTTAATATACAATGAATTTCTGAGTGGCTTGATTTTTTAAATCATCTCAAAGAGCTCGAAAGCATGTTAGTTATTGATTAGGGCAATATCTCTGTGAGCTGTTAGAATCCTAGTAACAACCTAACACACAAAATATTTTTATGAAGAGAGAAAGGAGTAGTTAAAGAGACTTGAGCTTAATCCTATTTATTTTCAATCTTTGAAATATCAAAAAGCAGTTGTTCTTTGCATAGCAAAACTGCTAGACAAACACTTCAGTGCCTTCAGTGATATCAAATAAATTCTACATTGACAGACGAGAGGATCAAAATGACAGTCCTTCCGCATATGCCATTGCAGACTGAAGAGTTGTTCTGTCTCTGTTGGGGATATGTTGGAATAAGCAAGGATAACAGAAAAGAAATCTCTCATAAAACAAATATATAATACCAACTCTCCTAGCTACATTTTAAAATCAGTTCCATTCCTTTTATAGGTTCAAAAACCTGTTTGGAGTATAGCCTAGTGTTTGGGAATGCAGAATGTCAAAACAAACTATGTCCTAACTTCTCTTTTTTTGCCATTTATTCTATTTTTTTTATTTTTTTAAATTAACTTATTTATTTTTTATTTTTTTAATAGTGACATTGGTTAACAAAATCCAATAAGTTTCAGCTGTACACTTTAGCAGTAAGGAAATATATATATTACATTGTGTGTTCACCTCCCATGGTTAGATTTCTTTCTGTCACCACATATTTGACACCCTCTACCTCCCCACTCTACCCCCAGCCCCTATCCTTTGATAACAACCAGTCTATAGACCATGTCCATGATTCTGTTTGTTTGTTCTGTTCATTTGTTGCTTTAAATTTATATCCACATATAAGTGATATCATGATTTTCAACTTTTTCTGTCTGGCTTATTTCACTTAGCGTGATTATCTCGAGATCTATATATGTTGTTGCAAATGGCAGTATTTCATTTCTTCTTATTGCTGAGTAATATTCCATTGTATAGATGTACCACAGTTTCTTTAGCCAATCATCTACAGTAGGATACTTTGGTTTGTTTCCATATCCTGGCCACTGTGAATAATGCTGCTAATGAACATCGGTGTGCAAATATCTTTTTGGATATGGGTTTTCAAGTCTTTGGGGTAAATACCCAGTAAAGGAATTATTGGCTCATATGGTAGATCAATTCTTAGTTTTTTGAGGAACTTCCATATTGTTTTCTATAGTGGCCTGTACCAATTTTTCAGCCCACCAGCAGTGTATGAGGGTTCCTTTTCTCCACATCCTCTCCAGCATTTGTTATTATGCCCTGTTATTTATAGCTCATCTAATAGGTGTGAGATGGTACCTCCTGTGGTTTTTGATTTACATTTCTGTAACTAGCTAGCAATTTGAGTTATCTTTACAATGTTTGTTGGCCATTTGCATGTCCTCTAGGAAGAGCATCTGTTCAGGTCCTCTGCCCATTTTTTGATTGGATCATTTTTGTTTTTGTTGTTATTGAGTTGTATGAGTTCTTTGATATTTTAGATATTGGCCTTATCAGATGTTGCTTGCAAATTCCATTTCAGATGGTTGTCTCTTTACCTTGTTGATGAATTTCTTTTGCTGAGCAGAAGCTTTTTAGTTTGATGTAGTCCCATTCATTTATTTTAGCTTTTACTTCCCTTGCCTTTGAGGTCAAATTCATAAAATCCTCTTTAAGTCCAAGGTCCTTGAGTTTAGTTCCTATGTTTTCTTCTATGCATTTTATTGTTTCAGGTCTTATTTCAGGTCCTTAATCCATTTTGAGTTAATTTTGGTGTGTGGTGATAGACAAATCTAAGTTTCATTCTTTTGCAGGTGGCTTTCCAGTTTTCCCAGCACCATTTATTGAAAGGCTTTCCTTTCTCCTGTATGTTTTTGGCTTTTTGTTTGAAAATTATTTGCCCATATAAATATGGTTTACTTCTGGACTCTCGATTCTGTTCCACTGGTCGTGTGTCTGTTTTGCTGCAATACCATGCCGTTTTGATTACTTCACTTTGTAGTATAATTTGAAGTTGAGCAGCGTGATGCCTCCAGCCTCGTTCTTTTTTTCTCAGGATGGCTTTGGCAATTGGGTCTTTTGTGCTTCCATACAAATCTGATGATTTTTTGTTCTATTTTTTTAAAAATGCCGATGGAATTTTGATGGGGATTGCATTAAATATGTATAACGCTTTAGATAGATAAGTTCATTTTAACTATGTTTGATTCTTTCAATCCAAAAACATGAATATCTTTCATTTCTTTGTATCTTTTTTGATGTCTTTTAATAGGGTTTATAGTTTTCATTATACAGGTCCCTCACATGTTCCGTTAAATTTATTCCTAGGTATGTATTCTTGTTGTTGTAATTGCAGAAGAAATTTACTTTTTCCACTTCATTTTCTGATACTAAATTATTAGAGTATAGGAATGTTTTGAATTTTTCAACATTGATTTCGTATCCAGAAATTTTACTGTATTTGCTTATTGTTTCTAACAGTTTCTTGTGAATTTTTAGTGTTTCTATATAGAAATAATGTATCTGTAAATAGTGACAGTTTGGTCTTTTTTGTTTCCTATCTGGATGCCTTTTATATTCTCTTTTTCTTGCCTGACTGTATTTGCTAGGACCTCCAATGTTATATTGAATAACAGTGGCGATAGTGGACAGCCTTGCCTTATTCCTAATTTTTAGAGGGAAAGGTTTATTTTCACCATTAAGTGTAATGTTGGCTGAGGGTTTGTCATAGATAACCTTTATTATGTTAAGGTACTATCCTTATATACCAATTTTGTTACATGTTTTGATAATAAATGGATGTTGTTTCTTGTTAAAGGCTTTTTATTCATCTATTGATATTATGATTCTTGATTCTTATTTTAATTTGTTTATGTTGTGTATCATTAATCAATTGCATATGTTGAGCTATCCCTGTGTCCCTGGGATGAAGCCCACTTGATCATGGCGTATAATCTTTTTAATATGTTGCTATTCAGTTGCTAGTGTCTTATTAGGATTTTAGCATCTGTGTTCATGAGAGATATTGGTCTGTAGTTTTTTGTTTGTGTTATCTTTACCAGGTTTTGGTGTCAGGGTAATATAGGCCTCATAAAATGAGTTGGGAAGTATTGCCTCCTCTTTTGATTTTTTTGGAAGAATTTGAGGAGAATAGGTAATAAATCTTCTTTGAATGTTTGGTAGAATTCACTAGTGAAGCCATCTGGCCCTGGACATTTACTTTTATGGTAGTTTTTTGATGATTGCTTCAAATTCTATATACTGCTGATCGGTCTATTTAGATTTTCCAATTCTTCTTGATTCAGTCTAGGAAGGTTGTATCTTTTCAGTACTGGTCCACTTCTTCTAGGTTGTTAAATTTGGTGTTATATACTTTTCATAGTATTTTTGTATGATTCTTGTGTATTTCTGCAAATGTCAGCCCTAATTTCTCCACTTTCATCCCGATTTTATTTGCGTCCTTTTCTTTTTTTTTTAGAGTCTAGTCAGGGGTTTTTCAATTTTATTAAACCTTCTCAAAGAAACTAGCTCTCTGTGGCATTTATTCTTTTCTATAGTTTTTTTCAATTTCATTTATTTTTGCTCTAATTTTGATGATTTCTTCTTTTCTGCTGACTTTATGTTTTCATTGTTCTCCTTTTCTAGTTTTTAGATGAGAGTAAGGTTGTTTATTTGGGCTCATTCTTGTTTTGGAGATAGGCCTGTAATGATATGAAATTTCTCTTATGACTGCTTTTGCTGTGTCCAAAAGTTTTATATGTTGTACTATCATTACCATTCGTTTCTATGTATCTCTCGACTCTCTTTATTTCTTTCTTGACCCAGTTATTTTTTAGTAGTATTGTTTTAATCTCCATGTATCTGTGGTTCTTCCTGATTTCTTTTTGCAGTTTATCTCTAGTTTCATTGGCATTATGATCAGAGAATATGCTTGGTGTGATTTCAACTCTTTTATATTTGTTGAGGGCTATCTCTGTGTCCAGTATGTGGTCAATTCTTGAGAATGTTCCCTGTACACTAGAGAAGAATGTATAGCAGCTTTTGGAGATGGAAGGCTCTGTAAATGTCAATTGCATCCTTGGTCTAATGTGTCATTTAAGGATATTATTTCCTTATTGATTTTCTGTTGGATGATCTGTCCATATCTGACAGTGGGGATATTTAGGTCACCTACTGCATATGTTTTGGTCTCTTTCTCCCTTTAGTTCATTGGTAATTAACTTTACATATTTCGGGACTCCCTGATTTGGAGCATGGATATTAATAAGTGTTATGTCTTCTAGTGCATGATTCCCTTTATCATTATGAAGTGCCCCTCAGTATCTTTCTTTACCTTTTATTTTGCAGTCTATTTCATCTGATATTAGTACTGCTACTTCTGCTTTTCTCTGAATGTCATTTGCTTGGAATATCATTTTCCACCCTTTCACTTTGAGTCTATATTTGTCTTTGGAGCTGAAATATGTCTCCTGGAGGCAGGCATATTGTTGGGTTTTGTTTTTTGATCTATTCTGCATCTGCTCCTTTTATTGGCGAGTTCGTCCATTTACTTTTAGGGTGATTGATTGAAATATGAGATCTTCTTAAAGGCCATTTTATTTTTTTTGTTTTTCTGGTATTTTGGTATTTCCATTGCTTCCTTGTCTTTGTGTTCCTGTTTTATTTTGGTTGCTTTTTGTGGGTTTTACCTCTGATTCTTCTTGTTATGTTATATACTTCAGTTCTGAATCTTTTGTTTGTGGTTACCTTTATGAATATGAAAAAGATAGTTATATATGTGTGTGTGTGTGTATAATATAGGTATATATACATATTGTGTGTGTGTGTTTCGTCCATTTTCTTCTGCATGTGCCATATTTCCATTCCCCTTTGCAAATTGGATCTTTGAATCCTCCCCTTTCAGTCATCATTGTCTCAATTTGTCCCTATGTGTGCTGAACATTCATTACTTATTCTTGCTATAGCAATTCTTCTTATTGTTTAAGCTTATAATGCCCTGTTCTTAGTAAAGGTTGCACTCCTCTGTTTCTTCATTTGCCTGATAGTCACCTTACTCTTAACTCTACGTATATGTTTGTCATTTTATTTTAGGTGAGGTCACCCTTTCAGTATTTTCTGTAGTGCAAGACTCATAGTGGAAAATTCCTCAATTTTGGTATGCCTAGAAAGGTCTTTATTTCTCCTTATATCTAAAGGACAGCTTAGCTGGATACAATTTAGGCTAGTAGTCTTTCACTTAATAGTTCGAATATTTGATTCCATTCCCTTTCTGGCTTGTAATGTCTGGTTGCTGAGAAGAGTCCAACAATAATCTAATGGGTTTTTCCTCTATAAGTTCCCATTTTCTTCTCCCTGGCTGTCTTGAGAAGTCTTTGTCATTAATTTTTGATAATTTCAATACAATGTTTCTTGGTGAAGGCCTTTGGGTTGAGATACTTGTGTGTCTTGAATTCCAAGTTCCACCTCATTCCTTAGATTTGGAAATTCTCGTCAACTATTTGTCTGAAAATGCTACTAATTCCCACTCTTTTTCCTCCCCTTCAATAATGCCCATTTATCTTATGTTTCTTCTCCTGAGGGTGTTGGCTAGTTCTTATATAGTTCTTTTATTATTTTTCATTCTTTGGGTTCTTTCTTCTTCCTTCTGAATTATTTCTAGATTTCTGTCTTTGATATCACTGATGCTTTCCTCTATTTGGTTGGCTTTTTTCCAAGCTTGCTATTTCATTTTTCAGTTCTTTGCAGTGTGTTTTTTATATCCAGAAGATCTAGTCTGTTTCTTTTTGAGAGGTTTCAATCTTCTGGCCAAAGAACTCATTCTGCTCATCTAGTTGTTTTTTCAGTTCCTGAAATTGTTGATATGACTCGTTTCAGAAACTCACTAAATTTTTTTAGAAGTACTGTCTTGAATTCTCTGTATATTTAAGTTGCAGTTTTCTATGTCTGTAAGCTTATTTTCTGGAGATTTTTCTCTCTTTCTTAGATGCCTTGTCACCTTGATTGTTCATGGGTTTAATGAACTACTTCTCCCCTGGGCATTAATGGAAATGTAGCCTGCTTTTTTTCCAGAAAGAAGATTTATCATTTAAAGGTCTCTCTTTAGCCTGCTGCAAAGAAGGCTGCTTTTCTTTTGGTTTCCAGTAGTTAGTGTCTAAGCCTCTTTGATCCTTGCTTTATATAAAGCCTTAATAATGCCTATTTTTTTATATAGATGTTTAATCACGCTCACTACTCTCAGTCTCATCCCTGTTAATGTTAGTGACAGTTTGGTAGCCTTACTCCAATCCCCTGGGGCTCTCGCGGTGTTTCGTCTCAGAGTGTATGGGGAGGGTCCTCTGAGTTAGTTATGCGGCGATGGGGGGCAGCTCAGCTTCAATTTGTAACCATGGGCAGGTAAAAATCAACTGTTGTTTGTTTCTCTGTCATCCTGCTTCTCTGCTTTCTGCCCAGATGACTGGGCACTATCAACCAGCCGCGTGGAGCTCACAGATTTCCCAGGCAGAGCCTCTTCGGGGAAGTTGCCCCGCACCTTCTCCCCTCCCTCTCCTCCTACAGAGAGCTCCAGCTGTGAGAGGCAGCTTCTTTATTTCTCCCAGGCCCACTGCCCGACACCAGGGTTCTGAACTGTGCTAGCTTTTATGCGCAGATCCCACACTCAGACATCTGGTGTGTGCTTTGGGTGTTTTTATTGAGTTTTCGATGTTCGGCTTATCGTTGTTTCAAGGTGAAAGATCTGGGGACGTCTCTTCACTCAGTCATGTTTCCTCATTAATTCTCTACGTCATAGCTTCTGAGAGACTCTTGCTCTCTCAATAAAATAGTGATAGCGATACCTATCTCATAGAGTCTCTAGGAAGATTATTTTGGGTGACCCATATAAAAAAGCCTTAGCACATAATAGGGTGTTCAGTAAAAAGTATGTATTATTGTTTCTTTTTGAAATTTTTCTCTTCTTAAGTGAGGTTTTTTTCAATTAAATTTATTTATTGCTTAAGTGAGATGAGTGTTGTAAACATTAATGAGTCCCTGGGATAGGTTGAATAAGAATTAAGTTAGGTTTATGTCAAAAAGATTTCAAATAAACACTGTTAGATAGAATCCTAATATTGGTGGAAAATTCACAGCTTCTTAGGCTTACCATGACCTATATCCCATGAGGAAGTAAAGATGGTCAGAAAGCAATGAATAATAATTTGAAAGAGACATTGCATGAACATTTTGGCTGTGTCTTACGCAGACCAAAGCAAAATATCTAAAGAGAATAATTTCGATAATTCATGTCAACAGAAAAAGCCTTCTCTTTCTACAAATATCCAGATGTTCAGAAAATGTTTATTGCCTTTCAGTCATTCAGTAATTGCTTCAATTCCACAGTTCATGTGTTACATATATCTATACAGCCTATTTCTTTGAGATCCCACAAAAACAAAAAATTGCTAAGCGTACTGTGATCATGAAAAAGCATTTAAAAGGCAGTCAAGCCATGTGGTTAAAGGCAGATCAGGAGAGCAGCAAAAATCTAAGGTTAAGTACACTTTATGAGTCATGCAGGGCTGGAAGGGTATTCCAGCTTTAGGATCAACCTAAAGAATATATCTAACCTTTATGACCTTTGAGTAGTTAAGCAAATATGGTTTTTACTCTTCCTTCTGCCCGTGCACTATACTGGCTATTGTGTCAAGTAGGAGGCAGGAGAAATCAGCAAAATCTAAGGCCCTTCCCATCAAAGTCTGTTTTATTCAAAGGTCTATTCCTTTTATTTAAACCTTGTTATTTCTCAGGCTGTGGCTGTACAGAAAATAAATTGAAGAACTGAAGCTACTATCCAAGCCAGTTCAGACCCCAAACTCCTGCTTTCATCCAAAATGTCCTTAAGTGCTTTTCTTTTGAATTACACAGATATATCACAATTCCGAACACTAAACTTCACTTTTCATGTATAGATAGACAGACATATGATAACTAGGATTAATTTGGGAATATAACTTATTGTTTTCTCCAAATTTGTTGGTAATGAAGAACAAAATATTGAATGATAAAGTTCTCAAGGTCACTGACATCTGTCAATTGAAGTCTATTCTGGTCAATAAAAAATAAGGTTATTTTTCTAAACACGAATGCTTATGGTCCCAATTTAATCCAATCCACCAAAGGAAACCATCTCCTGAATCAACATGTTCTTCATCCCTTGGTTCCTTTTATATGTGTGTTGCATTTATAAGTAGCCCTAAAATTTATATTTTTTATTATCTTATTTGTTTCTGACTTCACATAAATGGTATAACTTTATACATAAGTGTTTTAGGACTTATTTTCTCACCTAAAATTATTTTGCTAGAGTCATCCATATTAAAGCAAAACTATGGAGACAATAAAAATGATCAAGTGATTGTCAACATGGGGGGCTGATGAATAGGTAAAGCATAGAGAATTTTAGGTAGTAAAAATACTCTATATGATATATTAATAGATACATGCCAAAACACATTTGTCAAACCTATAAATGTATAACACTAAGAGTGAACTAAGGTAAACTATGAACCTTGGTATTAGTATGTGTCCAATGTAGGTTCTAACTTTGGTAATGAACTCATCATTCTGGTGAGATGATGCTGTAATGGGAGACTAGGCATGTCCTGAAAGCCCACGGGTATAAGGAAAATCCCTGTACTTTCCTCTCAATTGTGTTGTGAATCTTAAGCTGCTCTAAAAATAATAAATTATTTTAAAATGTTTTAAGCAAAAAGAAATAAAGTTTCATCTATATTGTTGTTATGTTGCTTATAATTCATTTGTTTAGACTGCTTATAACTTCCACTGTGTGACTATAACACCGTTTGTTCATTAACTCTCTAATTGGTGGGTGTTCGGGTTATTTGGGGAGTTTTGCTATTGTGACAGTGATACTTATGTGTCATGTTCTCCTGTTGACAGGAGTTTCACTTGTATATATTTAAGAGTGAAATTGCTGGGTCATCAAGTATGGATCATATTTTACAACATCCCTTAAAAAATATGACCACTTAACATATAAGTGCTTCATAAAGGGTGGAATTTCACATCGTGTATGAAGTGTAGGCTATCAAAATATAATTCACTTAAAGCCATTCACTGCTATCTAATAATGTTACTTGATTCAGGGTAACATTTATCTTAGAGAAATAAATAGATTGCTTGTCCCTCCATGGTTATTTTCCTCTAAGATGAGCTCTAGGAAAGAGTTGATTAGCAGGAATTAACTCAAGGTTAACATCTCTGTCAGAACCTATAATGCAGACTGGACTGTTACATAGCTAGTCAGACACATGAGCGACAGGGGGACCAAAGGAATAGGGGCCCAGCCTAGACACCTCCCAAAGAATACTCCAATGGTAGTAGAATTCTGGGTATTGCACATGTGCACTAGGCAAGTTATAGCAGCCAGGTATCAATCAAAATGACCTCACTTGCCAATCACCTAGGAATGCCTTTGACCACCCATCACAGCCATATATAAGGCAGGACAGTCCCACTTCTAGGTCCTTTCAGCCCTTTGGGACTCTCCTCCCCTTTGCCCTTCCGGGCTCTCTTCTCCTTGCCCTTCTGGGTTCTCTCTCTTTTTGGTGACCTTTCTGCTACCTTTTGCCCTTTTGTGGCCATTTTGGCCTCTTCGTGCTAGTTACAGCACTGGCACCATGTGCCTCCTTGGGTAATAGTTCGTCTTTCTTCATGTGCCTCCTTGGGGCCATTCTTTGTCTTCTAAAATTAACTTTTAATAAAAACTATTAAATCTCAATGACCTGTTATTCTTCACTGCCATCATTTGAGGAAGAACTGAGGAAAAAATGCTAACTACATATCTGTCACTGTCCGTCTGTCCTCTCTTCTCTCCATCGTGATGACATGCAGCCAGTGATTAAGAGTAGGAAAAAATTATAAGCATTTATTCCTGCCCACAACAATGGTGCAGGCAGTTAGCCATTGTTCCTTCAAGGTTCTCTTTTCTTCAGTTGTCCTTTAAATGTTTCTCAATGATATAAACTAGGAAAGCTCATGCTAATGCATCTTCCACATTTCTCCTTAGCACATTTGACTCTCCTTGTAAACAAAGTGACTTTTCCCTGAGCTAGAGAGATTTGCCAGAGTCTGTGATAAAACTTAGCTCTGAAAAAAGAGCAAGTAGCTGAAAAAGATAGATGTGTTCACTGGCCCAAGTAGAGCTGGATTAGGAAATGGAGAGAAAAAAGCTGGAGATGGAGGCAGAAGCCAGATCAAGAAAGACTTTTTAAGATAATTAATTAGTGTCTCCTCCATCCAAAAGTAATGGGGAGCATTGACGGATCCCCAACCTACATCTTATTTTGTGCTAACTGTGCCCTTCTGATTTGAATTGTGTCCTTGTGTGTGACCTTGACTTATTTCAAAAGGGCCTAGTATTCTCTGCGGTGATATTATCTCACTCACTAGGTCAGTACTTCTGATTAGGTCCTGCTTGGCATCCTCATTATCCAGCTAATCTGTCTCGGGAAGTGGGAACCAAGAAAAGGACACTTGGTATCAGGAGACACCTGAACCTTATCAAAAGGCATATAATGATGATTTGTACTAAAAAAAAAAAAAAAAAAAAATTGTGCAGAATTTACTGGACCTCTGGCTTGAGTTCTTTTTAAAAGTCTTCAGTGGGAATGACTCAATACTTATTAAGTTCAAATCTCATTATCTCCTAGGGAGTATGTGTCTGTAGGGAAGTACCAGATAGCTCTCTGGCTTTTCATTTTGAATGAGTTGGATACATGTATAGCTTGCTTGAAGCTCGATGGTAAACAACTTGAAAAATCTCTCTTCTCTTTGCAATCCAGAGGTCAACCACCAAGAAAAACCTTTAAAGTCAGATGTTACCTCTTAAATCCTCCTTCCCAAACAACACATACACTAAACAGTCAGTGGATCCAGGGCAAAGGAACACTCAGCTTAAGCAGAATGAACCCAATGTTCTCCACACTGTGGAGAAGGGGTTGCAGAGTCAGAGGAAAGAATTAGAGGATGAGACAATTTCCTATGTTCTTCTGAGTTTCTTATTAAAAATGACATTATTATTCTTTAAAAACACTGTATACCTCAAAACAATTAACAAAAATGCACAAAATGCAGATTTCAGCCAAGCATGGTTCCTTTATGTTACCTAGATATCCTTTCCTTTCATTTCTTTGGCTAATGGAAACTCGGTTAGGCATTTCTGAAATTGCACCTCAATCGCTGTAGAGTAACCATGCAAACACTTCACTTTCTTTAAAATAACTTTCCCTCCCCCTTGTTCAAACTAACCATGTCTAGTCTAATGGCACCATGACTCAGTCACTTCTCCTCTTTGCAGGTTACTACAGGGACCACTTCCTTAATCTTAAGCCATCAGATTCTGATGAGCATCAGTTTTAGGAACAAAAATTCTCCATTCTGTTGACAAAAGAAACATTTTCAGTCAAACGAAAGATAACATCTTGACCTCAGTTGTGTTTCAGCCTAGACACATGAAGGTAGAAGGACCCTACTGTCACATCTCCTCAAAACCAGACAGAACGATGCCATGACTGACATTAGGATCTGATGCAATGATCCACTGCCTCCTTACCCTAGCCCCAGCCAATCAGTAGAGCCCACGACCCCAACTCACTTAGCTACCATGACTAATGCATTTTCCCCTATATTAACCTATCCCCTAGAGGCCATCAGGGAGCCAGATCTTTAAGCACTAGCTCACCTGTATTTCTGGGCTTGGCACCAATTCCTAATAATAAAGTCTTTACTTTCTTTGCTGCAAACTCCTGTTATATCTTCATTTGGCCTTGATTGGCACAGGCAAACAAACCTCCTTTAGTTCAGGAAAGCTAGGGGATACTATTGTAAAAGAAAAAGTTTTAAAGTTTAGGTTTAAATATCAAATGAATATAAACATTATCTCTTTGTAGATGGCCAGTGATCTTCTCACATATGAAAGGGGTTTCCCAAAGGGTTGAGAAAATATCAGACACAAGTGCCAAAGAAAATAAGCAAATGGGCTATGTATTCAGGTTGCTTTATACATCATGACCATATCCCAAAGGAATTAGGTGGCAGCCTGAACCAATAAGAGATAAATCTAAGAGAAACCTAAATCTCTGACACAAATTCAATTTTATATTTCATCTAAACATGAAAGATATGGATAATGATGAAGAAATTTTCGTGCATAATGCATGACCTAAAATACATGTTTGCCTGCAAACTATCTAGAAAATTAAAATAAACAGGGAGGATTTTTTCTTTTTGGTTTAAATGATCTGTCTTTTTCAATATTCTACTTCAATGTGAGTTAAGCAGACTCAACTTTAATTTGAATGACAGAATAAGATGATGTAGTTCTTTAATTGACAATATAGAAAAGAAATGTGACCTACTGTATCCCCATTTAAACTATCTTGATTCACTGCCATGTTCCTTGGGTAGCTCTCAATCCACCTATAATGCTTCTAAGTCCTTGCTTCTGTTAAAAGAAAATTTTCCAAGGACTACTTTCTGATCTAGTATGCGTTTATTCAACAATTTATTGAATTGGGCAGCATTCAATCTAGCAAATGAAAGAAACACTGAGAGTTGTACAAAGCAAGAGACTTTTGTAAACCAAAAGGAGTTGTACAAAAGCAAGAGACTTTTATTAAACTGGGCATTCGCTGATTGGTTAAAGCAAGATTAATTTCTTTACATGGAGCAAAGGGAAGTCTTGGAGCTGGTCAGGTAACATTATGTTGTGGCAGGCGAGTGCTGATTCATTGACACTAAGTCTTCCTTCTGCTGGGAGACCAAGCTAGAAACTTATCTATCTTTTGGTTTGCCGATGTGGGGTTTAACATGAGCAACTCCCATCTTGGGGCCTAATCTCGTTACTTTAACACCTTTCTTCCTCACTTATTGCATGTGTGAGTGTGTGTGTGGTGTGTGTGAAGAGAGAGAGAGAGAGAGAGAGGCCAGAAGAAGGACCTTATTGTGAGGCCCTAAGACAAGCCCAAACCAGTCCATGTGTGCCTCACCTGCCTGCTTCGGTTTGTCTGCAACACTGAAGTACATTGAATTGCATTCTTATAAGTAACATCAGTGACTTGAGGGAGAATGAATGAAAATTAAAGCAACTTCCAGGGAAACCTTGTTTATTGTAGGAGAAAGGAAAGAAAGTTGGAAGAGGGGAATAAGTGGAAAGCCAAGACCTGAGATCATCACTAGGAGACCCCTGAGATGAGTCCCCAAGATGGTAACTTACAATGATGGGTGTGCCAGAAGACCATATGTGAAACCTACTTGGACATTATCAAAACAAAACTGATATATTTTGCAGTGTAAAATCTCAAGGGAATCCAATTTTGATATTTTAACATAAATTAATGAGAAAGTACATTCTTTATGTGTACATGTGTGTGCATACACAGCATACACAGAAATCACATTATTTGGTAGTCACGTTACTCAAGGTCTTTTCTTGTGCAAGTATACAGAACACATTTGATTGCAAGTTGATGAAACAATTCTGAAAAATATATTTTCTTGAGTCTTTTTGGAAGAATCCAAAAAGTCAAGGTAACAATGGATTACTTAATTGTCTACAGTCCAAATTGACCGGCTCAAACACAACACTGACGATACCAGTAATGTGTATTGGGTGTTTTTTGTGTCGCTGATATTTTTCAGTTTCCCAAGAGCTCTGGGGTAAGCTTTTGTCCATGATTACTCAGTATCTTGAAAATCATTTTAGTCACAATAAGTCAAGAAGCTTAAATCAGGTACATTACCCATTCAAACACTCTTTATTTTACTTCCTTTAATAGCTATTCAGCCCCAATTTTATTTTCAGTTTCTTGGGAAATTTGACATAAAATTATCTTTTTTAGCCAATTTTTATGCAATAGTCAATAAAATTACCATCTATTAACTCCTATTACAAGCATCACCAACATAATTATTTATGAAATAGAATTATACTGAGATTCAGTATTATTAATATTGATATACTAACTTCAAAACAATAAGACAATTGCTACTTTTATATGCTACTCATACAGCTGTTTCCAGTCTACTCAAAAGAATAGTTTTTAGCAACTTTAATCTCAAACACCTCAATCTAAAATCTAAGCATACATTTTCAAGTTCATATCAAAGAAATGTCATATTTTGCATATAGATATATGGGTACTATATGTAAACAATTGCTTGAATTGCAAAGGTTCTACTCTCTCTACCCACTAGCTGAGGCTCCAACTTGAAGTACACACATGTGTTTCACAGTAGGTTTCAAGGAGCCTTCTGGGAAGTGTTGCCCCTAAGGACATTGGTGAGGTTGAAGCGCACCAAACACGCCGGCTAGAGATCCAGGAGCCAACATGCCAAAGAGGGATGCAGATGGATATGTGGCACCCACAGTCTAGTGTTAACTAGGATTGTCTTCTTGAGCCAGAACCCTATGATCACACTTTAATTTCATCAAGTAAGCTTATTTTTTGTAAAGTTTGAAATTTCAGGATATGATGAATAAAATCCAAACTTTATAAAATAGATAAATATATAATGTTGCACGTAAGTGAAAAATTATGAGATAATTACCTGTGGTTCCCTTCTCTATTCTAATACTCTAATTACTCTGACTTAAAACTTTAAACATTCACATGCTGTGCTCTTCAAAGGTCATCCAGCATATATTGCTAAATATACAGAGATCCGCAGTCACCATGGCCATCACCATTGGTCACTCATTTCTTTTAATGGTTAGTAATAAGTCATATGTAAAGCCTATGATATGTAGGTATAATAGCATATAATGATTATACATTATATAAAATTGTTAAAACATTCACATTAAAAAATACTGTACTCAGAAATGGAAAACACAAGTGTGAATCTAGTACTAAACTTCCATGATGAGTTTTTTATAATCTCTCCTCATACTCACCCAATCTCATAATAGGAGAATCATATTCTAGGCATGTGGTGGGTCACCTTGTCCATTTACATAAAATTCTAATTTGCTCTGGGCCTATGAGCCTATAGACCAAAGCAGTAGATGAAATGCTTCTCAGTAAAATGATTTTCATTGAAAGTATTATTCATTCTAGATCTATGCTCATGAGTGCTCGGAAAGAGGCTACATCCCTCTGGTGATCATTAGAGATGTTCGCATATCTTGTTTTCCCTTATTTGGGTATATGATGGCCACAGCACTTCCCTGCTACTTTGAATTAGGCATAGCCAGGTCATTTCCTGTGGCCAACTAAACATGATTTAAAATTACATGTATCCCTCTAGCTTTAAGAGGAACAGTATCTAATTTGCCAAGTTTCTTTTCTCCTGCCTTGGCAAGTATGCAAGCACATAGTTGAGATAAAGGCTCCAAGTAACTGCAGTGACTCACAATATACATTTAGCAGAAATAAACATTTACCAGAAATAAACTTTCTTATGGTGTTAAGCTTACTGAGATTTTGTGATTGTTTCGTTACTTCAACAAAACTTAGCCTATTCTGACATGTACAGGTTCCACAAATTTCTAGAAATCCAATTACAAAGCAAGTATAAGACAACTATTAAGTATACTTATATTATAATATACTGGTAAAATCATAATATGATGTTAAAAAGTTGATAAGTTGTAGAGAATTAAATCAGCTTTGGCCATTATTAAAGACACTCAAGCAATAAACCAGCATAAAAATTCCAGTCATCATATTCTGAAAAATCCAAACTAATTAATATCTATACCCTAAACAAAGTTGAGTATACAATAAACCAAATGGCAAATTAGGACACCTTATAAAGGGCCATTAAGTAGACCAATAATGATTTTTTAAAAATTTCGTTCTGCTCTACACTCGCCCACTATAAAGTTCTCTACACATCACTGTCATATAAATCATTTCTAAAGCCACTGTTCTTGTCCTAATTCATAAACTGCAACATATTTCTGCACTTTTAAATCAAAACCAAAACTCTTTGACCCTGGCACTAAATGCCTTATCAACTCGGCATGTATGTCTCACCACAACCCAACATACATCCTGCCATTTTCTCACTCCACCCTAATCGACTGGGTTTCTTCACCCCACATACTATTTCTTTCCAATCTGCTTCACTCACGTATACAATCTCTAAATTCTTGTAATACATAAAGTATACAGTAATCTACCATTTGATTATAGATGAGTTTCCAGTTTAGTATTGTGGATGTACATGTGTTATTCTTTCCCACCTCCATTAATTAGATTACTAGCTCTCCAAAGGAAGCAACCTGCTTTCTAATGCCTAGAAAACTCTGAATATATCACACGTTACTTTGAAAATTAATGTGAATTGACATGACTGCCTACTATAGCATCAATAAATGCAAGATAACAAGGATGCACCCAAGCAGAAGTAGAAAATGTTAAAAATTTCTCAATTATTTTCAACCAACAAAGTTTTGTTTATGCCTTTTTAAAAACCGAGAATTTATTTTTTAAAACAAAAGCTTCCTCTTTCAAATAAAAAAAAGTGGCTTGACTCCAAGAAAGGATCAACATATATCCAGAATAAATTAAAGTACCTGTGTGCATTTGCGCCAGATGTGAAATCCCAGGCTTTACTGAAGAAAGAGGAACACGTTGAGAGAGGACAAAGCATACTTCTTAAGAACTAGGAAAATATCAACTCTCATGCATCAGTATCAATTGCCAAGCAGACGTGAAACGTGAACAGATGGCATGAAAAAATTCTAATAAATAGCAACCTGGAGTGACAGGAATAGAGCAGCAGCTCATTGAGTAGATATCACCAGGTTCAGTAACAACCTTTGCTGCAAAGACAAGTCAGACAAAAACTCTGTTTATAACAGATTCAGGACAAGGATGTCCTGTTACTGGCTTTTCAGCTGGACAATAAGGAGCCATGCTATAGTGAGCTGAAGCACTGAAACTACTGGCTCTGTATTCACTTTGGAAGCTCTCCAATAAGTTTGCATTTAGAGAAACATTATTTTAATATCATTTATACATGACCAAAGAGATATTCCAAATGGATTTTATCTTCTCATATGCTGAAATGCATTGTTATAATTAAATTTACATAAATATTAGACCTTCACCCTTTGCCTGATTGGAATAAATTTGGACAGCGGACAAGAGAAAACTGTACCCTGAAGGACTTCGAAAATTGAAATTATATTCCAAATCTCTATGGACGGCAACATATTTTACTCCTAGGTGAAAATTTTCTGATTGATCAAAACTCTTTGATCCACATTTTCACCTTTAAACCTGAGTTCTATGTTCAGCCTCATTTTCTCCTTTTTCAAAGCCTTTCGTGATCAACAGCAGCAGAAATTGAACTATACTGTTCACCACTCTTGACTCCTGAGCAGAATTCTCAGTGTAGCAGCAACACTCATGTCCTGGAGAACCAGGAGGACCTCATATGAAGCAGTTTCCCCCATGAAGCAGCCTCTGGCAAAAAAACCCCAAAATCACTATAGGCAGACTTTAGGGCATTGCTATTCCACAGGTGTTGATTATGCCCAAGCAGAAAATGTTACCTTCAATATGTGCCTTCACACAAAAACTGAAATGAAATTTGTGGAATTCTATGAAATACCTTAATGCAAGGGAATAAACAGGCTTTGCTCTGATAATGCAGTGTTTGAGGTGAAATTTTTATTTAGCTGAACCGTTCATGCATTTGTCTTATTTCATTATTTCTCTATAAGGATTACCACCACCTGGGCTTGCCAAATGAAGCTTCCATTCATACTGCCACTAAACATCTGCTTGAATGTGCTAGGATCCTTTCAGGACAGTCTTGGCAGAGATTCTTGTTTCTGTTGATAGATCACTTCGATAATTGGTTGTACAGACAAATTCTATCTCCATTAGCAATGCCATTTCCCTAAAAAGTACTTTATAATTCATCTATAACTTTATTATTTAGAAGATAAAATATTAATAACAAAAAGAACACCAAAACAAATCACCAAACAATCTTATGATTTCTATCGTCATTGGGGCCATAAGAGTTCAGTGTCGCCCCAATGATGGAGGAGGGAGAAGGATAACGATGGCACAGATGTGAAGCTAGCAGTGAAGAATCACAGGTCACTGAGATTAAATAGTTTTATGAACAGTATATTTTAGAAAGACAAAGAATGCCCCAAGGAGGCACACGGAGAAAAACCAAGTAGTCCCAAAGAGGCACATGGTCCCAGTGCTGCAACCAACACAAAAAAAGCACAAAAAGAGAGGGGCCAGAAGTGGGGATGTCCGCTTTATATTTGGACATGATGAGTGGTTCCAAAGCATTCCTAGGTGATTGGCACATGAGGTCATTTTGATTGACACCTGGCTGCTATATAACTCTTTGCCTAGTATGCATGTGCTTACCCAGAATTCAGTCTGTATAATTAGATTCATGAACTTCTAAGCATAAACATAGTATTATAATGAAGCTTAAACTGTAGAATAAATTAGGGTAGTGCCTTCTGTGCAGGCTCTGTAGAGGGATTAGGCCAGCTAAGACTATGACCTCCTGTCCTTTGTATCTGGGGATGCAGGAGGATTCTCTAACTACCATAGGGTGTTCTTTGGGCAGTCTCTGAGCTGGGCCCCTATTACTTTGTTCCCTGTTGCCCCTGTTGCTCATGTCTGGCTAGCTACCTAACATAAACATGTAAGAAGAAGCAATTTTTAAAATACCATTGTCATGTCTACACATGCAGAATGAAGGAGAAAAACAAAGCATGGCTCTATTCAGGCAAACGCACATACACTTTGCACAATATTGCACAAATATTGCACAAAAATCTCATCTGTTATGTTATGTAGGTCTTTTTCCTCGTGGGGAAAAAATCTGGCTTTACCAACTAATACATTTGATTATTATAAGAATAAACCCGCTAATACATAAATAAGTAAATATATGTGTGTGTATATATATAATATACATATATAATAATAAGAACCAAGTTTTATGTAACTAAAGTAGAAATATTTTCAATTTGATAATAGTTATCAATGATTTAAAATGTTTATATTCCTTAATTTCAATAATTACTCATCTAGAAATTCTATATTAAAGAAAAAAATCAGAAGTTATTCAAAGAGTTATTATATATAAGAATGTTTACTTAAGCATACTTTTAATAAGGAAAAAATAGAAACAACCAAACATGACCATAAAAGTTCATAAATGTAACTATATTAAAGTTTTCAAAGAACGTCAACTACTTGGGCAAAAGATAAAATGTTATATTTTAAAGGATGCAAAATATATACATACAGTATGATCCTGAATTTTGGACATAATATATGTATATATGTAATGTACAAACAAAAAAACTGGAAAATAATACACTAACCACAAACATACAAACACTTTTATTTCTGGGTGACTTTTCTTTACACTTTTATCTTTTTAAATGTTCTAAAATAAGCATTATTACTTTTTAAGTTTCAAAAAGTGAAGAATAAATGTTTATTTTGAAAGAAATCTTTAAGCAAATGAAAATTGAAAGCAAAATGAATATTTTACAAAATAGCTTATCAGTCGTCTCCTGTGATGCTCTTACCCTCCTTTCCTTGGTCAGGTTAAGGCTCTCTTTTAGAAGCACTGCATGACCACACCTACAAGCAGAATGGAATCATTTACCCCCCCGACACCACAGCCCAACCTCTGGGGCCTCAGGATCCGGCCCCATCGTTACACTCTCCTCACACTGCGCATGCACTGTTGCAGGTCTGGTACTTGTATATATTAGCACGATGCCTTGAACTGTCTTAGGGATAACTTTAAGGAACTATCGGATAACATGATACCCTGTATTTAATGTAAGTTAATTTTGAAGGTGAAACATTGTTCCCCAGTTATGCAGTGTCTGTCATGAGGAACAATTGGAGAAAACTCTGCCTTGTCTCAATATCAGGAATAGTCACATGTCTCCAGGCACATGTCTGACTTTCATCATATGAGCACTGTGAATCACGTAACTAATCATGCTTCCCTCAATCTGTTGGCTGCTAGAAAGTTTAGCACTCAATCTACAACCACTCTGGCAAACAAACAAACAAACAAACAACAAACAAACAAACAAATGTACAGCCACCTTTTATCCTGTGCCTCTTACTGGGAGTGTCATTTACTTCCAGGCATTCTCCTTCCTGTTACTCCCGTTCTCCACCTTAAAAAACTATCTTATCATCTTATCTTCGATATTTGAATGTCATCATGTATACTCTTAAAACTTTTTTTGAAACTAGTCATGTCATTTATAAATGAGCTAATTAATCCAACAACCTGGATTCATTTTTTGTACTATTATTTTCTGTACATTTCCATTTTTTTTTTATGTTAGAATCAATGTTATTTATGCTTCTAACAATATTAGAATCAAAGTTATTTTATTACTGAATTTATTTATTATTCCTTGTGGAGAAGAATATTTCTACATTATATATTTTTAAAACATTGAAATAATTAATTGGAGAAGGATATTTTTTTTCTCCAAATGGTTGATGACTTTTCAAGAGGGCCACCATGTGAATGATATTGTTTTCTACCACATCATAAAATGATTAGGCAGAAATTTTATTTATTCTAATGACCCAAAATCTTAATTTCCAACCATCAACCATGTTTTAAAATATTCAGACATCTGTTCCAGTTACAATGCAATGGCAAAGATGCATTTCTTTCTTTTTGGCAAGCGTTACAAATATATCTGTTATTTACAAGCATGTTGCCTCATCTATCAAGATTGCTCAGAGCAGACAGCAGTTAGTGACTAAGTAAAGCATGGCAAAGAATGATAAAAAAAAAAGAAAAATGATTCCAGCCATAGTTATGTTAAGTCAGGAATGTAGCTATAAATGTTTAAATCTCCCATGAAGTATTTCCCAAGAGGAAAGTTTGACCATCATCTCACCACCACCTCAGTAAATATAATTAATGCAGTCTCAGTAATCATTGTGCGGACTTTTTTTTGCTAGTGGCTTCCACAACAAAGTCTCAACCTAAAATGAGACCTCAGAAACCCCAAACAGACCAACCCACAGAGAAATTAAAGGATAATGACAATAGTATAAGAGGAAAATATTTTACTGGGACATTCAATTTCATAAATTTAGGGTCTCTCCCAGACTTATCTTCCAAAGCACATTTGGTATCTTTGGATTTTTTTTTCTATCTTATTCATAGTTTATTATCTATGTCTCTAGAGCATCTCTTTAAAGAATATCTGGAGGGGCAAAGAATATAACCTTAGAGCACTTTCCATCTAAAGACGTCCCTCTCCTTGTTATTTATGGATAAATGCAATTCTACTTCCTCCTAGGTTTTCCCCTCAAGTGATTAAATAAAATATAATAAGGGTATTTTTAGATATAGAGAAACCATGAGTAATGAATTGCCTATGGGATAGAAAAAAAAAATAGGTGAAATGCATCTCTATTCATCATTTAGACAGCTCACAGGCAACAACAGCCCATAACTCTCTAGAAAGAATCAGGTCTAAAAATTCTGTTGGGTAGTATGAAACTATTGTGAAATAACTTGGCTGACCTAACATCAAAGTTTGGAGGAACAAGCAGGCTTGCAAGACGGAGGCAGATACTCTAAGACCATATGAACAGGGAGCTGAATCAGGAGAAGAGACGTTAGCTAAATAGAGTCCACCGTTTTCAAAGATTTATATAATATTTTCTCTTACGACAAACATTTTTTGAATAGTTAAAGCATACTACTATTGACTAGTATCCTTGGCACTCTGTTAAGCCCAAGGATTCCAAAATTTTGTGAATACGGTTACTACAACAATCCAATATAATACACAAGTGAAGCAAATAACAGTTTATTAGCACTTACTCTGTACGAGGCACTGTGCTATGTACTTTACATTGCCTTTTCTCAGTTATCTCCTTACCACAATCCAGGAAAAAAAGTTTTTCCTGGCCATATGCAAGGCAAGGAGGAGACCATAAGCACGGACGTGACTTTCCCCACATGGGTCAGCTCTGCGTCACAGTTCGACATTTCTCCCCAGCCCTCCCGCAGTCCCCCACTCTTCTCCAAGCTCCCCTCCCCAAATTTTTCCTCACAGACATTTTCCCCAGTAAATGGAATCACACCTCTAAATCCCATCTTGGTGCTTGCTTCTTGTCTGAGTCAAACTTGTTGAGTTTGAGATGCTAATATACAAACACCCAAATGAAGATAACTAGTAGGAATCTGGAGTTCAAGGTTGGAAGTGGAGATCTAAACAGGAGTTATCAACACAGAGATGTTATTAAAGCCATGGGGCTAGATGAGATAGTTTTATTCCAACTACGTTTCGTTCAGGGCCCACATCCAGGCCATCTAACTAAGAGGAATAACCTATATAATTCTTTATGCTAAATGTGCTTTATGATGATGCCTTCCTGGTAAGAGCCAGCCCCCGTAAAATTGCCTGCATTTTAAATTAGGGTGCCCATGGAGTGAACCCGCAGGATCAGTCCTCTCTTGATGGAAGGTCAGAGTCCCATGGCAAATGAATGAGGAGAGATTTTGAGCCTTCTCCCTGTCCCATTCAGAATCAGGCTCACTGTCACAGTGACTGACTAAAACTTCTAAATTTCCTGTTATATTTTCCTTTTATTTTTATCATCCAGTTTATGCTATCCAGTCAAGTTATCCTTTCAATTCTTTTGCCATCTCTTTTTCATTTTGCTTCACAGTCACTATTTTATTTTTAGAAGAGGTTTCTAAGAAACTTTGCTAACCGTTCTCAGGAATATGTACTTAAGACCCTCAAATTTTCCTGCAACATAAATTCCAGAAAGGTGGCAAGATCCCTAACCGAACTGAACCAAGCTCTCGGAATATATTACTATTTAAGGAAGTTAGTTATGAGACAAAAAGCAGAAATACTGAAAAATATGATGAATAATAGAAAAAAAATATGGATGTGTAACAGTAAAAGTGAGGAGAAGCAGAAAAGAAATGTGACTAGAAAGTTATTCATAGAAAAATAATAAGCACTTTTTTTTCTTATTTGCATCTAGCACTTCCAGCAAGAATGTATTCTAAATTCAGTGTTTCTTTTCTTCCTCCCATTTGTTTTTATGTTTAGTTCCCTTCTATGCCCGAGTGTATAGTTATTTCCTGCCTCTTCACAGAAAAATAAAACATTCTTTTGGAACCAAAATCAATCTACTAGATGTAAAATTTACTAAAACTACATTAATAAAATTAGGGGAAATTATATCTATAATTCTCTGGACTGACGAATAAATGTTATTCACTTCACGGTTTGTGTCAATCTTCTATTGATATATTAGCATCTCTCAGAATCCAAGTGTAGATAACAAATAACAGAAAGCCTGAATGTTCCCATGGAGGCTGTGGAGCAGGATACTTAAGATCCAGTGTCCTCTCAAAATCCAAAATGTGTAGTTGCTACACCTGATTGATATTAAGAAAAAAAAAAAAAAAAGCCAGGTTCCTGGTACCATCTACCCTGGGCCAAAGGCCAAAGGCTGCTGAAAACTAGCCCCTGGCTCAGCCTAGTACTAAAATATAGCTTAGAAAAGTAACTGGAGCCTTTCCGCTTCTGGAAAAAGGCCCTGAGGAATATTTAGAGATACCCCTAGTTCCATTGTGAAAACCAAAATAAATCTCCACTGAGACTTAATAACCCCAGGAAACACTGCAGTGCCAACCTGAAGCTAGCCCTTGATGTTTACCCCATTCTCGAACAAAAGTTTTAATTAAGACCATTATGAGATTTCCCTCTCCCCCAAAGGGAACACAATGACAATTTTATAACCTCCAGTCCAATGGAACAGTAGGATCAATTTGAAAATTCTGAAAGCACATCTTCAGTTATGTCTATTTGTAAATTGAGGTATATACACCTCAATATACAGTTTGCCCTAAAGCTCCAACAAGAACATCAGAAGTCATTTGGAAAACAGAATTATGTTTGTGCGAAAAATAACATCATTTAACAGTTTAGATTGCCTAAGGGGGGGGCGGGGAACCAGCTTCCAAATACCCCTTCTATGTTCTGTAAACACCACAAAGACTTTAAATAGAGAAAAGAGAAGAAATTAAGAAAAATGAAGTGCAGATTGATCATCAGGAAAAAAAAAAAAAAACTCTCACCGTATCATGAACATCTCCCTACTGGGGTTAATTAGGACATAAATAGACTTACTCAAGAACTAGTAATGACTTCAACACTGGGGATATGCAATAGCTTCAACTAAGACATAAGGACAGGAACAGTCTAGGTGCCCATTATTAAGTCTTTACAGTTTTTTCTTCACCCTCAGTTTTAATAAGCTTAATATTCATGTTCATGGAGGTAAATGGAAGAAAAAGAATATAAACCAGCAGAATACAATGTGCGATTCAAAGGCCTGCAGTACCTTACGAGAGCCTCCAGTGAACAGAGAGTACTCGCCCTCTTTATAAAGCAGTCCCACCTCTATGGATGGATGTGCTTTTCCCCTCTTCTGCTTTGACAGTTTCATGGCTCCCACCCAGTGCAGGCGGAAGGGGAGGTGCCACTGTTCTCCAGCACCAAGGATTTCAGTGTTGGAGAATACTAAAAAACAACACTCCTGTCATGATTATTATTCTTAGAAAGGACAGTGTGGAGGGGACAGTGGTGAAACATGGTTTCAAATACCTTCAGAGTAGCAAATATTGATAGAGAAAAATGAGGGAACAATCATAAATTTATGAGAGGTGCGCTGTGGACCACTTCTAGGAACACTTGAGAAAGAATGCTTTGCTTGGAGACAGATGTTATGTGCAGAAGGTGGGCTATACTGCCACCAGGACATAAGTTATTGATGTAGATTTTATTTTATTATTATTATATAATATTATATTATAAAATTATGTTAATTTGAATTTGATATGTACTCACAGACTGGTGAAGCCTTGGGAAATTTGGGTTTCATACCAAAATTTCAATTTGGAGAACTGAAAGTTTTACTTTATTTGATATTTATAATCTGAACATCGTTATCTGATATATTCAATACTAGAGCTATTAAATGAAGAATGGAGGGTTCTTTACTTCCTCATCGTTTGTGTTTTAATCAGAAGGTAATAAGAAAACTCCAACATGAGAATCACTTCTGCAAATCATCAGCTGCAGCCATTTCTGTTAAGACCCTAATGAATCCACTCAAAAGAAGACAATTGGGATTCTGGGAAACATGGTAGAATGCGATACATCCTCAGATTTCCCCTTGAAAAAAAATAAGCTGAGCATCGAAAACTCAACAAAAAACACCCAAACTACACACCAGCACATCTGAGCGCAGGATCTGTACATAATCGCTACCACAGGTCAGAACCCAGGTGTCAGGCAGTGAACTGGGAAAAATAAAGAAGCTGCCTCTCATAGCCACCAGAACTCCCTGTAGAAGGAGGGGGAGGGGAGAAGGAAAGGCAAGTTCCCTGAACAGCCCGCCTGGGATGCTGTGAGCTCCATGCAGTCATCAGGGCAGAAGGTAGAGAAGCGGGATGGACCATAGAAAAACAACAATTAATTTTTACTGGCTGCAGTTGCAAAACTGAGGCTGAGCTACAGCTCCCAACTCCCAACCCAAAGGGCACCTGCCACGATACACTCCGATACTAATCACCACAGAGCTCAAGGGGAATCTGAGCAAACACTGCCAAGACTGTCACTGACAGTGACAGGGAATGAAACTGAGGGTAGCAAGTGTGATTAAATATCTACGAAAAAATTTAAAAGGTATTAAGGCTTTAGATAAAGCAAGATCCAAGAGGCCTAGACGACACCTACTGGAAACCAAAAGAAAAGCACCTTCTTTGCAACAGGCTAAAGAGAGACCTTTGTATAACAAACCTTCTTTCTGGAAAAACAGCAGAATACACATCCATTAATGCTCAAGTGGAGAAATAGTCCATTAAACAGCATGAACAACCATGGTAACAAGGCATCTCAGAAAGAAAGAGAAAAATCTCCAGAAAATAAGCTGACAGACATAGACATATGCAACTTAAATGACAGAGAATTCAGGATGGTACTTCTGAAAAAACTCAGTGAGTTCCAAAATGAGTCATATCAACAATTTCAGGAATTGAAAAAACAACTAGATGAGCAGAGTAAGGAGACTGAAACCCTCAAAAGAACAGATATAAAAAACACACTGCAAGAGATGAAAAATGAAATAGCAAGCTTCAGAAATAGAGTCAACCAAAGAGAGGAAAGGATCAGTGATATCAAAGACAGAAATCTAGAAATAAATCAGAAGGAAGAAGAGAGAAAATGAAGAATGAAAAATAATGAGAGAAACATAAGAACTAGCTGATACCATCAGGAGAGAAACAATGTATCCAGCTAAGCTCTCCTTTAGATATGAAGGAGAAATTAAGACCTTTCCAAAGCCATACAGAAAAAGTTGAAGATCATGATATCACTTATATGTGGTATATAAACCTAAAAGCAACAAATGAGCAGGACAAACAAGCAGAGACTCATGGACATGGACTATAGCTAGTCGTAACCAGAAGACTATATACTAGTGGTTACTAGTGGGAATGGGGAGGAAGGGAGAAGTAGATGGGGCAAAAGGGGTCAAGCATAGGGTTTAGAGAGAGGATGGGGTGGGTAAAGAGTATCAAATATATGGTAGCCGAAGAAAACTGGACTTTGGGTGGTAAACACACAATAAAATATACAGATGTCAAATGATAATGTACACCTGAAAATTATATAATTGTATTAACCATTGTTACCCCAATAAACTTAATTAATAATTTTTTTAAAAAATTTAAAAAGAAGACCTTTCCAGACATACAAAAATTAAAGGACTTCTCCACTATGAGGCCTGCACTACAGGAAATACTGAAAGGGGTCAGCTCACCTAAATCAAAATAACAACAACAAAAATACATAATTAGGAGTAAAGCGACTATCAGGCAAATAGAAGCAGAGGAGTACAACCCTTACTAAGAACAGGACATTATAAGTTTAAATAATAAGAAGAGAATTACCATAGCAAGAATGAACATTCAGTATACATAGGGACAAATTGAGATAACAATGACTGAAAAAGGGATGATTCAAAAATCCAAATTCACAAAGGGGAATGGAGATAAAGCATGTGCAAAAGAAAATGGATGACTGTATATATATAATATATATATATATATAATATATATATATATATATCTGTTCTTTTCATATTCATAATGATAACCACAAACCAAAGATTCAGAACTGAAGTATATAACATAAGAAAAGAAGAACCAGAGGCAAAACCCACAAAAGCCAACCAAAATAAAGAAAACAAACACAAGGACAAGAAAGCAATGGAAATACTGAGCTACCAGAAGCAAAAGATAAAATGGCTATAAGAAGACCTCGTATTTCAATCATCCTAAATGTAAATGGACTGAACTCACCAAAAAAGGCATAGATTGCAGAATGGATCAAAAAACAAAACCCAGATATATGCTACCTCCAGGAGACATATTTCAGCTCCAAAGACAAATATAGACTCAAAGTGAAAGGGTGGAAAATGATATTCCAAGCAAAACATTCAGAGAAAAGCAGAAGTAGCAGTACTAATATCAGATGAAATAGACTTCAATATAAAAAAAAGGTAAAGAAAGATACTGAGGGATATTTCATAATGATAAAGGGAATCATGCACCTAAAAGACATAACACTTATTAATATCCATGTTCTAAATCAGGGAGCCCCAAAATATGTAAAGCAGTTACCAATGAAACTAAAGGAAGAAATAGACCAAAACACTATCATAGTAGGGGACCTACTATGGACAAATCATCTAAACAGAAAATCAATGAGGAAATAACATCCTTAAATGACATATTAGACAAAATGGACATAACTGACATTTACAGAGCCTCCCATCCCAAAACAGCTACTTATACATTCTTCTCTAGTTCATGTGGAACATTCTTAAGAATTGAATTGACCACATACTGCGACACAGAGACAGCCTCAACAAAAATTAGAGAGTTGAAATCATCCACCATATTCTCTGATCATAATGCTTTGAAACTAGAGAGCAACTGCCAAAAGAAACCAGGAAGAACCACAAATACATGAAGATTAAACAACATGCTACTGAAAAATAACTGGGTCAAGGAAGAAATAAAAAGAGAGATCAAGAGATACATAGGCATGAATGATAATGATGGTACGACATAACAAAAGTTAGGGACACAGCAAAAGTGGTTATAAGAGGAAAATTTATATCATTACAGGCCTATCTCCAAAAACTAGAATGAGCCCAAATAAACAACCTCACGGTTCATCTTAAAAAACTGGAAAAGGAAGAACAAATGAAGCTTAAAGTCCGCAGAAGGAAAGAAATCATCAAAATTAGAGGAGATATAAATGAAATTGAATATAAAAAAACTACAGAAAAAAATAAATGCCAAAAAAACCCACACTGGTTCTATGAGAAGGTTAATAAAATTGACAAATCCCTGGCTAGACACACTAAAGAAAAAGAGAAAGGACACATACAAAATCAGGATGAAAGAGGGGAAATTATGACTGACATTGCAAAAATACACAGGATCATATAAGAATACTATGAAAAAGTATATAACACCAAATTTCATAACCTAGAAGATATGGACCAGTACTTAGAAAAATACAATCTTCCTAGACTGAATCAATAAGAACTGGAAAATCTAAATAGACCGATCAACAGTATAGAAATTGAAGCAATCATCGAAAATCTACCATAAAGAATAAAGTAAAGTCCAGGACCATACGACTTCACCAGTGAATTCTACCAAACATTTAAAGATTTAATATCTATTGTCCTCAAACTCTTCTAAAAAATCGAAGAGGAGGTAATACTTTTCAACTCATTTTATGAGGCCAATATTACCTTGACACCAAAACCTGATAAAGATAACACAATAAAGAAAACTATGGACCACATCTCATGAACACAGATGCAAATATCCTAAATAAGATACCAGTGAACTGAATACAGCAACATTATTAAAAGATTATATGCCATAATCAAGCGGGCCTCATCCTAGGGTACAGGGATGGTTCAACATATGCAAATTGATTAAAGTGAACACCACATTAAACCAATTAAAAAATAAGAACCAATGATCATGTCAAAAAAGTAGAAAAAGCCTTCAACAAGATACAAAATCCTTTTGATCAAAACACTAACAAAATCAGTATAGAAGGAAAGTACTTTAACATAACAAAGCCATATATGACAAACCCTCAGCCAAATATTATACTTAATGGTGAAAAACTAAACCTTCCCTCTAAGATCGGAACAAGGCAAGGCTGGTCACTATCACCACTGTTATTCAATATAACATTGGAGGTCTAAGACTGCAATTAAACAAGAGAAAGATATAAAAGGCACCCAAATAGAAAACAAAGAAGTCAAACTGTCTCAATTGGCAGATGACATGATTCTCTATATAGAAACCCTAAAGACTCCACAAGAACACTACTAGAAACAAAAGCAAATATAGTAAAGTCTCCAGATACAAAATCAATGTTAAAAAATCCATAGCATTCCTATACCCTAATATTTAGTGTCAGAAAATGAAGTGGAAAAAAGTAATTCCTTTTGCAATTCAGCAAAAAGAATAACATATCTAGAATAAATTTAACAAAACATGTGAAGGACCTGTATAAGGAAAACTACAAGACCTCTATTAAACAGAGATTGAGAAGATACAAAGAGAATTGAAAGATATTAGTGTTCTTGATTGGAAGAATCAACATAGCTAAAATGAACTTATTAACCTAAAGCATTATACAGATTTAATACAATCCCCATCAAAATCTGCATCAGCATTAAAAAAAAAAAATAGAACAAAAAATCATCAGATTTGTATGGAAGCACAAAAACCCCAAATTGCCAAAGCCATCCTGAAAAAAAAGAACAAGGCTGGAGACGTCACTCTGCCAATTTCAAATTATACTACAAAGTGACAGTAATCAAAACAGCATGGTATTGCAGCAAAACAGACAAAGACCAGTGGAACAGATTGAGAGTCCAGAAGTAAACCATATTTATATGGGCAAATAATTTTCAACAAAAAGCCAAAAACATACAGTGGAGAAAGGAAAGCCTCTTCAATAAATGGTGCTGGGAAAACTGGAAAGCCACCTGCAAAAGAATGAAACTAGACTGTTGTCTATCACCACACACCAAAATTAACTCAAAATGATTAAGGACCTGAATATAAGACCTGAAACAATAAAATGCATAGAAGAAAACATAGGAACTAAACTCAAGGACCTTGGACTTAAAGAGATTTTATGAATTTGACCTCAAAGGCAAGGGAAGTAAAAGCAAAAATAAATGAATGGGACTACATCAAACTAAAAGCTTCTGCTCAGCAAAAGAAACATCAACAAGGTAAAGAGACACCATCCGAATGGGAAAAATACATTTGCAAGCAACACCTCCAATAAAGGCCTAATATCCAAAATATACAAAAACTCATACAACTCAATAAACAACAACAAAAAAACAAATAATCCAATCAAAAAAAATGGGCAGAGACCTGAACAGACACTTCTCTCTGGAGGACATACAAATGGCCAACAAACATTTGAAGATGCTCAATATCGCTAGCTATTAGGGAAATGCAAATCAAAACCACAATGAGATATCATCTCATGCCTGTTAGAATAGCTATAATCAACAGGACAAGTAATAAATTCTGGAGAGGATGCAGAGAAAAAGGAACCCTCGTACACTGCTGGTGGAACTGCAAACTGGTACAGCCACTATGGAAAACAGTATGGATGTTCCTCGAAAAACTAAGAATGACCTTGTCTATGACCAGAATCCCTCTACTGAGTATTTACCCCAAAGACTCGAAAAACTCGTATCCAAAAAGATATTTGCACACCAATGTTCATAGCGCACTATTCACAGTGGCCAGGACATGGAAGCAAACAAAGTGTCCTACGATAAATAATTGGCTAAAGAAGCTGTAATACATATACACGATGGAATAATACTCGTTATAAAAAGAGATGAAATACTGCCATTTGAAACAACATGGATGGACCTTGAAATAATCATACTAAGCGAAATAAGCCAGACGGAAAAAGTTGTAAATCACATGATATCACTTATATATGAGATATAAACCTAAAAGCAAAAAATAGACAGAACAACAAACAGAGACTCATGGACATGGACTATAGACTAGTGGATACCAGAGGGTAGAGGGTGGGGAATGAAGAGGGTGGTAGACAGGGTAAAGGGGTCAAATATAGGGGATAGTGGAAGGGTGAAGTGAGTAAAGAGGATCAAATATATGGTAACTGAAGGAAACTGGACTTTGGTGGTAAACACATAATAGTTATACAGATGTCAAATTATAATTATAATGTACACCTGAAAATTACATAATTGCATTAATCAATGTTGCCCTAATATACTTAATTTTTTAAAAAGGTTGACATCAAGATATTGCAAATTCAAAAATAATGTGATACCACTATATACTTTTTTAAAAAAGAAGAAGACGACGACAATTGTTTTGCTAATTTATGTGTTGTCTCAAAATCTACAGAATGCCTATGCTAGTGAGTGGTCCTGCCATGTGTGAACTGTACAGCTCCTCTCTGACTACTAGGCCAATAGTAATAGCAAACACGTAGTGCTCATTATGTCCAGACACTGTTGTAATTGCTCTACAGATAGGAATTTATGTAATTCTCACTTGGCCCCATTACGTATTTGCTATTTTTAATTCCTGTTCTCCAAAGAAATCAAGGCACTGAGAGTGAAAAACCAGGGTATATAACTGGGTAGTCTGCACCTGGAGATTTAACCACTACACTTCGCTCCTTTAAGGACTACACCTGAAGACTTAAGCAGCTGACCCCAGGTCACCCTCTGCTCCAGGTCCTGCTGAGAGGAGAAGGTAGCACTAGTAGAGGAGAACAAGGAGCTACTACATATGCAAAGACATAATAGACAGATTCCCAGAGGAAGGCATGATGCCAAAAGAAAAGCTAAGATACAAAGGAGTCCAAGAGAGCAGAGTTCGTTTGTCCCAGATTATCTCTATCTCTGCTCTCTTCATTCTCAAACAAAATGCAATCTGTTCTTAGTGTTCTTTCCAGTTTTGTTGAGAAGTAATTGACATTAAGGCACACAGCATGATGGCTTGATTTACATATATTGCAAAAATGATTACAGTGTTCTTGGATTCTCGACCCACAGTGGAGCTCATATTTAGTGGTGGTGTGTGTTTGGTGTGTACTTCTTAAAAAGGAGTTGTTTCAAAAACATGTCCAGTGTCACCCCACAGTATCTATGCTGCTGACTTTATAAATAGAAGAATCTTATTGGAGAGGGGATAAAGGAAAGATGAAGACCCTGGAGGGACAAAATGGCGTCTGGCCAATGGCATCGTCTAATCTCTTGAACTGTCTTCGAGCCCCTTTGAAGGAGGTTAAAGACTCTGTGTGACTCTGCTACAAGCAGAGTTACATTGGAATCAAAGTGACTGAGTGCAGCCCAGAGTCCACTCTGCACAGCAGTCCTCACTACTCCAAGAAGCAGTGGCTTTGTGAGCACTCAGAGGTAGAACTGTTCACATGAGCCCTGGCATCCATGTAGATAGTAGGCATGAGCAAGGGAACACCGAGGCAGTGCAAACAAGTGTCTGTGCCAGCTAATGGGCTCATTTGCGGTAATATATGAGACACACCTTTGGTGACACATAATCAAGTTCCGGAGGCTTATCTCATCCTAATTTTAGGTAGAGAAAGGAAGGATGGCTTTGCTTTATAATCACACACTAGAGTGTGACATGGCACATTTGAGAGTCCACTTCAGATCCTATTCCTCATACCTGGATTTCTGCAGTAGCCTTCCAACTGGCCTTCTCGCCTCTAGGCTATCCTTCCTGTAGGCTGCAAGATATGTCCCCAAAGAGCATTTCATTATAACATTTCCTCAAAACTTACTCTATTTAACAAAATGAACTGTGCCTGTGGGCAACATAAAATGTGACTCTAACTCAAGAGGGCTGGTAGGATGACCAGCCATTCCAGCTTGCCCAGGTCTGTACTGGTTTTAGCATTGAAAGTCCCATGTTGGGAAACCCCTCAGCCCCAGGCACCTGGAAAAGCTGGTCACCTTTGCTGACCATCAATTTTGGCTTGGAATTGGCATAGATGTGTGTGTGGTATATTTATTTGTTTTATGATGTGATCCAACATGGAGAAGAACCATTAAAAGCTGCTATTTTTACACCAAGAAGCAATGAAATTTAGTTGCTTACTTTATACAGCAGCTTAGTTGCTATGGCAACAGTGAATGGCAAACTTGATTGTTCAAACATAAAATTGACAAATCTTTCAGTATTTGTTTCACACTTTTAAGTTTTTAATACTTGCTACTACAGGGCTAAGCCCCTTGCATTGTGAATTGTGTTATAACACTTGAACATAATTATTTACTTTCCATAATATTATTGCTCGTAATTAGTTATTTTATTTATAACTGATATTTAAAACATATTTTTCCTTTGAGAAGACGTTTAGTTTGATTCTAGGTACATGAACTGTAAACTCTCTGTGGATAGCACATTTGAACAATTACTAAATTCTTTGTGCATACGCAATACCTAAACCTATATCCACAGTTACAGTGCCTAGTTTGTACATCTTCATAGGCCAACAACTTGATATTATTTATTTATATATCCCTACCTTGCCCATAAAGTATTTAAAGAGGCTTTAAAAATACAAGATAAAGCAGGAAAAAAATAGAAACAAAGGGAAAATGTGGGAGGAAAGTAAATTGGTGCCATGAGTAAGGTTAGTACAACAAAACATGCATGTAAGAAGTTTCATTTCCTTGCAAAATTATAAAGATGGGTCACACATCTTTTCTGACCCATCTAACAAGCAATTCAAAAAGAAAAATCATGTTCTGTTATAAAATACAATGTCCTTTTGGTAAAACAAACCAGTAGCTTAAAAACAGCATAAACTTATTGACAGAGAAATGAGAGAATCTATCATATGGCTTCACACAGAGGATACTAGTTAAGAATAAATGTCTAAGTCATGGCCAACTATGTCACCTAAGACCTCTTGTGTAGGTGAAGAGGGTTATCTGATTATTCAAAAGAAAAAATTATTTATTCATCTAAAAGAAAGAGAAATGAATAGCCCTGGAAAACTGCAAAATAAAGATTTTTAACTCTGATTCTCTGTTGCTTCCTCCAAATTTTTTTATAATTGGTTCATAAAACAAAAAATGCGCAAAGGCAATTGTAATTACTAACATGGCTTTGAAAGAAATCATGAAAATAATTATATTTAATTTTTCTCTGTTAAGATAGTGGATAAGAAATTGTTATCCATGTGGCCTTCAAATACCCTGTTAAACACAGTATGCAATAATACACCAAAGTAATTACTTGCATAGGCCTTTATAATGTACAAAGGGTTTTACACTCAGTACTTCATTTGGTCCTTTCATGACACTAATTGTACAAAACAGGAAACTGATGTGAAGCCTCTCTTCCAGTATGCAAATGGTGATTTCAGATTCAAACTTCTGACTCCAAAGCCCATAATCACTCTATTGCTCCTGACATAATAAACTAAACTATATAGTACAAAATGTAGAGATTCTTTATATGCATGTTATAGAAAGTAATCTTGGCTGCGATATTGTAATATAGGTATACAAGATGTTACCACTGAGGAAGACTGGGTGAAGGCTACGCAGAACCCCTCTGTACCATTTCTTGCAAATGCATGTAACTTACAATTCTGAAAGTAAAAAACAAAATACGAAAAACAAAAAGCAAAAACCTCCTTGTCTCCAGTTCGATCTTCACACTCAAAGAGAAGGACAGGATATGGTAAGAGCAACATTGGAAAACAGGACTTTGTGCAAAGAGAAATAGAAAACACGAAGAATGGAGTGAGTACAAATAAATTTTTTGCACTTAGAAAATAAATCCAAAGGAACTGCCCTTGAATTGAAGAAGTAAAGAAAAACTTTCTAATAGTCTTCTCTAATGGACTAAATACTTGCCAGGGTCAGAAAAACTACCTATCTGTCTTGAACAAGGAGTGTTTATCTGGTTGGAGGATATGGGCTCAGTAAGTAGCCTTCTTTGGTCTCTCTGCAGTTCCACAAAGTGACCAGTGTCATATATGGAAACAAAATAGTGTTTGAATGTTAGTTCTATCACTTTCTGGCCCTTCTCACTTAAGCAAATCATGTAACCTCCTTGGGCCTCCTTGGGTCTCTTATTTTCAAATAATGACCAAGGGATGCTGCTCTTTGTAAAGTGCAAAATTTGGGGGGAAGTGGTAGCTAGTATTACTACCTGCTAGTTCAGAGGATTCAAAGAGACATATGTGATTTCTATGAAAGTGTCAGAGGTAACTTTAAGCACAGGCAGAGTGGGTTAACCATCTATGTAGTGGAATATGGTAGGCACTGAAAACCAACTATCTCAAAAGGAAATAAGTTCATCCCTTACATGTAGTCTGCCAAAATGCTTGATATTCCACCATTAATGATTCATTTTTCTCTAACATATTATCAACACCCTAGGGTCCATCTTAGGTCTTATTTATTGCTTCCCCACATTGCATAATACTTAACAGAGTAGATGATCAAGAAACACTGAATATCCATTAGAAAAGTGTCTATATGTCTAGAAATCCAAAGTTAAAATTCCAACAGAATTAAAAAAAAAATGATATGCTGAAAGTTTGTGAACCATTTACTCTTTAATGGATTCCCGCAGTAGTGGACACTGCAGTGAGATGCCCAGACCCCCACAATCAGGACTGAAGCACTCACTCCCCCAACCACTGATGTTTGTGGTCCACAGCTTATAGCTAGGTCCCTTTTCTGGCCTTATCCTAAAGAGAGCCACCTCACCCCCAACTCATACCTCCTCCCCATGGGTATATTGGTCAAGTTCTTATGTCTTAATTTGAGCCAATTCTAAAGGGTCGTCTTTGCTCTAAGGCTCTCTGAAGAATCAACTGAGGCCCCTGATGCAACTTGCGTTAGTAGTATTCTCCAGAGAAATGGATAGATAGGTAGATATATATATGTCTATATGGCAATTTATTATGGGAATTGGCTCAAACAGTTTTGGAAACTGAGAAGTCCCCTGATCTGCCATTTGCAAGCTGAAGACCCAGGTAAGCTAATGGTAAATTCAGTCCAAGTCTGAAAGCCTGAGAACCAGGGGAGCTAATGATGTAAATCCCAGTCCAAGGGCAGGAGAAGACCAATGTCATAGCTCAAAACAGTTGGGCAGAAAAGAAATGAATTCCCTCTCCCTCCACCTTGTGTTCTATTCAGGCCCTCAGCGGGTTGGATAAAGCCCAACCACATTGGGAGGGCAATCTGCTTCACTGAGTCACGAATTCAAATGCTATCTTATCTCAAAGCACCCTACAGGCACACTCAGAAACAATGCTTAGCCAAATACCTGGACCCTGTAGCCCAGTCAAGCCGACACATAAAATTGACCATCACGCAACTGCACTGGAGTTCAACTTCTACTCAGTCCTGCCTCCATCACTAGCCCATAGCTGCTGATCCTGAGATCACTTCCCATAACCTTCCTTCCTGTAAAGGTCCATCTTAGAGTCAGTTTCTTGGAAAGCTCACCTGTGTCACCTACTCCCTCTGGAAATAAACTTAACATTTCAGTTAGACATCCATTTTGATAAGTGCTCTCAGAAGGATCCATACTGGAAAACCAAGCCTGCACTTTGTGCCGTTAAAATCTTAATGACTATATGAAAAGAAGGTAATTATTGTTATGTTCCTCTGAGAAAACTTAGCTTTCATAAAAGCTCTCAATTTATTTATTTTTTATTAAATTTATTGGAGTGACATTGGTTAATATATATAGGTTTCAAGTGTACAATTCAATAATGTCATGTGTATATTGCATTGGGTATTCATTCACCAACCAAAGTCAATCTCCTCCCATCTGCATGTATTTGACCCCCTTTCCCTCATGTATTTCCACCCCCTTCCTCTGGTACCACTAATCCACTGTCTGTGTCCATGAGTCTCTGTTTGTCATGTTTGTTTTGTTGCATTCAGTTTTATATCCCACATATGAGTGAAATCATATGGGTCTCAACTTTTTCTGTCTGACTTATTTCACTTAGCATGAGAATCTCAAGTTCTATCCATGTTGTCACAAATAGCAGTATTTCATCTCTTCTTATGGCTGAGTAATATTCCATTATATATACATACCACATCTTCTTTATTCAATCATCTATTGAGGGCACTTTCGTTGTTTCCATGTCTCAGCCACCATGAATAAGGCTACAATGAGCATTGGGACATGTATCTCATGACTCATATATACTTGGTAAGAAAACACCCAAGTTCTAAATTCCCTTGCTGCCCTTTTTCAAGATAGTGTAAAAATGTAATTGCTGATCAATATGCACTAGGTTATGGTATCTTTTTCAAACTATGTGTTTGAACCACTGGAATGTAGCTATGAAGTTGCTATCACATTCCAAGCCGAATTATTAGGACTTGTAACTTTATACATTGAATAAGTTGAAGATGAGAGCAAGTAAGTTTTATTGCATTCTGAGGAAAATAATTAATTTAAAGAAATGATTTGCTTGTTGTAATTTATTTCATTGATTATAATCTGTATCAGGCATATACACAAGTTATACTTTTTTAATTACATTTTAAAAGCATTAAGTATTTCTTTAAGTTAAACAGCACAACTTGAAATATTTGATGTCATATACTACTAACCAGGGTACTTCATTATTTGTTAATCATTTAGAGGCAGCATAGTTAGGATTCAAAGTTTTTAATTCATTAAATCAAAAAACAGCATTCGAGCCTACTTTATGTATCAAAACTCTGTGCCATTCTTAAAAATGTGAATATAATGAAAAGCATATTTACTTTTAAAGCATTTCATGCATTTCACCTGACAGAGATTTACTACCTCTGTGAATCTGTCCAGCCAGCTTCTGTCTGGAAGTAATTCTAAATCAGAAGAGAAACAAATCAAACATAGTGGACTCTCCACCTTTCATGATTTTTAAAAATCCTTAATGAGAACCAAATCACTGGCTCCCTGGAGTTCTATTCCCTCTCTAAAATTTTAGTGGCTGTCACTCTTTCAATTCCTTAGAAGAATCAGGTAGGAAAAAAATATTTTTAACTTCTCAGTCCTGATTGAATATTTTTGCAGAATGAGTTCTGGGTTCCAGCAGAGTAATTCAATGGTCTCCATGGTAAAAACAAAAAAATAAAAAATAAAACGTTGAGTTATTTTGTAAAAGTACAGTATGTCAAAAAATAAAAATTATTCCTATGTTTGATCTATCAGAAGATAAAAAACACTTTGATTACACTTAGTCATTACCTTTTCTATCTCTGCACAAAGTGTGGAGGGAAGAAACATCTTTCATGCAAACCACAGTGAACAGAATGAAGATTTCATTTCCATAAAATATTAATAAATTTTCATTTACCTGGACATGACTGCTGAAATTTAGCCTAACATTTTACATAGAAATACGATTAGATGAGATAATATGGGCGAAAATGCTTGGTAAACCCAAAGATTTAGCAAAGGTACAAGATCATTACTAACCATCTAAGTGACTAAATTTATGTGGCAACAAATAAGAGACTTTAAACTTTGGCTAGCACTGTAAAACCTGTCATAATATTCTGCATACCCAAATCTGAAATGATTAATGCTGACAAATTATAGGTCCTTCCTAGAGTGACATATTTTCAAAAAGTAGGATCCAGTCAGCTTTGGAGATGACAAAAACATATAATATGTGCTGTTAATTGCTGATTTATATAGAGTTGACACTAGATGTCACTTATCATAGCAATTACTAACCGCAATTTGCATAATCTAGAGCCCATGATGAAATTTTACTAAGTTCAATTTTTCTTTATTTTCAACCCTCATGTTAATGTCTCTATCATTAACAAAAAGTACAGTACAGGACTTCTCAAGATTTTTTACCACACACTAAGAAAATGATCAAATTTGTACCAGATCTCTCCTGGTACCCTGAGGAGGAATGAAGGGATCAATATCTTAGCACACACTAAACCACAGTGGGAAACCAGCTTAATATGGTCAGTTTTGTAGAGATCATCTTTTTTAGTTTATCTATAATCCACCTATACCAAGCAAAAGAGTGAACCCCAAATATTTATAATGAAGGTAAAACTCTCATTATACAATTAAAGTTATTTCCATATTTTTATTGAGTTAATTACAATGAATTATATACAACAAATGGTTGATGGCCTCATCGGTCCTGGCCTATAACAAAATATGTCATTTCGTTGTTTGTTGGGAAACGCAGTAGCGGACCTGCCAGAAAATGCAGAGAGTGGGAGGGACAGCTCGGTTACTGCAAGGTGAAGATCTGCTGCTTAATCTAGAAAGAAACGGCTCTGCCTTTCCATGGTGGGTCCAAAAATGTGGAGGATTTCCTGTGGACCAGATGTGAACCTTGCTGGTGAAACAGTCTGAAGTCTTTTCAAGTCCTACCTAAGAAAATCCTCTTGTGAAAAGAAGAGCCATGAGACACCTAGGGCGTCTGCCTGCAAACTAGGGGCAGGAGGGGCAATCCCTTTGGCATCCCAGAGCCAGAAGAGCCCACAAAGCAGTCTTGAAGTGCCTACCAAAGTGTCCACAGAGTTTAAGGGCAATCCACTTGTCTGCTAGGCCCAGGGAGCACATGTTTAGGATCAGTTTTCAGCCTAACAAGAGTGAGTCAGCTAAAAATGCCTGGGGCACTCATCTGGGCCTGCACTAGTTATGGGGAAGCCCCTCAGACATTTCCTCAACTGAAGCTGGGTTGTGGCTGGACTGGCCCCTGTAATTCTCATTATGATTGTGATGCCTACTTCAGCAACAACCATTAGGGAAGTTTGAAAAAAAATATATTACTCACAAGTCCTGTTGGATACAGACAAATCAAGAAATCTGAGGCCACTCACCCCAGAAGCTACACAGCAAGGTCACGGGGGGGAGAGAGGGAAAAGAAAGAGGGAGGGGGACAGGGAGGAGGAAAGGAGTAGAGGGAGAAGGTGGGTACACAGCCCCGCCTCTCTTGGAGTCCAGAGTGGAGTGCCTACTGTTTTGCAGGTTCACTCTTAATTGCTGAATTTAAAATATAAGAGCAATAATTCAGAATGAGAAGGGAAAAGCAAGCAGTCGAACCAGAGTTTAAAAAGGGAAATGTCATTGGTAGGTGGCGTAGCTCTTTATCTACTTGCATAGCTGGCGATATGTTTGTTGGAGATGGATGTCTAGCGGATGCCTCAGCAATCAAAAACCTTAATATCAAGTACATTGCAATCAAAAGGCTAACTGCTTCCTGCACAGAAAAAGAAATCATCAACAAAGTAAAGAGACAACTATCTGAATGGGAATTTATATTTGCAAGCAATGCCTCCAATAAGGGCCTAATATCCAAAATATACAAAACTCATACAATTCAATAACAACAACAACAAAAAAAACAAACAATCCAATTAAAAAATGGGCAGAGGAACTTAACAGGCACTTCTTCCATGGAGACACACAGATGGCCAACAAACATATGAAAGGATACACAACATCGCTATCAGGGAAATGCAAATCAAAACCACAATGAGGTACCATCTCACACCTGTTAGAAATGCTATAATCAACAGGGCAAGGAATAACAAATGCTGGGGAGGATGTGGAGAAATAGGAACCTCATACACTGCTGGTGGGACTGCAAATTGGTACAGCCACTATGGAAACAGTATGGAGGGTTCTCAAAAAACTAAGAATTGATCTACATATGATCCAGCAATTTACTGGGTTTTTTACCCCAAAGATTTGAAATCATTTATCTGAAAAGATATTTGCACACCAATGCTCATAGCAGCATTATTCATGGTGGCCAGAACATGGAAGCAACTGAAGTGTCCTACAACAGAATATTTGGATAAAGAAACAGTGATACGTACATATAATGGGATATTATTCAGCTATAAGAAAGAAATGAAATACTGCCATTTATCACAACTTGATGGACCTTGAGATAATCATGATAAGTGAAATAAGCCAGACAGAAAAGTTGAAAACCACATGGTATCACTTATATGTGGAATATAACCAAAAAGCAACAAATGAACATGACATGCAGAGACTGATGGACATGGACAATAGACTAGTGGTTACCAGAAGGAGGGAGAGTAGAGGGGGAAAGTAGACAGAGTAAAGGGGGTCAAATATGTGATAACAGAAAGAAATCACCTATGGGCGGTGAACATACAATGTAAAATATATATGACTTACTATTGAATTGTATACCTAAAACATACTGGATTTCATTAACCAATGTCACAATAAAATAATTAATTAATTATTAATTAATTAAGATCCTCTTTCTTTAAAAAAAATAAGGCTGTCAGGTTTTTTACATATACACACACCATCCTGTGACACTGCTGTTCAAGTAAGAAATCAAAATCCTCCTTCCACTCCTCCCTCCCACTTTCCAAACTAGCAGATGGAAAAGGATGTATGTGAGAAAACAAAAGCTTCTTGCCTTCTAGCCTCAGCAGCTGCCTTGAATCCTCCCAAGGGGAAGGGAGAAAAAAACTGGCATTAAATCACATTAAGAATTTGAATGATTGTTGGACATTGCGCATTCTATTTCCTAAGGTGAGACTATCTAGAACTTAATGTGATTCCAGGACTTTCTATTACTTAAAGTCACCAGAAAATTCTGGGCCTGCTCAGATTTCATCCTTTGGGGAGGAAAAACCACCTCCTGGGGTAATTTAAAGGGTATGAGGGATAAAAAAAAAAAAATTACCTTGTTAGTTCCAGGTTATACTGAAAATAGTTAAAACATAGGGTACCTATAAATATATAACCTTCTTCATGTTTGTTTTAAGCTTCATGAAACTTCTCTGAGCTGCACACCAAAAATTCTGGCTTTTTCAAAATGTTTTATAAGAGGGATCTAAATCTCAAAGTTGTCTGAGTGTGTAGTTGATCAAGTAGATTAAGAACTAAGAATGAAATCAAAGTCTACATAAGATATGAGAAAATTTCAGACAAATTCAGGACATAGTATCCAATTTTTTAAAAAAGGAAATTTGGAATATATGCAACCAAAGAACATATAAGGTAGAAAAGAAAGCTAAACTTTTTATGAAAAATCAAATAATTACTTCAAGTTATCAAAATTATGGCCTAAGAATATTGAAAATTGAAAAAACTCAGTTGTTAGCATATTGCTGCTTCTAGTATTTTTAAGCCTGCAGCGCTAAAATATATGCTTACACAAAATATACTTAGAATATCCAGATCTACAAATCCTCTCTTGGCCTAGGTTTCTAATTAAAACATGTTATTCCGGTGTAGTTTTGTTTATAATTAAAGAATAGAAACTTACTGACAAATCCTCACACAAATCCTATCCAGCGCCGCGCGCGCGCGCACACACACCACACACACACACACAACACACACACACACAATTAAAATTAAAAAGCCATGGGAAGCAGAACATTTTGAAAGTTTTTAAAATAACTATAAATGTTTGTGCAGGCCAATACCAACAGACTTCATATTCTTTGCCTTGTATTGCAACATCATATTTCACTGAGAAGTCTAAAATCTTTGGACATTACATCTCACCTCACCAGTGCACACTGGTCTTTGCTGGCAACTCATATTTTCTACCTCAGTCTCCTCTCAATCGGTCTCCCCATTTCTCTCCTCAAACTCTCCCCCTTGTCCCTACTTCAAAATCCAGGTGTGCCATGATAAGAGAAGTATCTCTCTCCCTCGTTGGAACTTTCTGAATCCAAGGCAATGTTTTCATGTTCACATATAAATGGTTGAATTATAAAAATTATTCAATTCTACGTTCTAAAATTTATACCATGCCAAATAAGTAGTTACATTACATAGCCAGCTGTAGATTTAACTTTGTTTAGTTGTTGTGTTCGCATTATGAAGTTCTTCCAGGTTCTTCAGCAATAGTTACACCGAATTCATCATTTAAAGTATATTCTGATATTTGAACATTCCAAAGGAAAATTTATCTAAAAATTTTTACCATCCCGTAAATTACGAAGAATAAATACATAGCTTTTGCATATGAAGCTGACTTTCCTAAACATTCAGGGAAGAAGGTTAGCTACTTTTTCAGGAAATTCCTCTTTTAAATGTGATTGCTATATTTGAAAGAAAAAGAAAAAGATTTTAGTATCTAGATATTCTGAATACATTTTGCGTAAATGTATTATTTTAAAAGTTTCTGAACTTAGCAAGTTGGTTTTTTTTAAATTCTGGTTACAGATCATAAATGATCAATGAGAACCTCTCTGTCTGTATCTCTTGCATCCGCTATGAAAGTCAGTCATCATCGATATCACTGACCACCATGGAATGCTGTGCCATAACCAAGATGGAGAACACAGTAGAAAAATGGCCCATCATATCAGAACAAAAACCCTTTCAGTATTTGTAAAAAGGAGAACTGTTGAATTTGATCCCCTATAAGATTTTATATTTTGTGTCGACTCATGAATAACTTTTTTTCCTCTGGGAATATTCTGAATTGATTTTCCTTTATTAATGCAACTTTTATTGCACTAATGATCCATTTTGGATGCCTACCTTATAAGGAGTAGAAAACATTCAGATATTTAAGTTTGTTAAATCCAATTTAGACTATAGAAGAGTTTGCTACCTTGACTGCTTGTACATACACTGCTCCTTTCGACTACCTTCATGTCTTTCTTCTGACTAGGCTGTATGCCCCAACCTTGCTTTGAACTCCATTTCAAACATTTAGTCAATAACCTTGAAGTTTTTAATTATTAACAGGTGAATGCATGGAAGCCAGAAAATATTAGGATGGATCTCTCTCTCCATTTTTGTCTTTATGCTTACAGAACACTCACTTTGTGCCATTTCTATATATAGCGCCTTACATATGTTCTCATTATTTTTCTTTACACAAAACTTACTTTATTTTTTTTAAAATATTCAAGTTATTAAGGTTGTAAAATAAAAAACCTAGTTATTTAACTTTAAGTTCAGGTTACAGAAGGTAATATTCTGTGTATTTATTACGTCTTAGTAAATTTTTTAAAATTTATTTATTTAAATTAGTTTTAAGTATACAGTACATTGGTTAGACATCTATATAGTTCATAAAATGACCTCCCCAATTGCTCCCTCCCTCCCCTGGCCCTCCACCTAGTCATCACATTAATGCTAACTGCATTCCCTCTGCCGTGCTTCCCATCCCCGTGACCAACTACCAACTGCTAATTTGTACTTCTTTAATCCTTCACCCCATTCTCCCAGCCCCCCAAATCCCTCTCTACACTCTCTACATATGTTCTCATTTAGAGAATAAACATCACTGTACAGCAGATTCATTAAGGTCTCTGTTTTACAGATGAAAAAAATGAGGTTCGGAGAGGATTTGCCCAAAGCTACACAATTGGTAAGGGGCAGAGATTGAATATAAATTGAGTTGGACTCCAAATCTTTTAGTTGAAAAGTACATGCCCTCTCAACTTTCCAGAGGGCATGTATTAGGACCTTTACCTTGCCATTCTTCTAGCCCTTGCATTCCCACTGACTTGGAGCCTTCCTCCACACTTCAGTCAAATATAATTCCCTCGTTGGATAGAACAAAGTGCAGTTATTACCCCAAAGTATTCACGTTAGCTCTGTGGACAGTCCCCAGTTGACCAAACCACAACTGACCATTCTGAGTGATACAGGTGATTCAAAAGATAAATTCCTTTCATGTTTCACTGAGGAGGAGTAGTGGTTTACAAGAGCATAGGATGAGAAAAACAAGTGATAAATGAACACAAACTACATCCATTATAATTATATAAAAAGATAAACTAGAGAGCCAAAGGTCACTGCTATTGTGAAGAATTGTTTAACATCACATCTGACCACTGTTAAAAAAAACTGCCACCACACAAATGCCTAGGATGAGACATGACAAAATGTGTATTTGAAAAATGTTTTCTAATAAAAATTTTAAGACAGGAAATGAATGTTAGAAAAGTAAGAATAGGACTTCAAAACAGAAAAAAAAACATCTAACTGCATAAAATTAACATAATGCTGAACACAATCCTTATCTAAACTTGTTTTTCATTTGCCTAACTTACATGTCATCCACAAAATATAATAAAAGTTCAACCACAAAATCAACTTAGAAAGGAGAATTACCTGACCTAACCGCATAGATTGATTTAATAACAAAGCACTTTCCTGCAAAGACATTTGTATGCTACCTGGGAGAACTTGCCAGCTCTTCGTTTTAGATTTTACTAGAGATTGATTTATTATAGGGAAAAGATTCAATCTTTTCTCTTATTCTCAGCAAGGTGTCAATAACATGAGTTTAGAAAAAAAAAAATAGACCTTACTTGGTTTGATAAAATAGAAAATCCACATCTGTGGTTTTAGTTGGATTTCCCAGGTTGCAGTATGCACACTGACCTTCTGTATTCACCTTCTACTCTTCTTCTTTTGAACTGTTTTGCTACCCAGTTAAGATCTCTGGCTCATTATTCCACTTTAAGGATTACCATATTAGAAACCTAACTGTTCTGCTCTTATAGTTTTTTTCCAGCTTTACTGAGATATAATTGACATAAAACAATGTGTCAGTTTAAAGGTACAATGTGATGATTTGATCCACGTATCTAGTGCAAAATGATAAACTCAAAAGCTTCTTATATACTTTTTGGTTTGGGTGTTTCTTGTCTAGCTCTCAAACTAGAACACCAGATCTATATTTTTCAGAGCCTGGTACAACATTAGCACTTAAAAAATAATTTTTGCCTGACTAAATATTGAAAGAGTTCCAAAAGACTTCAATGGAGAACACAATTTTAAGTCATCAAAGGTCCATAACAACATATAAACATTCAAACTTTCAAGATGGAAGCTTAACTGATGGTTTTTCTTCCCTTTCTTTGGTGCAATAGAAGGCCTATGTTTCCTGTCACCTCCTAGAAGAATTTAAAAATTAGTGCAGTTTTCTAGGAAAGAAAAAAAAAATGCTTGTTTTGAGGTGGCTAATAGTTTGGGTCTCAGGTTTAATGGGCCATTAGTTCAAATGCTAAAGACCAGAGAGAATTCGAGGAGACAGTAGAAATAAGGATAGTACCTCTTGGAGAAACAAAGAGTAACCCTAGATTAAAAGGAAGATATATGGGGTGCAATAGGAAGAAAGGGATAAGTAGAAAGGGACCCCAAAATCTGGAAACAGTCCTAGAGAAGTTATCCAAGAAAAGTAAAGGATTATTAAGTCCAGAAACTTATTGCGGTGAATGGCTCAAGCTGAACTGCTCAGCCCTTACTCAGAAACAATGTCCTATTGTCAGTGCCCAGCCATGACACAAATTGTTCTTACTGACATCTGGTCAGGACTTTATTTCATTATCATCTAGCACCTCAACCATTTGTTGCCCTGTGTGGACAGTTTTCCCCAAATCCCACTGGCATAAGTACCCTAACAAAGGGACCCTGGACATCTGGTGTGTGGGGAGAAGTATCAGTACATCTGTACTTAAGGGAGGGTGAAATTAGCAATGAGCAATAAGATTTATACTCTACTGTCATTGCAAAATGATTAACCATCTATTCTCAACTGATGGGTCCTGGAAGCTTTGGAAGTAATTTTTTTTGAAGTAATTTTTGATGAGTATATGCTTACTTCTGTTCCCTCCTAAAATATCGCCAAAATAACAATAGAACAAAAGAATAAAAGGAGAGATGAAAACAGATAGAGAAATTAATTTGGGAGGATAAAAAGTAGATGGACCAATGGTAACTGACTTAGCAAAGCAGAAGAAATAAAGCCTAAGTGCACAAAGTCAGGAAGCCAATCAGAAGAGAGCTCATTGTTGCTCCAGAATCCAAGGAAGGAAGGAAGGAAGGAAGGAAGAAGGAAGGAAGGAAGGAAGGAAGGAAGGAAGGAAGGAGAAGGAAGGAAGGAAGGAAGGAAGGAAGGAAGGAAGGAAGGAAAAGAAAAGGAAAGAAAAAGGAAAAGAAAAAGGAAAAAAAAAAAAACAGAATCCCAGGAAGCATGAGGAATTTGAGACACCGCTTAGTAAAAGGGTGAGAAGTGGGACGAAAATAGCACTAGCTGAAAAAACTGCACAGAGAGCAGTCATCTGCCCATATCTTTTCCTCTGTACCATCTAGCCAGACATTTTCCCCTATTCTGTTTCATGAAGAAATTGAGATTGATTATAAAAAATCTAAACCAATGATTCTCTTCTCTTTATCAACTCCTAGAATACTGGGAATCAAGAAATTGAAGAATTCCTTTCTGAAGAACTTGGATAGCTCAAGAGAAAAGACCTAATATCACGAGATGTGGGTATCTTCTCCAAGAAAACTTTGACCATATCCTTGCCCAGACAACAAGCCCAGCTAGCTTTTTGGTGTCCCCATCAGTTTTTTTACTGTCTCATTCTTAAATACAAACAATAAACCAAGTATCACTAGCTATTTGAGGCAACCCTCAACATGAAAAACAAGACCTACAAAACAGTTTTGTTTTGTTTTGTTTTTTAAAGTAAAGAGAAATTATACAAGGAAATGAAGAAGCCAATTATAATGAATAATCTCAGAGGAATGAAAGAGCATTGTCATAAAATAAGATCCAAATGCTATATTTCAAAAAGAAAAATCAAAGAGTAATGAAGCAATCATGAAATTTAAAAAAAATTAAATTAAAAATTTAATTTAAAAAATCTGGAAGATAAAATTTTTTGGTTTATGTTTTTCTTCCAGAAAGTTTGAAAAAGAAAGACATGAATAATAGGAATTCTAGAGAGACCGTGGGGGGGGGGACTATTAAAGAAATAAGATAATTTTCCAGAATTTAAGAATACAGGGTTTCAAATTGAAAGGTTATACTTGGTGCCAAAGAGCATCACTTTGTAATTTTTGCTCTCAAATAACTTTCAAATCTTGATAGCTTCCAAAGTAAAAGAAACCATATGCAAAAATTCAGATCAGGAGAGCACCAGACTTTGCAATAGCAGTACTAGAAGCTAGAAGGCATTGGAGCAACACTTTTTAAATGACAGGAAACTTTGCTCAATTCAGAATTCTATACTCAGCCAGAGTACCAAGGGTGAACATAAATAAAACATTTTCAAAAAAAAATCACCTTCTAAGCATCATTCTCAGAAAGCTGCAAGAGATTGTACCCCACTAAACAAATTGTTTATTATATTCTCTTAGCATCCTTTTGATGCATAAAATATCTGTAGTCATAGCCCCCTCTTTTATTCCTATATTGATTAGTTTGTGTTTTCTCCTTTTTTTCTTGATAAGTTTTACTAGAAGTTTAACTGTTTAATCTTTTCAAAGAACCAACTTTTGATTTCATTAATTTATTTTATTGTTCTTATCTTTATTTTTTCCTTTCTACTGTCTTTGAGATTCACATTCTCTTCTTTTTCTAACTTCATAAACTAGAAACTTGTTTATTTCTTTCTCTAATATACATTTATAGCTATAAATTTCCTGCTAGGCACTTTTTTAGCTGCATCGTTCATTTAAATATTTTCTCCCTATGATTTCTTCCTTGACCCATCGATTACTTAGAAGTGTTACTTAATTTCCAAGTAATGGGGGAGTTCCCAGATGTTGTTGTTGATTTCTAACTTAATCCATTGTGGTCAGAGAATATACCCTGTAAAATTTCAATCTCTTGAAATTTATTGAGACTTATTTTATGGTCCAGCATATCGTTTATCTTCGTGATTATTCTATATTCATTTGAAAAGAATATATATTCTGTCATTGTTGGGTGCGGTGTCCTATCTATGACAATTAGATCATGTTAGTTAATAATGTTTTTCAGATCGTCTCTATTCTTATGCATTTTTTGTCTAGTTTATCTGTTATCGAGAGAGACATTAAAAATCTCCAACTGCGGTTTTGTCTGTTCTCATCTGTTTAGTTGTTCCCCCCATGCCTTTGAATAGTTGTTTTTCATATTTTGTTCAGAATTTATCATTGTTAACTGCAGAAGGAGTAGTCTGATACAAGTTGCACCATCATTACCAGAAGCAGTAACTTAAGAGTCTTAGATAATTTTGAGAAAAATGTTTATATTCTAAAGTTTGACTCAGATTTCCAGCTCTTACAGTATTATTATCCTTACCTGTCCCTACCTCCAATCGCATCACAAAAGGATGGATTTTAAAACTATTTCCATTAATGAACTTTATAAACTACTTCCTCCACATGTTATTTCTGTAAACAAGTGTTATATTGCCCTTTAATTGACACACCTAAAAAAGCTTTTCCTAAAATAGATAAATATAAGAATAGAGGAAAATATTCGCATTCTGCTCTACTACCCAATTTCCCACTCCTCTCTCTAAAAGGAAAAGTGAGCATTTATGAGAGCACATAAACACACAGAAGAGCCTGTCCATTTATGATCAATATTTTCTAGACATCCCGAAAAATGGAAAATTTATAACCATGAGAGGAACTGGTGATGACCAAACTAAAAGACAATAGGAGAGATTGACCTCTGGTGGTTAGAACTGAAAAGATAGTCCTGAGATTTAGAGAGGGAGGAGTTCCAGAGAGAAATGAGAACCTCTTGCTACATTTGGATCCATGTGCTTGTGCTGTGCAGTACAACAATTCAAAACCATGAATCTCAGAAATCCCATATCATAAGTTATATTACCATTATAAAATAAAGATTTGCAGAAACATCTATTTTATATGGCAGTATCCTAAAAGCTCATACGATATTTGAGTTGCAGGTAGACATTTTTCTGAAAATTGAAAGTAACTTCATAACTCTGATCTACCTTTTATTAGACATGGCAATAAAACATCTCTTAACTTTAGGATAAAAACATCTGCCCTATTCTTACCCTCATGAAAAGCTTTCCTCCTAGTCAAGTGCTCTTCATGGGAGCACATTGAAAGGTGTGAGCTTTTAAGATCCAGCACATTTCATCACACCACATTCACTCTACAATAATCCAAAGATCAAAAAAAATGAGAAAAAATAATCTAACTCAAAAGAATAAAACACACTACTTGAGTAGTCTTAACGAAAAAGAATGAAAAGGACAAACAAGGCATGTTCAATAGAAGCACAAGTAACTCAGAATTTCTGAGTTCCAATATCAATTGTTAATATCACAGTCTAGAATCAAGTCATTGTCAATGTTTATTATTTTAATCCATTAATTAAGGACACACACAGAGAAAGGTATAAAACATAGGCCATAAAAATGAGAGTAGATAGTTCTTAACGTAAATGCTTAGCAGGTCCTGATACAACCTCTCCATTTTTCCTATGAGTATTGAAAACCTTTAAAAAGCTAAATCATCATACTTTTCCCCAAAACTAAGACTGGAAGACACTCTCCTCAAAAAGACCTCCCTTAACCACAACCACCACTACTCCTCTCATTCTTTCTCTCATATGGTATTTTCTTCATAACACTTATCATTGTCTGAATTTATATATATATATATATTTCACCTTGTTTATTTCTAGACTATAACCTCTGTCTTATAAGACTATTATCTAGGCACAGCAATTTGTTTTGTTCACTGATATATCTCCCACATTTGGAAGCCATATGTAGCGTAGTCATAGTAGGAACTAAACAAATACTGGCTGAAGAATGAATAAATATAGTGCTGGAATCCAGAAGGAATTTGTATTGAAGCATATTAAAATAGTTCCAGTGTTTCTCAAACTGGGATTTTAAATATTTGGAAGTTACCTAGAAATACAATCACACTGACAAGAGAGATCCAAAAGGCATTTCATCCTAGACTTTGAGAATTCTGTAACAGTTCACTCCACTCCTGATAGCATATGGTCTTGAATGACTTCTATGCACTGAATACAGTATTTTTGCAACTATATTTGTTCTCTATAGCCTACTCATATGGTTTAACTTAAGGATTCTCACATTGTATACTTAATAGTGGAGGGCCCATATATTGGGTATGTGGACAAAAGGAAGAAATAAAAATATCACCAATTGACCCATCCTACAAACTCCACTCTGGGTCTCAGAATAGGGTATCCTTATGGCTCCAGACACATTTCCCTTCCTGGTTTGTGGTTTGGATGCTTGGGTCTCCCTTTTTCTCATTACAGGAAGAGGCATATGACATCACCCTAATAAGTGAATATAATGCCAACAACAGCAGTCCCATGCTGTGAAAAGGACACACATACACCCACACATGCATGCACACATATACGGTCTGCTACATGAAAACAAAAGTAGCTTCCCACTGATCCCTCCATCTCAGGATTTATTCACTCCTAAGACCCAAACAGAGGATAGAGTATCTACTACCTTCCACTGACTCAATTGCTTTAAATTATTTATGTGTGCAGGTCCTGTTGAATTATTTGATTCATTATTTTATTTTTTCAATATTTAATGTTATTTTATATTAGTTTCAGGTGTACAGTATAGTGAGTAGACATAATTTATGAAATGATCCACTAATAAGCATATAATTTACAAAGCGATCCCCCTAATAAGGCTAGTACTCACTTGGCACTGTACATAGTTATTATAATATTATTGACTATATTCCCTATAATGTACTTTACATCCCCATGACTATTTTGTAACTACCAATTGTACTTCTTACTTTCTTTATCTTATCTGAAACCAAAGTACTATTTAAATTCTGAGTGCTATTACTGCCTTCTCTTCCTTTTATTTTATTGTTAAACAAAGAGGAAAAGACAAAACACAATACCCAATAGCTCATCATCATAATAAAACTTTTTAAAAATATCGCATATCGTCATCATATGGCAAGATGTACTGACCTCAATAGAATCTATGACTCGGAAGTCAGCATATATTCATTTTGTCAGCAACAACTTAGTTTAAGCAACAAAATTATGTTCTCTTAAATTAATTTTAATTTATTGTTATTTCCCTGAGGAGAGAAATGTATTTAATTTGCTAAATTTTTTGTTTGGTTTTAAAAGATATGTTTATCCTGAGTTTTAGGCTTGTACATTTGGGGAACATTATCATAAAAGCCCTTCAAGTCAATCCTGAGAACCCATGAGAAATCAGTCCTTTCTAAAGTCTGAGAAACACTGAGAGAGACAAAAATAAAACAATAAGTGAAAAACCCATTTTTCACCTAATGAAGCATAATCCCTCTTGTATCAGAAAGAAAACTGAAAAACTATCCCTCTCTATTATCTACCCTTTACTCAGAGATCATCATGTAACCAGACAGCAAAATGGACAACTGGCCCCCAGACAAAATTGCTGATTTTTAAGACAGCAAAGTGCTATCAAACTACCCACATGGTACCAACCCGTACTCTACCTTCATCCTCACACCACTTCTTTTGCACATTACATTCCTTCATGCAGGGAGTATAAACTCCCGGAAAACATCCAGGCATAAAATTAGAGGGAGCTAAGAATGATTCATTGCTCTAAAATAGTTACATTTCTCACAAGTGAACTTTTGCAAGTAAAGCCAAAGCAGGAGGAGTCATGGTAACATTGCGAGTGAAAACCTATAGTTTCTCCGCATCCTATTGCCTCAAAGTATCAGAATTACACACTGTGATAAAAGACGATCATAGTTTTGTAGAGCAGAGCTGCCCCCAGATAAATAGCTGACTGACAATGAGAACTAGGCTACATACATCAACTTGCCTTCACGCTAAAAATCTGAGAATGAGCTTTGACTAACACCTAGATCCAAGGGGCAGATTCAGTATTAGAAATGAAAGAAAACAATAACACAGAACCTATTTTTTTTATAATTTCAGAGAGTCATCTTAAAGATGCAAAAGGGCAGTATTCTGAAAATAATTTGCTACAGAAACCAAAACTACATTCTAGAAAACTTTTGACAATAGGATATAAGACCTGAAAATCACAGCGTCAGAATCTGCTGAGATGAAATTTTAAAAGAATGTAATTAAAGAAAATAAATTAAAATACAAAAAAATTTGAAATGAAAATGGAAATATGTTATAAGGAAACTAACAAGGCAATTAGAGTTATATGTGCATTAGAGTAGAATTAACTCTGGAGAAAAATGCATTAGTGATATGAACTACAAAGATGAAAAATTCTTCTACAAGACAAAGAACAGAAATAAGTAATTGAAAACAGTGCAGGGATAAAATATAACGTTCAGTCATCTAAAGTCACTTGAAGACATAGTCCAGTCAAAAAAAGGATTGAAGAAAAATGAAAAACTCAAGAATATGGACAGGAAGATAAAAAGAATCAACACTTGTTCTAATAAACTTCAGATACATAAGGAAATATTAGTGCTTCAAATGAATCTACTGGGAAGTACAAACTTCCCAGTAGATGGAATTTTAGTCTCCCAAAACAGACTTCATCTCAGACCTTTACCCCTCACACAGACAAAATGTTTTCCTGGTAATAATGGTCCACGGTCTGTTATCCACAAAGTCAAAATTCATGAAACTATAAAAACAGAAAAATTTCCTTATAAATCATTTGGTTGCAAAGTGAACTGATGTAAAATAATTTGTTGAGTTTTTTAAATGCCACAAGTGTTAATATTCATCATTTGTGGCATAAATATCAGTAAATTGGACCACTGCTTACTGCCACATATTATGCTGGAATATTATATAATATGCAATATTCATTCTTTCTAAAATCCAAACTATTTTGACATTCCAGAATACATTCAAGGGTTTTCAAAAAGAGGTCATGAACTTATGATTGACTCATCCAAATGGCTCACTTTCTTCTAGCAACCCTAGCTAGTTTAATCATTGATAACATATTCCACCTCTCTGGACACTCTGGGCTCTCAAGACAACTGATTCCTTTCTTTCTATGGTCTCCAATGGGCCCTCAATTTTAGAAGACATTCAAGGAGGAGGAGTCACACCTGACTCTTCTTCCTGACTACCTGATCTATCTGCCCACATTAAAAGCTGGAAGAGCAGTACTTGGCCCCTTGAAAATAATAAAACTTACTCTCTCCATGGCTCATCTCCAATTGCATCCCTCCAGGCACGTTTATACCATCTTTAACCAATTACTATTCTATCCAGATAACAGGGAGCCTGCTTTTTACCTTGGACCCTGGCCATCTGAGCCTAGGGAAATGTCAGGTCTAATATAAGAGGTTGTGTATTCCTGACCCAGCTGTGGTCCACGCCAGTTATCTCGAATAGCATTCAGTAGAGAATGCCACTAGAATTTTGAACACACTATGATATGTTAAAGTTTTTCTAAGCTTTGTTCAATTGTGAAATGATCAGATTATGCTTCCCTTACTGCTCAAGCTCATTCACAGCTGAGTCATAAAGTATCCCTCTCTATTTCTACTCTCAGAGCTCTTTATAGGCTCTTCCTCCAGAGCTGTTGGCTCTGACTCACTTATTCTCCGTCATGACTCTTCACTTCAGATTCACCTTCTGTTGTTTACACGAACCCTTTTACTACACGCTTTGGCTGTTTTAAAATCTCTCCTTGCCCAGAATTTGACTTGCTTTGCTTAGTGCCTCACAGCCACAAGTAGCTCAAGTTTTGCTGTATCTATTAAAGAATACATAATAGGAAAAAAAATACATAATAGGAATAAAATTAGGATTAAATAAGGCAACAGTTTATTTATATAAGTTAAGAGAAGTCCAAGGATATCTAGTCCAAGGCTATTTACTGGCTTTTCCATGGGTCAAGAGGAAACAAAATATCTTTCATTTTTATGTTCTACTATCTAAACATATGATTTCCAGCGTCAAGGTCATGTCATAGACAAAGATGACTGTTAGAACCCTAGCTTTCGCATGCAGCTTCCGGGCAGCAGGAAGAAAGAGGAGCAGAAAAGCATATTAATGTTTCCTTCTCCTTACTTCTCATTGTCTCAACTCACTTACACAAATTCACCTACTCATAAGGAAAGCTAGCTTTAATTTGGTCAGCCACATAATCCAGACATATATGAACACACACAGAGATACACAGGATTTTGTTGGAAGATGGAGAAAACAAATTGAGGCTGGGCAACTAGCAATCTGCCAGCAGTTTCTGCCACAGCCACATGCTATGATGCCTTGACCCTAGGACAAGGATATCAGCCATTTATCAGTAATAATAAAACACCCATCTCTCAATTTACACCTCATCCAGACTCAAATGAAGTAATGAGAATGTCAAAACTACTTAAATTACAGTTTTCTTATACTAAATAAATAAAAGGCAAAAAATACATCCCAGTGGGTTGGAAGAGTATGCATGTCTTTCTGACATTTTAATATAAGCCATAAATAAGTAGTTTGTGAGCAAAATATCTCTAGACAATATTCAGGAAAGCTGTAAGGGGCACCGGTCCATAATCACTAGCTGCTTTAGTCTTCATCTTCCCCATGACAAGAATTCTGGCTATATCAGGGATGCCCTGGACTTAACCCTTCTTTTCAACTTGGCAGCACTGGACAGTGTCACTCACGTGTTTGCCCTTTTCAGTGCAACTGGTACCTTCTATATTTTCCACAGTGAGACTCTGCAATGTCACCTGAGTTTCCCAGTCATAATATCTCCTAAAAGTTTTAAAACATTTTTTTTTTTTGAAAAACAAAAACACACGCAGGGAATGCCTCGCTTCACAGAACATCATCTCAGAATCCCCAAACTATACAGTTATATGGTGACTGCAAAGGAGGAGGTAGAGCCTGGAAAATCTCCTCACCCAGTTCACCTGATTTTGCAGGTTTCTATTTATGTAGCTCACAGAAGACCGAACACATGTTAGCAGGCAATTTTAAAACATGTCAGGGGTCAAATATGTGGTGACAGAAAGAAATCTAACCATGGGCAGTGAACACACAATGCAATATATATATATATATATATATATATGCCTTACTGTTAAATTGTACACCTGAAACTTACTGGATTTTGTTAACCAATGTCGCCATAATAATTTTTAAATAAAATAAATAAAATAAATGAACATATTATTTGAAACTGTATGTGTTTATCTTAAAGTAAGTATTCCACCACGTGTTATTCCAAAAACATAAATTAATTTTACAAAAAAATGAGTCAGGTATAAAAAGCCTATCAAAAAGATTCCATTTATGTTTAAAGATAATCTAATTTACTTTCTATCTCTATAGATTTGCCCATTATATAAATGGAATCATACAATATGTGGTTTTCTGTGACTGGTTTCTTTCACTTAGCATGTTTTCAAGAATTGTATTGTATGTCATTATCTCAAAACTGTTATGTTTAAAAATCAATGTTAAAAATAATATAAGTTGATTTAAAAGAAACTTGCCTACAACAAATTTAAGATGATTTAAAATAAAAATTTTGAGTACAAACTTTAAAACTAGCAAAAAAATACAACAGAGATAATTATGAATTTTGGATAATATAAATTCAACACAAAAAGTATTTAATGTAATAAGAGAGTTTTACTGATAAAAACACAACCATAATAAAGATATAAAAGACATGCACTGTTACAAGCACTAGAACACAAAATCAACACAACTGTAAGAGATAATTATACAATTCTCAGCCCTTAACAGATCAAATAGTGAAAAAGATGTGTTCAAATAATAACACTGGATTTGTTGTAGACAAATATAAAATCAGCTCTTCTCAGAGAAAACATTTGCTTTGGAAAGTGAAACAATTACAAAACAATCATATTCTAAGCCATAAAGATGAATCAATAAATCCCAAAAAGCAAAAATGACACTGGCCATATTCTTTGAACACAAATCAATAAAGCTAGAAATTAAAAATAAAATTTTAAACAAAATAAAAACTATTTGGAAAAAACTGTAACTTCTTTATATAATATACTGGAGTGAAGAAGAAATCCAAATGTCAATATCAGGTTATTCCGAAAATAAAGTTGATGCGTGCACTCTTTTATCTAAACTGAGGTACGTGACAAAACTTATATTCAGAAGAAAACATAACCTTAAATGTTTTCATTTGGTCATAAAAAATAAAGACTAAAGATATATTAACTAAGCATACAAGTAAAACATCTAAATTAATAAGGAAACTAGAAGAAATAAACAATAAAATAAATACATAAATTAATAAACAAATAAAATAGAAAACAGAAAATTGTATTGTTATACAAATTCAGGATCTGGTGCTTTAATAAACAATGAAAAGTATACATCATGGAAGATCCTTCAAGAAAGAAAACAAATAAAAACATAGTATAAGAATAGAGAGCCAACCAACACAAAAAAGACTAAAAAGCCTAAATGAATAGCATATAATGTTGAAGATGTTTGAAATATGTGATGAATGACTTTTTTTAAATTTCTCAACATAATGATATCTATCCAAAGAAAAAGTCAGTATCACCATAATATTGATAAAAACTAGAAGCATTTCCATTAAAATCATGAATAAAATAAGAAGTATGCTTTTTCCTTTACTATTTAACACTGTTCTAAAAATATTGGCTAATAGAATGACACATGAAATAAACATGAGATAAAATTATTGATATGAAAAGAACTAAATTATCATTATTTGCAAGTGATTTATCATATAACTAGGGAGAAATAAAAGAATCGCAGTAAATTTTATAACATTAATGGGAGAGTTCAATAAATAGCTAAATAAAAATACACAAATATGAATAGCATCCCTATATATCAGAAATAAATCACTTCAATTGCTAATGAGAAAAATGTTTCCTTTATAATAGCAACAATTTTTTTTCAATTAGAGTTGACATTCAAAATTGTTTTTTATATTAATTTTAGATATACAGCAAAATGGTTAGACATTTATATAATTTCCTAAGTGATCCCCGATGTAGTCTAGTACCCACCCACCTGGCACTATACATAGTTATGACAATACTATTGACTATATTCCTTATGCTGCACTTCACATCCCCATGACTATTTTGTAACTATCAATTATACTTTTTAATCCCATCACTATATTCACCAGGTCCCAAGCTCCCCTTCCATCTGGCAAACACGTTTGTTCTCTGTATCTGTGAGTCTCTTTTCATTTTGTTTGTTGGTTTTGTTACTGAGATTCTACATATAAGTGAAATCACATGGCATTTGTCTTTGACATTTCACTAAGCATAATATTCTCTAGGTCCACCCAAGTCTTTGCCAATAATAAGATTTCTTTTTTTATGACTGAGTAATATTCCATTGTATATAATATGTCCACCTCTTCTTTATTCAATCATCTATTGATGGGGACTTATGTTGCTTCCATATCATGGCTTTTGTAAATAGTGCCACTGTGAGCATAGGGGCACATGTATCTTTTCGAATTAGCAATTGATTTTCTTCAGATAAACCAGAAGTGAAATTGTTGGGTCATAACAATTTCAATTTTTTAAGGAACCTTCCAAACTGTTTTCATAGTAGCTGCATCAATTTGCAATCACCAACAGTGCACGAGGTTTCCCTTTTTCCACATCCTTGCAACACTTGTTTGTCGATTTATTAATGATGGCCATTCTTATAGGTGTGAGATGATATCTGACTGTGGTTTTGATGTGCATTTCGCTAATGATCAGTGATGCTGAGCATCTTTTCATATGTCTATTGGCCATCTCTATGTTTTTTGTTTGTTTGTTTGTTTGGTGTTGAGTTGTATGAGTTTTTATAAATTCTGGACATCAATCTCTTAGCAGATGTATCATAGACAAACATATTCTCTTCAGCAGGTTGTCTTTTCCTTTTGTTGATGGTTTCTTGTTGTGCAAAAACTGTTTAGTCTGATATAGTCTCATTTGTTTATTTTTTCTTTTGTTTCTTTGCCTGAGAAAATATATCAGGAAAAAATATTACTAAGAGCAATATAGAGAGTTTTCACGGTTTTGGATTTACATGGAAGTGCCATATGAGTATATGGTGTAAGAAGGTAGTCTAGTTTTATTTTTTTATGTATCTGTCCAGTTTTCCACACCATTATCAAATAGCTATCTTTACCCTATTGTATATTCTTGTCCCTTTTGTCATAGATTAATGACCATATAGATGTGAGTTCATTTTGCTTCTTATTCTGTTATTGAATTTATGTGTCTATTTTTAATACCATGATGTTTGATTCTATATCTTGTAGCATAGCTTGATATAGGTATTGTGGATGCCCCTTTTCCTTTTCAGATTACTGTGTGTATTTGGAATTTTTTATGGTTCCATATAAATTTGGATTATTTGTTCTGTTTATGGAAATTTGCTACTTTAATAAGGATTACGAGTGCTTTGGTTAAATGGCATTTTAATGACATTAATTCTTCATATCCAGAGCAATATATATGTTCCATTTATTTTATCTTCATTTTCTTTCTTCATGATATAATTGTCTGAGTACAGGTTTTTACTCCTTGGTTAAATTTATTCTTAGGTATTTTGTTGTCTTTGATGCAACTGTAATTGAGAATTTTCCCTTAATTTCCCTTTCTGATGTTAATTATTGGTGTATAAATGAAACTGATTTCTGAATATTAACTTTGAATCCTGCTAGTTTACTGAATTCATTTAGTTTAGTTTTTTGGTGGAAGCTTTAAGGGTTCTTGGTATAGTATCATGTCATCTGCAAATAATGACCATTCTACTTCTTCCTTTCCAATTTGGATACATTTTATTTCTTTTTCTGGTTGATTATTGTGATAGGACTTCGAATACTATGCTGAATAGAAGTGGTGAAAGTGACATCCTTGTTTGTTCTTGATCTTAACGAAAACTCTTTAGCTTTTCATTGAATATGATGTTATTTGTAGTTTTGTCATTATAACAGCTTTTATGTTGAGGTATGTTCCTCTTCATTCCCTCTGCTGGAGATTTTTATCATAAATAGATGCTGGATTTTGTCAAATGCTTTTTCTGCATCTTGTAAATGATCATCTGGTTTTTTTTCAAGTTTGTTTATGTGGTTATCACATTTATTGATTTGTGGATACTGGACCAACCTTGCATCTGAGGATAAATCCCACTTGATCATGTCTTGATTTTTGTAATATATTGATGAATTTGTTTGTAATATTTGTGAGAATTTTTGCATTATGTTGATCAAGGATATCGCCCTATAATTTTTTTTTTCTAATGTCTTTGTCTGGTTTAGAATGGTAATGTAGCCTTGTAAATGAGCTTGGAGTTCCCTCCTCTGGATTTTTTGAAATAGTTTGAAAATAAGTGTTTAATTCTTCTTTGAATGTTTGCATAAAATTCACCTGTGAAGCCATCTGTTCCAGGATTTTTGTTTGTTAGGAGGTTATTGATTACTGATTTAATTTCATTAGTAGTAATCAGCTGGTTCAGATTTTCTTTCTTCTTGACTCAGTTTTGGGAGATTGTACATTTCTAGGAATTTATCCATTTTTCCTGGATTGTCCAATTTGTTAGCATACAATTGCTAATGATATTTTCTTACTACCCTTTGTATTTCTGTGGAGTCCATTATCACTTTTCCTCTTTTACTTACGATTTTATTTATTCAAGTTTTCTCTTTTTCTTAATAAGTCTGGTTAATGGCTTATTAATTTTTTTTACCTTTTCAAAGAACCAGCTTTTGGTTTCACTGATCTTTTGTATTGCAAACAAATATTTTTTAAATGCCTAGGAATAACAATAATAATCACCACCACAGATAATATTTATTGAACTTCAACAGAGACAGAGAAGGAGTGGACAGGGAAACAGGTTTTGGGGAGGTTTGTTTTAGGGATGTTTTTTCCTTTCAAATTAGAAGAGTTATGAGCAGGTATATAAGTCAATGTGGAGGATCCCCTTGAAAACAAAATGTTAAGTGTGCTTGGGGAGGAAGGTGAGTGCTGAATTCATCTAAATAAACAAGTTAAGTTTATAAATGCACTGGCCCAGTTCCCTGTTCACATTAGACATTTTACTAACAATTGTTCCTTCTCCTCCATGACCTGATATTGTGCTATGATGAATTACAATCATGAAAATATCATTTCTCTGTTTGTCTGAATGTGGGAAAATCAGAATAAAAGAAATTCTTTTGACCTGATCTCCATCAATAGGGTAATCAGTATAATTGCAACAACTATGCTGATAATCATGATAATTTGTCTTGTAAAGATAAAAGTAATCTATTGCTTTGAGCATGAAGATAATTGTTTCAATTTTTCACTGCATATTGCTAGTGTGGACTTGGTCAAAATAAAACCCACAGTCCATGATTATAATTTTATTTGCATAATTATTCAGGGAAGAGAGTGAGTGGCAAATTTTGTTTTGAAACTGCTCTCTCTCCACTTTTCTGGCATTGTTTCCACATGATGTTTTATCTTGACTATCAAAATTGCCATGATAAATTGTAATATACCAAGTCAGTCCCACCACACAATGTTGTATGAAAATATAAGTTTGGATCATATCAAACCACTTATGTTTTGGTCCTATAGATATGGGTAGAATGAAGATTTTGTGGAAATAGAAAAAAATTATTTGTGTTTATTAAGTGCTGAGGTTCCCAGCAGTGTGATTTGTACAGATATAAGGCAATGAAGATTAGAGTATTTCTTTTTGTTTTTAGTAAAAAAAATTAAATGAATTCCTATATTTAAGGCAAGCTGTCAAGCTCTTTTTCTCTTATTTGCCCTTCTGTTTATTCTTTTAATTAGTGGCCTTTTTATAACTTTTCTCTTTTCAGCACTAAGTTATGAAAGTCATGAGGGGTCACATTTTAAGGCACCAAGCTAAAACAAATAATTTCTTAATGTGGTATCTTTCTATAATGTATTAAATTAACAAGTAGGAACTATTTTGGATGATGATGCTAATTTAGGCTCCAAGATCCATTTGGGAAAAGCATACACTGATTCTTTCCATATGCAGTATGAAGCTATTCAATAGAAGATACCACAGGTCAGGTCCCTAGAAAGAACACTCTGAGGTAGAAATCTGTGTGGAGGAGGTTTATTGAGGTGTGCTCTTAGTATCAATAGTTGTAGGACAGTGAAGAAAGCAGGATTGGGCAGAAGAAGATGAACTCTGTAGCAATTTCAACAAAAGCCTCAACTAATCCCAACTAAGAAGCTCTGGAGCTAGAATGGCCTTTCAAAGTTGTCCTTTGTTGAGAAGAAACAGCCTTTCTTGGACGAATCTTTGAATGTGGGTTGCTTTCCCCACTAGGGAAAAAGGGGGAGACCTTGGTCAAGGCAACTCTTCAGTCAAGGGCAAGTCCCAGAAACTCAACTGAGGGCTGCTGCATGCCAACATTCCCAGCAATTGAGAAAAAGAGTGCTTTAGTCCTAAAGAGAGCAGATTTCAGCAGCATATTATAGCATCTACTACATAGGGGCAGTGACAAGGAAAAAAATTTTTTAATTCCAAACTTTCTATCCAAGAGGCATGTCACAGAGCTTACTGGGCCAAGATTCAAAGGAACTATATGCTATTCTGTCTATTGCACTAAAAACATTTTGTGGCTTTTGGAAAGCCATTTATCCTCTCTGTATTCAGCGATAAAATTCTCTTTGACAAGAGAATCACCTATGGTCTCTTCTTCTTTGACAATCCTAATTTTGGTGACTTAACTTTTAGGAAGATCAAGATGAAAAGATTTCAAATGTAGTCAAGCCTCATAAAAAGTTTAGTTTCACTTAGAATTTAAAGTCTTGAATCCTATTATTTCCCAGTTAAGTTAAATCCCAAAACTCCAAAGTAATTTTCAAGTCCCTTTGATAGCGTTAATATTGGTACCTTTTAACTAAATCTGAGAGTAAAATCTAAGTCCCAAGAGGAAGAATGAAGATAATTGATCATAGAATTCTAATGCTCAGACTAGAATCCCAGGTTGCTGAATTCAAACTAAAACTCAAAAGAACTTCTTTAATCCTAACTAACTCCATCATTATCTATTTTTCTAAAGGAACAAAATTACTAGTGAGCCCGCAATAAATTTGATTACCCCTGCAAAACCTAGGTGTGCTGTTTCCTCTACTGAGAAGACACAGAATAACCACACTCCCTTCTTTAGTGTTGTGTTCTTCTTTGAAAAGGTCATTATCTGTATCTGGAGTCTCCATAATTCAGAATAGGCAACTGATAGATATAAAAGGCCATCTGCCCTTCCAAACATATGAAAGTCAGCCATCTTTATTGGACACTTTAATGTAATTGCCCAGGAGAGGTGCAAAAGAAAACTAAAATAACTACATTGGATTTACTGTCTCACTCTATTAGGACTTGTGTAGCATCTTTGTCCCTCAGAGAAACAAAATAGAGAGAACTAAATATAGAGGACATTGATCTTTTCCTGGCACGAAGCTTCATAAAGTATAGCTTTTTGCAAATGAGCAGCTTTATTTCATCTATTTAACTATTCTACATCATGTGTGCAACATAACATTTTTTAATGCATTTCATTCCTAGTTCTGCCTTTTATTTTGTCAACAGCAACTTTAATATTTATGACTTATGCCAAAAAGAGGAGTCTTAAAATACATAGTTTGGAATAAAATGACTCCTCTTTTTCTCGTAGGCAGGAAGCTAACTTAAACTGATATTAAACTGTCACTGGACATGAAAAAAAAAAAACGCAAGCCATTGATTTTAACAGAATTTCTACACTGTTCACACTTATGAAAGCTCATTTTTAGTTATTTAAAACAATTTTCTATTATAAAGCACTGACATGTTTTCTACTGTCTTCATCAGGCATATGTTCTCATTTTTTACTGAAATGTTTCTGTGTACCTGTATATGATTACACCCCAATTTCTGAGTAACTTGCCTAGAATATGGAATGATTAGACTATGCATCTTTGTAATAGGAAGAGAATTCCATGCCTTATTTAACAATGATCATACTACTCAGTGCATCCCATTAAGTTTTCAAAACTAGGACAGGATAGACTAGTCCTTAAAGATTGATAACTAGCAAAGAATGCCAACAATAAATTATTTAGGACATCTAAGTCCCACCTAACTGTGCATCTAGTTTGTTTTTCTCTCAAGACATTAACCTGAGTCATGCCAAAAGCAAAGATGCTGAAGGAGTCCTTTTCCTGCTCTATAGAGGGAGGGAGTGTGTTTGTGATATGCCACACCCCCACTAGGGTCCCATACTGCAAATATTCTCAAGTGCTGCCTTGAGGTCTGCATACTTTCATCATAGGCAGAGTAATATTTCTGGAACACTATGGGCAGTGAACATAGAAACCAAATGCAATGTTTTGATACAAAAATATGGGTGAAAAAATTGGTTGCTAAGAAAAAAAGGAGATTAGTTGGTTGACAGGGCAGAAATAAGGTTTTTACAATACGGCCTTAAGAGAGACAATTAAATTTCTACTAGAACACCCACAGACCAGCAGACTCTTTGATGAGCGAGGATTGTTAGAATCTAGACAGAGTGGCAATTGGCTCTACTATACAGTGACTAGAGTGGGTCAAGCTCTATAACCTTGTGTATCAGAGAGGAGCTAGAAAACACTTTGGGTCAGGGAGTGTGTCCTTTGAGCTACACAGAGCTAAACCTGGTTTCCTGTCTAAAGCGTGTAGCTATACTGCATCTCCAAAGTCAAGACTAAAACAGGAATGAGAATAAACACACACCTACTATTGTGGGTTAAATTCTGTCCCCCAGAAAGATGTGGAAGTCTGAACCCCTTGTACCTGTGAATTGGACTTACTTTGATACAGGGTCTTTGTGAATGTCGTTAAATTGAGGTTACACTGGATTGGGGTGGACCCTAATCCATTATGACTAGTGTACTTATAAGAAGAGAAGAGACACAGACACATGCACAGGGGAAAAACAGTATGAAGACACAGAGAAATATGTGATTGGAGTAACGTGTCTACAAGGCAAGGAACATCAAAACTGGCCGACAACCACCAGAAGCTAGGAAGAAAGAAATAGCCTCTCTTAAAATCTTCAAGAGAGCATAACCCTGCCAACACATTGATTTCAGACTTATAGCCTTCAAAACTGTGAGATGATAAATTTCTGTCATTTTAAGCCACCGAGTTTGTGGGAATTTGTTATGGCAACACTGAGAAACTAATAGAACTGCCTTGAGAAGGAAACAAGAGGGGGCAGATGACCCTGTATGAGGGAATTGGAAAAGGTATCATGAAGCAAGCAACTTATGATATGGACCTTAACAACTGGATAAGATTTCAATAAATTAAAATGATAGAAGAAGAGGGTGAGGACAAGCCAGTAGACAAATACTGCATAAGGAAGCGAGGAGAGAGGGGAAAGGTAGGTCATGTGTGGAAAACACCAGGAAATCCAATTTTAACATGCCACAAAATGTGTGTGGATCAGAGAGAGGTAAGACTCCAATGTGGGTTGAGACCACATTGAGCACAGAAGCCTGAGAAGCTCTGACTTGACTCAGAACTAATAAAGGGCTCTTAAACTTTTGGCAATAAGTGGTTTGATCAGAGTCAAGTTAGGAAGACTAGTCTGTTGGTGTATATAAGCTGGTTTAGGAAAAGGAGAGAAACTGAAAAAAGTGAATACCAGTTAAGAAGTTACTGCAGTAGTTCAAGCAAATAATAATAAAATATAAAATTGAATAGAGGAAAGAGGAAAGGAGCAAAAGAGACAGAAGTAGTAGAAATTTGGTAGAGATGGAATTGATAATTCTAGGCACTTGATTTCACATAGAATGAAAAGAATAAATAAAAAAATAATTGAGCATGGATGACTAAGACGAGAGAGGCATCATTAATAGAGATAATTAAGTCAAAAGAGAGGTGGATTTAGGGAAAATGTGAGTTTAAGAATTTGGTTTATGCCAGGTTAAACTAAATTCTTCCCTGCTAATCAAAGATGCTACATTCTTGCTTGAGAAATCTCAAAGCCAGTCATATCAGCCTGAGCTGTATAGCACTGAGCAGAGAGTTGGGGGAAGGCAAAGAAGAAAATGGGAAAAGAAAAATAGACTCAAAACCTCTTTGATAACATCTCAGTAGGGCACATGTATGGATCCTCTGAGATAATCGGAAAGCAGCCATGATGAGAGCTTGAATAAGCCATAAACCATAGCCTTGACTGTGACACAGACCAAAGCATTGAGCACAGAACATGTGTCCTGGGGAATCCTGAAGAGGAATGGAGATGCCTACAATAAAAAATAGATAAATGACCTACAGGGGACCCACAGGTTTAGTGTTCTTTCTGGTTCAAAAGGGAAAATGAATCTTAGATAAATCCCCAAGTACACATATTTTATTAAGCTAGTACATAAAACAAGCATTGTAAATACAATGACTAAAAAAAGGAATGTCCAAATTTCTAGATCAAAGTTAATTAATATGTTTTAAGGGCATTAAAGTAGGTAGTTACATTTGTTAAATTATACACTCTGGAAAATGATATTAACACTATTTGAAAATTCTTCTTTTTCTAAACAACAAAAAAAGGAATTCTCATTTGTTAATATAAATGCAGAAATTACTAACCAGCAGAAGAATGCATTGCAGAGCATGCTAAAGGAAAAGTGTTGCCTCTTTTTTTTTAATAGCATCTATTGTAGACCAAACAATGTTTGGCACTAGAGTGAGCCAAAATATAATATAATACATACATATATATATGTGTATATATATATGTATATATATACACACACATATACATACACACACACACACACACATAAGAAACCAACAAAAAATTAGATGAAAAACAAGATGACAGAAAATAATGGATAAGAAACATCTACTTTAGATAGGGTGGTCATAGAAGTCCTCTCTTAGGGAATGGTGTTTAAGCTGAGACCTTAGGATAAGAAAGAACCAATCTTTAGAAGAACTGGAAGAGAGAATGTTTCTGTCAAAATGAATATTGAGAAAGACTCTAAGAAAGCCCTCAGTTCAAGGAACCAAAGAAAAAGACCATTTCAGACGGCACAAAGTGGGGGAGGCTGAGAAAGTCACAAGATGAAGCTGCAAAGAACAGCAGGAGCAAGACTGAGAGCACCTCGTAGGACATCGTGGAATGGAAGCACTTCTGAGAACAAAGGGAAACCTGAAGAATAATTTCAAACTGGGAAAACGATCCAATTTTCTTGCTTAAAAATTTACCTTTTTCGCACAGAGCTTGGCAAACTCTAGATACTAAGTGGCAAGAATAGAAAGTAGGAGACACAGTAGGAGGCTTTTTGGATAATCCAGGTGAGAAATGAGAGGATGGGAAGAAGTAGACGTATTCAAGAGATGTTTGAAATAAAACTGACAGGAATTAAGAACAGATTGAAATTGAGGGGTGATAACGAGGAGAGAATTAAGAATGAGACTCCCACTGTGATGACTTGGGCAACTGGCTATATTATAGTGCCCTTAACGAAGGTGGAGAAGAAGGAGTAGGTTTGGGAGAGGGAATTAAGAATTAAGTTTGAAACATGTCACGTTTGGAATGCCTATGAGACTGTCACTGAGGTGCTCACATATATGAGGTTGAGATTGGAGATCGGTTTGGGCCGGGCATATACATGTAGGAATAAAAGAGACCACTGAAAGAATGTGTGGAGAAACTCCCATCCTTAGAAGTGAGATGAAAGAAGGGAAAGCTGCCAGAAATCATTATCATTGTCAACTCACGTGCCATAACAAGTCCTTTCTGATTGAAGTCCATTCCTATCCCCCTGGAGTTAAGCATTATCCTGACTCTGGTGATAATCACTTCCTTACTCTTCTTTATAGTTTTACCATCTAAATACACAGACCTAATGACATGTTTAGTTTGCATGTGTCTGGCATCAAGGTTAGAATACCTACATATAATGAATTAAAGAACAAACGCTCTTTGTCTAGTCTCTGAAATACTTGGCTGAAGATTGGAATACTTCCTCCTTAAAATGTTTGGTAGAAATTCTGGGGAAAGTCTTAGGGGCCTGGACTTCTCTTAATTGGAAGATTTTTAAATTACTGATTCTGTTTCTTTAATGGTTATAGAAATATTTGAGCTGATTCTCAATTATTAAAACTAATACCAAAAATTAGTCAAGTACTGACTAATTGAACACAACACTCATAACTTGATGTATTTTTTTCCTTTAGGAGAGATTTGAGGAAAGAGTGGGTTGAATTATTTTTAAATCTGAATTTTCAGAATCTATATCAAATTACCAAAAGAAAAAATGAATTAGATAGCTGAGAAAAAACACAAGATTAAATTCTTACCACAGACAATGTACTGGACACATTTTATGTGCCTGCCTAGATTTGCTCAGCCAATATTTTCTATTCAATGCTACTAATGACAAATAAGATCACTGACCTGCACTGGCTGCATTGCTGAAAAACACTAAAAGGAAGTTTTGCTTTTCAATGAAAAAAAGTTCATTGCTACACTTGTGGTAGGGCCTGTCCTTGTGGTACTCCACCTGCTTGGCAAGCTGGCTCCTACCTAATGTTTGCAGGTATGACCTGAGAGAGTATCTTACTTCTTGCCATCCATCACCAGTTTTCCTAATTCCCCCTGAAGCATGAAACACTGAAGGAGCCCCTCAGTGTGTACAAACACACACACACACACACACACACACACACACACACACACACACACACACACACAAACACACTGTCCAGGCCCAGAAGACGGCACGCTCTGGACATACAGGGAATGCCCAGGCTGGTGTTGGCTTCACTGGCTCCTCCCCCAGGGCTGTTGCTCATGAAGAGTTTGCTGCCTGTGCTGTTTGAATTCTGATTCCCACGCCAGTGCTGGAGGGGTGGGGAGGCACAGCTGAAAGTGTTGAAGAGATGGCATTCATGGGACAACCTTTAACTAATAAAATATGACAACTGGCACTTTTTTTTTCACTTTCTTTCCCTGACCTGAGACTGATTTAAGGCACAGTCTATAGCCTCTGTGCATTTGTATCTTAAAACCAGGTAATTATTGGCACACATTACAAAGCTCTGTCCAGCTCAATGACATGCCCCTTTGTATTTTCTATCCCTCCTTTACTGCCACTCCCTCTCCCTTCTTATTCCTGATCCTATGATTGCACAGCAATTAAGTATTAACATGTAAGATTGTGCCTCTGGCTCTGTTTCCTAAGGACCCCAGGCCAAGAGAGATAAACAAGTATTACTATATATTTTAGGTTAAAAATATCTTTCTTATTTTGCCATGTGCTCTTTATCTCATATGTTAATAATTATAGTTATTATCTCTCAAACACTGTTAACTCAAATACTCCTCTTTTTGGTCACACTCACAGGCCAAAAACAAATCCTTTCCTTCTTCTTTCCTTCTCCCTCCTCCTTTCCTTCCTCCTTTCCTTCCTTCCTTCCTCTTTCTTTTATTTAATACATTACATAAAATTACATTTTAGCAATAACAAAATACCAAGGCCAAGAAATGAAATATTGTCAGCCTTCCAGAAGCCACACACCTCATTTGATGAAAGTCTGCTCTCAATCCCCCAGACCTAAATGTTATTCTACTTTTAGTCACTAGTTTAGCAAAGTTTTAAAGTAATATCAGTAGTAAGAAATGAAACTGGAACTCTCCTTTTTGACACCCAGATGGAGAGGTTCTCTCTACCTAACACCGAACACCCAAGTAAAACCTGAAGTTTATTATGATTATGTGCACAACTTATGACCAAAAGTTTGACAAGATAATCCATCTTCTTATGCTAGGGAACAGCAAAATCTTCAACCACCACAGTAACAAGAAAAAGAATGTCAAATGTACCTTGCATTACTCAGGGTTCCTTCAATGATTTGTTTCACCTTAAGGACATACAGCATGATTAAGAGAAGAATTTGGAAACAAAGGATAACACGGGCCAAAAGTAGACCAAAGATTGAGAGTTTCATCCCTGAATCTGCAATTAGCTCACCACTACTCTAAGGAAGTGCTTACTTTTTCTCTTTATCAGCAAAATAATATGTCTACAACACCATCAACAAACCCAACCACGAAGGCAGACAGACAGGTATTGATTTGCTTTCCCGAGGAGCAGGAGCTTCAGTGAATCAGACTTATGGACAACTGTTCTTTAAACACTTCATAGTTTTTTACAGCTAAACTGTGAAACTCAGATTTCCTCTTTCTCTCCAGCCTTGGTGGTTTGCATGTGAAGTGTGTGGAAATTTTCGTCTATCAAGGAGCAAGTTTGTTTTTCTTTTTTTCTTTTGTGAAAATAATAGGAGGGGAAATGATTCACGTCATAGTGTGAAACAAATATTTTTGAAATTGTTTTCTAATTATCCTCCTCAACCCCTCTCTATTTATTCCCATTCTGTGAAAGATACACACACACACACACACACACACACACATCTCCTCACACCTTTTTTAACCAACATTCTGAAACAGAGGTACACCTGTATCAAGTTTCTTGACTATTTATTTATACACAAATGGAATCTTCTTATACATATTATTCCAAAAATTATTTTTACCAGTTTTATATATATCATAGATACAACTCCAGATCAATAAACAAAGGAGAGATTCTTATTAATAGCTGAATAACATATCATAGTATGGATGTAATACAGTTTAATCATTTCCCTATTGAAGTTCATTCAGGTTACTTTCAGATTTTTGCTTCTACAAATAATATATCAATTTCGTTTGAACTGAAGTTTTAATTTCCATAAGATAGATTTCAAAAAAAATGGCACTTCTAAGTAAAAAAAAAAAAAGTACCTGTATTATTTATATTCATTTTTAGATATACAGCCTAGTTTTGTTAAATGTTATAATAATTTATAGTTCTAATAGGAAGGAATGAGTGTACATTCTCTCATTGGCTATTGTTTCTCTTTAATTTTTACTAATTTAATATATGGAAAGTTATATCTCATGGCTGCTTCAATTTGCACTTTCTTAATACACATGAAACTGAATATCTTCTATTGTTTATTCTATATTTTTTATTGGTTTGTTTAGCCTTTCATTTCTTGAGTTTTATGTTTGGTACCAATTTGTGGGAGATCCTTAAAGGATATTAACCCTTTATCTGGAATGTGGTTAATATCCCTCAAAATTCCCACAAATCTCCGTATGTCATCTAATTTTTTTCTCAGTCTATGGTTTCCTTTTACCTTTGTTTATGATGTCTTTTGCCATATTAGTTTTTACATTTTATATAATTGGTGTGGTGGCAACCATTTGCTCACCAAAATCCATTCTTTCTTCTTTGACACATAGCTAGACTGCACTTCCCTGTTCTTTGCAGTTAGGTGAGGCTTGAGACTAGCTCTCACCTGTGTAATGTCAGAAGGAACAGTGTGTACCTCTTTCCAGATTTAGGCCTTAAAAAATAGACATGCCCCTTCCATGCTCCCTTTCTCTTTCTACCAGCTGGAACCCGGACATGACAGCCCAGTTTTGACCATGGAGAGGATAATACCATAAGAGATGACAAAGCCACATGTATGGTCAGGGTCCAATCAGGAGACAGACATCAGGAGGAAGATTAATATGAATAATTATTAAACTCATCTAAACGAGTGACTATAAAATGTAAGAAAACACTACATGTGACCCTAGAGCTGAAGGGGGCATCTAAGGAAGACCAAACTTAGAACAGGGCCCCTTCCCTAAGGCTGGCGTTCAGCCCACTAAATAGCAGAGAATTTTGCTTTTTGCCCAATCTGGAGCTGGTTTACAATCACTGGAAAAGCAGGAAGCAAACTGTCCGGAGTGCAGAGGGGTGCGAGCAATCATTAGCTGGTGGCCTGATGGCATCGGCACACAGAGCAGGTGAAGGCCTGGGGCACAGGCCTACAAAGGGAGTTGTGGCAGCCGTGCAGGCAAGAGGACTTCGGAAGCTGGTGTCTTTGTGAAGTGGGCCTCAGGAAACTTATCATCAGGCCAAGCTGAAGCTGAAAAGTTGCCAAGAGACCTCATGTTCTGGGTGCATATTTGGGGCAGAACTCTACTAAATGTCCTCATGCCCATGCTGCTGACCCATCATGCAGCCACCAGGAACAGCAGGAGAAGCCCCTTCCTCCAGCAATGGCCCTCCAGCTCCCTCTACTGAAAAGCTTAACACCTTGCACACTATAAAGGAAAGATGCTTAAAGAAATTCCGTTCACTATTACAGAGCATGTATTGAAAGTGAATGTGAGTTTATAGGCAGTAAACTGATAAACGTAAGAAGAGCTGAGTCCCTAAATGACCAGAGGGTCCACCACCACCTGCAACGCTTACCTCAGAAACGTTACACGAGAGAGAAATAAACTGTCATATTCTTTCAGCCACTTGCAGGGAGAGGCTCTTGGCAACAGCAGCTTGATTTTATCCTAATACAGTTGTCAAATGTCAGTCTTTCCTCTCATGGCTCCTGGAGTTCCTGCCTTGCTTTGCAAGGTCCTCTAACCTTGATTTAAAAATATATAGAGGGTAACTATCCAGTTACGAAAAGACTAGTCAAAAGATAACAAATATTGCCACCTTGGCTATGGCTAGTTGCCATCTACTTCCTGATACAGACAAGTAAAACAGGGGAAAAGACAAGGAATATGAGCCATGAACATGAACAACTCTAGCTCCTTTGAGTAGTTTTGTGAATACGTTCAAAAATACAGACTTAAAGCAGCTGCAGAAAGAGATTTAATATAAAATGATCACAATAATTAGTTCTAGCAGATTGAACGTCTTCACCATGCTATACAAACATTTGTTAATTAAGCAAGAGGCTTAAACAGCTAGGAACATGGAAGATATGGTTCAGTATAGTTCTACAGTGTCTTCTTCCAGAAATAATCCCTCTGGGCTACAACTCAGGTCTAACATTAAGCTGGTCCTGTGTGCACATAAAGCTGACTTCATTTTAAAACTAAGTCTCCTGAGCCTTTTATTCCCTTCCCTTTTTCCTCCAGTGGGCTCTAGAATGTACACAGAGGCTTATGGTTAGTCAGGAACTACCATTAATCCTTCCTTCACCATTTAGCCTTTCTTCCCAGGGCAAGGAACTCTCAATGTTATCTATCTTTTAACTCAGCCTGATGCCAGAGCCCCTGGTATCTGGTCCTTTTGTTTCCCTCCATCATCCCTGCATTCCTGTCAGAGGAGAACACAGGTCTTTTTCTAGGGAGATATGACAGGTAGTCTGGGGAAATGAACTGTGTGGGATCCATTTTCGTCCTGCTGCCGTCCAAGGCTGCACCTCTGTAAGTAAATTCTCCATTAAAACTCTTTAAACCAATAAGCTGGACTTGTCTGCATCATTCTTTGGCCTCTCAGATCCTTTGGCATTTGGGGGTCACTTTGCATACACAGCCTTTTTATGAAACATCCTGTCATGTGAAAAGCTAACTATATCCTCTCCATGTATTCTCCATCATCCTCTTTTCCTCTAGCATCATTTTCTTTTTTGTGAGAAGGGAGCATGGCCTTATAGATAAAGTCAGTCAATCAACATTTATGGCTGTGCTGTGTATGCACATTGTATTAGCTTGCCACTGTGGGAACATACAAAGGAAAAAGAGACCCCTCCCCACTCCAGATCCAAAGGCACTACAGGCAATCAGGAAATCTGAACCAAACATGAAATAGGCATGCCACAGGAACGTATCACTGATTGAAGCATCAGTTGTAAAAGTGCCCACCCGCTGAAAGAACAATGAAGAGATACAGGATGAAGACAGTTTTCATCTCCTCTTTCCTGTTCATGGCAGAAGAAATCAGACTACTGTGTGGAGAAATATTGGCTGACTAACTGGAGTCACCGGAAGACAAGGCAAGTAGTGATAAACGTCATTGTTGGTGCTGGTGCTTTCTGAATTTCATACATTTGTTACATTTCAGCCACTTGTTCTAAACAAAAGCGTAAAATCCACTAGCAAACATTACCTTTTTCCCTATTGTTTTGTTGTATTCTGGAACCCCGTTCTGGAAATTCAGGCTTAAATTGGAGGGGGGGGCGGGTAACAGAAAACAAAATCATCTATTTTTTTTTTACATTTTTAAAATTTTATTTATTTAAATTAACTTCAAGTATATAGTTCATAAAACGATCCTCCCAAATTTCTCCCTCCCTCCCCTGACCCTCCACCTCGCCATCATATTAATGCTGACTGCATTCCCTCTGCCGTGTTCCTCCTCCCAGTAAAATCACCTATTATTTTCCCAACATTTTAATCACACTGTCACATCTTTGTGCCTTACTCCCTGGAGGGATTCCCTAAGTCTCTGACCCTACCTGCCTAGTGAATTCCTATTATATCATCCTTCAGGACTCAGTTCAAATAAAACCCTTTTTGTAGGGTCTTTTCTGAGTTCCTCTAGATAGAAGTAATTCTTGCAGCATGAGTGTTTTCCTGGAAGTTTGGACATATCATTTACTATGTGTTTTCACTGCCTGCTAAACTGTGCCAGGGATTTAGTGTGAGAGATAAATATATATGTATATAATATATATGTATACACATACATATACATATATATACACAAAAATATATATGTGCATATATATGTATAACATTTACATGTTTTTACATATATACATATATTTTTATATTTTACATATGTAAATATATATACATATGTATATTTCTACTGCATGACATTTGTATGTGACCAACGAAAGTTTATTAAATGAATCAATATTTCATTTTTGCTATAAATTCTAATGTCAGGACCTCAATTCCTAAAATATTTTACTAAGAGATTAATAACGTCCAGTAAAACAGTATGTTGTTTGTATTTAGAGCCACGTCAACAGCCCCTCTGCAGTCTGCTCAGCGTCTCTTGACTGTGGTGGGTTATGTCCTGGAGGTACGCTGCCCTCTGCTGGTGTCCTCTTAAACAAGCGTAAATGTGGTACCTACAGTGCGGGGGCTGGCCTTTGTTTAAATGGTGGTTCTAATCCCCTTGACATGCTCACAGCAGATAACCATATGCTCACAAGCTATGTACAGAAGGCCAGGAGTGCAGAATGTTCACTTTCATTTTACAGTCTGGGAAAGACAGGCAGGATACCAAACAGGAAATAAAGACTGGGAAATTTCTTCATAAGGTGTTCTATAAGGGGTCCTAAGTTGCCTTAAATATTATAATATTTTTTTATTATGTTCATAATTTTAAGTAGCTTTATGCCAATCTTGCCAGCACCACATACTGTACCAAAGAAATACAAAATGTAAATGCCACCATAGTTCTATGATCCCAGGGAAAGTGAAGAGCCTCAAGTAACTGGTGGTCCCAATCTTTGATTCTATAAAATTATAAAATAAATGTATACTTAGTGATTTCAAAATGTATTAATAATGCATTAACATGCATTAACAGTGTGGGCACGGGTACAGGTATGTGTACCCATACATATATCTACATAGATATATATAGATACATGTATATGGTGTGTTTCTAATTTTGCACACATTTTATATGCATAGATTTGTAGAAGGAAGGGTCAGGAATAATATATCAAAATGCTAATAACTGTAATCACTGGATAGCAAAAATTTTAGCTGCTCTTAATTTAATTTTTTACCTATTTTTTCCTACTCTTTCTGAAATAATCATGAATTCCTAGAGTAATGAAAAAATGAAGACAAAAAAAAGACTCATAGATAATATCACCAGCAGAAACATTAACAGATAAAACCTGAAGTCAAAATTAAAACTATCATGCCTACTACAAGTTAAAGAGGCACCTGCTAATGTAAATATCACTAAAAGAAACAGAAAGAAATGTGCTGAACCCCAGAAGCCTGTCCTCTTGGGGAGCAGACACTGAGGCTTGGTTTAGCCCCATTTATGTGGTGATTAATCATTAAGCCAGTCTGTTCTTCATTAAGAAGCCAATAGAGTCAGGCCCACGGTTGCTCCAGAAATATGGTTTGCTGAAAACTGTTTGAGTTATTCTAAAAGAGAACCAAACTTAGGCACTTGAATACCCTACAAGCACTCAAGAAAGGGAGGAAATGGCTTGAACACTTGGCAAAGAAAGCTCAGCAATTTTCTTTTTAATTATTGAGATAAGAAAGTGAGTTTGGTTTCATTTAGCTGTTCAAATAGAAATCTATTTAAATATTTAAACAGAAAAGCCTCCTGGTCTACCATCCTGCCCTCCTGTAACAGCTATGGCCTTTCCACACAGATAAATTTTATAGTGGATTTGGTTTGAGAAACTTCTATTTTATGGGTTAGAAATTGATTTCAAGAGCCTTCAGCAGAGTAAAACACACACAATTGTGTATTTGCTTTAGGGGTAAGTCTACACTCCCTTGCAGTACAAACTAAATCTCCTGCTGGTAAACACAAGGATGTTTGGCGTTTGAATTGCTTCTCTTTTAGAGATGTGGTCCTGATAATCTCTTTCACAAACCATTAAGAACCCAAACCCTCCCTAAATGCCTCGCCCTTACTTCCTAGACATCATCCTGCACTGTTTTCCTCCATTCTACTTGGGCAAATAAAATTCAACATCAAAGTGATAAATATTTGTATGTGCCTACTTGCCGTCTCCAGTGACAATTTACCCTCCCAGATAGGTCTCCATAACCACGCAAATCTTGCTGCTGTCTTCCATAACCAAGCCCTTTCCAGAATTTAAAGATTTTCTTAAATTATATACCTGTCAAGAAGCAATCCCTAAAAAGAGGGAAAGGGAGCCTGTCACAGATATAACCCATCAGTCCTTTTATGCTTCCAAGGTTTGACTCTGTCTAGATTGCCCAGCCCATTTTTTCATCCAGCAAAATCTTTTGACCTTGAAGGTCTTGCTAGACTGTCAATACCTCTGTCTCCCCTAAAAATGTAAGTTTCAGTCATTCTCCGATAATTTTTCCCAATTACCTTGTACCTACTTTTGGCAGAGATCTAGCATTGTATTTCGATTTATTGTTTACATGTCTGTCTCCCACCTTTAGACAGTGAGTTCCCGAGGAAACAGGTCGTCTCTCTCTCATGCTGAATGAATGTGTAAATGATTATAACGACCCCTACAGAACCCAATTGCCTGTATACTTTTACATATACAACAGAGAGATTAAAAGATCCAAAAAGACAGTTTGAGAGCTTTATCTTGACTCTTTTTACAATATGTGATAAAACAGAATTGAACACATTCTATGTCAATTAATACTTAACAGAATGGCATTTATTAATATTTCTGTAGAGGGTAGTGTGAAAGTAGCAATTTTCACTTCAGAGTTTCTCATGGGGAAAATCAGCTTTTCAAGAAAGAAAGTAAATTTTCCTAGCAGTTCAAACTTCCCTTCACCAAATTCAGTTAAACCAACACAGCCAGCCAAGAACTGTTTCACATTTTGTCACCACAAAGAATGTGAATTTTTTCCTGCTAGGTTGGTGTGAACTTTCCCACATTGCTTTATTCCGCTGTGTGCGTGCCATAGGCGGCTGAGAAAAGAAATCTCAGATATCATTGCTGGTTCAACAATAGAGACCCTGTAAATAATTATGCTCCCAATTAATTTAGCCTTTTATTTTCTTTAATCATATCTCTTCCTTGAGGAACTTGTACCTCCAACATTATGAATTGTACTTTTCCCTTAAACTCTTTCCTGTTATTATTCTTAAACAATCTACACATAAATTTCTTCCTCTAACCTTTGAAATGAATCCCTTTGTTAGTTACGTTCAATTCTGTCTACTTCCTGTTAGCCAATAAACAAGTTGAGAAAGATAAAGTCACTCTCTCAAGTTCACTGTAGCACAAAATGCATTCCACAAGCTAGCACAAAACCATCTACAAACCAAGGGAAACTCTCAGGATGATAATTGAGCAAAGATCCAGGCTGTCAATAATCTGTTACTTGATTTGTTCACCTGTGAAGTCATAGGTTTGGTATATTGACATGCAAAGCGAAAGTCATTGTTCTCATAATTTAGTTAAGAGGGGGAAAGGTTAATCTCTATTACCTGAGAATTTCAGATGAACATGGGTCATACTGAACAGTACAAGTAGAAATGTCAGATTGAATGTCACTGCAACAACTAATGCCCATCTCTAAGAGGCAAAAGAGTGTACTTTGCCTGTATTGACACTTCTGTTTTCAACTCACAGGTCTGTTTATCTGATTCAGCTCTAAAAATCTATGGCTAATTTCATCCCTCTGTCAGTTTGTACATCCTCAGTGTTGATAAACTTAGCAAAATGATCATTTATGTTTGTGTGAACTGTAGTTCCCAAGGCTAAGAGTTAACATTAAATATCCTCCCGATGTTCTAAGAACTCCTAATATAAGAAGTGGTTCCCAAAATCAATCTTGGTTTGCTGATTGGAAAGCAACTTGAATGGACATATGACTTTATCTATGATAGACACAAAACAAAGCTTTTGATGGTGTCAAAATAGAAAAGATGGTTGGATATGAAAATGTCTTTTTATTTTCTAAGCTACATGCATAACAGATTGGCTTTCACTCTGCATATATGGGCGAATCCACCTGTGCATCTGTGGCAACCAACTAGACACTATAGTTCCAATTTAGGATCATTATATAAAGTTGGAGTTTTTTTCCAAAGCTGTGTGGAGTTGTAAATGGAACAAAAATACTGAAGTGAAAGAGAAATCCAAATAGCCTACGCTCTGAATTTAGAAACAGAAAAAACAGATGTTCTAAGACATTAAACATGATGGAGAGGATATCATTAATCTTGTTTTTATACTTATTTCCCCCTTGGAAAATTTCTTCATAAAGAAAGATTTACCTGGAGACAGTCCAGTCCCTGTTGTGTTATTAAAAATTCAGGAGGCTTATAGAGAGAGAGACTATGTAACAGAATATTCGGTGACAATATTTGGTAGGTGACAATATTTGGGGTCTAACACTCATATTAAGATTCGAAACACTTTGATTTATCATAAATTAAATATATGGTTTATCGAATTAGCAAAGTGTTTACTTTTAATAATGCTTGAAGCTAATACTGCAGCTACTGTAGTTATGAATAATTTAAAATTAAATTTACATATTTAATCATTTCTGTCAAAAAAAATAATGAAATGCAATGTTAGGTTGACTGTTTCTCTGATTTCCATGTAAATTACCAGTGTTAGTAAATTTGCTTGTCACTTAATACAGTTGAGAATTTATTTAATTACTAAATATTTCTATTTTTTTTATAGATCTCATAAGCTTTTCTGGAGGAAAAACCTTGTAAAGATCTAATACCTAATTCCCTTTGAAATATCACAGTAGAGGTTACTTTTTTACATCTAATAAAACCATTGATCTGCTGATTACTTAAACAAAAATAAAGCCTCCCATCTAACTATATTATTTCAAATGCTTATTTTCTTTATTTTTATTGATAATGACATCATCTTAGAAGCTGAATACATTTTCCTTTGTTTTTTCCCTCTGTCTATTTGGCATGTTTGTTTTAGGTGAGATACCATTTATTTTAGTTGAGATTCCTGTTCTCTAAAGGAAATGGGCCAGTGGGAGGTGAGAAGGGAATAACAGAACTGTCCAGGACAATTGTGGAACTCGAGATGACAAAACAGCAGGTGGTCAATTATCTTTGTGAGCGCAGAGGAGAAAACCTGTGCCCCAAAGAAGACAAGCCCAGAGGCTGTCAGTAAGCCAAGCTCTCTCAAGACCTCTGTGCCAAGGAGGAAATCTTCACAGATATCAAGGTGAGCCGAAGGCCACACTGGACCAGACTATTATGGCGCATGGGCCACATCCTGTCACCACACTTTTCTTCTCACTCTTTACAAGAAGTGCCACCAGAATGTTCACTGATTCACTCATTCATTCATTCATTCATTCAGCACGTACATTTTGAGAATAAAGTATGTGCAAGGCCAGCCCAGGCACATACCTGGGCTGGAACACCTTATTAAATCAGCAGTCAGCACATGCTCAGACCCCAACCATCCTAAGATAGCATAGATTTCTCAAAGTGTCGACATCAGACAAAAAATCCCACAAAAACCATTTAGAATCAAAAGACAAAGTTGAAGCTGTATAGGTTGAATTTCTTATTAGACATGCTGCCTGAGTCTCTTTAGACTGGCAATTTATGCTTCATTAGGGTAAACTTCCTTTGATGCCTTTCAAAATCTTGGTGTGTAGATCAAGACTTACATTTTATGGCTAATTACACAAATATACACATATCTCCTTATAATGTGTACAAAATTATTCTCCTGACCTAGATAGTTTAAAACCCTTTGTCCTTAAATTCCCCTATGGTTCATTGGAAATGCTAAAGTCAGTGTCCCTAAGGGTAGCAGAAAGCCAAGGGGAGGGGCAAGAATAGACGCAGGTGAGAACATTCAAAATGACAGTAGACCTCATTAATTTTTCCTATACCTGACTCTGCACTATGTGTTGGTGCTATAAAGATAGACATGACTACAAGAAAAATAAATAATCACGAGTTTAACTCCTGTCTCAAGCTGCTCATGCTCTCTGAGAGCAGGTAGACATGTGAACAATTACCAGGCGATAGAATGGGTATGTAAGAGACATGTGAACAGAATAGTGTAGAACAGAACATGACAAAATTCATCTAGAAGCAGAAGAAAAGGAATCAGAGAGAGTTTTACCTCCTTCGGTGACAACTGAGCCAAATCTGATCAGACAGGTGAAAGCTTTCTAGGTGAATGAGGACCCTCAAAGCAATGAGATAGTACAATGCATTTGGAGGACTAGATGTGGCTAGAACAAAGTTGTGGCAGGAGAGAACAGGCTGAAGAAGTAAGCAAAGGTCAGACCACAAAGAGCTTTGAATTCATTAATAAAGATAAATTTGAATTTCAGTCTGCAGAATTATATGATCAGTTTGGGTATGGAGCTAGAATATGAAATCAGAGTCTTTGATTTATGGGTTGAATTTAAAAGTCGGAGATACTATACAGATAGAGCGTGTGAGTCAGAAGAGAAGCTGAGGAACTAACCATTTTGAGCACCATCACTTAAGAAGCAGAGGAGAAAGGAGTCCACAGAGGAGTTTTTAAAAGAGCAGTCAGAGGAAAATCAAAGGTGAGAAAGAACACACAAAAAGAAATTTTGAGAAGGCTGTCTCTATGCAGCAAAGAGATGAAGATAAAGAATAAGGGTTTGATGGATTCAGCAAACAGACGATCTCTGGTAGTCAGATAGCAGGAGGCTGTGGGATAAATGCAAGATAAAGACATGAAGAAAACATGGCCATGCTTCATGAAGAACATAAGGCTAAAGGAGAATACAGGTTATGAGGTTTATTTTAAGATTAACAAAACTAAAACATAGCATTAGAGGAAATGGAAGAGGTTCGAAACACAAGAGACTTAAAAGAGATCATTTTAGCATTGGAGTGCCAAAGGCAAGAGCAGACAGGATCCACAATGTCAGTAGAGGAACTAATCTTGGACTCTGAGAAAAAGGGTAGAAGAGAAATATGGGTGCAGATGAAGACTCTTCTGAAAAATCAGTGGTAGATGTTAAGGGTGTTCACATACCCCAGCTCCGTTGAGGAGAAAGGTTTTAGAGTAGGAAGTGAGAGCAAAGTCAGAAAAGCTGGGACAACCTGGCATAGAGAGTAGGAAAGGGAGCTGAACACAGGTACCTAAAAGGATCACTTTGTAGTTTATAGATCTGCTTAGGGTTGGAGATCCTAATTTTTTATAATGACATCTATCCACAATGTTCTGGGCTTCTATTGAGGTTCGGTAGCCCAAGAATAAAATCAGAGAAGACTCTCTGTCAGGTTGGTCCAGGGCTGGACAGTGCATAGCATAAGGGCAAGAGTTAAAGGCACTGGCCATAGAAGTTTTAAAAATGCTGGTGAAAGCGGGAAGAAAATTAATCCAGCAGAGGTATGTTACTCGGAAGGCAAAGAGAAATATCAAGGGACTGGAAGTCTTCATAAATTCAAGAACCACAGACAATGGAACTGAGATAAAGGAACTCCATGCTAGGATATTGATTGTAAGTTTCCCAGGACTTTATTATATGCCAGGCATAACAACCTCATAACAGCCTTCTGAGCTAAGAACTATTATTATTATGATCATCCTCATTTTACAGTTGAGGAAACTGAAATACAGAAAGATTAAGTGACTCACCATAGTTACACAGCTATTCTAGAAGGAGCAGGAATCCAAACCTAGGTGGTCTGACTCCAGAATCCTTATCCTCAATATTGGAGTCTACTGTTTCTCTTAGAATGATAGCAGTTGCCTCTAGGATCCATGGGTGGCATGGCTCAAATCAGGAGATATTTTTTGTGGAAAGGGTGGAAAATGAATGATCATCTAAAATGCTAAATATCCTCCCTAATATCAGCAGCATCAATTAATGCATATATTGAGCTTCCACTATGTGCCAGTTTGTGCTATTTTAAAACAATTGATCCTAGTACAGCAGCTGTAGAGCCAGGATTTCATTTCTTCCAAGTCTTTTCTCTGAAACTTGAACAAAGGGTTTTTGTTATAAAAACAAAACTAAAACAATGTCCTGGTATTCAGCCTGGTGGGTAGTGGAATTTTAAGTTAAATGGTTCTATAAAAATCCACAGCTTAGTAGCCAAATATATTCATCTGAGAAATAACTGAACAACTCACAGTAGGTCCAATTGGTACTGCACACACAGATATGAGCAGCTGGTAATAGTTCACTTTGCAGCCTACCCATGACAAAACTGAGCCGTTTCACCTGACACCAGTCACCCTGGTCAACCTAGAATTATTCATATTTTAATATTGTAGAACATCCTAAGAAAAAGGTCTAAAGAAGAAGTCAGACTCATTTTTTTCAACCAAATTTGAAACATCTCCTAAGAAGGCTGTGGCTACATGGAAGAGCTATTCTTCACTTATGCAACGATACCATGTTGCCTTTCTCCATCCATTTTTCAACATTTACTGAAAATTATACCAGGAATTGTGACTTGAATGGCAGCATTGAATAAATTTTCTAGTATCCGAGTAATTGATGGAAGTAGAATGTCAATATAATGCCATAACATACTTTATTCAATATTTGTGCCAATAAACTTCAGAATGAACTACAACATACCATAATTTTTCTGTGTTAATAGAGGATGGTATTACCTGTGTTTAAATTTTATAGCCTCCTTTTAACAAGTCTCAATTTTATCAGTCTTCCACAAAAAATCTTTATAGGAAATATCTTGTCTCTTCACACCGTCCATCAAGGAATAACAAGGCCAAAATGTAGCAGCATTAGGCTAAGAAACCAGAGGTAAGAATTACAGTCCTCTACAATGTGAGTTTTCAAGACTTACTAATAAACCATAAGAAAATGCAACACTGTTATTGTAATAGAGATCTCTGGAAGGAAGGATAGCCTAGAGAATAGAGACTTCAGTTTGAATTCCTGCTACCACTAACTGGATGTTTGTCTTTGAGTACATGACATAATTTCTCTGAGCCTGTTTTCTTACTAATAAAATAATAACTTCTTCCTATGATGTTTGTAAGAACTATATGCATTATAGCATTTAGCATAGAGCCTCATTTAGCAAGAGCTAAATAATATTTCTCTTTCTTTCCTTTTAATTTGACCTCCAAGCAGCTCTTGACCCAGCTGGTTCCTTTGCTGGTACTTCCTCCTGTACTTGGCTGTTAAATATAAGATTCCATTAGAGTTCATTACTAAGCCCTCTTCTTTCTTTATCTCTAGGCTCTCTCACTAGACAAACGCACCCTCTCCCAGGCCTCAAAGAATATCTACCTCTTAACGTGGAGGTCTCACGGACATCTCAAATCAATGTTTGAAACTGGATTTTTAGCTTGCCTCTAACCCCTATGCCAGCCATGACTTGCCCCTTCACCAAATTCCCTCACCCCAAAAAATTGCTTCACCATCTGGACGATAGCTCAAGCCAGCAGCCAGACCATTAGCTAATTCTTTCCCCAGTCTCCATACCTAGTTCATTACTGAGCCCTGTCAATCCTCTATCAAGATGATCCTCTGTAATTATGTACAGTGTCAGATGAGCACTAGATTTATTGGGGTGAGCACTTCATAAATTATATAAATGTCTAATTGCTAAGTTGTACACCTGAACCAATATGCATGCCACCTGTAATTAAAAAATAAGACATTATTTAAAAAAAAAAAAAAGATGGTCCTCATATTCCCTTTTAATTCAGTCTGGACTTCTTAGAAGTGATGTCCAAAAGAATCAGTAGATTCTGAAATCTCTAATAAAGTGTATTTGAAAGATTATTCTTAAATGAAGGTTTGATCATGACTAGAGAAATGGTTTAAAGACCGTTTTTTAGAACACTGGTTCTATAGGATGTTAGTGGATACATGACCAAATAAGTTTGGATAATTCTAGATCATCCAGAATTAACCAGGTTTTCACTATTGTAATTGGTTTAACTTTGGGACTTCTCAGAATTTTTAAATGGTCATTGGGAATTTATAAGAGGAGCATGAACCAGGTGTTATATATTCACCTCTTCTGGTTTATTTGGTCAATAGGGCTCAGAGTTACACTTCACTCCTTATCTGGGTCACCATCAGTTTCCCCAAGGACTGCTATTTGCTTCACATCTGATTATCACCAGGAACTCCTGAACTCCTGTCCCTCTTCATATAACATTCCTCTTCTTTATGGCATTGGCAGAGGGGTGAATATGATGTTTGTCACACATCCTTAATTATCCTTTATTTCCCACAAGAGCAGTAAACAAGGCTCCATAGAAATATCAAACATTCTTGGACTGAAATCAGCAACAGCAACATAAGACAGATGCCCCTCAACAACAACAATTTCACATCAAAATTTCACAAACAAAACTGCCTTTGTAGGAGCGGTGGGATTCAGCACCATATGTCAAAGGAACTGGGAGGAGTCTTGCCTACCCGTGCATCAGGTTATAAGGATACAGACCTCTGGCCTGGCTGTGGACACTGCAGTGGCCAGTGAACTGATTCCAGCCCCTCTCGGCCATGGTCAGGAGCCCATGGAGAAGACTGTCTTATACAATTATCCACAGATAAGAAAGTTTTTGAGGAAGTCAAGGTTTCCATCAAAGAAGTTATAGCACTCATATGAAACAAAATAAATAAATAAAAGTTTAGATGAATTGAAAAGAGATTTGGCACCAAAAGGACAAGCAACAAAAGTAAAAATAAATAAGTAAAACTACACCAAATTAAAAAGCTTCTGCACAGCAAAAGAAATGATCAGCAAAATAAAGATGACCTACAGAATGAGAGAAAATCTTTGCAAATCATCTATCTAATAAGGGGTTAATGTCCAAAATATATAAAGAACTCACACAACTCAATAGCAAAAAAACATTTGGACTAAAACACAGGCAGAGGATTTAAATAGATATTTTTCCAAAGAAGGTATACATGAAAAGACTCAACATCGCAAATCATCAGTGAAATGCAAATCAAAACCATAATGAGATATCACCTGTTAGAATGGTAGAAAAAGATTAACAGGTCAAATATATGGTGACAAAAGATTTGCTTTGGGTGATGAACACACAATGCAATATACAGATGATGTATTATAGAACTATACACTTGAAACCTATGTAATTTTATTAACTAATGTCACCTCGATAAATTTAACTTTAAAAAAAGACAAGAAACAAATGTTGATGAGGCTGTGAGAAATGGAAATCCTTGTGTACTATTACTACAAAAAAATAGTGTGCAAGCTGCTCAAAAAAACTAAAAATAGAACTACCATAGGAATCCCACTTCTGAGTATATATAGCCAAAGTAAATGAAATCACTATCACAAAGAGACATCGGTGCCCTCTATGTTCACTGTAGCATTATTCACAATAGCCAAGATTCAGATGGAGACAACCTAAGAGTCCATCAATTGATGACTGGATAAAGAAGGTAGATAAAGACAATGATACATACACAGCAGAATATCACTAGCATTGAGAAAGAAGGAAATCTTGCTTTTTGCAACAACATGGATGGATCTTGAGTACCTTATGCTAAGTGAAATCAGACAAAGAACGAAGAATATTGTATGTCTCATTTATATATGGAGTCTAAAAAAAAAGCCAACTCATAGAAATAGAGAGTAGAATGGTGGTTGCCAGGAGCTGGGGGGGGGGAAATGAGAGGCTGGTCAAACACACAAACTTGCAGTTCGAAGATGAGTAAGTTCTGGGGGTCTAATGAACAGTATGGCGATCATAATTAATAATTCTGTATTATATACTTGAAAGTTGTTAAAACAGATCTTAAATAATATTACCACACACCAAAAAAAAAAAATCATAATTATGTGAGGGGATTGAGACATTAATTAACCTCACTATGATAATCATTTTGCAATATATAAGTCTATCAAATAAATAAATAAGAAATATTAGACTTTTCCGAGGTCCTGGAGAGGTAGGAGCACTCCATGACAGCAATGCAAGCAACTTAGAGTACAATATTAGACATTAGTAAAATCCTCTGCCATGAATGTCTCATTGGCCGCCATTATCTATTTATTTCAGAGTCCTGACACATTGCCTAATCTCCTTCCTCCTCCTTGTGCCCCACCTTTCCTCTCTTCGCTATTCTTCCTGGCTTTTCTTCACTCTTAAACTGTGCAGCCTTTATTTTTTTAAACATATTAGATTAACTATTTCTTTGTTTCCTTTTCCCCATCCAATCATGCCAATCTACTACCAACTGCTTATCAAGCTATTTTTCTATACAAAGGACTTTGCTCCAAAAGAAGAACTCAGGATTTGGCTATTAGCTATGGAGCTAAAAGAATTTGGTATCTTATAGACAGAAATCAAGCTCCTCTTTTGGAAGGAAGTGTTTGTTTTGAAAACCTTGATTTTGGAACTCTTTACTTCAGAACATATTGCAAGATGTTTCATCGAATTCTTTTGAATCGTGAATTAAAAAAAAAAAAAAAGAACAGAAGCAAACTGGCATTTCACGGTAGGTGAATGTTGGGAAATGCCTGTAAGGAAAAGACCATCTACTTATATGATTTTCATGTGTCCTGGGGTCTCATACAGTTCCCTTACCTGTCGTTTGTGGACATAGGAGGTGCTTTAGCAATGATCAGATCAGTAGTTTGATAGCTCAAAATTGCCTACAGAATCTCATCCTGCCCCTATCCCCACTTTGTCTTCAGAAGCACACACACATCTCCCCAGGTCATTCCCCACCAAGGCTTTCTGGGAATCTGTTCAGTGGTGGCTTAAATTCCTATGTTAGAGCAGGTTGGCGTCTGTGATCCCAGAATCACTCAGCTCTGGGCTGCCTACCGTGCGCCACACCCAAAGTCTCCGTGCTCTGAGATATATTGCTGAGATCTCACTCAAGCCACGCCCACATGATTGTCCCACACTAGCCCACTGTGATTGTCCTTGGCTATGCTGTTACACTCTCAAAAGCACACATTCAACACTACATCTTCTGCTTCCTGTGTTCCCTGGTTCCTCCTGGTGCTCAGCTTCTCCTAAAGTTCTGGCATACCTCTCTCTTCTTGGTGTTGCTTGCTTTTAAAGGAGTCCCTAAACAGAACTGCCTTTCCCGTGCTAATATGACCCATTTAGCAGTTCATGCTCAAAATTTTCTCCTCCTTTGGAGGCACATGTGCTACCAGAATGACCAAAATCTTTGTCATTTCCTCAGGATGCTGTACATAGGGATATATCTTCTAGGCCAGATCCAGGCTGCTACCTGATTGTGTACATAAAGTTTTATCAAAGTACAATCACATGAATTCATTTTCATATCGTCTATGTTTGCTTTCTACTATAATATCAGAGTTGAATAGTTTGATACACAGAGACCTGATGGCCAACAAAGACTAAAATATTTATTTATGAACCTTTACAGTAAAAGTTTGTTAACCCTTCCTATAAATGAAAGACAGAACAGCATTATTCTTCTGTTGAGCCAACATAATTTGAGGAGGACCCTCTTTGTGCACACAGATCAGCAATCATGTCCACCAAAATAACAAGATGAAAGAATCAAAAATAAAACAGTATTCTAGCACATGCCTAGGACACTGTAGGCCACTCTGATTAAGAAATCTAAATAGAATGAAAACCTGCATGGGAATGATAAATCCCAAAATTAGGATCATGATAATCTCTGGGTGAAGGAAGAATGTGCTCAGAGAGTGGTAGAGAAGATTTCAACTGTATAACAGTGGTTTCTTGGGTTGAATGGTAAGTACAAAAAGCTTCATTCTTTTGCAAGTGCTGCATATCTTCCAGATCCACTCCCCTCTCTCCATCTCCTTTCTCCAATACATGAGAGACAGACCAAGTGGACAGTCTCAAAGGGCTCCTTTGCCTCCTGCCTTCTGACTGGGTCTGGCAAATAGGGAGCTCCAGCAGGACTCAGAGACAGAGAGTGAAGTCGGGGTATTTATTCTCCCAGCTTCCTGCAAACTGAATGTGACCTTGACCGAAAGCCACAGCTCACAGCAAGAGATCTCCACACAGCCCTCTCTGTCTCCTGTAACTGCTCCCTCCCCTAACCCCTTGCATTAGTTAAATGCCGCTGCACACCAGTGGCCCCAAAACTCAGCAGCATAATACGACATTTATTTTCTCACAGTTTCTGAGTGCCTCATCCTCAAGGTCTCTCAAAAGGCTGTAATCAAAGTGTCACCTGGAACTGTGGTTTCATCTGAAGGCTCAGCTGAAGAAGGATCCACTTCCAACTCCCTCGTATGGGGTCACAGATGCTGGTTTGAGGCATCTCTCAGTTTCTTGTCATGAAGGCCTCTCCACAGCAGCTCAAACCATGGCAGCTGACTTCTGTCAGTGCAAATGAGTGAGACAACAAGCAAGATAGAAACCATAGTCTTTTTGTAATCTAATCTCAGAAGTGATATCCCATTACTTTCAGTATGTTCTATTAGTAGCAAGTAACTGGATTCAGCCCACGCTCACAAGGAAAGGAATACACGAGGCATGAATATCATACTTACTAGGACTGGGATTTGTAGGGGCCCCCAAGCCTAGAGGCAATAACCAGCTATTACTAGCCACAGGGTTATTGAAGCAATCAGCCAGGTTTCCCTGAACTCTGGTAAATAGTCCCTTATTAAGCTCTCTTCAAATCCTTCATTTTTCCAGGATCCTGATTTATACATCATACTTAAAATTGTTTTGTATGTCTAAATATGTTATAAATATAAAAGCTGTACAGGAATGAGACCTTGATCATGATATGTGAGTAAAATAAACATGTACTTGTTTACCACAGCTTTGCCTACAAAACTTTACTAATATTTGGAATAATGAATTTGGAGATAATGAAGGGAAAAACTAATGAATTAAATGAAGTAGCTTTCCTGAATAATCAGAGAAAGGCATTGCCTAAAAATATAAATAAATTCAAAGAGAGATTATGAGATCAATCATAATGTTTAATCAGTTTTCATTTCTGAAATCTCCCAATCCTCCCACAAAAGTTCCTTAATTCCACTATTAGAACACAGGTTTAACTTTGTGGAGGGTTGCTGATTTATTGTCGAGTATGCTCCTCTAGTTTCTTTATCTTGTAATAATCCAGTTTTATAAAGCATGTGCTTTACAAAAATCACTTTAAATAATCTCATAAATTTGGAAGTTCACAGAACTCTAAACTTTCAACTTAACAGTCTTCAAAATCCTAATTTCATGTTAATTTCATGTTAATGATACTTCAAAACTGTCATTAACACCCATAATAAAATACAAGCAGAAAGCAGCTGCAAATTAAGCTTGGAAATGAGGGAATCAAAGACTAAAGTTCAGAAAGTTCCATGGCTACAAGAATAATAATGGAAAGGCTCGGCCTGAGACTTCATTCTTCCAAACAGCTCAGTGTAAAAGACAACAGTAAAAGTACTCGAGCGAGGCTTTGAATGAGCAGAAAATGGAGGCACGCAGTCAAAAAAAAAAAAGAGAAAATGAGGTTCAAATCAGACTTTTCAAGTAATTCTAATCCTTCCTTGGTCCTTACATGAGAAACAGAATTTGTTCTGATAGAACAGAGAAAGATAAGAAAAAACAAAATGGGGAACTAAAAAGAAAGATAAGCTAAAAGCAATAATGAAAATTAATCATAACATCTGGAAAAATTTAGACAACCTTTATGGGAGCAGAGATACAAATTCCACTGAGACTAATTATCGTATTTTCAACTTTGACTTTACATGAAGTCTGAATCTAGAGAGTAAAATAAATATTTACCTTTAATAAAATGACTTTTCGGTAATAATACATTGCTGTCTCAAAGACAGGTTGAAAAAATTTTCCATTAGCAATATTTTTGCTAGTACTCGACATTTTCATCAATCACTGCCATACTTACTAATCTGAAGTTTAGTACTAATGCTAAAATAATTTACATTTTTATTAAAATGCTTACTTTCCTAGAGAATTATTTTTATCCCAGCATTATCTGTTAGGCTCTAAAAAAGAAATGGGAAGCAAGACTTTACATGTTAGCTCGATACTTACAAATCTCAGGGTTCCCCCTCTTCCCTCCCTCTCTCCTCCACTCAAGTATAATCCTCCAAGCCAGAGTGGAGGCATCTCATTTCTGGAATGTCTAACCATTGGATTAGAGATACAGGCATAATAACCAAAGAATAAATTTAAAGTAGATGGCAGTTTTTATCTTTAGTCATCGGATGTTACAAATTTCCTAATTTTTTACTGAGCCATTAGAAACCAAAAGGTCAATCACTTTGGAAAAACATTGTTGTTTATGAAATATACCTTTTGATGATTTGAAAGGAAAAGTATATTTTTAAATCAAGAAAATTTTTCAAAATGAGTGTAATTTTATAATTTAAGAACTGACCTGATAATTTACACATAAAAAATTAATCTATGATATTAAATATCAAGTATAGAATCCAATTAACTTGATTTGCCCATCGCAATCATCTGAAAACATTTATTATGTTACTTAAATTCTTCCATATCTCATGAGCAACCATCTCAAAATATAATAAATGTCTGTGGCCATTTAAATAAAATTTCCTAAGGAAGCTCACACATTGGCAGTGATGACTCATCACTCTATGTTTATTGCAGGTTATAAGTGAATCGATATCATCAATATTAATAGATCACCTCAGACTATTATGTTGAAAGGGATTGTCTGATAATATTAATGTCATAACTATATCACTCACTCCATTTGTATTAACTCATTTTATGTATGCTTCATTACTTCCTTTTCCCCAATTACTCATTGAGAGAAGGCATCATCTACTTTATGTTATGAAAAAAAAAAGGTCTCAAATAAGTGAAAGTCAAAGATAAAATGGGAACAAAAACTCTCTGGTGCATGCAATGTTAACTTACACTTGATGAAGAAAAATGCGACACAATTTTTACCTGAAAAGAAATTTTGCCTTGAGTATAATATATTTGAATTATATAGAGGTTTTGTCTCTTAGAGTTCAGAGTTCCTCTCTATCTAGAGAGAACAAATGAACTACTAGAATAAAAATATGATATATTTGAAAGGAAATGCTAGTACATTTGATTTAATAAAAAAAATTATAAAATGATTTATCAGATCTTTTAGACAAAAAGTGACTTGTTTGATGAAATTAGATATCAAAAACAAATCATGCAATGGAATTCCATTATAACTACATGATTTTTAAAAATTACCCGCTCCTTCACTTAACAAATATTGGTTCACCAAATATTTATTGAGCCCTACCACACACAAGGCCCTTGGGAATATGTAGATAAATTGGACATTATCTCTGTCTTCATGATGCTTAAAGTCTATAGAAAAAAAGATGATAGATTCTGCAATATTGAGGGAAAAGCACTCTAAAAAAGGTACACATTTCAAGAGATTCTCTAATTACTGTTATAATGAAGTCGTTGTCTTAGTCCATTCAAGTTTCTGTAACAAACCACCACAGTTTATAAAAAAGGAAATTTATTGTTCACAATTCTGGAGGCTGGAAATCTGAGATCAAGATGCCAGCACAGTCAGGTGAGACCCTCTTCTGGGCTGCAGACTATTAGTTATATCCTCACATGGTGGAAGGGTCAAGGGAGATCTCTGGGTCTCTTTTATAAGAGCACTAATCTCATTCATGAGGACTCAACCTTCATGACCTAATCAACTCCCAAAGGTACCAACTACCAGTAATAGCATCTTTGGAGGTTAGAATTTCAACATATGAACTGGGAGGAGGACACAAACATTCAGACCATAGCAGGTGTGCTGCAGTCTTTTTTAACTTTTTCTTTAAACCTCTATTGAATAAGGATCTTATCTTGGAGGTGAGGAAAGGAAAGCAAAGCGTCAGTCTATGTTTTAAAAAGTTTCTCACTATATGCTATTAATAGCGCTTGTTTTGAGAATGAAAAAAAGACGTGTTGATGTTCTGATAACAGTGAACTGATGAGCAAGACCTAAAAAACATAAAGTTTGATAACCAAATTCTTTCTTTTTGAGCAATTAGCCCCTTCTTCTGTGGCTTAAGAAGAAATTAATAAATAAGAGAAAAGCCCATCCCATTCTACCCCACAGCTGAGATGTAATGACCTTGAGCTTAGAAGGACCAGTCAGGAGTTAACATGAGTTTTGCATGGAGTAGGGGTATGGGGAGCTCTATAAAGAAGTCTAAGTCCCTGTCACAGAGGCTTAAATCTCTCCCATTAAAATTATTTCTAATCCTCTCTCCTCTAACATCCCCTAAATTGGAATTTGGAGAGAGGGGAGTAAGAGATTACAGAGCAGAGTCTACCTCCTCTCAGATGCTCTTATCCTGCAGGGAAAAATGCTCTGGCAGCCCCTCAAAGTTTAGGAGTGAACGGGAGGTGGATCTCTTCCTACCACCAAGCCAACTAGTTGTTTTGCAACTTTGTCAAGTACCTAGTGGAGAGGGTGCTCAGTCTGGTTGAAACCTAAATGAGTTAAGTAAGCTCTTAGAAAAAAAAACTGAACCAGACACCATTCTGCAATAAACACTTACTACATTGCAATCGTGTTCTTCCTCTCTCTAGAATCCATGCTCTCAGAGGGTAGGTACCAAGTCTTTCACTATGATGTCCTCAGTTTTTGATACTGTATGTTTTCCTTATATGAGATGCTTCAGTACTCAGTGTCGATTGACTGAATGAGTGAAAGTTTCCCTGAGGAATTCATACTAAAGTCAACTATTGGCTTCTGGTTTCTTTATTTTTAAGCATAAGTATATAAAATGAATAAAATAAAGAGCAACTCCACTTTTTACAGCAGAAACGGGCAGGACAGAATCACTGCTAACCCAACTAGCCATGCTATCATGGAGTAATGTTGGGTTGCTGTGCACCTTTCCAGTGATAAGACCCATCTAGAATCTACCAGGTTGCAAATCCCATGAATGGCATAAACTTTCCATGAAGTTTAGTCAAAAAGTTGAGAAGTGGTGAACTTCTCTCTGCTATTGATGTGTTATATGCATAAGTTTATACACACTGTTCTAAGTTATTGCTTCTGGGCATATTCTGATGGGCTGACATAAAATCATTAGGACTACAACCAGAACACGGCCAACATGAAAATAATGAACTCCTACTTCAATTGTCTTAATTTTTTCACTTTTCCCCTGAGAACCACAGAGAGCTACAAAATTCCAGTGTTCTCACACTTTATTGCAAAGACGATCTGAACAGGGTGCCTTATTCTTTTTTGTATCTCTTCCTCTACCTTCTAACCTCAACCCCAACCCAGGGTCTAGGACAGTGTCCAGAACACAGTAAATTTCAAAAATGTTTGTCAAAAGATTGGCTTTTCTCTATAGCTTAATATGGGGTGAGGGGAGGAGGGATACATATTCTTAGAACTTCTTATACATTTGAAAACCTCAAGAGGCCATGCAATTTGAATTCAAATGGAGTCAATGCTGATAAGCCTCACTAAAAAAAAATAAACTTCTCATTATCTGAAAGAGATTGCTAGAGTCTGTTGCAAATTTATTTTTATTATTTTTATAGGGTTTCCTTACAATTTTAAATTTGTATAACTGTTTAAATCATTGAAATACAACTGCCCATTTACTCAGCAAAAATATTTACATGGTTATTTGTTTCTCCAATAGGACTAACTGGTTCACTGAACGCAGAATTGAATTCTTTTGATGGTATTTTAGTTCCTAAGTATATCTAAAAGGTGGAATTATCTGGCATTTCATTGGCATTTTATTGAATTCTTTGATTCTGTCTAGGCACATTATCAGTATCAAGGTTTTCTTGCTACACTATAGATATCATTCATATCCACCCAGATAAGAAATCAGGTTAACCACAGTTCACTTTTTTTTCCAAAGGTGATGTCTTTCAAACTTCAGAACAAGAAATCTATATCTTAGTTTATTATTCGGCATGTCTCTAGTTGTTTCAGTTCTCCATTCTACATTACAAGTGAATCATTTCTAATTTTCTCAAAAATAAAATTACTCAAGAAAAATTTTAGTGATAGCAAATATTGACCCAGCATGAAAACTGAAATAATTTAAAATTCATGACTTGATCTGTTCTTTCACCCATTCATTAGAAATAAAATAACTTCATGCCCTCCCAAATTCGATGCCAGTAAAATTGAGCTCCTTTATCATTCTTTTACACCAGACTCCTTTTTTCAAACAGTTATGCAAGACAGGAATAGTTTCTCAAAAAACACAATTCTATTAAATAATTATTTAATAACTGCGTAATTCACCCTCCCAAATTTTAGTTAATTTATTTGGTGAAACACAATGAATTTTTTTATGTTAAGTGGAATAATCAGAAATTTTCAACATAGCTTAAGCTTCTCTTATAGATGGCACTTTGAGCTCATATGTTATAAACATATGAGGTGGGAGGAGTCTTTAAAATATGTTGTTTAGCATAATGTTAAGTTCTAAATTTTTTTTAATTCAAATAATGTATGGATATGTTATCTAATGTATATATGCATGTATATATTAAATAGCTCTTTGATGTATATAGGAGCAATGATTATAACCCCACTTTATGATGGAAAAAGTAAAATACCAATGAGTTGTAAAAATTAATGTGAAATAAAAGCAATAGGGTCTGGATTTCTCAATTTCTAATCAAGCGTATTCCTTTTGATTATTAACTTTTAAAGATTCATATTCTAAATGATTTATGTTGATACATCTTTAAAACCAAAATTTGTCTCAGCTAGCATAGTTACTTGAAATCCTGAGATGTTAATAAGTTTCATTTGTTCACATTGGTTCAATTTCTTCGGAGATCAAGTTTAGAGAGCTATGTATTTAAATCATTTAAAAGCACAAATTGCTGCTGCTAACCAACACAGAGAAAGGATAAAATGCAGATATAGCAATTAGCAAAAATGATCAATACAGATTGGGAAATATTGAGTGTGAGACCCAGAGAAAAATAGTCAGGTAAAGTTATTCACTAGGCAGCTGTATTATAATTACCTGGTGCATGGTTCCTACCACATACCAGATAATTATGAGGCACTTAGAACACAAAAACAAATCCAAATAAGGAAACAAAGGAGCGGGTAGGTGGCAGTATCTGTCAGGGTCCAGTTAAGGCATGGAAACCACACTAGTTATTTTTAACAGAGAGATTTTACTATAGATAATTGCTAACTGTATATTGAACAGCTGAAAAGACAGAGAACTCTAAGGTATCACAAAGGTAACAACTATAGGAAGCCACTTCCGCCCCCAGAGTTGGAGAAACAAAGAAGTTGGAATTATTGAAATTTAGAAACCTGGAGGAGGCGCCTGGTTTACCTGGAATTCAGACCTCTGAAGAGGGGGCTGTTCTTGCCCAATGCTGGTGTCTCTGAGGGAGTTTGACGAGGCTTATCCAGCCATCGTTAGAGAAACTGCAAACTGGATTCGACTGATGCTGTAGGACTCAACTGCATTGTCAGGGTAAAGTGAGGCAGGGGTGACACTGACAAAATTAGGAAGCCCGCAAAGGACCCGACTGGAAAAAGCCAAGTTCCTTCTCCCTCTACTAGCTGTGCAGTTTCCCTGGCGCCCCCTGTTGGCAGAGGCCAAGATGGAGACTGACGACCAAGCAGAAATGGGGTTTACAGAGCACCAGCCTCAACACCATAGACGAAAGGGGTGAAGCTACGAGAGACAATAGCTCAATAACTGACACATGATTGGTTTATTCCAAATGAGAGGAAGAGAAATATTTTGATAGATAAAATTGAATTGAGTCATAGATGAATAATTAGGATGTGTCAAGCACGGTATTAAGCACTTTAAATCCATTAGCTCATTTAACGTAATCCTCCCAGCAACTCTTTGGCATAGATATTCCCCGTTTACAGATAAATAAACTGAGGTTCAGGAAGGTTAAGTGAATTGACCAAAGCTATATAGTTAGTAATTCCATTAGTCTAAATATTTCTTTTCCTTTACAACTTGAAACACTAGCTTTCAAACTGTGGTCTGTAGTACCCTCGAGCTCCAAGAGGTTTACCTGGGAGGCCACAGTGAGAATGGCAGTCAGATGCGGCTTAGCTCCCACTCATGCTTCAAGCTGCAGTAGCTCTACTTCTACCTTTTTCACAAATAAAGAGGATACAGAGGGAATGCTGGAAGCCATGTAAGATTTCACTTGGGGGAAAAGAATTTGATACTGAAAAGCTTAAAAACCTCTCCCTTAAAAACAGATGAGTGTCTTTTTTTACCTGATAGAGCTGCTCCTGAATAATTTCTGACTGCTTAGTTTACCATCACTTTCCTTCTATTCTAGTTTGACTCTCAGATTAAAGGCAAGAATTACTTTCTTCATATTCTACTGGGACAATCTAATTGCTCCTTTCCTAAATTGATGGCTCCTACTAAGAAAAGATGTTTTTAATGTACCCCAGAGAGGCAGACTCAATAGTGCTCTCGGCCCTCTGCATTCTCTCTACACACTCCAGACTGATGAGGCCCTGAAAGAAACTTCTCTCCTAGCAAGTTCCAAAATCTCCCAGCTGACATTTGACTTCTCCATTTTATAACCTGACTTCTTGCTAAGTCTCTGTGGCTTCTTCAAGAAGAGAAACTACTTTTTTCTCTAAACAGTCTAAAATCTCAATACATATGTAACAACTTTAACATGAGGCCCCACAAGGAAGTTTACTAAAACCCTGATCATTCTGCTCATCCCCAGCAAGCCAGAGAGTCAGACTACAGTGCTAAGAGAGCCTGGCGTAAGGTAGTGTGTCTTCATTTCACAGGAGAACTTTGTGTTACATCAAATCCAGGCATTAAATGAAGAGTTATTAATAAGTAGTTGTCTTTGACCTAGATTTTATAAATCTTTTCATTTATAAAAATTAGTTTCGTTTCAACTGAGTCTAGTGTTTTAGCCATATGTGAAAGCTACGTATGATGATCATTTGGGAATGAGGTGAGGTATAAAGATTATAAAATTTGAGTCATACAGGTAATTTATTACTTGGCAGAGGCCAAGTAATACTTTGTTCATCATAACCTTTGTCAAAAAATTTCTGCAAGTATATCAAAGAGCCACAATATGACATTGAGTAAGGATGCAAATTAATTTTAAGCCATGTGGAGACATTAAGAGTGAAAACGAACATACCATAGAGAATTAAGAACAATTAAAAACACTTATGGCTCTTTAATCTGTACAAAGAAAATTATAACATTTTATCTTCATAAAGCAACTAGTCTTCTTAATATTTAAATGTTCATGTAAGAATTAGAATACCTTAAGTCAAAGGAAAATAGTTCCTTAGAGTTCCTGCGTTTGGCTTTATCATTTCCAAAATACATTTCCTATTACTCATTTGAACTAGAGAACAACCCTATACTCAGGAGAGGATTTACAATGCCCAGAGATATTTGGTGATATGCCCAGTATCATACCAAAAGGTAAAGAGAGAAAATAACACCTAGGTCTTCTGACCTCCATTACATTCCACACAACATCCAGCAAGGTGGGTGGTCATTGCAATATATTAGCACCTGCACACTGGTGTGAACACATACTCATGTGTACACACACAGGCTCCATTATAGCTTACATCTGAAATAACCAGCAAAATTAAAATCATTCCAAAAAATAACATTTGGAACAGTTTTATTATATGAAACTATAAACTCATATAATTAAACTTATTGTTATATAGTTGACACTTGAACAATACAGGAGTTATGGGTACTGATTCCTGCACGGTCAAAAATCTGTGTGTAATCTTTGATTCCCCCCAAAACTTAACTGTTGATCAGAAGCCTTACTGATAATGTACATAGTAGATTAACACGTATTTTGTGTGTTATATGTATTATACGCTGTATTCTTATAATAAAGTAAGCGAAGAGAAAGAAAATATTATTAAGAAAATCACAAGGAAAATACATAAATGGTATTTATTGAAAAAAAATCCATATATAATTGGACCCATGTAGTTCAACCCTGTATTTTTCAAGGATCAACTGTTTGTGCATTTATCACATTCTGCCAGGTATTATTGTATTTTTATATATCTAAATTTCCCAATTAGACACAAACTCTTTGAGGGACAATACCTATATTAAATGTATTGCTTTCTCCTCAGAGAATTTAAAATACCTTACATACAGTTTAATATATGGGGTGAATTATAATTCAAGCACAACTATACCACAAATCTTTTAAGAACAAAACAAGTTTAACTGGCTATTCAAAGCAGTCAACAGAGGCAAAGCTTTTGTGTGAGGTAACCAAGAAAAGTTATGTCAGATCTAATGCTAAAATCTAGACAACATAAAATGAAATTTTTAGTTACTTTTCAAAGGCTTCTGTTTTACCTGTTACCTGTTTTAGATAGCTTTTGTTCTGATTGAATCTATAGTGAAAATAACAAATGTATATCCTGCTTATTTGACATATATGTACTGAGCCACTGCTAGATTCTTAACAAAATGCATTGTGTGAATGAATGAAGGATGTCATCATCAAGTAGCCCAGTGACACCAGGAAGACGCTGACCTGTGTGGCTCAGGGTCCACATGGAGCCAGATTACTAATTGCTCTTCCAGCTCCTTCCAGTCTCCCTACTGATCTGAAAAGTGGTCAAGTCACATGCCACACCACTTACATCCACATCAACCTACAAAAAAGAGCCATTGAGGCCATAGTAAATTGGTCTTAATTTTATAGCAAATCCCAGCTAGGACACATCAGTTTCACTCACCCAACAGCCATTGCAGAAAAGAAACACTCTCTTATTCTAGAAATCTCATTGTTAATTCCACTTCTTTCATTTTCCTAGTATGAGATCATAAGCATCTGAAACATCCACGGCCAGGCCAAAAATGAATGAATGAATGAATGAATGAATGAGCATTCTACCCAAAACCAAATATGGTGTATACAACATACGTCCCTGGACTTTAATAATATAAAATTTTTTCATGTTACATTCCTGGTTACATTCAAACCCGGTAGTTAACAGATTTTCACTAATTTGAAATTTCATTTAAAGATGAGAAAAAAGTAGCTTGACTTTATTTCTAAACATGTAGACATAAAAGCCATCTCTATTTTTTTAATTCCCTACTGCAGTTTCAAAAAGTTCTTTGATTCAATTTATCCTGGGCCTTCCCATTTTTTAACCTAATACTGAAGAATCACTGCAGTCTATGTGCCCTACATGAAACCATATCTAGTATTTCTCACAAGCTCTCCTCATAAAAAGTTTGCTGTGTTTTTAAGTAATATACTAGCAAAGAGATTAAGGAACTAACATAGTATCTGTAAATGAATCATCAGCAGGTTTCTTCAAATGAAAAATTTGGAATTGGAATCAAGTATCCAGTCTGGGCATGACAGCAACATGCTACCCAGGCATCTGGAGCACCTCAGAAAATGACTCAGTGGTGGGGCTGGAGTAGGGAGGTGGTTGGAAAACAGAGGATGGAGGAGGTAGCTTTCCAGTCTTTTCTGTTTCTTTTCAGTCCCGCGGCATTTATGCTCCTTGATGTGTTCCTGTCTCCTTATCGTAAGTTCCCCTGTGTTGTTTAATTCTCCTTCAGTTGACTTGTTATCTAAAATCCAGACCCGTAAGTAATCGTACATCTATACATTAAATTAATTACTCTGGTATTTTTATTTACACTTCTTTAGGTCTGCAGTTTATCTCCTCATCCAAAACATAATCTCTCTGAAAGCACGATCTATTCTTTATACTCATTGCACACACTTAGCACACACACAATATAGTAATACATTGAATAAGCTGATTTTAAATACTTTCTCACTAATTATGACTCTGCGTATGCTTTTTCTTTCTCTTCAAAAATGTTATTGTTTATAATTATGATCCATTGCATGACCTACATACAAATACATATGTTGTTTTTAGAGTGTTTTCTCAGTATTTGCAAACACCAGAAATTAACCTCCTGGCTCTGTTTTTTAACTTTTGGATGACAGATTGTGTTATGTGCTGTTCCTTACATTACTGCTGCAACAAGTCCATGTTAAAATGCAAACTAAGAAAACCAAAGAGCAGCTCTTGGGAAGATAGATGCACTGCCCAGAGGGGCAGCGAGATACCCTCCCCCAGGTAAAATTCATATAACCAGGTAAAAAAGAGTTCAACTAAGTGAATTTATTGCTAGAAAGTAGGCGGTTAGAAAGAAAAAGGTCTAGCTTTAGTGTTCTTCCACCTTTCTCGTTTGAAGCATCTTTCCAGCCTCTAACCATCACTTCTTCTCTCAGAATTGCTTTTCTGAGTTATCTGGGATGGACCCCTAACAGTTCTATTTGTGCTTTTTCACCCCCAGAGTAACTAGGAGCAGGTCTTTGCTTATTTATTTGAGGGTCTTCATATTCATACCTTCCTATTCCCAGTAATGAAAATCAATGTTCTTGTCACTTCACCCTTACATCAAACAATGATTTCTTAGCAGTACTCTTTAGTTTATGTCATTCCTTTTCAATTTGTCCTCCTAATGCTACCAGTTCTAAAGTCATGTGTTTCTGCATAGCTCCTTTACTCAAAAATCAATATGGCTCTCAGAGGTCAAAACTGTTCCCATTTACCCATTTAACCTAATTTCCTACTATGCTTATTCATCCATTCAACAATGTGTATCAATCACCTGCGAGGGCAGACATTTGCCATGTACTAGGAACACAGTGAGGAATACAGGATACATGATACCATATCATGGTGATAAGTGGTAAAATAGAGATATGGTGCAAGAAAGCACACAGAAGGCATACTTTCCAGTCTGGATGGGTTTACCAGAAAAGTTTTCCTGTATTAAATAATACCAAAAAATGAAATCTAAAGACAAGCAGTATTTCAAGTGATGGCAAGCAAGAAAGTAGAATTGAAAGAGCAAGGAGTAGGAATGTGGAGAAAGGGAGTATTCCAGGCAGAAAGAAATATGTGCAAGGGCCAGTAAGCAGGTGGTGGCAGTGAAGATGAAGAAAAGGATGAAGAATGGTAGAATCAATAGGACTTGGTAACAGACTGGATGTGGGAGGTGAGGGAAGGGAGGTACCAAAAATGACTACCAGATATCTAGTATGAGCAACTGTGTACACAGGAATGTCTTATCATGGGATGGATAAAAGTGTTTGATTAGACCATAAAGTCTAAAAAACTTTGTTCTACATGGCATTTGGGTATAAGTAAGAACATTTTAAAGGGATCTATCAATATATTTTTTGAAAGATAGGCACCAAATAGTTAACATTCTCTAAATCAGTGTGGTGGGCATATTAATTTTCTTCCAGATGTTTTGGTATAAGCACATATTACTTTATAACCTAAAAAATATGCAGATATTTTAAACAAAATACAATAAAAAAATCTTTTAAAATATATGTTATAATAAAGCTTATATGAGATGGCAGGATGAGGCAAGATTGCAGCAAAATACAATAATTTTTATGTTTTTCTGGGACCAGTGTGATCCGTATTTCTTCTTATAAAAAAATAAAAGAATTGCATATTTGTAAAAACACAAATGAGGTAGCACCATCTGGTATTCAGATCAAACTCATCTGGTGAAGTGTAGCTAAGTAATATTTCAAGATTCAGATCAACTCATATGTTTCCTACGGTGTTAACTTTATCCACACTGAAGAAAGCAATAAGAAAGGCTGATATCATGGCCCAACATAGCTCATCAGTAGCGCTAAGAAATTAAGGCAAAATTATTCCTCATAAAGATCATGAACTTAATTATTTGAATTTGTTTACTTCCTCCTCAGGCTTTCTGGCTCATATCAGTCAAGTCATTTTATCATTATAGGCACGAATGTATTTTTTTAATTTATTCATTATTTTTTGTCTTCATCTCAAAGGGCTTGAGGGCATTATTCTACCACAGGAAGTATTTTAGATTTCACTTGAGAAACAGAAAAACTAGTGTTGTGTTAATTCACTAACTTCAGGGAGTTTGTCTCTAATTAGCTGATATTACTTTAATGAATGGTATCAAAAAATCCAACAGTAAACATCTGATCCTAACTGGATTGTAGGTTGGACAGTAACCACACCTTATTCCATTTTGTTACTAAATACTGCCCTACGCATACCATGTAATAATATTTAAAATGTTTACTAATGATGATAAGAGCAGCGTATTAATGATAGCTAGATACTAAGAACAAATCAAAATTTTATTTTAGCAAATAGCTTCAGCGTTTATCCATGTTAAAACTTCAACCAGAACTTTTAGCACCTAAGGGAAAATTGGATAATTTACATCTTACCTTTTCTTTACCCTAATGATTTCTGATAAAGTTGCTGCCAAGAAACGAAATGGTACAAAAAAAAACAAAAACAAAAACAAAAAAAACAAAAAAAAAAACAAGAATATACAAAAATACAGGTGAGACCAATAACTCATGGACAAAGACTAAGTAATCATATACTTAAAGTTGTTTTCTCCCTTTCATAAAATGTAGGACTATAGAATTATTACTTTGATTCAAGTCAACCACAATATCCATGGATTTTACTTCCTAGAAACTTTATGTTGCAGTCATGATTAGGTTATCTCCAAATATTGTTTTTTGAGAAGAAAACCAAAAGATGAGGTAGGGTCATGTTTCCTCTAGACATTCATTACCAGCAAATTTCTTATTATTCTAATGACTGACTGTTCACTGGAAAAAAATTTTAATGTGCTTTCATGTTTTTCAATTTAGCAAAGGAATCAGACTTTAATGTGAATGCATTTTTAACATTTTTTTTTTGTGCTTTAGGGAAGCTGCTTTTAGGAGAGAAATGTAATGAATGTTTTTAATCATACCAAAATGGTTTGCCCAGCGTCTGTGATTCAATTCAACTTTTCAGTGTCAACGAAATAGAAAAGACTAATCACATTTATCAGCTAGGGCTCCTCCCTTCTCAACATGGCTACCTATTGTTTAAATATATTTGGAAGATAAAACTCATTTAAGGCACTAGGAACAAATAAGCCTGCCTAGTTAATTTTCACAATTTTTCCCCATAGATCTATACCAATCATTGCCACTCTTCTGAGAACTCCTGACCTCACCCCTCAAGCTGCTCCCAGCCTCAAAATACACTTTACCCTACCCCACAGATACATTCCCTTCCCCTCTCCCCTAATTTTGTTTTTATGTGCCCTTCAGGTTTTCAATAAATTCTTAATGTCATCGATGAAAATGTCACTGCTGAGAAGATTTAAGTCCCACTGTTCTACTCAGACCTTTAACTGCGAAGTAAACAAGCTGCTTTCAATAAGCTTGTCTTCAGATTTAAGCTGAACAGAAATCAAAGAATAATTTCTGTCGCATTTTTCTTTCCTTTGATTTGAATGATATTCTCAGAGATTCCATCTAAATATCACCCTGAGGATGCTCCAATCGTCTCACCATCTCCACATCTCATTGCTTTCTAAAGTGCTACAAGCGAATTTAAGTGATATTCTAATAATGCCTTTCTCTTCTCAGTCTAGAAGATAACAGGTATCAATGAAAGACAGAGTTGAAGACTATAATAAGGAAAGTGGTAAGGGTTTTTCACACAATAAAGAATTGGTCTGTAAAATAAATTATCTGAGAGAAGTGTCTTTTCCCCCAACATATGTGTACTGCCACTACATCTGTATAACTTTGCAACTGATATCCATAACCTTAATAAAATTTCTTTTTTTAATCATTAATTAATCATTATCATAAGTTCTACCATTAAACATGCTTCATAATATACATAGAAGTTATACTATATCACATGTCTAAGTTTTCAATTAAAAAAAAACTCACAAACTAGATTCTAGAACATGAAATGGAAGTTTAATGCAATCAACTGGGTAATTTGTACAAAATTCACCTGCCTCAATTCTAGTAATTTTGAGTAGCTCACTCACCTCTCCACCACTCGATTTGGTTCTTATAGCATCCGCTTTCTGGCCCATTTCAGGGAAAGGAAAGGTGTCCTATAAGTGTCCTAGATAGCAGTTGGAGGCACTATGAATGCGAGCCAGTGAATCCTTGTAGTTGCACCATCCAGTTCTGCCTGGCTCAGACCTCTTTGGATCCTCTATGGGCAGTGTTCCCTCTGTTGTCTCTGCACTAATGTGACAAGGTAGCTCCAATAAAACTTGGCAAAAAAATATAAATGTAGCAGTCATAAAGTAGCTCCAATACTCCCCAACAACTAAAAAAAAAAAAAATCTCTTTAGATCATCTCTTTTGTCATTGCTTCTGTAAACTTCTCCCTCTCAAGAACTACCCCCAGGGATATAGGACAGAAGACTTTATTCTAAGAACTTCATAATTCTTCACTAAAAGGTGTGATTAAGAACTAAAAATATCACTATCCAAACTAATTAGAGGGAGTTATGGTCTAATTTAGTTCTATGATGTGAAGCTGTTCTCAGATGGTTTTATTGGAAACACAAATTCTATTATAGTCTAAATTCAATTGCACAATTCCACAGCAAAGAATTGGGTAATCCATATAGCTCTTCAATTTTCTTGCCAAGATTCAAAGTTTTGCTTTTTTCAGGTTATGAAAGATGAATTATTTCAGTGAATCAACCTCTAATTTCAAGGAGATTTGAGGAACAACTCTTTAATTAGTCTTTATCATGCTTGCTTAAACCTTGCCAGCCATCTTTCTCCTGAAAGTAAATTAAAGTGAGAGCAGAAAGAATCTGAATGACCTGCCATAACACAGCTGGCTACTTGACAGATAAGTCTTCATAAGTCCCATCATTCTGAAGAATGACATAATTTTAGTTCCAAGCACCAAACGTGCTCAGAAAAAGTTATAAGGCAGTGCAAAGAGAAGTAAGTCGGAGTAATCATTTGTGTGTGTGAATAGACTATCTAGGTAAATATTTACCTCTGATAAATAATGCATCCTCATTATTTACCATTTATTTTTAATAGGTTTCCTGCCTTGAAAATATTTCTTTACCCACGCACTCAGCTTCTCTATAATTTTTAATTATACAAGACAAAGCATAGTAACTTTTACCACCATTATGTGCTTTTTTAATTGTTATGGAAAGCTTCAGAAACAATTCACAAAACAAACACCTAAAAATCAGGCTTTACCAACACCAGGGTGTCAGTTTAAAAAGTAATTTTTATTTTCTTTTGGCCATCAGAAAACACTAGAAATAGAAGACACGAAGTAAATATACTGACAAATACTTCTGTTCTATGACTCATAAAAGTAGCTACTGTTATGTGCTCCCAGACACTGTGCAAAGTACTTCACATAGATTATGGAGGTTTGTCTTGGGCGGTTGCAAGACAAGACAATCTCCGCACCCACCACCAGAATCTTAAAGGTTTGTATAGAGGCCTTTAACTGGGTTTAGTCATATGTGCCATCCAGATGGTCTCAAACAACACATTGCTCTCTCAAGGCAGCATCTTCGAAAATGGTCCCCACTGTGGGAACAGTAGGCAGAACAGCACGTTCCAAGCACCAGGGAGGGGACGAGGAGACTTCTAGGCCCAGGTCCCACTCACAGGTCAACTAGTGGTCATGTCCTCTCGATAACCTCCTCCAACAGTGTCCAGTATTTCTACTTGTTAAATCTGGCAGCCCAAATGTCAGCACCTCCAGTGACCCTAGAAGAAGCCACATGTTAAAAGTGGCAAGGCCACCATGGACATGGATCTGATGACTGCAACCTAGGGCACCACCTCCTTTGAACTTTACATGAATGAGAATGTTTTGTTTGTTAAGCCACTAAGGTATGTGAGCTAGCTAATACAATATAAATAATACTAACTGACTAATTCTTAATACAAGTACCAAGAATTTACCACTCAGGCCTACAGGGAGGCAGCATGGAAAATGAAAATTACTTGGGTTTGAAATCACACCAGTATGTCCTGGGTTCAAATTTTTGATGTATTACCTCTTAACTTTGTGGCTTTAATTTTCTAGCCTCGGTTTCTTAATTCATAAAATGGTAAAGCCAGTGCTTTCCTGAGAATATATAAAAATTAAACAAGATAATATATGCAAAGAATCTGGGATTGTATTTGGCATAGAATAGATCTATTAATGATTTTTATTATTTAAAAAATAGGTTAATTTTACATTTTAAATACTGAGCTGCAAAGTGATTGATTAATGCCTTTTTAAGTTTATTTTATTCTTCATAATTATTAAATCTGCAAGACTCAATTTATTATTAGCTATTTTTTTATCTCACTGTCTTTGAACCCAATGATTGGCTTTGCTGATTTTTAAGCTGAGATCAATCTTATCCCTGAGTTTTTCAGTAGGACTAGCACTACTGACTGGAACTAGTTTCTGTTCACAGAACTCAACACAAAGCTCACCGCCCACTCTGGACAAAATCTGAAATTTGACTTTCCTCCTTATTGCTGAGCACATCTCAAATTGATCAGCTCACCAGGCAGAATTTGAAAGTCACTTTCATTTAAAATCAGATAACCGTCAAATCACCCTCTCGCTGTTAAAAACCAAGAAGCTCGCCATCACAAATCCCAAAACTGAGGCATGCCACCTATACATTCAGAAACTGGCTGCCCCAAAACACAAAATTTGCCCCTCTCTTGGGTTTAAACAGCTTGCTATAGAACAGGAAAATTGAAGCCCAATTTGAAATCACTTTTTTAAGATCATATTTGTTGAAACAGATTTTAATGAAATTTTTTAAGACTTGAAAATGATCAAAATTAAGCTATATTTTCAGAAGTAAATGTTCTTGTATGTCTCTTCCCAAAGAAAAACCTAAAAATAAAAGAGAATCCCTGATCTTTTACTGATTTGGACTTAACCATTTTGTGCCACTTTCTAACTTTAGCTACAAACCATCAAAACCAACGGTTTAAGAAAGGGGCTTAACCTGGAGTGTATGAACCTCCCAAAGATGTGTGCAAAGCCCTGTTTGTGCATACATATGTTTTTCTCAGATTCTAGAGGAATTCAGAAGCTTTTATAGGTGTGTCATAAGGTTTATGTCATTGAAAGCAATAATGGCATGTTTCAAATTCCACTTAAAAAATAAAATCAATAAAGATGTCTCCAATACTTTAAAAATAAAATTAAGAAGATGAAATAGAGTAACAACTACATTAAATCTGATTTTTTAAATTCATTGGAAATAAAGGTTACCCACACCTCTAGGGTATTACAGCAAAGAACTTACAAAATGACAGGTAGAAATGTTTTATATCTCATCACATGGAAACAAAAAAAAAAAACAAAAAATAAGATATAAAATAAAGCAACCACTTTTTATTTAAAGCACAAAGTCCAAGAACTACGAACATCAGATTTTTTAAACACACACACATTTTCTTCTATTTTAGATGCCTCCAGTTAGTGTGAAAGGGCATTATGTCTGCAGCTTACTCTTGGGAGGGTCAGGGGGAAAAAATTCTTTGTCCCATTCTTATAACTCTTTTGAAGTTTAAAATTCATTCAAATTTAAAATTAACCTATTTTAAATATCTGTTTTATCCTAAAATTGACGTAAATTATAATTTTTAATTTGTTTAAAAACCTTACTCTAACATCAATTTAAGTGAAACTGTATATTTCTTACTAAATACTCCTAGATTGTTATATTTAGATACTTTACATTTAGAGTACATTAAAGATACTGCAATCTCTAATATGATATCTAAAATTAGATTAACTTCACATTACTACTTAATCATAGAACTTTCAAAACTGATCAAATGAAATGATGAGATTATATTAGCATGAAAGGATTTTGAGTATCAAAAAGGTTTGCGAACGCCTACGCTCCGTTTTGTTCATTATGGATCAGCTACAGGATTAGGGGAAAAGCAGTTTGCAGTGTCTCAGCTTCAGCAAAGAAACTCATTTCTCTCAGAGCAGAGTATAGAGGGTGGATCTGAAGCCAAGAGACCACAGCTTTACAATCGGCATACTTGGAAGCCATAATTTGGAGTTTCCCAATGGACACAGTTGTTCAATTTTCTCCAATGAATGAGTTTAGTAAGCAGATGATTATATCAGGCTAGGGTTGCAAGTCTGATAGGCAGGTGCAATAGAAACAGAGGGTGAGGGAGTTGAAAGTTCTGGTGAGAGAATAATTTAAACTATTCACTGTATAGAGTAGGTCCTAGACAGACTTTTTTTTTTAATGGAGAGAAGCCAGCACAGGATGATAGATTAAGGGGAAACCTTGAAGGACAAGAGCAGAAATATTGGGAATGAAATATTGAAGGAGGAAATTTTGTGGTTGTGTATGCATAAGGGAACACTGCTTGTTATTTTTTTGAGATTAGAGAAAGGTTGATGATAGAGCTTGTGAGTGAGATTCTGAGGTGGTGTGGAGGTAAAGGTCATTGTATAAAGAATGTCAACACAACTATAAAATAGGGAGTTGGAGGGATTGTCCAGATGGATATTTAAAATACCCAGATTGGCAGAGTTAATGGTAGAGAGGAATATTGTAATCTAAATGCCAGGGTTCTTAATGAATTTGGGGATTAACTAGAATACAGTGTTTGGAGTTTAAATAGCAAGGCTTTGGGTCTAGGTTCTTCCATTTACTAGCTGGTGTTGAACAAGTATTTACTTTCTAGACTTTCCTTTTCTTTACCTATAAAACATTGTTAATAAAATTACATAGGATTTTTGTAAGGATTAAAGAAACCTATTTTAAAAACCTTGCAACAATGTTTGAATAGAGAAACCTGTGTTTCTCTATCCGCTTTCATTTCCGCCTACTCGCTAGAGCTCATTTCCTTCTTGTAATACCTTAACAAATACACCCAGTAATTGTCAACACACATTACTAACATTCTCCTTTCCAACCTCTCCCCACAGAGTAAAAAACTCATTGGACACATACATCTGCATTCCAAGTTAGTGCAGGCCTATCTTATTAAATATGTTAGATGGATCTTCATTTTCCAACCTCCGATCTCAGTGTTCTCAGTGACCACTAATCAATCTTAAGCCAAGGCACATATTTTAGTTTTGTTGTTGTTGTTTTTTAGGCGAGACAACCCTTGGTTGACCTCACAGATTGCAAGGAACTTGTCAGCTTACAATCCCTTTTTCTTTTTTTTTTTTATTTTTTATGCCTACAGCACCTGGTCTTCCTAGGTGGTCTCCCATCCAAGTACTAACCAGGTCCATCCCTGCTTAGCTTCCGAAATCAGACAGGATCTGGCTTGCTCAGAGTAGCATGGCCGTAGACTATTTTAGATGTTTTTATGGCACACTCCACTTCTGGGTGCAAAATTCTATTATGGTCAGGATATTTAATGCTACTGGTAGCATTAAATGTTCTAAGCATAGCAGAAAGTATTGGAAGAGAGGGCAGCCCTAGAACAATGAGCCAGGAGGGAGGAAAGGAAAAGAAACCTGAAGGAAAAGCGGAGAGGTGATACAATGGGCTTACATTCTGGGCAAGGACCAAGATATCAGGAATGCAGTTAACTAGCCTGGAATGCATCTTGGAGCCTGAGGACAAATGAACTCCTTGGGTGTTAAAATTGGGTGGGGCTTTAGGTGTCATTTGCTTTGATGGGTAAGATGTTTCATTTTTCAGAATTCTGGGGTTTTTTTTCCCTCTCTAGGCCCTTCAATTTAGAACTATTGAAGTCACCCTGCTGTAGCACTCCTGAGTTTTGACACCCAAGCCCTTTTGACAAGTGAACAATATTCATCAAAAAAGGAGGGTGAAGCTGACGTCTATCAGATAGAACCTAGAATTGAGTTTTATCAGAAATAATTTATTTGCTTGAAAGAAAACTGAAAATCTGTTTCAGAATGATGTCTTTCAGCGAAGTTTCCTAATTCTATCATATGACATAAAACTGATTCCTTCAGTTTTCAAAGGTAAGCAGTATTTTTGTCATCACTATCATATAATCACCATCTCTAAACACTGTTTTCATGGCTATAATCATCATTATTCTCTTTCTCCCCCCTCCCTCTCATCATTAAATATATTTGAATGCTTACTGTTAATAGGGCATTGTGCCAGGTGGTGGGCTTGCCTAAGCACATAGGTGCAATCTGAGGTAGAACTATTTCTTTAGTGCCCCTAGGATATGCTGGTAATGAGAGAGTTGGTAAATACTTTTTTTTTTTTTTATTTTAAACTTTGCATGTTCAAGAAGTACTGACAGCAGATTCCCTCATCCCTCGCAGGGCCAGCCCAGTAAGTTCTATTAGGTCACAAGACACTGCTTCCAGTTACATTAGTTTCAGGAGTCACGTGTCATATTAAGAGTCTCCCAATGCTCCCAAAGATATGATCATGAAGGACAGAAGGGAAAGAAGGAAGAAAGGAAGAAAGGGAGGAAGGGAGGAAGGGAGGAAGGAAGAAAGGGGAGGAAGGGAGGAAGGAAGAAAGGGAGGAAGGGAGAAGGAAGGGAAGGGAGGGAGGAGGAAGGAAGGAAGGAAGGAAGGAAGGAAGGAGGAAGGAAGGAAGGAAGGAAGGAAGGAAGGAAGGAAGGAAGAAATAGAGGGGAGAGAGGGGATCTAATATATCTGTGTTCAGGAAATGAGAGATTGCATTCAAATGAGAAAACTGATTAGCTTTCCACTAATGAATAAAAAGGCTCACAATTTACTAGACCCACCAAATTCCTTGAAACCCTGAATACGTTATGTCTTTAGAAGAATAAATATTAAATACACATACACACACTACAGCTTGTGTGGCTCTGCTTAAAGAATACTTAAAGCTATTTACATTATTAGTACTAATTTAGCTTTCTCTACATTGAACCCGAGTAACCAAAATCTGCCTCTTTGTTGCTTCTGTCCATTTGTTTGGCTTCTACCAAGGAGATAGGGCAAGTCTCATCCCTCAACTATCCTAAGTCCAACATTGTGACTTAAATCTGTTCTCAGAGCTGAACACCGAGGTTCTTTCTACTCTTCCTTGACTGATAGAACTTCAGTTCTCTTGGCTGCTTTTTCTTTGAAGTATTCCATTTTGCCCACATCTGAGACAACACTCCTGATAAGAGAGCACCCATGCAGAGTGGACAGGCACTCCCAAGACTAGATACAGTACTGCCAGTATGCATTCCAGGATGATACTGCTCTGTTTCTTTTTGACATTTTCAACTGAAGACCCAGTTTTGCATTTGCTATGAAAACTGTCACCCACCTGCATGAAATTCTGTGCCTGATGAGCCTGCCACTGGCTATTTCTCAGCAGTTTTCAGCTACCTCATATTGTTCAAAGGTGTGCTGCAGAGGTACTTAGAATGATGGGTTAGATCCTAGAGTTTGTAGTTATGCTCTGTAAATAAAGTATTGTTATGATATTTAAACTTTTACAAGGAAAATGCTCTCCAGCTGCTCTTCTTTGCCTGGATTAATTAGCTTTGTGGAAGATGTTTAATCTCAGGAGCTCATTCTATGAGGTAGGCTGAATTAGTCTCTACAGTGCTGTTACATTTCATATCTTAGGTTGGAATTTTTCTGTTTGGGGTTGTTACAAGCTTTAGAATATAAAATAGATATCTAATCTATATATAGATGTACATATATCTATATATAGTATGATTTTTTTTGAAAGATGACAAGAATCCAACAGAAAAATCTTTGTCTATAATTGAATTAAGAGGTGACAATATACAAACCAGCAAGATGTCATCAGACCAATCATTTTAACTATATAATAAAACAGCTAATGATTACTTACTGCTTTTTATGTGCCAGACACCATCCTAAATACATTATATCTACCATCTCATTTAATCCTCAGAATAACCCTGTGAGATGAGGAAAGGTAAGCCCAGAGAACTTCAAAAGGTACCCTGTGTCACACAGTTAGTGTGTGACAGAATTAAGATTTGACACCAAGCTATGTTAAACGCATACCACCTCCTGATTCCTATTAGTCCCAGTCAAAGACATTCTGGCTGGAAAATGCAGTGAGTGGTAAGCATGTGGTGTGTGTGAAAACAGGCTTCAAAAACAGCTGGCAGGAGTGTCTGCTGGTACAAGTTTTCCAAGAGTAATTTGGCACTCTATCAAAAGCCTCACAATTCACTTTACGAAAACTGAAAAAGCATTGAAGCATATATGTTCAGCAAGGTCAATTGAGGCAATGTAAATAATAGCAAAAAAATTAAAATTATCTACCATTCAACATAAAGGATTTGGTAAAGAAATGATAATATGCAATACAGGGAGATTATTGCACAGCCATTAAGAATTATGATTTAGATGTCTATAGACATAAAAGGTATAGATATCATTTACAGAAATTCATGTGCATTACAAAACAGAATCTGAAATATAATATTGTTTATAAAAATGTACACATACATTTACATATATGTACACACCTTTTAAAAGCTCAGAATATAGACTAAGATAATATCAAAATGTATCTGTGTGTATTATATTAACAGTTATATTAAAAGTTGTTTTTCATTATAAATCACCTATATTTTTTCACTTTTCTACATTATATGTTTTTATTAAGAAAATGATGAAAATTTTTACTCCTTTTTTAATGATAGTTTTAAAAAATGACTGATAATATGTATACTATCTCTTAAATAACAGTCTAAAACAGGATAATGTAATCTCATTTTTGTAAAAATCTCTATACATTAATACTATATTCCATTATAAGAATATACAATAGATGGGGTAGGGGGCGAACGCGTAGATGAGAGAGGCTCTGTTCATCCCTTTGGCAACCAAATCAAAGTTGCGATGGAAAGAAGGAGCAAGCAGCAAGGAAGAATTGCCTGGGATCTAGATGAACAAGCCATACAACTAGGGAGAAATCCAAGAAATTACCCTACAATGGGAGAAGGTAGAACAGGGTGAGGACGTCGAGCTGTCTGGTCTCCAGTGGCTGATACGAAGGCTGCTGTAGTGGCAGCTGCAGACACCTCTTAAAGGGGCCGCATCCTCAAGCAGATTTTCGTGATGGCAGACCCGCTGATCTGAGCACCAGTGCCTGACAGGGAGACATTGCCAGAGTGAGGGCCGAGTTCAGACGCGCTCTGTACAGAAGTTCCCTGCAGACCCCTTCACCTTTCCAGTGTGCAGGCCACAGTGCCACCATAGCCTTGACATCATCAAACTGGATAACAGAGGTTGCTCCGCCCAGAGGATTCCCTGAAACCCCTCCCCCACCAACTCGCGGCCCCACCCAAGCCACATCCAGGTAGGTATATCCTCAGCAAGTCAGGTGCCCTTGCTGAGCAGCTCCTAGATTCACACTGGAGGCAGCTGGCCTAGGTTTCTGGTGTGGCCTTTTGAGGTAACTATAAGCCAGCATCTGGGATTGCTTGCTGAATCTTAACAGGTGACCCCAGAGAGGGCAAAGGCATGGGCTAAATTTGGCCTGCAGCTGAATCCCTCTCAGGACTGTGCCACTGGACACCTACTTCACAAATCCACTAATAAGACTGGGAGACTTAGGAGCTTTGCTTAGTACATAGAAACAGACATGGAAAGGCAGCCAAAATGGGAAGACAAAGAAGCAGAAACCATATGAGAAGAGAACAGAGATCCAGATATAATGGAGTCAAGTAATCTAACAGATGCAGAGTTCAAAACACTGGTTATAAAGATGCTCAATGAACTTTTGGAAGTGTAGATAAATTCAGTGAGAATCAACAAGAGATAAAAAACATAAAAATGGAAATGGAAATTATAAAAGGGAACCAGTCTGAAATGAAGAACACATTATCTGAGATGAGAAGTATATTAAATAAACAAAGGAATAAAAAGTGAATAAAGAAAAGGATCAAATGCCTATCTAGAGGACAGGAAAGCCAAGGACACAATCAGAATGGCAAGAGATAAGATGCCAAGACTATAAAAATAATTTAAGGAGCATGGGACACTATTAAGGTCAAATATCCATCTGTCGGTGTAACTGAAGAAAATCAAGATGTTGAACAGCTGTTTGAAGAAATAATGATGGAAAACTTCCCTGGTGAAGGAAATGGACATAAAACCCAGGAAGCTCAGAGAATCCAAAAACAGGATCCAAAGAGGCCCACACCAAGCACATCATAATTAAAATGCCAAAGTTAAATACAAAGAAAGAATATTAAAAGCAGCAAGAGAAAAACAGATAGTTACTTACAAGGAAACACCCATAAGACTGGCAGCTGATTTCTCAAAAGAAACTATGCAGGACAGAAGGGCTTGGCAAAAAATATTCGACAGGATGAAGACCCAGGATCTACAACCAAGAATACTTTATCCAGCAAAGCTATCATTTAGAGTTGAAGGACAGATAAAGAGCTTCCCAGACAAAAATAAGCTAAAGAATTTATCACCACCAAGCCAGTATTACAGGAAATGTTGGAGGGACTTCTTTAAGAAGAAAAAACATGTATAAAAACAGGAATAAAGAATGGTAACAACTACATTCCTATCAATAAGTACCTTAAATGGAAAAGAATTAAGTGCTCCAACCAAAAGATAGAGTGATGAATGGAAAGAAAACAAGACCCCTACATGTTGCCTACAAGAGACTCACTTCAGATTAAAAGACACACACAGACTAAAAGGAAGGGATGGAAAAAGATATTGCTTTGATGGACCTAGAAGGTATTTAAGTCAGACAGGAAAGATAAACATTATATGATTTCACTAATCTGCAGAATCTAAGGAATAAAAAGAACAAACTAATCAAAAACAGATCACAAATATAGTGGACAATTTTGGTGATGGACAGAGGGGAGCAGTGCTTGGGGGGCTGGAGAATGGGGTGAAGGATTAAAGAAGTACAAATTAGTAGTTCATGGATGGTCACGGAGATAGGGAGCACAGCAGAGAGAATGCAGTTAGCATTATTATGATGGCTAGGTGCAGGGTCAGGGGAAGGAGGGAGCAATTGGGAGAATCTTTCTATGAACTATATAGATGTCTAACCAGTGTACTGTATGCTTGAAATTAATTAAAATAAATAAATTTTTAAAATAAATAAACAAAAATAAAAAATAAGAAAGTAAAAAAAAAAAGAATTTAAAATAAATTCACCCTTATCTCTGAGTGGTAGAAGTAAGGATAAATTTTATTTTTCATTTTATTTGTCTGTATTTTTAATTGTATCTCACTTTTATAATTAAAATAAAATATTTTAAAGATCTATTATTACTAATAAATATTAGTGAGTTGTGTGAAAATAGAGTTCAAAATCCTCATAAACACAGCACAAAAAAAGTGCTAGTGTTCAAAATGGGTTAAGCAAGTATAAATTGTTAATTCTCTTCTAGCATTCTAGAGACTAGTCCACTGTAATGCTCAAGGAAGAAGATTTAAATTACAGCATTAAACAAAACTTGAAAAGATGAGGATTTCAACAGCAACCCTGAAATGTCCTTAATTACAGAGGCACAGAAGGAAAAACCATCAATTTGTTCCTGAAGATTTTTTTAAACGAACAAATGAGAAACATTATAGCTTTGTTATTATGTAAAAGAGATTCACTCAATAGCCTCAATATTTACTAAATGCAGCTACCTTGAGATTTCTTCATAATATAAAAATTAACTTTTCAATCAAATATGTGAAAATTACGTGTTGTACATTTGTATAGTAATAATTCAGTATTGCACATGCAAGAAACTTGTTAAAATAAGGAAAAATAACATGTCAAAATACAGACCCTAATTGAATCCCAGTATAGCTTCCTGTGTTCTTTCCAATAATTCTGTACTAAATGGATGAACAGGAGGCAAGAACAAGGAAAAGAAGAGCTTAATGCAAGCTGAACAAAGCTAATAAAAGGGGAATAATTTGCTGTCAGAGAATGAGAAAGGATTCACATTATTTAAGGCTAAATAACAAACAAGGGACACTAATAAAGAATTAATAGTTTTAACGACTTAGGGCAATTACTCTGTAGAAAAAAAAGAAAAAACCTTATGAGATAATAAAAATATTTCACAGTATTAATTAGAAATGCAGAGTTATTTGAGTCTCCTTTTGTTCTAATAAAATATATAGCAAAACTGTCTACCTTAAGAATGAGAAATAGAATAGCAAACATTGAACAAGCAGAGTACAAGACAATTCTAATAGAAACACCCACCAAAAACCAAGATGAACTCCTAATTTTCTCCAGGCTAGAATATGTAATCAATACTCTCTCCAATCATTTGATTAAATAATTAAAGAGTTAAATACACCCAGATACTAAAAAGATTCACTTGCCTAAGATTAATGTACATCCTTGGCCAGAAAACAGGTCATTTCCCACAGAGACTGGATTGGTCAAAGTTTTGTTGCCTTATAAGCAAAGAAGAAATACCTTTGTAATATGTGGTTCCAAGATGGAAGCTATCATTTCCCCCGAAAGAAGCAGCACAGTGGTTCAAATCCAAGGGTACAAAAGGGGATCAAATATATGGTAGCTGAAGGAAATTGGACTTTGGGTGGTAAACACACAATAGAATACAGATGTCAAATTATAAAGTACAACTGAAAATTATATAATTGTATTAACCAATGTTATCCCAATAAACTTAATTTAAAAAAAAAAAAATCCAAGGGTACTGAAAGACTGGAATGATTCCATTTTTCTGAGTGACCTCAAGATGAATTGTAAGAAAAATTCCCCAAAGGCCAGTGGTCAAGAACAATGCCTTACCACCTGGCCAAACCAGCCAAGCCAGCTAATCGGTGGGCCCTTAAGGCACCCCACCCTTATTTCCTCCTGCACATATTCTGATTACTGCACCCGGCACCTGCACTCGGCCCTACCTTCTGCACTCGGCCCTTTCTGCACGCAGCCCCTCTTGGTATATTGCCCCACTGCCCACGGCCCCCTCTATATGCAGCCCCAACTGCACACGACCCCCTTTTGCATGCAGACCCAACAACCTACCACCCAATCCCTTTAAAGGTCAACCTAACCCCCCAATCAGGTAACGCCAAGGCATCTCCCCAAGGCTTGCAGTTTTACCCTTTAAATTAGGTCCCAACCCCTCGGTCGGGGTTCCTCTCAACCACTGCTGTGTCAGTGAACGAGTGGGGTCCAAACTCGAGTTTGTCAGTAAACTCCCTCTTGCGCTTGCATCGGTGTCAGTTTCCTTCTTGGCTCATGGAGTTCCAAACCAGGGCATTACAGGTACAAGCCACATAGAACACAACAGTGCCTTTAGAGCAAAATGGTGACCCGATACCAGGCAATGTAAAGAAAAAGCTGATAAAACAGATCCACTGGCATCAATGCCATAAAAAAGGAACGCTTAATTTTAATGTCATGAACTACGAAAGGGTTTAACTTTCTATTGACCAAGCTAAATATCTCAATAAAAAGATTTGCTTAAATACACAAGAAGATTCTTTTTTTGTGTGAAAAAGTATGTTGTATTCTTTGTCATGTAATTTTCAACTGACTCCGTTTCATTAGGTATCTTCAGCACAGAAATGTAACTAACATTAAGAGGCAATCACAGGGTAAAGAACAGACAGAGGGTTATTCAGCCACAGGATGAAGGTTGAAGGACAGGAAGCACCCCCTCCAAAAAAAAAAAAAAAGTTGCTCTTCAATATGCCCACTTTTACAGTCACTCCATGAAATTAAATCATTATATCTTTTTTTTTTTTTAGTTTAATAAACACTTATTCCTTTAGTTGAACAAAATCTCCACACAAAATTTTTGAGGGAAAGGAATTTAGGTCTCAACAGGTTTTATGAGCCTGCTACCTGTTTCCTGGAAATCATTTACCTGAGCCTTTTAATACCCCTGATGGCTCTAGCCAGACAAAAAGTTTTATTATACTTCTTAAATGCAACTGGGAGACACCTGAGGAGTTTATTAGTTAAGATTGCATTTAGCTGCAAGTACCAGATGCCTAACTTACCTGAGAGGAATTTACTTACTTCATGCCATAAATCTTGGAGAAATCTCTACAGAGCTGGTATCTCACTGAGGACCCTGGTCCTTCTATATTCTTGCTCTGCCTTTCTTGGTATGTGGCTTTCTTCCTCAAGGTCACAGAATGGTAGCTGCAAGTTCTATCCACTGTTAAAAAGCTGGACAACAAAAACAAAAAGTAGCCTTGTAACTCCAGAAACCAAACTTTTAAAGCCCCTTTCTTCCCAGACAAGAATAAGATGACCTTCTGATGCATATGATTACTTCCTAGATTAGTTTCAGTTGCAGACCTAGAATAATTGTGCCTTTGGGCTACCAATGACATAAAAGAAGAAATTTAAGAGTTCTGTTATCAACACCATATCTTTCGGATTATTTAATTCGGACACGGAAAAAGACCGCTAGGTAAGTGCCAAATGTCTCACAGCCAAGGTAAAAAATGCCCTTTATTTCTTATTCTACAGAGGGTGGGCCTGGAACACTGGCCTACTTTCTAAGTAGTCTAGTAATAACAATAGCAACTACAATAACGTGTGCACTAAATTGTAGTCAGATACTGTGTTAAGCACTTTATACTTGTTGATAAAATCTGAGCAATACCCCTGTGTTTCAGGTACTTCTGTTAGCTCCATTTTAAAGCTGAAGAACATAAGGATTAGGTTTAAGTAACGTGTCAAAAATCACACAGCCAAAAGGTGACAGAGCTGCATTTAAACCTAGATTATGTGAATCGAGTAGGAGGTTGAGACTCAAAAGTTTATAGACCTTTTCTCAGATGGACTATGGCTTTGGCAAAACATCTGTTGCTCTCCCAGAAGCTGAGAATACTTTCAGCTGAACTGGAAGAAAGGAGCAATAAATTACAAATCCAACACAGACCCTGACTTTACAAAAAACCATTAGTCGTGTAGCACCTTTTTATAGGCCAAGGGATGCTGAGCCACAAGGCTTTAAAATATTTTTTTAAATGTTAGTTGCTAAAACGTTTGTATAAACTATTACATCTTTCCATCGATAAATATGAGCCTATATAAATTTCTACTGTCAATTAGCTTAGATTTGCAGTCACTTCACCATTTGTCTATTGCTATAGGAAAAGTCCCTGTTTGATCTCCACACCAAAAGGATGAAGGCCATTGATGCTAAGTGCATTTTTCATTCTAAACCAAGACACACTCATAACATGATAGTGAGAAGAAGCAATAGTAGTAAATCTAAGAATATGAATAATGAAAGTTATTAAAGCCATGTCACTAAAAACCAAGGTTAAGAGAACATAGTAGTACAATCAAACTTATCCTCATAAAAATAAAAATATTCTTTAAATTCAAACAACATACTGGTGCACGAAAACTATACAGATATTGACACTCCCTTACATCAGCGAAAACTTGAAGTCTCACAGGTAGCCATATGTCATGTTCTTTCTGAAAAGTAATAAACATGCCTAGTAATTTTAACTGTTAAAGAACAATAGGGTTATCCTTCTGTTTTCATTTTGTTTTGTAAGCAAACAGCCTACCTTTTGTGAATCCATGGTTTGGGAAAATTGGAAGTTTTTTGTTTTATTTTGACTTTTTTGCCAAATTTCACCTATTGAGGTAAAATTCACATGTCGAAGAATTAACCACTTCATAGTGAACAATTTAATGTTTATCTAGTACTTTCATAGTGTATGCAACCACCATCTTATCTAATTTCAAAACATCTTCATCACCCCAAAATATAACCACATAGTCATTCAGCAGTTACTCCTCACTGCATCCCCCGGCCCTGCCAACCACCACTCTGCTTTCCGTTTCAATAAAGAACTAATGAAATGTAATGTATGTTTTTGATAAGTTCACCCAGAAGTTTTAAATATTTTTGCAGGTCTTTATCATACAATCATTGAATAAAAGGGTCAGATTTACTAAATCGGGGGAGAGTGCATTTAGACTCAAAATTTCTAATGGGACGCCTCCACCTTTTTTTCTTTTAGTATTTTAAGCACAAAACAAACACAGAGTGCCATATACTCTTAATGTAAATAATTCCCCATGGTCAGCCTAAAGATGGAAATGGCTATCTGGGCCATGCAAGTGCAAAGACGAGTCTCCAATCCTCCATGTCTATGTGCTGGTTGTCTGGAATTTTTATGGCAGATTCTGAGAAAGACACTATGTGACCTTTTAGGTGATAGTCCTGTACTTCACTTTACAAGTGTCAAACCATCCCCAAAACAACTGTGAACTAAATTGTTAACCATAACATTCTCTTACAGAAAACTACCCAAATAAAAGCTGCTACCTTCTACGCTCAATTCTCTCCAAAGAGTAAAGAAAATAATAGTTACAATATAAAACCATCCCCATGTACAGATCATACTGTCATACCAGATATAAGTTCATGTAAAGGGAATAAAAAAGAATATGACTGAAAGACATTTATTATTAAACAGGAGCTTATAATCCGTGGGCTGAGAGCACAACCTGGTAGAAGACAATCGGAAGGATACCAAAAATAATCACACACACGCTTAGTAGTGCTTACTCTACTCCTGGTACTGTTCTAAGTATTTATTTGTTTATTTGTTGTCTATTTCATTAATTAATTTAATTTCATGAGCATACATATGTTCATTTAATTCACAATAATCATGCAAGGGAATCTTATTGTTATCATCCCCACTTTAGAGATGATGAAACGGAAACACAGAGAGATTTAAATGACTTGTCCAAAGTCACACAGCTCCTACAGCCAGGATTTGGCCCAGCCGCCTGGCTCTCAGGTCCATGCTTTTAACCCCAAGGCCATGCTGATGCTCTGCCCAAGAAAGGCTCTTAGAGAAGCCTACTATTTAGTTGTCGAACTACCCATAGCATAATGGATTATGCTTTGCAGAGAGAGAAAAAAAAGAAAGGAGAGAGATTCTTATTTTATTTTGATGCCTTGAACTATGTGAAATTATCATGAGGAACATTTTCATAAAAAGCAATAGATACAGCCTTCCAAAGTGTAGGAAGTTAGCTGAGCTATACATAAGTCCTAATTTTATAAATAATTTAGAAAAAGTATGTCTTTCACCTGTAAACAAAAAGCAGTGAATAATAAATTTGCTCAGTACTCACCCCCAAAAAATGACTTACAGAACCATTCAGCTTTAAACTATGTCTGAATTCCACACAGAGAAGTACTATTATATAATAGGAAAAATATATGTATTGCTCTCTTCCCTCCTCCATTCCTGGCATGTAGCTCCCAAAAGCTTTATCATTTCCTAAGTGATAAGAACACTAGGAACATCTCTTGTTCTAATATTTGTCTTTGACCCTGTCCCTGACACAGGCTCCTAAAACCCTTGTAAAATCCTAAGTGATAAGAGTAATAGGAGCATCTTTTTGTTCTAAATAGGTGACTCTGGGTGGGCTCCTGGATGGGGGCTGGTCACCAGAAAGACCAAGCCATGATTGAAAGTTTGGAATTTTTAGCTCCTCACCTCTACTTCCCCAGAGACAAGAGAGAGGCTGGAAATGTAGTTAATAATTGACCATGCCTATGTGAGGAATCCTCCATAAAAATCCCAAAGCACAGGTTTCAGGGAGCTTCCGGTTAATGAGCACATCCACAGTGGGAGGGTAACACACCCCAGCTCCACGGGTAGAAACCTCTGTGCTCGGGACCCTCCAAGACCTCACCTATTATCACTTCATCTGGCTGACATCTGAATCCTTTATCATATCCTAATAAAGGGTAAACATATGTTTCCCTGAGTTCTGTGAGCTGTTCTATCAAATTAATCAAGCCCACGGGGTCATGGGAACTCTGATTTATAGTCAATCAGTCAGAAGCATGGTTAACACCTGGTTTTGAGACTGCCATCTGAACTGGGGTCAGTCTTGTGGACTGAACCCTTACCTGAGTAAATTTTCTCTGAGTACATTTTTTTAAAAAAAAAAAAAATCTTCTAAGAATACAATATTTACTGCTATGTATTTAGATGTGGAATTCTATTCTTAACACTCAAAATTTTCTGACTCCATCTAAAAACCAAAACCCAAACCAAAGTGCGGGAGTAATTATTGTGCTTACAGTGAACATAGAACACAATTCCTTCTCTTAGCTCTCGTGTGAAGCTCACTATGCATGCTCTGATGAGTGTAGTGTTGGTCTTTATACTCGGAGATGAAGGTTTGATAATCGGTGCCTACACAATTCAAATAAATCTATCATGTTCTCTGCAGCCCATTTAGCAACATTATGACCACCTTATAAAAACATTTATAAATGAATATTTAAGTTTGAAAATTTGTTAAAGTTTTTGAAATTTTTCTATTATGTATTCTTTTCCTCAGATAAAGTATAACCAATTATGTTAGATGTCTTTATTGTTAGACAGGTAGGCATGATAATTTAGTATTAAAAATACACAAAAAAACTTTTTACAAGGTAAGAGTCGGGAAATATACTCCTTTACTTCCACAATTTTTTAACATTACCCAATAAGAAGATGGTCCAGACTAGATTGATTTTTATGCTGTCAGTTTCTGGAAGACATGTGTGGTTTTGTCATTATCCATTAGTCATAGCTGTTGATAAGCATCACTAAGTGATTTCAAGGTTTTATGAAGCAACTGGGGCCTTGGGAGTTCTCCACAATGCTGTGGATATACCAAGTGTTGGCGACAGTTCAGGAATGGGGTAGGAAATCACTGACCCCTTTCCTTTAAGCAAACAGCCAGAGGTAAAGAAGATGGAGAGAGTCAATAAATGAAAAAGCAGAAGCCAAGAATCTTTTTTCTCCAAAGATGGGATCAGCTTCACTTAGGGAATAAACTTTAATATTATGATGAATGGTTGGAAAACAAGAATTTCCAAATAAAGACTACGTTCAAGGAGATCAATTGTAGTTGATCCTCACAACAGTGTGGTGGTTATTTATTTTCACCTCTACTTGTAGAAGCAGCCTCTCCAAACTCTGCCTCTTCTCCTTTCTTCCCACCAAGGACTCCACTTCTCTAGCAACAGGTAAAGGCTGCTCATGGTTTTTATATCCCTCAGAGTTGAGAATGGTGCAGGAGACTGCTCATTTCTTAATACCTCTTCTGGACCAGTAGTCCTCAGCCCTTACAGAAAAGTCACTGCCCCTATAAGACACATGCCACCTAGTATACTCCCCCTGGCTTTCAATGACTCTGTCTCCTACCTACCTCCAAGTCAGACCCATTGAAGAAGACTTTGGAATGAGCATCGCTACATTCCACTCTAACTGCTGGAATAAGAATGCAGAAGAGAAGTGTGTGGGAACCAAAAGTGAACTTCCACATTACCATTTTCACTTCGTCTGTGGCTATAGTTCAATTATCACCTTGGATACTGTTGAGAACACCTGCAACTTGGAGTGCTATCAGCTTTGGTACATGTACCAATTTGCAAATGACTGAGCTACACATATAGTAAAGTATCTGGAATTAATGATATTTCTCTAATATAAGTTATAAAATTCAAGTTTCTAATGTCCAACAATATTTAGAAAAGTTAGATGACTTTTTTCAATATTAGTGAATTTTACTATCTAAAGTTATGACTAAATTCAAACTATCATCCACCATCTGATTATGTTGCCATTTCACAACTCAGGGAGGTAACCGAACGGGAATTACAAGAGAGAGACTGGCTGAAAGTAGCCATGCAGCAGCAAGAGACAATGAGGAGGCTTCAAAGGCAGCCTCACTACTGTAGGAACCCCTCCCTTCCCCTCACATATTCTCTATCTGGTACTTTCTACCCCTGAGGTATTATTGATCGCTAATAACCTAAAATATTGTCCCTTCCTGGTCACTGTTTCTAGGCAAGTTCTATAAAAAAATCTATTTCTGCTTTTCATAAATGTCCTAATGATCATATTCCTTATAAATGTGCAAGTTCTAATCTTCAATTCTTAGCTCAAAATTTTCAAAGTAATTCTCTACTTGAAAAAAAATCAAATCAGATGTAAATAATAGATTTATGGTGGGAGTAGAAAATAACATGCATGTTATATGCTCACAGACAGGCATTTAAATGACATTGCTGGTAGCCTACCCAACAGCTATCCCCTCTTTCCTCACAATCTCAATATATATTTCATGTCTTCTACATAGATTATGTGCCTCAACAGAAAGTGAGCCTATTCCAGCTGAGATGTGGGTACCGATTAGTCTAAACTGATCATGGGAATCCCATCCCCTCATCATTGATGGTCAGGAATCCAGGTTTAAACCAATCAGCATGTGACAGTGCTCCATAACTGTTTTTGGTCTAGAGGTTAGCACAAGATTTAAACTGAGCCAAATTATTCCATGATTCTATGATTCCACAAAGTCGTTTTCTCCCTCTCTGATTGGATATGAATGAGGACGTATGTTGATGCTGTTGAAATTTATCTGGCCACCAACAGTGGAAGCCATCTAAAAGCAAGCTTATTTACGTAGAAGCAGAACTAATTTTAAAAAATCACATGAATCTAACCCAGAGACTTGATGATTCTGTGCCTAGACACCCTACCTTCAGGTACCTGCTGCTAAGGTAATAAACATCTTCATGAATTAAGCTAGCTTGAATTACATTTTCCCTCACTTATAGCTAAAAGTATCCAGATTAGCACTATGTATATGCTACAGATGTTTTATGAATAAAGATAGTTATATACTTAAGGAAAATATCTGAAGGCTACCTACCAAACTAAATGACATTTAATCTCTACTGAATGGCACTGGGTGATGGTGTGGGGGCTGATATTGGCAATGGGGAGTTTAATGTTTTATATTATATATTGCTGCTCTTTATTCTCACAATCACTATATACAACTTTTAATAAAAACATTCTTAAGGAAAGTAGGGTGATGAGATTGACTAGTGGATATTTCAAGAACACTTCCACACCTTAAAATCTTGTCTTTCTTCTTATTCTAAGTGGCTTGAAACCACCAATTCTAAGAGGAAAAACCATTATAGTTAAGGTTTATGATAACTGCCCAGCCCAAGCACTGTTCACTGAGAAATGTCCCACTTCAGTTCCTGTTTCTTTATCTCTTCCTTCTTCCTCCCACCTAACACACACACACACACACACCACACACACACAACACACGCACGCACCGCACGCACGCACGCATGCACACAGACCCCTAAATACTACATTTCTGTATACATCCTGCTGTCCTGGTGATAGACACCTGACCCAGATATGCTTCCCAAACTTGGATGAAAAATTTCTCTTCTATTATTAATCCAAAAGAAAGAGAACTATTTAAATTTTAGTAGCAAGAGTTTAGTTAGACATAAAGAACTTCTTGTCTACTATGAGATACTAAAACAAACTAACCTTCATAATCACAGTATGTAGTTCACTTCCAGGTGTTTTACCTATCAAATATTTCTTTTCATTTTCTAATAACACATGCCACTTTAATTTTGCTTGAACTCCTCATATAAAGGAATTAGAAATGTATTACTGATAATTGCAATGAAGAGTCTTAACTAAAACAACTAGGGAGTTGAACTCTAAGCGTTTACTTATTACTTATATAGTTGATATTCAGATTTTGTAAAATCTCCATAGACAGGTATATCCAGTGGAAGGTAAGTAGAAGCACCTATTGACCACTGTCAGGGATAGCTGGCTTGCAGACCCAGGCCACATGCAGCTCTTCAACACCAGAGCGATGAAGAAACAGCCATCCCAAGCAATATGGGGCTGCCACATCTTTTAGACATAACTAAAAAGAAAAATCATATTTTATTTTAGGTACATTTTTACCCTGCCCATTTCAAGAAAGAACTAAGGAAGGATTACAAAACAGGAGTATTATGCTGATTAACTTTATGTGTCAACTTAGCTGGGCCATCGTACCCAGTTATTTCTTCAGAGTTATTCTAGATGTTTCTGTGAAAGGTATTTTTAAATGAGTTAATATTAAAACAGCAGACTATGAGAAAAACAAATTACCATTTATTTTTGTTTGTTTTTCTTTAGATTCTCACCTTTTATTGAAAGAAATTCTTAATTTTAATGTTAAATTTTACTATTTTCCTTTATAATTTCTGTTTTTCTGTTGAGGAAAGTCTTTTGCAAATTACCATTCATAATGTGGATGGGCCTCATCCTATCAGTTGAAGGCCTTAATAGAAAAAGAAAAAACTGACCTCCCCACAGAAGAGGGAATTCTACCAATAGACAGCCTTCAGATTTGAACTGCAGGAACTCTTTTCTGGGTCTGCAGCCTGCTGGCCTACCCTGCAGGTTTGGACTTGCCAGCCTCCACAATTATAAAAGCCAATTCTGAGAGGTAGGTGTGGAGAAGAATGGGGAAAAGAGATGTTTGCATTACTTACTATCACATGAATGCTTTCCTGGATTGTTTTACATCCAGTTGCTTATTATGGTATAGCTATAGTCCAAACTTTTATATTAGTTGGGCTGGGACCGTCTTTCACATTAGCACTATATATAGCACTTTAAAAACCTAACATTTTATTAAAACTGTGTTATCAAGGAAGGTTATGGAATTACTGCAAATTAAAAGACTTTTAGCTGTTATGTGGAAATTTATTATTTCCAAGTAAACTTTCCCATTTTAACAAGCTATTGTTTTTCAATTCTAAGTTATATTTCACATATATATAAAATTATATTTAATATATATGAATTTCTCTCACTCAACTTTACCATCACTTTTTATTAATTGCTTTATTTACTGAATTACTTATTCAAAACAGATTTTGATTATTCAAAATAATGTTGCTCAATTTTAGTTGAATTCTCAAGCAAGCCAGCTTGCTTCTCAGCTTGTAAAACATTAATTACATATTTCTTATGGATAGGACATGGATTAAAATGAGAAATTTTGTTGAAAATGCGTCTACTTTTCTTTAGGCAGAAAAAAGGAGAAATAAAATGCATGTAGAAAGAGGCTTTTTCTAAGCCTAACTTTTAAAATATCATATCAATCATTTTTAACTTTAAAGGGAAACTTTTACTCTAGACAATTAAAAACATATATGGGTCTGTTCCTCAGTGAATGACATGTTTATCTACAACTGAGGTGGATGACTTAAAGCCCACAACAGCTAATTAGTTGGTCCAAAGTCACAGATAGGTCAGTGAAATAAAATCTTCCAGATCCCAAAAAGCCAAATTCCTTCCTTGCTCAGTGCACTTAGACCATGCATTTTACATGTATAAAGTAAGTAGAAGGGCTACAATTGCATTTCCTTAGAATTCATATACTATCAGCAATTACAACCTGACAGCCAGAGCAGGATTCTGCTCTACACTAAGAAATTTGGGGGGAGGGGCGTCAGGGAGGTTGCGGAAGGGTGGAGGGGAAAGGTACAGTACTCATGGTTTTTTGTTAATAAATTTGAATACCTTCAAGCCAAGATACACTGCCCAGTCTACCAGAATTTTTTCTGCTGCTAAAGTCATACCTGGTAATTTCACTCTTTCAGATGCCCTGATAAGCTGAAAGCCTTTGAGCTTACATCTTTGATCTATATAAAGATCTACATATTGATCTATATCTAGAGACTATGTACTCTATTTTCAACTTTAATCTTTATTGCTCTTCATCTTTAAAGCCATTTCTTACTTTTTAGAGTTTTCTGACTGCCATTTCTTCAAACTTCCCACCCAGTATCACTATCAAAAAATGCATGTTGTCAAATGTATTCATTCAGCAAATATTTATTTCATCCTTACTGATATGGCCTCTGTGCAGCTGACAACTAACTGAATATGCAAACAAAAGATTCTGTCCTCTTTGGATGGATGTTCTAGTAGAAGAGATTGATTAATGTTATGGGGGGGGCAGAGGACACTTTTTGAAGAAGTTATCAGGGGGACCTCCTGAAGAGGTGATATTTTGAGCAGAGATATGAATGAAGAGAAATGAGTCACACGAATACCTGGGAAGAAAATGTGCAAAGGCAACAAGACAGAAACCTGCTCGATACACTTACAGAACAACAAGAAGGAACACAGAACATGAAGGAAAGCCATAGGAAACTAAGTCAGAGGGGTGAGCAGGGTCAGTTCACACACGGCCTTGCAGGCCGCAATAAGGATTTGAATTTTCTCCGACTGTGATAAAATTACTGAAGATATTTAGCAGGGCAGTGACACGATCTGACTTAGTACTTTAAAAAAATAAATCTGGCTTACCATGTTTAGAATAAATTCTGAGGCTGTAAAAGTAGACAGATTCTCTAGGAAGCTACTACATTGATCCAGATGAGAAAACAAGTGAATCAGTCTCCTTGGTAATGGTCCAGGTACAGGCTACATCTTGGAGCAAGAGGTGACAAGTTATCAAGTTTGGGATATATGTTGAAAGTAGAGTTCACAGGAACTGATGACATAAAGTTAGAGAATAAAAGGTGAGTAAGGATGACTCCACGATCTGTAGCCTGAACAAGTGATTTAATGATTGTGTCAATTCCTCAGATGAGGAAGGTTGGGGATTGGAATCAGGAATTAAATTTTGGTCAAGTGAATGGAGAATTGACTATTTGACACCTAAATGGAGATATCTTATAGATAATTAAATATACAATTCTAGTTCAAGTGAGAATAAAGGCTATAAACAAAGGCTATATTTGGGCTTATAAATATATAGATGGTATAAACTACCATGGAAATGGAAAGAAACACCTAGGGAGTGAGGTCTATGACTTAGCACTGCTGAGATCAAAACACCCTTGAGAATTAAGGAGAAAGAGGAGTGCCAGCAGAGAACACATAGAAGAACTGACCAGTGAGGCAAGAGAGTGTGATATAAAGGAAATTAAGTGGAGAATTAATTAAAGAATATCGCAGTGGGCCAACAGCATCAACATCAACTAGAACTTGTTAAAAATACAAATTCTCAAACCCCACCCCAGACCTACTGAATCCAAAAGCAGTGTTTCACCCAAACTTACAGCAGATTCTGGTACACAAAAAAGTTTCAGAACCAAGTAATTAAGTAAAGAAACAGAGCGAAGTCGATATTAAAAAGGATACGGTCCCCAGAAGTATTTGCGGAGACCCAAACTGAATACATACTCATTTAAACGCTATGATCTATACTGGTTTTTTCAAGTATTTTTTTTTTCTTTTGGAGTATCAAGTGAAACAGCTTTGTGGAACGAAATCTTTAGGAGTCTCCCTTCATTTTATTTTCACGAGATTTGTCTTATTGCATATAGTAGCTATTGTTTCAAGGAACTTGCTTCCCAAAACTTCTTTTGCAAACAGATCTTACCACCCCCCCTTTCCCACTCTGCTCAATCACATTACAGTTCACATTACAAGTTGGAATGTGAAACAAATTCAAATGAAAAAAATGTTATAAAGGCAATCTTTAAATTCTTATGTATTTTATATCAATGGTTCTCAAATCCATCTGCTCATCAAAATCAGTTGGAGAATTTTGAGTTTGTTTTTTTTTTGTAATGTAGACCTTTGGGCTTCACTCCCATCTCAAAATGGAATCTTGGAAGTAGGACTGAAGAATCTGTATTTAAAATAAAATTTAAAATAATTTTTTAAAAAACCTTCCCAGTTGATTTCAAAGATCGGATGAGTTTGGGAGCCACTCTTATAAACTATAGGCACTTCAAACATTCATAAGTATTTCAGGGCTGAGCAGTCAGAGAAAGCTCTAAGGCTGAAGTGGGATTTGACTAAGCAAAGTAGACTGTCAGCTATAGTAGATTGTAGACTGATGGGTGGGGAAAGGGTGCGGGTTCTCCAGGAATGAGCAATAATTTGACAAAGGTAAGAGGCAATGTGAGCTGGTGCATTTGTAGGCCTATGAGATGATTAGGCTCACCAGAAAGCAGAGAGGGTAGAGTGAGTGACAGGAAATAGGTTATACAAGGAGGTCCTTCACAGTTAGTTTCAATAAGTAATAGCTCAAGCTTCAAGACAGATGAGTGTGGCATGAAGAACAGGAGAAAGGGCTCATGACCCTCCCTCAGTTCTGGCCCAGCTCTGAACTAACCAGTGAAAGCCTCTGGACAGGTAACTCCAGGCTATGATTCTGAGCAAAAGGAGATTTTGTACTCATTTATGATTCTCAAGAAAATGAAAAGACAGGACTAAGTGACACCTGAGATTTCTTGCAGATCTAACCTTTTTGATTCTATTTATAAATCTCACTATTTCGCCATTTCCAGTAAGTACCCTTAAACATTCTTTGCGGTTCTTTGAATTTTACTTCTATCTATTATGGAGAAAATAAATTGCCAAGCATATGAGCAATGGAAGGTGATTTTTTTTTTCATTAATCTCACTGTAGGAAGTCCTGTTTTTACATTCTAGTAACAATGAACCTGGAACAACACATACCTTTCTCTAAGGTTTGCTCTAGAGACTTTGTGACCTTAAACAGGTTTTTGACTGAGATAAGGTCTTAAAACACACATGCACAAAAAAAGATGGATTCATATGCCACATTGACCTAGAAGAATAAAGCTCTGCAGCAAATAACATGATAAATAAATCTGACATGACAAGCATTTCTGCAGTAGTAGCCATTTTTCCTGAGAGACTTAGTGATATATGAAAACTAATATACTCATGGGATAAAGACTGCACCTTCCCTTTCCAGGTACACTTGACACAACCCCAAATCAATTTTTCTCCTCTTTTTGAAGTAGTTCCAATCTGTCAAGATCCTTCCTTCTTTGGCCTCATCTCCAGCCATGCGCCTTTTCCATCACATTATCTAATGACTACCATTGCAAATCAGAGAGATGGAGATTCAATGAACATAAAGTGTTGCTGAAATAGAGAATTCAGTATTACCCACTTTAAAACTGTCTTGCTGAAAGCCATGAGTTATTCTCATAATTCTTTGAAGAATTCATTATTTTCCATAAAGTACAGAACAATGTCCAAAAGAAAATTCAAGGACAAAGGAATTATGATAAAGGTCTACAATTGAAGCAAAAGGCAAGATGAAGTTAATAAAGCCTCTTTTCCTTAAGTCTACTTTGTGCTATGTCTCTGTACTATATTAGGGCTATCTGATGGCTTATCTGAGCTCCAAATAAAAGATTTACAGGATAAAAGCTGTAGAGAAATAGAATAATTTACTCTAGAAGGCCTAGTTCTTTCCTTTCATGATTTGTGTTCTGACAAATGATATTTTTAAAAGTGGTGCCAGGATGTAGTGGAACTGACTTCCTAAAAAAAATCCTCAAGTAAAAAGCACCTATACAAAGCATTTAATTATTTCCTGACCTATATTTATTAGGTTTAAAATTTTTAATGTATTTTTATTTATAAATTATGTTATACTATTAATAGCATTTATAATAATATTATTATAAATTTATATACATAACAGAGTTTCAAAAGTTAACAAGCTAGTGGATAAGGAAAATCTTGCAAAACAATACAAGCTAGTATATACTTGTTACAATGAACTTAAAGAGGACCACATATGTGATGAATAATGGTCTTTCTTAGCTATAAATTATCAGGGTAGTTTTGTGAAAAGTCAGACTTGAACTAGACTTTGAGGGACCAGCAAAGTTAAAGAACTTAATATTTGAGGGTGCCCCGTGAATGTCCTGTCAATTCCACCACCTAAGTGGATTTTACATTTGTTCCCTTCTCGATCTTCCCTGCCACTGCCCTACTTTCCAGCCACCATCATCTTTCAGCTAAATGCCTGCAAGAGCCTTGTTTCTGCTTCCTCTTTGGCCCAATCGAATCCATTGCTTGTGTCAATTTACTTTCTGTTCCTGGAACATGCCATGTGCTTTCTACTTCATTGCCTTTGTCTGTAGTTTTTAGTGCTTTAGAGTGTCTGGCACATAGCAGTTGCCCAATAATATATCTTGAATCAATGAATAGTTTCTTCTGGTTTGGAAGCTCCACAAGGACAGACCAATGGTGTTTAATTCCCCAAACTATTCCCAGAAGCCAACGGAGCACCTAAACACACGGTGGGCATTTCATAACTAGTTATAGAAGCAAGAAAAGGAAGGAAGGAAGGAAGGAAGGAAGGAAGGAAGGAAGGAAGGAAGGAAGGAAGGAAGGAAGGAAGGAAGGAAGGAAGGAGGAAGGAAGGAATAGAGGGAGGGAGGGAGGGAGGGTGGGATGGAGGGAGGGAGGGAGGGAGGAGGAGGGAAGGAAGGGATGAAGGAGATAGGAAGGAAAGGTTAAACAACTACCAAATCTGCTACATAAGTTTTGCTTTAAGGACATGTTATCCATTTTTGTGATTATTATGATAATTTTTAGTTCTCTTTAGAAGCATATAAAAACACCATGATGCATCATCGAATAAAGATAGAAAAGTCTAATATAGTATTTGTCCTGTCAGAATTATTTTATAACTATTTCACTGGGGTGCTGTTTTGAAAAATAATTAATAGTTACAAAAATTTCATAACTGCACCTAAATTAGTCTCAAAGCATTATCATGAATACCTATTGTCTGTATTTGCAAATGCTAACTAATAACTAAATATGTATATTTTCAGTCATTTAAGCAAGGCTTTTACTTGAATATTAAAAAGACTAGATACACAATAGAAGCTATCTTATTAACATCTACATACAGTAGTTTGATTCCTACAACATAATTGCATATGCTCAGAGAAACATCATGTTTCTAATGCTGGAGGTGATATTACTTTAGTGACACTATCAAAATGAATTGTACTGTTTCTTTATTACACCAAGACATATGCCATTATCTGTTGGATTTAATAAACATGCACCATCAAGGCTGTTTCATATTTAGCATTGTAGGGTATACCATGGAGTAATAATGTGTTATAAAAGAAAAATTATTTTGCATTCTTCCTAGTAAATTATTTTTTCTTTCCCTTTCTCCGTGTATTAAGAAATTTTTTAAAGGCAATATTTTTAAGTATAGATACATGCATGGCACTTGACCAAAGTTAACAAAATTATACTTTGTTAGCCCACTAGGATCTCATAACACAGTATAAAAACAGTGTAAACACAGAAAACAGAATGAGAAAAAACATTTTTTTTTCTATAATATCAAGAGAGCTGCAAAGAACTCTTCTGGGTAAGTAATTTAAAAACATATTCTATACTTTGCGGAGTGTGTATTAGTTCTGCAGAGTACAAGTTTGGCCTTATTCACCACAATAGAGATTTCAATTTCATATAGAACTCCATCAACTATTTTTCTCAAGTCAGAAAAACAAAAATTGAATTTAAATATGAAAATAGATGCAACCTGAATAGAGGAAATTGGAACTGAAGTTTTCTAAAATTGAGTCATCTGTGATTTTGTTTTAAGAGTACGGCTCCAGTTTTTATGAAGCAAGATTTCTCCAAGAACAGTTCTCAGGAATTATTTCTCAGGGATTATTGATGACCTTAATAATTATCTTAGGTATTATTTTTATGATGGATTTGATTCATCTTCTGCTGATGTATTAATGCAGACTTTCTTTCATAGCAAAGTATCCAACTTCATTCTCTGCTTTTCTTCCTTACCATTAAAAATAGCAGTGTACATGATTTTGTACATGCATCGGGGGCCTGGCACTCCTGGAGCCTGGTGCACCCGGGGTATGTATGGTCCATGCCTTCACTTGGGGTGTGAACCCAGGACCTTCTGCTCATGCAAAGCAAACATGCTAACCACTACACTATAGGGCCACCCCGCAAGAAAACTTTTGCTATCTCTAATCAAAAGCCTCCTTCCTATAGAACCACTAACCTGTAGGAATCTTGGGTTTCCACAGCTTAAAAAGGCATCTCTAAATGAACGAAATTATAAACAAAGTGACCTTTGATCAATCATATCATGAGAGATTGGAAAATATGCAATTAGAAATTATTTTCTGAATAAAAAATAAATTCAAAAACCCCAGTCAGTCTTACAAGAATGGAACACAGAAGGTGTCAGCTGCCCCGAGAGCTGAACAGAGACATCAACACCAGGACAGAACTGAGAGTATAGTCTTCAAAATACTGAAGAGTTGTTCTTATCGGCTTCTCAGCGTGAAAAAAATAAGAAGTTTGCTAGAAGATCACTGTATAGCCTATTATACAGTGTTGTATTTATCATTATTTAGTTAATGTGGTGTCGAGTGTATATAGTTTTGTTAGAAAACACGGGTTCAATTATTCTCATCAACCCCTTTAGTCATCTTCCGAAAATCTAAGCTAAGAACCTCCCCCTCAAAGTATTATTTTATGTGGATTCCTAAACAAGGAAGTCAAGATTCTGGCACCTAAAATGAACAGAACCAGATGCATAAGCTCTCTTACAGAATGCTATCTGCAGGCTTATTTCTCCTGGGCATGGTGCACTACTCTTTCGTATTTGTCATTTCATTTCTTCCTTACAACAGTCTTGTGAACTATGTTCGAACAGATATTATTAAGCCCCCATTAAGAATGAGAAAACTGAAACCCAAAATGAATGACTTGTCCAAGATCACACAACCAATAAGTAAAGCCCAGAATTCTGACTTCTATTCAACCACATACCTGGTTCTTTTTCATTTCATCAAACATCTTATACTTTAACATTATTTTGAAGTTAAAAAAAAAACATTATATTAGGATCTTCAGTTCAATAAGCTCATCATCAAACTTACTTTTTAAAATGGAGGTGCCACAATTGGTCACGTAGGCTGCAATAATTCTCCCTATGGCTTTGAGAGCCTTGTTTACTGTTTATCGATCACCATGACAATACTACCATAAATAACCCCAGATAGATTGCTATGTATAATCACAGAAGACATCCATATGCATGAGTCACCTGTCAGCTCTTCAAGCCCATCATTTCCAATACTGTCAACATGTCATCAGGGATTCTCTGAGTTTGTGACACAAACAAAACTTACTCTCTCAAGAAATTGAAATAAAAAATAAATTCAATAATCCCAGTCAGTCTTACAAGAATGGAACACACAAGGTGTCAGCTGCCCCGAGGGCTGAACAGAGACATCAACACCAGGACAGCGCTATACAGACTTATGTTTGAAGAAAACAAAATAAGAAATGTCCACTATTTGGGGCAAGAATATGTATGGATTTGCCAAGTCACTCTGAACTGTTCTTTGTCCCACCCCCCACAGTCCAAGGATCCAGTCTCAAGAGCAGAAATTCATTTTCACTTGTGGTTGAGCAATAAATATGCCCACAGACTTGTTTTGTGTGAGCCATAAGAGGCAAGACATAGAATTCTCTCAGAATCTTCTAGAACAAACTACCAAAGGGCAACTTACCATGAGGTGGTGTATATCAGTCACTGCAATGTTTCAGGAAAGGCTTTGGTCTTTTGGGCAAGATTAGTTGTGACAGATCAGTATAACAAGGAAGATGTATTGACAGAGAGTCCATTGATAATATGAGGACGGGTAAGAATCAAAACTCAGGACAGAGGGGCCAATCTCCATTCCAGCAAATAAGCAGTATGCAAGTACTTGAACCCAGGAACAGGATAAAGGATAGAATTCCTACAAGTAAGAGCCAAGAATCAAACGACTCACAGTGAGAGGGAGGCAAAAAAGCAATAATCCAGGTAGACAATCCACAGGTAGGGAAAGCAAGTAGCGATCCAAGTAAAAGACCCAAAGCCTGAAGAGAAAAGTGAGCCAGTTCAAGTCATCAGTAGTCATAGCATTACGTTGTAAATCTGACTCCAATACAAGATTTGTCTCATCCAAGAGCCTCTTAGGTATTGGCTGCCAAGCCTCAGCACACAGCTGCAAAGAGATAAGTAGCTTCGCCTGTCTAGGAGAGGGCTCAAAGAAGAGTGAGTTTGCATTTTTTATCAATCTAGTAAATATATATGAATAAATGCATGTGCCATTTAAATAAGGCTAATGAACAAAACTGAATCTATGTCACTCATGTCTATAGGAAATGACTAATGTGGGCAACAACAATAATGATAGTAATAATAAAAAATTAACATTGCTACATGCCGGGCACTTCTTGTGGATAACAAAAAAATACCCATAACAATAGTGATATCTAATTTTATTGATCAGATGTTAATCACCAGGCTCTGTTTCTACATGCTTATATATCTGTTTTATTTATTTCAACAATTCTCAGTTAGGTTCTATTACTATCTCCATTTTGCAGAAGAGACGCAAAGGCATTAAGTAATTTTCACAAGATCACACAGCTAGTGAGTCTGGAATTAAACCCATATTTTCCAACCTCAGCAGCCATACCTAGATGAGGGACTGTATGACACAAGATCTTATGATGGAGCAAAAGACAGGAAAAAAAATGTTCATTCCACACTCCAAAATTTCCTTCTTCTCACTTATTCTTTTGTCTAGCAAACAGTGTAAAATTTTCATCTTCCCTCTGACATCATCTTCTGATAGCTGAACATGCTGAGAGTGGAAAGGTGGCAAGGAATTAACATTTATTGAAGCACATGGCATTACTTAATGTCAGCTTCTCTACTCAACGCTGCACATATGTGACCCCCATCCATCCGGTGCTTTTAGAGTGTTCACTCTTCTATTCATGCCCCTCCAGAGCCAGGGCAGAAGATCAGTGTGTCTCCTTACTACCAGCCATTGTTGCACATAGCCAGAGGGCAAACCCTAAATTATGCCAATTTCAAAGGGTGGGGTAGGGAAAATAAAAGAGAGAAACAGGGAGGAAATGCACAATCTCAACAAACACTACAGAAAGTTAGCTCTACGCGGGTACCTAGATGCTTGTATGTACATGATGGACTTTGGTCTGAGCAAGTCAAAAGTACCTGAAGAACCGAAGACTGGAGAAACAAGTTCTCTCTGACTTTCACAAGGCTGAACCAAGCTTAGCTTTCTACATTTCCTGTGTGTAAGTTGCGGAGATTCATTCAGAACTGTCTTTCCAACCAATGAAAAATATATGGGGGAAGTTACTCCTTATCTATAATCAGATATTGAAAAAGTATAGGAAATACAGAATATATTGAAAAGGAAATGAGGAATGAATATTATGACAAGGGTGAGAGCAGAGGATGGTTAAGTGACTGTTTCGATTCAATGTATCTACTCTAAACTTTCTCATGAGGGCATCTCAACACATTAAGGAGGAACAAAAAGGCAACCAATTAAACATCTGCCACCACTTTCCCTTTAGTGTTTGAACAACTTTCTATTTCCTTCTAAATGGGAGTTGATTATTTTGGGGAGAGCTAGCTGCATTTTACATGACATTGGTTTGGCCCAGACTAAGCATTAATCAGCAAAACACATCAGTGCCAAAGCCTACAAGTTCAACAAGATGGAAAAGAAATATTTCACAATGGTTCAGCAAAGCTGCCTGTGTGAGCATTTAATTCACTGACAGTAACAAGATTAATGAATATAGCCACCTGGGTGGTGCTTTGAATGTTACCCTCAAGCTGATTTTCGAATACTGCTAACCAAGGAGCCAAAAATCACATAATGAAACATATAACATCTAATGTTTATATAGCAACAGACCTTGTCTGTTAGGGAATGTGGGAAATGCTTCATGTTTTACTTGAATCTTAATTTTTCAGATCTTTATTATAAGGGGGTAGCTATACTACCTGCCCTTGCAATGAAAATCTATTTTGATCATTAGCTCTGACTTCCCTTAATAAATGCAAGGATTTTCCCATTTCTGTTCCTTTTGCTCACAGGACCACAGAGTCAGTTTTATAACTCAAGAAGTATTAAGCCAAATGGCCGTTTACTTCATAGTTCTCCAGTTATTCAAAGAATGCACTTAACCTTATCTCTCAATGCATCTTCTCATACACCCTTGTCTCCAGCCTTATAGAGCTATTCATCTTTCCTTAAACCCACCATGTTAGACTCTGTCCTCACATGAACTTTTTCTATGCGCTCACAGAAAGAAAGAGAGCTCGGTGTCTCTTCCTCTTCTAAAAAGACACAAGTCCTATCAGACTAGATCCCCACCCTTATGACCTCATTTAAACTTAATTACCTCCTAAAAGGTCTTATCTTCAGATACACTCACATTGGGGGTTAGGGCTTCAACATATAAATTTGGACGAAACACAATCATACTCAGTCAATAACATTGTACACTCAAATCAGCCCAGAAAGCTCTTCTCTCATTGCTCCTCTGAGAGACATTCCACTCAAGCTTTCAGATTTCACCTAGGTGTTGTCTTCTCTAAGAAGCTTCCTCCAAGTCCAGTCATAAATAGTCTTTTCCCATTTTGGCACTTAATTCATTCTCCCTCCTATTATTTCTTATTTGTTACTTATGTGTCTCTCTCAACTATTATACTACGAATTTCCTGGAAAAAGGACTCTGTCAGATTCATCTTGCATTACCCATAACACCTAGCACAGTTTTGTGTGACATAGTCATTCATTCTTTCTGCATCTGCTGTGTCTTGCACATGACTATACACAGTAGGCATTCAATTAATAAGAATAAATGAATTTTCTCTTTCTGCCACTGACATTTTCTCTGATTCCCCTTCAGTCCTTTTTGCTTTCTTTCTGAACTTTCATCTGTTCTCTTTTTCTTCTCACAACATCAATTAACTTTTTTCAAGCCTCCCCCTCCAAAAGTATAGTTTGCTTACTTAACCCTTACTCCTCGCCTATATTCTTTGCAAACAAACACCAAAGTATAAAGTTACACATATTTTCAAACAACCCCCAACTCTGTCTGTAGCCCAGATCTCCCTGCTGAGCTTCAGTCCTGGATGCACGGATCCCTGCTTAATGTCTCTATTGAATGTCCCATGAGCAAGCCAAAACACAACAACTCATCTAAGCACAAAAACTTCACATCAAATCAGTCTACAAATTCTGCAGATTAGACTGCCTCACCATTTCCCTTTCTGCCACTTCCTTAATTCACCCTGGTATGCTACTTGCCAGGATGATAACGGTGAGGGTGGGTGTGAGGGTGAGATGCGATGTTAATGATGATGGTCATCATGGTCATGACAACAACAGCAACAACTTTATTTTGCTCAATTGTGGGTCTAGGCTCATTTCCACTACATTCTCTTTTTGATACCACCATATCGAATTTCGACTCCCCAATTACATGTGATAATTCTTGCTAATGTTTCTGTCTATAAACTGCTCCCTCGGCTGCAAGTATCATCTTCCACTTTCTCCATCCAGTTAGTTCTCATCCAATCTTCAAAACTTAGGTTGAGGCCACCACCTCCTAGAGAAAGACTTCCATAATATCCTTTGTACACCAATGACACTGCAAGCGTACCTCTACCATCACACTTGTACTGGTTTAAAATTTAGAAAGATAAATAAAACTTTCCTTGCTGGCTCTCATTACTATCCTCTTCCAAGTCAGTAGTCTTCATTGAAAAAGAACACACACACACACACACACACACACACACACACACACACACGGGACAAGGAGCCATTCGCCTTTATAAATGAAGTTAGATAGCATGTTGCTTTCCCCAACCACAAATCTGAATTGGGTTCAATTTTAAAAACATAAAACTACATATTCAGTCACACTAGATATCATTTTCTACTTTATAGAATGAGCAGAGACCCTTCTATGTAACTTCCTGGGTAAAATTAAAAAATGAATAAATCCATACTGACTCATTCTAACAACACTGATACGTTCTCAAGACTGTCATAGCTATAGTTAATCTCAAAACAAATTTAAAAGCAATGAAATATCTTGTAAAATTGCAGAGTTGTCAGGTTTGGGGCACATCCTTCAAACCAAAGCAATTACAAAGTGTATAAGCTTCAGTATGATTGTGAAATCTGCAACTGCCACTGATAATGCACATGGCTCCTTGAACAGTTTCATCAATGTTGCTCCAAACTAAAACTAAATAATGAGACAGATCACCCATATGCAGGATGTGAAATGTAATCAATACTACAACATAGAAACGAGGCTTATTACATTTCGATGTGGCTGGGATTACATGGAAAACAACAGAATACAAAAACAGCTCTTCCTGTACTTTTATGAGGGGACACAAAAAAAAACAAACAAATGGGATAAAATGCTAGTTCTACAAGCAAGAACGCATTTTGATTGAGCAGTCTCTCTCAGCTCAGGGTTGCACTAAACCTAAGAGCTGAGATTTGCTAAAAAAAAATGTCAGCCCAGGCAGGCCTGCCCACAGTAGTAAGGAACGTGAGAGATGTAGGTTGTAGTTGTCTAAGATTTCAGGCTGACCACTCATCACTACACGCAAATCGCTTGATAAAAATGCACCCAAGAAAAAGCTATTCAATTGTCAGAAGGTTTAGTGTGGACTACTCACCTAGCAATTTATTTTGAAAAAAAATAAAACTATTTACTAACCAACTAATAATCAGTTTTTAAAGTTTTACTTTCTAAATAATGTTTGGTTGCATTTAACCTACATCATCTTTCATGACTGATTTTCTAAGGTAGAAGACGACTAAGAAACTGTGTTGTGAAGAGCTACAGATTTCAATTGTGACATCTCAAGCAAGACAAAAAACCTTCTGGGAGCAGAGTGTGGAAATATTCGTGCAGCCTCCATTATATGTGCAAAAAGTAATCATAATCCATACGTCACCTTCCCACACAGAGTGAAGAGATCCACGTACACATATAACAAAATTAAGTATAAAAAAAAGGACTGATTTTTTTATACAACTTATAGTAAGCCTCATTTCTTTGTAATGGCACATATACCTTGAATCACAAACCTTAATATCAAACAAACCTTAATTTGCAACATAAGCTATAGATTACTACCAAATTCTTTTATGTACATTAACTCAAGTGATCCTTAAAACATTACCCTGAGATATTATCCTCTCTAATTTCATCTGAAGAAACTAAGGTTCAGAAAGGTTAAGTGACTTGCCCAAGGTCACACAGCTGATGAAGTCTAAGCTAGAGCTTTGTCATGAAATCTAATTCCAGCACTTTTTTCACTGCTCTCCATATATCCACATTGCTTGATCCTATGAATCCACTTCTTTGACAAACATTTATTGATCATGTACTATATGCTTAGCATTTTGTTAAATGCTGGGTATTTAAGATGAATTAGATAATCTCATTGACTCTCTCAGAAGCACACAATCCACTAGGAACAAGAACATCATCAGCATCATCAAAAGAGTTGACTTTTTGAAAGAATTTTCCATGTGCCAGGCACTGTGTTAAGCACTTTACAAGTATTATTCAATTTAATCTCATAAAAACTCTGTGAGTTGGGTAACATTAATATCCCTGTTGTAAGATAAGGAAACGAAGGCAAAACCAAACTGACACAAAGAGTGATAAATAGTAAAAAGCATCATTTGGTGTTAGGACAGCGTTAAAGAAATTTCAACGGAGTGGATCTTCTTTGAGCTGGGCTGTAAAAATGAACTGGGCTGTGAAAGGTGGAAAGGAAGACATTTCCGGGCAGAAGGCATAGCATGAAAAAGGTCTGCAAGGCTGGAGAGCTACACCACCTCCTCAGATGTGTGATGTGCTCTTCAGCCTCCCCTTCTTGGTAATACTTCTCTAGCTGGTAATTCTCCTCCCTCTTATCCAAACTAATATAGTCATCAGGGCTAATTGGCTAGTTTGGAAAAAGAAGCCAAGGTTGACTCCAAAATATTTGATTAGAACAACAGGAAGGATGGGGTTGCTATCAAGTGAAAGGGAAGACTGTGGGAGAAGCAGTTTGAGGCGGAAGGTAAAGGAAGCTGAAAAAAAAAAAAAAAGGCATCCAAAGCTGTGCACCCTACACTGGCAGCATCTGTCTAGAGAAAGATAAGTCTTTTTCTAATTCACATAAAACAAATGTTATGGCTCTAAGAAAAATCAAGAGTTTGGTTTCAGGCATGTTAAGAGATTTATCATGCATCCAAGTAAACTGTCAAGTAAGCAGTTGAATAAAGAAATCTGAAGTTCCCTGAACAAGTCCAAAGAAAGAAAATGTAATTTGGGAGTTGCAAGCTTAATTACACCATTTAAAACCATGAGACTGGATAAATTCACCAGGGGAGAGGAAATAATAAAGGAGAGATCCAAAATTGAGATCTGGAGTCTCCAGTGTGAAGCAGAGTGATGAGGAGAAACCAGCAAAGGAGACCAAGAAAGAATAACCAGTAAAGTAGGAGGAAACTCAGGAGGTACCATGGAAAATCAAAAACGAGTGATATCCAAATACTGTGATAGATCAAGTAAGATTAGGACTGCAACGTGACCACTGAAGCTGGCAATACAGCAGTCATTTGTGACTGACAAGAGCAGTTCTGGTGTAATAGTAAGAAAGAAAGCTCTGTTTGATGGAGTTTGAGATTGCGGAGTGGGGAACAGGAGACAGCAAGAAGATAGAGAAGTTTTGCTGTAAAGGAAAGCAGAAAAATGAAGCAGTTGCTGGCAGTTGTATTTACTCCCATTATATCTGTTTGTTTCAAGTTGGAAGAAACAGTCATATGTCTGTATACTAATGGAAACTGCTCAGTAGAGGGGAAATAATGATGCAGAAGAAAGAGGACAGAATTAATGGAGCAACGTCCTTGAGTACATAATAAAGGATGGGATCTAGGGCACAAGTAGGATGGTTGCCATAGTTAAGAGCACAGACCGTTTCTCCATAATGATAGGAGAAAAGGCAGAGTGCAGGGGCACAGATGCATGTAGGTAGGTAGAAGTGTGATGGGAATTATGGCATTTCCGTTCTGATTGTTCTATTTTTCTCAGAGAAATGGGAAGGAAAGTCATCACCTGAGAATGAAGACTACAAAATATTGGAAGCATTATTGGCAAAAAAATTAAAGTCTAATACCAAAAAAAAAAAAGTTGTCAAGGATCTCAAACAACAGAAACTTTCATACAGTACTGGTGGGCATGAAAATTGGTAGGACCACTTGGAAAACAGTGCGACATTATTTAATAAAGGCAAAAATGTGTATTTCCTATGACCCGGCATTGTCATTCCTGTATATTTATCCTATAGAAACATGTGGCACATGATCGTGACCCACATACGAGAATATTTATGGCATAATTGCTCTTATACTATACTAGGTGGTAAAATTATTTTTAAAAATAAGAATCAATAACAATCATCAGGACTCTGGTTACCATTAGGAGGAAGGAAGGGGGCTGTGATCATGAATGAACATACTGAAAGATTCTCAAGTACCAGCAAGTACTGTCTTGTTTCTTAACCTGGATGATTTGTTAAACTGTGCACATACGTTTTATACACTTTTACAAACTGTTCAATTTCAATATAAAAGAAATGTGTTTAGTCCCATAGTCTTGCCAGTCACTTTTGATTTAGAACTGTCTCATTGGATAAATATTGCATCAATTCAAGGTTCTCCCTGGATACAGAGAACATTTTGATGGTTGTCAGATGGGAGGGGGGGTTTGGGAGGTGGGTAAAAAGGGAGAAGGAATTAAGAAGTATAAATTGGGAGTAACATGGGGATATAAAGTATAACATAAGGAATATAGTCAGTAATATTGTAATAACCATGTATGGCGTCAGGTGGGTACTAGGTTTATTAAGGTGCTCACATTGTAAGTTATATAAATGTATAATCACTATGTAGTATACCTGAAAATAAGATAATATTGTATACCAACTGTAAGCAAAAAATTAAAAAATTATTAAAATTTAAAATTAATAAATATTCTCCCACTCCCCTCTATGTTCCTTTTCTTCAAAGATGATATAATTTCCCAAGGGTGTTATAAGAAATCTTGGCAGCTAAAGAAAGACATCTGGTCCACATGCACTTATCTGTGCTCACGAGCATCTCCTAAGGTGTACCTTACCCCACCTGGTTTCAGGACATCATGTGTTGATGTTTAATACATATGTACTCAGTTTCTGCCTCAGCTCCATGACAATCTCAAAGGCAGTGCACTCTGAAGCCTCCTCATCCATACCTGGCCCCTCTTTCAGCTTATCAGCTCTTAGAACTTCTGCATGGCGCTGCAGGTTCAGGAAATTTCAGCTTCTTTCTCTGTACCACCCTGCTAAACATGAGGACTCGGTGAAGCTGCCTGGGCTTATCCATTCCTCATCCTTTGCTTTCCATCTTCCTGCACCATACTATGAAATGCAAGGCACAAATCTGCTTGCTCTGGGCATCTCCCAAACCTAGCATGTTTCTCTGGTTTCATTTCCCTTCAATCCATTTCCCTATAAATATCCACATTCCCCATCCCCTTTATTTTCAGGTTGATTTTATAAACTTTATTCTTAGTCCACCAGGGTCTGACTTTTAATATTTAAGAAAAGCTTTAGACATAGACTAGTGGTTACCAGAAGTAGGGGGGGGGTGGGGGAGGTTAATGGGGCAAAGGGATTCAAATATGTGGTGACAAAAAGAAATCTAACTGTGGGAGGTGAACACACAGTGTAAATATATGTATGCCTTACTGTTAAAGTGTACAGCTGAAACTTACTGGATTTCATGAACCAATAGCACCATTAAGATCAATCAATCAATCAATCAATCAATAATTTTTATACAAAAAGCTTTGGGAGTATAGAAATTTCTCAAGTACCTGGTATTTGCCATTAGCTGTAACTCTGTCCACTTTTACTTTATGTACTTTAAATACCTACTGTTAGGCTCATACTTTATTTATGACTATTATGTCTTCCTTATGCATTTACCTTTTTAACACTATGAAATCTCCTTTATCTCTTATAATAAACTTTGCCTTGAAGCCTATTTATTTGATATTGATACACTTTACTCAGCTTCTTTATGGCTATAGTTTAACATGGTATATTTTTTCCATCCGTTTATTTTCAACTTTTCTGATATTGCTCTGAGGCTTTCTGTTCACTATTTTTCAATTCTTTTACTCTCTGTCCTTCAGACTGGATAATTTCTATTTATCTTTCTTCAAGTTCATTGACTCATTTCAACAATCTTCAATCTACTATTAAGCTCATTTAGTAAATTTTTACTTCAGGTATTATATTTTTTACTTTTAAATTTACACTTGGTTCTTTTTTATAGTTCAATTTATTTGCTGAGATATCTTAGCTACTTGTTTATTATAGAAATATTTTTCTTTTATATCCTTTAACATAGTTATAATCACCACTTTAAAATCCTTGTATGCTAAATAGAATATCTGATTAACTTTAAGTCAGTTAGTCTTTTCTCTTCAGCATGGGTCACATTTTCTACTTCTCCACGTCCAGTAATTTTGGATTGCATCCCACACATCATGAATGATACATTATAAAGACTATTGATCCTCTTACATTTCTTCAAAGAGTTTTTTGTTTGCTTGTTTGGAAAAAGTTAACTAGGCTGAACTCAAACGCAAAACTCTAAAATCTCAGTTCAGTTCTTTTAGCCTTGACTGGGATGTTTGGAATCTTCCTACCCACCCAGCTATTCGGGCAGTCGATACAAAGAATTTGGGCTCCCTCTCTGTGGCTCTCCCTTTTCCAGGATTCCTCCCTTACTTTTCAGCTGCTGTAGTCACCTCAAACTCTATCCTCAGTAAGACTGTGGTTTTTCAATCCATTCTTTGATTTCCTAGTGTGGCATCTGGGACTTACCTTCAGTCTAAAATCTGTAAAAAATTAGAAACCCACTCAGTGCTGCTTCCTTCCTCCAACTATCCAAACATATGGATACAAATATATGTCCCTACTTTGGTTTGCCCACCAGTGCCCTGAGATGGTTGTGTTTTCTATTTTATGTGGTGTTTATAGTTATTTGTGAAAGGGTTAACTCTAATAGGAGCTACTAAACCATTATCAGAAGCAAAGACTAGCACTTGCCATTAAAATCCAGGAATTTTGTGACTTGTTGTGTGGTGGTGTTTGTTCTAGATAGAAAATAGGTAACATGTTTCTTTCTCTCTGTGCTTCTTTGTGTCCTTTCCTTCCCTGGGGCTATACGATTCTATCCCACACTCTAATTTTAATGCTAAAAGGACTAAAGGAAAATCTGAAAGGGGAAAATGCATAGATAAGCATTTCAAAATATCCCTCTGAAATACGAATATATTATAGAAGAGGTAACACATTAAAATCATCATTTGAAGAAATTAGGTCGCTGGTCTAAGAGGTCCTGAAGAAGGATCCATGAGAGGGGAGGGTAAGGAGGAGAGATAAAAACAGGTAGAACTGGTGAGAGACAGACCTGTGTGAGGTGGGAGAGGGAGGAAAGGCTGACATTAGTAGATGAAAGATGTGCCCAAAAGATAGCTTAGAGGCCTAAGAAAATGGAGAATTCCTAAATTTTAGAATTATGTCTTCACGGCATTTAAATCTAAAAGATGCCAGATCATCTAAATTCAAAAGGTTTATTTTGGAGGCAAGGAAACTGAGTCTCACGCTCTGCCTGCCTCATAATTTAGTCAAGGTGCTCGCTGCCTTCAACACAATGTTGAAGCTGTCATATTCTTTTTAACAATAGCCTGAGGCCTGTTCACATTTATATTTTGACTAATCAATGTTGTGTATGATAGCTTTAGGTCTGAGCCACTCAATTCATCCTTAAACATGCTGGAGAATTCTAATGTAGAGCTTTTTGTTCTTTCTCTGTATTATCTTGGAGTTTTAATCACAGCAGAGTGAATTGAGGCTTTTTTATGATTGCACACAATACACTAGGCTCCAGCTCTCTTTTTTAATTATGATAAAGCCATGTGGCCTCTCATGGATTGCTTGGTTTCGTGTCCAAGTATAGATGGCTCACAGGATTTTACAAAGATTAATTCAGATTAGCTCAAAAGTTTATTGAAGGAGGTATCTATCAGGTGTTCCTGTCTGTCTGTGTGACTGCTATTGATAATAATAAAATGATATGAGTTTCAAACTCTCTTCTCCCATGCTGCCTTCGGATTTAATCTTTAGTCAGAATCTGCATTCTTTCCTAAGGTATCTTTTTATCATATCAAATACAAATAACAAGCTAAGATCAGTGAATCTAAAAATTTTTATTTTAAATACTGCTTCTGTTTTTACAGGTTTGTCCTCTCCTCTCAATATCTAGGTTAACATCTTCTGCACAAATCAATAAACATCAGGATGAATATAATTGTCTTTTTACTCAAAAGATAGGATATGCTTCTAATGATAGCAGTGGCCAAGTGAGGAGAGATTAAACCATTGTTCATGGCCCAAGGCCAAGAATTGCTGTGGTTTTTTTTTTAAATGATGCACCCTGTCCTTCTACCTTCCTGCCAACCAATAAGAGCCCAAACAGTAATTTAACAAATAGCCCCAAAGTGTCCAATGTATCTAAGAGTAATCTAGCTCTCAGAAAGAATAAACATAAGTAATGTGGCTTGTTTTCATTTCTCTTATTTAAACAAAAAATAGAGATTATTTTTAAATCCACGAAATTTCACCATATTATTTTTAAGCCTGTAATTGTCTTGCCTCCAAAGAAAATTTAAATTCTAGCTCTTAGAAATAACAAAAACAGCAGCCATTTGTTAAGCAACTACTATGTGTAGAACCAAAGAGCAGAAGACGCTGTGCCTAATCCACTAAAGACCTTAGGGCCCCTTCTAATCCTCTCGGGATCATTTATCTTTTTAAAATAATTTTTGGGTTTAATAGTAAAATCCTCAGTGTGAATATTTCCTCCAGTCCTAAATTACTGCTGTCAGTTGCGGTCACAACCCTGGTGACCTCCACAATATGTAATCAGAATTCATATATAAATAAGATATTGGATCCTGATCATTTTGAAACAAAATAAATTATTTGTTATTTCTCAACAACTACTATGTAAATATACTACAGAATAAATGATATCTGATTAAGCAAATTTACAGAATCAATAACAAAACTCCCACTAGGCTCTGAGATGACATCTCAGACATTGCTATCAGTCTCCTGTTCAAGAGTCCTACTAATATCAACCATAGGCACCAACCACCAACCAGTAGGAACAGAAAGGGGAGGTCAAACAGACATCCTTTTAACACTTTCACGCTGCGTCTTTGACTCTTTGTGAGGTTTTGTTTTTTTTTTTTTTCCCACCATGTCCCTGGGAGTTACTGGACTCAATCCCCAATAGCCTAAAGAAAATAAATAATGCCTCCAGACAACTTTATCCTATCTGCCTATAATTGGTGTGTAATGTTAATGAACACATTCATGTCAAAATTATTTGTTACTGCCCGGAGGCTAATTTAGAAACCACTTCTCTCACCAATAGAATGTACTGGTTCTATAAACAAATATTTGGGCGCCTGCTAGTTATCAGACAACATAGAAAAGCAGGACCAAACTAAGCAAAGAAGGGGATGGCCAACCAGGCAGAGGAAAGCGTGTGTGTTTTCCTTCCTGCCACCTTCCGCTGCTCGGTCGCCTCTAATCGCTCAGCAGCACCCATCCATCTGGATTTGTGGGCAGTCTTACCTCTGTTAATCCCGACCCACTAAAGACCCTTTGTATCAAGAAAAACAGATTACATTGTATAAGAACTTATTTTTGTGGTAAATTGTAATTCAGACCAGTTATTGCTTATCTTTACAAATTAACCCATCAAGCCTACTGCCATGCCACTTCGAAAAAGCCTATCCCGTCTGATCTCGGAAGCTAAGCAGGGTCGGGCCTGGTTAATACTTGAATGGGAGACCACGGGAAAGACCAGGTGCTGTGCGGCGTAAATACATAAATAATAAGGAATTGTAAACTGACAAGGTGCTTGCAATCTGTGAAGTCAACCAAGGGTTGCTTCACCTAAAAAAAATAAAATTAACCCATCAAACTAAAGTCCAAAAAAAAAAAAGTGACAGACACCTATTATCATAGTAACTAGGTAGATGATTGTCAGTGTAATAGTACAGGATTGTCATGTGGAAAATGTGTTTTTGAATATAATGTTGTATGTCGATTATACCTTAATAAGAAAAAGAAAATGCATTTTTGCATGCATGGTTCAGTGGGGTTAATAGTGTAAATGTAAGTAAAATGTAAATGACAGGTAAGAATAGTGGTATTACTGTGATTTTTAAGAAAAATTATACTTTATATCATTTTGAAATTTTTCTTCAGAAACTCTAACACTCCCCCACCCCCGCATTAAAATGCCTGAGTAGATAAATTATCACTAAGATACGTGTACTTTTTAGCCATACGATGCTTTAGTAACAAAATGAAAACTTGTTTTTTAAGTATCATAATTCTTTGAGTTCTTTATTGAACTAATACATCTTGAAACAAAATGAAAAACTTAAGCTGAGAGCCATACTTGGTTAGATTGGAAAAGAACACATTTGTTGTTTAGCATTATAATTATATTTTAGCACACAATACGTCCCTAAAGGTTTTACTTCAGAAATAATCCCCTGGGAGTGTACTTCAAGACATCAATACATATATGTATACATAATGAAGTATTAATGCAAAAATGTAATGTGTTAAGCTTTAAACAAAGTTAATTTATGCCCTTTTTCAAATGGCATTCTGAGTACAATATTTAATATTAATACTGAAATATAAAAACTAAATGCAAAACTATCTCAAACACATTCCCTTAGGATAAATAATAATAAAAAAAAAAATACAACCAGATGAAGGTGACATCAAGATTATGAGCATCCTGTGGAAAATAAAGACTGCTACCTTATTTCAGATAGAAACAAAAGTATGTGCAGACGTTATCACCTACTACAGTTTTCTAAAACCAGCTGTAAAGGAGAAAGGAAGAAGGGCACCTGTGCAGGCACTGTGGTGGGGTCTCTGGATTCAGCAGAGAACAACAGATATGTTTCCTGCCCTTGTGAAATTAACATGAAACAGACAAGAATTGATAATATACAATATTACAAACTGTGATAAAACAACCAAGTGTTCACTTTAGATTAGGACCTACACACCACCAGCTCCCGAAGGTAAATACATAGAGCCTTTTTGTTGTTAGTTTTCATGTTTTTATTTAAATTCCTATGGAGGGTAACAAAAATAAATAACATTATGAGAGTTTACGAAACCTTACCTAGGTCGTATAACCATCGTCTCTACGCTATAATTTCTGACTTCTCTTTTCTTAAATTGTAACAAAACTCTAGTGTTTACTTCATATCGAAAAAAATTATGAAGAATAATAAAGCTATTTCAAGGATGGCTTTCATATATATTTAACCTCAGTGATGGTATTACGCAGAATGTATGGCCCTTGGCCCAGACAATACAGAAGATATAAATGGACATATGTAGCATGGTTGCAGTATTCAATCTGATTTTTAACCACTAGTTCCAGGTTCTATAAAATCAATTTAGTGGAGGCAGATATTGATTATGAAGACCCCTAAAGGAAAGATAGCAACACTATCCATTTCTCCTCATTTTCCCAATAGTTCCCCAAGGTCAGGCAGCATGTCTACTTCATTCTGTAAATCTTCATTAGGCCTAGGACAGGGCTATCTACAAAGGGAGCTCTTCTAGATGCCCTTAAGATATTAAAGGATTCAGTTAGTTATTTTGCCAAAAGTAAATTTGGCATCGTGAAATCATGAATGGATAAATCTGAATGAAAAAAAAACATGCATGTGAGAAAGTGGGAGAAATGAAAATGGAATTGTGGGTTGGGGGCAGCCTGAGAAAGGTCAGGAAAATCGGGTCAGAGAGTTGTAATTGTAGAAAAGGAAAAGGTGTCAAAGGAAATTCCAGATGCATTTCTCATCCTTATGCAGAGGGAAGATACAGGAAGCTTGGGAGGGAAAAGAGATAGAATTTAAGAAAATTATCAGGATGTGATTAAAGAACATCAAAAAGGATGAGGGCCAGAAGTTAAATGGTCATGAAGTTACAATAATTAACGCTAGGAAGGAATATGGGGAAGGAGAGGGACCGAAAGAAGCCGAAGTTCCCACCCATTTGTTTGACTGAAAGAATACTAATGCCACTAACAAAATGGAACCTCGAGGAAATCAGGAAGGGAATCTATTTGGGATTGATGAGTTTTTTTTAAACATGTTGAGCTTGAGGTGACACTGAAGATATAACTGAAAATATGTATTCAGCTGTTTGTTATTTATTTGGACTTTATCATCTGCCTTTTTTAAAAAAATAGTGCATTCGCTTCATTAAATTCAAAATGGCATGTGATACACTGTTGTTGTTGTTGTTTTCAATGACAACGGTACAAAAGCCCACTAAAATAGGGAAATAGCATTATCAAATATCAATGACTTAATTAAGAAAAAATGAAAACTTCACAGGTGGAGCTGAAAAGTGAGGGAGGCCTAGAACTATATACACAGGGATCATTTGCATACAAAACTTTTTCAATTAGAGTTGACTTTCAATATTATTTTCTGTTAGTTTTAGGTGTACAGCATAGTGGTTAGACATTTATATAATTTATGAAAGTGATTCCCCCCAATTAGTCTATTACTCACATGGCACTATACATAATTATTACAATATTATTGACTATATTCCCTATGTTCTATTTCATATCTCTGTAACTATTTTGTAACTACCAATTTGTATCTCTTAATCCCTTCACCTTTTTCATTCAGTCCCCCAACAACCCTCCCATTGGCAACAATCAGTTTGTTCTCTGTATCTATGAGTCTGTTTCTGTTTTGCTCATTAATTTATTTTGTTTCTTTGATTCCACATATAAGTGAGATCATATGGTATTTGTCTTTCTCTGACTATTTCACTTAGCATAATACTTTTTAGGTCCATTTATGTTGTTGCCAATAGTAAGATTTCACTTTTTATGGCTGAGTAATATTCCATTTTATATATGTACCACTTCTTCCTTACCCAATCATCTATTGAGGCACTTACTTTGCTTCCATATCTCGGCTATTGTAAATAGCACTGCAGTGCATATGTCTTTCGAATTAATGTTTTGGATTTCTTTACATAAATATGCAGAAATGGAATTGCTGGGTCATAAGATAGTTCTATTTTTAATTTTTTGAGGAACGTGCATACAAATATTTTTGATCTTCTCTGGGCCAGGGACTGTGCTTGGTGCAGAGTACATAGAAGCAACAAGATTGAATCTAGGATGCTATCAAGAAAGTGGTAAGGGAAATAATCGGAGTCTAGAGATTTACCTTGAATCTACATTTGCACAAGAAGAACATTGTTTTATTGAGACTGAAAGTTTTTTTGAAGTGACTTGGAGGTAGGACTAAGGGAGGTAACAGGAGGTATAAAGCCCCCTCCTCGAATCATCTCTCGTCCCTGACAATGGTGCTGAACAAAAGAGATATGGCCTCTGGCCTCATAGAATTTACAGTTTAGTCTAGAAAACAGATTTTTAAGAAAAGGAAAAAAGAAGGTAATGAAGGAAAAGGAATTATGTAAAAGAATAACTCAAATGGGATGGAGGACATAATTTAATTATAAAAATCAATGAACACCTTCTGAATAAGTGACATTTGAGCTAAAGCCTGAAGAATGAGTTGGACAAAACCAGGAAAGAGAGATTTGTAAACAAAGAAAATGACATGTGCAAAAGCCCAGAAAAAGGCTTGCCACCTTTGAGGACCAGAGATAAGAAGCCAGGTGGCCAGTTCAAAACAAGCAAAGAGGACAAGCAGAAAATTAGGTTGAAGTAATTGGCATTTTACGAATGAGGAAACTGAAGCTCCAAGAGATTAAGAAACATGCCCAAGGCTTACCCAGCTGGAAAATGAGTCAATTCCAAAACTCAAGTCAGTTTGACTTAAAGCCTACACTCATCACTAGTCCAACAAATGCCCCAGACTTTCCGATCTTAAGAGTCACTTGAGGTACTTATTAACATACAGATTCCTAGGCCTTACCCCAAAACTTCAGAATCCTATAAGGAGGAAAATTAATTAGAGTCCCACAGAAAAGAGATACTACAATCAAATTGGATAATTTCAGGAGAGTTTAATAAAGGAAATGTATTAGTTGTTGGAGCTACCATAACAAAATACACTGGGTAGCTTAAACAACAAAAAATTATTGTCTCACAGTTCTGGAGGCTAGAAAGGGTAGGGTTCTTCCGAGCACTATGAGGGAGAATATGTTCCATGCCTCTCTCCAAGGTTTTGGTGGTTTGCTGACAACTTTTTACATTCCCTGGCTAATATCTGACCCACTAAAATCTACACCTTCATCATTACATGGCATTCTTCATGTGTGTATGAGGGAAGGTGGGGAACAGCTCAAATTTCCCCCTTTTATGAGAACACCAGTCACATTGGAAGAAGGCCCGCCCCAAAAATGTCATTTTAACTTAATTGTCTAAAGACCCTATTTCCAAAGACCTTCCAATTTTCAAATGTGATATTTACAGGTTCTAGGGTTAAGACCTCAACAACTTTTGGAGATGCAATTCGACCCTTAACAGGGGCTATTTACAAAGATGTGGGCAGGGAAAGCACAAGTGACATGCAATATCCAAGACTAACAACAGTAATTTCCATCACCATTCCCTGTGGCCTGCAAGAAGAGCTGGGGAGGCAAATACCCCAACTTCCCTCCCTCCAAACTCCTGTTAGGGCTGAAGCCAACCAGAAGCCATAAGATAGAGGAGCCCATTAAATTATGTCTGAAGGTCACCCTCCTGAGATGTGAAACAGGATGGGGAAGAGTCAAAAGTGGGCCCAGAAGGACAAACACAAGATATTTAGCCAGAAGGCACTTAAAACCCTTGAAATTAGACCCAGAAAATTCCTATACTCAAATGCAGTTTAGAAAACATTTGCCACATTAAACTGGTTAGAAAGATATGGTCTTGAGCCTCAATGACTCCTACTCATGTAACCTAGTACTTTTCTCATTTTTAAAAAATTTGGGAGGAATTTGAACTGCTTAATAAGAAAGACATCTATTGAGTTCCAGTCAAGATAATGGAGTAGGTAAACACTGTGTTTTCTTCCTCTCATGACCACATCAAAATTACAACTAAATTACAGAACAATCATCACTAAGAACCACCTGATGTTTGACTGAACATTTAGTGCTATAACTAAGGACATACAGAAAAAACTACCTCAAGACCAGTAGGAGCAATGAAGATGCAGAACAGGCTAGTCCCACTCCATTTGTGGTGGTTAAAACTCAAGAGGGATATCCCGGCTGTGAAGGTCCCCCCTGAGGAGCAAGGGGTCCCAGTTTCACATCAGGTTCCACTGCCCAGGGTTCTCAGGCCTACAAGAGAATCCCCACAACTTCTGGCTGTGAAAACCAGTGAAGATCGTGGCTGAGTAAGACTGTGGGCAGCTAGAGACTCAGGAGTTCCTCTTAAACGTTCTGCACATAGACTTCCTCACTGATGAACTAACTCACTCTGAGCTCCAGTGCTTGTGTAGCAGTGCAAAAGGCACCAGAGACATATAGGGAGGAACTGAATTATCTGGCTTCAGGGCAAGGTCTGGAGGGGCAGCTTTCTCCCAGACAGAAGGGCTGACAGAGGGCATTGTCCTTCACTGAGCCCTCCCCACTCCTGGTGTGCAGACACAAGCACCCACCATATCTGAAGATCCATCACCTGGCTGACACTGGTCATTCTCCCCTGGTGATTCCCTGAGACCTCCTCACCCAACTTGCAGGGCCAAACAAGCCCCTTCCAGTGGCTTTTCCATACAAATGGCCTGTTTTGGTTCATGCTGTGGACTTTCCTAAATTTCTCAAAGGTTCATAAGCCCCCAAACAAACAGCATCTGGCCTCAGCAAGTACTGTAACTCTTAATAAGCAGCAACATGGCAGCTGGCTTCAGTTCACAGCTTAGCCTCTCCCAGGCACCTCCAAGCCCAGCACAAGTGGCATTCATCTGCAAATCACTTTGTAGTTCACACCAAATGGCTCCCAGGTAGGCACAGGCAACAGCTGACCTTGCCTGCAACAGAGTCCCCAAAACCATGAGGCCCCAAAACCAACACACCCAGTGACCAGCTTCAGACCATACCAGAGCACCACCCAACAACCTCCACAGGCAACATAGCCAAAGGGGAGACTAGGCAGGCAGGCACCAGAGCTCTACTAAAGCAAAACCTGCTCTGTAGAGTCAGCTCCTGCACAACAGCGCTTCCACTACAGTCATGGCCAGTCCTCACAACCAGTCAGCCTGAGGGTCAATCCCTCTCATTGACATGCAAACAGCAACCAAGGCTCAACTACAACAGGAGGACACATACAACCTACACAAGGGAGTACCTGGCTCGGGTGACCAGGGATACTACACCCCTGGGCCCCACATAAAGGCACTCTGTTAAGATCAGGAAATATAGCTGCTCTACCTAATACATAGAAACAAGCACAGGGAGGCTGTCAAAATGGGGAGACAAAGAAATATGTTCCAAATGAAAGAAAAGAGTGAACTCAAGAAAAAGAACTAAACAAAATGGAAACAAGCAATCTATAACATGCAGAGTTCAAAACACTGTTTACAAGGATGCTCAATGATCTCAGTGAGAACTTCAACAGGATAGGAAATATAAAAACGGAGATAGAAAACATAATGAAGAAAGTCAGAAATGAAGACTACAATAATTGAAATAAAGGACACATTAAATGGAATCAACAGTAGGTTACATGAAATAGAGAATCAAATCAGCAATTTGGAAGATAAGGTAGCAAAAAAAAACACCCTATCATAACAGCAACAAGAAAAAAGAATCCAAAAAAAGTGAAGACAGTTTAAAGGGCCTCTGGGACAATATCAAGTGTACCAACATTTGCATCATTGGGGTACCAGAAGGAGAAGAGAGAGAGCTAGGAATTAAAAACCTATTTCAAAGGATAATGACAGAACCTCTCTAATCTGGAAATAAACATATAAGCCTAGAAAGTACAGAGTCCCTAACAAGATGAACCCAAAGAGGCCTACACCAAGACACATCATAATTAAAATGCCAAAAGTTAAAGACAAAGAGAGAATCTTAAAAGCAGCAAAGAAAAAGCAGTTACCTACAAGGGAGCTCCCATAAGACTATCAGCTGATTTCTCAGCAGAAGAGACTTCTGTAAGAAGAGTTAGTTTTTTAGTTTTTACAACAGAACTAAACTAGCCCTGGTCTCTCATTGTCTTTGACAACATTCTCATGCCTTTATGACACTGTACTCACAGAAACTATGAATTAATTGAGAAAGACTGAAGAATTGAATCGGCTCTGACTCCTGGCTCTGACCCTATGAATGAGTGATGTCCACAAGGTCCTGTCCTCAAGAGCCCTCTCAGCTTCTGGAGACTCATGTCTGTGATCACTTTTATGGAGTCAGTGTGAATTAATTTGGCTTTCACATATGGGTTGTTTTTCTAGAATATAGGACTACATTATGAAATGCTAATTGTTTTTGCTATCCTGCATGGCCTGCCTGGAATATAAGATACAAATTAAAACATAATATAGTTACAACTGCTCTCACCCTGTTCAAATGTATTTTTCTTCTCCAACAGGCTCAGGTAAGTGGCCCTTAATTTGTTTGATTTCTAGCATCCTACTCTATCTCTCATCTCTTGCATTTAGAAACTCTACCCTGGAGAAATCCCTAACATTATTATATGATAGTGAGTCTTCTTCTTTCAAACAAGTATATCAGAACCTCTGTATCCAAATAAGTCTTGTCTTTCTAAATAATCACCTTGGGAAGCTAAATATTTAATCCTCATGGCTGCATTTTTATACCAGTGAACTCTTATTAAAATACTATATCAAGATAAACTCTGAAAGAGAAAAGAGGCATCATCAAAACAGGATGACATACATCAGCTTGGGAGGCGTGTACAAAGGCAGGCTGTGCATCATCTGAATGACCATGGAGCGTGAACAGAGGCAGCAACCTCTCTTCTCCTGTACCACCAGCTGTTAAAACCTCTTCTTAGCCTCCCTGCCAGCTGCCCACCCTGATTCCAGCCTTATCTTACTAGGACATAATTAAATGCATCACTAATAAAAGTGTTTCAAAAAAAAAGAAGAAAAAAGAAAAGAAAGAAGGACAAGGGAGAGGACAAAAAAGGAAGAAAGAAAAGAAAAGGGAGTGTAAAAGGAAAATAAATGTGGCAAAATATCTGAAATCTTTTATCGATAAGACATTAAGCACTTAAGAATGTTGCAGAGTATGAAGTTGATTACGATAGTAAATACTTGAAGTTGCTGCAGTGTTTAACCACAGGAGATTGGTTAAATAATTTATGGACTGTTTATACAGTGGAGTAATTTGCTGTGATGTAAAGTTATTGTATAGACCTATTATCATTGATATGGAAAGCTGTTAGATGAGAAAAACAGGCTACAGACCTATATGTATAATGTGAGTTCATTTTTTAAATACATACGTTTGTAGGTATCTGTGAATACATGGGTATGTGTACAGAGAGGAAAAGATAAAGAGAAAAAGAGAATGAAGAAAAGATTCTCATTAAATACCAAGATGTAAATAAATATTTTTGAAAAGCAAAAATTATGGAAAATTATATCATATTGCTTACTTCTATTTTATAATTTTTCTACAAAAAAAATATGACTTACATGTATAAAAAGTAAAGAAGTTTCCGTAGAGAAAAATGAGTAGCTGTGGCTAAGCTTATCATCCAGGTGATTCCAGCATTTGCTATTTTTTAACTATGTCTCTTTTTAAAAGCTGGCAATATTATGCCCTAGACATAGTGATAAGATATGTACACAAACCTCCAGAGTCTACTGCTTTTAAAATCATCGATCTTTGCATCTCCAACATACATACATTATTAAGTAAAAAAGCAAAATGAAGATACAGAAACTGTAGAATATGCAACCAGTTGTTCACAAAAGAAAGGAAAATAAAGGAAATTGGCTTACATATACATAAAAATTATATACATATATGCATTAAAATTATCTGAAAGGGTAAATAAAAACTTAAAACAGTGGTTACCGATGGGAAATAGCAACTGAGCTGAGACAAACCTCTTTATATTTTTTGATGGTTGAAACTTGTGAATATATATTAATATATATTGTATATGATATATCTAATATACAGTGTGTGTATGTATGTATATATATAATATATATAGTGTGTGCCACTGAGTCGGCTCTGACTCCTGGTGACCCTATGAATGAGCGATGTCCGCAAGGTCCTGTCCTCACTAGCCTTGCTCTGCTCCTGTAGGCTCATGCCTGTGGCCATTTCTATGCAGTCAGTGTGTCTCCTATTTGGCCTTCCTCTTTTCGGCTGCCTTCGATCTTTCTCAGCATTACTGTCTTTTCCAAAATATCCTGCCTTCCCCTGATGTGTCCAAAGTAGGACTGCTTCAGTTTTGTCATTTTTATCTCCAGTGATGGTTCAGGCCTAATTTGCTTTAGGATTCACATGTTTATCTTTGTGGTTGGTCCCAGGTTATCTTGCAGAGCTCTCTTCCAACACTATATTCCAAATCAATTTTTTTGTCAACCTTGTTTACTGACCAACTTTCACGCCATACATGGTAAGTGGGAACATGAGGGTGTGGGTGATTCCAGCCTTGGTCTCTAATGATACATCTTTGCCCTTCCAAGTCTCAGCCATCTCTTGATTGCTTCGCTACAGTCTGTATTTGAATTGACGACTGAACCAGGGTAAGGAAAATCTATAATAATTTCTACATCTTCATAGTCCATGTTCTGTGTTATGATTTTTGTCTTGATGTTCAAATAGAGTCCCACTTTTGCACTTTCTTCTTTCACTTTCATCAGAAGCAAACCATTGCTACTTTGTGCCAGTAAAAATGGTGTCATTGGCATGTCTTAAGTTATTGATATTTCTTTTACCAATTTTCACTCCTCCTTCCTCTGAGCCTACTCCAGTTTTTTTGTGTGGTATGTCTGAGTAAAGATTAAACCAATAAGGAAATTAAATGCACCCTTATCTGACATTTTTGCCCATAGGAAACCATTCTACTTTTTTACATTCTGTCCTGACAGTAGGTGCCTCTCTGTGACACAGGACAATCAAGTGCCGAGACATGGCCATTTATTTTAGAGAAACCCATAGCTTTTCATGATCCACAAGTCAAAGTCTTTACTGCAGCCTATAAAATGTAGACTAACCTTCTGAAATTCTTTGGAGCACCCCAGTATCCAAAGAATGTTCACAATTAGATCTCAAATGCCTCTTCATTTTCAGAATCCAGCTTGAACTCCTACCATTTCTTGCTCCTTATAAAGTAGAAGACTTTGTTGCATCACTTTGAGTATCACTTTACTTGTGTAGGAAATGAGAGCCATGATTTTATACTTACTGCACTCTTTAGCATCTCCTTTTTTGAAGACTGGGGTATGTATTGAATATTTTTGGTCTGCAGGCCATTATTTTGTTTTCCATATTTATAGACATACTTGTCTCTGTGGCTTGAAATAATTCTATCAGTGTCCATTTACCCCTGTGATTTATTTCTTCCCAACACTTTCAGGGCAACTTTCCCTCACTTTCTAGAATTCGGGTTCTTCCTCATAGTAATCTTTCTCAAAGTATCTGTCATCCTTTTGTCTCTTCTGTATAGATTTACAGTATACTATCTGCACCTTCCCTTTATTTTCTCTCAGAGTGCTTCCTTGTAGGTCAGTCAGCACTCCTAGTCTGGGTTTGAATTTCCCCTTTTATTTCTTGAATCTTCGGGTAGAGATAGTTTTTCCTTTTTTCTTGTTCTCTTCTATCTCCCTCCATTGACTATTGTAATAGTTCTCTTTATCTCTATGTGATAGTCATTGAAAAATTGCATTCAAGATTCTAACCCTGCTTTTAAAAATCACCTTTTGCTTTTGCCTCTTGCCTGTCTTTGACAAGTTTTAGTGTTTCTTCTGTCATTCATCTTGATTTTTCTTTTCTTTTCACTTTTGGCATTGTCTTTTCACATTCTTTTCTAATGATATTTTTTGTTTCAGTCCACGGTTCTTCTGGTTCTTGGTCAATTAAGTTTAACAGTGCAATTCTGTTTTTTATGTGGATTTAAATCCATCAGGAATATGATTTATATTATATTTTGGCACTACAATTCTTTTAACGCTCTTCTTCAGATTTAATGTTTGATATCAGCAATACATGGTCAGTACCACAATCTGCTCCTGGTCTTGTTTTGGCAGAGAGGATACAGCTTTTATATCTCCTGCTTCCAATTACATAATCTACATGATTTCTATATTGGCCATCTGGCAATGTTTGTGTAAATGGTCATCTGTTTGGTTTTCTGAATTTTATGTTTGTAATGGACAAGTCCTTGGCATCATAGAAATTCACAAGCCGATCTCCTGACTTCATTTCTGACCCCCTATCCAAAGTTTCTGATTTGATTCTCCTTTATTTCCTACTTTTGCATTGCAATCACCTCTAATTAATAATTGTCTTGTTTTGGTGTGTGATCAACATCTTAGTCAATACTTATGTAAAAGCTTTCAATTTCATCTTCTTCAGCCTCTGTAGTTGAGAAATAGACTTGAATGATGGTTATGTTAAGAGGTTTGCCTAGAAGTCTGATTGTATTATTTAGTCCAATCTTGCACTGTAGCCTCTAAGTATGCTTCATGTTGTCTCAGTATTAAAGCCACTCTATTTCTTCCAAACTTGTAATTTCCAGAGTAGAACACTATAGATGTACCATTCTGGTCCATCTGCACTGCAATATTTAGATGTTTCATTTCTTTTTTATACTTTTCAGTTTATCTCAGTTCAAGCTTCTTAACATTCATGATTTGATCGTTATGTGCTTTACAGCATCGTACTTTCCCATCAGCTGCTAGATATCCTTCCCCCTTTGATCTAGTTGTGTTATTAGTAACAGTGCTATTCATATTTGTTCTCTGTTTTTCCCAGTAACTGTTTGAGTGTTTTCTAACCTGGAAGTCTTTCAGCACTATCTCATATTTCACTTTGGACTGTCTCATATAGGTTTTCAAGGTGAAAAAAAGAAAAAGAAAAGAAGGGAAGAAGGGAAGAAGGGAAGAAGGAAGGAAGGAAGAAAGGAAGGAAGAGAAGAAGGAAGGGAGGGAGGGAGGGAGGAAAAAGAAAGAAGAAAGAAAAGGAAAGGAAAGGAAAGGAAAGGAAGGAAAGGAAAGGAAAGGAAGGAAAGGAAAGGAAAGGAAAGGGAAAGGAAAGGAAGAGAAGAGAAGAGAAGAGGAGAGAAATGAAAAGAAAAGAAAAGAAAAGAAAAGAAAAGAAAAGAAAAGAAAAGAAAAGAAAAGAAAAGAAAAGAAAAGAAAGAAATACACCAGTGGTTTACCATTGCTTTGGGCTCCTCAGCGTGTGTGTCCAAACCACGTCATAATCACCAAAAGTCTATGAAGTTTGAATATATTACCTAGTCCAAAACAAAATTTTTAGTCTTTTGTACTTCTCAATGACTTATCTTTATCACGTTTCCCTAGAATTGTACTGAAGTGATTGGTTCAGTGGTTTAGTCTTGATTTAATATTAATTATATTTAAATATCTATCTCTATAATCTTTTTCTTTTCTTAATTTCTATTTGGTCTCTTTTCAAAGGTTAAAGTTGAAATGACCTAGGTAGAAGGAGACAGTCTCAGCACCCTAGCAACTTTCACCTCATGCTTCTTCATGACAGGTTTACCAAGAAAGTCAAATAGAAAATAAACCACAGTTGAGGGATTGCCACTAACAGGAGTGCAGGAGACATATGTTCTCTTTTATTGTTCTATTTTGGATTCAATATTAACTTCTCTTGGATCACAATGCTGCCTCTACTGTTTTCTTATTAACTCAGTGCACCCAATGGGAACATCAGGCCAACACTAATGAGCTATTCATAGGAGAAACAAGAACAGGGAACCAGGAGCCAAGGTTAAACAATTAGAAGAAAAGGGAGACTTGGCTCCTGACCTAAATTGAATTGTTTTCGAGAGACAGAAACAGGTTTTTAATTATGTAATCCCTTTATTTCTCATTTCCTTTAATACGTAAAGGGCAATTTCCCCTTTCAAATGCTAAGAGCTAGATCTGACATTATTGCATCTATGAGACTGTCTGGACTGAAGCCAGAAGAAGTGCCCTGTTTAACACAGATGGATGTAAAGTATTTTTCCCCTTTTTGTTATCATACAAACTACTGTTTAGAAGAATTAGTTAATAAGTACTGTCTTTCTTCCTTTACATTTATTTTTCTTTCCAAATTGTATTCTGAGAGAAATTTAGTCTGCCTTTACTAAGGAAAAAAAAAAACTGTTTGAAGGTGTAAAGAACTGAGATAAGAGGAAGTGTAGTTAACTTACACTTTTGCAAGACTTGACTTTGAGTCGGCTTTAACCTACTTAATCTTCTTTTACATTTTATTGTTTGCGTTTCAATAATGGAAGAGATATTTCTTCTCATGCACGTTCCCTCTGCCCTTCTTCCTCCCTCTCCCCCGGCCTATACACCTCATCTTTCTGAGCACAGTTAAATCTACCTCTTCAGCGGCAACTTCCCCAGTTGCATCTCCCCAGTTGCATCGATCCCTCTGATGTGATCTTCTCTCTGATTTCCTACAACTTTCTGTTTATGTCACTCTCCTTAGCACTCAAGCCCACGTCATCTTATCTTTCATTGCCAAGAAATCTAATAAAGAGACTGCACTGGTTCCCAAAACAGGAAGTAAAAAAAAATTAAGGTCCATCTGTGTCCAAAGGTTCAATCAGTATCATCAGAATCTCTTTCATTTTCTCTTTGGCTCTGCTTTTCTCTCCGCAGTTCCTTTCTTAGGTAAACTCTCCTCACAAGGTGGCTTGTATAATCCTAGCACTTAGAGACCCCAGTAAAAGAAGACCCTCTTTTCAAAGTTCCAGCAGAAGTCCCAGGGCTGTTGGTAGGAGGCCTACTTCTGAGTCACATGCTCCTCTCTGGAACAGGAGTCAAGATCAGCTCCACCTAAAATCCATGCACTGAGAAGGAGCGAGGATTCCAAAAAGAAAAGAGGGACTCCCACACCAAAAGGAACAAAAAAGTTGTCCTATTTTAGCACCATTACTGCACCATCTTTGTGTGTGTACATTTTGTTTTGCCTGCCTAGACAGTAGTTCCTGAAGATCAGAGGCTTTCACTATTCTTCAGTATCTGGCCTAGTATGAAACTCAGCATTAATAAATATTCTATATATATTCACTGAATAAAAAAAAAAGTCCTTTTGCCAAAAAAAAAAAAAAAAAAGAGAAGCCAGTGCAAACCTCACAATCTCTACACAGTTGGGCAGCTCCACAAACGGTAGAGGAAATCCTCACCACTGTGGCCAAGAGACAGTGTTTTCAAGGGTGATAGGCCTCCACCTGCTCCTGATTCCCCCTCTGGACATTTCAAATGTTGACTATTCCATATGCTATGGGGAAAATTCCAGATGATCTGCTTCCATTTGAAGAGCCTAGAGCTGGAATCAGTAAACTTCTATAATTGGCTAGATAGTACATATTTTAGGCTGTGTGGGCCATATGGTCTCTGTTGAAACTTTTTGACTCTGCTATTGTAGCATGAAAGCAGCTGTAGACAATGCACAAATGAATGTGCATGGCTGAGTTTCGGTAAAATATTATGGGCACAAAATCTCAATTTTGCATAATTTTCATGTGTTATAAAATATTACCTTCTTTTGATTTTCTTTCAATAATTTATTTTTTATTATTTATTGGAGTAACATTGGTTAGTATAATTATATAATTTTCAGGTGTACATTATAATTTGACATCTATATATTCTATTGTGTGATTGCCACCCAAAGTCCAGTTTCCTTCAGCTACCATATATTTGACCCCCTTTACCCCATCTACCTCTCCCCTCCTCCACCATCCCCTACCCTTTGGTAACCACTAGTCCATTGTCCATGTCCCTGAGTCTCTGTTTGTCCTGTCATTTGTTGCTTTTAGGTTTATATCCCACATATAAGTGATATCATGATTTTCAAATTTTTTGGTCTGGCTTATTTCACTTAGCATGATTATCTCAAGGTCCATTTATGTTGTCACAAATGGCAGTATTTCATCTCTTCTTATGGCTGAGTAATATTCCATTATATAGATGTACCACTGCTTCTTTATCCAGTCATCTATTGTAGGACACTTTGGTTGCTTCTAAGTCCTGCCACTGTGAATAATGCTGCTATGAATATCGGTGTGCAAATATTTTTTGGATATGGGTTTTCAAGTTTTGGGGTAAATACCCAGTAGAGGAATTGCTGGATCATATGGTAGATCAATTCTTAGTTTTTTGAGGAACCTCCATACTGTTTTCCATAGTGGCTGTACCAATTTGCGGTCCCCAGCAGTGTATGAGGGTTCCTTTTTCTCTGCATCCTCTCCAACATTTGTAATTACTTGTCCTGTTGGTTATAGCTATTCTAACAGGTGTGAGATGGTATCTCATTGTGGTTTTGATTTGCGTTTCCCTAATAGCTACTGATGTTGAGCATCTTTTCGTATGTTTGTAGGCCATTTGTATATCCTCTAGGGAGAAGTGTCTGTTCAGGTCCTCTGCCCATTTTTTGATTGGATCATTTGTGTTTTCTTGTTGTTATTGAGTTCTTTCAATAATTTAAAACTGGAAGTATAATTTGCAGGTCATACAGAAATAGGCAAGGAGGTAGGATCAGTTCATGGGCCATAGTTTGCCAATCCTTATCCTACAGTATTTCAGGTTTTTTTAGGAAGACCTTCTTATGACTCAGTGGAATAAGTTAAAAGCAAAAAGTAAATATGTCAAGTTTAATACTTTCACTTGAATTTTAACTTTTTGAGAGATGATACCAGTCGAAGTTTCCATGTGATGGTACCTAAGTGTACTAAAGTCTGATCTCAGTCTGAGGGCTTACAAAAACCATTTAATTGTGTTCAGTGGGGTTTTCTAGAATTTCAACCATAGGGCCTGGCACCAGGAAAACACCTTTGGAGGCTTAAAAGCCATAGTTCTAGCATAGTGAACATCAGGTTACCAATGAACCTATGGTTATTTAGCTAACAGTTACGTTACCATTCATTCAGCCCAACTTGATCAAGTATGTTGTTAATCCAGGGAAGGCTTTTCTCAATTCATGTATTATTTCAATCAGTGTTTGATTAATTACCATATTCCAGACACTGGATAATAATAGCAATGAATATTTTACTTATTTCACAAAGAATTAAAGTAGCCAAATAACATTTATATGGTGTTCTAAAATTTTCAAATGGTTTTAAGAATGATTGTCATTTATGTGTTATTATTAATTCTCCTCTCAACTGAGTGAGTTAGTTGGCAAAATTATGTTATTATGAAAACCAACTGTATGACAAGAAAACAGAAATCTAGAGAAGTTAAGGGACTTGAAGAATCAGAACTTAAACAGTGTTTTTTTTTTCCCATGATACTTATGCAAAAATAGAGATTTTGCATATAAAGTCAGACCTTTGATGAGAATCAAATATCTACGGTATGCCTGAAAATTTTAAATCCACACATAAAGACAGATATAGAACAGTGAGACTATCAGTCTCTTTGCAAGAATAGAATTTTAAATTAAAAATCCTCTCTTGTGAGGCAAACAATTTCAAAATCAGAAGATAACCTTATTTGCTGTGCCTTTGGAAAACTCTAACAATGGAAATGCAGGCATCTTTCCCTCAGAAGATACAAATACATGTTCCCTAAAAGTAGACCAGTACTGAAATAACAGATGGTCTTACCCCTGCTCCTGCTTTGCCAAGACTTATCCTCTTTGCTCTTGCCACACATTTCTTTCCCTCCTGAGCTAATCTCTGCCCAAGGAACCAGAAGGCATATGAAAGATTCTAAAATGAAACAGCTATTCAGAGCGGACATCAAACATCCCAAATGTGGAATATGAACTATTACAGAGCTCAATAACTGTTGAAGCCCAAAGCCCAAAGCCTTCCTCCTAGGGAAACTTCTATTTACCACCCAAGAACCTACCTCATTCACCACACATCCATGATCTTGGCTCAGTATTCCATTCCCATACAGAACTCTTCTCTTAGCATGGATTTAGCATTTGTTTAAAGCCTGATAGCCTTAATTCAGTATCATAATAGTACCTATATATTTACCATATCTCCAACTAGAATATAACCTTTTGACATCAGTTTCACTTCCTTGTATCCTGGCCCCTCTGTCGATATTAACCACAGCATTAGTCATGGTGACAGTCTATTTCAATAGTATTCCCCAAAGAACTACAACTCCCCGTATTCACATACCCATGTGCTTCCTTCTTTAATTAGAGTATACTCTTTAGTTAGAGTATATTGTGTAACTAGCTTTAATTACAGAATGCAGAGGAAGTGACACTGTGCCAGTTCCCAGCCTAAGCCTTGAAAAGACCCAGAACTTCTGTTTTTAAGTCTATGGGAGTTCTGAGCTGTTCTATAATAAGTTGGCCTACTCTGCTGTAGACAGAGTAGCCTATCATCTCTGTGTCCCAATTGAGTCCAGCCCCAAGCTGACACACAACTTGAATGAGCCACAGGAGTAGCCATTTGTAAGATCAGCAGAAAAATTCTCCAGCAGAGCCTGTGTTGCAGAACTATAAGAAAATAAAGTTTTACTGTTTTAAGCCACTAAATTTGGGGGTTAATCTTGCAATAACGAGTAACTGAAACAGGTACTAGGAAAGTATATATTGAATAAATAAATAAATGAATGGAATTCTTGGTTTTCTTATTGCTTTTGCTACAAAACTACCATAGCAACAAATGTGATATTAAAAACTCATACAGAGTGGATTATGAAAAAGGAGAATGGATGAAAAAAGAGAAAATAACATGCACTGAGAACCTACTATGTCCCAGGCACTATACCAAGGCCTTTTCACATTTACATTTCATTTTCTTAGCAACCATTCGATCTGTATTTTTTATTGATGAAAAAAAGCTCCACAAGTAAAGGTCAAGGTCAAACTGTTGTAAAATGTAAAAATTTTAATTCGGATACAAATATTTTTGTTTACAATGCCCATGTTGTTTCCATTCCATCACACTGCCCTCATAGATGCTTATAGCCAGTAGGTGTCACCATCAGCGCTATCTTCATCTTTGGTTTTCCATGGGATTTTGAGCTTCTTCCATGACCCCATACACTCACGTTTCAGCTCCCTAATGCATGATGCTACTAGGCTGATACTGCCTCCTCTTTTCTAAAATCCATATCGATTCCTGGAATCATTACAAAATTCTAGTAACTCCTTTTTGAAAGACAGTTGCTTATCCTTTCAGGGTAGTCTGGGTACAAGAGGCCCAGGAGACAGGACCTGAGACTGAGCTCAGTGATCCTTCCAGTCTAGAGGTCCACTTGTAAAGGTAGTATCCCAGAAGCTTAAAAAGCAAGAGGAGAAGCCACGCATCCCAGTCCAATGCATTAATGCATACTAATATCCTAGACACCTGTGGATATGCTGGCTCAGTAAGTTGGGTGTGACACTGATTAAGTATGCATTTTTTACAAGCTTCTCAATTGCTATAGATGCATAGTCAGGTTTGAAAAACATTGTTCAGGTCCATTAAAAAATATAACTAATTCAAGAAAAACTTCGTTTTTACTCCTCAGAGCATATGTCATACTAATGGTATAAAAAAGATAATACATTTGTAATTATGTGAATTGTCGATCCTGACATTTTTAATTCACTAGATGTCATCAACTACCTTTGTTAATGCTGATTTATATAAAACCAGTTTAATATCTCATGAGGTAGGTTTTCAAGTCTCAGTAGTCCTAAAACTGCTACCCTTACCCCAAAAATGATCAGGTAGATTTAGATTTTGTCCTTTAAATAGATACTAATGCATATTTCCAACTGATATATTCTATAGATTTAAAAATATATACTTTTCCTTCATGCTTCTCTACTTTTCTAGTTATATGTAATGTGTTATGACATCCAGAGACTGAAATCTGATTAACATCCCCATAAAGCTGTTCCTATGTTTGCACTAAAATATCCATGAAAATATAAGACAAAACCCACAACGCATATAACTAACTGATAAATAACCTCCTGCCAGAATCCTGGTGGAATCAAACGAAGCCTAAGGCACTTGAAAATGTACTGAGGAAAACTATTTGCTGTTCATCGCACCACATACTCTAGTTTGCATCATGAAAAAGAAGCCACTTGGGGGAAAATACACAATCAAAAAAATTTTTTACCTGTTTTTTAAAATTTCTTAATTAAAGTATAATATAGATACAGAAAATCTCATGGATCATAAGTGTATACCTCATTGAATTTTCACAAACCAAACTCCTCTGTGTAACCAGCAGCCGATCAACAGACAGAATATTACCGGCTGCTCAGAGGGTGCCCGCAGGGTCCATCCCAACCACTGCTTGCTCCCACCCTCCCGGGTTTGAGCTTCATCTAAAATTCAAAAAGATGTTTCAATCCTTTGATTCAGAGTCCAAAAGAACATAGCAAATGGAGACTAAGGCAGCTGCCCTCTGTGCTCCCTTGGTCCTTCTCTATGTGTCAAACACAGTACCATACTGACACCCCTACCCGCCCCCCCCCCCACTCCTCCAAGTCTCTGCCTTCAGGAAGGATGCAAATGCCAGAAAGCAGTGAGGTAAGAAGAATGTGCACAAAGTGGGAGGAGATGCAAGGAGGGACTGGTGGCAGTTAGGTGGCTTCAGCCATAGGAACACTGAGATTACAAGGGTTTTTTTGCAAATTGTGGTTTGCATATCACAGAATCAAGCATTAGAGATAGGTGGCACATCAGTTGAATGAGTTCCCACTTAAAATGGAAAATTTGGTTTAAGATTCAGTGTATTAATCTTCCTTACACATCTCCTCTGGGAGCGGGGGAAGCCATATCAATACATTTTGGACCCTATCAACACATCTTTGTGGAAGATATGGCAAGGGGGTAAAAAGAAAAAGCCTACTCACCCCATCTGATGACAAATACAGGGTCTAGATTCATCTTGCCTTGTTCAAGGAAAATAAATAAGAAAAACCAATTTGTGTCTATGGCGGTAGGGGAGGGATCACAGGATAAAGAAAAAGAGAGCAATATTTAAGAGACCTGAGAAAAGGAGCTCTTTTTATATTGAAAATAAACTCTTTATATTCCAGAAAAAATTTTCCAAACCGTTTAGCCTTCTAAGTACAGTATAAAAAGACACAGGCTGTAACAAAGAAATGCAAAACGAGGAGGGAGCAGGCTGAAATGAGATGGTAAGATGATAACTGATTTTAAAGAAATTAAAAACAGTATTGCACATAGCATTGTTTTGGTGAATGGTTTGACAATATTTACTAGGTCGATTATATATATGTTCTATTACTCAATAAACCTTCTTGTAGGTATAATATTTATACTAGGAAATGTCATAGAGGTACCAGGAAACAAATTTTAAGTTAATAATACTGTATTGAATACTGAAAATTGCTAAGAGTAGATTTCAGGTGCTGCAAACACACACACACACACACACACACACACACACACACACAAGCTGCCATCTGTGAGAAAGTACATTAATTAGCTTGAGTATAGTAATCATTTCACAAGCATATCAAATCCTCATTTTGTATACCTTAAAGACACACAATTGTTATTCTTTAAAAAATAATGTTTATAGCAGTATTGTTTATAGTAGCAAAAAACAAAAACCAAAAAAGTCCAGACAACTCTTAACTATCTAACTATAAATGGGTAAGATGGTGGCATGTATAAATGATGTAATAATAAATGTATTTGAAAATGAGCCACTATACTTACTCGATACAATACAGACAAATGTCACAAATATAATGATTTGTGGAAGAGGCCAGACAAAACTTGATATTGGTATATTTCATGTATATAAAGTTTAAAAACTAAACTACAATATTTAGAGATGTATACTTAGGTAGTCAAACAATTATAAAAGAAAAAGATGATTACCATCAAAGTCAGAAGAATATTACCTTTGAGGGTTTCTGCTTGGGATGCAGCATACATGGAGGCTCTGATGCTGCAGTGTTCTCTTAAGCTGGGCTAGTACACGGTTATTCTTAGAATTTCTCAAGATATGTATTTAAGATTTATACACTTTTCTGCGTGTGCATTATATTTCATGACTTTAAAAAGTTTTAGAAACATATTAGCAGAATTAAAATCTAGGTGAAAAGAAAAGACAGGTTTGATAAAAGAAAAAAAATGAAGAGGAACTGGTATACTCTTATAAAATATAAAGAAAAAGACAAAAGACAAAAACAATGAGAGCCGGGCAAAATGGCATAGATGATAGAGGCTCTGTTTATCCCTCTGGCGACCAAATCAAAGTTGTGACAGAAACAAGGAACAGCAGCAAGGAAAAATCGCCTGGGATAAATAAGCCATACAACCAGCAATCCAAGAATCACCCTGCAACAGCAGAAAGTAGGACTGGGTGAGGACACGGAGCTGCCTGATCCGGGCAGCTGAGTAAGACAGAGGCTGTGGCAGTGGCAGAAGCAGAAGCCTCCTAAAGGGCCACATCCCAGAGAGGATTTTCGCAGTGACGGACCTGCTTGTTCTGAGCACCAGTGCTGATTGGGCTGTGCACAGGGGGCACCAGGGAAACATTGCTGGAGTAAGGGCCAAGGTGAGGCTTGCTCTGGACAGAAGTGCCGGCAGTATCCATTATTGTTCCCTGTTGAGCCCTTCCCCCTCCCAATGCACTGGACACAGCACCACCAGAGCTATAACATCATCAAACCGGATAACAGAGGTCGCTTCGCCCAGAGGATTCCCTGAAACCCGCCTCCCTCAACTTGCTGCCCCACCTAAGCCACATCTAGGTATATCCTCAGCAAGTCAGGTGCTCCTTGCTGAGCAGTTACTAGACTCACACTGGAGGCAGCTGGCCTAGGTTTCTGGTGTGGCCTTTTGAGGCAACTATAAAAACAGCATCTGGGATTGCTTGCTGAATCTTAACAGGTGGCCCCAGAGGGGTGGAGGCTTGGGCTAAATTTGGCCTGCAGCTAAATCGCCTCTCAGGACTGTCCACTGCACACCTACTTCACAAATCCACACTAATAAGACTGGGAGACTTAGGAGCTTTGCTTAGTAACATAGAAACAGACATGGAAAAGTAGCCACAATGGGAAGACAAAGAAGCAGAAGCCATATGAGAAGAGAACAGAGATCCAGAAACAGCAGAGTCAAGCAGAGTCAAGCAGTCTAACAGATGCAGAGTTCAAAACACTGGTATAAAGATGCTCAATGAACTTTCGGGAAGTGTAGGGAACTTCAATAAGAGATAAAAGATATAAAAATGGAAATAGAAATTATAATAGGGAATCATTCTGAAATGAAGAACACATTATCTAAGATGAGAAGTATAGTAAATGGAATAAATGAAGGAATAAAAAAGTGAATAAAGAAGAGAATCAAATGCCTTATTAAGAGGATGGGAAAGTCAAGGACATACAATTAGAACAGCAAGAGATAAGACGCCAAGACTATAAAAATAATTTAAGGAGCATATGGGACACTATTAAAGGTAAAAATATTCACGTCATAGGGGTACCTGCAGGAAAGCAGATGTTAAAGAGATATGTGAAGAAATAATGAAGGAAATGGACACAAAACCTCAGGAAGCTCAGAGAATTCCAGAAATCAGGGATCCAAAGAGGCCCACACCAAGACATCATATAATTAAAATGCCAAAGGTGAAATACAAAGTAAGAATATTAAAAGCAGCAAGAGAAAAACAGATAGTTACTTATAAGAGAACACCCATAAGACCGGCAGCTGATTTCTCAAAAGAAACTATGCAGTACAGAAGGGCTTGGCACAAAATATTAAATGTGATGAGACCCAGGATCTACAACTAAGGATACTTTATCTAGCTATTATTTAGAGTTGAAGGACAGATAAAGATCCTCCCAGACAAAAATAAGCGAAAGGAATTCATCACCAGCAAGCCAGTATTACAGGAAATGTTGGAGGGACTTCTTTAAGAAGAAAAAACATGTATTAGAAACAGGAATAAAGAATGGTAACAACTACATTCCTATCAATAAGTACCTTAAATGGAAAAGAATTAAGCTCCAACCAAAAGATAGAGTGGCTGAAAGTATAAGAAAACAAGACCTCTACATATGAAAAGGAAGGGGATGGAAAAAGATACTGCTTTGATGTACCTAGAAGTTATTTAAATCAGACAGAAAAAGAGAAACACTATATGATTTCACTTATATGCGGAATCTAAGGAATAAAAAGAACTAATCAAAAACAGTCTCACAGATACAGTGGACAATTTGGTGGCAGACAGAGGGGAGGAGGGTTTGGGATGGGAGAATGGGGTGGAGGGTTAAAGGAGTATAAATTAGTAACTGATGGATGGTCACAGGGATGGGGAGCACAGCATAGGAAATGCAGTCAGCATTAATATGATGGCTAGGTGCAGGGTCAGGGGAGGGAGGGAGCAATTGGGGGAATCGTTTTATGAATGATATAGATGTACTCTACTCGCAACTAATTAAAATTAATACTTTTTTAAAAAATTCAGATATTCAGGAAATATATGCATCCATGTGTAAATATTCAGACATATATATTTTGTTACAAATTTCAATTGACCAAAAGAAGAAGCCTAGAAGGAGTTAAAAATGAGAGAGCAATAACACAGTAGGATCATTCCATAGCTCCGCAAATGACCAAAACGAATGCAAATATTGTAGGAATAGTTCAAAAAGAAACAATTAACTAAAGCAATGTTAAAACATTCTTGATAAAACCAATATTTTTTAATTTGTACAGTAACCTAAATTTTAAAACCCAGATTGCATTTTAAAAACTGTGTGAGGGATAATAAGCAACAAGAAGGTAGGAGGTAGGTTAAACTGCTCTACGTGGTAGTCAAAGATACAGTTTTACCCTTTAATGGTTAATATATAAGTTAAAGAATGCTTTTGAAAAACCTTGAAACTTAAGTACCATTAGCAGAATTTAAATATGTGTGTACCTATTTCTAAAGGAAGGTAAAAGCAAAGAAAATGAGATCATATTTCAAAACAATGGGAATGCATAGAAATAGGAAAACAAAACATGCAACAAGAGGACAAGTAACACCAAATGTACTAAGTCAAGGATTGCTGATTGAGTCCCAAATGGCTGTGTTTAAGAGCCCCAAGTAAAATGAAGTGAAAGTGAAGCGACATAAATAAGAAAAAAAGCGAGTGACATAAATGGGAAAAAAAGAGAAAATGTATGAAAGACAGAGGCAAACAAAAAAGAAGCACCAGTGAAAATACTTACATAAAATTAAGAGGAATTTAAGGATGAAAGTATTACACAGGACAATGGAACCATTTTTTATTAAAAAAAAAAAAAGTGACATGGCCCTTAGTACCAGCATAACAGTTAAATGTTTATATGTTGACCAGAATTGTATTGAAATACATATGGGAAATATGTCCTTAGAAATGCAAGTATACATTTTCGCAACTCAATAATAGTAGAGATGGGCATAGTCTCCATCTTGACAAAAAAAGTTAACCAAGTAAATGAATAATAAACAAGGACAATATTTCAGAAATTCACAAGAAGATCAATTAATGGATATGTTATATTAAATTATGTACCTCGCAAGCAAAACATTGCCTCCTAAAAACCTGCTAAGGAAAAGAAAAAAAGCTATCATTAGGATCAATTTAGAAATAACCAAAATACACTATACATGAAAAGATATGGTAACACCAATGAGGCACTCAAGGAAAATACTCATAAGTACTTTAAATATTAACCAAAAAAAATCAAAAAAATGAATTGGGCATTTATAAGAAAGCAATAAGCAAGTCAAGAGTAAATACCAAGAAGAAATGAATTAAAGAAGAAAGTAATAAAAAGAAAACAGAAAAATGTTAGAAAAAAAACTCAAAGATGGTTCTTTGAACGAATTAATAAAATGGGCAAACTTCTGCTGAATCTAACCAGGAAGCAAAGACAGATAATACTCATACAGGATAAGGAATCTGGATACAAGAACTTTTTTAAGATAAAAAATAAACAGTTTTTAAAATCTAGTTCAAACAATTAACTAGTTTCACACCAGCTAGTCAAGGAAACATCATAAAAATCTAACAGTAACAAATGCTCCACGTCTGTGGTGGATGCTCTAGGACAGACCGCTGAGGGCTGCTTTAGTTCTGAGGTTAGGCAAGACTTGAGACTTCAAGTAGTTCAAGTTGCTCTTGTTTTGGCCTGCTCCCAACACAGCAAATAATCAGTGCAATGGTATCTAAGATGCAGGTGGATGAGTGCAGCTCCCCCTACCTCCCTTGCTTTTCATGGTGACACTCAAGAATTTTAATTCACCAGGTCAGAGGAGCAAGGAATGGAGGGTCCTTAACCTAGACACATTAAAAGTCCAGAAACAGCTTTTGCTACCAAAGAAGCCAAGTTGCCTAAGCCTAATATTCTTGATATTCTTTTGTGCCTGCTTGAGGCAATACACCCTTATCTACACTGCAAAATCCAGGTGTTTTCCATTTACGTCTATACCAAGGCTTGGCCATAACCTTTCACAGAATAACACCCACTATTCTGAAAGGTCTATTCACCTGTTCAGTTATTCATTCATTCAAAAAGATTAGACAACTTTTTATGCTCCAAGAAATGTAATAAACCCTGAAAATCCAAAAACTTTGGGCAAAAATAACTGTCCTCAATAGAAACAGCACATTCTAGTGGGAAAGACAGACACAATAAAAAAACAATTATAATTGTGTATAGGTAGTTATCAGAGCAAGCCATGGGAAGTCAGGGAAGGCTTCTTGGGAAGGTATCTTTAAGAACAGGTATGCAATCAGCATTATTCACAGGGGCCAGGACATGGAAGCAACCAAAATGTTCCTTGATAGATGACTGGTTAAAGAAGCTGTTGGACATATATACAATGGAATGTTACTCAGCCATAAGAAGAGATGAAATACTGCCATTTGCAACAACATGATGGACCTCGATATAATCATGCTAAGTGAAATAAGCCAGACAGAAAAAGTTGAAAATCACATGATATCGCTTACACGTGGGATATAAACCTAAAAGCAACAAATAAACAGGACAAGCAGAGACTCATGGACATGGACGATAGACTAGCGGTTACCAGAGGGGAGAGGTAGAGAGAGTGGGAGGTAGATGGGGCAAAGGGGGTCAAATATGTGGTGACAGAAAGAAATCTAACTATGTAAATATATATATATATATATATACCTTACTGTTAAAGTATACAGCTGAAATTTATTGGATTTCGTCAACCAATGTCACCAAAAAATTAATTAATTTTAGAAAAAGAATAGATATGCAGTATCTTTCTCTATATGACTTATTTCACTTAGCGCAAGTGGCAAGAGTCCCTTCTTAAGGCTCAGTAATATTCCATTGTGTGTGTACAATATCATATATATTATATTTTATGTAGTATGTAAAATATATGAATTAGCCACATTTGCAACAATACTGCATTGTATACTTGAAATTTGCTAAGAGGATAGATCCCAATTTAAATCTTCTCACCACACATAAACACACACACATACACACACAATGGCAACAACGTAGAGGTGGTGAATAAGTTATTTAGCTTGTGATTTTTTCAGTGTATACATATATCAAAACATCAAGTTGCACACCTTAAACATATACAATTTTTATGTAAAAGATATTTCAATGAAGTTCAAAATAAAAAATAAGTATGAATTTTCTAGCTAAAAAGGCTGCCTGTCTCCTCTCCCTCCCACAACCCATCTGCAGGGCCTATTTCTTCTGCTACCCTCCTCCAAGCATCATCCCTCTTGCCTAGATGTCCAAAGGTACTTTCCCTCTGCCCTCCTTATTAATTACATCCAGCATTACCACCCTTCAGACTTTTCCACTCCGATCATACATTGCCTTGCTTAAATCTACCACGGTATCTCTGCTGTCTTCAGTGTGAAATCTAAATTTCTTAACCTGATTTATATGACCCTTCAGGATCTGATCCATGTTTTTCTCACCAGTTTCATCTACTGTATTTTCCCAGTGTATTCACTGGGAGAAGCAGAAACTATCCAGTTGAAATAACCCCCTAGAATCTTGGAAGTGAATTACTTGTTAGATGCTCTTACAGGTACCAACATTCTCTTTGCAACACATGCCTAATATAGTACCAATGGCCTGGGATAATAATAATTAGAGAAATAGACTACAGCACCATTAAGAAAATAAACAAATCAGAGCCGTTGAAAGAAGGAGAGGAAAGTAGGAGATTGTCGGTAGTAAAAGAAAGAGATTTGGGACGAGTGTGAGGCCCTGCGCCCCAACCCAATCAGAATGCTTGGTGGAGGAGATAAGTGGCAGAGATTCCAGATAAATATAAATCTCAATCAAAAGGAGCTTGAGTCTTTCTTTCTGCCTGGAGTTCTATTCTAACAGGCAATTACAGTAAAGTAGTTATGTGTGGAGAAGGCCTAAGCAAATGGCACGTCGACCCTACTCAGGTGTACCTGGATGTGAGCAGGGAGCTGGAAAGAGCCACAGGTTGTTTCAAAATCCTTTAATAAAGGGTGAAGAAGGTACTTGAAAATCAGCACTGAGCAAGGAGTCACCTCAGCTTGAGGTAGTGTGGACAACCTTACAGCCAGTGCTCAGAGTGTGGATGGATCACCTTAGTTCGGAAGATCAGCAAAAAGTGTGAGCCCATGGGAGCCTTGTTGACAGGGGTCACCTCTGGGTCTCCCAGAGCAAAAGAGCCCACAAGTTACAGGAGCAACAGACAGGGAAAAGCTGATGGCCAAAGATCAAATGGAATAAATAACCTCTAGATGGAAAACAGGATGACCAAATGACACTTTGTTGGTTCATAAACTGGCCCCTGAGGGCAAGCAGAGACTGAAGAAAGAGACAGGCCTCTCCTGATTGGCATTTTTAACAGTAGGTGGCAGTTTTAACAAGTAAAGGAACTTACGAGGCTTGTCTTCAGAGGCCACAAGACAAATAGATCTCTGCACCCACCCGCCAGAATCTTAAAAGTTCATGTAGAGTCCTTAACTGGATTCAGTCACATACCCAGTGCAGAGGGACTCAACACCACCTACTCTCTCAAGACAGTGTCCCTGAAATTGGGTCCCACTGGGGAATGGTAGGCTGGAGCATACATTTTATGGGCACAGGATGGGGTAAGGAGCCTCCTATTACCTAGATCCAGCTTGCAAGTCAACCATCGGTCACATCTCAAAAATTCCTCCAGCACCTTTCCCTGATCTCAGGACCTCGTACAAACTCCATCAGAATTTTGACCACCCTCAGGGAAAGAGCAGAAAAGGGCATGGATTCTGGAGCACTGCCTGGGCTTACATCTCAAGTTTACCACTAAGTTGCTATGTGATCTTGAGTAAGCTATTTAACCACCCTGTGCCCTGGTTTCCTCCCTGGCAAAATGAGAATAATAATAGTGCCTGTCTCAGAGGTTGTCCTTACCAGACAGAATAGTGCCTGGCAGAGTGAGTGCTCAATTCACTTTATTAATTACTATTGAACATATTATTTGTTTGCAGTTCGTGATGCATTTGTCTATGATCTCTACAGAATAATTATGGACTTTACTTCTTACCAGCTGTGCAAGCTTTTATAAGGTCTTTAAAGCCTTTGTGTCTTCATCCGCAAAAGGCAGATAATAATGTGGGGGTGCCTAATAGGCAATGAAGAGGCAAAGAGGGGGAAGTTCTCCCATGACAATGATGACAGTCAATACTTACAGGGTATCTAATAAGTGCCAGGCGGTAATCTAACATATTACAGACACTCTATTTAATCTTCACCCAGTCCTAAGAGGTAGGTACTATGATTGTCTCCATCTTACAGCTGAGGAAGCAGACCCAAAAATGTGCCCAAAGTGAGTGCACAGGGGCATGGCAGAGCTAGGGCTTGGACCTATGCAGTGTCCCAGATTCTGAGCTCCTACACACTTCACCTGCCACCCTCTACTCTCTGCAATTGTGCTTAAAGTCTCAATTGTGACTTTAGGATATTTTTTCCTAAAGATATGGACTACAACTGTTTTTCTCTCCTTGCTAGAAAAAATACATTTGATTATATAGAAAAAAAAAAAAAGAAGAAAGAAAGAAAGAAAAGAAAGAAAGAAAGAAAGAAAGAAAGAAAGAAAGAAAGAAAGAAAGAAAGAAAGAAGAAAAGAAAGAAGAAAGAAAGAAAGAAAAAAAAAGAAAGAAAGAAAGAAAGAAAGAAAGAAAGAAGAAAGAAAGAAAGAAAGAAAGAAAGAAAAAGATGTCTCTGAATCTGAACTGTTGGATTACCCCTACTGGATAGCAGGTACTCAAAACTTGATGCTTAAAAATAGCTGAAACATTCACTATTTCTAACATTTACCAAACCTGTTTATCTCCACAGAAGATCACTCATATGACATTCTAAGATGTTAAAAAATTATCTCTCTCTTGTTTCTAAGTTTCCACGCTTGAGTGAATTATTTTCTGACACAAATTTTTCTGGTTATGGTTATTGTGCTTTTGATAAAGAGTATCATCATAATTTAGCTCTATAATTAGGTAGTGGCCAAAATAGAAATGTGGCCAAAATATTAAATATTCTATAATAAATTATAGGTCAAAATGAGGTCAAAGCTGAAGATGCTAGGATATGTGACCTCAAAACCCTACCCTATCCTTTTTTATTGTTGTGTTCACGATTGCTGCTTTTAGAAGAATTGATTTACAGAGCAAATAAAACATTTCATGTATTCATAATTTCCTCTGGAAACTCAGATTTTGAAAGCTTTTCATGAAAGATGTGGAGCTAAATTATATTTTCTTTCCAATTTTGTGCCCTTTCAACAAACTCTTTTTTACTTTTTGTGTCCAATTATTTCAGACAGGAGTAGGGATTAGCGTTCAAAAATCAAACACCAAGGCATGGGTGTTGATAGAAAAAAATCGCATAAAGAATTAGAAAAGTTCAGAATTTAAAGTGGAGAAGATATTAAAATGTGACTTGAGTTTCCAAATATGTGGTAACTACTGCCCCCTTGTGATGAAAAGGTGTTAATGCCTCCAGCTATATTCACCTCTTGATTGAAATTTATTCTTAGCCTAACATGTTTCTCCGAAATGCTTTCTTTGTTATTTTTATTATATCATTATTTTCTTTCTTTAGTCATTCTCTCTTTGTTCACTGAAGGCTTATTAATATACAAAAAAGAGAGACAGAATTAATTAAAATGTTCACTCAATTCAAGCCAGACATGCAATTCTACAAATAAGGAGAAAGTGAAAATAATACAAAGAAATGTAATATACATCTCAGCAAAAAAAAAAGTGCACAGAATAATTTTGTCTCTTGACAAGCTTTGTTTCACAATTCTTCTAAAATTTAGTAGTAAAAAATGCTTGGCTAGAAATAAAAATTGTAATATTGTGTTAAATCACAGGATTCAGAAATAAAAGACAAATGTACTCCAGTGTATGAATCATCTAACACATAGAAAATTTTATTGATTATTGGCGATGAAATTTAATTTTTTTTCAAGGGAGGATAAATGATTAAATACTTTATGCCTTTCTCCCTGCAGATATCTGACAGGTAGGTTAGTTCTTTTTCTAAGTTTCTAGAATCATCAGCAACTGATATTTTTAGCTCAAGGCACTGCTTTCATAAATCCTTTTTATCTCTAGTCTATCAGCACTTACGGAACCTATATACTATTGCATATAAAGTGATTGAATGATAATATCTCTGAGTTACTTTTTAGCTACAACTGCCAAGAAGCACTTACTGGTGTTACACAAGGTGTCATAGAGTTGTGCGAAAGAGTGTCCGTTTTTGCCCAGATGCCAAGCAAAGAGGGACTCTTGTTACCAAAACACCCTTCCACGGCTATAGACCACAAAGAATCCCCAACCTACAGAGCGGGCCCAGCAGGCCAAGAAGGACATAACCACACAACATTCTGCAGAAGGCTGCAGCATCATGTCGCCATTTTCAAGGTGATCTAGGAACCATCCCCCGGCTGCAGCACCATCATTGTGTCTGTTCCAATCCTTGTTTCTTTATCATTTTCCCTCTTGTTTCAGAATAGCTCTGCTCTCTAAATTTTCCTGTTCGACTTTTAGCGGAAGAGAGTTTAATTAGTCGAGTTAATTAACATATCCTTACTGGGGAAACTTTTTCATATCAACTCATGTCACAGGTCAGCAGCCAGACTATTGATTTTGATTAGGTGCCCTTAGGAAACTGGATTCCATCCCTTGCATAAGGAACAGACTGGGCTGGCTGCTTAGCTCAGCAGAAGGCTGCAACCAGGTGGAACTGAGAGTGTACCAGGTGAGATGATTGATATGTCAAGCACACTATGTTAAGGATTTCTTTTTCTTACTGTGTAAAGGGAACTTTAGCTTTTATTTATAAGTGGGTCTTCACCATGACAGGAACAGTGCCATTTAGAACAGATAGTATAGCTACATCATTATTAAACATGTTTTATGATTATACTCTTCTTAATAAATAAAAGCGAGCTCTGGACATGGCTAAATGTGTCTCTGACAATCAATTACAGTTTCATAAGTTATTAAGTCATAAGAAATCCCCACATAATTCCATAGAACTATTATTTTGTGAAGGGTCTTGCAGAAAAGGGGACAGATTTTTCAAGCCAGTTAGTTTCCTTCATTAGATAGTCAGATTCTTAAGTGATACAGACAGCTAATGATATCACCTTAAAATTGAAAGGTGCAGATGGAGAAGCAGATGTCGCTGTCACCCACATAGGCTGAGTAAGCACAGCAGGCGCCAGGAATGTTCTTGCCAGAGAACCTGCAATAAAAAAACATCAGCTCCCTGAAACCATGCTGGACTTTAGACTCCAAGTGGAAGCTAATCATTAGAAGCATTTACAACAAGCCATGTCAAAAGTGTGTATGGCACTTAATGAGTAAACATAATTGACAATGCCCACTGTAAATATATAAAAGAGAAGATACAGCACACACAAAACCAGTAGTCTTTTGCTCTAAAGTCTGCTCAGACTGTCAAATTTATTTTTCTAACTCCAGGAAGATTTGTATCTGTCTAACTCATAATGGTTTTCTAACCAATTAATAAAAACACCTAATTAAGAACATTTTATAACATGTGCTGGCAATCTAGGTCATGATCCAAAGATGGGGCACCTCTTCCTTCAAATAATTAGATAATGGTTAATTAAGCCATTTTACAGTTTGTTACTCAGGATCTTATTTTTTCAACATTCCTATTAAAATATGGATTCTGTGTATTATCAAAACCCAGGATTCAGTGAAAAATTTCTCTTCAGTTACCTGATATTGTACTACCATTAATATTTCAGTAACTTCATAGCCTTTTTAATAGAAATAGTTATTTGCTGAAAAAGATATTCGATAAATCAATTGGCTTAATGTTCTCATTAAAAATCAAATTTTAGAATTATACATTGCAAGAGACCATACATGATAGCATAATCCATGCTGAACAGAAAACTGTTTGACTCTCTGCTCCCTACCTACCCTGTTAGCACTTAGTAAATAATTAAACAAGACCAGCCTCATCTTATCTCGAAACTTCTGCTATGAATTCTATGCTCATGGTTCCCAAACCTGAGTCTCCTGACTCCAGAATGCACATTTCCAACTACTGGACTTTTTCCTATGGAAGTTCCAAAACATGGTGAAATGTTGCTTTTAGCTGAACTTCCTACGCAAATTGTGGTCCAGGAAGGAGCACTGGTATCACCAGGAGCTTGTTAGAAATAAATGCAAAATCTCAGACTGTTTCAACCCTACTTCAAAATCTGCATTTTATCATTATCTTCAGGTGATTCCTATGCATGTTTTAGTTTAAAAAGCACTGCTCCATGACTCATCTGTTGAATTTTACTTCATCACTAATGTTTACAAACATGCAAAGTACTTGACCTATCAGCATCTCACAAGCATTTTGTGTAATTTTTAAACCTCTGCATATTGTTATTTTTAAATTGCCTTGAAGACAGGAACTATCTGCTCAAAACCACTAAATAAAGTGAAATGTGACCCTTCCTCATTGGAGATTCTTTAATCGATGTACTTTTCACTTCAAAATGACATCCTTACTTAACTCAAAAGTAACCTCTAGATTTGTTATTCTTAGAAAAATTTCTAACCCTTACAAAAATGGTTGGTTTTACGGATTTTCCTATTTTGCCAAAACAAACAGTGCAGTCCCCAAAATAGGTTAAATGTATACATGGCATCATTCTGTGGCCGCTTTGCTCCATCAAGTCAGCTGAGCAAAATCTTGACACAGATCGGAAAACGGCATCCTCTACCAGAGCAGGCCCCATGTCCCATAGAACACAGATTCACACCACCAGCCTCTATGATGCACTTTTTCCGCCAAAATACTCTGGTTATTAGAGCTGGGAAAAGTATAGTTTCTGGTTGGAACCTGTTCTTAGAAGTAAATTTCTAAATTGGCAAACACCTTCTGTATTACAGGCTGCCCTGCTCTGTTTTAATGACAGTGTCATAGTGCTAGATGGTTTTGGAGGTCCGTGGTTATAATCCCTCAATATGTGTTGTATAAAACAGATTTAAATATTCTCCATCAAACTCTGGTTAAGGTTTCTTTGGTATGTCACATATAAATCCGTCCCAGTTTAAAAGTGTCACTTAGCATTCAGCAATTTACCGCTGTCTTATGTCACTGAAAGCATCTACGGGGATCAGATGCCCAACCATCAGCGATAGTATAAGGGAATTCTTGAGTGAGATGAGGAGACAGGGCTTAATGACCTCAATGGACCCTCTTAGCTCCAAAATTCCTTAATTTCTCAATTTTGTAACTACCTCTATATTCATGAGTGGTAAATGTATGAGTGTAGTATCAAGTCTTCCCTTAAATCATTAGAGGACGAATTTTAGATGGTTTAGTCATTAAACAACTAAACAATTAGGCTTCTTAATTGGCCTGGACACAAAATTTTGAATGGTTGCAGTCTAAATCAGGCGTGAACAGTGCACAGTGAAACACTGAGCTTCGAAATTGTTCTTTAAAGACTGGCACACAGAAACTGTAGAGAAGGCTATTAACTACGCGATTACAAAATATAAGGAAATAGACATTTACATTGAAGAGAGATTCAATTTTTAAAGAATGTCAGAAAATCGACAAAAGATGTTGGTCTTATATGGCCAAAAGAAATTAAAAGAGCAATGTTCAAATGCCTTGATTGTTCTCACCACATCGGGACATTTGTCCTAAATCAATGGATCAAACAATGTCTGCGTTCACATACATTCAGCCATTTGCTCTCATTTTTGCAAAAGAAGAAAAATTTTGGAGAGTTTTACCAAATAGAAACTTATCTTAAATTTTCCAGTCATTTTAGTGGAAATTTTTTGACCAAGAAACTTAGTCACTAGAATCAACCCTGAGAAAACAGATTAAGAATTTAAGAATTCACTATGAAATGGGATTTTTATGATTTTCTACCAAACTTAGCTTTAAATTTTTTATTGTGTACTATTGCTTTAAATTTTTTAAAAAAATTGAAATACTGTTCTTCAACTATGAACAAAGATAGACATATCTGGCTATACTCTGTAGAACATGGATATGTGAAAAGGTCAATTTTTATCAAGTCTTAAGACAAATTTGCAAAACGTTCAAAAATAGTACATGTAACATTGTTCATTACAGAGAAAGGCCAACAAGTATGTTCCATATTCATAAAATACACCAAAAATATTAACCTATTATTTTTTTTCTGTTCACGTTTCTTATTTACTATGCTTTCCCTTTACTGGCTTTTTAATCTTTCTTGCCTTTCTCTTTGATCAAATTACTTTTATTGCTTCCTCTCCTCTCCTGGTTTGGAAGTTACATATTCCAGTTTTAAGGTTATATATCCTGGTTTAGTCTTTATCCTTCACTCTTAAAAATAGCTAATTTCCTGTTACTATAATGAAGCCTGAAGTTAATATTTCTATCCATCTTTCAAATGCACTAGAAGTATTACTATTTTTTTTCCAGGTTTCCTTAGTGAGGAAAAATCCCCAATATCCCACCATCCCATCCTCAACCCAAATAATGGGGCTTTATGTCAGTATATTCCATATATGGGGAAGAAAAGTGATTTAGTAATATAATTTCACCTGGTATTGCATACCTATTGTTATATTCACCAGATAATACAATAAAGCTAGACCATTTTTTGTTTCAATAAAGGAGAAAGAATAAACATGCATTTCATAAGGTAAACTACTAAAAAGCCAACAAGAAAACGTCTGTAGAATTACTTGGTAAAATGCTCAAGATGAATACAGATCAAGAACATGAGTACAAAAAGTATATATGCATGTATAATGGAGACACAGAAAAATAAAATAAAAATGTGAAGATGAGCATTAGAAAGCCAATAATCCTAATCTGTCAGTGTTGTTTGAAAAATAACTGAGGAAAACATCATACTCATTTTAAATAGAGCCAAGTGCAATAAGCCACAGCATTAAATTTATAACAGCCAATAAAGAATGCATTTGCTTTTGTCACTATGTGGTCACCAAAGACCACACCTAAGATGAATGTGTAGGTGAGAACTAGAGACCCTCTCCAATGCTACCTTTTCAGCTGTGTCCTTTGTACTATTTTTCTAGGGGGAGTTGGGTTCAATGTCTAGTATACAATGTCATCAAGCCAAAGTGTTTGGAATTTATGAAGGCAACGGGAATAACATGATTAGATCTGCACTTCAGTGAACTGAATAAATGAATGGTGAAAAGGAGAAAGCAGACGGGTTTAGGAGCCTGTTTCACCAAACCAGGTTAGATATGATGAAAGTAGAATAGCACTAAGATGGAGAACACTAAATAGGTTAGAGTGATATTAGAGCGGTAGAACTGGTAAAGATGTTGCGAAAAAGAAAAGTTGAAAGCAATTCCTTTGGCTTCCTGTCTACACTGGACAACAAGCACATTCATTAAACACAGTCCCTGAGATAGGGAATATGAGAGGGAAGATTTTCAAGTGAGGAATTGGATGGAGAAAATGTCAGCTCACTTTTGGAATTGTCAATAAAAACAAATTAATCCTGTTACACCAAAATATAAGTGTACACTGATGAGGTCTAAGGTCAAGAATGAATTCCAAAATAGTTCTGGACATACCAAAGCTGCTCAGTGCTGTGACTTAGCAAATATCCTTTATTTACTCTAAGTTCATTAAAAGGGTTAAACATTTCTTCCTTCAATTTAAATAGCTGGCAATTTAGTAATAGCTAAATTAAACACAAAAATGATCCACGGTGGTCTCTTTCGAATGGTAAACTAAAAGGTTATGATAATATATTTGTTCATTCTTATCCCTTACAGAGGTACTTTAGCATCTTCAGCTGTAATGAATTTAGAAGTAGAGAACAGTTTAGGGGTAAGTATCAATATCACTCAAGATAAAATATAATGTATTCTTAAAGGACTCACCTTAGGGGGCCAGGCAAATTAAACACGCATCATCATCATCACAGGGTCTTTACTCAGTTTAAAACTTGTTAACTCCGAAACACAATTCCTTATAGAAATAAATGAATAACTATTTTGGGGGGATGAAAATGCTCTAGAATTGATTGTGGTGACCCAGTGAACTATATACTTTATACTTTAAGTGGGTGAGTTGTATAGTATGTGGATTATATCTTGGCTGTTATTTTAACAAATGAATGACTTTTTAATCCACTAATAGCAGATTTAAGTGCTCTAATTTTACATTAGGCTTCCCAGGCTTTACTAGATTTCAAAATAAGCAAGAAAACAGAGAAAAAGTATACTTTATTGGTATTTACGCCTAGTACAGTTCAATTCAAATAAAATAGAACAGAGCAATTTAATCTAATTGAGTATAACAAACAATTTTTTAAAGTTTGTCTGTTTTACCATCATATGATTGTGTTCATGCAAGTGCAATCATCAAAACTATCTTTCTAAGCATATAGCACCACCTTTTATTTGCAGTACTTAATGTAAATTTCATTATTAAATATATCTGGCTTTAGCAATGTAAACATTTGCTACAAGTAAACTTTAAAAGTAAAAGTGAATGATACTAATGAATAAATCAAAATAGAACTCAGCATCACATGATATAATTCAACAAAACATATAATACTGTTTCAATAAGAACCACAACTTAATAAATTTCACAAAATGGAAGCAAAAGGAATATGTAAACTCCCCAAATAGTGTTAAAATACTGAAGGATACAGTGTAAAATTTACATCAGAAAAACAAGGGTAAAAAAACAAAACCATGCATTGAAAACCAAATTTGGTTTTAGTAGTTACAAGTCATTTTTTACTGCAAAGGCTTTCTAAAATACACTCTCACAAAATGATTTCTTTTCTATCTCCCTTTAAAAAAAAAAAAGTTTAATCGCATAAGTTGGACACTTTGTGGGAATTTCACAATTGTGGAATTGTTAACCTAAAAAACTTTTCATCTCTAAACTATTTTTCCAAATGACCAAAAACATTAAATTATTTTCATGAAAATACTATAAAGTCAAATAATTCCTAAACAAATTGTCATAAAAATAAATCTGCCTTAACAGAAAGGGTATATATATATAAGTGTCAAAAATCACAGAAAAATATTCAATGAACAGGCAAAAATGTTCACATTAATCACTACTGTTAATGATTTTGTTTACTTTCTAGCTAAAATTAAGGAACACATTTTCAAAAGTCAGCATGGATATTCAGTGCCACTTGGATTTGTCTGCAATACACAAATGAGTTATCTCTCTGTAGTACGAGGCAGAATCTATTTTTACTCTTTAACATAATTAAGTTATAAAGACCTCAAATTTCCAAAACCAATTATAATACTGTGGCAAGCAAAACAAATTTGTTCTTATTGCTCATATATTCAAGCTTAATCTACAAACGTGAACATTTTTCCATATGTTGTCTCAAACTGCACTAACACAAAAGAGAGTCAAAAATATCTGTTGGTTTCCATAGACGAATTGAAAAAGGAGAACAATGAAACTGAAATATTATTTCATCTTCTCAAATGTCCATAACACTTTTAGCACTTCAAGCAGCACTTGACACTGCAAGTTTCTTCAAATGATCCATAAACACTTGTAAACTAACATCATCTGTGAGAATAGGTGCTCCAGACTCCTAGAAATAAAGATATTTGCTATGATTAAATGTGATATCTTCAAATCTATAAGCAATGTATAAGCAATTTTAGTTTAAAACAAACAAGGAAATCATTTTGAAAAAAATAATGCCTATGCTACTGCTGTAGAATAAAGAATGTAGTTGGCCTTTGCCCCTAGGTTCCTGAGAGGAAGAGCCAATATCCTTGGAATTTCCTAACAGTAGTGTCTTCGTTATTCATGAGTCCCTCAGATCACACCTGAATTGATGCTATGAGAAGAGATGACTCTGGTGGAGTCCAGTCACTGGAAAGATATACCCTGTGATTAGAGAGGGCTGTGGCTTTAAGACAGCCAGACCTCCAGGAGGGGAAGGAAAAAGGAGGGGGAGGAATGAGTGGAGATTGAGTTCAATCGGGCACAAATGATTCTATCAACCATATTTATAAAAAGGAACCACCCCCAAAAAAACCTCTGGATATTCAAGCCCAGCGGAGTTTTTTGTTTGGCAAATACATCAATGTGCTGGGAGGGCGAAGCACCAATTCCATTGGGAAAGGGCACAGAAGTCTGTATCTGGGACCCTCCCAGACCTCACTGTCTCTTCATTCAGCTGTTCTAAATTTGTAATCTTTATAATAAAACTGTAATCATAAATAAGGTACTTTCCTAGGTTCCATGAGTTGTTCTAGTAAATTGCTGAACCTGAGAGAGGGAGTCATGAGAACTCCACCCCCCCCCACACACACACATACATGGATTTATAACTAGTTGGTTGTTAAGTGTGAGTGGTGTGGGATCCTACTTGCAGCTGGCATCTCAAGTGAGGGCAGTCTGGTTGTGCACCACGTCTTTAACTTGTGGGGTCTGAACTAACTCCAAGTGGTCAGCAGCATACCTGTATTGCAATTTACCTACTGGTGTTATTAGAATAACTCCATACCCAACTTAATCTTTAAGATGGTGTTAATTTTCTTGAATGTATTGGTGCTTTTATTACTACTAATGAGTAAGTCTCCTTATTGGTGCCCATTTACTAAAATAAAACTCCAATTATACATATTTTTGTACATATTTTAGCAGAAATTCCAGCTGAAAGGAAGCAAATGATTTTTTAAATAAACTATAAGTTTTCAAGTCATTGTAATTGATTTTTGCGGGTTCTAAGTAATTAACAAGAGTTAGGAAAGAGTCTCAATATCTATTTTAGTGAAATGGTATTGACAGGATGATTTTGGTAATCTAATCCATTAATAAGAAAATTTTATTATAGCAAGAAAAAGATGTGATATCTGGATTTTTAGCCATAGAGATGCCATACCTCTCCTGAATAAAGAAAATTCAATTTTATTATGTGTTTTCACATGCTAATTTATAAGACTTGGAAAACCTTGGTAATGCAGGAAGGCAACAGCACTAATATTACGAGCTTAGAGTCTGAAACCAGAATGCCCAGACTCAAATCCTGACTCTGCCACTTACTGCCTGTGTGACTTTGAGAAAGTTAATCTCTCAGTTTCCTTATCTGTAAAATAAGGGTAATAACAGGATCTATTTCATGTGGTTGTTGTAATGATTAGTTAAATTGTGTATAGCAAACAGAATAATATCTGACACACACACAGTAGCCATACATGTTTTAGCTATTATTACCTCTTTTGAAAAAAAATCTATGACTTTATAACAATGAAATACTTCTCAGTCTACAATTCATAGTTAACACAGAGAAGCAGAGGTCTCAATAATGCTACAAACTAATAATAACCTGCTAGCTTTTTCCTTCCTGTAATTGAACATCATTTTTTTTAATTTTATACGTATTTCCTACCTAAATTCACCCACCTCAGGTCTATTTCCCCGAGTCAAGACAAAAAATATATGGATGTTCTAATTTATATACTAGATGATCTTATTTGAAATTTTAAATACAAATGCTCAACTCAATCTTATCAAAACTCTGAAGTTGCTGGTTGATCTCAATGTTTCAAATGCACACTTTCTTTTTAAAACATATCTAAGATTAAGCAGAAAGGTCCAAATTTTATGTGATCTAGTATATGAAGCACTACAGCAACACCGCCTCCCGCATCCTGTCACGGAAGCAGTGTTGCAGCGGCGCCCTCTTCAGGCCATCCGTGCATAATACATATCATTGGGTACTTGATTTTCTGACAAAAAGAAAACTAAGGTATTACATTCCATAATTTTTAGTAAAATGCTCGGCTACCAATTCCCTAGTTGCAATAATCAACTTAATGAATAAAAATTCAGATTCTGGAGTCAAATTGGCCTACGTTCAAACCTGAACACTGCCACAGTTTAGCCATGGGATCTTGGGTAAGTTACTTTACCTATAAAAGCCCTTAATTGCTTTTCCTGAAAAACAAAGCTAACAGTACCCACCTCAAAGGAGTGTTTTAATTACTAAATAGGAGTGCATAAAAAGCTTAGCATAGTGACCAAAACAATACAGATTCAGCTTACTAATTATTATGATCATCTATAAAAATATTAACATAATTTATCTTATAAAAATCATAGGTAAAGAAAGACCTTAGGGCTCTTGTCTATGCTTCTAATGCCCCTACAGCAATAATTAAACTTTGAAATTTAAAAGTTTTTTTTCCTATTTGAAATATCTTCAAGGAGAATCTTTTTTCCCATTGATAACAAGGAATACTAACAGCTAACATCTGCTGAGTATCACTGTGCATACCCAACTGTATTATAAAATTCCGCAGCAGGCAAGGAAGTGAAGACAAAAAGAAGTCACAAAGTCTGCATGTCTAACTACCAGCCCAGAAGGATGCCTCTCCAACTCAGCAAGTTCTTTACTTTCTACCAATTACATCTCCATGTTGAAATGTAAACCCAGAAAAATGATGAACAAGTCATTATTTCCAAGAGCTAAACCAATTTCTTAATGATGTAATTCAGCCACAAAGAGACATGTTTTATTTGGTCTGAATGATGTGGGCTCATAAAATTTTGTTAAGTGGATTATGTGAAAGGCAACAATCAGCTGGAGAAAAAGAACAGCTACGCCCTTTAGAAAAAAACTCTGAAGGTTCCCCCACAAACCCTGGTTTACCAGAGCCTCCTCCTCCCAGGTACTGCTTCCTGCATTGGGATGGTTAGGGTTTCTTATACTCAGCCAGCTACACTCACTTGTTACCCGATGGGCCCCTGACAAGTACTATTTAAAGTATCCTTCAACCTCCACTTCTCCGAAGCGATTAAACACCATTTCCACAAACTTTATTTATTGGTGCTACTCTTTTATTTCTTGCAATTTTCTTAACTAAGTCTAAGTTTCTCTTAAATTGTGGGATCCAGAACTAAAACCAATACTCGACTGACTAGAGTTAAATATAATGGAAAGGCTGATTCATGGTACATTATGTACTCCAAACTTCCACATCATAAAATTATACTTGGCTTTCTGTCCCCCGAGGAAGTGGAACAGGCTGGAGGATGATACTGAGGATATAAATGTATATGCATTACACGGGCATAAATTTTTACTCTCACATGTGTTACCTAACCTTTCCATATCTTCCAAGATTAAGCTCCTTTCCTTGCTATAAAAAAATACTCCTCACCTTTCAGGACTTTTAGACCTTGGATTTAATTTATTTATCTATATCAGAAAACCTCCTTAACTCCTAAGTGCCACCACAGACCTCCAGTACTCTAATCTCTGTTTTCTGTTCACGCCCATTATATTCAATATATGGTATTTTAAAGTACTGTGGAAAGTCTAAAATGAAAATGACAGTTACTCCCCTCAAGTAATTTATAATCTAAAAGGAGAAATAAGTGCCACCAGAAGTGGGTAAGACATAAAAAGGGATGAAGGGGCAGGAATATTATATAAATCTAGTCATGTAATCAGGAAAGGTTTCATAGAGTCAGTGAACTCTAAACCGAGCCTTGAAAGATGGCTATGACATTTCCAAGTGATAACAAGGACAAAGTTACAGAGATGGGAACATGCTCATTGTGTTCAAACAGAATGACAAGTTCAGTTTGGCTAAAATGATGAAACAGTAATTCAAAGTAGAAAAAGTTATTTGGATCATACCATAAGAAACCCTCAAGAGCAATATAAAAAGTGTACCTATAATTCAACAGGGGGCTACTTAAGAGTCCTCAACAGAGCTCTGACTTAAAGCTGCTTTAAGGAGGCTGCTCCTGCCAGTGCCAAAATGGAGGAAGAGGCTGAAGCACGGAGACAGATAGCAGGTAATCCCAACAATTATGTGAATAGTAACAAGGACCTGACCTTGGTTAGTGACAGGGAAAAGAAGGAATGGATAGAGGAAATAGACCAAACCATTCCTGAATAATCAGGGCAGAAGTGATGTAATGTGAATGACTAAAGTTCCAAGGCCTGGGAATTGAGAGGATGGTGGGACCTCTAAGAAAATAAGAAAGTCAGGAAGAAAAAGACAGTGTGAAAGAAATACGTTTTAAGTTGGGGCATGCTGCTTACAGAATCTCTACAGGAAACTCAAGTGATATGCTGCACGCAATTATAGAAATCCAAGTCTACAATTCAATGCGAGGCCAAACCAAAGGTGGAGATTTGCAAGCTGGCCACATATGAAAGCTGAAGCCATAGGAGTGGATGCAATCACCCAGAGAAATAGTGAATGTAGGGGAATCAAGGCAAAATTTGCAGGCACCTCTATATTCAAAGGGAAGGGGCCACAATCTCAATTATTGCTTCAGTTGTCTCCTATCCAAGTTGGACCCCAGAGTCAGTTGTTTAACTTTGTTCTAAATTATTCTATTCCCTTTAATGTGTCCATCTTTCTTATCTCCAGGTCTAAATTACCCCCAAAGTCTTTCATCTTTGGTGCAATGCCTGAACTATAAAGCATAGTTAAAGAACATTACGGAAGCATGTTCAAGAAATTGTTAGGAAATAAAAGGGGCCCATATCACTGCTATAAAAGCCTTTTATTCATCTTCTGTTGATTTCCTGTATTTCTTAAAGCTGTTTTTAATCTTTTCTAATTTCTATCTTTAACTCCAGCATTTCTCACTCTTAGCAAGTAATCTATGACTGAAAAGAAACAAGCAATTATCCAATGTGAGCTTTCTCTCTACCTCAAAATCTGTCTTCAGCCTTCTTCTCACCCTTTTCTTGTGCAGAAATAAATGCTGCCTTAACTCCCATATATGTAGTGCTGGTGATCACATAGTCTCTTTTTGAGGATATTAAACATCTATAAGTCGTTCTTTTGTGTCCTTCCCCCACCCCCATATTAGCTTCTTACACTTGGTCTATAAATAAGTTCTGTGCCCTAACTCTAATAACAACCATCCTGCTATCCTACTATTCAAACTCTGGGTATTTTTGCAAAAGGATCATTTATACTTACAACCTCCATTTCTTTACTACCCACTAATTCCTTACTATCAACCTCCTACTCGACCACTATATTAAAACTGCTTCCCAACGGCCACAAATGACCTAGCTATCAAATCCTTCTACCTTTTTTCAGTCTTCACCCTCCTTCTAGTGTCTGCAGCATCAGTGTTTGTAAACCCCACTTCTTCCCTCTATAAAGTCCTCCCTCCATGGTGTTCTTCTCATTTTCTTTCCACATCTGATTATTTATAAAATATTCCTACTACTCATACTTCCTCAAGGTTTTATCTTGCACATCTCTTGCCTCTACTCTCTCCTTGGACAAGCATCCACTGTGATGACATTAAGTATCACCTTTCTACAACCAACTTGCACATCTTTTCCCTGATCACCAAAACCAAATTTCCAATAGCCTGCTCAATATGGACATCTAGGTGGTATCTCAAACTCAAATGTGCCTAAAATCAAACATTCTCTCTCCATTCTCCCACTTACTGGCACATGTTCTCCTAATTACCTAAGGCTCAAAACCCCAAATTACCTTGTTCTCTCTCTCTCAACTATTTATTTCTTAAGAATTCAAACTTACAGAGAAGTTAAGGGGAAAGTATAACGAACAGCCAAATACTGTGTAACTGAAGTCACTGATTAACATTTTGACACATTGGCTTTATATTTCTGCATTTTCCTTTCCTTTTTCTTCTTGAATCATTTCTGCAAGGTGAAGATATCATGATATTTTACCCTCACTTTAGGATATATCTCCTAATGTGAAGGACAATCTTCTATATAACCACACCACTGTTATCACACTCGAGAAATTGGATAATATTATACTGGCATCTGATAAACACTCCATACTCACATTTCACAAACCATCCCATTTAGAGCTATCTCTCCCTCTAATAAAGAATACAATCAGAATTCAAACTTCGTATATAGCAATCTCCATCTGCAATAACTTTTACTTTCCTGAAACTTCTAATCAAGTCCCATTGTGTTTACTTGGAAATATCACCCAAATCCATTCCTTTTCACCACCTTGCATTCATTTCCTCTAAGTTGGATTACTTCAAGAAATAGTTTCATCTACAGAGTGTTCCCAATTAATCTTATCATTCAACTATATTATCTAAGACTCAAATTCACCCATCTGTTCAAGAACCTCCAATAATGTTCCATTATTTAACAAATAAAGACTAAGACTCAGTTCCTGGATCAATTCAAGATCCTCCACAATTTGGATGTACGATACATTTCTAGTTTTATGTTCTATTTGTCCCTATATGTACTCTGCACCTTAGCCCATACTATCCTCTACCCAGAATTCCCTTCCTCATGTAATTTCCATTGAAATAATAGCCATTTTAAAAGGAAATTTTTCTGAGCTCTTTCCTGATCACACACCCTCTCCTGCTGCCACCATGTAACCCCCTCCCATATTCCTTTTCTAAACTCTATAATACTTTACTTCTTTCTAAAAGCACATATCCTATTCTCCTTTGTATTTCAATTCCTTAGGTATGTATCTTTATCTCTAATAATAGACTACAAACTCTTAAAAGGCAGCAATGATTGCTCTCTACCCTAAAATATCACTACAGAATCTCACATATTAGACACTCAGTAAATGTTGATCTCTTATACCAAAAGGTAAAACTTCTACCAAATTAAAATATATTAATAATGATTTCTAGGCCTCCAGCCTCTACTGCTCAACTACAATCTCTGACCTCTCGGCTCACTATGGCCTTTTGTGGTTCCTGGCCTAGCATTTAGTTTAAATAATCACTTCCATCTCATATTAAATACTTTATTGCTTTTTCTCTCAAGGGTATAGCGCTAAATGTGAAATATAGAAGGGTTCTGTCTATTTGATATGATCTCTTTTTTTCTATGGTGCCACCAAATACTAATTATATTTTCTACTTGCACTTTTTCATTATTGTTCCAATAGAAATCGTTACCAAATACATAGCAAAAAAATGTAGCTCTCACTAAAATTATGTACTATAAATATAGGAAGAAATAACTTCCAAGATCTGCTGTTTACACTTACCTGTCCCCAGGCATACATATTATTATGAGTCTGGGAAGGGTTGACTTTGGAAAGCAGAAAACGGGCCTTAAAAACAAAGAAAAAATAACATTATCCATCAAAAACAGACTGTCAATATAAGTTGAACAAATACATTATGCTATCTAAAATCAATTTTAATATGTTGTAAAATTAATTTCTTAAAACATAACTTTAAAAAATTAACTAATTTTCAAATATGTAGGCCGCTCTGTTACAAAGAAATAATAAATGTACACTCTTCTCTTCAGATTATATAAATTGTTGATCCCAAAACTCAGCATATAAAAATTATGTGTGCAACAATTATGAAAAGGTTAATGTGAACTGTACTAAAACTTGTTCTGAAACATCATCAGAGGTTTAAAGTAACAAAAAAAGATAAAAACAGAAACCATGAAAACCTATACATTGTTATTTTAAACGATGACTCTCAAACTTTTTTAAACTATAGGCTATTCTATGAGACAACCTACCCAACATTTTACCCATCTATCCACTATGCCTTATCAACATGGGAAAAAAAAAAAAAACCCAGAATAAAAAAGGAAAATAGCATTTCATGTGGTGAGACACCAATGAGAGAACCAGTCATAAATTATTATTTCATATTGGAAGAACACAAGATCTCATATCTTTTGAAATTTAATACCATACAAGTATTTTTCTACTCTACAAGTAAACAGTTTAACACAAGACAACCGGCTCTAGACTCAGAACATCTGGATTCAAATCCCACCTCCTCCATTTACTGTTTCCTGGGCCACAATAATCTAAGTCTCAGTTTTATTAACTGTATAATAGATATAACAGGACTACTGTGAAGATCAAATGACATATGATGTGTAAAAGTGCTATTAGCTTTGCAAATTCTCAATACATGGTAGCTATTATAAAACTCTAATAATAATTGCTATCATTTCTGAAAAATGGTCACTGACATGTGCTACCTACTTTGTAATAAATAAGGTGCTAGGCACAAGGAATACAGCAAAGAAAACAAAGCTTAATCCCTGCCTTCAAGGAACCAAGTGAAACAAACTTATAACAACTTACAATTAATTTATTATAACTCAAGTAAGAATTACAAGGGAGAAATAAAAAGTATTTTAAGAATGTATGTTAAGGGGTCCAAACCTATACTTCTGAAAAACCCAAAAGAGCCATGCGTATGTATACATTTATCTTATTTAATCCTCATAATTCTGAAAACCACAAAAGCTTTTTATAATACCATAATGCTTTCCTAATACATGACATTTGCTAGAAAACTGGATTGACAGAATGAGGAAAACAAAAACAAAATTTATGTGACCACAAACTTCATATTCATAGACTTAACCAATAAATAACAGCTTTAAGAAAAGTACACTAAATTATTTCCCAAGTTGTTCACATCTTCTTGCTCAACGGAAGCTGGCATTCCCCTAGAATACCCTGGCTCTGTTATTAGAGGTAGGCTGGAGGCAAAAAATGGAAGAAACTGCCAGCTTTAGGCAACTAGTCAATAATGTGCCTGTTCTGCTCTCAGAGATAAGGCAAAAAGCAAGCACACCTTTTCTCTGGACACCAGTATCTCCCACCCATCCTTCCTCTTTCATTTGCTTGGTGAGCAGCCTATTCAAAGTCAAGTCAGGAGGCAAGAAGGAATAGCTCAAGGCAAAAGTAGGGACACACACATAAACTAATTAACAGGCTAATTAACAAACTAATTACCTGGCTGCCCCCATGCTCAGTATCGATGTATCTCGGCATAGGAAATCTGGAGTGAAGAATCTCCTGGGCGTCATCCACCGGTGCTTGCAGAAGGTGGCGGAAATTTTCATACTCTGGCATATCCTGGTATCCTGACTTGCGCCATTGGGCTATGGTCTGATTTTAAAACAAAACAATTAGCATTTTTGTCTATCCAAAATTTTTAAGAGATTTTTTTTTTCCAAAGGAAGTAATTTTCAGAAAGTAAGAAAATTATGGAATATATTTTCATTTATCACATTAAGAATACTCATTTCTGTATCCTTGAGTAAATAAATGCAAAGTTAGGATATCTCTTCTCATTTAAAAAGAAATAATTACACCAGAAAACTTTAAAACATTATGCATATCAAATTAATATTGGTTAAAAGCTATCTACCTAAACTTATGATAAATGAGGAAAATTTTTGTTACATAACATCTCCCAGAGACATCTAAATTAATGACCTACTATTTATTACGAAGTCTTTCCCAATGGAGTCACATTATGGCAAGTTATATAAACATAAAAACTTTAATAACAATGGCAATTATGTTATAAAGATACGATATCTTTAGAAGGTCATTTGAATTAATTCTTTTAATTAAGGTAAATGGCTCCAAAAACCATGTAATTAAGTCACCCCAAAATTTAAACCTGGCTTGGTTTTTAAGTTAACTGAATCAAAGTGTGCTCAATATCATTTTATTTCTCTGTATTTAATAGAGGAGCAGTCATCTGCATCTCTGATTTCTCCATTAAGCACATTAACAAGCTATTTTAAAGACACAAACATTTTCAAAAAAAAAAAAATAAGCACAAAACTTAGCTGTTACATTATAGGCATTATTCTTACAAAATAAAGGGTGTTAGTAACCAGTATCAGTTAAAAATAAAAATCAATAAATCTTTTAAAAGTTCCAAATAATATTACTGAAAAGATACTTTGAGCAACACCCTTACTACTACAGTAAAAATCTAAAATCATTTACAATTTAAAAACTGAAAAACAAACCGCCAAGTTAGAACACTAGATTATGTCTGTGAATAAAGACGCTCTGTATCTTTCAAAGTATCCAGAGTACAGCGCTTTTTTCATGTAGAGGAAGCACTTAAATGCTGGCTGAATGAATAAATTCAGGAATGAATAGAGTTCTGCTAAATACCTTGCTAAAGATTAATAGCTATTCGAATATTCTGCTCTTTTCAATCATTTATCATTCCAATGAAGTTTTAAATTTTAATTCACTTAGGCTTTAAATGAGTGTTGAGATGGTGTGGAGTATTTTTTATAATACTTTAAATACTTCATGTGGAATATTTTTTAAATGATTACATGAAACAAACAAAAAAAGCCTGCTCACTAACAAAGGCTGACTCTTCCCCTCTCAATGTCTTCAGGTAAACCGCAAAGATATGCCTAATGTATACATCAATGTTCTTATTTAGCTAACATTGTGTTTTATGTAAAATCTATTTGTCCAATCATGTGTGGATAGATAAAATAATCACAGGTGAGTCAAAAGCAAATGAAGTCTAAAAACCTGTAGTAGAAAGAACCACATTTTATACATATTTTTAAAAAATGGAAATAAAAGTTTATCATAATGGAAAATACTAGCCATATAGTGAAGGATAAAGACTTTACTGCACCTATGTGCACAGCTTTAAATGCTATGGAATCTTACCTCACCGTGATAAATCAAAATCTGGAAGAATGTGTCCATGAGAAGAATACGATCTGCAAGAATGCTGCTGCTATCAAGAAGAACCGGCTAACATGAAGAAAATGAGAAAGAAGGAAAAAAAAAAATTATGTAATGACAAAAGATCTTTCCAATAACTATTAAATTTTCTAAGTTTAAATTTGTCATATTACTTAAAACCTCTTGCTATTAGGAATTCTCATGGCATATTCTAATTTAATTTTCTTAGAAGTTTCCAAACGGAGGTAACAATTGAAAAATAGAGTCATGAGGAAATCGAGAATAACTCGTAAGCCTGATGGTGGCACCACTGAGGGGGGGGGAGGCTTAGAGTACAGCAAACTTGGAACAAACAGAAAAATAGGGAATATGAAATGAAACAGGATGGCCTAAACTAATGATAGAAATTTGGGTATCACATGCATGAAGACGGTAACTAAAGTTAAAGGATTAAACTGCATCACTTAGAGAGAGGGAAGATAGAGAAGAAGCCAGAGAGAACCCTAGAACATGCTAACACTTAGAGGTCTGAAAGGGAGAAGCCAGAAAAGGAAACTGAAATGGAACAGGCAGGAGTTAAACCAGCAGGTATTGTGGGTGTCAGAGATGTCCAGAGCAAAAGGTTCACAAGGGGAGGCCTTTGTGGGACAACACTGTTGGGAGGTCTGGCAAGGCAAGACGTAGGACGCCAAAAGCCTTAACAAGAGTGGTATGGTGATAGGGGCTGAAGTCTGACAATATGAGGTGAGAAAGGATAGACAACAAGTAACTTAGATTCTGAGTTTAGCTGTGACCAGAGAAATGGGGTGGCAATTAGGGGAAAAAAATGTGAAGCTGAAAGGGTTGTTTTGTCTGTTTATTTGACATGAGTGCTATTAAGGTTTCTAAGTTTAATAAGAATGAGCCAGAAGAAGAGAAAATGATACAGGAAAGAGGGTACCTCCAAAAGCAAAGCCTTAAGAAAATGAAGCTAATGAGATTCATGGAATAAATGGAAAGTGGTAGCATCTGACAGGAGCAGGTAATAGGGACAGTGGGTTCCAATTTTCCTCTAAACACTACTCTACATTTTCCAGATGTCTATGATTTACATATATTAACCTGAAATTTTTTTTAAAGTTATTTCTAAAACTTTCCTTCCTGATTTAAATAACTATACGACCAAATATATAGCTAGATCAACATATTAAAAATACGTTTTTCCTAGAAAAGTACTGAGATAAATTACTAATCAACTACAGTAACAAAATAAAACCTACTATTTTTCAAATATAGTCATTACATACTTTTAGTGGTAAAACAGACAATTTTAACTACTGAATGAAAAAACTTTGATAACAGGTTAAAATAAGTGGGGCAGTTTGTTAACAGGCTAAATGGCTGCTTTATCCCTTTTCTAAGTACATGTCTTTATAATCAACTGTATCTTAAATTCAAAAAAAAGACTAGAGGAAAATGAGATTAAAGCAAGAGACTTTGTTCCCACACTAAACTCTGGAATAAGCTACAAATTCTAGAATTATCATCACCTTTAGACACAGTTAAAGACATAAGAATCATTAGATCGAGAAGATCTAATCAAACAACTGGTTAAAATATCTTAAAAGTCTTTTTCACCTCATTGTTTCGTTATTTTTTTAAATTATTTCCTAATATGGCCTAGTATGGTGTCAAGCACGTAGTAAGCACTCATAAATTTTTTAAGTGATATATGAATAACTTAAGGTAATTATTCTTGAATTAAATTCTTATACTTAGTAACTATGCTTCAAGAAAAAGTTGTTTTTACTTTTTAATGGCACAAATCACAGTAACAGCCCCTCTTACCTCTGGTGGTCCACTAAAAGAATATGCATACAGAATAGGCTGAATCATGATTAGAGACTGGGTCAGATCTTGACGCATAAAATGGTGACGATAATATGAACTCTCATCAGGACTATTGTTAAAAACTTGCAAGAAAGGAGACCTTCTTAAATGAAACATAAACTGCAAGATAAAACATGTGAGACAGCTTTTACCGATTTTAATTTTGATGTTGTTTACTATTATAAAAAGCATTTGATTACAACTAACACCACAATAAAACAAGTTATAACATCTGAATTGTATTCCTCAGAAAGAATCTTACTCATATTTACCAATTACTTGAAAATATAATTCAACAATAAAAAAGTTAAAGAGGTGACTCAAAGGAAAACAAGAATAGAGACAAAAGCCTCTAGCTCAGATCCAAGTTATTCAGAGGCTGATCCCAGGTGGTACATTATCAGCATTCTTTGTTTTTATTCTTCAACTCTATGGCCACGTTTCTGGGCTTTTTTTTATTACTACTCAAAAAACTAAGAGACCATAAAAAAAAACAGATTTTCTGTTTTTTGTATACCTCCAAAAAATTACACAGGAAAGGGTCTGCACTGGTTTTTAAAAAAGGACTATGTACACTCAGATTGTTATCTCCAAATAACATTCTCTATAGTTAGTGCTTCATTTATTCTTTCTCCCCTTCCACTTACTCCTCATGTGAAAGAGATCAGAAAGGGGGAGTGTTAGGCCTGAATGAAGGACAGCTATGCTGTCCTCTGTTACGAAGAGTCTTTGAATCAATCAATAGGATCAGCGCCAAAGTATTTCAGTTACTTCTCTCACCTTCCTTCAGTCCTCAGGTCTTGAATGCCTACTTATTACTCCTGCCTGGGATTCACTCCTCAGTTCTCTCCCAACACATACCACACTGAAATTCTCATTCCTTTTCTTTTACAATGATCCATAATGCACTGAGACGCTAGGCTCTCTCATCTCTTACCATTTCAGCCATTCCTGTTTATTCACAGGAATGTTTAATTGGTAAATTTGGGGTTAAATATTTTGGAGATAAGGATCTCCCTTAAATTTAGACTGTCACCTTTTAGAAGATCATCAGGCTTTGAAACCCCAAATAAAAAGTATTTTTGGGTTCTCTGGTCTCTATTTCCAGTAGAGGGGGAAAGAGATGCCTATATTTCTCAGAATCTAAAAGCCTAAAAAGCATTTAGTAAAGTACTTAGACTAATGACCTCACTCCCTTTCCTATTAGTTTCTACTAAGAAGATAAGCCTAAACCCTAAAGAGATAGGGTTTTTACCTGCCTTAAGACAAGTGCATTCTGCCTTTTCCTGGGTCTCCAAAACCTCACTAAAGGTTTAGGGAAATCTTTCTCTAAAAACATGGAGTTCTAGGTCACAGATCAATAAAAGATTTTCCAAATATGTAAGAGGAACTCTGAAAAGAAAGCTGAGACTTTAAACAAAGTTTTCATGGTCAAAAATAGAATTTCCATATCTCAATATTAATCATCCTTCAAGGCTGAGTTAAAATGCCAGCTCTTCTATAAATATGTATCAAATCGTCCATTTGGAAGGATTCCTTTAAGTTTCTTTTAAAGTCTGTATCTCTCACAGCATTTCTCACTTTCTGTTATGTGTTTATGTACATTTCAGATCTCATTCTTCAGACTGAAAGCTCCTTGAAAATGGGATCCATGTCAGTCATCCTATTCTCCTAAAGTTCCTTACACACAGTACTTCGTTGAAGAATTACCTGTCACTCATATAAACAACCTAAACTTTTTAAAATAGCTATTAAATTAAGAGATAGAGGATACATTCTAATGCCCAAGTTAAAAAGTTTCTGTAAGATAAATCAAATTAGCTTTTTAAATTTATCTAGTATGCTGTCCCCATAAAACTGTTCTCAGGTGATACCAGGCTATAAGACTAGTTGATTAGTAAAATTACTTCAGATGAAGTTCTTTTGGTGCCACTATAATTTGATGCTTTATATCAGATGGAAAGCTAATCTTCCCTACACCTAATTCTATTCCACAATAGGGCTCTAATGGAATTTCTATTCATCAAAAACGAATGACTATTTGCAAAGCCAATATAAAAATACTACTCACAGCACAACATTAATTTCTAAGCTAACCCAAAACTTACTTAACCAAAAGAATAACCCAATACAATAGGTTATATGAGTAATAAAAACAAAGTAACAAGAAAAATGAGATCCAATGCTATTTTCAACATAAAGAACACAGACCTATATCTACTTACCTGTGGATAAAGGGAGAAAGTCTCTGAAAATCTGAAGGAACTTGGATCATCTTTGTGATATTCTCCAAATTTCTGACACTAAATAAAATAAAACATGTTAGTAATCTACTTCTTGGCATAGAATTAAAACTGCTGCCTATATACATATTCTATTTTAAAAAGTTATTACCCTTTAGCAGGCAAATATTTGATATATGATAATATCAGAATATTACTTAAAGACTTACCATGAGACTGACTACAATCAAAGAAATACGTGTGAATTTCGGAAGTAAAAAATGCACTGCTCCAATACAGTAACAACTCATCTTTATATGTTTGGATTTTTTCAAACTCAGTGTCTCTGACAGCTCTTAGATAATGACCAAAAGAGCTCAACATGTGCCCCTTAATACTCTACCGAAAAAAGACAACAGCCAACTGACAGGAAGATGCACTATCAACATATCATAGTGGCTACCAAATCAAGTCGCTGGTATAAAATTTGGCATATCAGAAACAATACCAAACAGAGGGGAGGACTGAGGAAAAGAAAATTAGAGACCAACAGACTGGCAACAAATAAGAAACATAAAGGCAGAAATTAGAAGGAAATAAAGTAAAAAAGACACATACTCTGGCAAGAGGGAAGTCCTCTAGGGTAATGTGACCAAAGGCATCTGAACAATTGAGATACTCCACATAAAGAGTGCTTTAGCACAATGACTGACACTAAGTACTCAAATGTTAGCTTCCTCTCTTTGTTCTTGAGCAAAGTCTCTGCCCTGAAAATATTTTACAGGACTTATGCAACTGCCCTATTTCCTGACAATGTTTATCATAATGGTTGCATATGATTAAGGACAAAAATAAAAACGAAAGATAACAAAGGGTTTACTGCTGCAAGTAATACTGAATTTTTGCTGCCTGGAAATGTTGAATATATTATTTATGTATTTATCTATGTCTTATAGAGCACATAAAAAGGCATAATTGACTTGATCACATTTTTGGCTTCCAGGAAAAATCATTTCAGAACAACAGTTACCAAAAGATAGAAATGCTATAGTTGCAGAGCTAATCCTCAGAAATCTCGGTATCTGAGAGTAAGAGTATGGCAGTGCCCCTTAATTATACTTTCTGATGAAATGTATAGATTAAGATAATAATCCTCACTGTCCAATACAAGAGCCACTAGCTACACATGTAGTAATTTATAGTGGTTAAAATTAAATAAAAATTCAGTTCTTCGGTCGAACTAGCCATATTTCAAGTGCTCAAGCCATATATATATAGCAGTTCCATAATGAGCAGTGCAGATTACAGATATTTCCACCACTGCTGAAAGTTCTCCTGAACAGCGCAGATCTGGAATAGCAAATACACTTGAAGAGATCTAGAAATATCAAATACACTGAAAAGATTTTGTGAAAAACCAATGTCATACCTTATTCAGAACTACTGATCACATTATATTAAATACGCACATTTTAAACTGTGCCTAACACTGTTAAAGCATTCGGACAAATCTGATAATTATAGTTAATGATGGCAACAAAGATTGCTGACTTTTATGGTTGGGTAACTGGGGATGTCCAAAAGGTTAATTTCCAGAGTGGCATGTATCTGATATATGTCCAAAATTTTTGCTTTTATTATGATATTTTTTTATGTCATTAAATATATCTCTATTACTCATTTTTTAATGGTTGAACTAGCATTCCATTATATTCAGATACATTCCATATACTCTCTTTAACCAATCCCCTCATTAATAGCATTTTACATTTGTCCCACAATATTTAGGATAATTTCTTAGAGGTAGAATTTCTGAGTAAAAGATAGTTTTTAAGCTTTTGATATATGTCACCAACTGCCTTGTATATCTTAGGTTATAAAGATGTTGTACAAATTCGTACACCAACCTATAAGCTATGAAACTGTCTGTTACCCTGAATATTAACCAATTCTAAGCATTATGCCATTTTTCTAATTCTTACCTGTCTGACAGATACAAAATTGTTGTCTTGTTGACTTTCTGTATAAGACTGGCAACTTTTTCATATGTTTATTGGTCGTTTCCATTCCTTCTTTTGCTAATTCCTTATTCATGCCTTTGCTCAATTTTGCCAAATCTTATTGATTTGTTAGAGCTCTTACATATAAAAATTTTCACATCCTATCATATATGTAACAAATAATATAGTCTACACCTTTACTATAGATAACAACATAAAATTTGCATTAACGTACACAAACATAAATTTCTCATCTCTAGGTTACTTCTTTAAAAAATTTCTGAACACTTATCAAATGCTCTAGCATTAATTTATCATGACAAGTAGTCCTTATTTACAACCTACCCAAAACACTAACACAAATAAGAAAAAAGACTGAAACATAAAAGATATCTATCAAAGATCCACCATTTGAGTTATTCAGAGAAAGCAACAACACAGTTTTCTTGAGGAAAATAACACTTGCAAGAAGGGTAGTCCTGTCTTTAATTCAGAAAACAATTATTTATGCATCAAGGCAGTCATATAAAGGGTTCTAAAAGTCAAAGCTTAAGCTCTATAAGAAAATGGTAATAATAAAAACAGGATAACAAAAGTTCTTGGTCCCACTGGTGTAGCAAGAAAATTTTGCAAGGGAAGCCCCAAGAGTATGAAATAAGAGAAATCTTCTGGGCCAAGCCTAATCAGATGAAGTATTTATCCACTGGGTTGGAATACAATTAGTGCTTAGCTAAAGGAAGAATACAATTAGTGCTTAGTGGGTAAACCAAAGATCAAAGATGAAAATCAAATACTAATTTTAAGTTGTAAAAAAATGTCATTCAATAGCAAAGGTCAAGAGTCGAAAGGGTAAGGAACCGACTCATGAAGGCGGATACAAAAGTGGTCCAAACAAGAGACAGATGGAGGCAGCAAATCACGTGTTGATGCTAGTAGCTTAAGTGATGCTGACTAAACAGAGCAAGGGTTTATTTTAACGGTGTCAGAAGCGAATGTGGTGCCAGCACCAATTTGGCCATATTATTGCCCATTATCTAAAAAGGCTTGTAAATAGATGTTTATTTTTAATTAAAATTACTTTGAATACTCTAGGGAAAAAAAAGTAAAACAATTATATTCATTATGCCAAATTAAGGCAAAGCGGTTGGTTAGTATAATTTCATATATATTTTCACTAGAATAAAACTTAGGAAAGCGTAGTACCTAAAGGCACTAACCCTTTCTCTATTTGTGTTGCTATCAGGTTGCTAAAATTCAACAGTATGGAATCGGTTCAAAAAATGAGACTATACTGTATTAGCTACTTAGAATAGTTTGTATAACTAAAGTTCATTTAACATCACCTGAAGCTTCACTTGTACATTAATTTGATTTAATCAATTAAAGACAAACACATTCTCACCACTTTTACCATACATGAGGGGTTCTTAGCCACTAGGAGTTCTATAAGAGGCTATGATTTTTTTGATTGGTTTTTGAACTTCGGATACCATAAGATACCAGCCACAGTGATAGTTTCCAAGTTACCCTGTAGCAATTTCTTTAGTCCCATGTGGCAGTATGCATAGAACTGTTCATTTGAATTAACTTTTTTTTTCAGTTTTTGACACAAGTGAGGCCACAGATAATTGGTGAAAGCTGTTTTGCACAGGAAGCAGGGCAAGTAGTCTGACACTAACAGCCTCTCCCCGCCAAACTGCCTCTACCAATTTCCTCTTGGACATGACTGTCATCTTATGAGGACAAGCTATACTGTTGTTACAGAAGATCAGAGTAAAATTTCCATTATGTTATGACCCACCTGTCCTCTAGTCCCAACAGCACTGCTGCTGTTGTAAATGTTATAAACTGAAAATGTGTAGATTAGAAGTGAATTACACTGTGAGGTTTTTGTAATTTTGTACTTTTTGCAACTGTCTTATTTAGTTATTTATAAGGCCATTCTATTTTATATTTTATTAGTGTTTGTGTTTTACAAACATGTCAGTTTTTGAATGTGAGATAGAAGAGAAATGTTCTAGACATAAGCCTACCAGAGAATTCTGAAGAATTACAATCTCTGTAGTCACTTCACTATACTCTTGCAACAAGGGACACAGAAAAGTCCATCTTCACAATGAAAGCTACTATCAGTGGTTTTTGCCCAGGCTCATATCCCAAGCTGTACTATTCAATTTTGTGTCAGTGCAATAACCTACAAATGCAGTAACAGCTCCAGCAAAACTTAAAAAGCACTTTACTATAATCATAGCCATTTGGCAAATAAAAGTGCTGATTTCTTTACACAGCTTTTAGAATATCAAAACAATAAAATGTTTGTTAGTCACACTTAGTGAAAAGGATCAGGAAGCAAGCAATTTCTTAGGACAACTTCCTACCCAGAAAAGGAAAAGTCACATGGTTGGGAAGAACCTAATAATACCAATATGTAATAAAATTACACTAAGTAAAAAGCTGGGACAAGATGCAATCTGAGAAAATGAAAAAATTCTATCTGAAAACAATGTAACAAGTGAATGAGTTGATAACGTCACATGATGCTGAGAGGTTTGCATATTAGTTGAAAACTAACAGCTTCTCTATTCAGGTTGATTGGTCAACAGATTTCACCAAATTGCTAAATGGTAGTTAAATTCAAGAAAACTTTTCTACTACCCTAAACAAGCAAAAGTCAAAATATATTTAATGTTTTATCTTCCTATCTTGGTCTATGTTTGAGAAACTGTTAGCATTTGTATTAGTGGTGTACAATCAATAGCTTACTCCATGAGAGGTAAGACATGCTGATGTTAAACAACACTGCTTTCTTCAGAGGGGTGCTAGTGTGAACACACACTTGAAAATGAAAGGGAAAAAAGCTCTGCATGATGCTATAAAACTGGCTAACTTTACTAAACAAGACTAGTTCACTCAAGAACGCTTTAAAAATTACATGAGTATCTGGACAAATAGCACAAAAGGCTCCTGCTACAAACAGAAAACCAATAGCCTAAGCAGAAAGAATTCTCAACAGAGTGTTTGAGCTGAAGGCTCAGCTAAAGAATTCAAGAAGTACTTTCAAGCAAATAATAAGCCATAGTTTTTTGAATAAAAATGGAACATTAGGAAAAGAACTTAATTAAGTATTCTAGGTCATAATATAAGCAATAGCTTCCCGACATGTTAAAAACCCATCATTATCAATAACTTCACTAACATACACTTTGGTAATCTAGATATAGATAATTAAGACTTGTCTATATTTTTCTATAATTATTTATAATTTTTATATCTCAATTTTTCTCTTAAAAATTTCCATTAAAATGAAAATAGAAAACTAAAACCATCGCAATGAAGAAAATATGCAAAAATGCAGTAAAAGCAGTTATAGTAATAACAGCCAAAAAAAGAAAAAAAGAAAAAGTTACATAATTGTCACTTTCATTTTACAGAAAAAAAAGGCATTTTAGTTTACTGGAAGAGGAAAGGGAATTCTACTATTCATTATTATGCCTTTCTTGGCAACTTGAACAGGAGTCTCTCATACAGTCAGTTACACTGTTACGTACTTTGAAAGAGATTACCAGCAACAAATATTTACTACAAATAAAGGCAAGCAAATTTAGAAAAGAACGATGTTCACTTCTTACCAGTCGAATGAGCTGTCTGTCTAGCCATCTAAGCACATCTGGCCCTTCCTCTGTTTCTGCTCTATATACTGCCAGCCTAGCCATAAGAATGGCAGCTGCCTCCTGGTCAAAAGACGCAGCAATATTTTGGATTTGAGTTTGAGCATCTGCCCAACTAAAGAAAAGAAAAAGCAAAGAAATGCTGTTGAATTATTATATTCACAATATCATAGTAGGCTATGACACAGATTTAAATTTAAAAGGTACAGTAAATTACTCCAATATTTCAAAATTCCAGTATTACCTAGAAAAATTAGCATTTTTTTAAAAAAATCACTAATAGCAAGTTTCAGTACAGCAGTCATTGTTTTCCAGAAAAATATACCCAAATCTAATGAAATCTTCTAATATAACTATAAAGGTAGATCTCTAAAATTCCTTAAAAATATTTTTACAAGTAAAAATCATAGCATAGGTTTGGGCATGTGCATGTTTACATAGATACACAAGTACCTATATCAGACTAAAAATTCATTTAATTTTGTAAAAGCAGAAATATGGAAATATAAATAAAGATTATCTCCCAGTCTACATAATTCTCATTTACTGAAATGGAAAAAGAATATCAGAATTCTTTTTCTCATTGGTTGTTTTTTTAATAGGCTATTAAGAGCTAGTTTATTTTTTTATATCAATTTTTTAAATTTAATTTACTGAGGTAACGTTGGTTAATAAAATTATACACGTTTCAAGTGTACAATTCGACAATACATCATCCGTATGTTGCATTGTGTGTTCACCACCCAAAGTCAGATCTTCTTCCCTCACAATGTATTTGACCCCCCTTACCCTTTTCTACCTCTCTACTCTCCCCTTTCCCTCTGGTAACCACTAAACTGTTTCCTGTATCACTGAGACTTGTTCATTTATTGCTTTCAGCTTTATATCCCATATATGAGTGAAATCATATGGTTCTCAACTTCTGTCTTATTTCACTTAGCATGGTATTTTCAAGGTCCATTCATCTTTAATTATTAGCGAAAAAAATTAAATTTAAAATTACTATGTATTTTCTCTCCATGTTAATACTTAAAACCAGTTAAAGGTGAAAACTTTAGCCTAAGGGATCAATTTGATATTATATATAAAATAGCAGTAATTTATTAAATTAACATGTTCTATACATCCAATCCAATTAAACTAATCATCGGTAGACTCAGCAATAGTTTTTGTTTGTCTGTTTAATACTTCACAGAAGTTTTGTAATAGTTAAGCTTATCCTAGTTCTAAAGTGCCTCACTTTAAGGAAGTTTGGCAACACAAACTTCTTGAAAAGCTGGACCACTTTTTACATGACTCGAAGAAGAAAGAAGTGATCTCAAGGGAATTCAGGCAGTAACATGTTCGAAATTCTTCTCTCTTCTTCCTCTATTTTTCATTTTTTTCAAATAGACAGTAACTTTTTAATATTTTCCAAATAACTGACAATTGTGAATTATCTCAAGTCTGTGCCTAATTATTCCCTCTTAGAAACTATCTCAACAAATATAGTAGATGACTATGTTACACAAAATACTACCCTATAATTTTAACTGTTAGACTTTACCTTTTGTGGTCTTAACCAGTGTTACTCAAAGTGTGTGGTATGCAAACCCAATGCCAGTTTGCCATAAGGTAAGAACAGAAAACTGAGAGTAAATGTTTAGAAACTTTTGAGCAATTTACCTAAATTTTAAGTCTGATGGGCCTAATAAAAATAGGAGTTTGTACTTTGAATAGTTTTTTAATTTTAATTTTCCTAGTAATTCATTTTATTGTATTTAATAAAAGTACTAGTCTCCAAAGGATTGGGGGTGTGGGGGGACCTGACCTTTCACCAGAAAGTTGAAGACTGATGTATCCCACATCATTAGCAGAACAAGTATGTTCAAGATTTTTGAATTCCACACCCTTTCCCAAAAGTACCCAGTCTACAAAGCAGATGCTAAAAGTTTTATAAATGAATTAAATGACAAATAACACTTGAAAAAATATACAATGGTAAAAGTAGCTAAAACTTTAGCATTGATGAAAAAGTAATGTTATTAATTATTGTGCTATTTTATATATGTATATATAATGTGTCATATATATATTTTAATTGCCTTTTACAAGATAATGTTTAATAGTTTTTCTCTACCTCTCAGGGGAATAAGGTAAATAAAAGAATATTTTTAAGAATGTGTCTTAGGAATAGTTTTTAAATGGCTTTACATTTCCTAACAATATTTAACAAATAAGATGGGCTAAAAAGAAATAAAATGCTCTTAGTCTTAAATGTTCATTTTCTAGTCACGGATGTCACTCCAAATAGGAACCCAGTTTGGGAGCACAACCCAGAATAGTTTTGATATGTAAATTAAATTTCTAACAAACAAGACTTACTTCCTTGCAATGGTGGTCACTCGAATACGTCTCTGCCCACTTGAATGCTGATACTGAGTCACAAACTGGATTGCACCACGTCCTCCCTGAGGAATTGGAGCATTATGCTGTATAAAAGTAAAAGAGTAAAAACTAAGAAAAATCTATTATCTTGTTGTCATACAGTCATTGATGCATATCCTAGCATTAACAAAATTCATTCTAATACTGATAAGCATGACATCTTTCACAGTGCATACAAAACAGTTGTAATTTGCCTTATCAAAGATAAATGGATTTGGGAAAGGGGAAAAAGTGATGAAGAATAAGAGGAGTGAGTCTAGCTAGGAAATCAATTTCAAGTAATATATAATTCAGAGGGACATGAAAGCACAAAATGAAGAGAGAAGTGTAAAGAATTTGAGATAAAGAAAGGTATAAATGAGGTAATTTTGCCTAATAGTAATCAGATGGAAAAACTGAGGTAAGTCCTACTCTCCTATCTATATAAGATGAAAACAGAACTTTTAGGAAGATAATCACATGATGAACAGATGACCAATAGAAAACTATTAATGATAAGAGACCAACATATAGTAATGATTCTCAGAAAGAAATAGCAAGTGGTCAATAGAAAACTTTCCTTATACCCTTTAACAATAGATATTCTTTCTTTCTTTGTTTTGCTAAGAGCCATTACCTTTTTCACAAATTTTAACTATTAAACAAAAAATTTCTGCACTTGTCTTAGGATGGTTAACTATTTATAGTTTGTAGTTCATTTTATGCCTAATAACTATTAGTATATAAGTCAGTAATTTATATATTTAATCATTCTTTAATACTGCTTCGTTCTGTAGCAGAAAAAAAAACCTTTCCAAATATTGGAAGCTTTACCTTCCAATCTTTCCTATGGATTTCGATACATAAACTTTCTTATAGGACTCATATATCATTACATGTATGTACCTTGTGACAATTAGGAAGAGCTAGATATTGAATTACAAAAATGCATAGCTAGAACAAAATTTAAGATTTTATTTATGCTTCAATATTATACTCAAAAAAAATAAAACTGAGACTAAAATTTGCATTGCTGACGGCTGGGCAGTTGCAGGTTTCCCTGACATCTCTATTACAGTATGTCCTCTCACTAAGGAGTACTGAGGAGTATAGGTTTGAGAAACAGAAAATGACAAATAAAAACTCCAAAAGAGAGTAAGCTTTGGGTAAAATTTACTATTGGAAAAAAAACTATGAAATATTCATAGCCTAAATTCAGTACTTGTTCAAATATGTTTCAATATTCAAATATAAAAAGTCATACCTGATTAACAACCTCAAAATATATGGCTAAGGTTGTAGTGGGACTAAGTCCACATATCTTCCATTGACAAGTGCCACCTGTTCCTATCTCCTATAAAAATAAAACACATGTTTGAAAGCTAGATGATACAATTTATTACTATAATACATACTATGGTGAAAAAGGGCGGGGGGGGGGGGGGGGGAGACCCCCAGTAAGAAAAGTCTATTTTAGGTTTCTAATTCATTGAATGTTAAAAACTTAAGATTTTTTAAGATCATATAAAATATACCATGAAATAAAATTAAGCGATTTTTACACAAAATTATAAAATAATTCAAATTCTTGCTAAATAAATTACAAAAGTATTGATACGAGTTCTTCATATTGTGTGAATTTAAAAAATACATCATTTAATGAAGTAACTACAACATTATCCTTCTATACAACTATTTGATCTGTGTAAAGAGATAACTGGTTCAACACATAATATATGCACATGTGAAAACAGGTTTTATGGATCCACACTGCATAATTTAAGCAGTCTGATTCCCAAGAAAACTTCTACGATATAAATCTTTACCACGTAAACTGCTTAAAATTAATTTTTAATTCTGTCATTTTAAAGATGATTAACCTGTTGAATTGTACACCTGAAACTTACTAAAGTTCATTAACCAATGTCACAATAAAAATTTTTTAATTTTTAAAATTAAAAAATTATAAATTAAATAAATAAAAAATAAAGATTAATCACTTGTGTTATTTATCCCTCATCCTCTCTACAGCTACAGTACATAATTCTACCATTTTTAAGTGTACTATAATTCACTGGATAGAAAAATAAAAAAAGGAATTAAAACTTAAATCTTGCTTTGTTACTTTGTTGTAAATTCTACTAAGAAAAAAAATTTCAGAATTCATTTTGACTTTCAGAAGTCTCCAGATTACCAAATCATAACTTTTTTTAGGCACACTGGGGCAAGGAATAACTTAAGAGTTAAAAAAAACAGAAGACTGGTGACAGCACAAAAGTTTTAATTTAGGGGAGAGTACGGAAAGGGGTATTCAGAAAGGGCAACCACAAAAAGAAATATAATGATGGAGGCTGAACCACAGTCTACTGAAAAACAGACTACATGATAATTTTGAAAGGAATGCTACATGCTGCTACCCAAGGTCTCAGTTCATTCTGCCCGAGAATTAAACTATACTTTCTTTTTAGAATAAAGTGACTTACATTTTCAGACACACAGGGTCCTTTAGAATTGAGAGACACACAGGGTCCAATAGCTCCTGAAATCTTTATTTCCCTTGAGGTCTGCAAAATAAAACATACTACACCTTAGTATGCTCAAGCTCAAACATTCAACTATAAGTATATAGAGAAGATACTGTTCTACATTTAAAATTCAAAAGTCAATGAAAATATACTAATGTTAAAAATAATCAGTGGCACGTCTATGTTAACTTCCAAATTTTAATATTAAACAAAAATCTAGCCCTGACCTAACTTTAATCCTATTTCCAGCTTCCCAGAGGTTGTCTCTATTTGGGAACGCACACTCAATTAAATCATACCATACCCCAAATTCCTATGTCTTAATCCAAAACCTTAGACACCATCTTCTATTTCTCCTCTCATAAAAAATCGGGTTTTTTAATCTGCACTAACACCAAAATTTAAGCTCTCATTACCTTCTATCTAAAAAATTAGAAAGCCTAACTCAGTTTTCTTACTTAAGATTCTTTTTCCTCACAAAGCCTGAATGCCACTGTCAGAAAAATTTTATACAAAACATTGTTCTTCATTAATTACAATGGCTGCTTCTGCCTACACACGTATTTCCAAACTACAAGCAACACACAGACTTAAAACTACTTCCCTTACCTTCCAATGCAAACCATCCATTCTCACTGGTCCATTTTCCCCAACACACCATACTGATTCTCACCTCTGTGCTTCTCCTAACACTGGGCTTCTGGCTAAAATGCACTCTCTTCAACCAGCTTAAATTCTGCCATCTTTCAAAAACAGTGTAAGTCACTGTAAAACCATTTATCTTCTAGGATAAATTCTGTCTTGCATACATTCATTTTTTCTTCCCTAAACCTTCATAGCACTTTTATAATGTTATCTAATGTTATTTCATTCTATCACATATGTTAACCTTGTCTTTCTGTTAAGACTAAGTTTCTTTGTAAGAAGATCAGTGCCTTGGATATCCTTGACATCTCTACAGTTTTTTAATGTAATGCTGGACATATAGCAAGCATTCAATAAAATAACAAGGTTAATCATTTTACTTTAACTAATACTAAGCTTTTGGGTTTTTAAAATTCAAATTTGAAATGAATGATAGGATTGAATATATCAACAACCTATTATCCATAAAACAATTACTGATCATCCAAATAGAAGAGAACATGTTTCTCTTTTAGATAACAATTCCTGCAATTAAAAAAAAACTAGCACTAACATAACCAAATTTAGCATTTAAAAAGATCAAATACATTTAAAAGTTAAACCCTAAATGAACAATAGTTAAAGCAAAATTTACCTATGTATCTTTTCTAACAATTATTTAGAATGTTCAAGTAAATTTAATTGCACATTTAATAATGACACATTTTTCTAATGAACAAAATCTTTAACTCTGGGTTTCGTATAAAATAACCACTATTTTTAAAGCATATATTGAAATTGATTACTGTATTTTAAAATTATGATGATTCTACAAAATGTTCTTGATAACATACACATGTCAAGTTTTGGTTCTTACCTTTATTTCTAATGTACCACCAAAGCCCATTTTAAACTGTCCATGCATATCTTTGGTAAAGACTCTTTGAAAAGTTTGCTTGAATAAGGAAGTGTTGAAAGAGTCACCCATTACCATGTATCCTCTGCATGGAAAGAACAAAAACAATGTATGTGATATAAGTAGTGAGTCTATGTGCTAAAACTAAGAGAGTAAATTACCTCTCAGCACTACTAACAGATTTTAAAGATATTTCCCAAAATGTGCTAATTTTTAAAATCATATATGTGAAAATATCCCCACCACACAAATAATCTCAATCCTGAGGATACCTGAGTGCTGCTAACACTTGGCATTTGTTCTCATAACTTTAAAAATCTTTTTTAGACAGGTAATACATCCACACATTACAAAATTCAAGAGGCAAAAGGGTATAAAGTAAGAAATGTGTCTCTACTACCCCAGGCACCCAGTTCTTCATACTGGTGAAAATAACTGACAGTTTACAGAATGCATTCTCATTCTTAAAAACTAATACATATATTTGTTATGACTATACAGGTATATATTGCCTGTATGTTATATCAAACTAAGTGTTACACCCAATGAATGAGAATAGAGGGCTATTAAGGAAGCATTTTTACTTTTAGTACTAATGTACTATTTAATGTTTTGTCAATAAGCACCTAATTAAAAAATGTTTAAAAAATATAAGCTGTCAAAAACTATTCTATTATTTCTTCTCTAATAAATTAGTAAAAATCACAGTTTAACAACATATCCTGTTTGTAAGGCTGCGGAAAAATAGGTACTTTCATTTACTGCTGATGAGAATGCAAAATGGTAGAATCCCAAGGCAGGGGAACTTGATAATATCTAACAAAATTACATACATATTTTCTCTTTAATCTAACCAACCCACTATTGGGACTCTATCCCACAGATATTCTGGCAAAACAATAACAAAAAGCAAAATATATGTACAAGGCTATTCAATGAAACATTATAATAATAAAAGATTGGAACCATCTATTAAGAGACTAGCTTAATAAAATATGGTACACTCACACAATGGAGTCATCCATCGCTATAGACTGATTTCCAGGATACAATAAAAAATGGAAAGTGGTTAAAAGTATGTGGAATTTTCTGATATTTACATAAAAAGTGGGATATACACACCCATAACACACATGCGTACAAATATTTGTATATATTTTCTCATATTTTAAAACATTTCAAGTAGTTTTTCAGCAATACAATACAATCGAAAATTTAAAAAGGCAAAAGTAAAACTGATGTACTATAGTTAAGTTATTTTATATTAGATAATGTTGAAGCTATGATTTGTATGATCTCTGATGCTATTATAGATTGTAACCTTTTTAAATTTTGTATTCTATTTATTTGTTACTGGTATACAAAAACAGTTGAATTTTGTACATTGACTTTGACCTAGCAGTCTTGACAACTGAATATATTAATTCTAATAGTTTGTACTCTGTAGATTCTTTCAGATTTTCTTTTATGAACATGTCATCTGTGATGATCTGTATTATCACTAAACCTGATAATGCATCCTAAGCTAATGACAACTTATAACACTCCATTTATCTGCCTCCTTTTATAGCAAACCTCTATGAAAGAGCTCTCTATATCCACATTATTCAGTTGTAGCCCTTGGTCCAGCAATATCAGCATCACTAAGGATGTTGTTTGAAAAGGAGAATTTCAAGTCCCATCCTATGCATACTAAATCCAGAATCTGTGTTTCAAAAATATACCCAACTGATCTGTACATGTGAAAGTTTAAGCAGCTCTGGTCTGCATCAACTGCTTCCAATTCCCTCCACTTGTTCTCTTTCTAATTCACTCTAAGTCACTTTCACTGCTCTCAGGAAGGTCACTGATGACCTGCAGTGTCATACTACACAATCTTACAATATCAACTATTTTTATTGCTTTAAAAAACCAATAATGCTCTGACAACTCCCAAATTTATATCTCCAAGCCAGACCTATCTCTTGCACGTTAAGGTTGTAATATACCCACATGCAAGATTGTAATATACCCAACTGCCTATCTCTTATGGATGTCTATTGGCATTTTAAACCAAAAACGTTCAAAACTGAACCTTTCCAAATACTCTTTCTCCCACAGTCTTACCATTTCAATAAAGGGCAACTCAATCCTTCTAGTAGACTCCTTCGGTTTTCTCAAAGCCCAGATCCAATCTATCAGCGAATCCTCTACCTTCTTTAATGTATCCAAAATCCAGCCATTTCTCACTACCTGTGATTCTACCACTTGGTATTCCTGTATCCCTATATGGTAAAGCCTCACTTAACATCATTGATAGGTTTTTAGAAACTGTGACTTTAAGCAAATGACTGTAATAAAACCAATTTTACCATAGACTATTGATATAGACAATAGTTAAGCTTTTAGGGAATATTTCTGGTCACAAAAACATCACCAAACTTCTAAATAAAGACCCATAACATTTCTAATGTTAAACACTAAAATAAATGTGAGCTATACATACTCCAGCTGCTGGAGTCTATCTCAGCAGCTCAGGGTAACAACCATGGACAGGACACCCTTCCACAGCTGGGCCACACACACAGACACACACAGACAGTCTCTCTTGGTCACGCGCTCTCTCTCTCTCTCCACATCTTTAGGATGTGAGAGGAAACTGGAGTCCCTGGAGAAAACCCATGCTGACATGGGGAGAATGTGCAAAGTCTATAGACAGTGGCCCTGGCCAATCTATAACACAAAACACTGAAAGAAACAATGTGTTGGAGGACCTGCTGTACTCTACTGACAACTAAAGTCAGATGATCCTTCCCCCCCTTTAATTCCCTCCCCAACTTCCACCCCTGATCTAGAGATGTTGCCATCTCCCCTTTAGAACTGGATCTCTGAAGCCAGGGCATCTCCTCCCATGCGCTCGCGGCTCACCACGGGCCTGGTGCACCTGGGATATGGTCCATGGCTCCCCTTGGGGTGCAAACCCAGGACCTTCTGCGTGTAAAGCAGACGTGCTAACCACTACGTTATGGAGCCACTCCCCAGATGATCCTTTTAAAACATTAAGTCAGACATATCACTTTTGCTGAAAACTTTCTAATGACTTCCCACCTTACTCAAAGTAAAATCTGAAAACCTAAAAATAGTCAAAAGACAATCTCAGCCTGTCCCCATTACTTACCCCACTCCAGCTACTTAGGCCTCTTTGCTACTTCTCTAACATCTCAGGTTATGTTCTCAACTTTGCACTTGTTATTCCCTCTGCTTCGAATACTCTTCCTTTATATATGCATATGGATCACTCTCCCATTTCCTTAAGTCTTTGCTGAAATGTCACCTTCAGTGAGGCCTTCCCCCTCTCACCTTAAGACTTATTTTTCTGCCTAACAATTATCAACATCTGACATACTATCTACTTTATTTGTCTCATTTTCTCTCACTGGAACTGTACATCTAACATGTGGCTATTTAAATTTAAATTAAATTAAATTCAAAACTCAATTCCTCACTCTCATCACATTTCAATGGCACAATGCAGAAAATATGTCCAATAAAAAATTACACTAAATAGTCCTGCGCTAGAGGATAAGTTACTTACATGAGGGCAAATTTTTATGTTTGGTTCACTGTCTTATCTCTAGTACTTTGAACAGTTTGTACACAGTGGGTGTCCATTAAGATTTATTAGATAAATGAATTAAATACATAAACCTGACAATGAGTTGACATATTAGCAAATCAAATCCAGCAACAGATAAAAAAGATTATTCAAAAGTCAGAGTCATTCCAGGAATGCAGGGTAGGTTTAACATACAAAAAAATCACTGTAACAAACCATATTAAAAGAATAAAGGACAAAAATCGTGTGATCATCTCAAAAGATACAGGAAAAGCACCTAACAAAATCAAATACCCTTTCATGAAAAAACTCAACAAACTAGGAACAGACAGGAATTCTTTAACCCGATAAAGACATTTACAAAAACCCACGGCAAACTTCATACTTAATGGTGAAAGATGAAATGGTTTCCGCCTAAGATCGTTCTAGGATAATGTAAATGTCTAAAATTAAATTATGGTGATGGTTGCTCAATCTGTCAATACACTAAAAAAAATTGTAATTGTACACTTAAATGGGTAAATTTTATAGTAGTGAATTATACCTCAAAAAAGCTCCAAAATAATTCAATGGCTGCAGGATATCAAGATAAGCTTTTCAAACAGAACTGTGCCTTTATAACTGTATTTTGGAAAAAAATTAAAGTGAGCTTTACTGAAGAGAATATCCAAAAGTATTGCCCTAGAGTGGGAAGATGATGATGACTGTTTTTTTTTTTCCTAAACTGTCAGTATATTTGTAATGACAGTTTATATTTCTAAACTGTCAATGTTAGTTTACAAGTGCAAAAACTGAAAATTTAAATACATACCCAGTAAGGTTGGGACAGCATTTCATCTCCAAGAGACCTGTCTGATCTAAGCGCATGCATAGATATCAATAACATGACCAGTCGTTGCAGCTCGATTAGCCAATGCTTCAAAATGCTAAAAAGATTTTTTTAATCAAAAAAAAAAAAAAATCAAAGACAAACTTAATTATCCTATAAATTTTTCCCATTAACAGATCGAAATAAGCTAAGAAATACTAAAAGAATAATCCATAATTTAAATGTGATGTTATCATTTAATTTGCTATAATGCCTCATAAATGATACAATAATTTCTGTAAGTCTAATATTTTTTAAAAAGCCATTCTTTCTAAATATAGCAGTCCCCCTTATCCATGGGATACTGTAAACTAAATTATGCTAAATTTGAAAAAAGGTATACTGAACATCTTGCTCTTCGTACATAAATTTGGTAGAACAACACAGAACTTTTTCCTGGCTAAATCCACACCCAAGTAACAAAAACATCAAAAATAGACAATAACAAAAGCAATAGGATAAATAAACATAAAATATTTTTTGAAACTCTAAAAAAATTCCAAGCTCAAAAGGGAAATTAGGTGGCAGGGAAAAAGCACCTATTAATAAAAAAAATTGTTATTGATTATACTTTAAAAATATAATAATGACTACCAAAGAGAAACATTAGAAAATATATAGCACAACTAAATTAAAATTATGAACTGTGAAGAATTTTTTAAAAGGATAGGAAACATTAACAAGCAAAACCAATACAAGGAAGTCAAAAATCAACATTAGTAAAAAATGTACTGGCACAAAGAGAAAGTTACATGAAACAACTCAAAAAAAATGAAAGAGTATTCAAGCTATGAAAAATATACATATCTAAAATATAGCCTCTTGAAAATGAAAAATTAGAAAATGCAAGAAATTTTTCATGAAGAGAAAGACATTCTTTAACATGATTATTAAAGAAGGTACATAAAGTTTTTCTCAGGAGTAATCTTTAAAGAGATACCTACTGGTGTCTACTATTAAGTTTTTAAACATTTTATTATCAAGGATTATTAAAACAAATTATCAAGAAAGAAAAAGAGGCTATTTCTCTAATTCTGAATAGCAGTTATAAAGTATGACTTCACAATATCAGATTTCATACCATAAAATATTTACACTCTTCCTCTTCTATCAACTGAATTTTCCTAATAAGGCAAAAGACTTAAGAACCAAAATTACCTTAGTTCCCTTTTTAACATATTTGGCATTGTCTTTTTCAATGTCATGCCATGATCTTATAGGTGTCTTCAATTCATCTCCGACCACCATTCCAGGCCCCTGAGTGGCTGGACCACCGATGAACATCATGATACGAGCACCAGTGTTGGGAAAAGTACACTATCAGAAAAAAGTAACTTGTCAAAAGAGTTTAAAGGAAAAAATATGTACATTTCTGATGATAAATTTTGATATACACTTTCTAGAAAGCAGGAAATCATACATTTTCCAAGAAATAAAATAATCAAGGTTTAATATGAAATTTAAAACAAGGTATTTGTTTGGACAACTTTCTTTTAAAAGCCTCTTCTAAATAATAGCGCCTTCCAAATTTTAAAATAAAACCTGGCAGAAACCATCTTAACCAAGTGATCAAAGCTAACTAACATTAGCAATAAAAAACAAATCAACATCCAGGGCTTCCTGATGTGTTACACTAAGCAGAACACAAATCAATTCTGTAACATTCCTAGAAAAGTGCATAACCTAAATCTACTTAGGAGAAAAGTCCAGATAAACCTAAATTTTGAGTCATTCTACCAAACGACTAGCCTATACTATTAAAAAATATCATAAACACAAGAAAAGTATTTCAGAATGAAGGACACTGAAGACAGTAGACAACTGAATGTAATGCATAATCTAGGATTTCCTTTTGCTATAAAGGGTATTATTGGAATAACTGGTGAAATCTGAATACAGTTTATAGATCAGAAAACTGTATTACATCAATGTTAATTTCCAGATTGTTAACTGAACTGCAGTTATACAAAAGAGGTTTCCTATAATTAAAAAATACACACTGAAATATTTAGAAGGAACATCGTGCTTGTAAGTGACTTTCGAATGGTTTTTTTCAATTTATATATGTAAAAGAAAATATTTAACATCTTGCTTCTTAGCAAATTGTCAATTTGGGCTCAAATAAACTCATAAAAATTTGCAAAAAAAATTAAATAAAATTTATATGTGTTTGATATATAGACATAAAGAGATCTACGTAAGTTTGGAAAGAGAAGGATAAAGCAAATGTGATAAATGTAATCTGGGTAAAAGTTCAATTAATCTTTGACCCCTTTCTCATAACTTTTCCTTATACCTTGGATTTATGTCAAAGTAGAAAGTTAAAAGAATAAATGATAGAAACAGATATAAATAACACACTGTATAAAACAGGAAACTATGAGTTCATGTTGATATTAATAAATTGAAAGTTTTATGAGTATGAAATATTTGCATAGTTTCAAAGATCCTCACATCTAATGTTCATTAATTACAAAGGGAGAGGAAATGAGAATAATTTTACAGCAGACAAATCTAATAGATACAACCTTAATGAGTGATCAAAGTGATCATCATCAGTAACAGAGCAAATGAAAATCATATCCACCTGACAGGATACAAAAAGAACACAGCATTACTTCTGTGATATATGCAAAGACCTGAATCTAATTGTGAGGATATATCAAGAGAAACCTAAATTGAGAGACATTCTCTAAAATAACTAGCCTGAAACTCCAGAGTGTCAAGGTCATGAAAATCAAGAAAAGGCTAAGGAACTATTCCGGACTGAAGGAGACTAAACAGACATAACCACTAAGTGTATGCCTCTGAAATAAATCCTTTTAGTAAAAGAAACATTGAAATAATCAGCAAAACTTGAATGAGATCCAAGAATTACATTGTAGTAACGTGTCAGGGTTAACTTTCAGATTTTAATAGTTGTATTGTGGTTATATAGGAGAATATCCTGGTTTATAAGAAATACAACCAAAGTATTCAAGGGATCGAGAAGATTATGTCAGCAGCCACTTAATTTCAAATAATTGGTGGGGCGGAGGGTGGGAGCTCTTTGCAACTCTTCTGTAAATTTGATAGCGTTTCAATTTTTTAAAAAACTCTCGAATTATAAAGCTAAAATGTGTGTGTAAAATTTTCAAATTCTACTTAAAAGTAAAATTCCCCTTATACTACCACTGTTAACATTTGAGTGAGCATCCTTCCGAAGCCTCTCTATACACAAAGACATACTGAAGATCGAACTTTAAATAAATAAAATCATGTACTCTCTCCTATAACCTGATTTTTTTCATGCAACATTATCTTGTACATATCATTCCATACACACACATACACATCTACAGTCTAAAACAAAGCTGTTACTACCTCAAGTAGCCCTACGGCTATGGAAAGTGCCACCCCAGAGGAACGCAAAGGTCTCTTTCCCTGTGGCACAGGCCAAGGGTCTCGCTGCAGTTCTCCCAAAAGATCTGTCAGATTCATATCTATTTTCTGTACTGGCTGCAAGAATCTGCAAAACAAGATTAAATAAAAAGCCATTTATTTGCAGGTGAAGATTTAAGAAATAAACTGTCCACTTTCTTAAAAATAGGGAAATAATTTGAACACACAGATAAATGATTCTCAAAATTATTATGAACATCAGAATCAGTGGGAAGGCTTGTTTGAACATAGATTGCCGGTTCCACAGTGTCATTCAGGAGGTCTGGCGTGGGGTCCAGGAATCCACATTTCAAACAAGCTCCCAGGTGATGCTTACACTACTAGTCCGGGAATCACACTTTGAGTAAAACTGCTATAAATCAAACAGTCAAACCAAGTATTACTTTAGCACTGCATCTTTCATATACCCATCAAATAAGTTTTAAGGTCATTGAAATAATTATGAGAAGATACATCAACTTGATTCTAGTAATACATCTCTGATTAGAGAGTTGGGGTGGAGGGGGTGAGCTACCTCTAAGGCTAAGTAGGCAAAATGAAAAGTTTCTGAGGCCCTCCTTTGTTTGGCTGCCCACAACAACAAAAATTAAGTTTTTCTGAACTTAAAAATAGAAAATCAGGAATATATCAAAACTAAAGTAACTCCTTATATTATAATGATGAAAAATCAACATTTCAGTGACATGATTCTGCCTCAACTCTTTAAAAAGTATACTAATGCAATCTATTTATATTACTAAAAATATTTAACAATACACTATCATTAATGTCTATGTTCAAGTTAAAGGTATGCAATGCTTAAAATAGTTCCATGAATTGTCAAATTCTCTGCCATATTCGATTACCTATTGGAAGGAGGTGGCTGCTGTACCTGAGGACCACGTGTTGCTTGAGTAACGGGTACTTTAGAGAGCCCCAGCATTTCCTGTAAAAAGATTACTTCTGTAATATCCATTTCATTACTCCTGCAAAGATATATCAACTATTTGCCATGTGCAAGGTACTAGGCTAGGCATTAGGAACACAAAAATAAAACACAAGGTCTCTTTCCTCAGAAAGCAATAGGTCCAGCTGGGGAGACTATCAAGTAAACGATAACAATACAGTGAAATAATCATTAAAAAAAAAGCAAAGTACAAGGTGCTATGAGAGCAAAGAAAGATGCTAGCTCAGAAACATTTTTCTAATTAATTGTCAAATTAAATTACTTGAATGCATATACTTCTTAACTTGTATTCATTAATCCCTTTCAACAACTATATCTCAGTATCTGTTATGTGCCAGGCATCTAATGGTGAAAAAATATAGTTCCTGACCTTATGGAAATTTAAATCTGGTAAGAGATAGGAGTTAATCAAATCATTAAGTGTAAAACTGCAACTGTAGTAAGTGTCATGCAAGAAGGATACATGGCGTCATATTAAAAGGGGTACACATACATAAGGTAAATATAGACGGTACACATACTTTGTATACCCATATTTCTTAATTTTCTGACTTAATGCCTAACCACACTGCCAGTTTTGTTTTGAATTTTAGAAGTGTACACAATTCCTCTCTGGACATATGAAAATAATGTTATTTTACTTAAGTTTTCTTAAATCTAGAGATGCTTAGTCATGAAGACAGTAAAAGTACATAACAGAAAATCAGAATGTCTAAAGATGTGCAAGGGAAAAATTATTGAAGTAATCTTGCTGTATCTCTACACTGCCAGCAGAAAGAGCAACTTTTTACTACAGACTTATTATGTTCTAAACTCTTTATATATAGTATTTCCTTACAAAAAAGTAATGAAGTATATTTCTTAGTCCCTGATTTACAAATGAAAACTGACACTCAGAAAGTCTAAGTAACTTTCCTAAAGCTTTACAAACTAATAGGTGAAAAGCAAAGATATTAACCCAGGTTTTGCTCTAAACCCCTATAATTGTTTACACTATACTGAGTGGTCTCACTTACAATAGTTAGTACTAATAACAACTTTGCAAAGTAGGTATTATTTATCCTTTTCCATAGAGGATGAGAAAATAAGCGAAGAGCTCAACTCAAGATCACACAACTTAATTAAAATTTAAATCAGGACTATGTGGGGAGCAAAGACCAGACTCTTTTCAACCAGATGGTTAGATACAGAAGATAAAAACATCTTAATGAAGAAAAAACTTTAGTCTGCAGGCATTCATTGCCTGTTGCAAAAAGGCAGATCTTTTATGTATTATATATGTATTATATAATTTAAGTAAAATGTACTCTATAATCAGAACATTAAACCACTTTAAATTTACAATTTAACAGTAACAGTAAACACTTAAAGGCACAATCCATTTAATTCTCATGACCACCCTGTAAGGTAAATACTACTCTTATTTATCTCCCTTCACAGATGAAAAAACTAAGGCACAGAGAGGTTATAATTCACCTGCTTTCTCTCCTGTCTCATGGAAATAGATGATCCTCTTCTCCAAGGTACTCTGTTTCCTATGCTTCGGAAGGAATCCCTATCACACCTTCTGAAACCTCACTCTCATCTCGCTCTTGCTTTCACTCACCCTCTTTAGTCTCTTTCCCTTCTGTGTATAAACACATTCAAGGGTCCCTCCTAAACTCAGTCTCTCTCAAACCCCCATACTATCGCCTTCCTGACCTTTAACAACCAACCTCTGAAAATAACAGAGACTCTATTTTTTCCACTTCCTCAAATCTTATTCATTACTCATTCACTATCTTATTCACTGTTCACTAGTCTGCCCATCCAAGCCTGCAAATTCCTCCAGTATTTTCTATCTCAGTTAACTGCTGCACCATCACCCCTGTCTGCCAAGCTCCAAATTACTCATCCTCAAAATCTTTTTCATTTTGGGCTACCTGGATGCCTCCAAAGTCTGATTTCAGGTCTATTTTATGCCAGGCTTATCTATCATCTTCCAGGGTAACTGTTTCCCACTGGGGGTTGTATCAGAATACTTAGAAAGTTTTTCAAAATCCTTAGATGAGCAATCCTACCCTTCCAACCACCTCCCAATACAAGCACATATTTACTCACTCACTTGAAATCTCTGGGTAGAAAAAGATTTTGAAAAATATTCCCAGACGATCCTGCAATGCTACACATAACTCCTGTCTTAAAGATAAAGCTTCAATTTGCCCCAAAGATAAAAATATTGTCCTAGTGCACGAAAAAATATTTATTTGTAGTTCTTATATTAAAAACTCTGAGGCCTTAAAAATCTCCCTTTGCCAAACATAATAAAAGTGTTTAGTTCCTAGATGTCAAGAAAAAAATATTCCGCAGTTGTTTTCTCTGTATTCAGCATGACTCTCTGTAAGCCCTTAAATCTCTACTAAAATATTTTCAGTTTCACTCTAAATTTCAGATACTGTTAAAAGTGAAAGATCATCAATATGTATGATAACAATTTAAGGCAAGTGAAAGAAAACTGATGCTAAATGTAAAGCCTTAGTTACAATTATATTAGTCAATTATAATAAAAATATTTTCTAGAAACTTATATCCAGGTTTTTACAGACAAGTATACAGAGTGATGCTCATAGGTAGGGTGACACTATCATTCTTGTTGTTTACCTGCAGTTGTTTGGCAGACAGATCTTTTGTTCCTCTGAAGACATAGCTTTTTGAAATGCCTTCACATCCAAGTTCATGAACCTGCACCATTCTTCCAAAAGTAATAAGTCCAACCAAAGCTGTAGGTGGTAAAAGACTTAATGACATCTGCATAGATTCTTTCAGGGCTTGTAAATCCTCATCTTCCATGCAAGTATCAACCACATAGAGGAATATCAAAGGCATCTGAGGACCACGCTGATAAAAGACGTTGCCATAAGAAAAGAAAAAATATTTAATACTTCAGCACAATATATGAGGATAATCAGTAGAGGACTAATTAAATAATTTATAGTACATTCATACAATGATATCCTAATAAATACATTTCTGAAATGAAATAGGTTACCTATGCATGGAGAGATATCCAAGACATATCAAGTGGAAAATTAAGTTTAAAAACATTATTTACAATTACATACAGAAGACAACCACTTTTAATTTCATTTAACTACATGAGGTTTCATTTTTTATGAGTACTTATTTCTCTTTAAAATAAGAAAATAGTAACTACAAAGGTAAAAAACATATGATGAATTTATAAAATAACTGTCTAAACCTGAATTAGATTGTAAGAGACTAAAAACTAGCCAGGCTAGACAATTACTGACTGGCTCAAGTAAACCGTATTCCACTTTTTCTATAACATTCATAAAGGATATTATTTTTGCTCTTAAATATAGAAACAACTATGTAAAGCTGTTCAGAAAGGGAAGAAAAATTATTTTCCTATCAAGGACCAAAACAAGAATAATTTCATTAACTAGACTTGGGGATATATCATCAGGCTCCAGCATCACACTGACTATCTATAAACTGACCTTTCAGCTACAAAGCAAGATTAATACTTTAGTGTCTACTCAGTATAGCAAATTATACCAGCCTATCCCATATACTAGCCACCCATCAAATAACTACAACAGAGATATTACCTTGTTTAAAATGACCTTTAGAGGTCTTACCTTTGAAATGCTCATCAATTCAATGTGAAAATCAAGAATGATGTCTTTTAAGTCATCTCAAGTGAACAATTATTTTGATATAAAGTAAATTACCAGATATTTAAAACTTCCTTAAAGATTTACTCTTAAGTTCTTACCAGAACTACATATTCAATGCTAGAAAACTGAGGTAAAAGTTCAGCAGGCTGATTCAGTTCAGATATACCAGCATAAGTAGGTGGAAACTACAGAAAGAAAAAAAAATTTAACAAATTTGTCAGAAAGGTAATAAAATTTTAAACCAAAAATAAATATTTCCTGATTATTTAATTACTAAAGATATTTTCATCACATAAAAGCGATTTTGTCTTTCTTTATAAATATGCATGTTTAGACCAGTATTACAGCATTAACACCTACATTGAGGGTTTTCTTACCTGATTCCTTTGATAACAAAAGTTGCAAGCCCAGAGTTTTGCTCGATAATCCACTTGACTGTTTTAAAAAGACACAATACAGCTCATGTTTCAGTGCAATTTTACAGTGATCCTAAACTCAATAAAATTGATGCCAATATCTATATACAACTTTTAATATACAGTAAATATCAATTAAAATTAAGATAATTCTATTTTTGTCTCTAAATGACTTAATAACTTCTACTCAGATCTAGGAAATGTTTATTCAATTTAAAAATACATTTATCAAATGCTTAGTACCAGCTATATTCTAGGTGCTGGTGATAGCACCACTGAGTGTGCTATCTTCTATGTTCTAGAAAAGATAGACAATAAACAAGATACTTCTAGATAGTGATAATGAAGATTAAACAAAACAGAATCGATCAGATTCTAGTAGACTGGGTAGAGAAAAAGGGAATAGAAAGAGGAATAAAAGATGGTTCCTGAGATTCTGCTTATGCAACAAGAAATAAAAACATTTTTTAAACACCATGCTACTCAGTTACACACGTCTAATGACAAGAGATGGGTTGATACACAGCCAACACCTATCCTATCAGGATACTGATAGGATCTAAAGGTTTGTTTATATGGTGGTAATTTCACATTTGGTCCCTTATCACCTCACTACTCCTAAAATATTCTAGCTCTTTGGATTTGACTATCCTAATTTGAAAAAACAAATATCAACAATAATAAAGATATTTTTATATAAATGAGCAAGAAAGAAACTACATTTTGAAGTCATATGTCACATTTTTTTCTATATGTTTTAATTACCATAAAGGATTCAAAACTGCACGGCAAGTTGTCCTACTACACAAAACAGGTTCATATTGAATAGGTGGTAAATCAGGCCTCTCCTTCAGTGGTGTAAACAGGGCTGCTACTGGAACAACCATTCTTGTAGCTTCTAGTCGACTGGATGGCCAAACATTCCAACTAAATCGAACTCCATCTCGTTCTTCATTTTGCTGGATGAATTCCAAATAGGTTGTCATTGTAGAGCCTGACTTTTATTTCTATAACAAAATTAATAAATATTTTCAAATTCTCTTCAAAAAATTCTAAATAGGTACATTTTTCTCATTTTCAGCAATATGAATCCATTACAAATCATTACCAAATGAAAATACTATCTCAGAAAAAAATTAGCAAGCAACAATAACACCACTTAAAATAGTAAGTAACTCTATTGAACCCAATGTCCATTAGGCCCAATAAGAAGTAGTAAATTTACTACTCTGGCTAGGGGCTAGTATCAAGCAACGTCTCCATCTTGTTACTCTCTAACTGCCTATCTAGGATGCCAACTTTCCTACCTAGACAACAATTCTAGCTTGCGCTCTCAAACTGCAATGGTGATGGAATGAAACCGTAAAAATTAAAGGCCAAAAGATTTGTGGGAGAGATGAAGGTCTTTAAGAACTGAGAATTATGAAGGCAGAGTGCCAAAAGGGGCTGCATGGATGCTGAAGTTGCTAAGAACAATGATGTGATGAGGAACTGATGCTCAAATATAAGTGAGGGAAGGAAAAGTTTATAATAATTTTAATTTTAGAAAAATTTTCAAATAGATTTTTGATAATATAAATTACATACAAGCTTAACAAATCTAAATATCTTAAGAAGCTAAGAACTTTCTTCTTTAAAAGAAGTAATATGCCAATATACCTCAATTAATAAAATAAAAATTAAACACTATTTCCTATCAGAATCTGAGAGACAAGGAGAGAATCATGATAATCAACAGCCACCACAGATTTTCCAAAGGTTGATAAATAATAAAAGGAAATCCTAAAATAACTAAATTTGTTTAGAAAAGATTATCTTGGAGGTAGATATCAGAGGCAGCTTTGAGAAGGATGGTATGAGTTTTTGAGAAAAAATGGCTGTTGAAAGATAATGGTAAAACAAAAACGTGAGATAGTCAGAGGGGGGATTAGAAGATGCCAACCTCAGTTCTAACACAGGCAATTGTCCGTAAGAGGAGAAACAACCTCCTTTGCGAGAGATACCAGTTCTTAGCAAGAGCTGCCACTATAGATGTGAATATAAACCTAAGGACTATGAAATCCCTCCCATTAATAAAGCAAATGAAGTTTTCTGTTACTTAATTGCATTTTTAATCTAAGGTGCGGCTAGGATTTATCATCAAAAAGCATTCAAATAACCATTAAAATATACTAAACCAATCAGGTTTGATCATCTGACCACAAAACACAAAAAGTTTTGAGTGACTATTTTCTCAATTATCCAAGAGTTTCTGAATTTCTCAAACACATTGGTTATCTGTCACACATTTTCTCAAAAATAGATAGAACTGAACTTGTCACCTGGAAAACAAATGATAGCATTTGTTGCTGGTGATAAGAGTTGAGCTTTCAAGCAAATATTAAAATTTTTGAAAACTTGTATCCAGTACAATGAACTTCACAGCTCTAATATGTAATGATTTTTCTGTTGATCAGTGGTGATATCAATGTAATTCTTTAATACTGTATACCAAAACATGTCAACATTTGGGAGATACACATTATTCATTAAAGCAATATCTCCCAAATGATGAATGTTCCAAAATCACGAATGGGTAAATGACCCATTCAAAGTGCAGGATAGACCAATAGGTTTTAATGCAACAGAGTACAAAGGATTCACTTCTAAGGTTTCAGATTCCACACTACTGTTAACTCAATTCCTTAACTAAAACTGTTCAGTTTTGGTGTAGTATCAAAGAATATGCACAATTATATGAAAAAGCTAATAAAACAGTCCTCTTTTTTCCAGCTACATATCTATGTAAGTCTGATTTCCTTCATATAATTCAACCAAAATAACCTATCACAAGTGACTGAATGCAGAAGTAATATGAAAAATAAAAATCCACCTGCCTTCCATTAAGCAAAATTTGGGGGATTTTTTTTCTTTTCTTGATCCTCAATAATGTTTAAGAGTAAAGAGGTCTTGAGAACCACTGGCTTCAGGACACTAGGGCTAAATTCAATCAGGGATCCTAATAGAAAAAGGATCTAAGAGACTTAGTACGAAGACATTTACAACAGGCAATCACCAGGTTTAAGTTCCTACAACAGGTAACAAACTGGATTGTAATTCCACTCCTTACTTTTCATTAAGACATACTAAATATCACTTGAGCGATATTTGAGCACAATCCCCTCCTCTTTCTCACTATCTTTGCTCTAAGATCACAACTGCTCACTTAATGACATCTATTTTATTTCCTACATTTTCACTTTTGGGCAGCATTTTGAAAAAAATCCCATCTGTTTCTTCTTAACTGGGACAATTACACAGTCATTCAATTGCTCAATTTTAAAATCACTAATTCTAGTACAAATTGTGCCAGGGCTGGTCCCATATCCAACAATCGCATATCTAAAATAAAGTCTTTTCTACAAACAAGCTTTTTATAAAATGGCATTATTTGATAAGCACTCTCTCTTCTAACATTATGCATGAAAAAAACATAAACCCAAATATATAACTCAGACATTATATTATCATGCAGACTTAATATACTAGTCATTGTACTTTTTTTTTAATAATTGTGCCTCCTTTTCCGTTGTAATATCCTCAATGAAGTGTCTTCAACTATTTCGGAAGATTTAGCTTGATATTAGACAAATAATTTTACCTCTCGGATCCAAATTCCTCGTCAAGAGGGGTTTGGCTAGAAAACGACAAGGCCCTTTCTAACTCTAAAATTCTATGAGTCAATTAAAACTGGTTAGACTTCCAACTTGATAATTAGACTACCAGAGAACGGTGAGAAGGAAACTTAACATATATTTATATTTAAATCTAAAACTTCTTTACCAAGTTAATTTGGCTAGTTATCCTACAGAAGGTTCAATAAGTTCAAGTGGAAACGTTATTCAATGAACACTCCGGTGACTACACGTAGGTTTACTACTTTTCCTTTGCCACCAAAACGATAAAACATTAGGGCCGAATGGAAACACAACAGGTAAGACTGGTCCTATCTGAAAAACTGAACTCTATTTGTAATCAAGGCCCAAGGCATAAGCTTTACCTGACTTTTCTCCTTTTCCCCTTTAACACCCAAGGCCAAACTACGGATGACGAAGTCACATCGGTTCAAAGTCTATGATATTTCTGATCTGGCAAGAATGAACGGATAAGCCCAAACCCAGAAGCAGTGATGATGGGTTGGGTGAGGAAGGCAGACGGCCTCGGAGGCGGGGTGGGGTGTTGGGCGAGATGCTCAAAGTCCCGTTTCTCACTTGACTCCCAACACCTGATACAGGGGAATTGAGCGAGGGAGCCGGGCCCCCGGACCCCAAGAGAACGAAAGAGAGGGTGGGGGATGAGAGGGTGCCAGGTTCAGGGATCAAGGCTGCCCCGCGGGGCCCGGGCGCGCCCCACCTACCCCGAGGCACCAAGAAGGAAGAGCCCACACCACCCTAGGGACCCCAGCCGTCGAGCCAGCCAGCCGCCGCCCAGGGCCCCCTCCCCCGCCTGCCGCTGAGCGTCCGCGGCCGCCCGAGGAGCCTGGAGGAGGCTTCCCTGAAGTTGAGCCTTACCACAATGTCCCCCGCTACGAGACCCGCGCCTGTTGCAGCCTCGGCCTTGCAAAATCAGTCGTATGCACAGCCGAAACAGCCGTGGCAGGGCAATCAGGGCCGGCGCCGCCCCGCCCCCGACCTCCGCGCAAAACTCTGCTGGGCCAACATGGCTGGTGCCGCCTCTGCCACGTCAAAGGGAAGGGCGGGGCGTGAAGGGAAGGGCGGGGCGTCAAGGGGAGGGGAGGGGCGACCTCCAGGAAACAGGGGAAGGGGCGGGGCTGGGGACGCTCGCAAGAATCGACCCCGGGGAGGAGACGAGAGAAGGAGGAGGGGCTAGGGGCGGGGGTGCCGAGCGACCAGGCCTTGGGAACAAAGGGGTAGGTGTGAGACTAAAAAGAGTAGAGGGGAAAGGGGCAGGGACGGAGCCGGAGGGGCGGGCGACCGAGACAAACCCGACCGTGGAACGTGGGTGGGGGCGCGGGTCCCGGGCGGTGTTGTTACTGGAGAGTGGGCGTTCGCGGTGGAGCGCCTGTCCTGCCGCTGGGAGTCACGGCGGATCCCACTCTCTGGGGACTCCAGGGAGAGTGGGAATTTCTTCCGTCGCCACTCAGACATCTCTGCTCGCCAAGAGAAATGGCGACGTCATCTAGGACTTTCTCCCTTCTAGGGCCTTAGTTGATTCCTAGACGACAAACCACATTTCCCCTTTAAAAAAGCGAGAAGTCGTTCTCTCACTTGGTGCAACAAATATTTACTAAACAAGCTACTGTGTGCCGGGCACAATTACAATACCGGTGATATGACGTAGGGGAAAAAAACAGGCCAAATTCCTTGCCTGGAATAATTTACATGGTATTTAGGCATTCCTAGTCAGTTTACTTTCCTTCTGCCTTTGCTACCCACTCCTTCTCTCTCTCTCTCTTCTCTCTCTCTCTCTCTCTCTCTCTCTCTCTCTCTCTCTCTCTCTCTCTCTCTCTCTCTTTCTCGCCCCGCCCCCATCTTTGGCTGATCAAGCTTGATGCATTTTCTGCTTCTCTTACCAAGAAAAGCGCTGTGCAAAATGGAACTGACATAAACCAAACACGTTAGAGCTTGGTGATTTCAAACCAACCCCATCCCTCAGTGAGGGGTTGCTCAGGGAACTAATCCCCAAACGTGACAATGAAAATCCTGAAAAGTTTAGCTCTATAATCATTTTATAGAACAATAGAAAACGATCAAATCCTGTTCTTTTAAATTTTATATTCATGAGAAATTAAGACACGCAGCAAGTATTTTTCTTTCTATAATGTTTATGCTAAGGTTGTTTTGTAAGGTAGAAGAGGATTAGTTTCCTTGTCAAATTTTTTCCTCTGTCCTTTTTTAATTTAGTTTCAAGTATACAGTACATCGGTTAGACATTATAGTTCATAAAAATCACCTCAATTGCACCCTCTCTCCCTGACCTTCCACCTAGCCAACATATTAATGCTGACTGCATTCCCTATGCCATGCTTCTCATCCCCGTGACCATCCATCAGCTACTAATTTGTACTTCTTTAGCCCTTCACCCCATTCTCCCAGCCCCTCAAACTCCCCTTTCTGTCCAACACCAAATTGTCCACTATATTTGTGAGTCTTTTTTAACTAGTTTGTTCTTTTTTTATTCCTTGATTCCACATATAATGAAATCATATAGTGTTTATCTTTTCTCTGTCTGATTTAAATACCTTCTAGGTCCATCAAAGCATATCTTTTTCCATCTCCTTCCTTTTCATATATGTAGGGGTCTTGTTTTCTTATCCTTTCAGCCACTCTATCTTTTGGTTGGACACTTAATTCTTTTCCATTTAAGGTACTTATTGATAGGAATGTAGTTGTTACCATTCTTTATTCCTGTTTTTGATACATGTTTTCTTCTTAAAGAAGTCCCTCCAACATTTCCTGTAATACTGGCTTGGTGGTGATAAATTCCTTTAGCTTATTTTTGTCTGGGAAGCTCTTTATCTGTCCTTCAACTCTAAATGATAGCTTTGCTGGATAAATTATTCTTGGTTGTATATCCTGGGTCTTTCATTTTTGCCAAGCCCTTCTGTCCTGCATAGTTTCTTTTGAGAAATCAGCTGCCAGTCTTATGGGTGTTCCCTTAATGTAACATTGTTTTTCTCTTGCTGCTTTTAATATTCTTTCTTTGTATTTAACCTTTGGCATTTTAATTATGATGTGTCTTGGTGTGGGCCTCTTTGGATCCCTGATTTTTGGAATTCTCTGAGCTTCCTGGGGTTTTATGTCCATTTCCTTCACCAGGTTAGGGAAGTTTTCCATCATTATTTCTTCAAACAGCTGTTCAACATCTTGATTTTCTTCAGTTACACTGATCAGATGGATATTTGGAGCCTTAATAGTGTCCCATATCTCCTTAAATTATTTTTATAGTCTTGGCATCTTTTTTCTTGCCATTCTGATTGAGTGTCCTTGGCTTTCCTGTCCTCTAGATAGGGCATTTGATCCTCTTCTTTATTCACTTTGTTTATTCCATTTAATATACTTCTCATCTCAGATAATGTTTCTTCATTTCAGACTGGTTCCCTTTTATAATTTCCATTTCCATTTTTATGTTTTTTATCTCTTTGTTGAAGTTCTCACTGAATTTATCTACACTTCCCAAAAGTTCATTGAGCATCTTTATAACCAGTGTTTTGAACTCTGCATCTGTTAGATTACTTGACTCCATTATATCTGGATCTCTGTTCTCTTTCTCATATGGTTTCTTTCTTTGTCTTCCCATTTTGGCTGCCTTTTGTCTGTTTCTATGTACTAAGAAAGCTCCTAAGTCTCCCAGTCTATTACTGTGGTTTTGTGCAGTAAGTGTTCAGTGGCACAGTCCTGAGAGGGGTTTGGCTGCAGGCCAAATTTAGCCCAAGCCTCTGCCCCTCTGGGGTCACCTGTTAAGATTCAGCAAGTATCCACAGATGCTGTGCTTATAGTTGTTTCAAAAAGGCCACACCAGAAACCTAGGCCAGCTGCCTCCAGTGTGAGTCTAGTAACTGCTCAGCAAGGTGCACCTGACTCGCTGACGATATACCTGGATGTGGCTTCGGTGGAGCCGTGAGTTGGGGGAGGCAGGGTTTCAGGGAATCCTCTAGGCAGAGCTACCCGTTATCCAGTTTTGATGATGTCACGGCTATGGTGGCGCTGTGTCCAGTGCACTGGGAAGGGGGAGGGCTCAACAGGGAACAATGAACACTGCCAGCACTTCTGTACAGAGCGAGTCTCACCTAGGCCCTCACTCCAACAATGTCTCCCTGTTAGTCCCTGGTGCCCCCTATATGCAGCCAAATCAGCACTGGTGCTCAGAGCAAAGCAGGTCCATCACCGTGAAAAATCTGCTCGCAGATGCGGCCCCTTTAAGAGGCTTCTGCTGCTGGCTGCTGCAGCCTCCATCTCACTTAGCCGCTGGAGACCCAGCAGCCCCACGTCTTCGCCCCATCCTGCCTTCTGCTGTTACAGGGTGATTTCCTGGACTTCTCCTTAGTTGCATGGCTTGTTCATCGAGATCCCAGCTGATCTTTCCTTGCTCCTTATTCCTTATTACCATCACAACTTTGATTTCACGCCAGAGAGAGGAACAGAACCTCTATCATCTATGCCAATTTTTTTTCCTCCCTCTCTGCTTGTCAAATTTTTAATACAATTGTGAAAAAGAAATAGGAATCAAAAGCCAAAATCCAGTGTAGACATGCAAAGAAAGTGGGATTCAGGGTGCTACCTAATGAGAATTCTTGACTGAAAGCACCGCAAGTAAATAGCTGTGGACAATGGTATAAAGGTGGAATAAGGACATTCACAAACAAAATCCAAGAAGGAATAGGGTAAATGGACATAGCTGAGAAAATCCTGACGGATTCTAGACTTCAAGAGAGGATAAACCAAAGTATAGCCTTTCGGAAATTTTAGTCATTTCATAGTCTCCAGAAAGGCATCTTTTCCATCTAGCTCAGAGGAGTCTAAATAGTAATTCCTTGTTTTCAGCTGAACAAAGACTCTGGTTCCCTATTAACAATGAAATAGATGTTAGGATGAGTAACAAATTAATTTACATCTGTCTTTACACACTTTAAGGTGGATGAGTTTAAGAGTTTAACCCTAGGATATATCACCAGGATCTAGTTAACTCACATTTAGTTTCCTGGGGTTTTCTCTTTTTGGAGTTCTACTTGTAAGAATTGATATTCCATGACCTCTTTCCTAGATGTCTTCCAAAGAACAAAGACAAAATTTATTTTTTAAAAAATAAAGTGTAGCTTATTTTCTTTGCAATTAGCATATGGGTCCACTGGACTCCTATAAATCTAGGATACATCACAAATCTTAGTGATCTTATTTTCCTGTATCTTGAAACATTCTGCTCTTCATCATTCATGGAATTATTTCATCATTATTCATCAAAATTATTCCAAACTATGCTTTAAAAAGACTAAAACAATAAGAAAATGGAAGAATGATGGAATTACCTAAGATGATACAATAGTGAAATGTCACTATTGCATCATCCTTCAGTTTTCTTTTTGTAATGCTCAAAGTGTGGTAGCATCTTTCAAAATCTTTGTACTATGCTTTTAGCTTTCATTGAATATAGTTAAGAATTCAAAATTCAAGATGAATGCGCCAGAAACAGAGAATGGCACCCTATGATGATGGCAAAATCTTAGACTATGAATCTTTAGATGATCATCTCTAGATGAATTTCTCAAACTCAAAATCAATGAGTTAACAGTATATTTCTAATGGCAAAAAGAAAATATGGTATTCTCATCAGGTCATTCAAAGAGAATAATTTCATTACACAATATTTTGCTATAAGAATCTGGGCAACCTTATTTTGCTAAGAGCACCTATTATAGTATTTCATCCTTTATGATGTTTATATGTTTAATTCTACTTGATCTGGTTCTGAAGTGGACAAATGCTAATGGTAGTTGTGTATACAAAGATGATGGGAAGGAAATATCTAGAAAATTAAAAAATTATGTGGGATTGATCATTTATAAAACTAAAAAGAAATGTTCTGCAATTAGGGAGCAAAAAAGATGACTGTCATCACTTCGACAAAATTATAAGTCTTTAAAGTTTTCAAAAAAATCCTTCAAGTCTTATGTTTTGATGCATGCAAGTGCAAGAAGAACCAGAAAAACAATAAGCTAGGATGTAATAGTGATGCATTTGAAGTCTGCAATCACTATTTACAGGATGGGTATGTTGCAGACTCATGCATCACAGGTAATGAGCAGGTAGTTGCATTTGAAGGCCACTGCCCACTTGGATATATCTTCAAAACCAGGAAAATATAGAATAAAAATTGGGGTTTGCTATGTTTGAAATACTTAACTTTCCAATAAAGTTGTTTTTCATTATCCATTTAATTTATGAAATGACTAAAAGATAAAATTTTTAAAGGGTCCATTGGACTCAGATAGTAAATGTTCACCATGAGACTATTTTTTTCTAGTATACTAAAAGTTAAGAGGTTTTTATCTGAGGAGAGTAGAGAGAGGATGAAAAAGTTTTGGGATCCTGAATGAAGACTGCCAAACTAGGAAATGGAAAAAGACAACCTTCTCTTGCTGTCTAACTTAATTTATAATCCCTGGACCAAGGCATTTGAGATCCATCTGTGTTCTGAAGGATGTTTGTTAAACACTTACCAACATGCAACTGGTTATAATTATTTGCTTTTAGTTACATCACCTTGTAGAGGTCCTGGCACAAAATGATTGCTCCCCAAATACGAAAATCTAAACATGAAAAATCTAAAACAATTACAAAAAAATATCATCATCATCATTTTCACATATAGAGATTGATTTGTAAAAATACAAAATCTGTTCCCAGAGTGCCCCAATAGTCGTATGCTCCAATACCACTTCATTCTGCAATTCTGACCAACTCCAGAATTACTAGAGTTCATTTAATCAAACTATACAAATGAAATTCTTTGATCTGCTCTTGAATCATTTATAGTGGCCCAAATAAATAAAAACATGGTTTTTTTACTGACAGCTTTTTTCCTTTTTTTTATCAAATGTGTATTTGATTTATAAAGAACATAATTACTAAAACCCACGTAGCAAGGAAGGGTTTTAAAAGGAAGGAGCCAGATTTTGTATTTTACGTTAAAGAAGTAAAGTTTGGTTTTGTTCTGTGTTCTATAATTGAATTAGACCTTGCCTTGACTTTCCGTACTCTGTCTTTCTAGTCCTCTCTGTGAATCTCAACCCCAAAGCTTGAGGACAGTGTTCTTAGAGAGACAAAACAGACTGCTTGTGCCCATAGAACTTATACTAAGACTAGGATCTTCCACCTATCTTTATTACCTCTCTCTAATCTATGATCAGTGGGTCATAAGGGCTCTTAGGTAGAGCAGGTCCTCTGATAACATCACTTCATTCAATGTTGTTTCATTAATAACAATAAAGAAAAAAAATCAATTCCTGGCCAGGGCCACTGTCTGTGTGGTTTGTAAGTTCTCCCATGGCTGCGTGGGTTTTCTCCAAGGACTCCAAGTGTCCTCTCACAACCCAAAGATGTGCACGTGAGGTGAACGGGCATGTCTACATTGTCCCAGTCTGAGTAAGTATAAGTGTGTGTATGTAGCCCTGCGATGGAGGAGCCCCTACCTTCTTCTGTCCTGAGCTGCCAGGACAGGCTCCAGCCACCCCTGACTCTGAACTAGAATAAGCAGGTTTGGAAAAGAATTGTCTCCCTTGTTCTTATTAATCTTTCTTAAATGTATGTATAGCTCACATCTATTTAAAATTTAATATTAGAAGTGTTTGGGTCTTTACTTAGAAGTTTTGTGGTTTTTTGTGACCAGAAATATGCCATAGGAACTTTTTATAACAATTAGCCTCTAATAAAACTGGTTTCATTGTACATCATTTTGATTCAAGTTCCAGTTTCCATAATCTATTGATGAACATTAAGTGAGGACTTGCTGTACTTATTTTTACTGAACTGTATCTTGTAGAGCATAGTGATTTAGAGCAATGGCTTGTAAGTCTAACCACCCACAATAAAATCTCAACTCCATCCACCTCCTGTGTGTGACCTCAGCATGTCATATATTCTTTTCCGAGCCACATTTTCTTCAACTGAAAATAAAGATAACAATAGTACCTACTACTTAGGATTACAATATATATGTTGATGATTAAATGAGAAATCAGTATAAAATATTTAGCCCTGAGAAAAAGAAAAAGAGCCTCTGAGAGCCTAAAATTGGCCTGGCTCTATCAACTGGGCCTAGCTGTTGTTAGGAGTTGCCATGGCACTCAGAGTCAGGCCACATTCTTATATCCAAATACAAACCATTTCACAGCACACCAACATCAGACAAGGCCACTCTGACCGTGAAGGATAAAGACAAAAAAACAAGACCACTCTGTAATCATGTCTGAACTCAGACAAAAATCAGGGAGAGTGTCCAAACCACAAAATGACCACATACCTTTCTAACCTGGCTAATCTGAGTGACTGCTGCTGCTTTACCAATTAATACCAATTAGCGTCCCTTCTTCCCTATATCTCTATATAAAACTAGTTAAGACATCGAATCATAGAATTTGTCAAGTGCTCAGATGAACTGAAGAGAAAGCTGGGCTACCAGATGTCAGATAAGGCAATTAAAGCAACAAAGAGCCAAAATGGAAGTACCAGTGAAGCCTCTAATCACTTACTGAGACCGCATAGGCAAGAGGCTAACAAAAACCTGGTGAGAGCATCAACTCCCCCTGTTCCGTTACCCTCATGGAATGATGCACTGCTTGAGGGTCAGGCAGACTTGCACAAAGGTGAATGTCTGGAGGTCTCTCACAGCTGAAGGAGCCTTAAACAAAAGGTTCCTGTAGATTTAAAAAACGGGTGCGGAAACACTGAGTGAAAAATACTGGGTACTGAGTCAGAGCAGGCAAGTTTCCGGATAAAAAGACCTCCAAATGGAGACACCTTGGCTAGGAATGCAGCTATGCGTAAGAACAAGGCTGGGCAGGGGGCCTGAGTCCTTGGCTGCCACTCCCTTCAGAAACTACCATGCATTGGCTGGGTACACTAAGTCTGGTGTGGGGAGGGCAGTTTCCCCTATGAAGCCTGCCAGGTAAAGCCTTTGTAATTGCATTTGGTCAAGCCTGAAAAAAAATCACACAAAGGTCTTAAACCAAGAGACTTACTCTCATTTCCTGACAGCAAAGCCTCTACTGTCCCCAAATCAATCTAAAAAGCCCAAATCCTATAGTAAATGACTTAATTCTAACATCCTCTCATTGAGACATCTCCAATTTCAGTAATTATGTGACTAGAGGAGTGTTCTGGTGGTCAGAGGATGCTCCATAAATGTTAACTATATACAACTACAATTTCTCACAACACCATTCATCCCCTACTTTCTATGCATCAACCACATATAAATTTTTCCAATTTTTCCAACATGACCTACTTCCTGCAGCAATAAACAAACTCTTCTACCTGCTAAGACTGAATATACAAATGGACAATGGCCTGACCATAAATATTAAAATAGAACTCTGACCCACAATCTGCAGCAACCATCCCAAGAAATCAATCTATTGTTCTTAGTGACTAGCCTGGGAAGCCAGCTGTCTATAAGTCAAACTTGCAGGAAGTTGAATTGCTATCTCTAGCAACAATGTAAAAAGCCAAACAAGAACCCCTGTAATAATTCTCTCAAAATAGCCAGGACTTGATTAATAATTGACACATTTCCCAATTTTTCCCCTGCTTCCAATTTAGGGCCAAAGAAGATCAAAATATGCGCCTCTGACCAATTTCATAGGATGTCCCACTTCTAGGTAGAAAAGGTTTCTGAGCATGGTTCCCCAAAATATACCACTTTGGCATATTAATTATTTCTGAGTTAAAGGCACTTGAAAAACAGAAGATGCAAGAAGGGCACTCTACTCTTCCTTTCTTCCCGAAGGCTGGAGATAAAACTCACATGTGAAAGGTGCACCCCCTATACCTGGAAAGAAGACATTCTTACCACCAGAAATGTGGAATCAAGGCCAAGATAAATCTATACAAAACAAACATTATTAAACTAACCCTTATCTTCCTAGCTATTTTTTCCACAATTAACTGCCCTAACCCAAATCCCTTTGTCTTGTTACATTTTCACAATTTACTATTCTTCATCCTACCTAGTATATAAGTTTTAGGCCTTAACTTCTTTAGGTCTTGATTTTTCTTATGAACCCCCCTATGTACATGTAAAAATTACTAAAAAAAAATGTGTATGCTTTTCTCCTGTTAATCCGTCTTATGTCATTTTAATTCTTAGACCCAGCCAGAGACCCTAAAAGGGTGAAGTAATTTTACTTCTATAATAGTTCTCCTACAGCATCCCCATGCCAAGAGCCTCTAACAAGGGCATACCTGAAGCCTTCCCTTTTTTTTTTCAGTATAAAGCTTTCCTATTCCTCCTTCTGCCTTTGAGTCTTTGCCAAAATGCAAGTAGCATTGGCTAATTCCTTTCTTACAGCAAAGCTGTGAATAGCATTGCTTGTTTTCATTCTTGGGTCTTCATTTATTTCCATATTGAAAGACTCCTCTCCATCCCAACTCCCTTAATAGCACTTATCACAGTTAACACTTAAAATACATTTGTATCACTGTTTATTTAACATATCTCTATCGACCAAACTGTAAGCACCAGGAGAGAAGTTACTCACCATTGTAATTCCCAATGCCTACCACAGTGCCTGGCATATAACAGAAACTGATAAATATTAACTGGATAGCTGAATTAATTAAAGTTTAATAGCATAAAGAGGCAAGTGAAATTTTATATTGTGACCAAAGAAAAGGAACTGAGAAAAAGTAAGATAAGACAGAAGAAATTCTAGGGCAATAGATCTTAAAAAATAGGGAGGGAAAGAATAAAATGGATGGACTAAGCTGTGTTTCTCTCTTAGAATGTTTCTTAAAATGTCAATTTTAGAGCCCCATAACCAGTCAACTGAATCAGACCTCTCTGGAGGAGAGAAGTATAGAACCCAGAGTCAGATTTTAAGTAATTTCTCCCAGATAATTCTTATACACACTAAAATTTGAGAATAACTGAGCTGCTTAAAGGGCATATAAACAGAGGGACAAATTTTGCATTTAGCTCTGCAAGGATGACTTAATAGATGCCATCATCATCAATAAACAGCTGATTGTTCTGTTCTCACAACACTCATGTAACTCCTATACCCATCACCAATATAAGAAATACTGAAATACAAAAATCTTTCCATTGTAAACTGAGAAGTAACTGGAAATCTTTGAAAATGGAGCATTAGAAGTAGCTCAGAATCTTAAGAATGGTTCTTTCCAGGGAGAGGTTAATGAAATAGTTATTATTGTTTCAGAAGTTCAACTTTCTGAAAATTAAGCTTTTTTTTTTTCAGAATAACTTCATCAACTAAATGTAGCTACTTTTCCTATCTTACTGAAACTATCAAAAATACTTAGTGCAATTTCCAATGCATAATCATATTAATATGTTCCAAAACTCGTAATTTTTAAGTCAGATTAGTTTTGAAGTAGCAGAAAACAACTTTTAAATTGTTTATTTACTTTCTTCTCTCCTGAAAAAATTCACATCTGTGTATTTAAAAATTTTAGAACTATTTCAGAAACATTCGTGTACTTTATTACTCGCTTCTTCTTTTGGAAAATAATTTATTTCCCAGAACAACCTTTGTTCATCATGCTAATCCTCTCCTTTCTTCATTCATGTGTAGTTCTGCTATATATTTATACAGAGTCCAGTGGGTAAGCACTATTCCATTGGTTGTTGGTAATTACCAGTTCTTTTTTTCCAGAAAAAATGAGGGTAACTTGCTAATAAGTTAGTTTCCCCCAAGGAAAGTAAAAGAAAATCCAGAAAAAAAGGTTACTACTTACTTTTTAAAATTTGTTATTACCAAAATGTTTGAGGATGGTAGAATTTCTCCACACTCCTCTCTTTAAGTCTGTTCCTTCCAAAATCAGTAACATTTTTCAACCAAATAACTTCTATTGTGATGGTAACAAGGCAGACTTTCAAAGCTCCCAATTGTTTAGTCACCATTCAAACACACTAATTCTTAAGTTCTTAACCTAAAGACTGTCATTTTATCTTCAATTGAGTAAGTTACATTCTGGTTTCTAAATCAATTGCTAGAGGCAGTGCTTAAAAAAAAAAAGCCTTAAACATAAACATAATATGAAAACTGTATTCACTCAAAGCTTGTTTAAAAGATTGAGATACAATACTTTCATCGTTTCTTGCAATTTTTGACCCAGAAAAAGTTACTTAAACCATTTCTGCCTTGTTTGCTCATCTGTAAAAGGAGATAATAGTACTCACCTTAAGATTAATAATGGTGACTTCTGGGTGTTGCCATTAGCTTAATCTTTTGCACTACTTATATTTAAGGAAAGAGAGCCTTCTGATAAAAATAAAAAAGCGATGACTACTCTAAAAGAGTAATTTGTTTCAGATAAATATAAAGTGATCTTTAAAAGTAGCCAAGCACCAGATTTTCCTCTGAAAAATTAATTTTTTGTTCATTCAGCGTCAGATAAATCTGGGGAATTGGTTCTTTCCTTTGGGACAATGTCACAATTGTAACACTTAACCTCCTCTTTCAGTCGATTTCCTCCCTTACAAAACTGGGATAACACCACCTACTTCAAAGAGTTGTAAAAGTTAAATGAGGAAATATATGTGACCTGTCTGCCAGGGGTCTAAAATTTAGAGGTCAATAAATGATCATTACAGTAATATTGCTCATTAATTTAAAAAAAATTAAAGAATCCCTCACCACTAGGATTTCATAAAGGTTAATAACCCTCAGTCATTACCCTACCTTTAGAAGCGAGAACAGAGGGTGGAAGAGAACATCATGCAGAAACACTTCAGAACCATTTCTGCAAGGAACTCATGTCTCAGTCTTCATTATACCACCGGAGCCTTAATCTTGGACAATCAGCAAGGTCGCGCATGCGCAATCACGCCCCGTAAACCCTGCGGCTTGTTCAAGTCGGCGCCAAAGGTGCCTACTTGTGCGCCTGCGCTGTGACCTAGACCTGGGACTGCCTGGACTGGAAACCATGGCGTGGGTACCAGCGGAGTCTGCAGTGGAGGAGTTGATGCCTCGGCTGTTGCCAGTGGAGCCGTGCGATTTGGCAGAGGGTTTCGATCCCTCCGTACCTCCGAGGACGCCTCAGGAATACTTGAGGCGGGTCCAGTGAGTGATTTGGCTTGTGCGGGTGGGCCGGCCGTCTTTCCTGCCCCTGGGCACAGCATACGGTGCCTCGTTTGATCCCCAGGTGTGATAAAGCCCCTCCTCCGTACCCATCCCCAATCTCACGCGAGTTTGGGTCGGATCAAGATCACTCGATTACATCTTTACGTGGGAAGAGTTCCTATGAACTTAATTATATTAAATTTGATTACCCATGGCAAGATGTGTGCTCTTAGATTTCCTTGCTTTTAATCCAGATAATTTCAGAAACATATTTATCAGGACCTCAGTTGCAATTATGAACTTTGTTTCTGATTTCATAATGAAATAGCTCGTTTTACTACGCATGAGCAAAGCACAATATTCTTCACATTTCTTGCATTTATTACTTATTTGTAGGATCGAAGCAGCTCAATGTCCAGATGTTGTGGTAGCGCAAATTGACCCAAAGAAGTTGAAAAGGAAGCAAAGTGTGAATGTTTCCGTGAGTTTTATTACCCATCAGGGGACTTTTTTACCCCCATAAGTTAAAAGACCAAGGCTGTTCCTATAGTATCCAGCAGTATCAATTTTGATGTAGGTAAGATTTGACTGCCCCCTATGAAGTTAGACATTTGCTTTTTCTCCTAAAAGGACAGTTGGCATTTACTGCCCCCAAAGAGGCTTTCAGTAACCCAGACACTCATGGAGATTTGCTTTTCATATTTTAGGGACATGATCTAATCCTAAAGAATTTTTTAAGTAGGCCACTTATGCTATTCTTTATTTTGAAGAAACCTTTTTCTAGTTGTCTTAATTATTATTGGACTGTTTAATCTTACTGTAATTTGCATTAGTGCAGTTCTGCTTTTTATTGGGTTTTGATTTTTAAGACTTATAAGCCCAAATATCTTACACTTTTCTAGCAACTTGCACGCTTTGAACAATTTCATTTATCCAGCACATTTTTTACTAAGCAGCTAGGTTGTGCCAACACTGGAAAGACAACAAGAGGGTAGTCCTTACCCTTGGAATTTACATTCTCCTGAGGAAGACAGAGGGTAAACAAGGAAATTAAATGATTTCATATTATGACAATTGCTATGAAGAAAGTTAACATAATGACAAATAACACGGAGAACTATTTTTTTCAGAGAGAGCTACTTTAGTCACAGAAGGTCTCTCTGAGATTTATTTAATCTAAGGTCAGAGGAGAGAGCAATTTTAAATTGTGCTCAGTCCTTTTCTTTTTGTTCTAAGTAATTTCTTTATCTGATGTTTATAATTAGGAAATTTTAATGCAGTCACTCTAATGTTTCATATAATTTCTTTTCAGAAGCTTTTAATTGATGGAAGATGATGTGTTATATACCTGGCTTTAAAAGTGACCTCACAAAGTTTTATTTCAGGGCAATATGTGATTACTTTGTAAACTATGTACTGTTTTAGGAAACAGATAAAGACCTTTTAAAGTCAAATGTCAAATTATTTGAGGACATTCTGCTTCACCAAAATTCTTTATTTGGGATATATCTTTTTGTTTCAAACTGTTTTGCTTTATAGAAAGATAGTACTAGATTATTTCTTCAGGGCTCATATCATTTAGATCTCTTAGAAACTGCAACTATAAACCATTCCATATTTTTCTTATTAAAGTGATTATATAAGGCTCTTTTCCTAACATTTTAAACTCAGAAATAAATAGTAAAATGAAATGCCTTCTTTTCTGCATCAGCAAAAAGTACTTTATTTTTTGTATAGTCTTAATCATTTACTTTATTATTCAGTGTTCATGTTGATTTTACTTCTACTTTGTAGAGGCATGATATTCTAGTTATAACACTAACATTGATTCTAACAATTATGAACTGATCTTAGCTTTCAGGATGCCAACCAGCTCCTGAAGGGTATTCCCCGACACTTCAGTGGCAACAGCAGCAAGTGGCACAGTTTTCAGTTGTTCGACAGGTAAGTATACTTTAATCATTTAATCAAATTAATTTTCTTCCCTCTCTCAGATTTATATCTGTTCTTAAACAGTAGTTGGAAAAATAACATTCCTGATTCAGAAGAATAAAGAAAAAAATATGTATGAATCAATCACAAAATTATTATAATCATTAGACATAATACAATTTGAAACATATTTTCCCAGCTTTAGGATTGTTAGAATGTTATGCAGCAGTTGATTTCTTGATTCAATTATCCATTCTCTGAAGATCTATGTCTAACTCTTTTTCCTTTAGAGTGTCAACAGACATAGAAGTCACTGGAAATCACAACAGTTGGATAGTAATGTGACAATGGTATGTAAGTTTCTTTGTTTAAATAGTACAGTGTATACCTATTTAGAATAGTCCATATTTATTTCCAGTCTTTAAAGATTCACTTATTTAGTCCATATTATTTCCATTCTTTCCCACCTACCATTAAAAGTAACAATTTCGGTATAATAGTAGGCTGAAAAGTATAAAATAAGGAATATAAGTTTTTATTTTTATGACAGTTTAATCCAGTTTTATTTTTATGACAGCATCTTGAGAGACTTCAGATAGGTAATTGTCAGGCCTCTGTAAGTTTTTAAGGCGTCTTCTAGACATTTGCTTTTTAAGAAATAAATCCATTTTCAGTATTTAGAAAAAGATTGAATAAAAGTTTTTTGGATTTTCTTGATCAGAGAATGGTGCCAATACCAATGACATTTTAGTGAAGCCTGTCATGCATACTGGAGAGTAGTATTTCCTACATTTCATCAGCTTAGATATAATATTAAGCTCTTCAGTAGCTACATCTGGACTATTGAATAAAAAGGGAGCTGGGGAAGCGATGGATACATTGTTCCAGGGCAATACTTATTTTCTGTGATAGATTTTTAATTTTTGCTTTTTTACATTTCCCTCTTTTTTTAAAATTTATTTTTTAATTATAGTTGATATACAATATGTGATTAGTTTCAGGTGTACTCCAGGGCAATACTTTTAACCTTTTAGGAAGTGTCATATTCTTCCTAAGAATTAAATAAAGTTATTTATATCTTCAGAGAGAAAAACAGAATGCACTTATGTACACAATTTTGCTGACAGGTTTAGGTAGGTAGTGCATAGATTTCAGATTTTAGAAGCTGCTTCTGGGCAGTGCTTCCTAACATCTTTTACATGGTGATACATTGAGGTAGATGGAGGAGGCTGTTTGCATAGTCTCCTTGAGATTCCCGGCTAAGAGATTCAAATAAGCCTCTCTATATGCTTTCCGTACCAGTTGGAAGCTCTGCTCTGGGTAAAGCATTAAAGGAACTGATACCACTTGCCCAAGACCATTTAACTCATGAGAGGTATAGCTGGGAGCCACTGAAGTTTATCTGACTAAAGCCTTTCATGGTGCTGTATGGCCTCACAGAAGGGAGGTTAGGTAGGTAGATATATTATTATTTTCTAACTGGTGTAAGGACTGTGAGTGTATGCTTATTAATTCAAAAAGAAACCACATCAGTAACATGATGATGATATAATTTTGTCAAAAATAAAAGTGACCTAACATAATTGAATAAATTATGATCCATCAAAAACAGGTATATTATGCAACCATAGCATGGGATCGTCACAGCAAATGTAAATGAAAATAAAATGAAAAAATTTAAAAGCACACTGCTGTCAACTATGTAAATATAAACATTTATTGATTTGTCCAGTAATTTATTAAGCACCTACTATATTTAATAATCAGGATATTCAGTGCTACCTGAAGTAGAAATAGGCTCTGACCTAATGGAGTAATGGGAAAAGGTGGATACATTGTTCCAAGACAATAGGTTTTAACCTTTTAAGGGTCTCATGTATCCTGAGAATCTAATGGAAGCTCTTTCTCCTTAGGGGAAAAATCTATACCTTTGCAAAGTAATGTGCAAGACAACGTGTATAAATAAAAATTGTTTTGCTAAGGTAGTTATATTGAGCTGAATGTTTCTCCCCACTAGTCCTTTTTCTACCTGGTGATGTAGAATAAATCTGTTCTTTGGCTGGACAGCCCATTAAGTTTGTGAAGTAGGTAATCATGTCTCCTTCTCTGGAATAAATATCCTTCATTCTTGTAAGCACTCTCAGTGTTTTTTTTTTCCCATACCAATTTCCATCTTTATCATCCTCTTTTAAACACACCCGTGCTTGCCAGTGCCCATTAAAGTGTGATCCAAACTAAATATGTCCCACATATGGTATGACCACTCGGGTACTGTATTAGTTTGCTAGGGCTGCCATAGCAAAATACCACAAACTGGGTAGCTTAACCAGCAGTAATTTATTTTCTCATAGTTCTTTAGGCTGCAAGTCTGAGATAAAGGTGCAGTAAGTTTGGTTTCTCTTGAGGCCTCTCTCTTTGGCTTGCAAATGTCCATCTTCTCACTGTGTCTTCACATAGTCTTTCCTCTGTGCATGCCCATCTCTAGTTACTCTTTATGTGTCCAAATTTCCTTTTCTTACAAGGACACCAGTCAGGTTGGATTTAGTCCCACTCTACAGCCTCATTTTATCTAGATCACCTCTATTAAGGCCCTGTCTTCAAGTACAAGTCATATCCTGAGCTCTTGGGGGTTAGGGCTTCAACTATATAAATCAGTCCATTGCAGGCATCATATCTTTGTATTGAGATAGTGGTAATAGAGAGGAATCCTCATTTTGCATAGTTCAGTATTAAAAAAAAAACATATAAATAAGTAAATTCATTTTCTTTTCTTTTAGCCAAAATCTGAAGATGAAGAAGGCTGGAAAAAATTTTGTTTGGGTGAAAGGTTATGTGCTGAAGGGGCTATTGGACCAGCTAAGAATGAAAGTCCTGGAATTGATTATATACAAGTAGGTGATAAAAGGATAAACAAAAAGTATTCTAATTTTGATGCATCATGTAGTATAAAGGGTCAGCAAACTATGGCCTAGGCCATATCCAGCCCACAGCCTTTTTTTGTACAGCTTATGCGCTAAGAATGGTTTTTATATTTTTAAAGCATTGTAAAGAACAAACTAATATGTGACTAATACTGCGTGTCCTGCAGGACCTAAAATATTTAGTTCAGCTGTTTACAGAAAATGTTTGCAAACCCAATTTAGTTTATTAGCTCTTTAGCTTAAAAATTGGCAGCCCAGTTTCTAAAACAGTGTACTATGACTTTTTTTAGGTTGGCTTCATATCTCTTATGTTTTAGCTGTGCAGGAATTTTGAGAGTTAGATGAGATTTTGTTTCTTTAAATGATTAAACATGGGTTGAACATTGAGTGATGAAGTCAGAGAAACAGGAAAACATGACACAGTTGGAGAGGTACTTACAAATACTTAGTAAATTGCATGTTCTGGAGATGAAATGTTGAAGTTATATTTAAATTTCACATAGCTTTATTCTAATTATAAATGATTGGGACAACTCCTTGCCCTTCAGGATTTACCTGCCCTCAAGTTTGTAGATGCTTTTACGGAACCCTCTGCATACATCTGCATTACTACCAACTCCTTATATTGTTCTGTTCTGTCGAATTGGTATTTATTGTTTGCTATGTGGTACCACATTGTGTTTTTTTTCTATTTAAAACTAACTATTCCCCCAAAGGTAAAAGCTCCAAAAATCACTAAAAAGACCAAAATCCAATTTAAAAAAAAGAGTCAAAGAGTATAGACATCTTACGGGGAAGGTGAAGTGTATAAGGGAGATCAAATATATGATAGCTGAAGGAAACTGGACTTTGGTAAACACACAATAGGATATACAGATGTCAAATTATAATGTACACCTGAAAATTATATAATTATTAACTAATGTCCCAATAACCTTAATTTAAAAATTAATTAGAATAAAAAGAGTATAGACATCTCTCAGATAGGAAATACAAATCATTATTATATAAGAAGATGCACAATCTCACTTGCAGTAGAAATGCAACTTATAACGATGCTGGCTGCTATTTTTCAGGTAACATTGGCAAAGAATGTTTGATATGCTGTGTTGATGAGGACTGGGAAAACTGGGCACTCCTCCACATGTGCTGGACATGAAAGTAGAATCAACTCTCTAGGGGAGCTAATTTGGCACTGTTTCTCATGCAGCCTGTTATTTTAGATAATCTTTATGTTACATTTCAAAAATGTTTTAATTTAATAAAGAATTAAAATTTATTATCTTGTTATTACAAAATATATACAAGTACCATATGTCATGTGAAAGAACCATTTAAAGATGCAAGAGTTTAATGCAAATCCTCTTAAGTTTCTCAAAAGTTAATGCTGTTTTCATCATCAAGGCTCTCAGCTTTAAACTCCAAAGTTGATTTTTTCAAATTAAATTAGGTTAGGCTTAACAAAAGTCCAAATTTGAGTACCCTTATTCCTGAAAATATAAGCTTTATTTTAAAAGTATCACATTAATGTCATAGTACCAATAGTATCAGTATCATTTCAAAATATTTTATACTTTGGAAAAAAATAAAGGCCCTTATAATACCATTTAGTATATTTCAATCTCTTTTTTTTTTTTTTTCAGATTGGTTTTCCTCCTTTGCTTAGTATTGTTAGCAGAATGAATCAGGTAAAATCTATCTAATAATAAGTATATATGCATTCTTTTGTTTGTGATGTGTGTGAAAGTATTTAGTATGTTTACTAAATTTTTTTTGTAGGCAAGACCCTGCCCTAAACTTTTTATAAGTTCTTATTTAATTCTTACTACAGCCCTATATAGGGAGTTATTATTAACACCTCTTTTTCTGAGACAAGGAAACAAAGTTAGAGGTTAAGAACATGTAGGTAGTTTTTCAGCAAGTTTTAATGGGATTGTAATTCTAGAACTGATGCTCTTAATCATGGTGCTAAACCATTCAATTGTGTGCATATCAGTTATATGTCTTCGACTCTGGGGTTTGAAGTAAATACTACAGTTAGATTGCTATTTCTAGTTCCAGGTATCCTACATAATCCATTAAGAATGAACTATAATTGACCCTAGAACAACACAAGGATTAGGAATACTGACCCTCCGTGCAGTCAGAAATCCACTGTAACATTTGACTCCCTGAAAACTTTACTACATAAATTTCTTGGAAAAAAGGAGAGAATATAGACTTTGGTTCCTCAGTCTTTAGGACAAGGAACTCTTATCTACTTAAAATAAAAACTTTGATGGTTTTGTCTTCACATAGCACTGTATACCCTTGGAAAATACTCTTTTTAAGAGTCATACTGTTGTAAATCATATAACTGGCTGACAGTTTCTCGTACTTGATCATTTATTTGCATTAACATACTGTAGTAATTATCCTGAATTCAATAAGAGTTTTTTCAAGTGTCCAATTATATTTGAATAAGCCAGAGAATAGTTTTAGCAGTTTGATAAATTCTATCTGTAGTTGTAAAACAGATCTTTCTCTAGCTAACTTTCTCTTTAGATTATACTTTGTTTTAATGAAATAATCTGAAGATATTTAGGCAAAGACTTTTTTTACCGCTCTTGGAATTTTTCAAGTAGTTATAAACTTAATTAGTAGTTACAAACTAAATCCTAGGATTTAAACCAAGGTATTGATACTTGAAAGTATACAAGAATATGTGTCTTAAAAGCCTCTTCTCACTGAGTGAGCTATCTGATCAAATTACTAAATAGAGTCACAGTTCTCTCTGGAAGTTTAAAGAACGGGGCCATTTTAAATATCAGAGTTGCTTTCTAACTAAAGTTAACAAAACTCATGTTGAACAGGTTAGTGTTTTATTATTAATGCAATTCTTCCACTTCCTTCCCCCTTTTTTAGGCAACAGTAACTAGTGTCTTGGAATACCTGAGTAATTGGTTTGGAGAACGAGACTTTACCCCGGAATTGGTAATTACATCTTTTTATTTTCATAATGAAGACAAAATTATGTTTACTTATATATGAGTTATGGCTCTCCAGTATTTATAGATAGTGTATGTATTATATGTAAACTATGTATGCTTATTTCCAGTGAAATAAGGAATTTACACTAGAATGTAAATCAACATGCTACTTACTTTCTTCATTGAGAAAGTCTTGCTTTGGGGAAGAAAAATGTCAACTAAACATTTTGATTTCTATCCTGGGACAAGCTGTTTATCTCATTGCAGACCACTAACAGGTCACAGACTAGCAACCAAACTGCAGACCCCATTTTGAGTGGCACTGGCTTAAAGAAGTTTGAAAAGCATTTTCTAAAATGGCCTCGAAATCCAATTCACAAAAGCATATCATAAATAACAACAATAATAGCAAGCACGTTGTGCCAGACATTGTTCTAATGACTTCATATGTAATAATTCTTTGCATCTTCTGATAACCTATGAACTGTTATTATTTCCATTTTACAGATAAGGAAACTGAAGTCCATAGAGATTTGGTAATTTGCTTGAGGTCACACAGATTGTGAATAACTAATAGTGCAAAACTGAACTCATGCCCGGGCAATCTGCATCTGTTCTTAATACTATGCCTACATTACCCCTCTATTTTATCTCTTTATATTCACAGCTCATTTCACCCTCAAAATTGTAAATTTGGTGGGCATTATATAATACTTAATCCTCTAAGAAGTATTATCATCTGAAGTTATGATTTAATTTTAGAAAAAAAAATTCTCATCGTTGACAATATTTCCCAAAAAAACATGTCTTAAAAGTCTCGCTTTGGAGAAAAAAAGTGTCAAAGATATAATCTTTGCCCTCCAGAAGCTTATAGTCTACTGAGAGAAACAGATAAACCAACATTGCAGTACAGTGTGTAAGTTTCCCAACCTGCCATTCAACCAAGTGGCTTAGATAAGTCTCTTTCATAAGTATAGTGACCATATTATTTATCACTAGACTTTCAGTTTACATATTATATTTTTCTTTTAAATCTCTACATATAACATACATCTTAAGGGAAAAAAATCATTTAATATCACTATTTCTGATACAGTGGTCTTACATGTCTTTTACATAGCTATAATTAATGTATATATTCTGTTTTTTCTGGCTCACATATATTTCTGTATTATAATTCACATAATTGCCATTGTGTTAATATCTCATAGTTTACTTTGATTCTCTCATTATTGACCATTGGAGTTCTTTTTATATTTTACAATCATGACTAAATTGTAAACATTCCTACTAATTTATTAGAGTATATTTAGAGTAGAATTATTGGATCAAGGTTTTATAAGCCTTTGTTACATTCTGCCAGATTGCTTTCCAGAAGAAATGAATGAGTTGATAATGTACCAGCAGTGGATGCTTAAAGTTAGTTCTCTTCCCTGGAATCCTACTTTAAGTTGAACCATGTGAAATTGCCATTTTTGTAGCTAAAAAACATTTGGTTATCAGTAATTCCATATGGTTCAATCTAACATTTTATACTGAGTTTCTCAGATTTAGCAAATTTATAGTAGTACTTCAAAAGTAAATGTAATTTATATTTCTTTCAATGTCAGCAAAACAATATTTTTCACATACTTTGGTATGTTAGCTATACCTTTAATAGATAACTTTGTTCATATTCCTAGGCTGCTTATTCATTGGAATCTAGATGTTGAACTTTAAATTTTTTTCTGTCTGATAGTGACCTTCTATCACTATTATTTGATCTGTTTTTCTTATCTTCCTTTAATATTTTTAACTCTGTGTAAGATTTTTTAAAAAAACATAAAGATTATCCACTCAAGAGGTAATAAATCTGGCTTTTCCTATTAATTAGTGAAAGCATATTACCAAATAATGTAGCTATACTTGCCAGGGGAACCATTAACTGTTTCTGAACCACTGACAACTGATTTACTGAAGTTTAACCTGTTAATCCTTTGAGTCTTATTTTGAATAATCCGTCTCTTAAATCAACAGTGTTCAATTACCCTAGTTTCAGTACTCTAATATTGAGAATATTGGTGTTTAAAAACCTGTCACAGGAAGTTTGAATATCATAAACTCACAAAAGGAAAAAGACCTTTTTTAAAATTTCTTCACTTGGTATACTTGTCTGATAGTTTTTTGAGAAATATAGCCTTATTTTACCCAAGTGTGAAGCTATTAAGGAAGCTTTTTGGCTACTTGGTTTTGGATTTCGCCTTTTTTTTTACTATTGTCACAGTGTGCTCAGTAACCTTGAGGAAAAGAACCTTTTAGCATAGATACATCTTAGTCACTAGAGGAAAAATATGAACATTTTAAAAATTAGCAGGAAAGTTTATCTCGATTGTATTGCAAATTTATTTTCCTTTGTGCTTTGTGTATTATTTTTCTGCATTAAATATATCCTACTTTTGTAATTGAAAAGAAAAACCCACTTTAAAAAGGGGTGGTGATAAATTTAGCTTGCCATGGTATTTATAAGAAGTATCAAAACTTTTAATCTAGACTATAGTTCCTTTGTATAGATATGGGGACAAAGTTAAAAATTATAAAATGATTTACATATCTGTCCATAGAGGGCAGAGAAAAAAATGTATCTTAATTTTTGCAATGGTTTATACAGATCGTAATGTAGTTTTCTACCTATGAATTAGGACTTTAATTGTAATAAGAATCTCTGAAACTAACTGTTTGGAGATAGGACTATTTTTAAGTATCTAATGTTCTGTGTGTCTATAGGTAGAAGATATAAAAAATATCACTTGGATGTCTAGATGACCCTTTGTTGTTTATATCTAAACATAATGTAATTAAATGTTCTGTGAATTGATTCATAACAAATAACCAGGCACAACATACACACTTAAAAAAACAAGTTAAAACATATGGTACAATATCTGCCTACTTATTACTTTTTTAAATTCTATTTAGGGAAGATGGCTTTATGCTTTATTGGCTTGTCTTGAAAAACCTTTATTACCTGAGGCCCATTCACTGATTCGGCAGCTTGCAAGAAGGTGCTCTGAAGTGAGGCTCTTAGTGGTAAGTTGTGATATGTTGATAAAAAAGGATTCCAATTAAGAAAACACAGAATATTTTGTGAGGATTAGACTGGGCTACATAATAAGAAGCCCAAAATAACAGTAGCTTAAATAAAATGGAAATTTTTTCAGATAAAGTCTGAAGGTAGGCTGATCAGATTTAAGACACCTGTTACCCAGGCCTTTGAGTTCTGCCACGTGTGGCTTCCATCAAGTTTACCTCATAATCCAAAGTGGCTCCTGGCGCTTCTGCCATTAAATTTCATCATAGGCAGTTGGAAAGAAGAGGAAAAGAAGGCCGTCCCTTTTTCAAAGAGCCTTCCAAAGGTTCCACAGTTCATCTGCCTATATAGCTAATTTGCCAGAATTTAGTCACATGGCCATAAAAAAAACTGGGCAATGTTCACTTTTAGCAGAGTGGCAGTATGCCTAGCTAAAAAGGAGCTTCAGGTACTAAATAATAAGAGAAGGCAAGAAACTGGAGTGGTCAAGTAGCAGTCTCTGGCCCAATGATTGTTTTAAATTTCTCCAATCAGACCCTTCCTCTAATTCATGCCTGCAACATTATAATAAAAATTAATTTAAAACCAGTTTAAGCTCACTTATAATTTTTTGCATCCCTCCTTTCCCCTCCACAAAATGTATACTTGTTCTCCATTACTCCAAAATACATTCATTAAACAACCGTGATATAGCCCAAACTAATTGACATGGCCTATACTCCAAGCAAAATGTACTTGCTACTCAGTAAATATTCCCTGTGCTTTGTTCCTGGACTTTACTTCTACTTTTCACAATCCAGATCATATTCTACCATTTCTATGATACTTTCCTTGATCCTAACAGCTAAAAAGAATCTCTTCATTCTGTTTTCCCAGTATATTTCAAAGATACTAGGGTGGAACAGACTACATTTTGAGTTCTGCCACGTGTGGCTTCCTTCTTTTTTTTAGGACAGCAAAGATGATGAGAGGGTTCCTGCATTGAATTTATTAATATGCTTGGTTAGTAGGTAAGTAATTCTTGGCTTTTGCTTTGTAGTAGTATTAATGTTGGTAGAGAGTATTGTTTCCATTTCACAGTAGAGGAAATTGAGGTGTAAGGAAACATAATATTATATGTATTATATGTATCACAGTTCCCATAGTTTTTCTCTATAATAATGCTGTAGTGAAGATCCTTTTTTATATATATAGCTCCAGTATTTCTTAGGGGTAAATTCCTAGAAATAAGTCAAAGGGCATTAGAGTCATGCACAGCTTAACAACGGTGATCTGAGAAATGCATCCATAGGCACTTTCATCATTGTGTGAACATCAGAATGTAGTTACACAAACCTAGATGATAAAGCCTACTACATACCTAGGCCGTATGGTATACCACCATTGTACATGCAGTGTGTTGTTGACCAAAACATTATTTTGGCACATGACTATATTTTTTTTCAAACTGATTTGCTGCCAGTTTGCCTTACAGAAAGCTCATATCATCCTGCGTTCCCACTAAAGTGTAATGAGATTGGCTTTCTCCTAGTCAACATTGGGCATTTTCCGTTGATAAAATATTTCCATTCTAATAGTTAAAAAAATACAATCAAATTCTGCTTATTTGCATTCATTTACCAGCAAAGGTAGAATGTCTTATTTTACTACAATATTTTTTTTAATTGCCTGTGTCCTTTGTTTTTAGTTGGGGCATATTTTTATTGAGTATGTGTTTGATTTCATTTCATTTTCACCTGGAATTCAAGAACCTTTTTATATTCCAAATTCTTGTGTCTGTATATACTTACACATATACGCACACATTTATTTTAGGTCTCTTTCTAAACTTAATATTTTTGTTCGACTGGTGTTTTTATTCCAATGCTGATACCTCTTTAGATTTATGATATATTTAAATATTGGGAAGGTAAGTAATCCTGTGTACATTTTTCCCCACCCCCACATAAGACACTTTTTCACAGTGCTCACATATTCAACATCTAGTTTCTTGATCTACAATAATTATGTTGCTAACGATAATTGACACTTACTGGGCACGTTGTGCCAAGCATTTTTCTTAGTGCTTCATAATAGGAACTCGTGTAATTCTTAGAATGTAGGTACTATTATCAGTTTACAGATGAGAAAACACTGGCAGAGAGGTTAAATAACTTTCCTGCTATCACATAACTAGTAAATGGCAGAGCTAGAACCTAAACCTTGCAGGCAGCTTTACTCTAGAGTGAAGCTCTTAACTATGCTGATACACTAAGTTAAAACCTACCACATGTGTTGGTAGTGAGAGTTAAGTGAGAAGCTTCATCATTGCCCCGTGGGGGGGGGGGAGGGGTGTGTTGTGTGGTGTCTGTCTGTCTGTCTGTCTCTAATCCTTACACAATTCAGGTTTTTTTCACTTTTATACAGGTTCAGAAAGTTTAAGTAATTGATGGTTCTAAACTAGTACTTAATGGAACCAGAGACTTAAACATATCATCTGCCTCCTAATCCACTGATATAATAGTATGCAGGTGTGACAGAAGATCCAGTTGTATTGGTCATGATTATTTCTTATCCTCCGAAAGTTAGGTAAAAATGAAAAAAAAAATTGTAGACTAGAAAAGTATCTGAGACTATAAGCTTCACTTAGGAAAATATATAGAATATAGCAAGTTTGTAAAAAGATAACAAGCCTTGACTTTCTTTGCAATAGCAGCTTCAATAGAAGTAATGTTATTATAAGTCTTTGTTGTTGGTTTTGCTTGTTTAAGGCAATAAGTGTTAAGTCATAGCAATACCTACTCAGATGAGTGGAATCCCTTTCAAACAGGATCCAATAGCTATATATTGTAGCCACCTTAATTATTTTACCCATCATAATTTTTAAACTTATTATGGAGATTTCTAAACATACAGATGTAGCATAACCCTCCCCACACCAGTTTGTCACCCAGCTCTACAATTATTAACTCTTCACCAAGATGTTTCATTTATCTCATCTATTTTGTTGATGTTTTTAAACAAATCTCAGACATGTCATTTCTCCTCTTTTAGTATGTAACTGACAAGGACTTTGTAAAAACATGACTATAATACTAGTATCACATCTGATAAATTTAATAACTACAGTATCATCTGAAATCCAGTCCATGTTTCATGTTCCCTAATTGTCCCAAAAATATCTTTTGTTTAAATCAGGATCCGAGTAAGATGTACTCATTGCATTTGTTTGATGTGTTTCTTACATCTCCCATCAACCCCCTGGATTTTTTTCTTTACCATTTATTTGTTGAAGAAACTGGGTTTTTTGACTTATAAAATTTCCCATTTTTGGTTTTGGCAACTTTATCTTCATGGTGGTGTTTAATGTCCCTCTTTATCCTCTGTATTTTCTATAAACTGGTAGCTAGATCTGAAGGCTTGATTATAGTGTTATTTTGTTTGACAGGACTCCATGAGTGCTGTTATATCACTTCAGGAGGCACATACTAGTTGTCCCACTTATACTGGTGATAAATTTGATCACTGCCCTTGGGTAAAATCCATACTTTTTACTGTTGGGTTTGTCAGCCATTCATGACCGTTGCCTAGACCCATTATTTCATTAGGATTCAAAAATACTGGTTTTTCTATCATTCCCTATTTATCTATACCTAAAACTTTTTCTATGAAACATAACTTCCTTTCAACAATTTTGTTACCCTGAAATATAGTTTATGCCCCCCCCCAAAAAAAAACAGGGATACGTGCTAAATTCTTCCCCTTTATTTACTAATTTTTAGAGTAATGATTTGTGGCCTAACAGTCCCCAGAGATGACCAGTAAGGTTATTTCTGGTTTGAGATTATCATTTTGAATTTAGGGTTTTTAACATTTGATACATTTCACTCCATTGCAATCTTTTTGATGCTCAAATTGTTCTGTCTTTGGCCAGTGGGAGCCCCTCAGGTTCATTCCTATGCTTTTTGTTATATAATCCTAGTGGTCTTTTATAGTTTTCTTATTTTCTGGTATGTCTAGATGATTCATACATATCTTGGACATTTCTAGATCTGGATCTGGAATCAGTCTTTTCTCCTGGGGATGCTGGTTCTTTTAAAGTAGAGAATGGTATTTAGTATCCACAATTTGGACGTTAAGAGAAGCTAGTTGTTGGTAGATTGGTTGTTGCATTTAGGCCTTTTCTGTGAACAGAGCTAGGAACTGTATTTTTAGAAAGAGAAAAAATCTTGAGCTCAAATTGATATTTCAGATCTAAGATTACATGATTTTTCTTTAATGCTACATTTCTCTTCTCCTAAAAGCCTAACATTAACATAATTGGCGTTATCCTGTAGTATGCACATAATAGTTTCAGAATAACAATATTAACAGTGTCACTGATAGTAAAAAATATTGAAATCATTTAAAAACTTTCTTGCAGTTCTTTTTGTCCCAGGTATCTCTCTCTAGGGACATATCTCAGTACACTGAGTCTAAAACCACTCCTGTGTGTCTATGCCACCAACTTGATATATGGGAAGATTCATTTGGTAGAATTTGATTAATGATTCTGTATTTTCTTTTGTTTTATAATTACATAAAACATTTACATTGTTCCAAAGTCAAAATTATAATTCAGGTTGCACTTTGAGTATTTTAGAATCCACCTTTATCATTCCTAGCCTCTTTTCTCCCTTCCATAGTTATCCATTTTATTATTAATTTTTGGATTATCCTTGTGTTCTTTTTAAAAGTCTAAGCAAATACATATATCTGCATTCCTATATAGGCTTACAAAAGGTAGCATACTAAATATAACATTCTGTACTTTTTTTTTTCACTTAATCCTGGAAATCACACTGTAGCAGTGTATTTTTCTCATTTCTTTTTTGTAAAAGGTTAGTCTTCTACTGTGTAGATGTACCATAGTTTATTCAGCCAGTCCCCTCAGTGTATTTTTCTCATTTCTTTTTTGTAAAAGGTTAGTCTTCTACTGTGTAGATGTACCATAGTTTATTCAGCCAGTCCCCTCAGTTGTTTGCAGTCCTTTATTACTGTAAGTAGTGTTGCATTTAGTATCTTTAATCATACACAATTATTTCTTTACTAGGTATTTTGACCAACGTGATTTAGCTGATGAGCCATCTTGATGTAGCTGATCTCTCAGGAATAGAAGATACTTGTGATGAAAGCAGCCCCAGTTTGAGGAAGTACAATGTCAATGAAAGTGCAGATTGCATCACATCTTCTACATTATGTGAGGGGTCTTCATCTTAGCCTATGCAACTCAAGTTGATATGCAGAAGATTGTGTATGGATTTGAATATCTGAAATATCTTGAAAATCCCACCTAGTTTTTGATAAACTGTTTTAAAGTTTTCTATTACCACATGCAAAACTGTATGATGAAATTTTACAAATGTCCTTGGTGCTGTTTCATTGTTTATATGTATATACATAAAATTTTATTGAGATGTGTTTTGGTTACTAAAATTTTGTTTGACTCGAATAAAATACAATGGAGAAAGGTTCTTAGTATTGGAATTAAAATAATTTAGATTAAATGGCAACTGTGTTCATAGCAACAAAATTAATCAGACCTTTCCCCCTTTTAAGCTGAATACTTTTAAGTGATTTATTGCACAAAACTTTCTTAACAAATCATTTTAATACCCTAATAGATTCACTGCTTTAATTTTTCTGTCAAATCTTCTGTTCATATCATTTATATTTTCAGGTAGAAGTGCTTTCTACTTTAAAAAGATCCAAGTAGCAATGGTTTTTCAAATTGGGGTTTATATTTCTCACATAACGAGAAATGTAGAAGAGCTGGTTATTGGCGTTGGTTCAGTGACTCCAAGATACCAAGGTCTCAGATTCTTTTGGCCTTTCTTTCATGAAAACGAGATGGCCACTGCAGTTCAAAGCAATGTGTCGGCATTCAAGACGAAAAGGGGAGAAGGAGCCATCTGATCCCTTTCTCATAAAAGCAAAACCTCTAGAAATCCACAGCAGATTTGTGTTCATCTGTTGGCCACAAGTGTACAAGATGATCACCTATAGCTCCAAGAAAGGATGGGAAATGAAATTGTAGGCCTTTCCAGACTTTCTAATAGAAGTGGAAAAGGGAAGGGGAATTGGGAATAACTATGGCAACTAATAGTTTTCCCACAAGTTATAAATGGAGCAAATAAAATTTCACATTTTAATCTATTATATCTTCATAAAGCTGATTTCTAAAGGTCAGCTTAATAGTCCAAGTTTTTTACCATAATTTAAACATTCTCTCATTATTGTCTATCTAACATTTCTGCTGTTAATCCAATATAGAAAAGACTACCATAAATACCGTAATATACAGAACTTTCCTTTCATTGGTCAGAAGTTCCCAAGGGTGGCGTTGCAATTCATAAGAGTCTCATTATGAGTTAATATTGTATTTGAAAACCTGACAAGTGAAATTTTAAAAATTGGGAACTTTTGTTTCTCATCTGATAATTCTGGTTTAAGAAGTTCAGGGCTGGTGCAGCAACTCAATGATAAATGTCCCAGGCTGCACCCAGGTTTCTCTTTCATCAATTTAAGTGTGTAGCTTTCATCTTTTTAGTCATGATATGATTGCTTTGTCTCTTACCTCTCATCAATATTTCAGGAAGGATGAAAAGGCACCACCCCTTGTTTTCTATATCAGGGGAACAGCAATTCAAGAAACCCTCAACTTACATATCATTTGCCAAAGTTATGACATTTTTTTGTAAAGAAAGCTGGGAATAGTAATTTTTTAGCTGCATACATTGCCGTGGCTATGAACAATGGGGTTGTTAGAAAAGAGGGAGAGTGGCTACTGGGTGGACAGCCAGCAGTGTCTACTATATAGAGTTTAGATTTCTAGCCTATACTACAACTAGCTGCTAAAGCCTCACATATTTTGTTGATTTGATGCTGGGGGCAGAGCAGATTTAATAGCAATAAAGTGTCAATTATTGTTTTAATTTACATTTCTTCCATAACTAGTGGATGAACATGTAGTTATGCACACTACTTACACAAAATTCATTAGGACTGGAAAGCATAAAAAACAATTTTCCATGGGAAGATTTTCTAGTAAGCTGGAAGAACTCTAATAATTATCAGAGAACTCATTTTTATAATGACTGAAGTTGGCATAAGGATATTTTTCATGAATGTAGAGACAAGTAAAAGACATTTTAAGCCACTAATATAATAAGGTGTTCAGACTACCAGTATAGCCACAGGGTTTAACAAGGCATTCACAATTAAAACTATCTTCCGATGTTAACGAGACATTTAAGAGAAAAAGTTCCCCAACTCTTAACACAAGTAGAAAAATTCTATTGAGAAATTATACATTTTAAATCTAGAATTTAAAGGTAGTTTTGAAAATAATAGCTACCAAATGGTTGTTTAATCGGGTCTGTGGGGCAGTGACAAAATATGTTGCACCCACATATTTTTTTTCCACGTAGAAGAACTTTTGGTCAAGAGAATATTATACATTTACTAAATTGTGACAGTACTTTTATTAAAATTGTACTCATTTATTTTTTAGAATTAATTTTTTAGAATTATTTCATCTGTCTCAGCAGAATAAACCGATTAGAGGCTGAATTACATTAAAATTGATTCAGGTCACTAGTTCTACCATCTGGGAACAGAGAAAAATGTTTTAGAAATTATAGGAAGGTCAAGTTGACCTTGTCCATATCATAATTATATTCTGCCACACATGTTACCAACTCCCACCAAATTTTTTTTAAAAATGTTTCCCACATTGCCCCAGAATGAATTATTTGAGCTGTTTCTTGAAAACACACTACTCTGAATAAATACTAGGTTACCCTTTTTTCAGAACCTATTAACATGCTATTAATACACATTAAAAATCTACAAAAGAGGATGAATTTTTCAAAATGTATTTGGTCATAGCACTCATTTTTCAAAGAACACTTTGAAAAACTTATAGATTCTATCTAGTGTCTTTTTAACTCTTATGACCCCAAATTTGTGCCAATCCATTTATACAATCTAATGCCTGAATTCAGTCTTTGAGAGCTCCATTAATATAATAAAAGTAAAATACAGATTAGTTTCAATGTGAATTCAGTGACTCCAGGGCCCAAGAAAATAATGTATTATCTTCTAAAGGAAGGCCGTCCTACAGCTGTGTTCTAGAAAGACTTGGAAACAATTCAGCAGGTAACCTTGGCTCTAGGATCCTGCTTTCCCTGAGTCACTGCATGTCGGGTTCTGCTATAGACTGAATATTTGTGTCGCCCCGCAAAATGCATGCGTTCAAATCCTAACCCTGAAGTTGATAGTACAAGGAGGCAGGGCCTTTGGGAAGTGACTTGCCATGAGGGCAAGTCTTCTAGAATGGGATTCATGCTCTTATTAGAGACCCCAGAGATTTAGCTAGTCCCCTCAATAGCAAGTGAGGGCACAGGTAAAAAACATCCCTCTGAACTAGAAAGTAGACCCTCACCAGACACCAAATCTACCCTTCTACCATGAGGAAGACTCAATAAGGGAATAAAGAAAGAAGTTAGAAACTTTACTAGTACTTCCAGGCAAATGGAGAAAAGCTAAAACTGTAACAGGAGTAAATATAAAAATTCCTTCCTAAAATACTTTATTTTCTTTGGCCCTAGAGTCACTAAATTCACATATAAACTAATCTATATTTCACTTTTATTAATGGAGCTCTCAAATACGGAATTCTATTAAAGTGAAATTAAGTTTTTAAGCAATTTAGGTAGTCAGATATGACATGTCACACATACAATGTAAAAATGAAATCCTATATGGGCATAAAAATTCTTAAACATAAGCAATAAAAGAAAGTCTAATGTGTGCTGTTTGCTTTTTTAAATAACAATTTCATAAAATCAAATTTGTACATTCCTACGTAAATGATTCTGATTGGTGCATATTTTTTCTTATGCTAATTTATCAAACCCTGAGTTTTGCTTCTCCATCTGTGGTTAAATACCCATCACTCTAAGCAAATAAAAATGTTTAAAATTAGGGTCCTACATCTTGGTGTTTATTTGAAATCAGGGTTTCTTCATTCTGAATAGTTTAATTACAATGTATGTTATCACAGAATGTCTCCATATGCTTTAACTTGGTCTATGTTAAATTGTTAAATACAATCTTATTCCTGCTTAAGAGTACATCTTTCATTATATAAGTTAGCAAATAGCTTATATTAACACAAATGTCCAACAATGTAATTAAATCATTGCTACTTGAAATACTTTATACATGAATAATTTAACTCTTTACACAGTTGAAGCCTTGTATTTCAGTATGTTCTACAGCTTCTGTATCATCACCTGAAATTTACCTAAAAAAGAAAACATGAAAAATCATTTTGATTTTAGGTATAAAGAAAATAAGCCTAATTAAACATCATTGTCTGCTCTAGTTGGGAATTAGTTTCAGTCAAGAAACTTGCTGTCAAACAACTTTTCACAATATTCGATAAAACAATTCCATTTTTATTAGATGATTACCTGACTGGTGAATTGTTTTTCTTTGTTATTCCTACCTTTGGGTATATCACTGCTAATTATCATTGTAAATAGAAAGGAAATACAGTGAAGCTCAAGTTAATTTTATTCTTGGTTGGTAGCTCTGGTGAAAAGATCTTTCATAAAGAATTTAGTGATAAAAGAGCAATTAGCATTATCTAGCTTTATTCAATAGATATAGTCTAGAAAACTATAAAACATTTTTCTCAATGCTATAGGATAATTTGCTATCTTAAAAGAATACTGCAGAAAATTCTCCTTTAAAAGTTAAGAATTAGTCCTTGATTTGTCTTTTAAATTTGGATTTCTTTAGCACTTTTTCTTAAATCATTGTCCATTATGAATTCAAAAATCACTGAATATTAATATAAACATGCTACATATTACTATATTAAATGTTAAAATTGATCAAAATAAAATAAAAGTTTTAGCATTTTAAATTTCCTCTAAGTTAACAAAACCAAAACACAAACAAAGAAACACCAGACCAGAAAAAAGAATCACTAAAAACATTTGTAAGAAATGTGAATTCAACTTACAGGCAGGCATTGAAGACACTTCAGCTGTTACAATACTTTTTATCCCCAGGTTTGATAAGCCACCTCTGATTAAGCCACATGTAAATGCTAAATACTAAAAGGAACAACAACCAAAAAAACATAAAAAATATTAAGGATTTACTAAGAGTAAATGGATAAATATGGCATTTAGTTAAGCTTTACCATTATTAAGTTACTACTTTTTGAAAAAAGGGTTGTGGAAGAATTTTTCAATCTACTGAAAATTCTGATTGAAGATTTCCCAGTTCCTTGGCAACTAAAACAACGACACATGACTTAAACTCTACCAATTGTGTGCTCCAGTCCAGGACTCTGAATCTAGAGTGAGTGACAAAATTAATCTGGAAACAGGGTAGAATTTATTTTAGAGGCAGCAAAGGTGGCTTGAGTCTAATGTCTGCTGTCTGAAGTATTCTCACTAGACCCTCCCTATGGAGTGATTGTGCTGTTTTTCAGTTGTTTTAACCCATGATTCTTGTCTGTTTCCTGAGCTTTCCCCATCGATTCTGTAAGCGAATATTATTCCATTCCTACAACCACAAATCTTGATTTAAGACATAGCCTGCCACAACAAAAAATTATTCAGTTGAAAATATCACTAGTGCCAACACTGAGAAACCCTGTGTCATACAGAAACCAGGAAAAGGAGAGGGACTGAGCTACAGCAGAGAAAGCAAGGACAAGAAAGGAAACTAGAAAACCAATAATCCAAAGAATTTTTGATTATCTACATTTTCATATTGTATTATATTCAACAATATATCTATAAATACAGAATTATTATTTTATAATTAATATATATAAATAGGTACTGATAAGCAATTAAATCTAGAGTCATGAGATTTTGAGCTGGAAAGACCTCAGATATTTTTTATAATATAGGGATTATTATGACCAGTTTACTAATGAGGAAACTAAGGTCCAGAGGGCTTATGTAACTTACCCAATGTCACAAACCTGTAAATTGTGTAGCTTAGCTTAAATCTAGATTTAGTTGGACCCAAGTCCATGTTCTTTACACTATACCTACACTGCCTTTGTGTTAGTAATTTAGGTATGGACACATTTATATGGAAAAACAGCAATTTACACTGCCCCAGATATTTTAACCCTTAAAAGGAACCCTTACATTAAAACTTATCATCTTTCTTTAATACATCTGCCTACTTATTGATTTCTACATGAGATTGAAAAAAACAAAAACTACACAAAGCCCAGAAACACAGATATACTTAACACAAAATATGTATTCTTAGAAATAGTGTTAACTATGTTTAAAACCATTTTTTTAATCTATTAAAGGAGATTGTAAATATTAACTCTGAGGACAATAATTTTGCACAGCTAATATGAGTTTTAAAAGCTTGAGTATCTTTTCTGATATTTTTATGCTATATTCAAAAATACACTATTAATCTACTTTTCATTGTCATATAGTTAGTGTTTCTTTAATTGGTCACTATAAGCCCACTTAGCCACAGTTTAATATGTTATTTTAATATGATGAACATTTGTCTCCTATTTCATAAAAAAGTGTTTAAACAAAAATGAACAACTGTAAAACCTATTTTAAATCCAAAAGTCTGTTGTGATTGATATTGTACTTTTCCCTATGGTTCTGCTCTTTTCATAATAAAAAACCTTATCTTCTATTCCATTAAATACCTTAGATGCATGTTCTAAATACTGTTTTCCTGCAGACATTTGAGTAAGCAGACGAAATTTGTTGTCCTGAAGTACATAGATGCCCTGTTCCAAAAACATTTAAAAAATCCAAAGTTAATGTATTCTGCAGTCCTTAAAAATCACTTCTCTTCAAAACAATTTTGAGGTTTTTTAAATTATTAAAACTCTCTTTTCCATTGATCAAATTTCTTTACATGAAGGAATTTTGCAATGTTCAAGCTGAAGAGCTGTTCAGCATTTTATGACACTGATATTTACTGAATGCTTTTAGAAACTAAATATACAAAGATGCATAAGACATAATCCCTATGCTTAACTCATCTTAACTCACTGTCTAGTATGCGAAGGAATTATAAATACTTGTCCAGTTATATATTATTAGCTCATATCTAGAATGTCAGTAATCTATTGGTAGCTACTAGATACATTCTTTTAATTTTTTACACTTAATCAAAAGGCCAAATCCACTCTATTTCCTTGAGCATTATAAAATAAATCTATTTAAATGCATACTTTTCCATGCAATCTATTAATTTTTATATTAAAAAATATTTTGAGAACAGAAAATATGACAGCAACTGAACAATGCAAGAGTTATTTAAAAGTTAAATATGGCCTACAAATTAGACTTCAGAAATTACTCTAAAGATATATATGTAATATATCTGTGGTTCTGCATATTAATACCTCTAAGTAACAACTAAGGAACCAAATCCTAAAACTTTTGTCATTCTGACATTTGCTACTTTTTAAAACTTAAAATAACTTATTTAATTGGGGGAAGAAACTGCTATCATTACTGACAATTGTCTCTTTGTCTTTATATCCTACTAGAGAAAAAAAGTAATGACTTATTAATAACACGTAAGAGAAACATTTCAAAGTTGACTAGAATTTTGTTTTAAATAGGTAAATCACTAAGATAGGACATTTATATATTAAGTTAAAGGACTTAGAAAATAGGCCTTAATTTATTGAAATACCTGATGATTTGTCCTTAGATTGTCGATTTGTTTCTTGAATACTGTAGTCCAGAAATCTTTACAAATGAACTTCATGATGTCTAACTCATCTTTGAACCTTGCAGTATCTTTTGTAAACCTAAAAAGATCAACTAGGAGTAATACAGTACTCTTCTTCCAAAGAAAGTAGTAGGGGAAAATTATTAACTAATTTCCAAATGCCAGAACAGCACTGAATATTTGACAGTCAAAGTGATAAGTATCAAGTAAACTAGATCCCATCTCAATAGATTCATATTCTGTTATACAATTATGGGGCTAAAATTTATCTAACGGTAGAATCTAACTATTATACCTAAAAATTTTAGGTACAATTTATCCTAGTACATAAAAGAAAAAGAAAAAAGCTGAGGATGATCATGTACTGTTATATCAAACAAAGTTCAACTATTCTGATAGTGAGAAAAGAATACTTAATGGAATTGTTCTATAAAATTGTTCTATAAATTGGAAGATTATTATTACATGCATAAACATGGACTCTAAGGCATTTCCATTCCTATGCATGTAAACAAAATCACATTTAGGTTACAGACCTATGGACCTTAAGTAGGACATGCAACAAGATTTTAGGTAGTTGTTTCAGTACACTAAAGTTTTGGGGGAAAAAAGTATAAAACATTAAATATATTTTTTCTTCAAATATTAAAACATAAAATTTGAATAACTTAAAATAGCATCAGACCTAAAAATAAATTTCAATCTGTGAATTAAAAAGAAGAAATAAAATTCGAGAATTAAAATTAAAGTATCAAGTTTTATACAATCTTTTGAAATAGATTATCTTTGTTCATAACCTACCTGGAAGAAAATTTTCAAATCCATACTGCTCACCTTTCTATCAATCCTTGTCCCACTCGAAACCCCATGTTTTCCAGCTTAGTAATACAGCGTCCATTTTCCTATTTTAAAAAATAATAGCTTTGAATACTTTTAGAATGACAGAATATTGGTATTAAAAATTGTCTTAAAATGTTAGCTAAAAATACTAATGTAAATATATATTTTTTCACTGAAGCATTGTAAGAAAAAGTGAATTATAGGTCATACTTAATTTTCTTAGTAATAATCATTTTCATAAGGCAATAAAATAAACAGGCAACTGTTGCTTACTATTACTTTTCATAAATGCCAAAGCCTCTAAGTACTCTCCCCCCTCCCCTTTTTTTACATTTTCAACAATTCCTCTTTTCTCCGCAGTTATGAAAATTAGTAATACTTTTGACGTTTTTCCTGTCATTCCCTTTGTGCTGTCACTAAGTTCTATTGTTCTTGTTTCAAAATGTCTCTTAGAGTTATCCAGGCTTTCTAGTCCTCCGTGCGTCTAAGCTGATGATCCCACCATCCTGTGCCTGGAACCATGTGATGCTTTGCTCTTCCTTTGACCATTTCATCCAGTCTTTAGGCTTTAAATACCACCCCTATGCTAAAGACTCCTAAAATCTTCTGGATGACCTACAAAGCCCTATACAATCCAGACCGCTGTACCTCCTGAACCTCAATCATCTACTTTTCTTCACTCACTCCACTCCAGCTGCACTGGTCTCCTTGCTGTCTTCAAAAACGCCAGATGCACTCTTATCTCAGGGCTCTTGCATAGGTAGCTCTTCCTCCAGATATTCACAAGACCAACTCCCTCGCTTTAAGTCTTCACTCACATGCCAGCATCTCAAATGAGGCCCACTTTAACCATCTTCATTAAAACTGCAGCATCATTCCCCTTCAGCAGCTCTTCTCATGATTTTCAAAGTGTGTCCCAAGACCAGCAACACTGGCATCACATGGGAACTTTTAAAAATGGTGAATTCTGTAATCCCATGACCAATTTACTGAATCAGAAACCGTGGGTGTGGAATCAGTAATCTGTGTTTTAAGAAGCACTCTAAAAGTGATTGTGATGCCTTGGTCCACTTCTCTGCTTAAGTTTTCTCCAAAGAACTTCTTTCACCATTTAAAGTGTACACATTTTACTAATTTTATAGTGCCACGTCCCTCCATCCTCACCCTCTGCTAGAATTACAGCTCCAAGAAGGCAGGGATTTGTATATATCCTGAAGCCTGTTTGTCTCCCACCATGGGTCTCATTATTTGCTGAATTTTCTTCTAAGGAACCATGTACTCCACTTACGAGCCTGTGACTACTAAATCTGTATTTCTAGTAATTTTATTGGACATAGCTATCTAGAGGTCCCACAACCCCTCAAATTAGGCATATTCAACATTGATACTCATTATCTTAAAGTCCTCAGCCTACTCTGCCCCAGAAGTCCCTAACTTCATTAACAGTACCTAGTTACTCCAACAAGAAAACTTCCATTTTCTTTACCTCTTTGCTCCCAACCTCTCCACACACACTGCAGTCCAGTCCTGTGGAGCCTATGATTTACATGCTTTCCAAAATGCATCTTCTCGCTCCATCTTACTGCTTTAAGTTAGCCCTTATTTCTCTCCTGGTTTTCAGTCAAAGCCTTCCAACTGATCTCCTTGTCTCTAGTTTTTTCTCTCCTTGATTTGTTTTATGTATCACTGGTGTATATATATATATATATGTATAATTATATATATATATATATATGTATATATATATATATATATATATTTTAATAACAATGCAGTTTATTTACCCAATATGGTATTTGCTTCCAATTATTTGCAAATTTAAGTGGTTTTACAAATTCACAACAGTGATAAAGGATGGAGAAACACTGCATCAGGATAAGATCTGACAAGTGAGACAATGATGGATGCTACATGTGTTCTACATGATGTCACACCAAACCCAACTAAATCTGCTTGTGGAGCAGTTAAGTGCCAAGTTGAGTTATTTTACTCTCCCAGAAGTTACTGGTGGAGTTCTGTTAATGTTGCTTTTCTTAATTCTCATAACACTGTAAAAATGCTCCAGGAATTGAAGTTTTCATCTGATCCTTCTTAACTTCTGCTCATCTTGCTTCATATATATAATATCTAGAAGAATTTGTATTTGAAGATAGAACTTTACATACATACTGACATGAAAATAGTCTTTAACATACATCCAACTTGTTCAATGGGCTCACAGTTCTTCACAAATTGAAAATTTTTTAATAGATAAGCGTGAAGGGCTTATCAAGTGAGGAAAATAATGGAAGCACAGGCTCATATTACCATATTTCTAAGAAAATACTATATTTTTAAATGACTCATATTTGGAATAATCTTTTTGATTTTTATTTAGAAAAATGGACTGTAGGATCATTTTATCAGAGATCTGATTCCTGGATGTACCAGTTAAATAAGTCTGACCTTGAGCAACTGAATTAAAACCATGTTTTCACTTATATAAAATAAATTCCTATGAGAACTAATATATATGAAGCATTTTTAATGCAGTCCAGGATCCACTGAACTCTTTGATGTTATTATTGGATGAAATATATTTTTATTAACTTGAATTTATCCTTTACCCATTAATCCCAGTTTTCTCCCTGGAACCACAGAAAATAAATATAACACTTTTACATATGGCAGTCCTTGAAAATATTAGATTGTACAACCATGATCCAAATATCTTTATTTCTCAGTGACAAATCTTGTACCGTTAGGAATTTTTATGACATGATTTTCCTCACATTTGATCATCCTGGACACAATTTATAGATATTTATTACGAACATTTCCTTTTCCATATGAAACTCTCAGCTAGGTATTTCAGATATGCTTTCATTGAAGATGTAAAGATAATTCACTTTTAGTATTTTCAAACCTGAATTAAAAATTATAGTTGATGACCTCTGAGATTATATTGGGCTCTTTCTCTTGTCATCTTTTCCTTTCACAATTAATTTCTCCTTCCCTTTTCTTCATCAACTATTTTTGTCATAGGTGTGGCAGAACAAGGAGGGATCTTAGTTGGAGATGGGGGAAGCAGTGTCCTTGAGGTGTCAGGGCAGCAGGACAGACTTTCTAAAAAACAAATCATGTTCTTCTCAACTGGATCTTTTGGCAACTCCCTTCTTCAAAAGTCCAAACTCATTAGCACAGCATTATGTGCCTCTTCTTAAACGATGTCTGGCTAGTTAACCAGATCTACTAACAGCCACATATACACAAACATCCTCCTCCTACTACTGTGAAATTTCTGAAGCATCTCCAGAATACCATTCTTTCCTCTGCCTCCTTGCCTTCACACATGCTGTTTCTAAAACTGTACATCCTTTAAAGGAAGCTCAAGCATCACATCCCCCCGGAAACCTTCCGTGATACTCCTTTGGGCCTTATGCTGGCATAACACTCTGCACATACATCTATTATTGTACATATCACTGCCCTTGATTTTTCTGTTATTCTCCACATTCATTCCCAAACATGCTCAGATGGAATGAGTACTTGTAAATCATGATGCTGTTTGTAGAGCAATTTGCTTTGTAGAATCGCCCAGGAACATAATAAATAGCAGGAAATAATGCTTATGTATGTGGACATTCTCAAATCTTAACCATGATCACATAAGCTTTTGGAATTAAGCCTTAGTAAACACCTTCTGATGTTACTACTTACTATTCACATCAGCATTTGAGTGCTCATTAGCAAGCACTAAATTCGTAAGAAAAATTAAACTTGAAAATATTTTATCCATTAACTTTTCTTTAAAAATCTATCCTACATAAACTGGTAAATACTTAATTATTCAGTTTTTAGAAATTTAATTTTCCTCTTCAAGCATAGTTTGAAAATCATTGATTTAGAGAATAAAAACATTGGTTCTTACCTTTATGTTATTTCAAAACTTATGACTTTATATCAAAAAGATATACAAAAAAAATTTCTGGATGACAGGATTTTGTGTCTTTCTTTCATATTTTTTATTACGAAAAATCTGAAGCATACTCAAAATATTGGCACTAACACAATGAACCCTCTGGATTCTAGTCACTTTATTTATATGCACTTGACATTTTTCCCTTATAATTAACAATTGCAATAGGAAAGAAAGTTATTTTTAGTTTAAATGATTCAAAACTTACAAATTTTCTTTCTCTTATATAACTAGCACACCTCTTAAAATGATCAATCATGATTATAACAGTTCTATTTTATTTTTGGTTAATCCATTGTGAAAAAGAGGGATTTTTAAAAAGGTAATGTTCCTGGGCAAGAGTTGGAAGAGGACTAGAAAGTAGAGAAAATTAAGAGAACTGATGGTACATGTTGGGAGTGGAAGAAGCAGGCATGTTATGATAAAGAGTAAAAGGGGTGTTATGCTAATTATTCTTTGAGGAAAAGGCAGGCTAGCTTTGCACAAATGGCAATTGTTTGCTACTTAGCACAGATGTTAAACATTAATAACTATTGGTTGCTGGTGGTGATAAAGTCAAAATTTTATAACTTGGGGAAAAAAATCTCTATTACAGATGGGTCTGAATAAAAATAGATTTTGCTTCATTTCCAATACTCTTCCTGATGTCTTCCTAATGACATCTCCAAATGCATCATGCCTGTCTGCTATAGACTGAATGTTGTTAACCCTCAGTGTTATGGTATTAGGTGGTGGGGCCCTTGGGAAGTGATTCTGTCATGAGGATGGAGCCCTCAATAATGAGATTAGAGCCCTTAAAAAAGGGACACCAGAGAGCTACCTAGCCTTCTGTCATGTGAGGACAAACACAAAAAATACCCATTTATGAACCAGAAGCAGACCATCACAAGACACTGAATCTGCTAGCATCCTGATTTTTCAAAACTGTGAAAAATAAATCCCTCTTGTTTATAAGCCACTCAGTCTGTGGTATTTTGTTATAGCAGCCAGAATGGACTAAGACACTATCCTTCTTGTAGCTTACAAATTAGCAGTACCTTTTCCTGGATGTCCTACAGGCATCTCAAAATTCCAACTTGTCCAAAAATAATTCATCATTCTCACCTCTTCTCTGTTATTCCTCTCCATCAAACCCAACGGCTTAAGCTAAAATCCTGGGGATAATTTTCAACTCTCACTTCTGTACCCAACCAAGTCCTAGAGATCCTACCTCCTATCTCTCAAACCTGTTAGCTCCTCTTCTCTCTATTCCTGTCTTAATTCAGATCTTCATCATCTCCTGCCTGGACTCCTGCAATAACAGACCTTTTCACTACAAGAATCTTCCCTCTCCAAACCAAACCCTCTTTCTAAAATACAAATGGGCCATGTTATTTCCCTTAAAAATTCTTAAAATCCTCCATAAGAATGTCCAAATCATACAAGGCTCATTCTAGTTTTAGTTCTCAATTCTTCTTGTTCTCCACCCATTCAATCAGTGAAAGCTTAAGCATATTTAAATACATCACACTCTTTCATACCTCTGTGTCTTTACCTTGCCTAGGATGCTTTTCCTTCCCCCATGGTCCATCCCTCTTTATCAACAGCATTACAGAATGGCCTTCTGACTTGAACATGACTTTGGAATATCTTTTATAAAATCTGTTACAACTCCTTGATTCTATACCTAATTACAACCTAATACCTTAATTACTCATTGAATTCCAATCTTTCAACGACTGAGGCTGGGGTTTATCTTATTAATCTAGTACAGTGTCAGGCCTACTATACACACTGAATAATGAATGAATGAGGACTCTCACATCTTAGGAGTAATCTCCAAGAGGATGGGGTCATCGTTTCCCCCCATTACTACATCCCGGGCACCTAGAACTAGCTGTGACATTCAATGAGCACTAAATAAATTTTTTAAATTAATTTGTTTCCTAATTATATAACGCCTGCAAACTTTCCTTTCCTTTGGCTTCAATTCTCATTAGGCTTCCGTCTTCTAGTTTCGTGGCGTGGTTGAGGGATAGGCATAAGGAGGGAGGGACAGGATTCTCAGGCTGGGTCAGGTCTGAGCAGTGGACAGCTCAGCAGGGCTGGAAGTACAGGTGTCCAAATCAGCTCTGCAGTTAACCCTGCCGTAAATCATGGTAGAGACAACACTAAAAGTAAAAAAATCTGCGGCCTGCAGGACACGGGTATGGGAATGGACAAAGAAGTACCAAATACTAGAAGATATGAGAAAGACCGAAGACGGCTGACAGGTTGGAGGACTTCGGATACCTGCCGGCGGAACAGCGGCCTACGCCAAGGGAGGCGTTGGGTGGCAGAGGAACGGGGGTTGAGGAAAGAAGTGAAGGAAAACAATGTCACCGAAAAAGAACTTCAAGCGCGTGTGGCAGCACTCACCACCTCCCCCTGCTCCGCGGACTTGTAAACTCCAGACACCATCTCGTTATGGAGAAGCAAAAACAACGCCTCGTCCGCCATTTCCTGCTTATTCTTCCAAGCTCTGGTTTTCGGCTACTATTTGGGCCGGGCTCGGGAGTCCCGGCTAGCGCCCGAGCGATTTGGACTGCACCGCCGCTCCTTCAAACCTCGGCCTGTCCTTCGTTGCTAAGAGACCGAGTAATTCACTCGGCTTCCAGAAGACACTAGGACTGGAGTGAGCCTAGCACCGGGGTGAGCCCACTCCAGGGCCACCAAGCCCTCGGACAGCACAGGGGCGTCTGACAGCTGTGGGAACCAAACCCAACCTGCGGAGACCCGATCCAGCCCCTGGGACGGGGCGGGGGGCGGGGGGCGGATAAACACAACTTCCGGTCGCCTCTACCCCGGCTTTCGCCAGCTCTATGATCACTCCCCCACCCCGCCCCGCCCCAGGGTAAACAGCCGGCTTTTTGAGCTATGCTGGGGGCAGGAGCGGTCGGGGGATAAGCGGTCAAAATAAGATAAAAGGCGCTCCTGCTGCCATCTTTGCGTTAATTACCTAAGAGTCAGATGAAGTGACAAGAATGTCTACGCACTTCATCAAAAGCTTCCATTTCCCGCCATATGTTCCTCAATACGAAAAGTTGTAAAAAGAATGAAGCTATAAATTTTAGGTATAGTAAGAAATTACCCCATTCCGTATTAGATTAAGCCTACGTATCCAAAAAGATTTAAAGCCATTTTGGCCGCCAAGAAGTTTACTGAGAGTGGCGTTGACAAGGGAGATGGACTAAGCAAAGAACAAGATATTCTTTAACCAGAAAATACAAATCAATCAGAGAATTAGGTGAGTGGAAAAAGTGCTAAAGACTTCAGAAAAGCAACGTCATCGTGGTACAGAATTCATAAGAACCTGTAACAGATGTGAGACTTCTACACAAGTGCATATATATATATATAATATATATATATATTAGGTCATATGCACCTCTTAAATTTGGCAAATCTTGCTTTAAAAGTTACTTATTAACATTGATTAGTTCTTAGTAATTCACAGCCGATTTTTTCCGATTTATTGCTTCCCCAAAATTAACATACTGAGTTTTCACAAATTAACAAACTCTCAATTTTTCACATCTTTTCACGAAAATTTAAGATCATGTTCCATAATTGGAATTATGGTCGCTTTTTTATATGTCCCTTCAATATTTAGATTAGTTTATTCGATAATCATATAAATCAAAAATAAAAGTTACACCTAAGCCTTCAAAAACACTAGGCAGTATAATTTTGTAATCATAATCTTAATTTTTGCAGCTCTGAAAATTTTCAAACACGAAGTCAGGACCTTTATTTCCCAATTGCACTCTCTCCTTTCATCACCTCCATTAAGAAACAAGAGCCCAAGCTCATCATTGAGGTCAAAGAATAAGCAATTGATCAACTTATTAAGATTGATTTCTCAAACTACAATAATGGAAGGGGGTCAGGTGGTGTTGGTCTTAGACTATTTGGGAAAATAAGGGGAAACTAATTACTGAGCACCTACTAAATGTTGAACGTAGCATCACACTGATTCTCCCCCTTAAAGCAGACTATGTTAAATTGTGCAGGGTCCTAGATCCTATGGAAGCAGGAATAGATCCTTTTTTTTTGTTAACTCTAAAAGCATTGTGTCATACTTGGAGGTTAGGATCTACTGTTGCCACATTCTGGTGCTTCACATACTGCTTATGACATAGGATTGTAAATACAGATCAGATCAAAACTAAGTATGCTCACCATTAGAATTAAGTAATTATCAATCTTCACCCTCTTGCTTAGCTTTACTTTTTCTTTTTTTCAATAGTACTTCTGTTTCTAAAGCTGGGATGGAAAAGGTTTCCTTCTACCCTTCTAGGTTTTTTGGCTGGTCTAATAATTACATTAGTTTAAAATAGATTAGCAGGAGTAAAACAAATTTTTTACTCAATAAATATTTATTGAATGAGTACATAATAATCTTTGCCCCCTGATGAGTTTATAAACTCCAGGGAAGCAGGAACCAGAGCTATCTTGTTCTAGGCCTTATTCTCAGAACCTAGGTTACTGCTCATACACAGGAGATTTAAAGGTGGTTGAGTGGTCCTTGAGCCCTTGAGCCTTTTGAATTGCTCTCCTCTTGCTCAGGCCCACTTACACGTCTGGAATTGTTCTGTTGCTTTACCTTCCCGCCTAATAAAGCTATTCTTTTCTGCCGTATTTTGGTGTCTTGCTCAATTCTTAAAAAAAAAATATGTGTGTGTGTGTGTATACATACATACATACATACATACATACATACATAGTGATTGGGCGAATTAAAATGGTAAATTAGCCTGCTAATCCTTGGTGTTAAGGAGGATGTCTGGCTGACAGATGGAAATGAGAATCCAAAGGTTATTAATAATATTGTTTCTGTGGGGAAAATGCTTTCTGAGCTATAATTTGCAGATACATTTCTGGAATGAAACTGGTTCCCATGCTGGCAGTGCGGGTAGAGTGGAACCCGAGTATCCTCATACACACAATAACGCTGATCCCGCAACCCCATCTTAAATGAACCAACTCTAGGCCAGATGCCGAGAATGCCTGCCTTGTTTGTCTCATCGTTGCTTTTGTCTCCCAGTACATCCTCGCACAGGGTCTGATCCGACGGTGACTCTAGGCTGGCTAGACCTAGGGACAGCTTAAGTACCCCGAGACTCAATTTCCTTATCAGTAAAAACAGGCATCTTAGTCAAGCTCTTGACAGGGATAAGGCATGTAAAGCGTTTCAGTGTCCCTAAAATAACTATTACGATTAATAACTTTTTCTGTTCCTTCTTTGCTTCCTTCTGCTCATTTTGGTTTAACCTAGTAGAAGCCCGTGTCCCCCACACTCCGTGGGCATGCGCACCAACAGAATGGCCGCACCCTTTCCTAATCTAATCATTGACTGGGGACGGGGGGAGAAATAAACTCGCCACCGTCTCACTCTGGTGGATGGGCAGGGGGAGAAGAGACTCGCCTCCTTCTCACTCTGATGTGATTAGGTGATTAAAATGACGTAAGTCACGTCATATCATAGGTTAAAAGAGTTGCAAAACTCCGCGCTCCGTGCCAGAAGAACAGGGCCGTGATCCCGCGTCTCCGAGGACCCAAGGACTCACAAACCCGCCCCGGCTCTGCGCTAGAATCGGAGCCCGGCCACACGCAGCTAACTGGGGAGGGAAGTGGCCGCCTGACGGACTTTTCATTGGCCAGGAGGTACAAGGGCCGACAGGTTCTCCCCCTTCCGGTTGCTGAGTGGTTGAAGCCGAAAAACAACGCCTATCGTCATTGGCTGAGCCCAGCTGTCAGTCTTCGCGTCCGGCGGCGCGACACGGCCAGGCGCGGCCTGTGGAGCAGTCTCGAAGCCTGCTGCAGGGAGAAGATGGCGGTCGCAGTGAGAACTTTGCAGGAGCAGCTAGAAAAGGCCAAAGAGAGCCTAAAGAACGTGGATGAGAATATTCGCAAGCTCACCGGGAGGGATCCCAATGACGTGAGGTAAAGGCCGAATGGGAAATGCCGGCGCCGAGAAGCAGCCATCAAGTCGGGGTGAATTGGGGGCGGGGAGGGCGACCAGCTTTGATAAGGCTGGAACATCGAGGCTTGCTCCCGAGCCGACAGTAGAACCCAATCCTCGGTGAGGTGGGGAGTCTCCAAGGCCCCCGCTGTAGGTCCCCGGGCTCAGGTTTGTGAGGCAGGAAAGCGGGGCCTGGGTGCGTCGGGATGCCTTTCCCGTCTGTGGGAAGGCCCGGTCTACGGATTCCCGCCTTCGGCTCTGCAGGCCCGGAACTGCAGCACAAAGCCCCTTCCCCCCCAACGGCTGGCCTGGAGACCCTCCTGGGACTCGGTTCACCGCTTCGCCCAAGGCTCTCGCCCACGTGCAACTTCCTTGGGGTTGGCGAAATTAAGACCTGATCAAAGCTTGTTAACGTATAGTGGCATCGAAATAAATCTCATCTCTGTGATATTGGTCTTGAAAAAACGGAACTTAAATGAAATAATGCTTTCTGTCCTTTTTCAACCACGTGGATTTGATCCGTCTATTTAGAACTTTTTTGGTTATTTTCTCTGTGATGCACCGCATTCCTGAACGTATTTGATGCCATTAGACGTGTACACATACCACGCTTTTTGTACTGATTTGTAAATATCTTACAGGCCCATCCAAGCCAGATTGCTGGCCCTTTCTGGTCCTGGTGGAGGTAGAGGACGTGGTAGTTTATTGCTGAGGTAAGATTTCCTTAGGACTTAATTCATACATTAAGACTATTGGTGCTTTTTATACTAAATTGATGTACCGTTTTAAACAAAATTCATGGTAGAACCACTGTTAGAAGTATTTGTGTTTAAAGTTGTAATCAGTTGTAACTTTCTGGATAGTTATACTGGAACTTCATTTACATGTAAAACTAGAGATCGAATATATTAACTGTAGTAGTTTTGTATAAATTTATTCATGTGGGTTTTTAAAAAATACTTTAAAAGCATCTTGGAGTGAATGGCCATTTGAGGTTGCTTTAATTGGAAGGATATTTAAATTTTTAAATTCTCTTGCTAAATGGAAATACCATTTATCTTACATTTCAAGTGCTTTGTGTTGGAAATTTTTAATTGCAGGCGTGGATTCTCAGATAGTGGAGGAGGACCCCCAGCCAAACAGAGAGACCTTGAAGGGGCAGTCAGTAGGTATGTTGGAAAAAAAGATTCTGAAGGCACGTGTAGATGCTCTACTTTGTAAGGTAGCATACATATATAAACAGTTAATAAATATTGTTTTGTCAATGAAAGACTGTCCAGCCTATAGAAAAGTTTTGTAAGTTTAAGCCAAACTTTTAACGGGATTAAGAAAATGCTCTGGAGAGTGGCAGTGTTGCAGCTTATTTTATACATTAGGATCAAAGGAGAAGATGTAAGGAGCGTTACATGAAGTCCGTTGGTAATATTAAGGAGGTAGGAGAAAGGAAAGTCGGTCAGTCTCTAGGATTAGATAAAAAGGAAAATGGAGAGACACTTGTATTGATGAGTATAGGATAGTTAATAATTAACATTTACAGTTAGAGATGATATGTGAGGAATAAGATAACAATGAAGGGTTTTGTGGTTTTGTGTTCTTGAGCCTGTGGTTGTGCCTTCAAGGGGTCTAGGAAATTACTTTGGCATTTCAAAAGTATGTTATCCTAGATGAGTAAGAGCAGTGGACAGAGCTCACTTAAGGTAAAGATTGACTTTGCTAAGGAAGCTGTAGACGTGGGACATAACTACCTGTCGTGGCCTGCCCAGTTAGGAATTTATGATCAGACCAAGCTGTGTGGCTACTTTTGGTCACTGAGCTTGTTGGAACTGCCATGTGGCCCCTTGATAATTTGTCAGGTTTATTATGTTGCCCCTTCATTCACAGTTGATTCATATTAGACTTGACTGGTATATCACTTCCCTTGAGTCTCATCTATTGGTATTTACTTAACTGATAGCCAGTATCCATCAAAACTGAGTTCTCTACTAACGATAACAGAAATTTTACCAAAATAAGGGTCATGAGAAGAATAAGATTAAGAAAATGGTCAATTTGTGTCACTTTTCTGTCTTGTACTGTAAAAACAGCTTGAGAAATAAAGGCTCTCAAAGTCTGGATTGGACATTGATGGTACATTTTATCTTTTCACTACTGGAGGAAAGAGTAGAATTGGGATGGAAACTGGCAGAATGAAACTTCTGGATATGAGTTCTGGAAAAAGTAGTCATTTGCGCTTGGTAAGCACGTGAGTCAAATTCTGTAGTGCTCGTTTAAATTATTTTTCCTCTGATAGGCTGGGCGGGGAGCGTCGGACACGGAGAGAATCACGCCAAGAAAGCGATCCAGAGGATGATGATGTTAAAAAGGTAATTGAGATGAAAAGAACTTAGAGGAGGAATACAGTGTTTTCATCTTACTACATTTTAAAGGGTTCCACTTATATGCTTGTTAACTTAGGGAGATTTTCTTTTTCTTATGCAGCCAGCTTTGCAGTCTTCAGTTGTAGCTACCTCCAAAGAACGCACACGGAGAGACCTTATCCAGGATCAAAATATGGATGAAAAGGGAAAGCAAAGGTATTTATATTGACTTCTGGGAGGGAAACCTCCTGTCAAATAATGCAGTTTTAAGAAAATGTAAGCAATTGTCCAAGTGCATATAGTATATTTCTTTTTAAGAAATGGCAGGTCTAGATGAAGTGGATCCTATTGAAACAATCTTATTTTTCTGTTTTTTTAGGAACCGGCGAATATTTGGCTTGTTGATGGGCACTCTTCAGAAATTTAAACAAGAATCTACTGTCGCTACTGAAAGGGTATTCATGCAATTTCTTTGCTTTCTTATCAGAGTAGTTGCTTACATGTTTTTAAAAAGAGCTGAAAAGCTCTCTTAATAATAAATTGAATCCTAAAATGAAGGCAAGGAAAAACTTAAAACTTTCTGGAGTTAACTTTTTAACTGGTCTTCTGTTGTTTTGTTTTGAAGTCAGTTCTATTAACAATCTTGTTTTGTGGTCTTGAACACGTTCCTTTATTTTTTTAGGCCTCAGAGTGCTTTTTCTTCAGTAAGCGAGTTAAACTCGTTGATCATTGCTACTGGTTCAGTAATTAGACTTGTGTACACATTCAGAGCAAATATTTAGCACTTGAGAAGGAAACGCATAAATATTTACTACCCTACATACATAGTTTAACTATTGAAGTTTTTTGTTGTTAAAAGTACAAAATTATGTCTGTGGAGTTGAACATCCAAGTTAACTTTCTCAGGGGATAACTATAGTGGAAAAGGGAGATAATTTGGATATAGGAAATTAATAAACTTTTATTTCAGCTTTTATGTGTTTACTAGAGAATATAAAAGGCTTAAAGTCATTTTAATGTGTGAAGAGTAATTTTTTTTAATAGGTGGAAAATATGGCTTATTAGAGCATCACTTCTGTCAAATTTTTTTATTTAAAAAGAGTAACTGAAATGCTCTTTTGTCGTTAATTTATGAAAGAACCTTACCTAAAAGTTCTGTTGTAGTGGAACAGTTAACGATATTATGGCTTTAAAGTTTAGATTTTTACATGAAAAGGCTGCAGCCCCCATTTCTTAAAAGAAATTGCAATCCTCAAATTCTAAGTGCTAGTTTTAATTAGTTGGTATCCTGAATTGCAAACGTGAAACACATGCAGGTAACTTAGTAAAATTGTCATGTTTCATGTAATCAGGATGTGTAAAGGTCATTATTTATCTTTAGCAAAAGAGACGCCAAGAAATTGAACAGAAACTGGAAGTACAGGCAGAAGAAGAGAGAAAGCAGGTTGAAAATGAGAGGAGAGAACTATTTGAAGAGAGGCGTGCTAAACAGACAGAACTGCGGCTTTTGGAACAGAAGGTTGAGCTTGCGCAGCTGGTGAGTACTATTTAGAATTTTAAGATTGATAATGCTTCGTGTTTATAAAAGTGCTGACCTTTACCTTTTCCTTAGCAAGAAGAATGGAATGAGCATAATGCCAAGATAATTAAATACATAAGAACTAAGACAAAGCCCCACTTGTTCTATATTCCTGGAAGAATGTGTCCAGCTACCCAAAAACTAATAGAAGAGTCGCAGAGAAAAATGAATGGTAAGTGTACATGAAGAAGTCAATTGCAGTTTTCCTAGTGAGTGAGGTGATACAGTCACACATACACATTTGCCTATCTCCTATAATAGTTGTGATTTAATAGTTGATTTTTGAAATATGATGCTAGTATGTTTGGAGTGTAGGAGCATTTGTTTCATGATAAAGTTTAACTGGAAACTTTTGTAGGTGATGCTTAATACATGTGTATTTCTTAAGCATTTGAGTAACATGACTTCTTTTTTGCTTGATACTTTTAGTAGCCAGACATAAGTGCTAGTGAAGCAGGACAAAGTGAATGTCAATGTAATCCATAGAGGGAGCACAAATTGAAGGGTAGACACTTCTAAATTGGTGATTAGGTGATTTATTTCTCCTTGGGAGCAGAAAAATTAATGTATGTTATATCATAAAACTGATTTTGTTTGAAAGAAGTTTTGTTCCTTTTCAACTAGCATTAAGTTAAATAGCAAAAGATTGTCCTCTTTATCCATCACTTAGATATGGTAGTTTTGCCTGTTACTAATTTAATATATATATATATAGGTTTCCAGTAGATCATTACTTTTGTTAATTTTGTTAATTGATAATTACTTATTTGCCATAATCAGTCTTTTGTCATCATCTCTTTACAAAAAGACATTTAGATAAAGCTCAGTGACATTTTGTGGCCAGGTTTCAAATTGTGACTGAATTTCTTATTCATAATATATTTTACACACCTAAATTTTTATTCTTTAGCTTTATTTGAAGGTAGACGCATCGAATTTGCAGAACAAATAAATAAAATGGAGGCTAGGCCTAGAAGACAATCAATGAAGGAAAAAGAACATCAGGTGGTGCGTAATGAAGAACAGAAGGCGGAACAAGAAGAGGGTAAGGTGGCTCAGCGAGAGAAGAGTTGGAGGAGACAGGTAATCAGCACAATGATGTAGAAATAGAGGAAGCAGGAGAGGAAGAGGAAAAGGAAATTAGTATAGTTCATAGTGATGCAGAGAAAGAACAGGAGGAGGAGGAACAAAAACAGGAAATGGAGGTTAAGATGGAAGAGGAAACTGAGATAAGGGAAAATGAGAAGCAGCAAGATAGTCAGCCTGAGGAAGTTATGGATGTGCTAGAGATGGTGGAGAGTGTCAAAAATGTAATTGCTGAGCAAGAGGTAATGGAAACCAGTCAAGTTGAAAGTGTAGAACCGTCAGAAAATGAAACTAACAAAGAATTGGAGCCAGAAATGGAATTTGAAGTTGAGCCAGATAAAGAATGTAAATCTCTTTCTCCTGCAAAAGAGAGTGCTAGTGCTCTAGAAATGGAAAATGAGCCTGAGGACAAAGAAGAGAAAGAATCTGAGCCACAACCTGAGCCTGTGGCTCAGCCTCAGCCCCTGCCTCAGCCTCAGTTCCAGTCTCAGCCCCAATCTCAGCCCCAACCAGTACTCCAACCCCAGCCTCTCTCTCAACCTGAGACTTTACCGTTAGCTGTTTTACAGTCATCACCTCAGGTTATTCAGGAGCAAGGGCATTTACTACTTGAGAGGAAGGAGTTTGCTATAGAATCTGTAAAACTCACTGAGGTGACTGTAGAGCCAGTCTTGACAGTACACCCGGAGAGCAAATCCAAAACAAAAACTAGGAGCAGGAGTAGAGGTCGAGCTAGAAATAAAACAAGCAAGAGTAGAAGTCGGAGTAGCAGCAGTAGTAGTTCTAGTAGCAGTTCAACCAGTAGTAGCAGTGGAAGCAGTTCTAGCAGTGGCAGTAGTAGTAGTCGAAGTAGTTCCAGTAGCAGCTCCAGTACAAGTGGCAGCAGCAGAGACAGTAGCAGCAGCACTACTAGTTCCAGTGAGAGTAGAAGTCGGAGTAGAGGCCGGGGACATAACAGAGATAGAAAGCACAGAAGGAGCGTGGATCGGAAACGAAGGGATACTTCAGGACTAGAAAGAGTCACAAGTCTCAAAAGGTGGTAGTAGTAGAGATACAAAAGGATCAAAGGATAAGAATTCCAGGTCTGACAGAAAGAGGTCTATATCAGAGAGTAGTCGATCAGGCAAAAGATCTTCAAGAAGTGAAAGAGACGAAAATCAGACAGGAAAGACAAAAGGCGTTAATGGAAGAAGCCAGGCTTTCTTAGCCTATTCTTTGCAGCAGAAGATGTCTTGATGAGTAAAAGGATTACCTTTCCTTGTAAGGAGGATGCTGCCTTAAGAATTGCATGTTGTAAAAAATCTTTTTGGAAAATACAGACTGTTTGTTTACCAGACATTCTTGTACTTTTTGCATAATTTTGTAAGAGTTATTTATCAAAATTATGTGAGGTTCCAAAATATGTAAAAATAATAATAATAAAAAGATTAACATCCCTTGTCATCTTTTTTAAATATCCTATACTCTTCAGTAAGAATCTGTATATTTTAATAGGTAAATCTTTAAGTCTGTTTCCTTCTAATTCTGTATTATACATTGCTTTTGTAGAAATAAATGCGTTTCTTTCATTAGTTTTGGGATGTCCTTGACACTTGTATAATACCTTCTTGATATCATTTTCAGCTTTTATCACTAGATACTGAAGGTGATTAGAATGTCTTTAAAGGTTTCCTCACTTTTATTTGCCTTAGACAACTATTTTGAGTTATCAAAGATTTGCAGCTTTGGGGGCAGGACATAATTTTTAATATCATTTACTATTTTTTCTAGTCTCCTTTATTATTTTCATCTAAGCATTTCCTCTTGTTTCTCATTTACACATATATTGGGTAGATAAAGCAGTATGATTTCGGTTGGCATTTTCTTCACAATTATGGGAGCATCATTCTTTTGTCTCCATGGTTTCTTGTGTGATACAGCATACGCATTTGTTAATCAGTCCTTTCCAGGGGAGGGAGGTAGAAAAATATATTCTAAACTTGGTTTTTGAGTTGTGGTCTTGTCTTAACTTTTGTGTTGGCTCTAACTGAACCATGCCAATATATGTCAAAAATTTTTGTTTAAGTATTGTATGAAAGTTTACAAAATAAAGGAAGTACATCTACACTTGAATCTGTAAACAAGGTAACACAAGTGTACCAAGTGATTAACTTCGTTGTTTTATAAATTTGTATGAATTTGGAGTATGTTGCTCATTACTACATGTGCAAATAAATGTGGCTTAGGCTTGTTTGACTGCTTAAGACTAGTACTTGTATTAACTTTTTGATGCTTTATACAAGAGAGTACATAAATTGTAAATGGTATTTTTTTGAGTTTATGATTTAACGTTGACTATAGTTTCAGGTTTGACTTTGATATTATGCCTTCCTTTGATAATGAATGGTAACAGTGAAAATGTCAACAGTCATTTCCAGCATTGTATAAATGTAAGTGAACATGTTAAAGAATTCTTTTAAAAAATCTTTTCTTGGAGTAATTATTAAACAATAAATGAGCAGAACTCAAACTGCAGAGCTAGCTGCCTGCATCCTTGGGCCAGTTGTTTCCACCACAAATAGCTTTTTCCAGGGATTTTAATATTCGCCAGCAGAAAGTACAGTAGTTCCCCCTTATCTATGATGAGGGATATGTTCTAAGAGGCCCAGTGAATACCAGAAACTATGGATAGTAAAAACTGTATACTATGTTTTTTCCATAGATAAAAAATTATAAGTCGCAGTAGATTAACAAAAAAAATGGAACAGTTAAGACTATAATAAAAGTTACAGGAATGTGGTCACTCATTTCAGGGTATCCCTTGCATTTAATATTTTTGACAAGTTAACCGTGGGTAACCAACCACAGATAATATTAATGTACAAATTTATTTTCCTGTGTGCCACAGTGATGAAAAGGTATACATCATTTAAGAGGATGACAACCTAGTTCTTTAAAGTTATTTGATGACTTCAAAATGTACAAAGATTCTTCATACAAATTAAGTTTTGTTCACACTTTTATCTGGAAAATTTAAACCATTTTTGTGGTCCTTGTAGAAAATATAACTGGTTTTGGCTTTAAGTTCAATTGTGAGTGGCGGTGAGGCATGGGGAGAAAAATCTGAATGTAAAGCAATTTTTGGTTAAGTTCTGACATCAAAGATTTCTAAACTAATTTTACTAACTTGGTATGCATTTATAAATTGGAGGTTTTTAAGATTGAGTTTTTTATTTTTGATACTTCCAATTAATGCTTTGTCCTTAGAAATGAAATTTATGATCAGAACCATGTAATTGGTTACTTGCAAAAATACATAGAACATTAGAATGTAAAAGTAAGAACAGTGTCCTGTGGGGCTGGGGGAGGGGACACTGGGGTCCTATTAGAAGTAACAAGTGTTAATCGAAACTTTAGAAGCTGAGGGATAGGGCTAGTGACTAAGGTTTGAAATTAATTTGGGGCTCTATTAATTAGCAAAGTCATCTGAGGGGGGTGGTTAGAAAATATGTTGTTTACTTACATTCCAAGAGTAGTTTGTACCACCACAGAAATTAGAAGATAGTTTGGTCTTCAATGAGCTGTATCCATCCAATCTAGGGCTCATCTGTGCACTCTATTATATAGAGCTCTGGTAACTACACATTTCTAGAACTTAGTTTGGGCTAAGCAAACCTACCAAAGCAGTAAATAGAACGAGTCTTTAAGTTGATACAAATTTAAAACGGAAGGTGCTAGTGATTACATGGTATAGTAACATGGGCCAATGCTGTCAGAGTAATAAGTCATTAAAATGGGGATTCAATCACTTAACATGAACTAACAGTCTTCATTGAAATCATTGATTAAAAGTTTTACCCAGTTTGGTTTATTGTCTGCTTCCCACTAGAATGCAAACCGCAGGAGAGCAAGTTTTTTAACCTCATGGCTCTCAAATACCTAGGATAGGGCTTTGTACATTATAGTCAATATTGTGAACGAATTATGACAGGTCCCTAATGTGGCATGTGTCTCCATCTCTGCTTGTCTTTACAACTTCAGTTGCCTCTCTTCCATTGTTTGAAACAGTGAACTGAGGTACAGAAGGAGCCATTGTTCCTAGAGCAAAGTAAGCAACAGAGAAAAGTTAATAGGTGCCATCTTGTATAGGACCTCTCAGGTTAAGTATAGCTTTTATCTAAAGGAAAGTTTGAACAGGGTCAAAGTGATAGAATTTATGTTTTAACAATTACTCTGGCTACTGTGCAGAGAAAAAAAACGAACAAAGGCAGGAACAGAAACAGTGAAGAGGCTAGTGCAATAAATAAGGCAAAATATAGTGACTTGGGCCATAGTAGCAGTGGAAGTATTGATGAAATTCTGTACATATTTTGAAGATAGTCCACAAGTGATTTGCTGGTAGTGTAGTGTGAGAAGTCAGTGAGATTTCACTTGAGCAACTAGAAATGAATTGTCATTAGCTAAGTTGGGGAAAATATGAACAGGTTTGGGGATGATGGAAGTGAATGGGTTGGAAGCTTAATTTGAGATGTAGACATCCAAATGAAGATGTAAGTAAAGGAAACTAGACATACCTTTCAGGTTCAGGTGACAGGTCAGAACTGGAAATAAAATTTGAGTTCTGAGCATGTCGATGGTAAGATCACCAAAGAATGAGTGTAAATAAGGAAGAGGTCTGATGACAGCCCTGGGCACTTCAGGATGGGGAGCTGAAGAGAAACCAGCAACAGAGAAGGAGCATTCAGAGAAATAGAAAAGCAAGTGTTCTTGATAATAGAAGAAAATATTTCAAGGAGGAAGTAATCATATGCCCAAGTGCTGCTGATAGGTTAATGAAAATGAAGAGTAAGAATTAACCATAGGCTTCAGCAACATAGGTCCTTCATGATCTTTAAAAGAGTTCTAGGAGAGTGATGGGGGTAAGAGGCTGATAGAAGACTCAAGAGATGGAGGTAAGCATCACTCCCAGTTATGTTAAATTGGACCAATCCCACTGAGAACTAGAAAAGCTGGAGATCTATATAGGTCAGAGAATCATTAAGGTACTGAAGAACTATAGGGCTAAGATCTGAGAAGAAAACCCACAGAGGTGCCTGACATTTTGCTAGTACTGCCTGTATCCACAATTAACTTCTTCCAAAAGGAAAAATCTTAAGACTTTTTCCAAAATTGCCCAGCAAACAATATTTTTCATTGTAAGTACTATTTGTCATTAAATGAACACCCTTATCACCTCATAGGAAACCAGTTTCATGATGTAACCATTAGAATCTGTTTGGGTCAATATTCTTGTGGGAAAATTGTGAAAAATCTACAGAAGCTAAAAACAACACAAACATTTGCATCTTCTCTAGAAAGCAGTGAGGTCTATATGACCTAATTGAAGGTACTGAATTCAGGGAGGGGTAGGACACCTTTTTTTAGCTTAACATAGGATATCCTTTTCAAAACCAGTTACCTTGTTTCTAAAGTATTTTAATTAAATTTGGTGAGTTTTATAATTGCATTTTTTTTGCATTTTTTTTGTATACCCAATGTCAGATTTATATGACTGATCTAATCTTTGACCAATGAAAAAAATGTCTCAAGAGACATATCTATTTAAGCATTCTCAATTTTGTTAGAAAAGCTCAAAGGCAACTTTTATTGGAGTTTGTTTTCTCCTGCAAAGATGAAAAGATATTTACCTTGCTTTCAATGATCTTATATATTAAGTATCGTTCTGTTCTTCTAAAGGATTAATAAACCTCATGAAAACTAGTGAAGTTAAAGAGTTCTCCACATAATTTAGATAAAATAAGTTTGGGGCTTAACTGTTAACTTTAAAATGACTTTGAACTGTTCTATATGGTACTGTGGTAGTGGATCCATAACTGTGCGTTTGTCAGAACCCATAGAACTGTATGACATAAAGAGTTAATTTTACTGAATGCAGTTAAAAAAAAAAACAACACAGAAGTCCAAGATGGAATGTAGGCTACAGCTAATAAATGTAACTATTACAAATGTATAACATACCACACTGAAGGGGATGGTAAGGATCTGGCCTAAATAACTTTATTAAAAAAGCTTTGATTAGATACTGTAAGACTAGTCAAATAGAGTTACACACACATTTAACTCTGAATGGTAAATTTGTTTATCACAGGTATGGGTGATCAATTTAGAAACTAATTTACATGTACACTGGGATTGAGCAAATAAGTAAATATATTATAGATAACAAGCCAGTTTTCTTACTGTTGAAGAATAGTTGAGTTTTTTGATAGTCCTCCCTTCAGGATATGGAGCTAAATTCCCCTCTTGAGAGTGGATGGATTTAGTAACTTTCTTCACATGAACAGAGAATAGCAGAGAAAAAGCATTGCTTTACATTAGAGACACCTGTTAGACATCCTCTTAACCACATAATCAAGGTTAATAATACCAGTTAATTAGACAAGTTAATATCATGCATACCCACTGACAGGCCATGATGAGCAGGGCACACTACTCTTGCAGTATTCTTTCTCCCAAATCTACAACCTTGGTTTAATCATGAAAAGCATCAGACAAACCTAAACTGAGGGCCATTCAAAAGTGTCAAGGTCATGAAAGACAAGCAAAAGATACCAGACTGTCACAGAAGATTGTCATTGAAGATTGAGGAGGCCTGACAACTAAATACAATGTGGTATACTGGATTTGATGCTTGAACCAGAAAAGGGACATTAGTTGGAAAACTAGGGAAATCGATAAAGTATGTAGTTTAGTTAATGTTTTGTACTAATGTTAATTCATTTTTTGATCATGGTACTATGGTTATATAAGATGTTAACATAGGGAAGCTAGGTGAAAAGGTATACAAGAACTCTATTTTCTGAAGGTCTACAATTATTTCAAAATAAAAAGTCGTCTGATAACAGGCTTATGAATAATTTTCCAAAACCATCAAATTCTTTTCTGCAAATAACTTGCTTTGCTTTACCTTCATTCACTCAGCAGGTCGTAAACCAGACTCATGATTTTCCTCTGCCTCTCTTTCACACCTACCCCTCTCCTGTGCTCCTATTCCTATAAATGGCACTAAAATGCTCTCAATCATCCAGTTAGGAAGTTGATAGTCGTCCTTGATGTTTTCTTCTCTCTTGCTTCACAATGAATTAACCACCAATCCCTAACATCTTGTTTGTCTTCTGCCATAGATTGTAATCTCCATGGGAACAAGGTCACTGTCTGCTTTTTCCCCATGTGTTCCAGGTGCCTAGCACAGTGCCTGATACATAATAGGCACTCAAAAATCTATTTGGTAAATAAGAGAATGTGTGCATACTTTATTGTATCTTACTATCTAAGGGCATTTTTACGTCTCCATCTCTTTGTATTTAACATAGGCGATGCATCCCATACCTCCTAAATCTGTGGTAATCAAGTTTTAGAAATCAAGTGTGACCTTGTTAACAGAAATTTCGCCAAGTCCAGTTTTATGTTTTGATTGCCACAGTCAGTAAAATTTTAGAGAATCACAGAATATCTGAGCTGGAAGGACTTGTGGAGGTCATTTAGTGCAAGTCTCTCACTCTGTGAACAAAGACCTAGAGGCTCCAAGAGGCTGAACAGTTTGCCAAGTCCTAGCATGAGGCCATTGACAGAGGTGACATTTATTTCTATGTCCTAGGCAATCTGGAAGAAGGGGGAAAGAAAAAAGAAAAATAATAATGATAGGTATTTTATTATATAAAACTTTGAAAGAAATGGGTCAAACATATAATCATAAGAAATTTATTCATTTTCATACAGAAATTGTATTCTATAAACTTTTAAATTTTTTATTTTGGGGGGAAGCATAAACATTAAGTTGCTGATTTTTTTTGAGTTCATCTTTTTCTTGAAGAAGCTTGGGGGCATAAGATACTTGGGAGTATAAGATACTTAGGGACATAGACACCAAAAGAAGCAAGAAAGAAAAGATATATGAACGGAGAGAGGGTAGCAGTGAGGAGCGAAGGAGGAGCATTTTGGAAGAGATGGTATAAGAATACATAAAATTGATTCGAATGGGTTCTTAAAAGACATTCAGGCTATTGATGACTGGAAATTAGTGGGAATATTAAATATTTCTATTCTGTTAGCTCACTCATATAAAGCAACTTGTCAAGCATCCCTATGGTATTTGGGAATCCCAAAGGATTTTTTATAGCTTTGCTTGCTGGATGTTTAGAGTTTTACTACTGCTACTAATATAAACTCAGTAACAAGGATAAATACAGAGTCCAATTCTTTTTGTCAGAATTTTTTAACAAATGAGAAAGTTTAATCAAAAGGATTACTTGATCTTTTTGAACTGAGAGAGAGAGAGAGAGAGAGAGAGAGAGAGCAGTTGAGCTACACAGCTGAAGATAGAATTTCATTTAGTCATGAAGTCTTGCTCTTGAAGTCAGTTCATTTATTCATTCATGCATTCATTCTTTCATTCATTCAATAAAAAGTTATTGAGTAATGTATTATTAAGGAATTTAACCTAAAAGACTTGAAGAATGAGTACGGGTTAACAAAACAAAAAAGTAAGAGTTAGCAAAGCAAAAAAGTGAAGTTATATGATTAAAACACAAATATTATCATTCCCTTCCTTAAAACTTTTTATGGCTTTCCATTGCACTTAGAATAAAACTCACATTTCATTTCCACAGCCAAAAGTCCCTGCATGTTTGGACCTTTGTCTTCATCTACTTTATCTTACCACTCTCCACCTGCCTTTATGTTTCTTTATTATATATACTAAGTTACTTTCTATCTTAAAGCCTTGTTCCTGACACTCTGGAATGCATCCAATATGGCTTCTTCATTTTTTCTTTCAATCTTTGTAAATCAAACTTCAAACAATGAAGTATGACCTTCTCATTAATTCTTCCGTCTGCACAGAATGCTCTGCCTTCCTATTCCCCCATCTTAAGCCTAATGTCACTCTCCAGAGATGCCTTCCTCGACAAGTTTGTCTAAGTAGACAATTTTCTCCATAATAACTTGCTACTACTTGCAGTTATCATGTTCATTTATTTGTTTGCTTGTTCTTATCTATCTCCCGTCATTTGCATGCAAGGTCCATGAAAGCAAGGACTTCGTCCTGTTCATCTGTTATCTACGGTGTCTGGAATAGTGTCTGACACATCATGGACAGTCAATAAATAATACCCATCTTGGAAAATAAGATTTGTGTGTGAAATATTAAGCTCACTGGTACAAAGCTGGTGCTCAACAAACATTAAATTCCTCTTCTACCCATTAATGAGACTAGTCAATTTGGTCCCTTGATCAGCAAATATCATACATGTATCATCTTGAATGTCGAGGATGTTACATACTATTATTTTAAAACACATAGTAAAGGAATAATGACAGTGTGTATGGGATATTCCCCTTTAGGCTCTCCCAGTTCACTCTCCACTCTTTGCCATGTTCTGCTATCTTCTCTTTTTGTGTCTGTGGATCACTAGCTTCTGAGGCTGAGGTCTCTAATGCAGATGCTGAGACAGAGTTTAAGGTTCAAAGGATCAACACCTATGAAAAGAAGAGGGAGAAACTAAGACTGGGCAGAGGGGAAGGCAAACTGCAATGTAAGTTCCACAAAGCTTCACTCAACCCAACAGGGAACTCAAGTAAGAATTGCTTGTCAGAGTGTCCCACCTTAAACTGAAATGACCCTGACTTTGTACTTCCTTGTCATTTACTCACTAGATTCACTAGATCACCCAGGAAGGGGTCATCTTGGGTAAGGTGATTCTCTGCCACTGAAGTAGACCTTGAAGTGGCTGCCAGACAGAGGCTGTCTGCTAACTGCACTCCCTGCAGCTGAGCAGAAAGTTTTACCTTGAGGAGGGGATGTTGGGAGCCATCTCCATGTCTTCCACACCAGTTTGTATCTCAGTCTTTCCTGGGCCTCATCTCTCACTGTGCACATGTCTACCATGGGAACTCTTTCCAACGTCTCTGTTCTAATGTCCCCTTCCTAGTTAAAAACAACAACAAAACAACAACAACAACAAAACAGCTTAATCAGTTCAGCTTATCCCAAGTACCTTCTAATCAAATTTTTCTATCTTATTAGTTGCCAGAGTAACAGGCAGTTGGTTGAAGAAAATATGTTCTCACTTTGGAAAATCTGAGGTACTAAAAGAAAACATAGTATCGGATTAACATCACCAGGCAGTAGACAGCAGCAGTCATGATTATGTCTTTATATTCTCACGAAAAGAGTTGCTCTATAGGATTATCTCCAAGATATTGAACAGTCGTGTGGCTTTGGTGATTCTTTCTTTAACTCTATACAGTACGTACTCTTACCTCCTGTATCATTTCTGAAAAACGCTATAGGCTTTCCAGATCAGTATTCCTGAGCGTGTGTTATTATAACATCTTCCTCAATAGCAGTATTATATTTTAATTTTGACACAAACGACTTACAAAATGCATTAGCAATTAGATAGTATCAGGCTAAGTTAATATGACTATTTTCATAGTGAAAATTGATACCTTGGTTTCTTAAACTAAGTGCTCTTATTCTTTTCATGTATTACCTCTTCATCTGGGTCTGTTAACTAGTTAACATTGTGCTACCACATTTTCAGATATCTTGTTTAATAATATTTAAATAATGATCTGAACAAAAAATGAGGTCACCTGAGTGTATTAGCAAGAAAGTGGGAGCGTTTCTAGTAGGAGCACATCTCTCTAGAATGGTATTTTAGGCAAGGATTTCTCTCTTGTTTTTCTTGACTCAAATCTCCTTTAGGCCAATCATAGACAAATTTAAATTCATCTGGATTTTTTGTTCTCTTAACTTAGAACATAATTAAATTAATTAGTTCAGAATTTATCTGTAATGTTTTTAATATCGAATACAAAAAAGAAAGTACATTAATTATTAAATATTCTCAATTTGATATTATAAATCATGCAAATAATTCTGTGCCAAATTTGGAAACTGAAGAACTAATTCTTCTGTAAATGTCTTTGACAACATAGTTTATAGATTTTCAAAAACATTCAAGAAACCAGCCTATACCTTGGTGAGTGTGCATGTGAACAGCTATGCAGGGCTCCGACTGTAAACCAGTTTAGATTCTTTCTAAGGATATAAAAATCTTTGATCTGAGAGAGTAGACTTCCTACTAATTGTTTTTGGAAAACAAACGAAAAACACGCTTCCTTTTTTCAGGACTCTGAAAGCAAAAATTCACTTTTGCTTGTTTAGGTGCTGGATATTTGTCTTGTTCATGTCAGGCACTAGAGGGGAGTGTGGTGTCATACAAGTACTGCGTTCCACAAACCACATACACGCTGGCATGCCCAAATACAGCGAAAAGGTACCGCAAAGAAGAGCTTAGGAAAATATTTTCTCAAGTTAAAATAGGACAACTGTGGTATCCGAAAACCTAGTGTTTTACACTAAAATTCCCACTATAAGACTTTGATCACTTTTATGGGACAATAACATTTAAATAACTTGATTTTTATAGCTTTGTTGGTATTTGAAAAAGGATATATGCTCGCCTTTTGAAAGAAAGTCAATGTCACAGCCATGCCACCCGAACACAACCAATCTTGTCTGATCTCAGAAGCTAAGCAGGTCGGGCCTGGTTAGTCCTTGGATGGGAGACCACCTTGGAAGACCAAGGGCTATAGGCATTAAAAAGAAAAAAAAAAAAAGTCAAAAAATATAGAAAAGCACAAAGAAGAAAGTGAATACAACTTGAAATCACCCCCGTTGTATGGGAGAAGATTCAGATATCTCATTCTCTCTCCATTCATAAAAATATGCGTACAATTTTAAATACCATGTATTATTATTATTCCATAATAATACTGTACCTGTTGTTTCTGGAAGAGCACTGTTGCAGACAAAGTAGACATCTTTCTGTGGCAGATAACTTGATTCTTGGTAGGAACCATAGTGGTTATGAGTAGGGGGAGCCACAGTGCCTAAGTTTAAATTTCTTCTCTAGTCACTATGTGACATTAGGCAAGTGATTTAATCCTTCTCTATGTACCTTAGTTTCCTCATATACAAAAATGGGGATGATAATCTTACTTCAGAGAATTGTGAGTGTTAAATTGGATCATATAATTAAGTGTTTAAGATAGTACCTGGAACATAATAAGTACTTATTACATTTTAACTAGTGTTCTTAACAAAATACAAGTTTCAAACTTCATAGTAACACTAAAGCTTTTTTAAATATGAAAGTGGTATATTTTTCCAATTAACTTTCATCGTGATATTTCAAAACCATTTTAAAAATAAATTATTACTGCTTCTCCATGTAATAATATATACTTTCTCCATTGATGCTGATATTTTATGCAGCAAATACTCAGTTTGTACTTATTGTTTGATTTACCTCAAAACTTTAACAGAAAGAAGGGAACTACCTTTTTCTGGAGGCCTGTTTACGATATGTTGAACACAAGGTGCCTTTAAGAGAGACGGTTTTACATGGGCCATCTTTATAAGACATGAGTCCAACTAAAAAAAATCCCTGTTAATTATTAAACTCCAATGTATTATCTGGATACCTGACACTGCAGATTGAGAACAGAGAGTGTTTGTCTCTCAAGACTAAACACCAATAGAAAAATGTAGTTATCAAAGGATTTAAAAAAGAAAAACCAATACCTTTTCCTCTAATATTTAGTAAAGACGGTGGGGTATATCCTGTTTTGGCTGGCACATCTACTGCCTAAATGGTTTAAACCTCATTTAGGATTCCTGCTTGCTTTAGCATGACAAAGCTCGGAGTTCACAGAATCCTCCTTTTGGTTATTTCTCTGACAAAGTGTTCAGAGGGCGCAAAACTACTGGCAGACTTTAAAAAATGTGGCGACTTGGAATGTGAAAGTAAGTTTGCTTTTCTTTTTTTTCCTTTCCTCTTAAACTGGGGTGCTGAAATGACATAAAATGTTATTGTGGACATGTGTGATAAAGACGAGTGCTAATATCTTTAAGAAATATTGTAGTTATGTAGTTCAGTATGAAAAGAAAATGCTGGAGCCAAGCATTTTGCAATAGTTTTTAATGTAAGTATACAGAGGGGAAAAGATCAGCCTGATATATAAATATATCAGAAATTATACAGACATTAATCCAGACCTCAAAAACAAACTAATCAGCATTTTCACTATTTTTTAAGATAAATATAATTGAATTCTATTAGAAAAGATATTAAGCCATTTTATAGTTCTTGATTTACGAAGTTGATATTTTTTAGTTTCTATTTCACAACTAGAACTTTCTGATTCTCATAAATTTTCTCAAAATGTTTTTATTTCAAACCATCAGGATTTATTGTCAAAACTTTATCAAACATTAATAATTTCTGTGTTCATTTATTGCATAAAAATACTGAAATCAGTGTTAGGAGAATACAATTTTATTTACATCCTTAAATATTAAACTTTATGTTCTACAAAGATAAATTTTATTTTATTGCTTAAAATTTAATTTATTTTTTGTTATTAGTATTCTGGTACAAAATGAAGACAACCTAATATATCATAATTGCTTTTAATTAGTTCTATCTCTCCACTATGTGAGAATTATTTCTGATTTGCAATATGTAAATTAAAAATGGAAAATATTATTAGTGTAAAAAAATAATTTATGAGCAAATGTTTTATGAGTAAAAATTTCTTTAACAGTTTGGTGTATATAATTTAATATATAGAGGCTTATTAGATGATGTTTTAGAATAAGAAGAATAATAGTCTTTCTTTCCCTTTTTACAACCTCATTTTAGTTTCCTTAGGATCAGACACAGAACATGGAATGAGAATATTAAAATTTGCAGTATTTCCTAATATTATTTTAACTTTAATTGCATGATTAATTAAAATGTTTTTGTATATTAGTATAATTACAATAGTTAATTTGGCATGTATATTACTGTATGTATTTAATCTATCATATGTGGATATAATCATTCATATTTACTGAAGGCCTATTATATGCTGGGTCTGTGTAGAGGGCTTGTATCCAAGTGGAATAAAATGAAATGTAAGGTAAGTTTCTTGACCTCCACTGAATAGTGAGACAAGATAGGTCAATATTAAACAGTAAGTACTGACACAACATAAAGTTAAGAGGTAATATTAAAGTTCACAGGAGGAGCAGAGTAAGCAAGACCGATTAGGGATGTCTCATAGAGGAAGTAGGTATGAGTTCATCATGAAGACAAACTGAAGGGTTTCTAGCCTTAGGAAAGAGCAAGAAGAAAAGCTCAGAGTACAGAATGTGGATGTTACAGTGAAGAGCAGCTCAGTGCAAATTTGGCTCCACCGTTTCTCATCTGCTAGGCTGAGATGAGATAATTTACCTCATAGGTCTGTTTTAAGGATTTAATAAAATAAAGATATGAAAGAGCTTATCATAATGGTTGGAATATATAGGTGCCAGAAAAAAACACTAATTATCTTTTTTTTCCTTCCCTATTCACTGGAGAATGATAATGACACATTCCAGGGACAATGGATAGAGGAGATTGACTATAAAGGAGTAAGAGGAAGTCATTCAAAATAGGGTAGGAGGACCAGGTCATGGACAGCCTTGGATACCCAGCCAGAGTTTGAATGGATTCTGTGTGCAGTGGGAAGTCTATGTAGGTTTTTGATAACATAAATGATATGAAGAAATGAGCTTTTGGAAATACAAAGAATGGACTGAAAGAGAGCAAATAGAATAGATGGGAGGGTGAGACACACCATTTTAATTTAAATTGTGTTTTTCTTTACATGTTTACATAGCTTTAATAAGCAGAGTCTTAGCCATCAGAGATTACAGAGGACCTGACTGCCGATACCTGAACTTCACTAAAGGAGAAGAGATATCTGTTTATGTTAAACTGACAGGAGAAAAAGATTTGTGGGCAGGAAGTGTAAGTATCTAGTCTTAAAAACTGAATGCAGAATAAATGGCTAACTTATACAAGAGTGCTTGCTTTTCATCTCTAAAGGAACTTTAAGAATTTCAAAGAAATATATATATATATATAACCCTTAACATGTTAAAACAAACAAAAATGCTCTTGTTCAATGTTGGTCCCAGAATTTCTATAAAGTAGCTTGTAGCTTTTGGGAAGGCAGTATGGTTGGGATGGATGACTAATAGAGCCTTGAAATTATTTTTGCATAGTATGAACTGTTTTGAACATAAATTTTTATATTTACCGGAGAGACTTTAGAGGTGTCAATGGATATTATGTGACAGTTAGAAATTCCCAGCCATCACTTGGTGCTAATGGCTAAGTTTAAGCTACTAGAAAGTTTTAGTTAATCGGATTAGAAAACATTTGTCTTTCTGAGCAAATAAAGGACTGAGTTCTTATTGAAGACATCCTCAGAACAATTAGTAGCCTAGGGAAGCAAGGTATATGATCTTTTCATGGAAAAAAAAAAACTGAGAGAGCCTTTTATGTGACCTGAAGTCCTATTACACTGAAATTCCTAGAAGCCAGAATCACCTTTCTGAATATATAACATAGGAAAATTAATTATTAATATTTTCAGTTGAAAATAGGTTTGTATCTTTATGCTTTATAATGAAAAGATGCTATGATAACCAATTTTACTCTGAAGTTGAATAAGCATGACCAACCTGATACATGTATCATTTCCTTATTGCATATGTATCAGATCTTTCCCTTGTATAGTCTCTGTGATCACTATTTGAAAAAGCAGTTTTATTTGAATCTATCCTGCTTTTTAGCTCAGGGATGTATGACTGAAATGTGACTGTTGCTGGCCAGAAGTGTTTGCCGGCCTCTGCAGGTCCCAAGATTCCTTACCGCTTATGGTCCCTTAAACATTGCCAGTCTATGTCTTGAACACATTTGTAGGCACCCAATGCAGTTGTAAGAAAATGACACGGTAGGTCTAAGAGGAAAAGAAATTGCTCTTTCTTGTTTACTGTGCATGAAAATGATAATTCTGCACAGAGTAATGTGTAATATGTGGAGCCAGGGTGAAGTTCCAAGCACATTTAGTTTTTTGTATTAGGTGTTTAGTCCAGGCACATAACTGTTCAAGGAATCGCACTGTAGAGTTCCCCTACAGGCTGTTAGTTTCCAAATAGTTGCAGCAACTGCAGAGCTGGAAGAATCACAATGGTGTAATGGTGCTAGATCAAAGGACCAAAAGAATTGCGTTCTTTAAACCTTGATTGGGATAGGAAATGGCTGAGAATGGTTGTGAAGCCTTCACATTCAGGGGCCATCCTACATACTCTTAATTGGAATAAGAAGATCTCTGTTACCAAGGTAGCTACGAAAAGTTTAATGGAACCAAATCCTCCCTGGAAGACTTAGATCTTTAATCTCTTGATGAATCTATCTCAGCCATCCAGAGTTGAAAACTTCTACCTAATTTTGACATCCTGAAAATGCTGAATATGTCACCGCTCTATCTAGTTTGGGTATTTACACCATTCCCTTGCCTTTTGATATCCCAGGTTTACTAAAGTAAATCTGTGGTCCACCTGGGCAGGGAAGATCATTAAGAAATATAAAAAGGAAGAAAATGAGTATGCGGGATGGTTACCCTCTGAAGTTTGAAAAAGTAGCATTTTACAGCTTGGCTCTTTGTTTCCTCAAACTAATACTGTTCTTTTGAATAACAAAAGGAATATGATTTCACTCACTTTCTTTTAGATGGCAAATGAAAGTCTATATTTGTGATTTGAAATAGATGAAAGCCAAGGACATGTAGCAAAATTAGGTTCAATATTTATTTTGCTTTGATCACTCTTCCTTGCTAATCTTCTTTGTTTTTCATTTTGATAGAAAGAAAAGGACTTTGGATATTTTCCCAGAGATGCAGTCCAGATTGAAGAGGTGTTTATATCTGAGGAAATTCAAATACCAACTAAAGTGAGTAAACTTACGTGGGGTAGTGTAACCTTGGGCTAGGTTAAGCTAGTATATACTAGAGACAGTTACTATTCTAAGCACTTGATTCATTTAATCCTCATTTTGATTATTAATTGAATTTAAAATTTCTTGGCTAAAACAGTTTCTAAAGTATAAGTGCCCATTGGATATGTATCTTGTATAGTGAATACATAAAATAGTTGGTCTGCGAACTCACTTTAGGAATAGTTTAAGTATGTGAATAAAATTAGGTAAGACAAATTTGATGAGAGATAAAAGCCTGACTCAGCCACTTTGTAGCTATGTGGCCCTGTGTGCCTTAATTTTCTCATCTATAAAATAAAGGCGATGATTATCATGTAGTGCTACCGCATAAATTTACTGAGGAAAATATGACCATATGCAATGTACATAGAGCAGCACTTAGTGTTATGCGTTAGATATTATTACCAATGTTATTGTCCTATTAGGATAAAATTTATTTTCCATCACACTCTTGTTAAGAAAAATAATATATAAAAAAGAAAAATAATATACATGGAGCCACTTTGAAATGGAACTGTGGTTGCCATCCCAGAGGAACTGCTTTGTATGCATGCCCTATGCTTCAAACCTTTGGAATGTTAAAACAGGACAAAATGACCTTTGGACTGGGCCTAAAGCAACGTTGTGTCCAAAGAACTGTTTGTAAGGATAACAAGAAAGCAGATATTATGACTGCAGGACTGAGATCTAAAAATACTGTTTAGAATTCGCATCACCATGTTAGCTTATCTGCACCAACAGAAGTGCCTTCCTTCTATTGATATGTGATTGTCCCCTTGCCTTTCTCATAAACATCCCTTGCCTTTGTCTCCCAATCAGAGCACTACTTGGGTTTCTGCCTGAACCAGTGATTCCCGAATAGCTAATTCTTTTTGATTTCAAATAAATGCTTGTTGCCTCTCACTTTGAAAAGCCTTTTATTTTTTTGGTTAACATTCTCCAGGTCTCATATCTGTACAACCCATTTTGCTATTAAAGTTTTAAATAAGCTTGATAATGTTGGGCTTGATAATGAGAAAGGAAATCAAAAGGTTACTTTTTAATGTGTGAACCTGATTAGCCCATTTAATTCAAATTCCAGGTTAGCCAATTTACCTTAAATAAGATCAATGCGAAGTAAGTTAAGCAAACTATCTATTATCTGGCTCTTTCCCAACACAAACTCTGGGATTAACTGTCCATTTATTGTGTAATTACCGGCCCTGTTAGTTCTAGCTCCAAACTACCTCTGGAGTATATTGTATTCTCACTCCTTTCCATCTCCCGATAGCCCTAATTCAAGGCATAATAATCTCTTAATTAGAATACTACAAAAGCCTTCTAACTGATCTCCTTACCTCTACTTATGCCTTCTCCCAATTTATTCTCTGAAAAGCAATGAATCTTATAAAAACAAAAGCAAGAAAAGTCAGATCATGTCGTTCCTTTGATTTAAAGCCGTTTAATGACTTTTCATTAATCAAGCTCTGACTCCTTACCTGGTGCTACACGACCAGCTCTTGCCCTTCTTGCTGACTCTGTCTTATGCCACTCTCCCCTCACTCACTATGCTCCTGGCCACACTGGCCTATTGACTGTTCTTAGAACAGGCCAAGCTGTCTCCCAGACCAGAGACCCAAACAGGCTGTTTCCTCTGATTGGAATGCTTTCCTCAAGTTTTTCACTTGGCTGGTTCCTTGTAATCCCTTAGGTCACAGCTTAAACATCAGTGCCTCAGAGAGCCTTTCTACAGTGATTCTTATGGAATTACTGCTTCTTAATCATAGTTTCCTGTTTTATTCTTCCATAGCAATTATCACAACTTATAATTACTTTTTTCTACTGTTTACGATAGAATTCCAGCACCTATCACAGTGCAGAGTAAACACACAGTAAAAACACACAGTAGCCCCAAATTATTAGGTCAAGTTCCCTGGGAATTAGACTCTGAGATGGACCTTTGCATCCAAGAAGTTTACTGGGGAGTCCTCTTGGGAATAATAGCACCTGTGAAGGAGCAAAAGAAAAGGCAAGATCGGGTGAAGAAGCAGAACTGTGATGCAATTGCACCAAAGGTCTCAATTGATTTGATAAGGAACTCTGAAGGTGGAATACCCTTTCAGGGTTGTCTGGAATAGAGGCAAGAGGTTGGAGCTTTTTACCCTTGCATTACTGGCTCATCTGGGGTAGTGTAACCTTGGGCTAGGTTAGGCTAGTGTATACTAGAGACAGTTACTATTCTAAGCACTTGATTCATGAGTCCTCAAAACACCCTATAAGGTAGGTGTTGTCATTCTCATTTTACAGATGATAAGACTGAGGCACAGAAAGTTCATATAATTCACTCAAGGTCACAGAACTAGTAAATGGCAGAGTCAGGATTTGAATCCAGAGAGTTTAGCTCCCGAAGTCTATTCTTAATCACTGTAATGCAGTGCTAAAAACATATTGTAAAATTGCAATTCTGAAGTTCATTTTTAAAAATTCTGAAAATTATTCTCATTTCATAATGATGATATCCAAAGAGCAGTGCATAATAGTGCAAATCACTGTTTGATACCTTTAGATTAAAACAATAATAATAATAGCTGTACCGTTTTTCTTTTTGATGATTTGGTTGTTCTGTGAGATAAGCAAGAGTATCCCTACCTCCATTGACTATATGCAATATCTCAGTAAAAGAAATCTAAATAACTTAGTACAACTTTTAATCAGCCTTCATGCTTTAGAGTCTCTAGTCTGTTTTAGCTGTGATCATATGCTGTGAAATTCCATTCTCTCAAATTACCACATAGCTACATGTGTCCATTCAGTGCACTTGTAGGAGCAGCAAGATTTTACGGATACATATGCCTATTCATTAGAGTTTATTTACAGAAAATACTCAAAGACTTTATTGTCTTGGCTTCTTAAATTCTTCAGCTATTTGATAACAATGAATCCTAATGTAAAAGGATTTTCATTTAAGTTTATAGCATTAACCTGAGAAGTCTTTGTGATATAAATGTCTGAAATTAGGAGATTCAATTTTAGGTTTTGCTCTGTTTTTGAGCTAGTTGTGTGGTCTTGGGAAAATCATAGTCATGCATTTTAAATAATTTAAGGAGACACAAGAATTTTTAATATATTTATGTTAGTCATAATTTTTTTTTCTTTTAGGAATCTGATTTTCTTTGTCTTCTTGGAGTAAGCTACACATTTGAAAATGAAGATAGTGAGCTAAAAAGTGATAATGCTGAAAATATATATCCATATGAAGAAGTGAAAGACCAAAAATCTAGTATATATGAAAGTGATTTTCTGACAGAACCTGGATCCTATTCAACATCTGAAAGTATTGGGTTTGAAGACCAATTTCCAGCAACAGAGGCTCCTGAAGATATCAGAAGAAATAGTGAATCATCAAACTGGGAAGGAATAGAAGCTGGAAGTGTGAAACAGGATCCTATTCCAGGGATGGATTATGTCCCATCACCCTCAACTGTGAAAGGGTGGTTTGGATTCGGAAAGGAACAAGCTGAAGAGAAGACTGTTGAATCAGTTATTGAACCTCTACGAGAAAGTTCATTTCAAAGTAGAAAAATAGCAGTAGAAGATGAGAATGACTTAGGGGAATTAAATAATAATGAGCCCCAAACAGAACATAAGAAAGAACCTGAATCAGAATTCAATTCAGTGCCTAAAAAACAGTCTGAAGCCTCCGAGTCAGAGCACATTCTCAGTCCTCAAGCCACTGGTTGGTTTGGCAGTAGATTTACGAGTTATTTAGGTTTTGGAGGTGAGGATACAGGGTTTGAATTATTGTCCAAAGAAAGCAATCCACCACTACAAGATGTTCCTAATTCTTTACCATCTGAGGAAGAACCCACAGTTCCACTTACAGAAATATTAACAGAAAAAGAAGACACAATCACTAATGTGAGCTCAGTTCTCAAACCAAGTTGGTTTGATTTTGGTTTTAATATGCTAGGTTTTGCATATACCAATGAAGATAAAAGTATAACAGATGATGGAAAAAATGAAAAAGGAGGTGAAGGAGATAAACATGAACATCCTTCAACAAGTGAATTTGACCCTGATAAGGAACAAGAAATCAAATCCATAAAAATTATGGAAACTGAAAATCAATTAGGTAAGGAAAGAGTCTTAGAGAAAACAGATGATTCTGACACCTTACCATATTTTAACGATTTCTTATGTAATTTTGACAGTCCTTGGAACTTCCAAAAGGAAACAGAATTGCCATTTCCTAAACATATACTGGATAAAAATAGTATAGTTGAAAATGATGAAACAGAAGAATTTTCAGTTGAAAATGGCCCCATAGCTAATATGAAAATTAGAGTGTTGAAAAGCAGATACAGTCAGTCAGGCTGGTATAAAAATATCTATATTTTTTAGACATAATTTATATGTATAAGTATAAATAAGGTAAGTACTTTTATAAATACAAAAAGTCCAGGAACCCATGTTCTCAAAATACTCAATAATCAACAACTTTATTAGTTGTCCTTTTTATCAATTTCTTATATCTTAATATTATAAAATAAAATTTCAAGGGAAAAAGAATGATTGGAAGTATATGGATGTTCCAGGAAGTTCCTAAAGAATTTTACAATAAATTTCTATTTTTCTTAAACTAGTATATATAAACAGTGATAGAAATATGAAGTGTTAAAGCTTTTTGTTTTTTGAGTAATTTTATTAAGCACAGTTTGAAACATTGAAGTTCTTAGTATTATGTCCAATACTCACAACCATAAAGGAGAATTAATTTGGTTTCACTTAAGCTATTAAACTCGCAAACACCATGCTGACTTTTCATACTTTAGATTTCTAGCTGTTGGTATGGAGGAGGGCTTCTCAACCTCAACTCTACTTACATTTTGGGCCAGATAATTCTTTATTGTGGAAGACTATCCTGTGCTGCAGGGGAAATAAATCTTTTGCCCTATACCCTCCTAGGGTCAATGTCTGGGACTTGCAAATCAAACTGAGAAAAATGAAAGTTTAATTATATACATCTACACAGGAGTTTTACAAAGAAATGAGACTTTTTTTTTTTTCTTTCTTTCTTTACCAAAGGAAACTGTTCCTTCTGTCCTGCTCCCACCTCTGTCCTGGAGACAATTTTTTTTCTTTTTTTTCTTTTCTTTCTTTCTTTCTTTCTTTCTTTCTTTCTTTCTTTCTTTCTTTCTTTCTCTCTCTCTCTCTCTCTCTCTCTCTTTTCTTTTTTTTTTTTTAAAGCAAATTTCTTTTAGTACTTACTTCTGTTTTCTAAATGAAATCTTTATATTGTTCAGCTTCTAATAATCTATTTTAGATGATGTCCATAGACTTCCTACTCTGGTAGATGAGAGTTTTGCTCATTGACACTCACTTTTTAGCTCATTTATACCTTCCCACTATTGTTGTTGCTGTTGTTGTTTAGAAACTTAAACTAAGAAAAACTTCAATAATTCAAAATAATTTTGATTCCTAAATGACAATTTATTCTAGGGTCTGTATCCCTCCACTACCCCCTCAATAAGAAAAACTATAACTAGGGTTTTCTTTATGTGTACAGGATAATAAGGAAACACAAGTTTTCAACTTTCTCTTTTGAGTTTTCCAGTTCTAGGAGCTCAACAGAGAGGAACAGAAGAGAAAAAGTATCAGAAGATACTTCTAGATCTAGATGTCTAGGATCTAGCAACTTCTATGATTAAAAATATGGGGATTGTATTTTAAGTAAAGAATTATGTAACATAACTTTCCTACATCTCCATTCTGATGTCTCTATGACAGACAAGTTAGAAACTCAGCAAATATTTACCAGCAATACAGAATCAGGTGACCCTTAGAATGACAGAAAATCTTTCACAAGAAGAAATCAACAATGTTGCATGCTTAGAAGGAAACATTTCCATTAGAATGACTTGATTTCTTTGAATTTCCAGAAGAACTCTCTCATTTGTTAAAATTCTCCAAAATGTGAGATCTTTAGATTCTAACCCATTTTTTTTTGAGAAATGAGTAGGTATGACATATTTCATGACTAAAAACATTAGAAAACAAAATTGTCAAAGGCAAAAGAGTAAAAGTATTTTGTTTTAAACTTGTTAGATCCTAAAGGAATATTGTGAAAAAAGTAGATAAGAGTAACTGAAAAGAAGAAGACTAAGACAAAGCAAAACAATATCAGGTCCAGAAATACAGAAGATTCAAAATATAAATATATAAAATATTTTAGAGTGTATTTAAAGGAACACCAGGGCAACCTGTATATCATTTTAGTAGAATTTATCATTTCATATAGTGATGCTGGGAGAATATCTAAATATGAAAAATTTGATGAACATTCAAATGAGAATTGAGTATTTATGCAATTATAACTAGTTTTGAGGAATTTTATTATTAAAATATTCAGAAATTCTTTTGTTTCAGAAAAAAGATACATTGTATTATACAAACAAAGTGGATTATTCCAAAACATTAGAATATTAATTAAACAAAAAATAGCCTGGGGCCATGCAAAATTTGTTTTAAAAAAAGAATACTAAAAGAGGGATTCAGATAAAGCCACAGGCCCTATTTTCTGGATACAGGAGAAATAGCTAACATAGCCAATATATTCGGATAATTTCCACACTTCTTTTAATTATAAAGAGCCTATAAGAAAAAATGAATCACTGATTGTAAATCAATATTTGTAAAAGGCTGAGATTTGCAATAACCACATTTACAGAAAAACTAATATGCTGATACAAAAACTTACAAAAAAGATATATTTGGGAATAGTTATTTATATTAAAATATTAATAACTATTTTACAAAAGGTTTCTAATTGAGCATATTTATATAGTGAATTTCCCAAGTACAGATAAATGTGAAAAATTATTCATTATTTTATTTGACTTAAACTTTTGTTTAAAAACAATTGTAAGAAAAGCATATCTGTAATTAATGTAAATCATAAAGTTTAGGTTTAAGTAAGATGAAAATAATATCTCTCTGTAATTAAATAGAAAAATAACACAGGAAATATTTATTTTTCTTAATATATATATATTTACTTCAAATGCAGTTGAAGACAATATTTAAAAAAAACTAATATAGCCATATATAAATTTGAATATAATTAATTATTGAATAAGCCTTTTTTACTTCTACTGCTATTAAAGAGCATAGTAGATCACTATTTGAGTCCTGTGTTCACAACAGTCCTATTGTATTCAGACTCCCAAGTTGTTGCTTATTTTTAACTTTAATGTCCACAAGTGGTATCATTAAATTACTGGTAAGTGCGGTGTGCGTGCTTACTTGGGACTTTCATCTTTTAAACAATGCTAAGTAAGTGACAACATCAAAATACTTTGTTAAATTCATTACTCAAAAAACAAAATTAGACTTTGTGTAATTCACTTACAGCTCTTTAATATTGTTGTTCAGGATTGCACTGATACTTTTCTCTCTTTGTCTTAAAAAGTAACTGAGAAGTAAATCCCATAGTTTACTTGAATACTGTACTTCAGGCTAGAACTGGTTAGAACCTTTTTAAAAAAATCCTACTGATTGATTAGTTAATTCAATCAAAACAATCAGTTTAAACTATGTGTGAAAATTGAATTGCCTTGAAACAAACTGATGGCTATTTAACATGACATGCACATTAAATATATGATGCAACATTACAAACATGGTGAATTTTGACACGTTTCAAATTTAAAAATTTATAATTAATTTTGTGGAAAGGTAATCCTTTTTAAATGAAGGTTCTCAAGATATTCAAATTTTCATTCCAAATTTGAACAGAGGTATAGTATCAGTTTAAAGTATATATCATTTAAATATTTAGTATGCAGCATAAAAGCAGAAGAATCAAGCATGTTTTATTTAAAACTCTATCAGCCTTGTTTTATTGAAATGCAAAATAAAACATATTTTCCTTAAAGTAATGATCATGTTATCAGTTGGTTAATATGCATTTTTATCTCACAATATAGAATTATTTGACATCTTTTAAAAAGCTGTGATAAGCTTTGTAATTTCTTGAGTTCCATTTCAAAAGTTAATGACACTCTCATCTTGCTGAAGTAATATGAAATTTCATGAGATCATCAAATTAAGGAAACATCAATCTCGTGAAGTTTTGTCTTTGCCAGACACATTCATAGCATAGACATGAAATTCAAAATACAATTTAGTATTAATTTTAACTTGATTTCTCAGCACAGCCTTATGCTATTGGGTCTGAAAGAGAAAATTAGCATATACCTGTATATACTCATGGCAGTATTTTACCAACAGTTGAATGAGAATATCTTATAAATGTTATTTTTATATTCTATTTATAATATCAGTATTTTCCTTCTACTAGCCAACACAATCTTTTCTTTATAATTTCTAAAATAAATGAATAATTCCTAAAATAATTTAAATAATGATGTCAAGAGTATATTTTGAGAGCTTGTTTGGAGGTTCTAGCAGGGAGCGCAGCCACTCCTATACCCTTGACCGAAGAACCGTGCTCTGCACGATCCGGGAAGGTCATCCTCTTTGACCAAGTGCGCAGCTTCGTCAGGGACGCACATGTGACGGATGGTGAGGGAGGAACCAGACACCCGCCTAGCCGGCCAGATAGAATATATTTTGGACTTGTTATCTATATTTGTTTTACACAACACTCTAGTAAATTAGTAAATAACATAATATACTTTAAAATATGAAAATTGTATCGAGGCTAACCAGTAAGGATTTCTTTCAATCATCCTCCTCCAAAATTTTCATTTAATGTAAAGGGTGTATTTGATTTGGGGATTCTAAAAGCTTTTGTTCATTTCTTGTTTCTTTTAATATACTCATTGGATGATAAGATATAATATATGATATATATAATAATACGATATACTAGACATGGTATGAAAAGAGTTAATTGGTATTTTATCATTTTCAAATTTGTTTCATATATCCTAAGAATATGAGTACCTTTCTGTGCAAATGGCTAATATAGTTTCTTTAGTAGTGGATGGTGGTTCTTCCGCTTTCGGAACAACCTCATTAAAAGTTTGAGCGACAATGGTTTTTAAATTTAATAATACATATTAGCAAATATGTGTTGTAGAAATGCATGATCCAGTGGACTAGATTTCAGAACTTGGAAATTAATTGCTATAAATCTTAACATTATCTTTCTTTGTGCAACCAGTTCAGTTTGTTCTATGTATTACATAGGATTAACTATTGATATCAAGTAGGCTGCAGGTACTATAAATAATTTTGGTCATTTTGACTCTCTTTTTGGTTCTCTGATAAAGTAAGAAATATTATCTCATCAATTTTCTTGAAGAGCAGGGGTATATTTTTTAACAGTATTTAAATATCATACCATCTTGGGTAATAAATTTATCTCAGAGGAATGAAATTCTATGGGGATCAATTTATTGTCTTCTTCCTAATTATAATCTTATACGGTATAGTAATAACAATTGTTGACAGTTATTTTAATTGTTTGTTATTTTTAAATAGTTTTTAGGACAAAAGATAACGTAGAAATAGAATTGTATACAGTTTTAAAAATTCTTCATTAGTCAAGGAACATGAGAAAGGCTATCTGGTAGGCTAAATAACAGTCCTTCAAAGATGTCCATGTCTTAATCCTCAGACTTTGTGAATCTGTTACTTTACAAAGCAAAAAAGACATTACAGATGTGATTAATTAAGCATCCTGAGATGGAGAAATTTTCCTGTGGGCCCAATATTATCACAAGGTTACTTATAGGAGGAAAGCAGGAGGGTCAGATGAAGACAGAGACTGTACTGCTGACTTTGAAGATAAAGGATGGGTCATGTCAAATGGCCAGATACTCACAAACTGAAGTATATAATGCCTACAAAGATTCCAAGAATGATCTGCCTAGAAAACAAAAGGGAAGCCCACAACAAAGCAAGCACTTAAAAAAACACACACATACACACACCTTTCTCTTATTTATTTGCAGATATGGTCTCTAAAATAGGGTTACCTATGAGAATTCATGAAGAAGTACAATTCAAAACTCCATCTTCTAAAAATAACGATGAAAAATCAAAAACATCCCTAGATACTGAAGGGTCTGCTCAGGAGGAAATAGACAGATCTGTGGAAAATACCCTGCCAAACAATCAGATGTTTTCAACTAAGTACTCTTTGTCTTCTCAAAATTACAATGCTCAAAAAGGTAAGAAACAAGATACTTGGTTTTTAAGGCAGAAATTTAGGAAGATGTTAGATTCAAAAGTTACATCATATAAAGTGTTAACATGTTTTTATTTATAAATCCACAGAAGATGCTTCTGAGTGTCCAATTTTGAAATATTTATTTCAAATTGATGTGTCTGATTTCATGAATTCTATATTTTCACCAATTGTAATTCTTACAGAAAGGGTAAGTTAACCTTTAAATCTTTTGCAATAGTTTTACCTATTGTGCTAAATATAGAAGCAGCTTAAAATTATATTTGAGTAAATCCTCCCTGTTACATAATGTTTCTCTTTCCATAAGTCTTACAGGTAAGATTTTTCCTTACATGAACATTTGTTGCATGGATATTATTATGGGTATTTCTTTAACCTTTCCTTAAGCTTTATTGCTCTTGAGCATTTTTTTATTCCTTTTTTTCAAATCATGGAAAATTATACTAAATGAGTTCAGTCAGAAATAATGTGAACTAAAAATAGGTCTTAAGCAAATTATGAATACAGTCAGCCCGATATATCCGCAGATTCAACCAACTGCTGATTGAGAATATCTGAAAAAAAAATGTTGCAGTGTTGCTGACTTGTTCTATGTAGTTAAGGCTGTGATGATGGGGTCTGTACTGAATATGTACAGACCTTTATTTCTTGTCATTATTCCCTAAACAATATAACAACAAATTACATAGCATTTATTGTATTAGGTATTATAAGTAATCCAGAGATGACTTAAAATATATAGGAGGATGTCTATAGATTATATGCAAATACTATACCATTTTATATAAGGGACTTGAGCATCTGCTGATTTGGGTATCCACAGAGATCCTGGAACCAGTTCCCAGTGGGATACCAAAGGATGATTGTATGTGAATGATACCTATGACCTCAAAATAGTGTAATGTGAGGATCTTATGAAAGCAAGTAATATCTAAAAATTTAACAAAGCCATAACTAAAATTTCAAAATCTGTATACTTTGTCATTTATTGTAAATCCTAGTAAATCCTATCTCATTTATTGTAAATGACATATTACAAAAGGACTTAGCTGTAGTACTTGGCACATGGAGGCCTTTTATAAATGTTAATTCCTTTTTTCAGCAGCAGAAGATAAACACTTTTATCTTCTCATTTACATTTTAAGATGAAATTTAACAGGGGTTACTTTAGAGGAACTCACTTTTGTTGGACAACAAAGGTAAAAAAAAGCAATAATTAACATACAGTGCTGTAACTGCCATAGGATGCTACTGATGTGCAGGAAGAGCAGCCTGACAGATTGATGGGAAGTGGGTAGAGAGGACAGGGTGGGGAGACCTGATAAAGTGTCCCAGAGGAGATCATCCTTAGCTGATCTTGAAGGAAGAGTAAGATTTAGTCAGACAAGGAAAGGACGGACATTCTAAGTTGAGGAAAGAACAATCGTAAAAGTACAGAAGTGGGAGAGATCATGGCATTTGGGGAGAATTATAAGCAACTCAGTCTGATTGAATATATGGTGAGATTGAAGATACATACAGGATGAAATCAAGACCAGCTTTGCATGTTTTTAATTCTAGGAAGTTGAATTCTAGCTTGTAGTTGATGGGATACTGTTGAACGATTTTAAGCAAGGAGTAAAATGAAAAAAGTTTCATTTATAAAGTCTATTTGTCAGCATTGTCAAATAAGAATTGAATGGGTTAAAATCAGAAGCAGGGAGCAAGAAATTATCTCATTAGTTCAGGAAATAAATGGTCAAGGTCTAACTCAAGTTTACATACTCAAGTAAAATGAGTGAAGCATAGCTAAAGGTGAGAACCGGAACCAACCGGAGAGTGCATGCCTTCTCCAAAGGATGTAACTACAACTTACCTTCATCTTGGTTTTTCCAGATCTTCTGATAGTCCAAGAAAAGTTGGAAATCTGTGTGTGTGTGTGGTGTGTGTGTGTGTGTGTGTGAGAGAGAGAGAGAGAAATCTCTCAATTTTTAATACTGACAAATATTCATATTTAAAAAAATACCATGAAGGTCAGGCAAAATGTTCTGTGGGTTGGGTTTGGCCTACTAGCCACATTTTTTAAAATTTTGGTTTAATATCTGATACTGGTGAGTAAAATGTTGGGAGACAGACGAGATATATCTTTTCTAGATAGATTTCATTGGACTTATTGATTAGTTGAATGTAGCAAGGAGAAAAAAATGGAAAAGTGAAGATAATTTACCAGGTTTCTAGCAAAGGGTAACCAGTTAGATGGTGGCACCACTTGCTGTGATAAGAGTTTTTGTGAAAATTTGGCTTAATAACATATCATTTTGCTTTCAGAGGCTTCCTCCATACTTTATTTTTTTTGACATTACTTGATAAATAAGCCCAGAGAAGTGATTAATTTACTCTGTATGATTTGGTCATGAAGATATTGATTTTAATTTTATTTAAAAATCTGCTCCAGTATAGGAGAACTGACATATCTGTTACCTGTTATCACCTTCCCCCACAAATTATACCAGTAAAATTACTAAATTAAAAATTTTTTATTAATTTATTAATCAGTACACCATGTTCACCTCTCACGTTAAATTTAATAAAGGTTATGCTACGTATGCTTATTTTCGAGGACTCAGTAAATATACATCTTATTTGAACTTTTTAGGCCTGAAAATATTGAATTTAAATTTATGTTGATTATTCAGGGCCTTGGAAAGTCACTTATTCTCTGGAGGAATCTCAGGTTTAAAAGTCAATAGCAGAAGCTGAGACTAGATGGCAGTCTGCTAGTCAAAAACCGGCTTGCACATTGTTTAAAAATTATGAACCAGTCGCCAACATTTAAAAGGTGACTTTACATAAAAATCTGGATTTCTGGATTCTCTTGAAAGAGTGGAAGACTAAAAAAAAAAAAAAAGTTTCCCATTCTCATGTGGCAATAAGAAGCTCAAGTTAAATAGCACTTGCATTGAACAGACATGCATTCTTTATTTCCCTCCATTTATTTCAACTATTTGGCTTCTATAGGGCTTTAAGTCCATAAAGCTTGGACTAAATGTTCTGAAGCGTTCCTGCTAGATCTACAATTCTAACAATCTTAGTGCATTTATTGAGCACCCAGTTTTAAATAGCTGCAGTAAACCTGAGGAATTTTCCAGTTAAATTTAAGTGAAAGGGTTTCTTTTTCTTCCTGCCTAAAGTTTCAGGTAATTGTTTCTATTTGCTGATAATTTCAGTAGGATTTTGTTGCCCACAGACTTACTTTGAATTGTTTAAGTAATAGAAATCGACACCATTTTTATCTACTTTATAACTGAGGAAGTTCTTTGAGTTCTAACATTTATATATTCTTAATGAGAATGTTTCATTTATATGTGGAATAACCATGGAAATTATCTAGCTCTTGTTCAACAGGTAGCTCCTGATTCAATATGTTCTGAGAACAACTCTTACACCATAGTTCAGAGAAGGAAAATGTGGCTCAGCATGTTTGATTTTCTTCTGAACGACTAGATCTTATAGACTGTGACATTGCCTGTTTAATTAAATGGGAGTTAACTAGAGCTTAAAGCTTTGCGACAGGGCCCTTCATAAGGGAAATCAGTTTCTAGGTTGTGGACAAGGTTTACTGGTTAGCATGTTTCCAATGTTCTTGGGTGCTTTCTAGTAGCTGTCACAAATACTAATAGCATTTGTTCCCTTTCTTTGAAAGCAGGCCTATGTAAGACAGCGAAATCCCATGTTAAGGAAAACAATCTTTGAATATCTTTTACATGAAAAAATCATATACTCTGTATAAAGACTATAGAATAATAATTTTATCAGTTACCAAATTTAGAATTTCTCTTTTCAATTGTAGGTTTTAAAAGGGTAGTAATACATATATCTAATCAGGAGTGATGTCCATGAAATTGACTTACGGGTTGGTAGTCACAACTCCACCTATAGCACCCCTTTACCACACAAGTGTCAAAACAGGATCACAGTCAGTGTGGAAACAGAAGAGTGCAGGATGTATTAGAATCCGAAATCTTTCTCAAGGATACAAGGTACTTAGCAAAACTTTGTTTACATGTTAGGATATTTTAACATGAATTTAAAAAATGGAATGGAAAGATCCAGAGAAAGAGGTAAGTGTCTATGACTATTAAGTGTACAGAAATTAGGTTCAAATCTGGCACTGAGTTTAAGTTTTATTGTTTTTGTTATGGGCAAGGTGAAACTTTTAGATTTAAAACAATATATATATCATTAATTGTTTTGTTCCTAATCTATGCTTTTAATATTTGGAATGGTAATTATTCAAAAAATTAGAAAAGGGCATACACTGCCTTAGAGAGGGCAAAAGGATTTTTGTTTGTTGTTTTAGGTTATACGCTAAGTCCTGAAAGCTGAAAATGATCCTGGAGTTCCTTGAAAAAGTTCAGACTTATTAAATAATTTATGGAGTAATACGATGTTCCATTTGAGGCATATATTCCTTGTTCTAAGATTCTCTGAAATTCTAAATTTTGGTTATGCTTCTGTTTTGACTTTAATAAGCTAGTCACATAATTTCAACACGTACTGTGCAACACCTGTAGAAGTTATGTAGTACCTTAAAAATGGAGATCGAGCAATTTCTGCTACTGTATGATACTGAAAAATCCTGGTAGTCCTTAGGCTGATGTGGCAAACCAGAGAATACTTTTGAGTGCCAAAAAACTAGGCCGCATTTTAGTCCTGAAAGTCACCTGCTGTGAATTTGGGCCTCTTATTGAAGCTTTTGGGCACAATAGTCCTATTGCTGCCAGAGTTTACATTAGAGAAATTTCCTAAGGATTTAAGATTTTTAAATCTCTTGGGTGATTTGTTTAGGAAAAAGTATATGTTCCTTTTTGAGTCGCTTCACTTAGGACCTGAGTTAGAAGGCTGAATTTGGTGAGGATTATTATGCTGGCAAGAAAGACTTAAGATAGGTTATCCTTTACACCGTTGTCAGCTAAAACCATCTCTTACGAACAAATTCAGCCCCTTGTACTTTATTCAACAGACCTAAAAATAGGGTCCTACATTTAAAGAACAAGGTGCTACTTTTAGCTTCTCTTCTCAGAAGGAGAACAGCACTTGACTAGCCAAAGTCCACAAGAGCTTAATTTAGCATTTGAGTAACTAGGAGCTCATGGAGTTTAGGTGTCCAGGTAACTCAGGTAGAGACCCGATTGATGTTCTCTTGCGTGGGAGAGGTTAAACTTTGCCCAGACCACAGCTGACCCAAGATGCCTTCCTGTCCAAAGTCCGAAAGTCCGGACACGGTTGGCAGGACACGCAGAGGCAGCAGGCCCCGCAGACAATTTTCTAACTGGAATGAAGGCAGCGGCTGATTTTCCTGGAGCGGCGGGGTCCCTCAGGGTACGAAGGGCTTCCGTGGGGTGCAGACTGCAGACTCTCGCGGGGCTGCGCGAGGAAAGCGCTGGGGTTTGGGGCTGGGCCTGGTGCCCGCCTCGGGACCGAGGGGAAGCGCAGCGCTCAACCCGCCCGGCTGCGCCGAGGGGACCCCAGGAGAAGCCTCAATGCTGCCGCCACAGCCCTCGACGGCGGCGCTGTGCTGTCCACACAGCAGCACAGTATTGAGGCCGAATCCCCTTCTGTCATGCCCAAGCCCCTCGACTTCCATTGCTGGGTAGGTTAACCAGGTAGAGCGTCGGGCCCTTTAAGAGCGCCCAGGACACGTCTACGAACCTCGCGCGAAGAAAGTGGGGAAATTTACGGCGTCCCCGCCTCCCCGCCCCGCTACCGCGGCCTGGCAGAAACCAAACCCAGGGGTAGGGGGGCGAGGAGATGGCAAGTCGCGGGCTTGTGCGGGACGGGCTTGGATCTTCGAATCTTCCGGATTTAAAGCGTAACTTAGGGGGCCGAGGCTCCCCGGGGGGCGGGGGCAGCTTGGACGCTTGAGCCCGTGGGCGCCGTTCCCTCTAGCAACCCCCGCAGCCGGCTCCGCAGTGGTCTGCTCCGGTTGCCGGGTGCGGGTTTGTGTTCCGGACCGAGCGCTGCGTGTTCTCTGCGGCTTGTTGTGGCTCGGCCAGGCCGTGGCTGGGGCCGCTAGAGTCAAGGCAGCCTTGGCACCATGGAGGGGTCTAGGGCTGCCCCTCAGCCGTATTTGGGGCTGGTCCTGGAGAAGCTACACAGGGTGAGTCCAGGCGCGATCAGGGTTACTTGGCCCAGGGGTCGCGGAAGCCGCCCAGGGAAGGAAGCAGCGACTTTGGCTTTGGGGTCTGAGCGGCAGTGATCGGAGGTTCCGAAGCCAGTCTTCACTTGCTGCTGGGCTCCGGCCTGTGCCTGAGGCAGTAGCCAGGTTCGTAGGATGCTTGGGCGGTCGTGTGTGTGTGTGTGTGTGTGTGTGTGTGTGTGTGTGTGTGTGTGGAAGGGGATCAGATGAGGAAGGTGAAGAGAGCATTTGCTTAGTGAGACTTTGCAAAGGTGTGTTAAATGTTTCCCGATTCCTAAAACGAATTAGGCTTTCTATTATGCTGTTTATTATGAATAAGAGTCAGTGACACATGGTTCCCCCGCCTGTGACAAACTTAAGGACTGATCATCCGAAAGGAATTCCTTTTAATGGTGAAACTTTTCCTTGTCCTGAAAGGACACCTAAGCCTGGATGGGGGGTTGCGGTTCTAATTCTACATTTTCTTTTAATAAAGAATGCTTTTCTGAGATGCTTTACTATAAGTGAGATTGCTTTTCACTCTTTCTGTGTCTTGTCAATGTAAAAGGTCGTGTTCATGTAAAATCTGAAGACATTAAACTAGTATTCAAAATTTATTTGGGGCAGTTAGGATTATTGGTTTCTTGTTAGGTAAATCAAAAAGTACTGATTTGGTTCATTAAAAAAATTTTCTGTGTGTGTGTGTGTGTGTGTGTGTGTGTGTGTGCGCGCGCGCGCTTGACAGTTCTGTGGAGATTCTAAATGGACAAAGACAGTTTGGGCCACTGATATGCTATTAAGAGAGACAAGAAAAAAAGTAGTACGAAGTAGAAACTGAAGTGTATACTGAAGCATACACAGCAAGTGCTAGGGAAATTGAGGGGTGGTAGAGATTACATTTTCTTGTTTATAAAGAAACCTTTTAGGAATATTTTAGGAGATATGAAACAGTATGATATGTGCAGTAAACTAGGACCTGTATTACTAGAGTATTAGGTAGGCTCAGCGAGTGATATGCAATGATGCTTGCTGGAGATGATTCCAGGTAATGTAGGTGCTGGAGACACATTGTGCTTTTATTCAGCACTCTAGGCTAAGCCTTACTCCTCATAATGCAACTGAAGCAAGAATGAAACATGTAAGTAAACCTTTACTAAGTAAACCTTTACTAAATGTTTGTATACTAAAGAAAGGAAACCACATAATAAAATAAAGACAATTCAGCCTACATATAATATGCCTTCCTCCAGGCTCCTAGGCTCTGTCCTATTTTAGACCTGGCATATTTTTATGTGCTAGGTACCATTTTAGTACCCATCTCTATCTCAAAGTCTGTGTCCCAAGAGAGAAAGATTGAAGTAGAAATAGGGGCTTATCAATTTAAGATCAAATAGTGCTTTCCTTTTAGAGGTCTTTTCTCTTTATCTGTATGATTGATTTTGGGAATGACCACCCCCTCTCTACATCATAGAACATAACCATATGCAAAAGTTTCCTTGTTTCCATAGAACAAGGACTAATGGATGGTCCTTCTGTATGGTGACCCCTCTGGGATATCCAGCTAGATTTGTCCAATAAACCAGTATTATAAAACTAAGAGTTGGATCACAGATTTGTGAGTTTTCATAGTGGTAGTTGAAACCATGAAAATGGATAAGATTAAAAGAGTATGTTTTTTAAAGGTTTCTGGAATATAATTTGTTAATAAATGTGGAATTAGTGGATGGGTGGATGGATGGATGGATGGATGGGTGTGGATGGATGACTGAGTGAATACTGACAGTTTCTCATGAGGTAATTATTAATTTTACAATTCTTATTTCTGGCCAAACTAATTCTGCCTTAGCTCTTTTTAGACCATTTGACCCTAAAGCTCTTTTGATCCCTTTTTAAAGGGAGTATTATTATTACTTTTTATGGTCACCAGTCTTCATTTATGAAAACCAAGAGACATACTAACAATAGTTTTCATCAAACTTGTTTGTGAAAAATGAGTGAGTCAGTCCCCCTTTTAAACTCTTTGGTGGTTTACTACTAAATTACAGGGGGGGGGGAAATTCTCAGTTTTTTAGCATGACTAATAATGTGAAGGGGAAATTACATTTCAAGTTTTATATCTTGGAGAGGTGTACCCTTAATGGAACTTTGCATTATAACAAGAATTCTCAAGGCATGTATGTTGACATTCTGATATTTTATTTTTATGATGTCATGCTTATTTGTGGTAAATGAAAAACAATTTTAATTTAACACTAGAGTATTCTGTCAACTCGATTTGTTGATTAAGATACTTGGTTTAGGACTCCTTTACTACTCATATTTGGGAGTGGAATAGGTTTTAAGTATTCTGTGTTAATCACTACCTTATTTATGAAGGGCTACCCATCACTTCTAAAATTTAGGACCGATTTACCAAATACGTGTAATTATATATTGTATTATATTTATTGATGTTTGATGAATCTGGTTATTCTGTCTATATTTTGTGAGATAGAATGCTATATTGTACTTAAAATTTAAGAGTGAAAAATCTCCACGAGAGAGGCGGAATAATTAAGACTAGAGCAATGGATTTGAGATGAATTGTGGAGGCTCAGATTATTTGCAATTCTTCAGTCCACCAGATCCAACCAACTCAAGGCTTTAACCTAGAATTTACTATTTTCTTTTAGAATAGAGGGCTGATAAATGCTAATGAATTTAAGAAATATCACTATACTAAAGATAATTACATTTTGATCTGAGAGATACTTTTAGAATTGTCGCCTAAAGTGTTGTGATGTTGTAAATGAATCATATTGATAATTAGATTTCTGAAGTATGCATTTGATATTTTGAAATAGGTTAGAGTAAGATTCTTGGAGAATATATAAACTAAAGAAAACTTTTCTTTACTATTGTGGATTGGACGCCTCTTTTTTCAGAGGCAGAAATATGTATATTTTAAAATCATTGATTGGCTCTAGTGATGTCATATTTTTGTGAACTGGTAAGGGGTAATGTAGAAGAGGCAGAGATCAGGGTAAGGGGGTATTTTTTTTTTAGAAGAGGTATAATCAAGTTTATTTAATACAGATTAAGGAAAAATAAATAGCAATTTGGAAAGAGTACGTGTATGGATTAGAATTATAAAAAAAGATTTTGGATGGGGAATAGACATTAAAGGGGGTTATTCTAGGTGCAAAAGGCCTAAAAAAGGAAGATTTTTCTGCAGAGGTTTTGAACTGAACACTGGAAAGAATCAAACCTGATTAGACTTCTGGTTCTTAAAAGGACATTTTTCTTTTCTCCTTAGCCTTTCTCTTTTCTGTGTGGTTGAATAATACCTGAGTTCTGGTAACAAAGAAAAGAATAACCTCATTGGGTGAGGATGAAATATAAGCTGACCCAGAGAAAGATGAAATACTGAAGCAACTGCAAAAGCCTTAAACTGTTTTGTGTAGAAGACCTGACCAGGAATAATGTAGAAAGGCCATGGGTACAGGATCATGGTCTTTGAAAGAGAAATAATAGAAATAGTTACCTTTATTGAGTACCTACCTTGCATGTTCAAACAGCATTATTCCCATTACAGATAAAAGAAGGAAGCCACAGCTTTATCACTGATTTTCAAATTTTTTTTTTTAAGCTGCAGATCCATTTTTCCCGCTGTAGGGAAATCTTATATGGAACCCACTATACTCTATAGATAAAACCTAAACTGGTTGAAATAAGGGTTCAGAGCACCTGAGCTCAGCTTCTTTCTTTGGCCTTCTCTCCTCTTATTCTCATCCTCAGAAGCTCTGAGGCATCTTGTAGAACCCCAGTTTGAAAATCATTGTGTTTCACCATACTGTTTTTTTAAATCACTTGGTGATAATGTTTGAAAGGTGCCAGAAAAAATATACTTGGATACCTTTTGTTTGGTGTTTGTCTGGCAGCCCATTTCATGAAAAGGGTGTTTATACTGTTTACATATAAACTTGTACTTAGGTTTGTGTCTTAATTCATTTGGACTGTTCTAACAAAAATACCATAGACGAGGTAGCTTAAAATTTTTTCTCATAGTTCTGGAGGCTGGGAAGGCCAAGATCAAGGTGTCACAGATCAGGTGTCTGGTGAGGGTATGATTCCTGGTTCATAGTCTCCTTGTAACCTTACATGGTGGAAAGGTCAAGGGATCTTTCTGTGGCTTCTTTTATAAGGGCATTCACTAATCCCATTCATGAGGCCTCCACTCATAACCTAATCGTCCGAAAGGCCCTACTTCTCAATACCATCGCACAGGGGATTAGGTTTCAACATACAGATTTTGGGGTGAGAGGGGACACAAACATTCCGTGCATAGCAGTTTGTCATCAGCACTTCTTATCAAAAGTATATTTTAAAAAGTTAATTTTCTTTGTCTTGAAGGTTGTGGCAGCTTTGCCTGAAGATATGAGACCAGGTCCTACTCCCTATGGTTTGCCTGGGGAATTGCTGATATGTGCAGCTACTGTTGGATTTTTTGCTTTTTTCTTGTTTTTGTGGAGAAGTTTTCGATCGGTAAGTAACCAATGCTGTATAGTAGAGAATGTTCATTTTGTCTTCAGCTAGAACAAGTAATATGAGAAACATGTCTTTTGTTTTAAGGAAACAAATTAAGTTGTAGTTATGTTACTACTGTTACTAGAAACAATATGGATTTAGAGGAATTTTTTAAGTGTAAAAATTTTAAAGGATTTCTTTGTAGAAATGTTCTACACTAATACTAAAACTCTTCCTTTATTAATGATTGATTGATTGATTTTTGGTTTGTGTTTGTTTTTAATAGTAATCTAAACATCTGTGAGTTTGCCACCTAATCTGGAAACAAAAACATTAACTATCACTTTTATTTAGGTGATCCTTCCTCATTTCATCCCCTACTTTTCTCTGTACTAGAGGTAGTCCTGTTCTGGATCCTGTGTTGATTATTCCCATGCCTTAAAAATATTGTTTTTGGTCATCTCTTCATCTATTCTTCAAAAGTATAGTATGTAATTTTACTTGGTATCATCCCATTTGTCATGTTTTGGAACTTTTTTACCCCATCTTATATTGCTAAGGTTCATCTATATTTTGGGATGAGGTTTAATTTTTTCCATTTTTATTACTCTAGGCTATTACACTATAAGAATATACTAAAGTTTATTTGTTTTCTTTTAGTTATTTTTGTTACCATTAGTGCTGCTGTGTATAATGTTCTTATAGGTATCGTATCTCCTATCTTGTATTGTATACTTTTAAGTTTCTCTTGTGAATATACGTAGGTGTATGATAACTGGGTTATAGAGTATATGGAAGTTCGCTTTTAAAGATAATGCCAAATTCTTTTCCAAATTGTCTCTACCAGTTCACACCTGTACCAGCAATGTATAAGAGGTCCTAGGGATCTATTGGTTTCTCCCTCTCCATCACTTGTTATTTTGCACTTGAATGGGTATAAAGTGGTGCATTATCATGGTCTTGATTTGAATTCCTCGATCACTAATGATATTGAACTCTTTTACTAAATTTACTAGCTGTATGTTTTTGTTCTTTTGGGAAATAATTGTTTATGTCTTTTGCCCATTTTTCTGTTGAGTAGTTTTTTATTTGCGGGCATTTTTATGTATTCTTGATGCTGTCTTTGGTGATTATGTGTATAGCAAACATCCCACTATGAAATAGCTTTTCATTTTCCTTAAGGTGTTTTCTGATGAATAGATAATCTTAATTTTAAAATTTTGCTTTTAAACACTGAAATCCTTGATTCTTCTTAAATCCATTTTTTTTTGGTCTGATATGGGATAGAGATTCAGTGTAATTTTCTCACCTTATATAAATATTTTTCTCACTTTTATTTATTGAATAATCCCTCCTTTCCTTATTCATCTGCCATGTTAGGTATTAGAGTTCCACATACATGTTGACCTTTTCTGTACTCTTAATTCTATTCCATTGATTATTGTTGAAAACAGATACATGTATATTATTCTGTATCTTCCCCTTGGGTTAAATAACTAATTTGTCTTGTTCATGTATTATATATTCTTGCTCTTTTTTGCTTATTTCGTCAAGGATGAAGAGAAGTGGCTGAATTCTTCTGTCATGATTTATCACTTTCCATAGTTCTGTCAATCTTGCTTTACATATTTTGATTGTATTTCGTGGGATATGTGTTTGGAATTTCTGTGTCTCTTGGTGGATTGAACTTTTTATCAATGATCTAGTGACCCTCTATAACTCAAGTGATGCTTTGGTCTTATTAAGGTCTCTTCTCTGATGTTAACATAGGCATACCAACTTTCTTTTGGTTGATTTTTGATATGTCTTTTTTCATCCTCATACTTTTTAGCCTTTCTTTGGTCTTTTTCTTAATGTGTGTCCTGTGTAACTTCTTTTATATCCAATCTGACAACTTCTGTTTTTCACTTGAGTTTAGTCTGTCTACCTATGATTATTGATATATTTGGATTAGTTTCTTCCACCTTAGTTTGTTAATTTTTTCTATTTTCTATATCTTTCTTTTAATTCTTTTTACATTAATAATACATCTTCCTACTAAGAAGATAAAGACCTTAGCATGCTCCCATATCCCTTGGTCTCTTTCACTTTCTAACCTCATAATGTTGTTATAACCTAAAATTTTCATTCTGGATATATTTCTCTTTTTCTTGTCTTTGTTCTTAACTTTCTCCTCCATTCCCGCGCCCTCCCTCAAGACTACAAAAAAATATTACCAAGATACTTGATCACCCTTTATTGACATATCTCTTGCAGGATTTCCTGTATTTAATTCTTCCCATATTTGAATACTTCTTTTAAGATTGTTCTGGTGTGGGGCTTTGTATGACGAAGCTTCTAAGACTTTATTTTGAATCCCTGAGGATATTTGAATTAAGTCCTCACAGTGGAATGATAATTTGTTGGATATAACCATTTTAGGTCTAAAGTTCTTTTTAATACTTTAAAACCCTTACTTCCTTTTTTTTTTTTAAACATCTAATGTTACTTATCGAAAAGTCTAATGTCTGATTCTTATTTGTAGGTGATCTGTTCTCTGTGGAAACTTTTAGAATCTTTTAATTTGATATTCTTATTTCAATGTAATGTGTCTAGGTTTGAAAAAATTTTATTTCTTCTTTAGAATTTTCTGGAATCTCTTAATATGAGACCTTTTATCATTTTTTTCATTCCAGGAAATTTCTTCTGCATTTTATATTTTTATTTCTCTTTTTGGGTCTACTGTGTTTTAGATGTTGGCCCTTAACACTTAAGACTTTTATATATTTTAACTTTTTTTCTCAAATTTTTTTTTGTATTTTCCTGTTACCTTTTGAGATAGTTCCTCACTTTTATGTCTCAGTTAACTAATTTATTCCTCATCTTTACCTCTTCTACTATGCCTTGACTTTACAATGTCTCTTTTAATTTTATCTCTATACATCTTATGTAGACAATTTAAGTCCCCATTGTTTTTTACATTTGGTTATATTGCCTTGACCCTAAACCTGATCGCCTTACGCATGGAATTTTTCCTTCATTATTTGAGAGAGGGAAGTTGGAACATTTCTCAAATTGTATTGTTTTGGATATTAGCACTAGGAGAAGAAGATAATAGAGGCATCTTGAAATAGTTTGTTTTAGGGTCAAATATGTTTGAGGAACACTGGGCTAAATAAAAGAGGTATTTTTAAGATATGTTATTTCAGAACCTTTAATATGCTAATATACGATGTGAACCTTCAATAGGGAAACTTTAATATGTAGCATTTATCTCATTGAATGTAGAACACTTGGCTAACTTATACTAAGGCAATAGAAAAATGTTATTTTTAATTTGGCAGTGTAAGTTAAATAAATTGGATTTACTCGAATGTATATTTGTTTTAATGTAATTTTGTTTAAAATTTTTTTCAGATTAGAAGCCGGCTTTATATGGGTAAGCTCTTTTTTTCTACTTTAAATCTCACCATTTAAAATTATGTATAATTTTAAAACTTAAAACAATTTACATATGGTAATATTAATTTATTAGGGTAACATTGATTAATGACATATATTTTTAGGTGTATAAGATTATAATTTGACATATGTGTACTCTATTGTATGCTCACCACCTGAAGTTTTGTTTCCTTCCGTTACCATGTATTTGACCCTTTACCCAGTTCATCCACTTCCCACCCTCTTTCCCCTGTGGTAACAACCATTCTGTTGTCTGTATCTGTGAGATTGTTTTTTATTTGTTTTGTTCATTTGTTACTTTTTATTTTATATTACACATATGAGTGAAATTATACTATTTGTCCTTTTCCATCTGGCTTATTTCACTAAGCATAGTACTCTCAAGATCCATCCATGTCACAAATGGCAGTATTTTGTTATGTTTTTATGGCTGTGTAGTGTTTCACTGTGTGTGTATATGTGTGTGTATGTGTCTGTGCCACATCTTCCTTAACCAGTCATCTGTCAGTGGACACTTAGGTTTCCATGACTTGGCTATTGTAAATAACGCTGCAGTGAACATAGGGGTACATATGTCTTTATGAATAAGTGTTTTCATAGTTTCACTTTTTTTCTTTTAATTTTTAGGAAGAGAGAAAAAGCTTGCTGTAGAACTTTCTACACTAATCGAAAAAAAATGTCAACTACTTGAAAAATTTAGCCTTGTTCAAAAAGAGGTAAGACATTTCTGAAAATGTTAACATTCATGTTAGTGTCAGAGGACTTTATACTTCTTTATTAATGCTTTATTTGCAAAGTATGAGAGTTCAGTTGATCCTCATATTACCTATCTTATTAATTTTTAACTGTTGTAGGTGCATAGTGGTGCCTTATGATTTTAATTTCCCTTTTCCTGACTAATGTGGTTAAGCACCTTTTCATATGTTTCTTGGCCATTTGGATGTTCTTTTTATGAAGTTTTCGATTTCCTTTTACATTTTTAAAGGTACAGTTATCTATTTTGTTTTGATACATAGAATTTTTTTCTATGTTTTGGATATGAGTCCTTTGTCAGATATATGTATTGCAAATATGTTCCACTCTGCCTTTTTATTTCAAATGGTGTCTTGGTAAGCATAGGTTTTTAATTTTAACATAGTCTAATTTGTCAGCCTTTATGATGACTGCTTTTTGCTTCCTAGTGCAGAAATTTTTGTCTGCTCAAGGATACGAGGACATGCTTCTTATCTTTTAGAAATGTTATTGTTTTACTTTCCTCTTTTAATCTTTTAGTTAGCTAGGATTGTCATAACAAAATACCATAGACTTGGTGGGTTACACACAGAAATTGATTTTTTCATAGTTCTGGAGGTTAGAAGTCCAGGACCAAGGTGTTGCCAGGTTTGGTTTCTTCTGAGGCCGCTTTTCTTGGCTTGAAAATTGCTGTCTTCTTTCCCTGTCCTCACATGGTCTTTCCTTTTTGCTGGTACCAGTTTCTGGTATTTCTCTGTCCAAGTTTTTTTCTCTCAGGACATCAGTCAGATTGGATTAGGGCCCACCCTTACAACCTCAGTTTAATTTTATCACCTCTTTAAAGTGCCTATCTCCAAATATAGTCAAATTCATACTGTGGATTGGGGCTTCAGCATATGAATTTCTGTGTGTGTGTGTGTGTGTGTGTGTGTGTGTGGTGGGGGGAACTGTTCAGCTCAAATTTAATCAGTCTTTGCCTGGAATTGAATCTGTGATAGTGTGATTTGGAGGTCAAGATTCAGTGTTTTTCATATGGATATTGAATTAATCAGTGCTATTTATTGAAAAGACCATCTCTTTGTTCTGTAGTGTCATCTTAGATCAGTGACCGTATATGTCTGAGTCTGTATCTATATCTTTTGTCCTTTAGTCTATTTTTAAATTTTCATGTCAACCTTTTTTTTTAATCTATTATATTTTTATAACAAGCCATGATATCTGACAGTGTAAACCTCCAAGTTTTTTGTTCTTCAAGATTGTCTTGGTTATCTTGGCATTTTATCTCTCCATATAAATTTTAAATCATTTCATCAGTTTACATGGACACATAGCCTGCTAGGAATTTGATTGGGATTGCATTGAATATATAGATCAATTTCGAGAGAATGGACATTTTTAATGTTGAGTTCTTATCTTTGTAATATGGTATATCCCTCCATTTTTGTCTTAAAATTCTCTCAGTATTGTTTTATACATTTTTGGGTTGAGGTCTTACACATCTTTTCTTAGATTTAATCCCTAGTATCTGATGGTTTTTAAAACTATTGTAAATAGTGTGTTTTTTTATAGCTTTGTTGAGATAGTATTCATATACGATACATTCACCCATTTAAAGCGTACAAATGAGTGACTTTTAGTATACTCACAGACTTGTGCATCCATTACCACAATAAATTTTGTTCATTTTTATTACCCCAAAAGGAAATGCTATACCCCTTAGCCAGCACCCTTTGCCCTGTCTCCTCCATTTCCAAGCCCTAGACAATCTACTTTTTGTTTCTATAAATATACCTTATGTAATGTCTTCAAGGTTCATCTATGTGTAGCAAGTATCAGTATTTATTTTTTTGCCAAACACTATTTCATATCTCAGTTTATGTATCCATCTGTCAGTTGATGGACATTTGGATTATTCTACTTTCTGGCTATTATAAATGCTGCTGCCATGCACAAATTTTTGTGTGGATGTATGATTTTAATTCTTTTGGATATATACCTAGGAGTGGAATTGCTGGATGTCTCTTTAACTTTTGACGAACTACCAAATTGTTTTCTATAGTGACTAGCCGTTTACATTCCTACCAGCAGTATGTGAGTGTTCCAATTTCTCCACATCCTTCCCAACACTTATTTGTCTTTTTGATTATAGTCAATGTCTGATTGAGAACTCCATTATCTGTGTCCTCTGAGAGTCTGCTTCTCTTGCTGACTTTTTCCCTTGTTCTCAGTCAGATCTTGTCTTCTTGAATACCAGGTTATTTTATTTGAGTAATAGTATAGCAAAAATGACGTGGATGATTTTGACGCTATCAATATTATTTTTCTTGAGTGAAGGTTTACTATTGCTTCTCATAGGCAGATGGACATTTGAAATCATAGATTACTTTAATCACAGATTGATGTTTAGAAACTTGGCCTCAGTTAAAGTAATTTGTCTGATTTAGACTTTCTTATAAGATGGCCAGTGTGGGTTGGCATTAGTTTTCTATTGCTGCTGTGACAAATTACCACAAACTGGATGGCATAAAGTAATACAACTTATTCAGTTATAGTTCTGGAGGTTAGAAGTCTAAAACCAGCCAGATAGGGCTAAAATTAAGGTATCAGCGATCTGTTTCCTCATGGAGGCTTCAGAAGAGAATCTATTTCTAGCTTTTTTCACCTTCTGGAGGCTACCCACATTCTTTGGCTCATAGCTACATCACTCTGTTCTTTGCTTGCATCTTCAAATCATCTTCTCTCCTAACTTTTATCCCCTGGCATTCCTCTTATAAGGACCCTTGGGATTATATTGAGCCCACCGGGATAATTCTATATATTTTTTCTATCTCGAGATCCTTAACTCATCACATCTGGAAATTTGGGGTGGGGGGTTTGAGAGGAATTTGGGGAGGTTGTTATTCATCCTACGATGGAGCCCCACCCTAAAACCTGAGCTCCGTAGCTCATCATACTCATCAGATCCTGTACTCCAAATTTTGAGACTTCCAGATATATCCTGTGTCCAGCTCTTTTTCTTGTTCTTAGCAAGAAGGTTGATCCAAAACAACCTTGTCTTCTCTGTAATCACTTATTTCTTTAAAGCATTGAAGTAAATGCGTTTTGCTAAATCCTATAACATTGTATGTTTCATTGTCCTTATTTTAGATTGTCCTTGGTTGTTCTCTTTATCTTTTAAACATTTTATATTCCCTCCTTACTTTTTTTGTATAATTCAAATTAGAAGTGAAAATTTCTAATGGCTACTGAGTATAAATTTATCTTTAATGAATGGTAGACTTTGGATAGCTCTCTTAACTTTATGTGTGAAGTTCTGCCATTTGTTGTCCAAGCTAGGGGGTTGTGATGTGTTAGCTGCCCTGGCTTTGTTTGTTTTTGTGATCATATTGGAAGAACTTAAAGCTAAGTAAATCCAAGTAAATTTAACGTACCTGTGGAAGTAGATTCTGTCTGCTTCTGAGACACCTATCCAGATAAAACTTGGAATAAAATTTGTAGAGTTTTTACTCACAGTGTTGTTTTATTTCAGTATGAAGGCTTAGAGTCATCTTTAAAGGATTCCAGCTTTGGGAAGGAGTCGACAGAAGCACAAAGTTTGGAGGTAAAAACCAATAGCATAATTATAAAAGCTGGGGGAAGATTCTTATTAAATAACACAAACTTTAAAAAGTAATGCATCTTCTCAAAACTGTTTCAGAGGAAATGAGCAAGAGCTTCTCTGAATGTTAAAGAAAAGGTTAAATATAGGAAATAGAACATTAGTAAGTAGCATAAAATATTTTAAATATTTGAGCTCTTGTCGCTAACTTGTTTTGAGTGAGGCACCTTTGGTTCACTGGAATATAGGCAGTATAGAAGCTCAGTTTTAATTCCTGGGAAATGTATTATTATTATTTTTGATTCACTTTGCTACAGAAAGAAAAATAGGATTTCAAAAATAAATTTACAATAGTTGGCAACCACAGTTATGTATATTGTGCCATCCCCATTATGTTAGGAGCTGGCTAGAATTAGATCAAAGATTTTTATTATAAGCAGTGGTGTGCTGGTAAATATTTAACAACTGGCTCTCTGAAAAGCAGGAGGCCTTATTTTGCTGAGTTCTGCTGTATAAATACTCCGACTGTGACCAATTTCAAGATGCTAACATGATGTGATGAATGTAGACTTTGTAGGCATACTTGGCCCTCCTGAGCCAGGATGATTTGGGTAATAGTAAGGAAGGAAAGTATAATAATTTGTCATTTAGCTAAGCTACAACAGATTAGGGTAATAGGAGTGCCTTACTACCTTTTTGAGATGGAAGTGTTATGAAAAGCTTACTAATATTAAAGTAGAAAACAATGGACTTTGTATCTTTGGCGCATGTCTCAGTCCACCTTGGCAGTTAGTCACCAACGTCTATAATCATCAGAAAGTTAGTGTATCGTGATTCAGAATTTCCTAGTAGAGTGAAGAGTAAGTGAAAATTGAATTCCAGATAAAATAAATTTAATCTTTTCTTTCTTCATTTGTTACTTGTTAATATCCTCAAGAACTTGTTGAAATTGTTATATGTATATTTTGTTGATATTTTCTTTTAACTATTCTAGTAGTTTGATTAAAAAAGAATTTAAAAAGGCATGCTAACAGAAGAGCAAACACTGGAATGCAAAGACATTTACTCAAGCTTGGTGGTATTATGGATAAAATAAAACACCAGTTTATTCTCAAGGCATTTAAATCACTAATCTAACATGAAGATTTCTTTAAAATGGATGTTTGGAAGTTTTTCTCAAATTTTATTATTTTTCAAAAACAGTGTTTATTTTCAAGATTGGTAAATACAATCGAATATAAAAAACTTGATGGTCGAATCTGTAGATAAAATCAAGACAATATAGTAATTTAATTCAAGTTGAAATTCATATAATCAAATAGTAAAATTTGGGGAAACATATAAATAGGTTTTTAACCATTATAATATACTGTGTATTTATTCTATTTTATTTTGGGTTGCATTAAATTCTTTGAAATTTTGGTTTATTTTTTTTTTAAGTTTGTTGATGGATCACAAATATCAGAGGTATGTTTATTATATTTAATATCCAATTGGAATAATCCAATAACTAATCATTTTTAATTCAGAAGATCACAGAAAAATAATATTCTATAGTATATTATTAGAATAGAATATTATTCTAATATAGAATATTATTATGAAGCAATTTTGATTGGTTTTTGAATTTATTTTTATTTTATCTTTAATTATATTAAAGTGAATTTGTTTCTCATTTTCCCCTTCATAATGCTTTAAAGCAGAGGTTGGCAAACTAGACTCTTGGCTTGCCAACTGTTTTTGTAAATAAAAATATTTTGTTGTAACAAAGCTGTGTTCATTGATTTATGTATTATTTTTGAGATGGAAACTGCATGGCTTGCAAGCCTAAAATATTTACTCTCTGGCTCTTTATAGAGAAAGTTTGCTTATCCCTATTAGAATTGCTATTATTTCAGTGTTATATAAATGAAGAAATAAACTAAACTTATTTAACTTATAGCATGTATGTTTGATTATACTTATACCCTGATTTACCCTAATGAAAAATTCCTATGTTTGTCTTATAAAGTTGGCTTCTTCTTCTTCTTTTAGGCAGTTTGTGAAAAGTTGAACTTGTCCAAATCTGAACTTGAGGATGAAATACTCTTTCTGGAAAAAAAGTTAAAAGAAGAGAAATCTAAACATTCTGAACAAGATGAATTGGTAAGGCTTTTGTGTTTGAGAAGATTATAGGAAAAAGAAAGTTACTGAATTTTAAAAAATTAAACATGTTATTAGTTACAGTATTATATACACAGTAAAAAATTCAAAGAATACAGAAGGCCGTGAAGTGGAGAGTAAAATTTTCCAGATTTACTAGCTCTTTTCATTTGCTAGAGGTTATTATTATCATGTTAAGTTTCCTGCATATTTTTAAAGAAATTTTCTATATGTGCTATGGGAGTAGCTCACATAAATAATTTAAGTTGAATAATCACATGCATAGTAGATTTTATGTTATCACTCAAAAGGTATTTGAGAACATTTTAACTTTATTTGTCGTCCTATTTTAAAATCTGTCTTAAGGAAGGTATTGATGTGTATAAATTGTTTAGTGAGATATGACATTAGTGGACTTATCTGGAGCCTATATAACTTAAATGATATAATATTAAAGATGAGATAAAATACTATTATGTAACTTTCATATAAAATTTCTTTAAGCATATGGCTGAGGTTTCTTAATTTGAGCCCTCAACTTTTTGAGGAAAGTGTTAGGTTAACAATATATCTAATATATGTGGCATCTTGGAAACCAGAGGAGTTTAGTAAATACTTGTTTATTGATTGATACTGTCTTTCTAGATGATAGATATTTCAAAAAGGATACAGTCCCTAGAAGATGAATCAAAATCTCTCAAATCGCAAGTAGCTGAAGTAAGTTGAATTAGTCTAATAGGTTTGTTGCTTTTGAAAATCATTTCAATTTTATTTTGTGATTAAAGATAATATATAGTATTAGAATTTGAGATATAAGGGTCTTAGGTATATATTTTTTATACATGGTACCTCAGGAAAGTTGACTTTTTTATTGGACTATTTATTGAGCTATTGCTATGTACTGGTCACTGTTGAAGGTGTTTGGCACTTAACATTAGTAGAGAAAATTGACAGAAAAACTCATAAAGTTTAAATTCTGGTAAGAGAGACAGTGAATAAAAAGTTAACAAAACTTGCTACATAGTTCATAGATGGTTATAAGAGTTTAAATCAAGATCCAAGGTCACATGGCAAGTTAATATCAGACCCATGACTAGACCTGATTCTAGGCCAGCTTTTTTTCTGCTAGTCCATGTTGCCTTTCCTATTAATGTTGGTGTGTTTTTTACTTTAAGCTTATGTTATAGAGAATATGTGTAAAAAAGCTATTGTATTAAACTGTTATATAAACTCAATATGTTGTATTTTACTTAGGCCAAAACAACCTTCAAAATATTTCAAATGAATGAAGAACGACTTAAGTTAGCTATAAAAGATGCTTTGAGTGAAAATTCTCTACTTCAGGATGGCCAGAAACAGGTTTGTACTGTATAGGGATTCTTCATCTTGTGAATATGTAATTATAAATCTTCTGGGCATACTCATGACTGACCCATGCTAAGGGCAAGAATGAGCTTTTCTTGGAGACCATGAGAACAGGACAATCTCCTGCGTATCCCTTGGTGTCTTTCTTATGTAGGAAAATTTTTAATAAAGTAAGATATGGCATGTTATATGGGATATAAGGAACAGTAAGGAATGACCAAATCTAACCGATATGAATGTGTCAGAAAACTTTTTATTTAATATAAATTTATTACGTTAATCAGTTGAATGTTAAAGTGCCTGTTATTTCACATTACCACTCTTTTGAAGGTTCTTTGAAAATAGGAGCCTGCCCTCCCTCCCTCCCTCCCTCCTTCCTTCCTTCCTTCCTTCCTTTCCTTCTTTTTTCCTTCCTTCTTTCCCTCCCTCTTTCATTCCATCCCTTATTCTTTTCCTCCCTCCCTTCCTAGCAACACATTACATTGTTTTTTTAATTTTTAAATTTTTTAAAAATTTTTTTAGGCGAGGCAATCCTTGGTTGACCACACAGATTACAAGGACCTTGTCAGTTTACAATCCCTTATTTTTAAATTTTTTATGCCTAGAGCACTTGGTCTTCCGAGGTGGTCTCCCATCCAAGTACTAACCAGGCTTGACCCTGTTTAGCTTCGGAGATCACATGGGATCGAGCTTGTTCAGGGTAGCATGGCTGTAGACTTTTTTTTTTTTAAGTTGTCAATGATAAACTTAAATAAATAAGGATGGTAAGGTAATATGAGTTGTCTTTCTTTTTTTGTTGGGTTTGAATTTTAGCTTTTACAGGAAGCTGAAGAATGGAAAGAACAAGTGAGTGAACTTAATAAACAGAAAATGATACTTGAAGACTCCAAAGCACATGCGAAACAAGTTCTATATGATAAAGAAAATCAGATCAAGGTAAATGGCCCTGGTTTTAGTGACCGAGTTTGCTAGAATTTTATACTAATTTTTGAAATTTGAAAATTTTTGTTTTTAGCAGTTTTATTTTGATCATTTATTTTGCCAGATTTGAAGATGTGTACTTTTTCAGTATACATTCCAGTTTGTATTAGTATTATCACCTGTGCTAATAGTATACATATTTAGTATACATATATTAACATTTCATATGTTTTTTTATCCCTTTTTTATCCCTTTTTTCCTCTCCTTTGTATTTTAGCCTTGGTACTTAATGAAGAAAAAGAATAATGGACTTTACCTTTGTATTTAGATAGCCATCTATTTCTGTTGATAAGAAAATATTGGAAAGAATTTTAGAAATTGGACAGATGAAGTTATATGTATTGGTTGAATATCTTTAATACTTAGGTTAATGCTTTCACAGAGATGAATACTTAAAACAAATCTAATTGAAACTTGGCCCTAATAGGAATAAAATGATTGATACTACTTTTCAGATTTGTTGACTTTTTCCTACTCCCTGTCTCACCCTCCTAACCTTTTTCCTGCCTGTTCTTCTAAATCTTATACTTTTGAGCTGCAAACATACTTGGTTATGAGGATCAAGCAATAAGATGTAAAACTAACATTCTGTAATCTACAGAGTGAAGTGAGTGTTATTATCTTGAAAGCTATGCATTTATGCCATTTATGTTGCTACTAAGAATGTTTTCAAGATTTCATCTTTAGAAGTTGTATTCATAATTTGGCACATTATTTATTTTTTTCTGCCTAAATTTACTCTACTAAAGGACTTGGGATTTTTCCTAAACAGAAAAAGAATAAGATGCTAATCTCAAGCTCTACTCAAAGCTATAGGCCATGTTATTTGTGCTTAGAGGGAGCTGACCAAAGGGTGGCAATTGTTGAGATGAATGGATTTTTAGCTAGGTCCTTCTACAGAAATAAATGGCACAGTCATTTTATTATCCATAGTGCTAGAAAATCTTTCTTTATTCAATAAAATTCAAAAAGTATTGTTGTAAAACTTCTAATGCTCCAATTCAGATTCTCTCTTATAATTTCTTTTTCTTTATGAAACTGAACCTTCCAGCTAGTTGTTTACTTGAATAAATCGAATCTGTGAAATTCGATCTTTTCATATATCATGAACCTCACTCAGAGTTAGTTTGACTTCACATGAAATATATGCTCATGTTAATGGCCACTCTTATTTGCAGCATGTGAGAAATCTCATACAAGAAAACGATTTGTCATTTTATAGTCGTGATATATTTAGCAAAAATGGGCAATTATCAAGAACTGTATTTGATTTAGGAATAACTGGTTTTGGTTTTTAACTTTAAGAATTTAATAGTCAATAAATGTTAAGCTTTTTGGAGTATTTACATATCAATATTGGTAGAGAATAAGAGCTCATGTACTGTTATTTATGTGCATTGATTTTTAAAGTACAACTGTATACTCAGAAGTTGTAAATTGTTAACATAAGTCATTACCCTCTCTTTTCCCCCCTTCGCTAAATGTCAAGTCTCTGACTGAACGCTTGCTAAAGATGAAAGATTGGGCTGCTGTGCTTGGAGAAGATATAACGGATGATAACTTGGAATTGGAGATGAAGAGTGATTCAGAAACTGGTGCGCACTTAGGTATTTTTCTTTTTCTTGCTAAAAATGATGACTAGCTCTTGTATTTCCTTTTATTTCCGCATGTATACCATGTTCTTTATACACTTGTGCTTTGGCCCATCTTGTCTATCTTTCCCTAATATTCCCTTTCTCACCATCCTTTATAGTTAAGCTTCTGCTGGAATACAGCCTTTTCAGTAATCTTTCTCCAACTCCTCAGACAGACTTACAGCCTTCTTCCTCTTTGTTCTTTTTATATATCGTCTGTGTCTTCATTATAGTAATTTTCACATTGCGTCATAATTATTATAATGCCTGTTTTTCCCTGTACTGTAAGCAAATCAAATAGATGAGAGAATAGTTTGAAAAAAGATGAATGTTCTATAAATGGGTACCTCAAGATAGTTTTTTTGTTGCTTTAGTTAGGTGATTCATATGGTTAGAGTACTTTAATATCAGCTATCCAAATGGTTATTGTGGTTGTTGGTTGTAGTCTGGAAACTCAGGAAAAAGTTAAGTTCACTATAGCTACTGGATATTCTCAAACCAATTCCTTTGACTTAGAGTTTTTTAAATTTTGGCATAATTATAGACTCACAGAAAGTTGCAAAAAGAGTACAGAGAGATCTTATTTATCTTTTACCTAGCTTTCTATAAAGGTAGTCCTTCAAACTTTTGTGTCTTTTCTCTTTTTTTCTCCGTCCACCCCTCCATAATTAACGAAGTTATTAAGGAAGAGAAGATAAGACTTAAAAATTTTTTTCTTTGATGATAACATTAATGATTTGGAAGAAAATTATATTTTCAAAGTAAATATGTATAGTTCTGTTTCTACTTTTTCACTTCTGCTTTACTTTCTAAGAAATGATTATTTTTCTAGTGAGACACTCATGCTTGTTTAATGTTATTTTAATTTGGAGTATAATTACACTCAATATTTTGTATAGTGAAGGATTCTAAGGATAGTTGAGACTGTGGACTTTATTTAGGTGAATGCCAAATCCCTGTTATAACTCTGTTTTTGGAGTGGTCAAGAACCTTGTTACATGATTTTATGTTACTTCTGGTGCTTTTATTGTTTATTTTCCTGGGAGCAGATCCAAATCCAAGGCCATTGTGCCTATATCAAATTCATTATTGTAGCAAGAAGAGGGATAATAAGGCTCTAATTGAGTAAACTAATAAAATCATTTGGATGTCTATTGTGACATTGCATTTCCCTCCTAATTTATTGTTATGTTTTTATTTTTTATTATAGATAATCAACCAAAAGGAGGTTTGAAGAAACTAATTCATGCTGCTAAGGTTTGCATTGCTACAAAAAAAAAAGAATAAAGAACTAGAACATGGATTAAATCCCTGTGTCCTTAGTAACTACCTTTAAAGTCTTATAGTTATCATATAAGACATTAGAATTTTCAGAAGTGATGAGACTTATCTTCACCAATTGCTTTTTTCTTTTTTACACCAACTAGTAATTCCTATTGTTAATTTTTAGAATTTATGGTAACAAAATTTTTCAAGCTCTATTCATTTCTTTTGTCTAAGCAATATATTAAAAATATTTATTTTCTCTCATACTTTCCTTTTGAGCATTTTTCTTCCTTCGATCTCGATATTTTCTTGTCTCTATTGCCCCATATCCTATTTTGAGAAGTAAATAATAGGGTCTTTTTCTTCTGGTTTATTCTTTCTCTTTTCTACCCTAATAGTGGTATCCTGATCTTTACTGATCTGTAAGAAGTCTTGGTAATGTAGTTTGAAGATTGCTTTAATCAAACTTATGTGTTAAAAATAAGCAGAATGAAAATAGCACTGTTTAAGCATCCATCACAGATCTTCTCTTTCCCTGTTCTGAAATTTCCAACTATTGATGAATTTGCTGACTTCCTGAGATGGAAATTGCATTGTTAGTTTGTACATTCTAGGCAATAATTTCACCAAAGTGAGATTTTTTTTTTTGGTTTAACTGATTAATGTTGCTTTTTTCCTTTTCCTATTCTTTAAAGTTAAATGCTTCTTTAAAAACCCTAGAAGGAGAAAGAAACCAAATTTATACCCAATTATCTGAAGTAGATAAAACCAAGGAAGATCTTACAGGTGGGTAATATATATAAAGTTTTCCTAAATAAATACATCTCCTTATACAGAATGGTACCATAAATTGAATCAATTATGAGAAAATCCAATTTGATAGGATTTTAAATAAATTTTTTGTTTCTTATTTGTGAAAAATTAGTCCTGAGTTTTTGTTGTTGTTGTTAGTAAAGCCTTATCTGTTCCTCCATATTTATATGAAATTAAAGTAATGAAATTTTTAAAAAACATGTAAAACCATACTTATTTTTGAATTTTAGTGTTACATGTCTATGGTTTGAGATATTAGAAAGTAGCAAATTAAAACTTAAAAATTTCAAAATCTTTGTAAATTGCAAAATTGACTTTTATAGTGGCACTACTATATTTTACAGATTTTTACAGTATAGTTTTCACCTTTAATGTACATGCATACTATATTAGCACATGCAAGAATGATATTAGACATGTAGAATTGAAGTTTTTTTCATTGAAAACTTTTATTTATTTTGCTGGTATAGTTGATATAAGTAACATACCATTTTGTAAAAAAAGAAAAAAAAAGAATTTTACCACAACCATTTACATAAAAAAAGAATGTAAGGACATACTAAAATGTCAACAATGATTATCCTTGAATATGGGGTTATAGTAAGATTTCTCTTTGACTTTTACAACCTGTATTTTCAAAAATTTTTGCAATAGTGAACTGTATTTCTTTGTAATAAAACACTTTTTGAAAAGGTTGAACCACCAAAGAATCATATTATTAAAAACAAGAATATAGCCTTATACATGATATTGATAGTTGGTTTATTTTGGATTTTGAAAAGTACATTAACAAAAATAAATTTTGCTGTACGTAACCCATATTACTAAAAACCATGGGAGCATCACGGGAGGAAAAGATATGGAGCTCTCTTTTAAGGAAGCTGATTTTAGTATATTAATAGACTCTCAGTGAGGAACTATTTAGTAAGTGCCAGAATACTAAGGATATGCTCATCAGTTACCCCATTTGTTAATAGAATTGCTTGGCAAATTTTTATTATTTTCGGAGGCTAGTATTTGGAGACTCTATGTCTGCCTGTACCCTCCTTTCAAATTTAACTTTCTTTTTTTAATAGGTCACAAAAAAGGAAGTTCTACAATCGATTTTTTCTATTTATAACATGAAAGTTTTTTTCTAAACTGCTTCCCCTCTGCTCATTATTTACAGTTCTCTTTTAAGGTATAGAGGATTTGAAACAAAATAGTTACAATAGAAATACAAAAATATAATAGTTTAAGTGTTGGTTTATTTTTTTAATAGGCTTGATTCAGTTTTAATAGCAATAATAATCCAACATTAATGTCTGTTAAGTGACTGTTCTTGGTAATGGCTTACAGCTTAAGTCAATAGATAAGAATTTAAAAATACCATACAGGGGGTGACTCCATAGTGTAGTGGTAAGCATGTCCGCTTTACACCAGAAGGTCCTGGGTTCCCACCACAGGTGGAGCCATGGACCCCGTGCCGGCCCTGGCTGCATGCCATGAGCGTGTGTGGGAGGAGATGCCCCGCCTTCAGAGATCCAGTTCTTAAGGGGAAACGGCAACATCCATAGGTCAGAGGTGGAAGTAAGGGGGCGGGGAATTAAAAGAGGGAGAGAAAGAAAAAATAATACTATACAGATTTTCTATTGTTGTTGGAAAGAATCTGGTTTATTAATAATTTAAGTAATTTCTTTGTATGAAATGGTAATATGCAACTCAAAATATTTACTCCTTTAATTGTGACTTTTAAAAATTGTCTATAGAATATATTAAAAATCTCCAGATTGAACAAGCATCTTTGCAGTCAGAAAATGAACACTTTGAAAGTGAGAATCAAAAGCTTCAGCAAAAACTTAAAGTAATGACTGAACTGTATCAAGAAAATGAAATGACACTTCACAGGTAATAAAAATTATGTTGATAACTCTACTGAATGGCAAGTAAAATTGCTTAAAAATGTTGCATATTCAGTTTATGTGATTATGCAAAGTTCTCAGTTTATTATTGGGTTATAATTTATCAATTCATTTTTTAAGAAAGTTATTTGATCTTGAAACACTTTCTGCAAGGAAGAAATGTAAATGATCTTGGACTTTGGCGTTGCCAGTTAGTTCACAAAACCCTCTTTAAACTTCTTTTAAATAGTTAGCAAATTATTGCTAATTAAACTTTCTAATACTGCAGGCTAGGTCAGGGAATCTGGGTGGATATCCTGAAATTGAACCCTACTCGTTAATTGCATCTCTGATATATGTAAAACTGATTTCTTTTCACTGTGTAAATTGCTCCTGCCGAACTGTTCCTTGTCTTTGTAAATGGCTGAGTTGCTCAGGGCAGCTGATCAAGCCATCCTTGACTTCTCTCTTTTATATACCATATTCATTCTACCTTCAAATTCTGTCAGTCTTCCTGTATCTTGAATCTGACTACTTTCCACCACCTCCTATACTACTCTGATCTAAGCCATCATAATACCTGGTGCCATAGCATCATGACTGGTGTCTCTCTTTGTACTCTTTTAACTTCCTGCTCTGTGTTTTCAGCAGCAGGACTATTCGAAAACAAATAACGAGTATCGTCATTCTCTTGCTTGGAATCACACTTAGAATTTAATCGAAACCTTTTATCATGGCCTACAAGACTCTACCAGATCTGGCTTATTTACTTTATTTTTCCCTCGCTATGTTATAGCCACACTGGTTTTCTTGATGATCTTTAGCATGCCAAGAACATCTGTATCTCAGGGCCTTTTGTACTTTCCCCTTCTGCCCGGAATGGTATTCCCCTGTATAAGGTTCAGCCCTTCATTTAATTTAGGCCTAGGTTCAAATGATGCCTCAAAGAACCCTTCCCTGGCTAGCCTCACGAAAATAATACCTGCCATGCCCTGTCCTCTTATCTTGCTTTATGTTTCTTCATAGCCCTTATTCTCCTCTGATGATTGTCTTTATTGACTTACTTTTTTTTTTTTTTTCTTCCTCAAATTAAATGTAACTCCATGAGAGTATTACTTACCTCTTCCCTTTGACTAAATGATAGTAGCTTCATGGTTTTCTATCAGTCAACCTAGTAATGAGCCCTTCTTGTTAGGTTAGGGTGAAAGATAATAAAATTTGGACATAAAAAGGATTTATTTTAAGTGAAAGAAATACTTTTGAGTGTATCTTTTGGACAAAAAAAATATATGATTGATTATAGAATTTTAATGAGTAACGTTTAAAATTTTAAAGAAAAATTTCTGTAGATAGTCAAAGCAAGGATGGAAGGTTGAATAGAATCCTAGCTGTGTGTATGTTGTTCACATACATACATTCATTTCATTCATTACTTTGAAATGTTTTGGATTCTCAAAATGTTAAATATTTCACTTACATTTAAATGAAAATATTTACTTCTTAAATTTAATGAATTATGCCACTATGTTTTCTTCAGAATAGAATATAGAGTTGATAGTATTAGTAAAATGTTAAATTAAAATTCTTGCCTACATGCAGTGTGATTTAGATTCAGTCATTTTCTAGATGCTGGATTGATGTTTTTTACTACTGATATATTACATTACCAGCACTTTTCCAAATTTAATATCGGAGAGGAGTGAAATGTGTAGAAGCTTGATATGTTGTTGCTTTAAATATGTGAAGTAAGATGTGAAGGATTTTTACTTATATCATTGCGTTTTCTTTCACAGTAAAATTTTCATCATTAATAAGCCCACCCTAATTCAAGGGAAGGGGTTCATAGACTTTACCTCTCAGTGGGAGGGGTATCAAAGAATTTCTGGCCATTTTAAATCTTCACAGTCTATAAAAACACTGCCATCTCCAAAGCTCATTATACTTTTATGCTTTCCTAAGGCCATGACTTTTATTTTCTTATAATACCTATGAAACGATTGACCTGGGGTGTGCTTTCTAAGCAATAGGTAATATAGTATGTAGAATATAAAACATTTACTGCTGCCCTGTAGAATTTCTTTAGTTTTTTATCTTGTTCCTCTTTAAAGATCATGAAGAAGGGGAGATATCCATAGCTAGCATTCCAAATGTGTTTTTCTGTGATGTTCAATTAATATTTCTTGAGAGACCAGTGTTATTAATGATACCCTGTGGAAACAACAGGATAATACAGTATGATGGAATTAGCTCTATGCCTTGGTCCAATTATTTAGTTTCTCTGTTCTGTGTGTGTGTGTGTATGTTTGTAAATAGTACCCTTTTTATAGAGTTTTTAAGATAATACCTGTAAAAGTTTAAGAACAATTTCTGGCACATACTAATGGCACAATAAATTAGCTATTAAAAGAGCTAGAAGTGGTAAGCAGGACTACTACTACTTTAATTTACTTTGGTTCATTATGAGTTGGGGTTTCATGTGTGTATGAGTGTGAGTGAACTGGCTTAGAAGACTAATCACTATTTTAAAAAAAAACAATTTAAAAATTGTTGAAACACAGCTCATTAGTTGGTAACTTCTAATAAATGTAATGCTTTATATAAGAAGTGTTGATAAATCATAAATATATTAATAGTTTTTATTAATATTTGCCTTTGTTAATCTTATTTTTATGATAAATTCTTACAGAAAACTCTTGAAATTTTTATATTAGTAGCACTGTTATTAGACAGGATGCTTTATAATTTGAGTTCCTAATATTAAATTCCATGCCAGGAATATTTTCACAAGTACTTTTTTCCCTTTGCATGTGATGTTTTTAGTGGTATTATGCAAACTGCTTTATGGGAAGCACCCATATATAATTAAAGATATATAATTGATTATATAATTTAAAAAAATAATTGATTATTTTATGACATATAGTAAAAGAAAGAAAATACTTTTTGTTTTAAGGAAATTAACAGTAGAAGAAAATTACCGGTTACAGAAAGAGGAGAAACTTTCCAAAGCAGATGAAAAGATCAGCCATGCAGCTGAGGAGCTGGAAACCTATAGGTATTAAATATATTTTACCCCCTTTTTTTTGAGGTGGGACAGGTATCCAAAAGGCAAATACTAGAAAAAATAAGACATTCAGAAAAACAATAGTATATTTTTATTTCATCATTTTCATTTAGGTGTCTTGCCATGATGCAACTATATAGAAAATGGAAAAAAGGAAAAAAGTGGTTTTCTTTCAGGGTGTGAGATTTTAAATCTTTTATATTAGTTTTATTTGAATGTGAATATTCCTATTTTCTGTTAATCTCAAGACAATTATGAGTAGCCATTAATTTCAAAGTCTTTCCTCGTTAGTTCAAATGAAAATGTATACAATATTAATGAATTCATGAAATATGCCACTAAAAGAAAGTGAGCCACAATTAAAGTTCTAAAGTGTTTATAAGACTGTAAGTCTATCAGCAGCCTACCCAACTGAATGGTTATGAGTCTTCATTTTACATTAGGAAGAGTAAGCTTGAGTTTTATTCAGAAGAAGGAATTATCTTCTTAGTCTTTTAAAGGAAACAAGTAACATTTTTTTTGCCCAGATTGTTAATTTCCTAGAATTCTATTAAGATTACAGACACCTGAATAAATCTTCCAATATCTTACTTCTTGAAAATAAAAATGAACTAATGTACCATATAAATCTTTGACCTTTGGTTTAGATAAACCCAAGTAGTATTACTTTTAAAGCTTAATTAATGTTAAAATTGTATCAGGAAAAAATATACTTTAGAACCTCTTAAAGGTGATTAACATGTGGAGTTCTAGAGGTTTTTTGTTTTTGTTTTTTTTTAATGAAATTAAGTACTCTAGGTGCTTTAATTAATATTTTCAGTAGGGGCAATGTGTTCTGTCATTAGTATATTTTAATAGTAGATTGATTTTCTCTTCCCTGCAGAAAGCGAGCCAGAGATCTTGAAGAGGAATTGGAGAAAACCATTCATTCTTATCAAGGGCAGGTATGTGTGTATTAATTAATCAGAACTTAATTCTGATTTGTTTGAATTGATATCTCTATTTTGATGCAGGAGTATAGTTACTTGACTAGTAGTACACGTCTCTTAGGGTTTTGCATGTAGCTGTGGAACATTTCCAGGGAGCCAGAGATTCTGGGAAACGCGATCATGTTTAAAGTTGCCATGTCTTCTTCTTTGGGAATGTGGATTGCATAAATAAATAACATATATCAGCATTGGGATCTCATATTCAGTCAGGCTAGTTGTTTCTTAATTGGCAATTCATATTGTAGTTGATTATTGCACAAAAGAGAAATTTATTAAATAAAACTTCTGGTTGTCTTTATATTCAATTTTGTTTTAAAATAGAGTAGACCATTTGTATGTAAAAATTTGCTTTGAAATGTTACTGACTTCAGAAATGCTTGAGTTACTTGAGTTTATGAAGTGTGTACTAAATCTTAGTTGTACATATGAATGCTTTCTATATAAGAAAAGTAGTTATTGATATTATAATGATTTTCTTTTTTCAGATTATTTCCCATGAGAAAAAAGCACATGATAATTGGGTAAGGATTAAATTCTCTTAACCTCTTTTATTAAATTGTTCTTTTTCCTATATTAAAAGAACAGTATAAAAGGTACTTTTACACTGAAAGTAAAGGTATTATTTTAAAAAATCCTTTGCTTTGTTCCTTATGAACTAAATACTTAGTTCATTTATACAATTTGATTTTTTTCTTCTCTGCTTTCAGCACATTACTTCTTTGCCAGGGGCGTTTACTCTCTCTGAGGAAGGTGATACAATATTCATGGATTTTTTTTTGAGGGCACTGGGTTGCCATTGCCACTAATTTCTGTGGACAAATTACTTAAAATTTTGAGCTCATTTGCTCATCTGTAAAACAATGACATGGAACTAAGTGAAACCTAAAGCCTTTTCTAGTTCTAAGAGTTCTAAAAATCTAAGAATTGTGGTATGTATCTGGTTCTCAGTGTTGAATTACTTGATACATGTTAAGAAGACCATCATGAGAAATGACATATCAGTACTGCAGAGGAACGGTGTGATGAAATCATCATGATGCAGATTTTGACTAATTATAATAACCATCCCTCTAACATGTAGAACTGTTGTAATAACCAGCCTTTGGAGGACTTGTCCCTAGGAGTCTTTAAGGGGAGGCAGTTTGCACAGTGGGTGAATACATGGGATCTGGAGTCAGCCTGTCTTGGTTGGTATCCTGGCTCCATGACCTACTGCCAGTTTCTTTACCTATAAAATAGGGATATCATTAGTACCTATTTCATAGAGTTATTGTAATGATTAAATAAGATAATTGTTGTAAGGCTATTAGTCAGGTGCCTGACACATAGTAAGCATTCAGTAAATGTTAGCTGTTATATCACTGTTGTTATACTGAAGTTTGGAAGATATTTCTTAGGCATCGATGTTTCTTGGAGTGGAGATTCCAGCTTAGGGTGAGAAATTCGATATGTTGAATGTCAAGATCCTTCCTAATTCTAAGATTTTGTAACGCTCTGAAATGAGAGTTCAAGTGAAGATTTGTTACTGAATTAAGCTGGGCCTGGATATGAATTTAGTCTTCTTTTCCACTCATCACTTAATAAATACCTAGATGCTAATTATTTTTTAAAGATGTATAGGAAGGAGTTGGTTTATTATTATCTCTCATGTTCGGGGCACTGTACTTAAGGCATTCTACATGTTACTCATTTAATCCACACCATAACTCTGTAAATAGGTATTATAATTCAAGTTTTACATAGGAGGGAACAGCCCAAGGTCATATGGGTAGAGAATGAAGAGTGGAGATTGAGATATTGACCTTTTGAATTTGTTAGTAAATAATGATGTTGACTTTAAATTAAAATATGCAGAAAATATGCCCTTATGTCTCAAAATGAAGGTATTTTCAGATTTTATAAAAATAATGTATACTCATTAAACAAAAGTTCAGACCATATAGAATGGTACAAAGAGGTAATCAGCAGTATTACTTTCATTTATTCCATACTTTTTTGAATACATCTAGGCATAAAAGCACATATATATGTTTTAAAAAGTAGAATCATATTATATATTAATGTTTTATAATATGTTTACTTAATATATCATAGATATTTTTCTATGAATGTTTCATAATTTATATAAACATTTTTCATTTGGTAAATCTTTAGTTTCCACTTTTTTACTCTTATAAATAATTTTTTATGTTATTTTATCTATTGAGCATATCTTTGTTCCATTCTGTTAATCTTTTCTTCCTTTTGAACTCACACATTGTTTTGTGTGTGTGTGTGTGTGTGTGTGTGTGTGTGTGTCTTATGGCAAGTATTGTGTTTGTATTTTCCTTTCCACAGATTAAAGCTTCTTAAGATAGGGACTGTTTCTTTTTTCTTAACGCTATACCTAATTGAATGCTTTTTTGCACATTATAAGTATTCAATTACTGAATACAGTGTTTTAGAACACATTGTGGTCATTTACTGAAATTACAGTGTTACCTAACCTTTGGGTGTAAGCTTTTCAAAAACCTGTAATCATTTGCCATCAGTTAATTTTCATATTTTTTGTAGGTATATCTTTAATATATACTATACTGTATGATGGTAGAACTCCCTTTTGACTTATTAACTCTGCATTTTTGTGCTTTATCTTATGGGTAAAAATGTTATACTGTGTAGAAAACATTTAGAAGTCATTTTGGTTCTGCTTTGTTAAAAGTTAAATGAATTAGTATTTTACTCTTTAAAATTGTGGTATAATTTTTTTTGTTAGTACTAAATTGATTATATGATTATATATTGGAAAAAGTTTACACATAGGATCTTAAAATGTGATTAAGCTATGTTTTTTGTGAATATTTACATAATTTATTCTTTGGACAGTCGAGGTCAATTCTCATGTGTAGTTCACAGTTTTAAGTGAACACATTGATAGTATAGTTCTTTTACCTGTGAAAAGTTAAGGTTCTAGACTGAGTTAATTTACCTACCTTTGTATGAGAGATGCATTTACCCTAGGATTGTATTAGTTCAGCAGGCTGAAGTTTTATTTACTGCTGCTTCCAATCTGGAGAATCCCTAGAATGACTGGGAAGCATGCAGTAAGCCATACAAGTTTAACCTTTGCCCACAATTGTTTGAGAATATTACATGTTCTCAGTATTTATTATAAGTGTAAACTTTGTTTTCTATAACATAAACTCTGATTTTCTAACCTCTTATTAAAAGTGTCACTAAACAAATGTAAAAGTAATATTATGTATACAGTGTTGTGTATTTAATAGACGTGCAGCATGTTTAATTATATTCAGCCATTTAAAAAAATGGCCTATACTGGCATGCTGTGAAACTATTTTAGACCTTTATTGTTTCACAGAATTATAGTGATTTCTTTTCATAGATGGTTACCTTGTCCCATCGCCATTGCTGTCATGCATGATGACCCTGAGTCTCCATTCTCATCACCCTAAGCTTGGGTACTGTTACATTACTCTTGTCATGTGATTTGGATATTTACAGCACCAAATAGTGCTAATCCTTGATTCATATTTAGATAACAGCATTTATTGGCAAGTATACAGTTGAACTCCAGCCTTAGGTTTATTTCTTCTGGTTACACAAAATTCATTCCCATTTAAAATTATTCCCTAAATTAAAAATTTTTTACATTGAGTTTACTGAAATAGATACTTAAGTGATTTTGATTTTTTATGCCATCATTGAGATATTTATGTATGTATATCTTTGATTTTAAGTTTGTTTACTGTATTTTAAAAAATATTATTTTTTTTAAGTTGGCAGCTCGGACTGCTGAAAGAAACCTCAGTGATTTAAAGAAAGAAAATGCTCACAACAGACAAAAGTAAGTATTCTAGTCAAAGCACTTTAAAAACTAGTTATTACTTTTATTGTAAGTTGTTATTCTGCTAATTAGCTAATAGTTTTATAAGGATAAACAAGAAAACTTACCGTAGATTTAACATATTAGGTAGTGTAATATCTATTAGTTTTACTAGGAGTTAATAGATTTTTGTCGAAACACTTGTCTTAGTTCACTGACAAAGAAAAAACTTCACAGATTCTTTTGTAAAAGGTGAAACAAAACTTAAAACAAACAAAACAAAACAGGCTAGGTAGAGGAAGATTACATGAGATTGAAAGAGAAGGATGGATCTGACAGTAATTCTCAGTATCAGCATCTTTTAATGGATAAATGGATAGAATAAATGTTAGTTATTTCTGTCATCCCCTGGTTTTTATGTATTGGGTGGCATTTCTTTACAATAGTCAATTAAAGGGAGAATAAAAGTGTACAATGTACAGTTGAAGGGAAAAGTAAATGTTTTCTATGAAGATTTTAACAGTCTTCCTAGAGTGTTATAATTTCTTGCCAGAATGTAGTATTAACATTATCCAGTGTTAGTTTTAGTTGTATTGCTTGCCTTTTCTCGTCAGAAATTAAAACCAGTGATTAAATGTTTTATTTCAGATCTGATAGTTAAAAACTAGAAATAATATTCTTTTAAAATATCAAATTTCTAAGATAAAAAGTTTAGAAGTAAAAATAGTAAGTGAGTTAATTGGGTTTTGGTTTTATGTATGGTTGGAACGTATGGGTAACATTACAATGGAAAGCGTACATGACTCAGAGCCAGGAGCCCTGTGTTTTAATCCTGGGTCTTTCATTTTGAATAAATTATTTAAACTCCTAGCCTCAGTCACCTTAGTTGAAAATGATAGACTTGGACTGGTTAATCTTGGAGGACCCTTCTATTTCAAAAATTTGTATTTTGTGATATTGTACTCTTTGTAGTCTGATTATGAAGAAAAAAACAAAACAAATCCAGACCTTAACAAAACATCACTATCATTAGGCAAAAAGAAATGTCTTACCCAAAAATAAGAAGTGGGGGGATATAGAAAGGTATTTTGTCGACAATAATTTTAAAGGATCTGTTTCTTCTATGCAGATATTGAGAAAGTGAAGAGTAGCTTGTTCTTGCTAGTGGCATTTTTCTTGAAATGTGGATGCTTCTTATGAACAAGTAACTTAGAGATGTTTGTTCTTTATTTGCAGATTAACTGAAACAGAGTTTAAATTTGAACTTTTAGAAAAAGATCCTTATGCACTCGATGTTCCAAATACAGCATTTGGCAGAGGTAGTCTTTTTTTTTTTTAACTCTCATTTGAAAAATATATTTATGTATATTGCACACAGAGTTTTTTATTAGTATAAATTTAACACTATTATCTATAAATATTTTAGATTTTCGAGCTAGGGTTCTAACCTGAGTTCTCTCACAATTTTCCAAGATTCTGAGTTTTTGTTTCCCTAGCTATGAATAATTACTGTCTCTCTTTCTCAGTAGGATTTTATAAGACGATGTAGATTTAGTACTCTGAGCTCCTTGAAAAGAAATGTGCTCAGCACATTGTAAAGTACTCATTAATTATTTTTTGATAGAATGAATGGATAAGGATTGCTTAAATAGAATAGCATAGTGACTATGTACACATTAACTATTTTTTGGTATTTGCTTGAATTATAAAAATGAGATTTAAAACAATTGGTTTTAATTACTTGAAAATATTAATTAAAAGGTGAGAAAACCGAATAATCTGAGTTTCGATTGCTTTAATACCCCCAAGAGAGGACCAATTCTTTGGAATATATATATTTTAATATTTCTGTTCATTTATAAATTAGTTAGCATATTTAATGATCTCATACCATTCCAAATAGTTTAAAATTTTCAAAATAATTTTGATTGAATTCTCATTAAGCTTCCGAGGCAGTGAAAATAAACTTTTCTTTATATAGGTAGAGTCCCATAATAATACCTTTGAAAAGTTACAAAAATCATCTTTGAGAGTTCAGTTTCTTTTAAATGAAAGTCTGTTTCTACATTTTAAAGATAGCAGGTTATTATGAATTTCAAATAGTAACAAACTTAGCAGTGGACTATCCAGAAAGTATTTTTGTCTGAAATTAATGCAGAAGCCTCAGGGAGGGTAAAAAAATGCTTTGATCTTTTGTTGTAACTAAATTGAATACTATATAAACTATATAATAAAATTTAGAATGTTTAAAAAGTGTTATTTTGTTGGTATTTAAGTTTGTTTTTGATGTTGATTTTTGATCTTTTGGAGCATAACCATTATTGGGAATGGTGAAGTTTGTAAAATGGTAGGGCTCTTGGTTATATAGTTTATAGGTAAACTAATAATTTTTTTTATGAATTAGTATATGTAAACTACCTTTTCACTGGTAATGAATCAAAAGTAATTTCTGATGCCTTAGAGTATTTTATGCTTTTCCCCCCTGCTTTTCAAAATCTGAAGCTTTACTGAAATAATTCATGGCTTCTGGCCATGATATAAACTGAGCCCTTCCATGTTACGTCCCTCACCTGCTAAAATATCTGGAAGCATGTTGCCATTCAAAACCAAACAAAACCAAACAAACTGCATGTCCCAGATCTTCTTGTAGCTCCAAAATATCACCAGTACTCATTGCTTAATATTGTATGGTTATTTATATGTATTCATTCTCAAAAGGATAATGTTTTTATTGACTAAAATATACATTTGGTAGACAGACTTTATAGAGCATAGGGGTTGATTTTTAATTCTACTGCATGTTAGTAAAACCCAGAGCACAGTTAAGTGTTCAGGACATGGATTAAACTTCATTTGGCAGTAGGATGACCTGATGGTAATTGTTGAAATGGGATTCTAATCTGCAGTGTAGCTAACTGAAACTATGAATTTAAATATGCTGTTTTAATTATTCCAGAGCATTCCCCATATGGTCCCTCACCATTGGGTCGACCTTCATCTGAAACGAGAGCTTTTCTCTCCCCTCCACCTTTGTTGGAGGGTCCACTCAGATTCTCACCTTTGCTTCCAGGGGGAGGAGGAAGAGGTATATTGTTTAAACATCTTTATTACTCTAAATTTCTTCCTTTATATTTTCATCTCGACTTATATTTAAAATGATCTTTAAATTAATCTTTTGGACAATGCAGGCATTCCTTGCACTTATTGTGGATTACTTTTGTTTGGAACAGGAGCTCTTTGATATCTAATTTTAATATTTTTCTTTTACAAACTTACAAGAGGTTACATTTTGGTTAAGTACTTGATGCATATCTTTTAAAATAATTTTTGACTTTGTAAAAACTATATTACACTTTGTAATATAAAACTTTATAAAGAACACATACAACTATGCTAATATAAACTTAGTATAAAATTGAGTTTTAATGAAACATTAGAGTTTTAGAAATCTTTTTTTAACTTCATTATTATGATCTTTCTATTGTGGAAAATCAAAGTGAAAGAACCTTTTTTTCAGCGTTGAGGGTTTCAGAATTGCTTTTTTGTCAGCAGAGTGGTTTTTTTGTTTGTTTTTTTTTTTTTTTTTTTAGATAGAGTTTTGTTGGGAACCTTCAAGGAGACCTAAATCATTTGTTAATACTTTGAAAAACCAGCCTAACTTTGCTCGATTACCCCTTTATACGTCTTTGAGAATTTCCAGAGCTAGTTCAAGCCTAAGCATAGCTGTTGGGTTTTTTTGCCTTTACTTCACAGCTCTCACTCTGGTGTTGCCTGCACACCTGGAGTTTTCCTTTTTGATCTCTAACCATACTTTGTTCACTCTGTCATGTTGCTTTAAAATGTCTGGAATTGTGGCAGAATTCAAAGTAGAGAGCCCTGCCTATTTCAAAATCAAAATGTGTAGATTTTTAGCCCCAATCTGTGTTTTATGAGAGCTGATAGCATTCTTTACCAGTGTCGTGTTCCCATTCCCCCCTTTTATCCATGATTTTAGCTTATTGAATCTGACATAGGAACAGAAAGTAATGAGACCAAATAAAAACAGACTAACCCCAGCATACCAAAGCTCAGATATTCACATGGATACTACTCATCAGAGTAGCTTCTCAGAAGAGTCTGTACTTCCTTGTTGAAGTGCCATTATTTTGACTGTCTTTGGAACTATTTCTTTGGAATTCCTTCATGAATTTGAAAAAAAAAATGTTCCTACTTTGTGTTCAGGAGATATTTTCTCTTTCCCCATTTCTTATTTATATATTTTTTCCCAGTCCTCAGTTTGCTAAATTTAGCACTGGTTCTTCCCAGTCCCACTTTACATTCAGCCGACAGCCTGAAGGCACTTCAGAGAGCCCCTTTGCTTATGGTGGCCTTGAACCGAAAGCTCCTAGGGAAAGTGATTGAGTTGCAGACTTGAAGCCCTGATAGAGCTTTGCTTTAAGCACTCCAGGAAGGGGACTGATTTTGAAATTGAGGTGTCTGCTGTAAGTGCCCCAAATCCATTCCCCTCCCCCAATTTTTTGCCTTGACCTACAGTAAGAAATATATTTTATACCATGTCATATTACATACTAATATAAATGTAGTTGAAACCACTTACATGAAATAATATTCATACTGAAGACTAAGTTAATTTCGTGCACCAAAATGGATTATAGCCAGCAGTCTCAATGACAGTCTCCTAAAAATAAGGATGTGTGTAATTGGCTAGATCGCAAAAGTGAATCACTGGAACTTGAATGACATAAGTCAAGGATTGCTTGTAGTCAACTGAATATTTGGAATAAGAGTAAAAATTACCTTTGGTTTCTCCTCTCCTATTTAAATTACTTTTCTCTCCTTTCTAATTATTTTCAATATAAGATGTGTATAGATTATTTGCAAGGGTGTTTTACTACCTGTTGGAAAAACTAGTACTTTAGGTAAGTAATCAGCAAGTCTTAAAAGTTGCTTTGAATTGAAAGTTTCTGTGACCCAGCTAAGAAGGATGACCAGTGCCCTTCCTTTTTCTTCCTTTTATTACCTTTTTGAATTTGAAAGTTTGGATGAAATATATGTTTGAATAAGATTGAGTATAAGTAAAATAATTTCTTTTTAGAGTAAATTGTATGCAACTTTTGGTCTGAATGAAAAATTTAAAACTTTAGCATTTTCTAGTTTGTCATTTTTCACCTGGTAGTCAGTTGGCCCATACTTGGTCCTTTGGAAGTAAGCACTCAAGATAAAGCCTTCAAATGACTCCTTTAAAGATCTGTGCTTCACTTTAGAGGAATTTAGCCTAATGGACTCTTGCACATTTCTCACCAATTTAATTTTCTGCTTTCCCAGCCTTTTTCTTCTAATGAACTGATTAGAAGGATGAACAAGCTAGGAGGAAAGATTTGGAGAATTGAATAGAATGTAAAATTATATAGAAAACAGATAGTTGCCCTCTTGTTGACTCTACCTTTTAACTCTACAAAAGAGAGTAGATAGAAAAAATTTTAAGAGATTGCTATTTATTAAAAAAAAAAGGCTTACACTGATTTGCACAAGTTACCAATAAAAGGTCGAATTAATTTCATCTCTTCTTAAAGAAGGTACCGTAATGTGGGAAACATTTTACAAACACTTTTGTTTAAAAAATGGTTTTTAATAAAGCTGTTTCTTGAAAGGAATAAGCTTTTGTCTTCTGGGTAGTTTAAGTTTGAGAAGACCTCATTTACCTCTCAGTGATGGATAAATGAGGTATTAATATCTTTGTTATTTAGTTATTTAGTTAAATTATTTTTTGTATTTGTCTCTTCTGTTGTGATCGAATATTTAATTGAGATACTTTCTTTTCTGTAGTCATAAAAGGGGAGCTTTAAATGATTCCCCTCCTTTGTTAATGTAAGCATGATAGATTTTCATATCCAAAAAGTTTTTTTTTTTAAAGTGTTTGTTCCAACAGCGCTGTTGTTTCTGAAACTCTTGTTTTAGACTTGCCTTTGGAGCTTGTGAGCTCTTTTTGAAGGCGAATTTGATATATAGAGATTGTCGAAAGCCATTTATAGCCAAGTTTCTCTGATGGTATAAAGTTTGTAATCAGACTGGTTAAAATAATTTTGGGACATAAGTAGAGAGTCATGTTACAACATTGAGATGCAGTTTCTTGGGTGGCTTTAAAGTTAATCTGAATACATTTACAAAGATATTTTTCTAAAAAATACTTTGGGGTAGTCTCAGAATTATTGAAATATGTTGTCCCTAAGATGACTGTTTTAAAGGAATCATGCTGTTTTTGACTATTGGCTTATTAGTTTAAGCAACAAAAACTTCATTTTATAATTATTTTATTACATCCGATACAGAAATTTTTACTTTGCAATTTACTTCTTTTATTTTTTAGACATTATAATTTACAATTTAACCATCAATTTTATGTATAAAACAATTAATGATGATAACATTTAAAAACATTTTATAGGCAAGTGTTTATCCACATAGTAAAATTGTCCTAGAAATGGCTTTGGTGGAATAGAGTTATAGTGTAATGTGTCTTAGGGAAACTTTGTTGGAATCTGGCCATTTTCACTTTTGAAAATATGTCTGAATTTTATTTGATGATGATAGGTCTTATACCACTTTTTAAGATAAAACAGAGTTGTATTTTTTCCTTTAATTAGGCTTAAGAGGCCCAGGGAATCCTCTAGACCATCAGTTTACCAATGAAAGAGGAGAATCAAGCTGTGATAAGTTAACTGATCCTCACAGAGCGCCTTCTGACACTGGGTCCCTTTCACCTCCGTGGGAACAGGATCGTAGAATGATGATCCCTCCAGCAGGTATGGAAAGAGTATAGTTATTATTTATGTTTGAAAGGCACCAGTATGTGCGACATATGGGAATGGAAGAAAAGAGTACATGTGTGCCCTGTCTTAAGAAAACTGTGATACATATTAGAATCCATAATAACACAAATTTCCAACAAAATAATTAGGAGTAATTGTTCATATTATGGAAAGCCGTTTTATTCCCCCCGCCTCCCCGCAATGTTCTTCCTCCCTAGAATGTCTTTGTTGTTTTTGTTGCTTATGGAAGTAATACATATTTATTTTAGAAAGTCTAAACAATGCCAAAGTGTATAAATCAGAAAGTGAAAATTTTCCTTATCATTTTAGCATGCCCCTTCCAGAATGATCTTTTAGGGATTTTTTTTTTGGTATGCATTCATAAACATAGGTATACAAATTGCTTTATCACTTCTGTGAAATTATACTATCCACCCTCTTTTAATTGTCTTTTTTATTCAAATAACATGTCTTAAATATCTTACCAAAATAAATATATTTACCAGAAGAATCACATCAGAATATCCTGAAATAAGGCAATTACTCTTCTCTAAATAGTCCCTCCTTTCTCAAGTAATATATTTCAAATTATTTAGTTTGCTCAGCTTTTATTTATGCCCAGTATTTCAGGGACATTGCTATGAGAAGTTAGCTATGCCTGCTTTGTATAAATTAGTACCTTAGAACAATATATTGTTTCGTATTTCTTCCTGAGAAGTTAGGGAAAATTATTGTGTTAAAAAACCTTTAATTCCAAGAATTAGCCTTTCTTGTGGTTGTATGTATATGTGCAATGAAGTGATGGCTCCTTATACTGTGGCTTCTCCTTTGTTCAAAATCACTAAAATATCAGCTTCAGAAAAATAGAGATTTGTGTTACTTTTGCTCACAACACCTAGAACAAAGCTAGGTATGTCGTATTTGCTCAGTAAATATTTGTTGAATGAATGACTACCCAAATAATTCTGAGAAAGCCGAGTATTTTTTCTTATCGTTTTTATATTTAGAAACATATATATAGTGACTGACAAACTTTTAAGAATTTGGAAAGGGATGGTATAGAACATTTTCTTTGAAAAATTCCTTTTTGACATTTAACATTCATTTAAAAGTCTTTAGCTGTGATAAAAAAAAAAATATTGATAAGCTGGCCCCTGTTCCAAGGGACCTTATTGTAAAATTTTGGCAGATATCCTGTCTCTACATCTGTGTAAGGACCTTCCTTTAGAGAATTCACAAGTTACCAGCACCAAGAGTCTCTGTCATATGCTCTGCCTGTCTCCCTAAAGTATCATATAATTTAGTGGTTCTCAATTTTGGCTTTCATCAGAAATAACTTAGGGGACTTAAGAAAAACGCATATGCCTGGGTCCAACCTCAAATCAGACCTTCTGAACATGAACTCTGGAGGTGAGGCTGGTATTTCTAAAAACTCCCTAGAAGGTTTGAGGAAAAATCAAATTGAAGAACCACTAATCTGCCCATAGTCCTTTTTATATGGAAAAGGTACTGTGTTCCCAGAGAGAAGAGCTGACAATCTTAGGTTAAAATAGCTAAGAGAATAGCTGAAACTAGAACTCAGAGACTACTGACTCTGTTATTATTGTTCATTCATCAAATTGAAAATATTTTATATGTCCTTTAAAAGTTATCTAAAACTCTATCATTTTTCAGACCTTTTGATATTGTCTCACAGATCTCTGAGTCTTTTTCGTTTTCAGTTTTTTTCTCATTACTTTTTTGGTTGGATAATTTCCACGAATCTTTCATCAAGTTTACTGACTCTTCCCTCTGTTCTCTCCATTCTCCTTTCAAGCCCATCCAGTAAAGGTTTTATTTTAGAGAATGTATTTTTAAGTTCTAAAATTTCTATTTGGTTCTTTTTTATTACAGTTTTGATTTCTCTACTGAGATTTCTTATTCATTATAAACATTTTTTAAACCTCATTGACAGTTTTATAATATCTGCTTTAAGTTCTTTGTAACATCAGGGTCATCTTGAGGATGGTTTCTGTCGATTGTCTTTTCTTTTAAAAAATGGGTCACAATTTTCTTTTACTTGCTATTCAGAGTAACTTGGACTGTATCCTAGACATTGTAGAAATTCTGGATTCTACTGTATTTCTCTAAAGAGAGTTATTGGTTTTGTTTTACAACACAGGTTGGTCAGAGTCAAACTATAGACTTTCTGTTCTCTGTGAGCAGCAGCTCAAATATCAGTTCAGTTTTTAGCTAAGGCTAAAAGGCCTTAGGGTCAGTCTGTTAACAAAGATGATGGAACCTAGCATCCATTATTTTAAAAGCCTTAGTTAAAAACTGCTTAAATTTCTTCACACATGTGATTCATAGACTTGGGTGGAAAACTCAGAATTTTGAGCTCCACTTATCTGCCTTTGTTGGGCTCTGTCATTTAGTTTTTTGATTCAGAAAGTTCTGTGAGTTTTGACTGCTCCGTGTTGCATCTTGACCGTGGTTTTCCTTCAGGCTAAACTATAAAAAATGGAAAACTCACCCCATAATGGTCTATTCTTCTAAGTTCCCACTCCTTTCCCAAACCTGCCTACTTTTTTTCATGCCTCAGAGCCTTAAGGTAGTTATTTTTTGTGTATTGACCAGAGTTGCTATGTGTGGGAAGGTCAGTCTGTTAACAAATATAATGGAAACTGGTATCCATTATTTTAAAAAATCTAACTAAAAATTCAAAATCTTGAGCTTCTAAATTGGTGTCTTCACAGAAGAGAGAGGTATCCATTCTGTAGAGAGTATCTCCAAATAATGTACCTGATCATTTGGTTTGACACAGGAGTACCTTTGTCAGTTGTACTCTCAATGAAATAGGTATTCTACGGACAAAGCAAAGGAAGTTTAGTTATCATTCATTCATTCATTCATTCATTCATTTAAATGAAGAATTGATTTTATTTTGTTGATTCACAGTTCACAAGTAATCTTAAGGTGGAGTGTCTGAGTCCTTCTTAATAGCTCTTTTCCAAAGTGTTAATACTTTTTAAAATGTATATTTTTAATTTAAAAAATTTTAAATTACAGTTGATATTCAATAATATTTTATATTAGCTTCAGGTGAATAGCACAGTGGTTAGACATTTATATAATTTACCAAGTGATCCCCTGATTAGTTTAGTACCTACCTGGAACCATACATAATTATTACAATATTACTGACTGTATTCCCTATGCTGTACTTTACATCCTCATGACTGTTTTTTAACAATCTGTACTCCTTAATCTGTTCATGTTTTCTACCCAGTCCCCAACCCTGCTCCCATCTGGCAACTATCTGTTTGTTCTCTGTATTTATCGGTCTATTTCTGTTTTGTTTATTTGTTTTGTTCTTTAGATTCTACGTATAAGTGAGATCATATGGTATTTGTCTTTCTCTGTCTGACTTATTTCACTTAGCATAATACTCTCTAGGTCTATCCATATCATTGCAAATGGTAAGATTTTGTTCTTTTTTATGGCTGAATGATATTCTGTTATATGTATGTACCACTTCTTCTTTATCCAGTTGTCTACTGATGGGTACTTAGGTTGCTTCCATGTCTTGACTATTGTAAATAATGTGTGATGAACATAGAGATACATATATCTTTTTGAATCAGTATTTTGGAATTCTTCAGATAAATTTAAGTCTTTGATCCATTTTGAGTTTATTCTTGTATGGTGTACAAAGATGGTCTAGTTTCATTTTTTGCTTGTATCCGTCCAGTTTTCCCAACACCATTTATTAAATAGACTGTCTTTATTCCATCTTTTAGTCTGCCTCCTTTGTCATATAGATTAATTGACTATATAGGCATGGATTTATTTCTGAACTCTATTCTCTTCCATTGATCTGTGTCTGTTTTCATGTCAGTACCATGCTGTTTTGATTACTATAGCCTATAGTATAGTTTGATATCATGTAGTGATCAGGTAGAACTTCATTCTTTCTCAAGATTATTGTGGCTATTCAGATACTTTCGTGGTTCCATATATACTTTAGGATTATTTATTCTAGTTCTGTGTAAAATGCCATTTGTATTTTAATAGGATTACACTGAAATCTATAGATTGCTTTGGGTAGTATGGTCATTTAAACAATGTTAATTCTTCCTATCCATGAGCACGGTATACATTTCCATTTATTTTTATCTTCTTCAATGCCTTACAATTTTCTGAATACAGGTGTTTTTACCCCTTGGTTAAATTTATTCCTAGGTTTTTAAATTTTTTAATTTTTATACAGTTGTAAATGGGATTATATTCTTAATTTCTCTTTCTGATAGTTTGTTATCCATGTAAAAATGCAACTGATTTCTGAATATTAACTTTGTATTCTGCTACTTCACTCGATTCATTTATCACATGCAGAGAAAGTTTAGATACTGTTCAGAACTTTATGGATGAGTTGGGTTAAATGTCTCCTGAGGCTCTAGTTTGGAGTAATGCTGATAAATGCATTTAGTTATTATTAGCCCTATTTCTATCAAGAGTAAAAGTATAAAAATATTGTTTGCTCTTGGTACGTCTCTATTCAGTCTAAATAGTCACCCAATAGGTTTCTGGTTTTCTTTTATTTTGTGTTACAATTAACTAATTGGTAAATTAGAGCACTGAAAAAGGAATGAGGTGACCTAGGTTTTTATCTTTGCTATTAATTTCTTATGCTGCCTTGAGCATTTCCTTTTGCTTGTCATTGTTTTCTCAGCTTTAAAATACAGGTTTCTGTAAAACACAGGGGTAGTGATAATCTGGTTGTCTTCTCATTCCTTTATTTTACTTTCAGAAAAGCAATTGATTTCATTTATGAATTACTACATAATCAAAATCATCTTGCAATCTTCAACTATATAGAAACTTCAAAAATAGAAAAATTAGCAATAATCTTAAACAAATACCACAATTGATCCATGATTCCCCACTGGCAGTATAACACTTATTTTAGAAGTTATTTTTGGAGGCATGAATTCGTTAGAAAAATAGTCCAGTTTTGTTTTGCGTAGATCATGACTTTTTTTTCAATTTTCTTTGGGGTTCAGATTTGCTATGTAAAACTACATGTACACATGCAGAGACTGTTTTCTCCTAGGAAAGAATCATAATTTAGCATTTATGTGCTAAGGCAATCTGTAGAAGTTAATAAAAATATTTTTTAAGGCTGTGCCCAAACACAAGGAATAGTTGGAATTTGGAAAAATATGTAATGTCAGGAAGGTTGTCATTAGTCAAAGAACTTATCTTTCAAAAATGTTTTATTTATTCCTGTTGCAATCTACAGTATACTAACTGCTTTCCTAATGTTCATACCTAACTTCTACATTTCCAGGCTTATGACCCATACTGACATTTGATTTTGGTCCATTTGATTTTTCTTAGCTTCAGGATTAGATATTCTACCCTGCTAGCTGCTTTGGAAAGGAGCTTCTTAAGTTCAGTGTGATCTATAAATGTATATCTATGGTTCTGTCTTCTCAAATTTATACAGAAGAGCATAAATTATAGCTTTGAAATTATTTACATAGGACCTATAATGTGGTTACTGGATTTATTGCTAGTCCCTTCAATGGGAGAGATTGTTCCTCAGATTTAAGTTCAGTTTCCATTTCTTTAGAGGAACCTTACCTGACCTTTCTGAATAGCTCAAGTCCCCCTTCTGTACAATTTGAAAGCACCTCTAACCCTCCTTTTTATATTATGTCATAATATCAGGCCTCATGATGAGTCCTGTTCCCCACTAATAATGTTGTCTTTAAGATTTTTCTTAAATTTTAAAATATTTTAGTTTAAAACATTTCTGTTAAAAATAATATGACAACTAAAATAATTAAATTTCTGAAGAATATGAATTTCGTACTTGTTTTAGATTATCTGTAATTTAGTCCTATTAAGCATACGATGTAAAACATATATTATCTTAATGTCTTAGTATTTGGTATAAATGTTTTAGATTTCCATGACTGAAGATGAGTAAGCAGAACTAATTTAAAATGGTTCCATAATTCTAAGGAATCATTTGTTTTTTACACTGTTAAATACTTTGAAGGGGGACAAAAGAACTTTCTTACTTAGAAAAGATATGCTATAACTTGTCTTTCCTCATATATTGTTAAGACATTTTTATTGATTAGAGGTTCTGTTGGCAAGTACAGAACTAGTTTCTTCAAGTAATCAACATCTTATTCTCATTTTCACTGTAAGACTCAGTCTTCTTATAGACCAATGTAGGTTTTAATTATCTTTTCTTCCAAAACACTGTTTGGTATGTAAATGGTTGTTAAAGGTTAATACACAAATTTGGCTGCTTATATTAGGTTGAAGCTTATTCTGCTTTGGTATTATTTGTGCACAAAATTGATTGAATAGTCTGCAGTGCAGTGTATCTGTTCTCCTAGCATTCTTTTTTATAACTTAAATTGCTTATTTCAGAGCAAGAATGGTTTAGGTGAAAAACATTTGAACTTGAAGTTAAGAGATCTGGTTTCCAATCCTCACTTTTTGTGTGTGTGTGATTTTTGAACTTGTTTCTTCTTGGGCCTCCAACCTTTTATACAGTTAGAGATTTGAACTAAGTGATTTGTCCAGCTGAGTAATATAAAATTTATCCAGGTATTAATGTTAATATTGAGATTTACTAGATAAGTTTCAATTTAGTTGGTAGACCAAATAATGTATTGTTATGTATAATGTCAGTAGAATCAAAGGCTCTTAATCAGCACTTAAAGCATGTGAATTACTCTTCTCTAAACCCAACTAATGGATACACTTTTTTCAGTTTTTAAAAATTTCCTATTGGGAGGCTTGCTACTCCAGTCAAGCTATAGTTTACTAAAATTGGTACTAATAAACTGTGATAAGTTAGTAATACCTAGAGCAACCACTAAAAAATCTGTTTGAAGAAATACATTCAAAACACTATAGATCAGATAAATGAGAATTCTAAGAAATGTCCAAGGTACTTATAAGAAGGCAGGAGAAAGGAAACAATAATAAATAGAGGGGAACAAATAGAATAAAAAAAAAATGGCAGTTGTAAGCCCTGACATATCAATAATTACATAAAATCTAAATTGTCTAACATCAGCAATTAAAAGACAGACTGGCAGAATGGATGAAAAAAACCTACAAACCAACCACGACTCAGCTATTTGCTGCCTATACAAAACTTGTTTGAATGTAATAGTATATGTAGGTAGGTTGACAGTAAAAGAATGGAAAAAGCTATACTGTGCATACATTAATCAAAAGAAAGCAGAAGTGTCTGCTATTAATATCAGATAAGGTAGTTTCAGAGCAGAGAAAATTACCAGGGACAGAGAAAGATATTACATAATGAAAAAAAGCTCAAGAAGACATAGCAAATCTTAAATGTGTATATGCCAAACAGAACTGCAACGTATGTGAAGCAAAAAGTGATGGAACTGAAAGAGAAACAGTTGCATGATTGTAGTTGGAGACATCCGCACCAACCTTTATAATTGATTGAACAACTAGATAGACAATTCAGCAAGGATGTAGCAGAACTAAACGATTCCATCAACCAATGGGACCTAATCCACATTTATAGAACACATCACCCAACAGCAGCAGAATACATATGCTTTTCTAGCCCTAGTGGAACATTTCCCGTCATAGATCAAATTCTGGGCCTGAAACAAACCTTAACAAATATAAAGAATTGCAATCATATAGTTTGTTCTCTCACCACAATGGTATCAACTGGAAATAATGAGTGTTATGTTGATTGGGAAAAAAAAAACAATCTCAGAAGGTCAGATCCTTTTGATTTTATGTATAGAACATTCTTAAAATGACAAAATGATAAAAATGGGAAACAGATTAGTGGTTGTGTGGGTTCGGTTTAGTAGAGGGAGGAGGGTGGCTATGACTGACTGTTAGAATGGTAGCATGAGGGAGATATTGGTGGTAATGAAATAATGCTGTGTCTTGATTGCAGTGGCGGTTACACAGATCTACACATGTGATAAAATGGCGAGAACTATATATATGTATTGTACTAATATAAGTTTCCTGGTTATTGCGCTGTACTTAGGAAAGATGTAAATGTTGGGGAAAGTGGGTAAAGGTTCTGCAGGACTTCTCTATTATTATTGCAGTTCTATGACTCTTTAATCAAAACAAAGTTAAAAAAACAAAACCTTATTTGATGCAGTAAACATATAGGAAAGTTCAAGCATTCTTAAACATATAACTTGCTGATTTCTTTTCACAGTGAGGACACCTATATAACTAGCATTCAGATTAAGAGACAATTTTCAGTTTGTTTTTATTCATCCTCAGAATTTAGTTAGAAATCTTTACAATTTTAGCAGAAGAAATGTTCTTGACGAATAATTTAAGTTAATATGTACATATCATATGGTTATCAGAGTTAAAATAACAGGAGTATGTTTGGGAAATAACTATTATAAAGTCTTACTCAATACTAAATACTAAACTACAACGAAAATTTAACCAATGTGACATACCTTGCCAGTGCTCATTCCATCAGAAATGGAACTCTGCGAGTCTCTCATTCTTGTTGCTGAAGTACAGTAGAAAAACGAAAACATGCAAGTGCTTTTTTCAGCCTCTTTTAATCACAACAGCTAACATTTGATTGACTAAAGCAAGTCACATGACAGAATTTAGAATCAGTGGGTGGGAAATATATTGTACCCTTTGAAGACAAGGGTGCAAGGAGGGGTGAAGAATTGAGGTATAAATTAAATGTACCAGAGGGATTCTACTTTTATGTTATAGCTATATTTAAAAAGTATATTTGTGTACTATAATTTCTTGGATTTTAGAAGTACTCTTTGGAAGAAAGGAATATATAAATTTTTGTTTGGCTCTTCTCATAAATAGCTCCTAAGTAATTGCCTTGCATTCTTTGCACTTGCTCTTGTTTGCAAAACTGTGTGTATTAAGCAATCATAAAGGGTAATAATTTAAGCGAGTTTTTGGAAGATCTTAAAATAAGATCTCTTAGCTCTTAGGTTTAGTAGTTTCTAGTACATTTTAAGAGACACAGATATTAAAATATTTTTATGCCTTATATAAACAGTATTAACACATTTTGACAATATTAGTAACAGTTCTTTTAAGAAAAGTAATGCTAAAAGTTAAATGATAGCATTTTGACTATGAGGGAACAAATCTGCTGAATTCTTGACTTTTAGACATTTAACTGATTCTTGATAATTATACCTACAGGGCATTTACAGATTATTTATAGTGTAGGTACTAATCAGAGTAGTGATTCATCACATGTAAATGATTATATTTGTGACTCTAACAAGTAAGATAGTAATTATGTCTAAGTTCATGTAAATGTTTTGTTTTGATAGTATTTTAACTTAGAGTAAGAAACTTTAATGAAAACAAAGTTTCAGTTTTTATGTATATATATATTTTTTAGAGTAAGAAACTTTAATGAAAACAAAGTTTCAGTTTTTATGCATATATATATTTTTTATTCTTCGATGTTCTTGATCTTTTTGTCTTCAGTAGCCTTCTATCTAGCCATACAGCCTCGTTTTCCAACAGGGCGAAGTAATAGAGAAGAATAAAGAATCTTAATTTTCAGCAAATCTCATGCTAACTTTAAAATTGTCTGCAAATTTTGAGGCTATAACTTTTAGGGGGAGTGTATATCTCTTATATCACTTACATTTTCTTGTATAATGATCCTGTATGCATTCTGATTAATGTTTGATTGATAAGTTACTGCCATATATGTTTATATAAACTTTAAAAGTCTGTTTAATTTTTCAATCTTCCTGAAGAGAATAGATTGAGGAGAGATTAGGATGTGGGGACAAATGTAAACAACTTTTTGCAAAATTTTGCTTTTGATAAAAGTGAGAAATTAGATGATGGCTGGAGGGAGAGGTATTTTTGCTATTTAAAGATGGAAAATATTTTTACATGTTTATTTGTTGATGAGAATAACCCAAGATAAAGGAGAAATTGTTATGGGAGAAAATATAATTATAAAAATGGAACCCTGAATAGTAAACAAAAAGCATGGGATCCAGAGCGTAATTGAGAAGTTAGATAGGAGCTGAATCACTTTATTCACTGTAAAAAAAAGGAAGGCAGAGCAAGTGGGTACAGATATATAAAGGTTGAGTGAGATGTCTAATTGCATCAGTTTTCTTAATGTGGCAAGATCATTAACTGGAAATGGGAGAGGAGGGGATTGTCAGAGATTTGAAGAGAGAAAAAAGTATACAGTAGCCACTTAGGGGAGTGAATGAACTCAGACCTCAGTGAAATGTATGATTAGAGTGTGTTGAGTATCTGTTTGAAATTTATGATCATAAATTTGAACAGGACTGCTATATTTTTAATATAGTTTAATTATTCTAACACTCTTTATAGAGTATTTTCCCCATTTTACAGATAAAGAAATAAAAACAGATAATGTAGCAAAATCTTGTATATTACCTCCCAGATTTACGTGTTAATATTTGCTTCGGGGATGTGTGTATGTGTCTGTGTGTGTGTGTCTGTGTGTGTGTAAATAAAACATTAAGAGGAATAGTACACTATATAAATGAGTTGAAGTCTTTTCTTTCCCGGGGCCATTACCTTCCTGCTTTTCCAGAGTCAACTACTCAGGAATTTAGTGTGTGTAAACTTACAGTCCATATATGATTTTTTTAAAAAGTGTATTTATGTTTTATTAAGTTTATCAGTATTATGATCTCGAATTCTTTCCACTTGAATATCTATGATGTTCATTTAATTGCTATATAGTATTTCAGCATATAAATATATCACAATATATTTATCTGGTCTCCTTTGATTAATATTTAGGGTGTTTCCAGTATTTTACCATTATTAACAGTAAACATCCTTTTCGCACATATGTTCTATATAGGTAATTCCAGAAAATGAAATTGTTGGGTAATAGTATATGCATAGTTTTGGTTTTAATAGATATTGCCTTATTGTCTTCAAAAGTGGGAATGCATAAAGTATTTGAGAGTAGCTATTTCTTCAAAACTTGCTGTGAAACTCTTGAATATTTCTAGTTAATTGAGTTAAAATTTTAACCTCATTTTTATTCTTTGCTTATTAGTGAACTTGAGCACCTTTTCATGTTTATTGATCATTTTATTTCCTCCTATAAATTGCCTGACCCATTTTATCTCTTGTGTAATAGGAATTATTAGTATATTTTAGATACTAATTTTTTGTCTTTTGCAAATATTTTCTCGATTATGGATGTTATTGTTATATATAAGTTTCAAATTTTGTTATAGGTAAGTTAGCCCATCTTTATTTTTATAGAATTTTTGTTTTGTTTAAGGCCTATCCCTAGATTAAAAAAAAAATTCTTTGTTTTCTTCTAAAACTTTAACATTTTGTTTTGATGTTTAAGGATTTTATTTTTGTTTTAGTGTTTAGTGTGAGGATTTATTTTTTTCTCCACTGGATAGAGGGTTATTTTCATTCTATATGTTGGTTCATCATTTGAATCAATTTGAAATGCCACTTTTATCCTAAATGCCCATATTTGCATAGGTCTGTTTCTTAGACATTCTGTACAGTTGGTCTCTTGATTTCATAGTCATAACCTATTCTTATTACTGTTTTTATCAACTACTTTCTGGAAATTTTTCTTTTCATTCCATTTACATTCCTCCATCATTAAACTATTTCTTCACATTCAAATTTAAGTGAAGATGCTTATTGTACTTGGTTAGTAACCAGTATTGAACCTAGAAAAATTATAACCTTTTATCGATTTGTATAATTTTGTTTTCAGCCATTTCGATGTTCCTGTGATGTGATAGAACCACAAATTCTTAAAGTAGGTACTCAGGGAACAATTACAGTCCAAGATTTATTATGGAATGAAGAGAGATGAACAGCATTTTTGTTTAAACTAGTCATCTTGAATTTTTTTTCCAATTTACAGTTTATAAAACTACTCTACAATGCCCTGTACACTTTTTCCCATCCTTTATTCATTTTTCCCCCAATCCTTTTCCTCCTTCCATTTTTTCTAACCATCTCTTTTCTCTTATAAAAGTAGTAGAAAACAAGGGTGAAAAAGCAAAAAAGAAAGGAAAGACTCATTTGTGTTTTCATTTTCTATATTTTAGCCTTTCATTGTCCATATGCCTTCCACATACTTCATCTTATTACATTGTGTATCTCAATATGTATATGTGTACGTGCGGCACCATTTCTGATTCTGTCAATCAGAATTCGATAGGTCACCACTCATTATTTGTATGCCCCTTTATTAACACGTTTCCTGTTTGCCCCGAGAGTTCTCACTGGGAGTGCTTGTGGCTACAGCGGTTACCCTGAGATAACTCGTAGATTACAGTCCTAACCTTACCTCCCAAATTTGCCATGAAATATCTCGCTTTTATTATTATTTTTGCATTACTCTAGTATATTGATAGTCTTTGGAAACAAATGACATCACTCTATTGATAGCATTTGATTTTAGTAGTTCGATTGCTGAAAATGTCAAATCCTAGAAAACATAGCCTTCCTACTTGTAATGTTAAATGAACGCTGGTGTCGAGCTGCACTTTTTTTATCTAAATGGGAAAAGGGGGCATTGATCGCACTATGTATTTGTTTTCATCATCATTAGATTATAAGAGAAGAAACTGTATCAAAGCCAGCTTTCTATCATTTGCCTGGCACATAATCACATACCAGTGGAGGGCAACGTGGTATATGGTGAATAAAATAGTAAGCTTATAGCAAAATTTTATATTTCTGAAGTTGCTAATATTGTGTGGATGTATTTTAGAAGGAAAATAATGATATGATTTCTGAGACCTGATTAAGAAAGAGTTGTGAGATTTTTCAGTTTTCCCATTTTTATCCCCTTGCCCAACTCTGCCATTTAATTAACCCTATGTTGGAAAAGAAAGAGAAAACTCTGTTTAGATCCTCCCCTCCCCCCCCACCCCTTCAGGAGTAGTGGTATTAATATCTGACAAAAAACACTCCAGTTTAGATCTTAGTGCTTGGTGTTGGCTTTTTCTTCCACTGGGCTAATTCAGACCCATTGAGACAGCTCTTTGCTAAGATTTCGAAAGGGGAAGGAAATGAGCTTTCAAGCCGTTTAGCCTGTCTGGATCTTCTCCAAAGTCCCTTGACCTTGGGAGCTCATTAAAATGTCTCTCTGTACTCTGGGTGATGCCAGGTGATTTCTTCATTTTGTGTGAGAGAGATGTGTCAGTAAGGTCTCATGGGACAGAATCAGATGAGTGACATCTCCAACATTGTATGGAGCTCACATTAAGAACCACTAAGACAGTTAGGGAAGGTGGGGCTATTTCTCTATACCTGTAAGGATAGGAGAGAGTCACACAATTCATCCCTTCCCTGTATTTTTGGAGTTGGACATTTGCATACTTAATCTATCAAAAGTCTGCCAACCTCTATCAAAGATGAGATAGACTACCTGTTTTGTTTTTTTCAAGAGTGATGAGATCTACAGGAACCCAGGAATGACCATTTTGTCATCTTAAATGACCCCTGAGGACAAAGGATGGTGGCTATAGAAGTACCTGAGTCAGTCTGTGACCAGATTGGCATCTATCCAGATGTCCTTAATCTGAGCTTGTGAATTTTCATTCATCTGTTGTGTCAGAGATCTTTCCCTTTAGTTTTGGGGGGATGTTAAATTTCCAAAATATTTCAGTTACTGAGATTTGATCACTGATGATCCCCGAAAGAAATGGTGACCATTTCTTTTATCACTGTTCTGCTAAATTTCTTACTATGCTGACAGCATATTCTATTTTTTCTTTCTTTCTTATAGCTGTCTTTTTCAGTCTTTTTGATATATTGATGTATCCACTTCCTTCCACTATTATTAAAATTGAAAGTTAAATGAATATATGTAACTAATTCTATTCATATATTCTAATTTACACATAGTAATTGAAACTTTTAAAATCCAGGATAGAATATTATACTCGTCTTTACTAAAAAGCAAATAAGGTTATTGCCTTGAATACAATATGTAATTTTCCTAAAATTGTTTACTATTGTCTACCATGAATATGGATTTAAGAAGCAAAAGAAATGTCTTCATTCACTTGTTTTCTAGGCCAACCATATCCTGATCCAGCGCTTCCTCTGCAGAGGCAAGACAGATTTTATCCTAATTCTGGTAGACTGTCTGGACCAGCAGAACTCAGAAGTTTTAATATGCCATCACTGGATAAAGTGGGTAAGAAATAGTTTGTGTGTGTGTATTAGTTTTTAATAATGGTGGCAATAAAGATTAAAAGCTGAATAAAAGATAACAAAATTGCTATTTCTAGTATCTCTTAAGGCCAAAATCTCTTTCCCAAAACCTTCCTGGTTTTATCTTTCTTATTATATTGCACACATCATCATGGCATCTATGTAAATGTTGGTGATTGGTTTGGGCACCTTGATAATTGATTTACTTTATGTTCCTATGATGGAAAATTTTACTGCGTTCCATGATTATTTTTCTAATTTTTCTAGTCCACGTACATATAACCTGTTTAGTAATGAGGGAAATTTAGGCAAATGTGAAGGAGCATGTGAAAATCTACCAGAAAAATAATTTGAGTACATGCTCTGTTGCTGATTTAATCAGTTATCGTTTTAAACATTTCATACTTAGATATATTTAGCTAACATTAACTGAAAACCTGCTATTTTGTCAGGCACTCTTTTCTTAAACCATCTCATAGCAACCCACTTAAGCTGGGAAATACATATCTATCCACTGTATCAATCAAAAGTGACAACATGAAAACTATAAAAAGATTAAAACATAAATAGAAAATTAATATACATTTATTAGTAGAATTTTCCTCAGGAGACTGTATATGTTTGAGAGGAAAAAATCACTTGTTTGAAATACATATAATTTTAGAAAATCTTTTTGAATAATGAGCAAAGAAGGAAGCATACCTATTGTCTGGATTTCTGTTAATTAGTCATAATTAAATTAATTTTTTCTGTTAGGCTTTTGAAATTGTTTTCTCATTAATTCAATCTTAATGGAGTGAAAATATATAATTGAACATCTGTTTATAAACTAGTGCTATTTAAAATTTTTTACATGTCCATTTTTTTGATAATTGAACAGTATCCAATTAGGTAGATAATTTTTAAGTGCTTCTTGTTTAGAAGATGCCCTACATGACATGGCAGGCAACATACTAAAGTATTATTATAATTATATTAATAATTAAGTAGGAGAGAAAGACATATATCTTTAACACCGATCAGAATAACAAGTCCTTTTAGAGAATATGCTGTGTCACAGTAAGTGAGAAGTCTCATGTATTTGAAGAATCATGGAAAACTTTATGAAGGAGGTATCATCTGTGGTACTTTTGAGGGAATTTGAAAAATTAGTTGAGAGGCAGGGGTCTGTGCCAAAAATAATGAACAGCATAAGCAAAAAAAAAAGAGAGAGAGCATGAGTTATGGATTATGGCTATACAACCGAGATATTAATCACTTGATAAATTTTATGAAGATCAAGCGAGTTAATGTGTGTGGAAGGGTTTTGTGAATAGGAAAGTTCTGTATAAATGTAACATTACTATTTGGTTTGTCAGCATGTGATATTTACATGGAGAAGAATGATGAAAGATATGGTTGAAACACATTGACTAGCACTAGTGGTCATAAGCATTTATTGAATGAAAGTGAATATCTTATTTAATCTTCACAATAAACCTATGAAGTAGACACTATGATCTTCATTTTATAGATGAAGAAACCAAGGCTCAAAATGGGCTCAAGATCTCAGTGTAGAAAGTATCAGAGGCAGGATATATATATTTTTTCTTTCTTTCTTTTTTTACAGCAGAAAAGAAAAACTTTATTAGAAAGGAAAGCACACTTCCAGATGCGAACGTGGGCCTGAGCAAGAGAAGCGTGGCTCAGGAGGCCCAGACGCAGGGTTTGAACCCATGTTTGTCTGACTCCAGAGCCATAGTCTTAATCCCTATACTTTATTGAAATGAGAGAGTGGTGGACCTAGCCACTCATGCACTAAATGTCTATAGAATGCTTATTGTATGACAGACATTATAGTGGTTGCTGTATTTCAGTGGTGAACAAGAGCTCAGCATTCCCTTAAACCTTGAAGTCTAGTAAAGGTCTGTAGGCAGTTGCATTACATAATGACAAAACTAATAAGTACAAAATGTTATGGGAGCATGTGGAGCATTCACTAAGATGAGGTGTTAGTGTTTGAGTGTGGGATAGCCAAAATCTTTTTGAAGGTAGTGACATATAAGCTGAAAATTAACGGAGGAATTGGATGGACCAAAATAATGATGATCATGTTCCAGGAGAAGAGAATAGCATCTTTAAAGATTTAGTGGTAAGAGTGCCTAATTAATTATGGCTGCAACATGGAGCGTGAGTCAAGGAATACTGAAACAAGTAGTGAAGAGGGGCAGAGAGTTTTCAGGGTCTTGCAGACCAGTTCAGAAATTTGTTCTTATTCTCAGGGAAATGGGAGCAATATAAATGATTTCAAACAGAGAAATAATGTAATCAGATCGGCATTTTAGAAGAATTGCTGTGATTTTATTATGGTGAATGGTTTGGAGAGAGTGGTCAAGATTGGAGGCAGGGTAACTTTTTAGGAGACTGTAATAGGAATCTACTTGAGCGCTGGTGATGATTTACAGAGGGTATAGATAAATGTAAACAGACATAGAGAAAATAGAATTGGGAGGATTTAGGATTGAACGCATGTGGGAGTGAGGGAGAGGAAGGAATTTGGCTGATACCCAGGTTCCTGGCTGTGGCACCTGGGCCATTCATTGTTCTGAGATGAGGAACAAGGAGCAGCAGAAAGTTTGGAAAGATTGTGAGTTACATTCTGAACTTAGAAAATGAGCAGCACCTGTGATACAGCTGTATGAATATTCAAATGGCAGTTCAAGCTTTTAAGTCCTAGGGGAAATAGCTAGATCTGGATCACATCTGGAAGTCATTAGTAGTATACATCAAATTAAAGCTGTAAGAGTAGTTGGGATTTCTCAAGGAGAGAATGAGAGGAGAATAGGGCCGAGGATGGAACTCTGAGGAGACGATAGTTTAAGAATGATCAGAGGTAGTGAAGCCCACCAAAGAGATTGAGAAGAAGCAGCTAGGGAGGGAGGGGTGGGGGGGGGAGGGAGAGATGGAGAGAGGGAGGGAGTGGGGGGGAGAGAGAGAGAGAGAGGCTAGCAGTATTTAAAAGGGGAGAGAATAGTCAACAATGATGAGAAATAATATAAAGACTATAAAAGTGTTTTAATTTAGCAAAGAGACGGTTTTTGATTGGGGAAATAATTTCAGTGGAGCAGTTGATGTTGCAAATACATTATAGTAATGAGAACAGAATGGGAGGGATTCTGAGCAATATGTATAGAACAATTTTTGATTTTGAAGGAGAGAGGTAGCTATAGGGAGATTCTCTTTTTCTGTCTCATTTTTAAATAGTAGTTGGGACAGACTTGCTGATTGGATGGGTCTAGCAGAAAGGAAGGAGGGAGGGTAACACAGAGGAAGCTGGAGGGGAGAGATTCTGAGCACAGAATTCGGGTCATAGATTGTCTAGAAGGATGCTTCTCCATGATAAAGGAGGAAATAGGAGTAATATGGTTGCCGTTATATGTTTGATTACAAAAAGTTAAGGGAGTTAGTTTTTAAGTGACTGGTATAGTAGCTTGTAGGAGAACAGAGGTTTGAAATTGCTGAGGAGAAAACTGGCTTAGAAGATACAGAAGGAAAGCTGGGCAGTAGGCATCTGGAAGTTAGCTGGAGATCTATCAGCTTTAGTGTGATGCCAGTCTGCACGACTCTGGTATATTTTACCCACAGAAGTGCTAAGTGGCTCAGATATAGGCAGAGTAGAGGCAGAGAGTTGGATTAATCTAGGGCTGGAATGTTCTCAGAGACTGAGAAGTTCTTGGTGACGACAAAGTTCAGGAACTTTTAGAAACAGTGCCTAAATTCAAATACTAGTCTATGCTGCCTGATGGAAGAATAAGGAAGGAAGGATGAGAGAAAAAGAAGGAGCAAAAGAGGAGAGGGAGAGTGGGAGGGAGACTAGAAAGGAAGTAAGGCTGGAGAAAAATAAGGAAGGAAAGAAAAGAAGGAGGAAAAGGAATGTTATCTCCTAGAAGTCTCCTTATGACGCTACTTGCAGCAGGATTGCCTGGGAACAAGCTTGGGAAATCACTGCCAATTGCCTTTGCAGAACTTTGAGTCTGTCATAATTTTCAGGGACCTCAAGCTGTTCTTGTGACCCTAATGTAAGTTGCTGGTGTCAAGCTGATTTATGTGCTGATAAAGGGAATGGGAAAGTATCAATATCCTTTGTGATCTGGAGCTATTCTAGGAATGGATTTATTTATAAGTCACGTATTTTTAACGATTTTACTTTATGTCTAGATGGGCCAGTGTCTTCAGAAATGGAATCCGGTAGAAATGATAGCAAAGATGATCTTGGTGTAAGTATCGAAAGTGGAATTTTATCTTTTTTCCAGGAGACTTGTGAACTCTTGGTTTACTAGAATAGAAGTTTAGCTAACCATCTAGTTTTTGATATAAAGCTGGTTCTTTCATTTTGACAAATATACTTCCTACTTAGCATTATAGCTGTTTCTTTTCTGGATTGTACCCGATGGTGATCAGGTACAATTTACAGACTGTAACCTATTGACAAACCGGAGTTCTGAGTTAGTTTACTATAGTTAAATAAGACTTTGAATTTTCCCCATTAGATTTTTATTTGAATGTTTTAAAGTATATTTTTGTTACTGGGTTTGTAATTTTGGTTTTGGTCACCTTATTTTATGTTGAAAATATAAACATAAGCATTCTTTTTTTAGTATATGCTTGATAAAAGAATGTGTATTTTGGTACTTTTGGACTATTCTTGTGTTATATCGTTTGTGAGAATATTACTTTGTTGGTTAAAACTGTTTTCTGTTGAGGTAATAAAAATTTGTGATGGCAAAAATCTATCTGATGTAGAAAACTGTTTGAATCTCTCTCGGGAGCCTTTTAAAGACTACTCTAGAGTGCTTCCTGCCTAGGTGCCTAGGGGCTTTCTTCTAAGCCTAAGATTTCAGGAAAATAATTTGAGAATTTGCTCTTGTTTTAGTGACTGCTATATGTCAATTTGTTTTTAAATCGTTTTTAAATTGTTTTAGAATTTAAATGTGCCTGATTCAGCAGTCCCCACTGACAATGAAGCAGCTGGGCCTGGCTTTGTTCCTCCATCGTTTCCTCCAATCAGAGGTCCGTTGTTTCTAATGGACACAAGGGGCCCGTATGTGAGAAGAGGCCCTCCTTTTCCTCCTCCTCCCCCAGGAGGCATGTATGGAGCTTCTCGAGATTATTTTCCTCGAAGGGACTTTCCTGGTCCACCACCTCCTCCATTTGCAAGTAAGCCTTTTTTTTTTTTTTAACTTAATATGTGTTTTGTAGAATAAATGAGAGATATTAATTCTGCTTTCTATTCATGTAGTAATAATACAGTAGTGGAAAATTTTTCTCACAATCTGTCAGTGTACCATTACTTTTCCAAATTGGGAAGGCGGCCAGTCATTAGTAGACTGTAACGAGACTTCATCTTGATTTGTCTCAATAATGTGGAATTATTTCTGTAGTTTACTTGTCAAGAAACTCATTAGCTTTTTGCTTAAGACTGAAATTATTTGTATCTTATTTGGTAGAAACTCGTTACTATGTCAGTGACTAAAAATTATTACAATTTCTATTTTAGCATTAAAATTACTGGGTAAAGAATTTTTAGCATCCTTTTCTTAAGTAGTTCTCATGCAGTCCTACTTATTTAAAACCTAAAATATATTTATCATGTTTGGACTAATTGTTGAATTTACTGAAATTCTCTCATGGCCTCACATCAGAAAAGTGGAATAATTTATTGCTTTTATATCTATATATTGCCATTTAGAACTATAGGTTTCTGCAGAATAAGTAGATGCTTAACAAACTTTAGGCAGAAGCCTATTATTTGCCTGATGCGTCATTCCTTCCCTCATTTCTCCTCTGTTTTAAAATTTAAGGTGAATTAAAATGAATTTTGTTTGGGAACTTTTAAGATGGTGTTTGATACAATTGTGAATATTTTAGGATAATATCAAATTAGAACTGAGAATTACTGATCTGAATTTTAAGTCTGGTGAAAATTATATTACATGAAAACTTAAAAAAAGTTTGTATAGTTTGAAATAATTTTTTAAAAAGTGTTAAGATGTTAAATTTCCTCAGGACAGAAATTGTTTCTAAAATTAATGATATTCTCTTTAAACATGGATAGTTGAGGAAAGTATGTTTTTCTCAATGTTGTAAAATTTCATTTGTTAAATCGAGTAATCAAGTATCAGTTTTTGAATATGAAAATAGGTACTGGAAGGTAAACACTAAAGATTTATTAGGACTGCAGTACAGGTACTTAAAGTTAACAAATGTCTTTTACCAATCTTTTTGAACAGTGAGAAATGTCTATTCACCGAGAAGTTTTCCTCATTATCTTCCCCAAGAGCTGGATTTTTTCCCCCATTCCCACATCCTGAAAATAGAAGTGAGTTCCCATCAGGTTTGATGCCGCCTTCAAATGAGCCTACTACTGAAAATCCAGAACCACAGCAAGAAACTTGACAATATTTTTGATCTATCTTCAGAAGTAATTTTGACATCTCTTTCATTTTCAGTTTAAGTAACTGCAGTTACTTAAGTGATTATACTTTTGCTCAAATTGAAGCTTAATGAAATTACAATTCTCAGGATAGTATTTTGTAAATAAAGATGATTTAAATATGAATCTTATGAGTAAATTATTTCTATTTTATTTTGTTCTAGATAGTATAATTATTTTAATTTGATTAACAAATACACTATCACATAAACAATAATGGGAGTTTTCTATATGTAATCTTGCAGTTGGGGACGTTTTAAATTCCAAAGGCTGTGTCTTTATGCCAAGAACTGTATTGACTATGGTTGAAGACAAATGTGAAAGTAATTTTATTCTAATTAAATAAATTTTAATTGATTTAAAAACTTGTTTGGCATTGATAATAAAATCAGCTAGTTTTTCCATAAGTATGGCTCTTTCAGTTAGTTTTTAAAATTTCTCCCAATAGCTTTGAGGCTCACAACCAGTGCTTTATATGAGTCTTTCCCATTCAATTATTTTACCAAAATATAGGCCCTGTTTCTTGGAGATATGAATAACCCAATGTTGCAAATTAATGTACTTTTAAAAGCCAAACTTGATTACATTTTAAAGAAAACGGGGGTATCGCTAATGGTAAGTTTTAAAATTTGGCTCTTCTTAGTTCATTCACTAGTTCCCATACAATTTTATTTTTTATTTCTGTTCATTTGTAACATATGTACTGTTTTTAGTGGGGAATGTTGAGATTTACTGTAGGGTAACTGTATTGAGGCAATGTGTCATCATTTTTAGCTTTGGATTTAGTGTCTTTAGAATGTTTCCTTAACTCAGGCTTGTATTTTATTAGTCTTCTTGCACATTAATCTGATTGTGAAAGACTAATAAATATTTCAATACTTATGTTGAGAGGTTGGTTGTTTTTAGCTGTTTATTTGGATTTTTTCTTCAGTGCCAAAAGACAGATTAAATATTCCTGAACAAAGCAGTGATGCATTTGTAATTGGAACGCTTCATGCCAGCATCTCCCCAGATGTTCTTTGGAACACTGTTCTTGTGACGTATTTCTGCTCCCTCTCTATTCTTACCTGTGCCTTAGAAAAAGACGAAAAAGAAAGACTCCATGTGAAATGCTTGAATAAAATACAAAGTAGAATGAAGACTATAAAAGCATCATTACACTTGGTGTTTAAAGGCTAGATTTCAGGAGGGAAATAAAGACTACTTTTTTTAAGTTGGAAAGTGAAAGGAAGAAGAGAAAGAAGAGGAGTATGCAGAACATTCCAATCAAGTGAAATTTTTTTTTGGCCCTAGGATAGGAGAGACCTGTCTTGGCTTAAGACGAAAGAGGAGAGAGAAGTCAAGTCAAACATGATAGAGTGGTAATAAAGGCAGGAAGCAAATTCATAGAAGAGGCAAGGGGAGAGCATTGGATGAAAGAACGGTGGAAGACAAGAAGACTCGATATGAGCTGAGCAGTTTAAAATACTCGGGTTTCAGAAAAAATGAACATACTTAGTTTTAAATGATATTTTTATTAAAGTAATACAACCAAGTGGGAATATGTCAGATAATAGTATTTTAGGATGAATAGCAAATTTTCTTAATTTACTCCTTAACCTCAGCTTACACTTCCTAGTTAGTTTCTTTTTTTTTTTTTTTTAAACTCTTTTTCCCTATTGTGTATTTAGAATTTTGGAAGATATGCTATACCACTAATCTCTGATTTATCAACGTGCTTTATTAAATTTATCAGTTCATGTGTTGATTCCTTAAGACGAAAAATTAGGACTTAACATACTTATACTATTCCCATCTCCATTTCCTTTCCTCTTCGTGTTTGATATTTATCCAGATCAAAGTGTTCTATTGTTACCTTTGTAAATTTAATATATATAAACCTCTATTAGTACTCCTTCCCTTTATTCCACCTCCCCTCTTGTCCTACCTTGGCCAAAATCCAATTTTCTTTTAGCTATACGTTTATATTTCAAAGTTGGTAATAGTATTATGTCTACAGACGTAACCTATCTTCTATACTTGGTCCATAGTTGATCTAAAATTTGAAAATCAAATAGCATTTATAGCATTATCATTATTTGAATATTATTCATTATCAGACCAAATCATGTATTCTAGTTTATACCTTTATGTAAGAAGGACATTGTTCTTGTTAGATCTCTGTCCTGAGTGAGGATTCAGAATCTTTGTGTGCAAGGTGGGCGCATGTGGGTGGAGACAGGGGATCTGTGACAGACAGGTTTTGCCTTAGGATGAGCAGATCCGAAATTGGCTGACAGGCTGTAAAGCCCTCCAGATACCAGAGTGAGAAGGGCTTCATCTAGGATACCACCATTCACAGTAGAAGTTTTAGTTTGTTCCAAACAGTTTAATTTCTTTAGAGAATATCTGATATTTTAGCTGGAGGCAAATTCTGGCTCACTGCGTTGTGCTTGAAGTTATGGCAGGGGAATGGTGGTACCAGCTACTAGTCATTTTGTATTCAGACCTTCAAGCAAGCTCCCTCTTTTTACCTCATACATCACTCCTGTACACAGTATATCAAGTGGCCCTGAGCCCAGCTCTAGGTTCTATCACACAGACTGATTCCCAGCCCCTTGTAACAGGTTCTGGGCTGTAGCTTTTTCTGCCTATTTTATCCTCCGACCTAATCCCATCTGTTTTTCTATCCCATATAAACTTTTGAAACTTCACCTGTTGGTGACCTCTTTTATTCTTTTCAGTGTTACAGAGTCTTTTTGTCTGGGCTTTTTTTTTTTTTTTTCTTTGTTTTAATGGGACTTGGAGGGCAGGTTGTAAATACGTGTTTAGTCTGCCATCTCAAGCTTAAGTTTTCTATTGTTGCTGTTACCATCATCTGAAGGGACAGGTCAAAGTTCAAGATACTGAACTGAGTGTTATTTTGGATTGATATGCCAGAGGCTTGAACATTTCAAGGAAGAATACTTATTGGTCCTGGTTGGACAATTTCCCTCCAATTGATCTTACAATTTTTAAAACAGAAAATAATACATAGTCCTATAAGAAAAGTTAGAAAATGGCCAAAAGTAGGAGAAAAAATTCATCCAGAGTCATCTACCAAAATGAACTCACTTTTTCTGTTTTATGTTGTACTTCCTTCAAGCCTTTTATCCTTCAAGTATCTTTTGTATTGTGATGTATCTATAATTTTTTCTTAATCTAATTTTCATGTAGTCTTTGTAAACTTCTTTTTTAAATGGTTATCTAACTTTCCATTTGTGAATATGGTTTATGTGACTATTGCTGAACACTTAATCTGTTTTCATTTATTTTGTAGAATTTATTAAGAATTATATATGATAGTATAATATCTCTGCGTGTATACTTCCCTCCACCCCCCTGGATTTAGGATGATTTTTTAGGAGTATATTTCTAAAACAGTTTAGGGCCAGAATTTGAGGTCATTAAGAGGAAAGGAGATCACATTCTTTGGAACAAGGATGGTAGGAAAAAAAATGGACTTAAAAAAAACTTTTATTAGCATTTATTTGACGCTGAATTTACTCTTAGGCCATAAGTTTTTGTTTCTTCAGTTTCTTCTGGGATATCTTTTTCTGCTGTGAAACCTTCTGATTTAGGAACAGTCTGCTCCTTTGCAGTAAGGATCACCTCACTGTGGCAGGGACAGCTCAGGTAGGGTTAATCCACCCATGAGCTCTGTGAGTTCTGCTTCGTGTCTTGAGAACCTCGTTCACCTGGATGTGCTCAATGACCAGAGAATTTACATCTAAACCCTTAAGTTCAGCATTACTCTCTGTATTTTTAAGCGTGTGCAAAAATTCAGCACTCTTTTTGGGCCACCAACCCCGCATTCAGCCCCACTGTTTGGCTTGGGCACACCTACCAACTTCCGATGGAATGGCACACATTGCTTCTGTAAAGTGACATCCTTTAGATACTTGGTGGCTTTCTGGATATGCATACCCTTGATGACCTGGGCAGTTTCATGAGTGTTCTTAAAGTGAGCATAAAGATTTAAACCTTGATTTGCATGTTTTTTTGTGGTTTTCAGAGGTCACCTCAGGCTGCTTATGGGAAGAGTGACTTTTTAAAAAAAGCCAGTCAATTTGTAGACATGCTTAGATGCTATGAAATTATTTTGTGAGTATGGTTAGTGATTTTTAGTCTGCTTCTGTAAGTGTTGCTTCAGGTTTCACCATGAGTCTATTTAGAAAAACAGCTAGCCTTCTACTCTTTCTTGCAAGCTAAACCTGTTTCTTTCAAAATAGCTACTTTGACAATTTGATGAGTGCTATAAAAGAGATGGTGGGTTTTTTGATGCTACATAAGAGCTCTGTGATAATTGTCTATAAAGAGCAGTTAAGCTTATTGTCTTATAATAGGTTTCTTGCTTGCAAGACAGAAATGCAACTCAAACCAGTTTGAGAAAGATAAATGGACTAATATTGGTTTCTGTAACTAAGTATTTAAGGGTTTCACAGTTATATCTAATGGCTTAAATTGTATCATCAAAACATGGTCTTTTCTAATCTCTACTCTGTACTTTTCTTAGTTTCATTTTCAGGTGTATTATCTCTCATTGTAGTGGCAGCATTTCCAGACTTACATGGTATTATTTAGTGTTTACAATCTCAGGAGGGGAGCGAAACCATTATTTAGAAAATTCCAGCAAAATTCCTGGGATAGCTCTTATTCCAAACCAGTCCCCTGTGGACTGTTTTCTTCTTCAGTTTCTTTTCATTGATTTTTTTTTAACTTTTTTTCATTACAGTTAACATACAATATTAAATTAGTTTCAAGGATACAACATAGTGATTAGACAATTATGTAACTAAAAGTGATCCCTCAATAAATCTAGTACGCATCTGACACCATACATAGTTATTACAATATTATCGACTGTATTCCCTATGCTGTACTTTACATCCCTGTGACTATTTTATAACTACCAATTTGTACCTCTTAATTCCTCCTCTTTTTTCACCCAGCCCCTCAATCTCCTTCCCATCTGGCAACCATCAAAATATCTATGAGTTTGGTTTTTTTCATTAATTTTGTTTTTTTAATTCACATATAAGTGGAATCATATGGTATTTGTCTTCTCTGACATATTTCACTTGGCATAATACCCTCTAGATATATATGTCATTGCAGATGGCAAAATTTCCTTCTTTTTTTATGACTAATATTCAATGGTATATATGTACCACCCGTTCTTTATCCATTCATCTATTGATGGACTTAGGTTGCTGCTGTTCTTGGCTATCGTAAATGATGCTACAATGAACACATAGATGCATATGTCTTTTCAATTAGTGTTTTGGGTTTCTTTGGATAAACACCTAAAGTTAGAATTAGTGGATACTTCTTTGTTTCTTGTCGTGGGATTTATTTTAAAGCCTGTTTTGTCTTGTATAGTGTTTCTGCCGCAGCTTTTTTTTGTTTGTTTTATTTGCATGGAATACTTTTTTCCATCCCTTTCAGTCTGCATGTCTTTTGGTCTGAAGTGAGTCTCTTGTAGGCAGCATATGTAAGGGTCTTATTTTCTTATTCATTAAGCCACATTATGTCTTTTGATTGGACCATTTAATCCATATACAGTAAAAGTAATTATTGATAGGTATGTAGTTTTTCATTTTCTTATTCATATTTTTGATCTTTTTTTCTTCTTATAGAAGTCTGTTTAATATTTCTTGTAGTACTGATTTGTTGATGACGAACTCCTTTAGCTTTTTCTTGTTTGGGATTTCATTGATTTAACCTAGGTTAAATTTATTTCTAAGTATTTTATTTTTGATGCTCTTGTAAATGAGGTTGCTTTCTTAATTTCTTTTTTTGGATAGATTGTTGTTAGTGTTTAGAAATGCAACTGATTATTGTATATTAATTTTGTATCCTGAAACTCTGCTGATTTATTTCTTAGTTTAACAGTTTTTTTTTTTGGTACGGTCAACGGTAATATAGTCATGTGCCACATAACGACGTTTTGGTCAATGACTGTGAATACGTTGGTCATCCTATAAGATTATAATGGAGCTGAAAACTTCCTATCACCTAGTGATTTCATCACTGCCCTAACATCTTAGTGATGCATTACTCATGTGTTCATGGTGATGCTGGTATAAATAAACCAACTGCACTGCCAGTCGTATAAAGGGCCATTTAAGTTTGTGTAACTCTGCTCTGATATTGACACACTGACTAAATTGCCTAACTGCATTTTTCAGAATGTATTCCTGTTAAGTGACGCATGGCTGTATACGCAGTCCCCAACTTAGATTTTTTGAATTTACATAGTGCAAAAGCAATAAACATTTAGTAGAAGCTGTACTTTGACTTTTTATATTTTCCTGGCAATAGGTGGTACCATACTCTCTGTGCCAGTGACCACAGCTCCCAGTCAGCCACATGATCACAAGGGTAAACAAGCAATACTCTACCGTGTACAGTGTTGCCAGTGGTTTTTGGATATGTTTTGTGTTTGCATCCTATCGTGTCTACAAAACGCCTGACTCTGTCTCTTACTTCTGGTTAGAGGAAGAGGAAGGCAATTACTCTTGAGGTGAAACTCAAGATGATCGTCCAACTGTAGGCTAAATAATGTTGGTGTTCTGAGCATGTTTAAGGTAGGGTAGACTTAGATATGATGCTTGGTGTAGGATAGGTGTATTGCATTATTTTGGGCTCAAATTTTCAATTAGGATGGGGGTTATCAGGACATAACCCATCATAAGTTGAGGAACATCTGTATGTCATGTCATATGCAAACACAGTATTCTTCCTTATTTGGATGCCTTTTATTGATTGATTGATTGATTGATTGACTAATTCCCCTGGCTAGGCCTTCAAATATGATATTGAATAGAAATGGTTAGAATGAACATCATTGTCATGTTCCTGATCCTAGAGGAAAAGCTTTCAGCTTTTCCCACCATTGAGTATGATGTTAGCTGTGGGCTTGTCATATATGATCTTTATTATATTAAGGTAAATTCCCTCTATTTTCACTTTGTTCCAATTATTGGGATGTTATTTTATTAAACCATAATTATAGTGACTCTCCTTTATAAAGGAGAGTGGTATAATAGTACTTTAAAATTATTATTACCATTTCTATTTTGGAACTTATCATTTTGAATTATGTTTATTTCAGCCACAGATAATTAATTTTCTGTGAACTTATGTTCAAGTCCTTTTTGACTATATTTGAAATTAGTAAATGTTTATGTTAACTTTATATTTTGAAAGTTTGCCTTCAGAGTATCTGTTTTATTTTATCTTTAAATCTATGTAAAGAAATCTTAGTCTTATCTACTTGATATTTTAATGAAATTATACTTATTCATGTAATAGGAAGTATTATCAAAGAATCCACTATGATCAAAAGAGAATTTAATTTCCTTTAATTGGTGAATGAAGTCAGATAACTACCTAGGTCTGGAAAATTTAGATCTGTTAATTTGATGGCCTCTTGTATCATAAAATGCCAAACTAGTCTATTGATTTTATTAATTTAGTGGAAAACGTCATCAGGTCATCAACTAAAAATAGGTTAACAAAACTGCATCTTGATCAACTAGCCTTTTAAAGCTTTTTGTAAGGTCCATTAGCATAGTTAAGGTAATGTTATAAAGGACAAAAATTATATATATTCCAGTTACTTGAAAATCTCTAACAGCATACCATCTGGGTAAGTAGAGTTCTTAGCTTTCAGAAATAATTATAATGACAAGGTAGTGACTATTCTGACTTTTACAATTATCTTGCCTGTCTCTTGCCATTAGGTAGGTTAACCATATACCAACTATTTAATTTTTTTTAATTAAAAATTAGAATGAAATTATACACATACATTAGATTATGTAGCATATTTATATTTTCAATGTTTCCACATACACAGTTTTATGTATTACACCAATTCATATACCTACATGGTCATTCTGTTGCTTTGTGATTCAATAAAATTCGTCACATACACACACACACATGCACACACTGAACTATATCAAGCGCAGTTAACAATTCAAGAAATACAACAAGAATACTGGTACATAGAAATTATGGGACTTTAAAATTTAATATATATTTGAAAAACTAAGTTGAAAAACAGTATTATCTGCTTAATATTACAACTGTATAGTTATAGTATTTAAGAGTGGCAGGATAAAGGGTTGTTTATATAGGGGTTCATTTTTATCTGGGTTTAAATTTTGCTCTACTACTTACTAGTTTTATGACCTTGGACAAGATTCTTAACCTTTCACGTCTCAATTTCCTCATATATGAAATACAGCTGATATGTCCTGAAGGGTTGCTGTGAGAATTAAATAACTATTGCAAGTAGTTAAAATTGTGCTCGGCACACAGTAAATATTCAATGCGTGTCGGTCATGTTTCTTAGCTGATTTTTCCAGTGTGACTATTCCCTGATTAACTAAAGTCTATTCTTTTAAACACCAACTTTCCTTTTAACCATCTTGTATGAAAATATTTCTAAAATGTATTAAATGTTCCATTAACTTATTACACAGGTATACAAAAGATAATGTATTTTCCCACTGATACAGGGTCATTGCAAATATTTATCATTTCCATATATTTCAGTCTTGTTATAGGGGTGTTTAAGTCTGTTTCAAGTTACAACACAAATGGTTTAAGATTAGGCATGTTCTCTTTTCAGGTGTGTAAACTTCTAGGCCTTTCACAGTCACTCCTTCCCTCTACTTCCAATCTGCTATAGACAGAAATCAGACAAACAGGCTTATTGGTATTATACTGAAAATAAGAAGAGTAAGTGAGTTAAAAGGAAGTGATTGGCTCTTCTGAATGTGACAACTTTAAGTATTACTGCAGGGAATAATCTGGCCCCACAAGTCTTATATACTTACTTCTGGATCCTTGGCTACACTCCAGATAGCTGAGGTGGTTTTATGTGATGTCCATATTAAATTATTACTGTAATGACAATAATGCTTTAAATTGAAATAATAGAGTCAACTGCAATGATATATTAAAAACTAGAACTTTCGTACCTACAATTAAACTAGTCTTCAAACTCTCGTAGATGTTTGAGCCTTTTTTAGTTTACTATGATGCATTCCTCCGTGACTGGGTGAAAGGCACTATTCTGTCCTACTTTGGTCACATTTTAGACTCTGCCAGGTTATGAACCAAGTCATTCCATAAACATGCATTTATTGGTCACTTGGATCAACTGACATTTTAAATTACAAATATTTAAAAATATAAGAAAGAACCAAATAATATTGTGAATTTCCCTTTTACTTACTACCTAGATAGAACAAATTTAATATTTGTTTTTTCCAAGGAAAATGTTATAGAGTTGCTCTGCTCATACCAATTCTTGTTCATGCACCAGAGTTAAGCATTCTTGTGAAGATGTGAATGTTTTTTGTTTTTCTAGTTAAATGTTTATGTACAATATGTAGGTTTATTTTACCAGCCTTTAAAAAGTATACATCAATAATATCATTATATATATCCTTTAAAAGGTGACTTTTTTCATTCAACATTGTTTGAGATACATCCATGTTAATAAATGCAGGTCTAGTTACTCCTTTTTGACTGCTGTATAGTATTCCACCATATGGATATTCCACAATAATTCATTTTGCTGTTAATGGACTTTAGGTTGCTGCTACTTTTCATTATAATGTGGAAATAAGCATCTTAGTATTTGTCTGTCACATAAACATAGTTCTCTGGAGCTATAGTTTTCAAACTGGGGTACATCCCTTGTGAATGCAAAGAATTTCCAAGTAGTATGCAGGTATGCTTTTGGGGAAATTCACAGATTTCACCTTCCATGTGTACTTTTCCACAGCTCTTCTGCCTAAGGATGAACCTAAGGTGGTACGGATTCTCCTTTCCTCCCTCCTTTTGCAGTTACCCTTTCTCATGTTACAAAATGAACACATACCTTTCACCCAGTCCTGATTTTACTATACTACATCATATTAAGGTGTACTACCCTCTGAACCCTCAAAGACACAATTTGAGATACTGATGTCTTTGTGTTGAGGAAGTGAATAACTGATTGCTTTCAACCAAATTACTTATCTAAGATGATTTTTGATGATAAACTAGTGTGTGTTTTTTGGTCCTATAAGCTCAAGATTTCCAAGAACAAGTGACATTTTAATACCAAAACTCTTTCTCTGCTCTTCTATTTATGTGAAAAAGATTTTTTTTTAGCACTTATGTTTATAAAAGCAAAAATTAGGAATAGAATTATGCTGGAAATGACTCACTTTAGGTAGGGAGCAGGCTAACAGCAACCAGTAGCATAGGTGTACAGTGGGAATCCAGGTGCTGGAGATGCAGAGGCCTTCAGAGGCAGTGGCAAGCCCCATGTGTGACCTTTGGGATCACAAGGGCAGCCCCCAGCCGCTCAGAGAGGCAGTGAAGTCCACTTGCCAGTGCAGGCAGGGGCCCTTCAAAGCATATAGGCCATGCAGCAGCTCGTTTCCATGTCAGGGGGGCTGAAGGAAGGTCAGGCCGAGGTTGCAAGGCCATGGAGAGACAGTGTCTGGGCCCATGGCTAGGGCAGGCTCCACTGCAAGTCCTCATACCTAGGCTGCCTATCTTGGGAACAGGAGAGCCCCTTCCTTCTATCATGTCCTCCATGCCCCTTAATGTTGAGAAAACTTAACATTGTGCTAACTTTAAAGGTGCACTACTTAAAGGATATCCATTATTGGGGAGCATATATTGAAGGGTGCATTCAGAGGTGAGGCAATAAATTGATAACTGACACTATATGAATTTAAGGAGGAAAACGAATGGTGTAAAATTTCCAAATGACCAAAAGCTTATTGCATATTTTAAGTGGATGATAGTAGTAGGACCTACTTACTATGTCATTTAGATCCTATTATATCTTAAAAAGTGATGTTTATAGGTCATTTTAAACATTGTTTATTATATCTGTTAAGATTATGACCAATGTTACATGTCTAACTTAAAACAGCAAAAAAGTACATGGCTTTCCAAAATTCCTTTCGGATTTTTAGAGACTACAAGAATAAAAAGATCAAAGACATAATTTTAGAGAATACTTCCCAAAGTGAAACTGCTGGGTCACAGGGCAAAGGCAACTTCAACTTTACAAGATATTGTAAATTTGCTCTCTGAAGTGGGTATACCAATTCAAATCGCAACTCAGGTTTCCCCGTATCTTGCCAAAGTGTGGTATTATCTTGCCTTCATTTATTTATCTTTCAGAAAGGGTGATTCAAGTGTTTTGCAAATTTACTCACAATGTACCTTCCATTTTCTTTCCACAACCAGCAAGCCAAGTTAGGAGACTGTACCAGAGAGATGACTCCCCAGGCTACCTGAATTCGGGGGTGGCAGGGTGCTGGTGGTGGTGGTCTATGAAGCTGTGGGAGAAGTATGGTCCAGGTGTCCAAAGAAAAGATATGAAAGTCCAGGTGTGAAGCCTCAGATGTACCTGGTTGGGAGCTGGAGGTGGGAGGAGGGGGCCCCGCAGACCTAACTGCTTTTATATAAATCATATACTGCTGTTGGTGGCTGGCCTGCGCTCTTGGTGGTGGTTATCCTAGGGTTACATATGGAAAACGACGAATAAGAGCTGCATAATTAGTTTGAAATGCTTGTAATGCAAAAATTACTTGAATTTGAAATTAATTCACCTTATAAGAAATCTACATTTACATGTAGAGCAGTTAGATTTCTTAATTATAATTTCAGCTGCATATGTTTTCGAATGGTTGTGGAAAAAAAAGTTAAAAATCATCTCTTATGTTTCTCACTGTGGTAATATTGTTTGAAGAGGTTATCATTTGAAACATTTGACAAGATTTTATTTGAAAGTTCTATGCAAATTTAATATTTTCCTCAATCTGCATTTTTCTCAATTATGAGATTTTTTTTGGCTCCAGTTCCTTCCAGTTTACTGTACAATATTTTCTATTTGTGTTAGGATATGAAAAATGTTGGGATGTTGGGAAGCATCGATATAGACAATGGGAAGCATCGATATAGACAATGTGGTGTGGTCACTGGGTTTTCATTAGCACCATTGTACTGACTTAATAATCAAGTCTGATTCATGCTATAAGCCCCAAGCAATTTAGTTTGATTCTGCATGTTCAACCATAAGCATATTGTCCTTCCCACCCCCTGCTCCACCAAATCCCTAACTTTTTAATTCCTAGACTGGTAGGGGAAATGGGAAAGTAATTTTTAGATATATATATTTCATATAGTTTAGTAACCTATGTTTCAAAAATATTTAATACATTCGTTCAACGATGATTTTGTACATATCTATAAGCTGTTAGGCTAACAAAGGTTGAAATTTTCAATGAAGAATCAGTTTTAGATAATCAAGTCCAGTCCCTCATTTCACAGAGGACACTGAAGCTGAAGGAAGAGTGTGATCGTGTACCATTAGAGTCAGAGCGTGTAGTAGAAAACAGATGTGGAGACTCTCAGTTTAGTGCCTTACTATACCAACCTTCCCTTGAATGCTACTCATATATATAAACAGATTTCTTTTTTATACATTTTGGGTCCTATTTAGGTATTTTAAATGCATAAACATGTTTATTTTTTCAAAATTAGATGTGTCTAATGAGGAAGCAGTAGGCAGGATGACAGTTCTTTGTGAACACCAGATTATTCCAAGATGAGGCAGTGCCTAGAAGAGTTAGTGTCTAGAATGATTAAGGAAAGATGGAAGAAGAAAAAGAAGCCATTTTTCCTTCTCATAAATGAGAGTTATTTGTCTCAACAACCAAGAATGGAGACGGCAAAGTAAAGCAACGTAGGAGTTTATGAACTATTTAGTACTGGCACACTTAAGTATTTTTGTATCCATCATAGGAATTTTAAAAAATAAGACGTTCTTAGAGTCTATAAATTAAGTTTTACTGTATCAATAAAGTATCCTAAATGAATAATACACTTGGATTTTGTGCTAACCGGTCTATTGTTTGCTTTTAAGCTTGTATTTTGCCAAAGTGAGATAAAAAAATTAAAGCTCTTCAAACTATTTAGCCTGACTTTTTATGATATATTCTCAAATTTAAGCTTTGCTGCCTAAATGACAATGGGAGCTGACATATGATTATACACAACATAAGGATTATTGCAGTTTATTTGACACTAAAAGTTTTCATGCTTCATATACAATAAAATATATTTCAATGATCACTTTTTAATGCTTTATTCATTGATTAAAAGAATATACATTTAACATAAACCATATAACATCAGTCATCAGGTCAAACATTCAGCTGGTTTCCTTACAGTTTCTGTCAGGAGTTATTTTATCTGATCACATCTATAAGATAAAATCTCACCACATCTGGCATTTACACACACTGTGCCAGTGGATTCACACTACTGATGTACATATAAAATCCGCATGGTATGTGCTCACTGGAGACAAAACAGTGCACACCTGTCAAAAGGTCATTTTAATATAAGATGGTAAAACCATTTGTAAAACACATATAAACTTTTTCCATAAATAGAATCATATCTGGACATCTGTTGCATAAATTGTGTTTCCAAAGCTTACAATAGAGCAGCCAGGTCTCAGCACTGCTGGGCACCCACGTTGGCTACTTACTTTATTATTGCAGACTGTCCTTTAACATTAAATGCACAACATTCGTACCACTTAAAACTGGGGTCAGGTGGAAGTCTCACAGAGACCACGTCTGTACCGCGGTTGCCCTGAAACAGTTAAATCGGCTTTTAAAGCCTCTCAGATATAACAAGGTTTTAAAACATACTTCATGGAATGTTCTTCATGTATCATAGCAGCTCATACCTGTGATAGAACAAGCTTTCAGTTTTTCCTTTCTTCCTTTACATTCACTATTCACAGTGAAACAGGTGCATGGTTTTTTTTTTCTTTTTTTTTTTTTCAGAGTTCTGAGGTTGCTGACTGAGCCACAGCACAGCTGTGTACCACAGGTCGAAATTCGACCTTAAATATTACAATCTAGCAGTATCTGGCTGGCCAGAGTGGGCCGGCCCCTGCCAGCATGTGGGCACTTCTTCAGTAAAGTCTATTCTTTGGCAGCTGACACGCGCGCTGACAGAGAAAAATCCAGTGACTTGTTGCTAGGGATTTCACGACTAATGTTTGTTTGCAAGTATATGTGTTTATGACTCTGTTTTTCGATTTTCTTTTAGGAGGTTTTACCCTGGAATATAGCTTTCTTCCTCCACTATTTGAAATCTGGGCTAAAAAGCTAACTTGAATGTATAATGTAATTGATGAATAAAATTATGTCAGATATAGTATTAAAAAAATCCAACAATCTGAGTATTCATGTTTATGTAAATGCATTAAAAAAAAAGGGTTAAGCAATGTTCTAACTAACCTAGTACTATACAAAATTCAGAATAGGAATTGGTGATATCAATTTTACATATGTAATGAAAGTTAAAGTCTTGGCTTTTCTGTTCAAGATAACTCATTTGAGATATTATCCTCTCTTCCATTTCAAATGAAAATTAATGAAATGCTATTAGAAAGCGTGAATGCAGTGCATTGCATACAAATCCACCAGGCTATGGATATATATCTATATATGTATAAAAATATTTTGGCTCCTGAGTTCTGAACTCTGACACACAAAGAATAAAAACATCAAAAAGGCAGAGTAACTCAGTGAAAAATAAAGTTAGCCAGCAACCTCAGACATCCTTCGGGTGTATATTCTTAAGGTTTGGTAACAAGTCCATTAACCGTGAAAACCCTATACATTGTCACTCTGAACTTCTAAACCAATACCCGACTACGTTCTTTGATCAAGAAGTAGAATATACATATATAATTCTATGAAGCTAATACTGATTACACACAGCACAATGGGATTAATTCACACTACTGAAAAAAAACATAATAGGACCCTACTTGCATATGTAACCACAGGAATTGTACATTTAAAAAAAGCTAAATGTCTTCGCTGAAGCTTTGCATCTCTCTGTAAAAATGACGATTTGGTTCAGTGAAGACACTGAGTGATTCGATGTCCATGACTGCGTGCCAAGGTTGACCCAGGCCTAGGGATACCTGCTCAATAAGGTTATGCACTGGATCCACATCCTGGTCGGCCAGTTCACCTTGGTCAAAATCAATGCTTTCTTCAGTGACTTCAAGTACTTTTAGATCAGAGCCACGAAGACGAGCAATGGCAATGAGGTTGTGTGCCCACACTGTGTAACCTTAAAAATAAGCAAAAGATAAGCACTGTCATTCCCTTGTATTTTTATTTTGTCTATTTGTTAAACTAGTCTTCCACAAATTTGTATCTCAATTACCGCTTCGGTCCTTTTCCTTTAAAAATATATTAAGGCCAGAAAAAAAAAAAACTAGAAGTTTGATATTGTCTCCAAGAACATCACTATGGTTAGTGAACTGGAAAGTTCTGTAACCCTTTTCTGATATTACAGCATTTAGTGAAATCGAAGACATTTAAAGTATACTTTTATAGCTTTGGATAGTAATGTATCATAAAGAACAAATTTAAAATTTCATATGTGTATCCATTAACAATCCATAGTAAATTGGTATTTTTCATTAGTGAAAAATAATTCATGATCCAAAGTTATAAAGTGACACCTTAAACTTTAAAGATAAATTGTTAATTCTCACTAGCAAATACATAAAATATGGAACAATCATGAGAATGATATATACTAACTTCAGAATAATAACTATCTCTGGGAAGGAATAAAGGAATGGAGAGGCTTTAGCTGTATGTAACATCTTATTTCAGAGCTAATAGAGTTTAAGATGTTCATAGAGACTTTCTATTTTATATCTTGTAAATGTCTTATAAGTACCAAAAAAGGAAGTAAAATGTTTTTTTAATTTGTCAGAATTGCAACTCTCTCCAAATGAGAATAGTTCACATTAAGGTGAAAGGCCCCAGTATGAAATAAGCATATGCCCAATCTACAGAGCCAGCATTTAAAAAAAAAGTAATATAAATTAATACAACGAAACCTAGAATCTAGGACATGAGACAGCAAGCATGAAAGAAATCATACTTTCTCTTCCTTCTGTGTTAAGAGATCTGTGATTAGAGGAAATATGTCTACTGTATGTAAATACATATGTTTTTTAAGATAAATTCAGTTCAAATGTCATTTTTGTGAAATGCCATCAATCACATGGTGGAAGAAAAAAGTAACAGAGCACTCCAAGAACTCTTGGGGTAGAAATTCGACTTTCCATTTTTAAGTGGTATATCTTATAAACATTATATTAAAGTATAAGCATTTGCATATAAATGTAATAAGAGTTCTTGAAACTATAAGTGCCAGTGCTATCTTTTTATTAGCATAAAATGTTTTAGGTTTCATATTAATATCAGATTACAGTGAATAAAAATCACCTACCGTGAATTGCCAGAAGAGAGAGCTTTGTGCACCTCCATGCTAATAAAACCAACGGATCTTCGTTTCGGTTGTCACTAAGATCTGGAAAACCAGACGTGTCAATCACATCATTCATTAATATAAAATGAGTGAGGAACTTGTCATACTGCCTGGATATAAGATCAACAATAGCCCCTGAAACACAAGTGATGTAGCTATCAAAATGAATCCTCTCTAGTGGTATACTGGGTTTCAGAATCTTTAACATATCTTCACTCTTGATATCAAAAGCCATTATATAGACCCGAAGGCTGGTGCTCTTCCGTGACAAGGCTTTCCAATGCTCATCATTTGGCATGTTGTCCAGAGACTTGTGCATCACGGAAACATTGTGGACCAGGAGAGACAGTCGCTGCAAAGGCACATGGTTGTTATCGGTTAAGACTCTTGCCATCTCAGCTGTAAAATCACAGAAATCCAGGGCAAGTGAGCGGAGATTCACAAATCGCTCCAGTTCCACTGCAGTGATAAGGGTGCTGTTACCAGGAATATTGTTGTCCAGTAAACTCAGGTGCTCCATGGTGTTGGCAATAGAGTTTGAGAGAGATGACAGTGATGTTGGGGTTACTATTTCCAGCATAAACCCACAGGATAGCCATTTCAGTTGCCTACTATTACTCAGTATTTCTTCAAACAGCTGCTGAATTCTGTAAGGAAAGCACATGCCACAACAATCCTGTTAACATTTTAGCTTTAATCTTTTAACATTGACTTTTGAAAATAGGCAATGAAATGGCATGCATGCAATGTAGAGATCCATTTTCTCTCAGTTATTTTCTATCCAACACACATTATTATCATAAATACCATTAAAATTCACATTAAAATGCAATAAGGTATGAGACATATATATTCAACAGATAAGCTGTACCATAACATAATAGAAACATGTTTTCCATCCAAAGAAAGCAGCATTTTACACCAGGATGGTAGAAAAGACTGATGATATACCATTTGTGTTCTAACAAAGGCAAGTACAGACATAACAGTTTTAAAAAGCAATTAATTACCCAGAAAATTCTTTGATTTGTCTTAAATATCTGACACCGAATGGCATATACTGATCACTGTACTTCACAGTTAAAACATTTCAAGGACATGTTCTTTTTAGGGGGAAAAAAATTACTCTTCTGATTGTATCTTACAATTTCTCAAAAAAAAAAACGTAAAATTATTACTAATATAAGCCCTTTTCCATATACTATATAACTTACTGCTTAATTTTTTTGCCATCAGGGTCCACCTTGCTGAGGTATGTATTTGACAAATTTCCTTGCTGTTGTAGAATGCTTATGTCTCCAAAAAGGCTAAATTTCTGAAGGTTCCTATTAAAAAAATAATTTAAAATGATTATCTAAATAATACATGAAAATATAAATATTAAAAATAAAAATACTCAGAAGGAATATTTGAGAAAAGTTTTTACCTTATAACTCACTTAGAATTAAGTACTTTCTGACTGCTTTTCACATACAATGACGAGTAACATGATGCAGAAGAAACAGCATAAACTTTAAAGAATGAGGACTGGGAAATAATTATTGCAGAAACTCAGTATTTTAATGATCATGGAAAAGTCTGTTAATATCCCTGAGGACTAAATTCTTTATCAGTAATAATACCTACTTTAAAGGGTTTAGAGATGAACAGGTAACAAGTGACATATGAAAGAGCTGTGTAAGCTAAGTTTTACATAGTTGTTAATTATAATATAAAAATTTCCCAAACCAGTTAACTTTGTCCTATGTGTTAAATGCTTAAGGGTGGGGTATCTTCTCATTAAGAAGTTTTATTTGACTAAAATCTAGAGACCCTTCTGCAGTTTTATGATCAAGTGTATAGTTTATAATCAAGACAAGTAAAAAGCAATATAAAAATCTTTCATTTTGAGATAATTTTTGTTACAAAATACATACTTTTCTAATATTAAAATTCTAAAGTAGGAGAAAACTAAAAACTGGATAGATAAAAAAGGTTAAATGCTAATAATAACCTATTAGAGATACCACTTATAAAAGATCAAGTGCATATTACAATGGGGTATTTGACACTGTGTAAGTCAGAAAACGTTTCTCTAAATAAAGATTAAAAGGGGACCTTACAGATACAGGGGAGTTAACCAGGAGGAGGAAGGTAAGGAGAGAACTTAACATGAAAAAGGAAAAGCATGTGTAGGGCCCCTGAAGTTGCAAGGAGCTTCAAGAGTGAGCTTGAGACACTGAAAGGAATCCAGAATAGAAAGAGTGAATATAAAATGCAATGAGAATGTAGAGCTAAAGTTCTATGATAAATAAAAAATTTTGGTTTTTGCCTTCAAAACAAGAGCTCCAAAATGGTTTTAAGCAGAGAATACCATTAAATTTGTGTCTGGAAACTGTTGTAGCATTACAGCTACCTGGAAGAAGGAGTCAGAGTGACACCAGTTAAAAAAGTATTTTAGTAACAGAGATGATAACGGTAGCTTGAACTGGGTTTTTGGTGGTAGAGGTGAAGAAAATGAACAGTTTTAAAAGCTGAATTTAGGAGCTAAAATGGACAGGAAGGGGTGCTGGATTAGTTATAGGGAATGAGGGAGACAGCAGTTAAAAACAAGTCCTAAATTTTCTGAGTTGTGGAACTGCATAGAAGGTAGAGCTTTCGTTGAGACAGGGAATCTTAGAAATGGGTTAGAAATTAATTAGGGCTTTTTGGGGGGATGGGAGTAGCGGCGAAGTAAAAAAATATTTAGATTATGAACTCTATTTTGCATATATTGAACTTGAGGTGACTTTAAGATAGTCAAGTTAATATGTTAAGTAGGCAATTCCAGGTCTGGAGCTGAGCAGTCATCTGGATGACAACTGAAGTCATGAGTGGGGGCAATGGGGCTTTGGGTAAGAGTATAAATGATAAGAAAAGCAGGCAAAAAGTTGTGAGAAACTTCAATATTTAATTTAGGTAAGCATGAAGCTGCAGAGAAGAGGTCAGAAGTTTGAGAAAAGTCAGCAGTTTGGAAATCAAAGAAACCAAGGGATAACTTTCACAAAGAATAAAGTGATCAAGGGCAGCATCAAATACTGCTGTGAGGCCATTTGGCTTAGCAGTATGGTGAACAGAACGGAAGTCGTTTTGAGGTGTGATGAGAAGAGGCAAGAATGGAAGTGAGGAAGGATAGTGGATACAGACAAATCTTAAAAAAAAAATTTGCTGTGAAAAGGAGAGATGGAAGGACTTGAGAATACATAAAAGCCTCCAGCTGAGAGGCAGAGAAAAATGAGTGCAAATAGCTCCTGATTAGGAGGACAGGAAAGGATGAAGGACCTTCCATACCAGATAGTAAAGCGTACTATACAGCCACAGCATCAAAATCAGTAATGATATCAGAAAAACAGGAAGATAAATCAATGGGCTAGAACAAACAGCCAAAAATATTGTTACATGAAAGAGTTTAATAAATGATCGAGAAGGTGTTACAAATCAACAGAGAAGGTAAAGGGATATTTCATGAGACAAGTGGTTAGCAGTTCCAGATGAAAATTCAATTAGAGCCAATTCTGACTCAACAGACCAAAACAATCTGCAGATATTATTACATATTTTAAAAAATCAAATCAAGGTAGAACTGGTATGAAAGTGCAATAAAGTTTTATCTAATTTCTGAGGGATAAGACTTTCTAAGCTTAGAAATAACAGAATAAATCAGAAATAAAATTTCGACTATACAAAAATGAAAAATTTGATATTCAATAGCACACTTCACTAAAAAGAGCAAACAAACAGTGAGAAAAACATTTGTAACAAATCTTAGTTATCTTCTATATATAAAAGAACTCCACGTAAATCAAAAGCTAAAACATTAAGAATCCAACTGGTAAATGGGAAAAGGTTTACATAAAACAGCCAGCGTAGATCATGTCAAAGAAAATATTCGAATTACGAATGGAAATAATCTAAGGTTTTTTTCTTGTAACTCTAGCCAATTTCCATGTGGCTACCAGAAAAACTGTATTCTTAAAAATATTTCAAGGGATGATATCAACGTAAAAGAAGCGTTTTTCTCCATTTTAATAAAAGGATATAAAATTGTTCTTGAGAGGATGGCTGCCATATCAAACTCTAAAGGAAATATGACTCTATGTAACTATGATTGCTTTTGAAGTATTTTCCCTTTTCCCTTTTCTTTTTTCTAAAGTTGCCACTATATTTATGAATTATACAGAGGTTATGTGCTTCTAATAATCTCTTCTAGAAAGAATGATAAATTTAAATACTTCTAAATGGATGAATATTTATTTTTGGAGAATGAGTTTTCATATAAAGTAGGAAAAAGGTATCACATTCAATTTCTAATAATATTCAAAGGAGAGTCCTATACAAGTCATAAAATCTCAATATTTTTTCCCTTTCAATCCAGCTTCCATTAGTTACTATTACATATCCATTACACTGTCCTTATGGTATTAAAAGATATATGAGAAATTTTTACTTCTTCCACAAAGGATTGAACAGTCATGAGAACTACCGTCCCACTGTAAACAACTAGAAAACTGGACAAAACCTATGAAACAACTGTTTTCAGACACTGGACAATAAACAATATAGGACTGTGATTTGCTGAAAGATGGAAATAAAATGAGATGAGCACCATCATTGTCTCAGATAATGGCCTAGAGTTTCCATTCTATATCGCAGGATGGGGGTACCCAAACAAGGCCCAATGGTCTAAGTTGAGGGGACAGAGATTTTGGGGAATCCAAAGTGGTTAGAATTTGCAGGGCAGAGTATCAGAGACAAGGGAGCTGCACAGAAAGCGCTACCAATTTGCAAGGGTTTGTCAGGACATTATTCCAGTCATTCGCTGGGTAATGATGTGCACATGTGTGAGGTGAAACTGTACAAGGCTGGATAAAGTACTACTAGGAAGTAGTAGAGCACACACAGTGTTGGGAAGAGTTTATGTTCCCACCAGCCAGAGTTAGATCTTGTAATAGAGGGACATTGGGTAGAGTTCTCAGAAAAGCCATGCCTTAGTAGAGATTGGTTAGCCCTTGACAAAGGGTATTTTGGATCTATCTGCCTAACAAAGCTTAAAGGCAAAGTTCAAAGGATCAAATTAATTATACATAAATTAACTATGTGTCAGATCAGAGCCCAATACTCTTTAAGGAATAATGATAATTAAAAAATACAGGACTCAATAATGTAAAAATAACTGTCTGGCATCCAAAATGACCAGACATAAGAAGGAAAAATGACTCTGAACTAATTCTAAGGAATCTAAAAAAAGCTACTAGAATGAATAAGTTAGTTTATTAGTAAAGTCACCGGATACAAGGTCAATATGTAAATATCAACTATTCTATACACTAACAATTAATATTTAGAAATTGAAATTTAAAAACAGTACTATTTATAATAGCATCAAAAATATGAAATTCCTAGGAATAAATCTAACAAAAGCACAGGTCCTATCCTCGGAAAACTATAAAACACTGTTAAGAGAAACCAAAAAGACCTAGAGAAATGGATAAATATACTGTTTATTGGAAGACTGAATATTGTTATCATATCAAATTATCAATAGATTCAACACAATCCAGCAGGCCTTTTCTAAAATTTATAAGAAAAAGCAAATGAGTTAGAATAGCCAAAACAATTTTGAAAAGCACAAAGTTAGATTACATACACTATCTGACTTCAAGACTTGAATGAACAGATTATAAACAGGTGGTACTGGCTTGAACACAGACACAGAGCAATGGAACAGAGCAGAGAATTCAGACTAGACCCATGCACATAATGTTTCATTTTGTATAAGATAAAGACATATAAAATGAAAACCAGCACATATGACAAATTTGGAACATCAATCCGATGTAAAAAGGATAGTCTTTAAAATGGTGGGAGGACAACTGGAAACCTAGCTCACACAATCCAGAAAAATTAATTTGAAATGGATCATAAACCTAAACTCAACAGCTAAAACTATAATACTGCTTAAGAAAACATAGGAGAAAAATATTGCGATTTTGGGTTAGGCAAATACTTTATTTATGCCTACAGCACCTGGTCTTCCAAGGTTGTCTCCTATCCAAGTACTAACCAGGCCCGACACTGCTTAGCTTCCGAGATCAGACATCGAGCTTGTTCACGGTGGCATGGCCGTAGACCATGGACCATGGCTCCACTGGGGCGCAAAGCCAGGGCCTTCTGTGTGTAAAGCAGAAGTGCTAACTGCTACAGTATGGAACCATGTCCGGCAAATACTTTTTAGATAGGACACAAAAAGCATGTCATTAAAAAAATTGATAAACTGGTCTTCATTAAAATTAACACCTTATGCTTTTGAAAAAATAGTTAAGAAAATGAAAAGGCAAGCAACAGGCTAAAGAAAATATTCGTAGGACATAAATCGAATTTAACAAAATCTGTATTCAAAACATAAAATGAAAGTCTCACAACTTAATAAGACAAAGCAGCCAGTGAAAATATGGGCAAAAGATTTGGGCGCTGTATCAAGGAAGATATACAAAAGGCAAATAACACATGGAAAGATGCTCACTCTGATTATTCATTAGGAAAATGCAAATTAAAACCTCAATGAGATACCACTCTCACACAATAGAATGTCTAAAATTAAAATTAAAGTCTGATAATATTTAGTGTTGTCAAGGATATAGAGCAACTAGAACTTTTATACTCCTTGCTGGGAATGTAGCCTTTTCAACTGACTTTTTCACTTAGTAATATCGATTTGTTTCCTCCATGTCTTTTCATGGCTTGATAGCTCACTTTTTTTCTAGTACTAACTCTTGGCAAACACTGAACTTTTTACTGTTTCCATAGTTTTGCCTTTTCCAGATGTCATGTAGTTGGAATGGTACAGTATTTAGCCTTTTCAGATTGGCTTCTTTCACTCAGTGATATGCTTTCAAGGTTCTTCCTTACCTTTACCTGGCTTGACAGCTTATTTCTTAACACTGAATAGTACTGCATTGTTTGGATGTACCACAAATTATTTAACCATTCACTTAGTAAAGAACATTTTGGTTGTTTTTAATTTTGGCAATTAAGAATAAAGCTGCTATAAACATCTGTGTGCAGGGTTTTGTGTAGGTAAAAAAGTTTTCAACTCCTTTGGATAAACATCAAGGAGCATGATTTCTGGATCATATGGAGTAGGGTTAGTTTTGTAAGAAACCGCCAAATTGTCTTTCACAATGGCTACACCATTTTGCATTCACATCAGCAATAAATTAGAAATCTGTTGGTCCCCATCTTTGCTAGCACTTGGTGTCTGTATTTTAAATTTTGGCCATTCTAATTGGTGTATCGTGCTGTCTCACTATCGTTTTATTTTGCATCTCTAATGACATATGATGTGGAGCATCTTCTCAAATGCTTATTTGCCAGCTATATACCTTCTTTGATGAAAGGTCTGTTCATCTTTGGCCCACTTTTTAAATAGGGTTTTTGTGTATTTTAGTTAATAGTCCTTTATCATATTTGTCCTTTGCAAATATTTTCTTCCAGTCTGTGGCTTCTCTTATTTCTTAACAGTGTCCTTCAGAACTGGAATTTTCAATTTTAATGAAGTCCAGCTGATCAATTCTTTTTTTCGTGGATTGTGCCTTTGGTGTTATATCTAAAAAAGTCATCACCAAACTCTAGATTATCTAGATTTCCTTCTATGTTATTTATCTTCTAGGAGTTTTATAGTTCTGTGTTTTCATTTAGGTCCGTGAGCCAATTTGAGTTAATTTTCGTGAAGGGTGTAAAGTCGGTGTCTAGATTCACTTTTTCTCCATGTGGACGTCCTGTTGTCCCAAAAATATTTGCTGAAATGACTAACATTTCTCCATTGTATTGCCTTTGCTCCTTCGTCAAAAATCAGTTGACTATATTTATGTAGGTCTATTTCTAGGCTCTCTATTCTGTTCCACCTATTTCTCTATTCTTTAGCCAATACCACACTGTCTTAATTATTATGGCTTTACTGTAACTCTTGAAGTCAGGTAGTGTCTGTCCTCTGACTTTATTGTTCTCCTTTAATATTATGTTAGTTATTCTGAATCTTTTGCTTCTCTCTCCTTATAAACTTTAAAATCAGTTATCATATATGTATGAATATACATACACATGCATATAGTATATACATATGATATATAGATATATGTATATATATACATATGATATATAGATATATATGTATATATATCTATATATCATTCAAATTTCTTCCTGTATCATGCTTACATGTATAATACATTACTGTCAGTAACATTTCTCTACAAATGATTTACAGCATAAGTTGGGGGGAGATGGGAAGATATGCCTTCTAAGTGAGATTTATTGCTTTATAGGGACCACAGAAATGAAACACTAGGTTTAAGATGGGGAGAGGGAATTAATTGGATTTATTGTGATCATTTTGCAACATATTCAATTATTGAATCATTATGTTATATACCTGAAATATGTCATATGTCAATTATATACCTCAACTTAGAAAATCCCACAAAATTACAACAACAATAATAAACAAAAAGATGAGGGAAGGGGAAATTGATAGATTATTTATGCAAATTCCGTTTAGTTTTCCTTGATGGCCAGGATATTAAAAACATATGAGCAGATTACAGATACTTTGGGTCTGTAGGGGGCTTAAAGTGCTCAAAGTAACTGAAAGTCTAAAAACGGTGTAAAAAATTAATGTTTACTTTAAATACTGTATAACCAATATATATATTATCATGATACAATTTTTAAATTACTTCATTTTTAGAGAAGTTTTAGGTTTACAATAAAACTGAGAGGAAGGTACAGAGATTTCTTACTCCCTACCCACTTATGTATACCCCCTCTCCCCTATTATCAACATTACTCACCAGAACGATACATTTATTATCAAGTATAAACCTACAATGACACATCATAATAACCCAAAGTCCATAATTTACCTTATGGTATATTCTGTGGACCTGGACCAATGTATAATGACATATATCCATCATTATAATATCACACAGAGGTTTTCTCTGCCCTAAAAATCCTCTATGCTCTGCCTATCATGTCTCTTGCCTCCCCATCTCTGGCAACCACTGATCTTTTTGTTGTCTCCATATTTTATTTTTCGTAGTATCTCATATAGTTGAAATAATACAGTATGTGTAGCCTTTTCAGATTTCCTTCTTTCATCCAGTAATATGCATTTAAGGTTCTTCCATATCTTTTTATGGCTTCATAGCTCTTTTCATTTTAGTACTGAATAGTAATTCCACTGGCTGGATGTACCAAAGTTAACATACCCATTAACCTACTGAAAGACATCTTGGTTGTTTCCAACTCTGGCAGTTATGACTAAAGCTGCTATAAACGTCTGCAAGCAGGTTCTGGTGAGGATACACATTTTCATCTTCTTTGGATAAATACCAAGGAGCATGATTGATAGATCGTATTATAAAAATATGTTTAGTTTTATAAGAAACTGCCAAATTATTTTCCATAGTGACTGCACCATTTTGCTATTCCTTCTGGCAATGAATGAGAGTTCCTGTTGATCCATATCTTTGTCAGCAGTTGGTGTTGTCAGTGTTCTGGATTTTGACATTTCTAGCAGGTGAATAATGCATAATAGGATTTTTGATGATGTGAAAAAATGCACAAGATATAATATTAATGGAAAACCACACACAAATTATTATTCCTATTTTGCAAAAGAACACATCAAATTTTACCAGTGATTATCTCTGGTGAACTTTTTACTTTATTTTTTCTGTATTTTTAAGATACTGTATTTTTACAAACACATACTTCTTGGCAATTCAGAAAAGACATTTAAAGTAGCTTTAGATAACTTTTCACCTTTATAAGAACTTAATTCACATTAAAATTATTTAAAAATTAATGACCTGCATATTAATAAAATTTAATAATTTAATATGAGAAAACTCTATAAAAATTTGTTTTTCTTCCAGCTACATAATAGTTTTAAATACCACAGCAATGTTAGAAATATGCCACTCAAGGGCAATTTAACAAAAATTCTATTTGCATCAATAGAATGGTAATAATTTTGTTACAGTAGAACCAATAATACATGCGCAAACTTTCCTTACAAATATAGTCACAGACATTTTAAGCTGGAATGATTTGTGGCATAATCCAACTCAACAATTTTTCTTTACAGATGAGGAAACTTAAGTGACTTGTCTAACACTGCAATACTAGTTAGAGCAGAGCTAGGCAGAGAATCTGGGTTCCAACTCCCGCTTAGTTCATGTTGTTTCTTATAATTAAAACATGTCCTTGAATACAGCGGTCTTATTAAATGTTACTGGAAAAATTATAAATGCCATGTTTTAGAGTAGTATATGACAGACATTTGTGGGAAAAAATTTAGGTACTTATTTTTCTATTCAAAATGAAATTTTATTAAGTGATACAGAAAACAATTCGCTTTAAAGCTTAGGAAAAAACACTGGCAACTCGAGGGCAACTTTCGGATATATCATGTTGAAATGAGATTACAGATCCTATGGTAAAGCCAAAGAAACTGCATATAGCCTCCGGGTGGCTCATTATTATTTCAGATGATAAAAATGGGGCTGAAAAGAACATTTAGGCAACAACACTAGAACAGAACTTATTGAACCACAGCAATAAACAGATGTCTCATTTTGAGGCCAGGAGACTATACTAGTAACAAAGGAATTGTGCCACATAATCCCTTTTTTTCAAAAGATGAATTCTGTGACCTGAGTTTTATTTACTTTATTCATTGATTGTTGAATGAGCATGTGAACTAAGGAAGCAAACAGGGTTCTTTCCTGCATTATGTCCACAACATGCAATTACTCAAAAGACATGTAACATTACAGTTGGCTAGAAAGTTTTTCTTTCATCTTAAATCTTCAAATTAATTTAGCTCTGTTCCTATGGTAATAGTAATTGGATACAATCTACTTACTAGTCCCTTTGCAAATCCTAAAATGTGTTGTGAAAGAACATAAAATCATAAAGTGTTTGATAATCAATCTTTTTTAAACATGCAAAAAGCCATACTATTGCTAGAAGAGAATGAACTTTAACTTAATTGAATTCTTTTTAAATCCTATTTTAAAAAGTCATCAGTTTCAGATACGGAGCTAAATCTGATCATTAAGCAATTACAACTTAGAAACTTAGCCTACAGACTGCCCTCTTACTCTTTGCTCATTTATTAAAATATGCATTGTGTGTCAATGTTGCGAAGAGCTATGGCAGCTACATTTCAAGTGTACATGAATTTAGACTCTTGGAATGGAAATAAAGGTTTTAAAAAGACTCATTTAAAGAAAGTCAAATGAGACTAAGAAATTATTAATAACTTTTTTAAGTGTATTAATGACATTGTGGTATAAATAAAAATGACCATAATTTTCAGAGCTTTACACTGAAGTGTGTAGTGTAAAATAACATCAAGATCCTGGATTTGTTTTAAAACACTTCAGTAAATATAAAAAAAGCAAATGTGGAAAAATCCTTAAATTATTAAATCTGTTCATTGTGTCTAGTTTTTGTGTGTGTTTGAAAATTTCATTAAACAGTTAGAAAATAAGGCAGTCTTTTCTCTAATTGTGTAACTGGCAAGTTTATTCAACTACTCTGTGACTCAAGTTTCGCCATCTGTAAAACGGGTAATAATGGTGCCTACATCATACAGTTGTTGAATACTGTTTCTCTGGGAAAACTAGCATAGGATTTTAAGGGCTGTCAGGAACACACCTACTCAGCTCTGTTGTACTGGCACTATGACTAGGACTTATGGAGGCTGCGATCCTAGTGGTGATTCTAATATGACTTTTGTTTGGAGAGGGTGTGCAGCTTGAGAAGGAGGTCTAAACTACAGAAGATCAGTCTTTTGTCTCAATTCACTACCTTTCTTCTTTTACCTTGGATCAAAATTTCCTTTTGAAGTTTCTATGAGTGAGATTCATTTTCGAAGTTATTAGCAACATCTGAATAACAAAACAGATTAAAATGTAGCTCAACTCTGGCCTCCTCCTTTTTCCTTGTACGCTTGAAAAGGTGTAATAGAAGACGAGTACACATGATGAGCGTCTGGGTAGAAAATAGATTTACCTGGGCCTAGTGGTATGGTATAGCTAATAAGGCCAGTGATTTAGGAGCAAAAAGAAGGAAGAGTCCTTGTGCAGAGTACCACCTGCTTCTTTCTTTCCACTTAGTCCTACCATCTTGAACCCATAGTTCATATGAGGGCAACGCTTAGGCAAATTCCAAGCAGTAATAGATATGCCTGAAGTAGGAAAATGAAAGGAGAAAAGTGTGAAAGGAAAATTCCAAGTGATCGCAGGAAGTTTCTGGGGGCAATTCAATAAACTGATTCAAATTTATGTAAAACCTATAAAACAGGAGCAGTGCTTCTAGTACTTGGTGGTAAAGGAGCTAAATACCAAAGATATGCTGTTTTCAGAAAATAAAACTATGTCCAAATCCTTTCTTTCTTTTTTTTTTAAAGAGCACAAATCATTAACACCAAAAGAAAACAAAATGAACAAAAACAGCCAAAGGAAAAATAGTTTTAGATATGTTTAGATACATTTACAATTAAAAGGACATTGTAATTTTAGCTGAACAATTTTATCTAATCTTTTATACTTATGTTGTACTTCTAAAAAGCCTCCAGATAAAAATATATACATAATCATACTAGTCATTACTTCCACTGCTCCCACCCTGTTCCATGCCATCATCATCTCTTGCCTGGATTAATACAACGGTCTCCTTACCCAGCTCACTGCTTCTACCCTTGTGTCTTGCTGCAAATTATTCTCAACACAATGGCTAGAATGTTCCTTTCGAAATATTAGATCATGTCACTTCTCAACTCAGAACCCTTTCATGGCTCCTCACTACACTTAGAATTAAAGTTAAAAAGTCCTTATAAGAGCCTAGTAAGGGCCTATGGATTTCCACATCACCTTCTCCCTTACCTGGCTGACCTCTTCTACATCTTGTTTTCGGAGATGTATTAAGATTTCTCTGTGAATTAAGCAACTACCACTATTTTTTATAGCCTTTTATAAAAACCTACATGTATAGATTCAATGGGTTAATTTGAGCAATTCTTAGAAAACAATCTTAACTACCTATGAATCTAAGAAATATTCCTCAAGGACTAATGTGGAGTGCTGAAAACCTTTCATCTTTTTATAGTATTTCTGTTGGACTGTTTAGCACAATTGAGGACCCAAAGGCTTCTGATATTTTGGTTATGATGACCTTTTTCTCTCTCCTGTGGTTCAGAATTGGGGAACTTTATCTGTGGCAGTAACTTTAGTGTTTCCTTTCATTTCGAAGGGTCCAAAATTATTTCTTTGATCTAATAGTATCATCGCCGGAAAAACACAGCCTGAAATTAGAGTCAATACAGCTAAGTCTAATTACCTATGAAAAGAGAATACATAAAAACTTGCTTTAAAAAGATGCTCTTAAAATAAAAAGGTGCTCTTAAAATATTAAAGCCTTTCATAATGCTGTAAAGTAGCTTATAAAACACATTTAATTTTTCCTTTTTCTAAACCGATAAAAGCTAAAATAATCTACCTTACTGCATGAAATGCTTTCAGGTTAATTCTATTCTTGTTTAGTTCCTGTTCAATATTAAGTGTGTTTATATCCACATAAAACTTTTTGATAACATATTTCCTCTTCTCGCAAATGCTAATGAATGGCCACAGCGATATCAAACAAACAAAAAAACCCCCAAACTCTTTAAAGAAATGTTCTTCAACAGAACTTCCTGCTATGATGGAAATGTTCTATTCTATGCTGTCCGATATGGTAGTTATTAGCCACATATGGCTATGGAGCACTTGAAATGTGGCTAGTGTAACTAACTAAAGCTTTAATCTTACTTAAAACTGAAATAGCTATATGTGGCTAGTGGCTACCATACTGGACAGCACAGTTTTAGAGACCAGAAATGTTATTAGCTTATTGTAGTATTTATTCCTTATATTTTGATTAGGATTCATGAACTATAAGCGATTTCTCAGAATTAGCTTTACAAATTCACTTACTCAATTACCATCACAGAATTACTATCCTTCTTAAATCCCAGAGGTTACACAAAAAAGATTATTTAAAATAAGACTGATGTTTGAAGTTGCTATTTAACATGCTATTAATAGATAACTTTAACAGTACTAAGAACAAAAAAACTGAGTCTTACAGAGAAATGATGAAAAATATTTGATTATTCCTTTTATCTGCATTCAAGTAGTAAGTCCTCTTGGCTTTACTTCCAAAACACATTCCAAATCCATCCACTTTTCTTCATCTCCACTGTCTCCACCATCTCTTGCCTAGATTATTGCAAGAGCTTCCCAAACGGCCTCCCTGATTTCTCTTTTGCTCCTTCCTGTAATTCACTCATTACACAGAACCAGAGTAATTGTCTTAAAATGCAAATTAGTTCCTATTACTCTTGCCCTTAAAAGTTTTTCAATTACTTCTATTCTTAGAATATAGTCTAAATTTCATTCCCAAATCTACATAACCTACCCCATTCCTTCCTCCCTCTACATCTTAGAGCTCATCATTATACTACTCTTACCCTTAATCGCATGGTCCTGGCATACTTTCTTACTGCTCCAACAACCAAAATTTGTCTGGCCTAAGACCTTAGTGCTTACTGTTTTTTATGCTTGGAATGCTATTTGCTCAGATCTTAAGATGCGTAACTCTTCATCATTAGTTGCTGCAGCTCAAATGTCTTTTTCCCAGGTTTTCCCTCACCACTCTATTTGATATCGCCACCTAGTCACAATTACATAGTCCTCTTTCATTTTCACAACCTAAATAAATTTTCTTTCATTTGTTTACTTGTTTCTGTCTGTCTTCTTCGTCTAGAATGTTGACTCCATGGGAATGGGGAGGCTGTCTTCACTGTTTCGCATAGTAGGATCTCAGTATTTAGAGGGGGAAAAAAACCAGATTTTTTTTTTTAACTATCATCTTAGGTCCTAAATACATCGGTCAAGTTGGATGAACTAACACACTAAAATGGAAATAATTTAATCACACCTCTCAAAAGCTGCCGGGCAGCTTCATTTAACAGGGGGAAAAAATTTTACTCTGACAATCTTTAGTTGAGTTTTACTTCCCATCCTCCATCTATCAGTTCTAGATCATTGTTAAGAACGTATGTATGGACTAGAAAGTGCCCTAATTCCTCTCAGCAACGCTCCCAGGCTAGAGCCTCCACCCTTCTCAATGACCTTGAAGTATTTCTGTGGAACCACTTTAATTTGTCAATTTTAAGGAGTCTGTTGTGTCTGCATCATCTCATCTCTTTTCTGTACAAGCAACCACCTCTTGGTAGACTGGTCAGAGTCCCTATATATTTTAAGCAAATAAAACAGAATAGCAAATAAAAGTAAGCTCTAAAAACTGAACTACTATTAGTATATATATTTATACACTATGATGGGGAAAAAATATTTCAAGAAAAACAAGGCCTAGGGGTTTTGGTGATAATACCTTCAAGGCATTTCCTATCATTTTAGATAGTAATGTGAAATGTCCCAAAACACTTAAATCGATTTTAAGATGCATTTTTAAATGGCCTTATCAGTTATTGAGTCTTGGTAGACTGATGTTGAGAAAATAATACAAAGGTAAGACTACCCTTTACTAGACATGTCAAATCACGTACACCAAATCTAAGAATTATTAATAGACCTTCTACCACTAAAAGTATATAAGCTGGCATGAAATGGTCAACCTACATTACGTCTCAGAGTTGTAACCCAGAATTTTAAAAGGAAAGTCAACCTATATAAAACCTCTCTTCACCTACTGTAGTATCCATCTTAAAAAAAAAAGAAAATTACTATCCCAACCTAGGATTTCACCTAAAAAAAAACTTACGTAAAAGCATAAACCAGATGATGACAATGTACTTTTGCCTACTGTTTGAGAATAAGCATTTTTAAGAACTGAGTCTATTAGCTATTATCGTAAAAAGTTTCTTATAGCCCATGGATCTTTCCAATTTTTCCTAAGGAGTTTGAAATACAGTATTTAAATATGCAGTACTTGACTTGACAAGCAGATTAAATTCTAAAAATGCACATCTGAATTTCTTGTTTTGAACTTCTAAGTACAATTTCTTGTAGGGCAACTGCAGAATAAATTCAGCCTACTTAACTTATAATACAGTTGAATGAGTACATACTGTATTTTTGTTCTTGCTGTTCGTCAAGAAGGCAGGTATCCTAGTCACCTGTAAAGAAGGGAGTTCCGAAAACTGGGAGACTGTGTTTTACCCTCTGAGAGGCATTTTTTGTATCTCTCTGATTCTCATCAGTTGTTCCTAACATCTAAGATATCACTAAGATGGCTATAGTACATGTGCATATGAAGCCCAGAAATCAAGAAAAACAAAAATGCCAAGTATCCTCTCAGAACAGTACCTTTGAAAAAGTTCCCATAATTCCAGGTTATAGTTTCAGTTCTTTTCCTAAGGGACATGAAAATAACTGGAACACAGCAAAATAAGAGGCTGAATTATAGGAACTATATAAAGAATTCAGCAGAAGGCCGAGAAGCATAAAGCTTGTGACATGGTAGGTGTCATACTCCCCTTTTCTAATTATAAAAATTGCAGAAATAATAAAACTACTGTAAATTTAAAATGGAAATGTAAAAAAAAGTCAAATGTTCATTCGTCTCATTAGTAATTAAATTCTGTTTTTCGAAAACCAAAAACACACTAAATGAAATTGTTTTGGGTCTTCACTGAATCTCACTCTGCAGTGAAAGTGATTATGGAAGGAAATAATAGAATTTACCCAAGTTACCAAATGAACAACTTGGTTTAAAACATTTTCAAATTTGATGAAATTTCATGAAAACTTGTTCCATTTATGTTTTTAACATTCATATTAATACTTCCAATATTACTAGAGTATCTCAGGGCATTTCCAAAATAAAGATGAGATTAACTTATTTCCAAACACATAAAGATAACTTTAAAAAACGCTTTGAAAATATCATTAGTAGAAATAATACATGTACTCACACTACACTTTAATTTTAGACAATGAATATGCTATCAAAGCAGCATAATAAGCAGCACCATCCTTACAGTAAAAGACAAGAAACCTTAAAAGCAGAATGATAGTGTATTGTATTTATATAGAAAAGTGATAGCTCACTCAGAAGGACAGGCATGAGGTGGCCTTAAAAACAGGTAGACTGGATGCTAATAAAAATGTAAGGTATACTTTTATTATACCTCAATTACACCTCAATAAAGCTGAAAAAAAGTGGTAGGGGAGTGAGAGAAAGAAAAATTAAACAAAGAGAAAAATATGGTGTACCACTATTTTGCTTACATAAAATTATCCAGCCATTCAACCAACCAATCAGTTATTAAAACATTTAAAAGTTACTGTGCAAGACTTGTCTAAGACCAAAGGCATGCATTTTTTTTTTTTTTTTTGGATGATTGTTTAGAGTGCAATCGGATCTCAGAACAGAAAAATCTGTTTGGAACTTGCTGAATTCCCCCCATTCTTGGCCTCTTCCCTCTAAGTGCTTACTGACTGAATCATTTCAACTTCTGGGTCAGGTGGTCCTCTAGCCATACATTCAACTCTGACAAAGAGTCTCCAACTTGATCAAGACAACTTATAGCTTCAAAATACCTCTCTTGCTACATAAAATCGAAGTAAGGAAATGGAATGGTTTGGTTTGAAAAGCTAGGGAAATACACAGGCCACTGGAATACTGAAACCATGCTCCAGATACAACTTGGAGCTTTATGCTTATCTCCAGCCCTTTTGATTTAGACACAGAATTTAAGGGGAAACACAAACACACGCACAGCTTAGCATTAAACCAGGACTTTCTCTCGACCCTGAACATAATGCATGATGTTCAACATGCTGTATTAATTGCAAAAGGAAGGACACTGCTTTTGGAGAAAAACAATGTTGTATGACAATGTCCACATCATTTGACCCTATAAAGTGTCAGTTTCCTTTATATAAAACAGGGATAATAATAGCTGTGCTGCCTAATTCGCAGGGTCATTGAAAGAATCAAGTAAGACAGCATATGTAAAAGTACTTGTAAACTGTTAAACTATTATTATTACTATATACGTCGTTCCTTTTCGACCCTTTGAACTTTCTTCCAACTCACGGTTAAATTCTAAGGTTTTAGAATCTCCAGATACAAAAATTCAAAATTAATACGCTTTTGGCGAGGGTAATTGAGAAATAAAGGGAAATATTGATTAGGATAATCTGTCAGAATATAGCAAGTTAGTCCCAGAATTACAGTAAAGTCGTGCTGCAAAAACAGGACAGTTCGCCCACTACAGGCAACCACCATGCTGTATTGTGCTACTTTTAGGTGAATCACTGAAGACAAACTGAGTCTGAAGGTGCCAGGGGCGGGACTTCCAACCCCGATGATCAGGCTCTTCCCTAATCCCTAGGTTTAACAATCACTCCTCCTACTCTTTGTGCCTGGCAGTTAATCAAAACTATTTCCGGAAAGAAAATGGCTGTCAAAGATTTCTTTTAGGGAGAGTCTTGTAACTAAGAGACTCCAGTAGCATACCCACTCCTTCTCTCCCCGGCCCCCATGAGCTACCTATTTTGAATGAACAGGTTCAAAGTCAGAAAAACCAAATCAAGTTTTGTTTCTCCCAAAACCCACAGGCCTCACCGTCCAAGCTTCGGTTTTCCCATCTGTAAAATGAGGAACGACAGCGTCTGTCAGCTCCATAGCACCGCTACTAAAAGGATGAATGAGACATTGCCTGAAAGGCGCCACGAGTGATGTCTAATAAACATCAAGTACATCACTGTTTATAAATTATGATGATTCCCGTTATGCCCTCCTGCCTCAAGGAAATCATCGGGTTAGAATTGACACCCCCGGTCACTGAAAAAAGCAACGCTGAAGCAGGCCAGGCGTATCCGCTCTGAATCTATTTCGGGGTGAGAGGAAGGAGGCGACTCGAGCCCTGAGAGAGGGGGAGGGGGAAAAGAAGGGTGATGGAGAGGCTAAGACGAGCCTACCTGTTGTTTCGGATGCTGACCAGCACGCACAGCACCAGCTCCAAGTAGGTGCGCAGCACTTCCAGCCAACGGGTTGAGAGCTGCACGGCCTCGACTTCTTCCCCGCCAGTCCCGGGATCCGCGCCGCCTCCGTCGCCCGGGCCGCCGCCTCCGCTCAGGTAATTCTCGGCGGCGAACTCAACGCGCAGCTCTCGCACGAACCAGCCGCACTTGCGCATGAGGAATTCGAGCCGAGGCTGCTCCGCGGGTGAAACCCGGAGGCAGATGCGGAGCTGGGGCCAGAGAGCCGGGTAGAAGAGGCACTCACGCCAGTGCGAGCAGGAGGCCGAAGCCCGCAGCCGGTCGGGCGCAGGCAGGAAGGAGAAGATGTGCACGATCAGCTCGCTGGGCAGCGACGCGGCGCCCGCCGCCTGCCCGCACAGAGCCATCCGGCCCCGCCGCCGGCTGCCGGCTCCCGGCCGCCCTGCAGTCCCCGGAGCAGCCCCCGCAGCCGTCGCAGCCGCAGCCGCTGCCGCCGCCGCCGCGCCGCCGGGCGGCCCCGGCTCGGGTTCGAGCTCCCGGCGGTCGGGGCTGCGGCACTGACAAGAACAACAACATCAATGACAAGGAAGAAGGGGGCGGAACCGTCGTGGGTCTCGGCGGAACCAAGTGCAGCACGAGTTGCGGATAGGGGGAAAGGCCTCTGCTGGGGCGGCCTCCAGAAGCCAGCCTCTGGCCTCTCAAACTCTACTCACGCACATCCGAGGCCTGCCTACTAAGTAGCTTCAAAACCGTCGCCTGTACTGTTTTAAGGACCCGGAAGCGGCAGGATTTATTGTAAGAAAACGACGGCCCTCCCCGCGTCTGGAGGCGGAGGCAGAGCAGTGGTAGGAGCTCAGTTTGACGTCGCTGGTGGTGGGAGGAGCCCGGCGCGGATGGGAGCGACTTCCGGAAGAGGGAAGCGCCGGGTTGCCGGTAGGGAAAGGGAGGTGCGGCACGTGACCCCTGACGCATGCAGGCGGCCTGGCGGGGCGGGAAGCCCCGGTGGTGCTCGCTCTGGGCGCCCTCTTGCGTTTCACAGCGGCTGCTTAGTCCAGTCAATTGTGTAAGTCGGTTAACTTAGGCGTTCAGGCGGTAGAAGTCGCAGAACTCGGGTTAGTGCTAGGGGTCGTGACGCTTCTCTATTCGTTTCTCAGTTGTTGGGCGGAAGACTCAGCCAAAGTACCAGCATTCAGGGACTTTCTCAGCCGTCCACCTTTGTCCAGAGTTTCTGAGAGAGAGCCACTAAGGAGAGGAGCGGGGGCCCTCGAGTGCGAACCTGGGTGGGCTGTTGGGAGAGAAGCTCGGGGAGGCCAAGTCACCCGTCGGAGGCCGCATGACCAGACAAATAGACCTCCACGCGCGTCTGGTGTGTGAGGGAGGAGAGGGGACAGCGCCACCCCTTGGATTTAGAGGGAGAGGGAAAAAAGGCCAATGAGTTGATGATCAGCTCTTCTCCAGGGTTTGAAGGAGGTCTCAGCTCCCCGTTCCGAGGTTTCTACGCCCTAGTTGAAATGAAGCTGGTGGTTATGGTAATAAAGGTTTTCTTTAGCTTGAGAGAGGGAAGTAGTTAACTGGTTGTAAGGGGCGGTGAAGTCAGAAAGGAATATGATTTTATGTAATAATAGAGAATTGCTTTAGTGAGGCTGCCGCTTCAAAGCCTTAACTGCGGTCTTGGAACAGCCTTGTACTGTTGTGGTAAACTGTTCTACTAGATATTTTGGGTTCTTTGAAGCAAAGCTGTCTGTTCGTGCTGCTTTGATGCTTTTTGGTGCCTTATGCGTACTACCGTGGCCAATAAAATTGTGTTGTTACCTCTGAGTTCTCTTCAGCTCAGCACCTGTTTAAAAAAACACAAAACATTATCATTCATGGTAGGTCACTCATCCGAACCTCTATCTGCAGGGATTCCATCTATGTAAATATACCTTATGAATAAATTAATGAGCATTTGTAGAAACATTGAATTAGAAAGTTAAGACGGATTTAAATTTTTTATATCTTAAACTCGAACTATTTTGAAGTGCACCATGGGCATCTAGGTCTTCCACTTCTACTTACTTAAACATGCATGTCTATAAAAGCATATTACTGAATAACAAAAATATCACATTTAAAATAATAACTTTTTGATGTTATCTAATAGTCCATTTTCAGATCCTGATTTGGCAAAAGATCCAATTCAAGACCACACTTGTTTTTGGTTATGTATTTCAAATCTCTTTTAATCTAAAATAGTAATCCCCCTGCACCTTTTCTTTGGTCAGCCCAAGAGACCAGGCTTATTGTCCTGTAGAACAGCAGTCCGCAACCTTTTTGGCAGGAGGGATCAGTGCTCTTATGAAAATCTAATGCCTGATGATCTGAGGTGAAACTGAGGCGGTGGTGATACTATTGCTGAGGATCGGCGGCATATCTAGGTGAAGCTTTGCTCATTCACCTGCTGCTCACCTTGTATTGTGCGGCCTGGTTCCTAATAGGCCTTGGACTGGTGCTGGTACATGGCTGGCTGGCCTGGCCCAGGGGTTGGGGACCCCTGCTGCAGAATATTTCACTGTCTGTAATTGTTGGACTACTTTCTCTTGGTGTTTAGCTTACTCCTAAGTCCTTGCCTTTCTAATAAACCTGGGCATAATGCTATAGGCTTGACTAGGTCCGTGACATCTTGATCTCCCTTGTGTAAAATTTTGTGTTTTGTTTTTCTCCTTAAGACCCAATAATTTGTGAGGTGCTATTTTGGTTTCCTACAAATGTCCAACCCCCCCTCCTCCATTGACCATTCACGTAATGGCCTTAACAATAATTGTTAATTGATAATTGATCATTCTTGCCTTAGTCATAATTTTATTAGGAATTGCAAAATGATCATTTCTAATTCATTCTGTCTACATTTAATAATTTGTAATCTTCTAAAGAGCTTTCTTTATAAACTGGCAACACTTAGTTGCTCTGACATACAGCTACAGAGAAAAATGCTTAGTTCTTTTTCTTTTCTTACCAACTTTGAAATAATATGGCATCAGAGTGACAAATGAGTTTTTCTAGCTTTTATTTTTTCTGAATATCCATTATCTACTTATAGATTTTGGTATGATTTATCCTTTTTATTTCTCAAATTTTGATACTTCTGGAACACTTCTCAAAAAAGTCTATGAATTATGATTTCTAAAAAATCTTTGAGCACTTTTTAGTAGATATAACAATAACATTGGACTGAATGGGAGGGCGAGGCTGGATTTTTAATCCTTTTGTTTTTTTGCTTTTGCCATGTTCTAACTGGGTGACCTTTTAAACAAATTGCTTAACTTTTTTGGGCCTTTCTTTTTTCATCTGTACAAATAGAGAGTTTTGGCAAGGTTTCCTTCAGCTCTCATGTTCTCTGACTTAAAAAAAAAACAACAAAAAAACCCCAACAATTTTATTGAGATATATTTTGCATATCATAAAATTCCCCCATTTCAAGTATACAAGTCAGTGGCTTTAGTAATTTAACAAATGGTGCAACTATCACTGTAAATCAGTTTTAGAACATTTTCATCCCTTTAATAAGAAACTACATGTCCATTTCTACCCTCAGGCAACTGCTAATGAACTTTCTGTTTCTATAAATTTGCCTTTTCTGAACATTTCATATAAATGGAATATACAAAATATGTATGATCTCTTGTGTCTGACTTTCATTACTTAGCATAATGTTTTTGAGGTTCATCCATGATGTAGCATGTGTCAGTAATACGTTTTTAATTGCTGAATAGTATTCCACTGTTTTTTACTTATTTTATTGGTCTACCCATTCACCAGTTGATGCACATTTAGGTTTCCAGTTTTTAGCTATTATAAATAATACATCTGTGAACATTCATATACAAGTCTTTTGTGAACATATATTTTTCATTTCTCTTGGTACATACTTAGGAGTGAAAGGGATAAGTTGTATGGTGGTTCTATGTATAACTTTTTGAGAAACTGTCAAACTCTTTTCCAAAGTGGCTGTGCCATTTTCTATTCCCATGAGCAATGTATGAGAGTTCTCAGTCTCCGAATTTTGATGATATGGGAATATTCTCTGATTGACTTGAGATTATTACTTTTTTATTCTTAGTATTTTACTAGCAACAAACTACCTTTTTGGATATCATTAATAGTTAGTCTTTAATTGTTAGGAATAGTTCCTAAAGGAAATTGAAATATATCAATCTGCTATCAAATAAAATTTAGCTTCTTAATGTTGTTTTTGAATTTTTTACTTTCCCTTTTAAATGAAGGATGGTAGGAATCCTATTAATGATAGTGAGCTAAGACATGAATTAATAAGATATGGTCTTACCCAGTTACAATAAAAAAACAGTAAATTCCAGTGATGTCATACAATTTATTAAGACAACACCTTTGATGTTAATTAAATATTTATGAGTCTGTATATCCTTAGTATGTTAGGTGAGTTAGATTATTTCTCATGACACTTATGTATACCTTACTTGTAAAGTATAAACTATATTGGATAAAGTAACAAGATTAACTTCTAAAGGACAGACTGAAATCACATTTTGTGAAATTATAATGTCTGAGCTATGACTCAGTGTGAGAGGAAGCACTGACGTTATGAAGCTCATAAGTACTCAGTAGTACTAAGCTCCTGGTTCAAAAGTGGCATATAGCACTATAACAACTCTCTGCGCTTATTTGGATTTGAAACCCAGGCAACAAATGGTGGATAAGACTGACTATAACATCAAGATGGATATGTGCTCTGGTGGTTTGATATATGTGCCTGTTGATAGTAAAAGTTTTTTCTGTTTTTTTTTTTTTAATGTTTATTATGATTGATTCCTTTTTTAGGGCTCTCTTAATTCTTGTTAATGTATTTTTCCCAAGATATATTCTTCCTTTTCAAACATGTTAAACTAGGTGCTTTTCCCAGTTAGGTTGTTAAATTTTACTGTAGATTTCTTGCTTTTATTGTTTGGCATTTGCCAAACAATAGTTATAAATATATAACTTTTACTATGCTGGATTATTTGTAATTTTTAAGAGAAAAAAATGATACAAATTTTATTTAACTACATCAAACAAAGATGTTCAAGGCTACCTACCAATAAACATGCGAAATGTCTAAATTCAAACATTTATTGAAAAAGTATGTTTTTCTGAGCAAGGTCTGGGTTTCAGACACTGTAGGGAGGTAGAGATGACCAACTTCCTTCCAGTTATCTATTAGTAAGCGTCCATAAATTTACTTTGAGGTACAGGAAACTTCTTGGAGAATAGAACTGGGAAACTGATTCCTTTCTTTTCTCCCTTGTCTGATGGATTGGAATGATTCCTAGTGAGGTCATATTACAGGAAAAAGAAATAGGAGACTGAAGGAAACTTTGTTTTTGTGGTAGAGTAAGTCTGCACAGGTAAGCTGATTGCAAGACAAAGGACTAAGTCATTGGTTTTTCTGCTAGGTATACCATGTTGCTGATACAAGAACTCTTCCTAACCAAGCCACTCACAAGTTAATTGTGCAGGTTTATGAATTGGAAAGTCTACATCAATAAATCAGGGATCAATAGATCATATCCTAAAGGAGACAGGAGCAACAAGAGAAGAAGAGCTATGCGATAGGGAGAGGGGAGGATTTGGGCTTATCAGAGGATGCTTCCCCCAGTGGGAAAGTAAGCTGTGTTTCCAGAGTTCCTAGTTTTTCAAGAGAAACCAAAATGCTATTTTCTTTTAAAGATGAAATACTTTGATTACCAACTCATTCATATTAAAAATAGTCTGTCAAAACAAAACCAGGTTTAGTCTGTAGGACGTTAGGTTACCAAAGAGCTCTCATACATGTGGGCTGAGTCCACTTTGTGTTCCAATAGCTAGGTCTGCTACCTAATTCCTGTGTTTTAAGTTCACTCCCAGAGCTATTTTTTTTTTCATCTATCCCTTTCAGAGTTTAAAGAAAAAAGAAGTTTAACTTGAATGCCTATTTAATAGCATTACTTGATGTCTTGCCTTTTATTCAAGAGGATGGGTGTTTTTAGAGGTTCCTTTCAGTGCTAAAAATCAAACTGAGCATTACTATCTTGAATACAGTTGATTCAACCAATAGGATTCTTTGACTTCTAGTTAAAATCACTAATTGGCTGATTTTAATTATCTTAGAGTTGTACAGCATACATTATAGGCAATATCCCACAAAGGACTATTATTGAAGGTGCAATCTCTAAATAATCGTTTTAATTTTGTTTCTTAACTAGCTAAGTATTGAGGGGATTTTTTTTTTCTTTTTTTTCATAGATACTACAGGGAGTTTTGAGGACATCTGTATATATGCATCACAGCATACCTGAACCTCACAGGGGCTACAACTGGAAACTAAACACAGGAACTGAGGTTGCTCTCTTCGTCTCTCAGAGTTCCCTAGTCTTTCTTTCCTTTTCTCAGCAGCCTTCTTTTGCTTTTTCATGTTACGTAAGGCCTCAAACTGCTGGCCCTTATTCGTCTGCATGATCTAGCACCAGTATTTACTTTTGTTTGCAGATTTGTTTTTTGTCTCCATTTGAAATTTTTGAGAGAATCTGATTGGGTTATCTTTGAGCTCAGCATGCTCCTGCTCTGCCACTCTGCTAGCTTGATTGGGTTTTCTTTGGAAGATGGGCCACAGAAAATTTGATGACATTCCTATTGATCGACTGCTTTAAGGCCAAGTATTCCTGCTTTAGTCCAATTAGCTGAATTTAGGAGGGTAGACTAATGTGCTGAATGCTTTAAACAGATGGATGTGGAGATTAGGGTGAGGAGAGAAAGGAACTTTCTTAAGAACATGTTCTTAAGCAACCACTGAGACCTATCTAGTACAGTAGATGCCATTGCTCAGTGACTTTTTATCCAGAGATGCCTAGAAGTCTGTATTGAACAAATAGTGTAGGCTGACAACTGGTCTTTTAGATAGATGTCGAATAGTTTTCAGATAGTCTCTTTAGCTTCCCTTACTCCTGGACTACCCATACATGTTTCCAGGTCATGCTAGTTGAATAACCATAATACTGCATCATGAAGAGATATAGCCTTCATCGTCAACTACTAAAGTATTCTCATTGCAGAATTTAATATTCAATTTAATCCTTTGGAAAAATCTCTTCAGCCCATTAGGTGCTGAAAAGGAGAGGTGAAGTATATATTGTCGTATAATAAACATTAATCAGACTGTTGGTTTGTTTTAGGGCAAAGAGATTTCACTTGATACGCCAACTCTAGTCAGTTTTGGAGACTGAGGAGTATTGTGTTGAGAAGGATTTTGAGATTGTTCCCTTGTTCTACTGGGAAAGTGCAGTGTTTGATTTGTGATGTCCACTGTGGTCTGAAGTAATTGTTGACCTGAATGACCTGTATTTTCTATCCCTAGTCTGGATTAATTATTGTCTAAATGATATATTAGTGTTTATTTTCTGCTTTCCTTTTGTCGTACCTGTACACTCTTCAAAGGATTATATTCACATCAATTCCTTAATTTGCGACTAGCAACAGATCACATAAGTATTAAATTTTATATGTAATTTTGTTCAAATAAAGAATTTTTAAAAGCCACATGATATTAAGGAAATTTCTAAATGTAAGAATTTATCATATCTTAAATAGATTCTGTAGAAATGTGAACTGTTTCATTTATATTGACTATTAAGGGGGAATTCATGCTTTACACTACATTGAAAATATAACAAATTTCCATTCACTCGAAGGGTTTCTCCCATAGCATTAAGTTTACATACATAAAGATTGTCACATTTCTAAAACCTAGCCTTTAAGCAAGAAGTTTCTAGTAGGAATTCATTTATTTACTTTTTTCTTAATTAGAGAAATACATGAACATGGTTAACAAAAAAATGTAGTGCAAAAATATTTTTGATTAAAAATAACAGTTTCTTATTCCTTGCCTCTCATTGTGAGGTCTACACCCAGAAACATACATTTTGAACTATTTTGGTGTTTTGTTCTTTAAATGTTTTTATCTACACTCTTTGACTGATTAACTTTAAACATCACCTGTTTACTCCCTTTTATAAAAGATGAAGATTTAGTTCAATTAGGTTACTCCCCATCCTTCTCTCATCTTTCTACCAATATTTGATAGTTAATTGTAATTTTTACTCTTGCTCTTGATTCTTACATTAATAGGCTTTTGCTGCATAGCAGGCAGTCTTTTGGGTACAAGAGGATGGATTATAGCAGATTAGGTAACTGTTCAGCAAATATTCATTTCTCCCCTCCCCACTTGTTCACTGAGCTTGGTCTTGGGATTTTGGCTAAAAGAACGTGGGCAGAAGTGAAACTTACTCTATAGCTAGTTTTAAGTCTAGGCTATAGAGGCGTTAAATGTTTTCATTTGCCCCTCTGACAATTTCTAACTTTTGCATAATAAAACATGTTTTAGGAATCTTCTGCTCACCATCAAGCCCCCAGATGGAGAAACATGGAGAAGATGTCAGCTTGATTTACAGCTGGAATCAAGGCTGCCCCAATTGATCTAAAGAATTTATTTCTAAGTGAGAAATATACTTATTTTTTGTATGCCACTGTGATTTTGCAGTTGCGTATGTTGAAGAAAGAAGTCAGTTGTAAAAATGGGTACCAAGAAGTGGGGTGCTGCTATAATAAAACCTGAAAGTACATGTCATTGATTTTGTACTGGGAGGTGGTCAGCAAGAAAACTGATAGAGAAGGCTGAAAAAAATGAACAGTGTTATGTAGTAGCAAAATATTTCATTAAACTGTTGTGGGAGGCAACATGGAAGACAGGAAGTAACTAATGAAACTGTAGTATTGGGCAAGGAAATTTCAAGGCACAATGTTGAAAGCATGAGCTGGTTTCTACTAGCTGCACAGGATAAGGTACTATGAGAATAATTCAGTCCTCCATATCTACCTTTTGGTCATAATTCATGTTTCTCCCATTCCAACTACTTAAGTCTTCATCTTAATATGGATGTGTGATGGAACACGTCAGCTGGCAGACTTTCCTTTGGTGTGGCTGGACAGAAAGCTGACTGTCAGGGTTCTAATCTTCAGATGCCACAAAGAAAAAGGCCTGTCTCCGAGTCACTAAAACTATAGTATAAAATTATTTTTTTCTGGTGATATTTCCCCCTCCCTTTCTTCTTTCCTTTAAAGAAAAGGGCCCTAATTAATAGGGTGGTGGTTGCTGGAACAAGTAAACCTGAAAATTTCAGTGGCTTAACAAAATAGCAATTTATTTTTTCATTTGTTTTAATAGTGAGTTAGGGTTTTCCTCTCAGCAGGCAGTTTTCCTTCATGTGATAATTTAATGCCTCCAGTTCCTTGTCTTATGGTTCTGCCATCCTTAAAATGCTTTGTGATTCTCTGTCTCCCGCTAGTGGAAGGGGAAGAGAAAATGGAGAGGGCACTCCTTAACCTCCTTGGCAAGGAAATGCCACATTACTTCTATTTACATTCCATTGGCTAAAAGCTAGTCATGTGGTCCCACCAAGATGCAAGAGGATCTGAGAAATGATGTTTTTTGGCTAAGCATTTACTTCTTGGGGGACAACTCTATAATTCAGAAGGAGGTATATGAATTTTGGTCAATAGTTAGCCATCTTTGCCAGAACAGAGAATTACCCTCATTATTTTTGGCTGGGGATAAATATTATATTAGGCTCTTTGTATGCTATGTGGGTGGAAGTAGATTATTTGATTAGTACAGTTTTTCTATATTCAGATCTTCAATTAGTCTCTGTTCTTAGCCATTCTTCTCATTCTTTTCCTAATGTCCCTTGGAGACAGTTCCTCGAGTGTATCTGAGCCTAGAGCCCCCAGGGTTCCAATGTTCAGGTCAGCTTTCATCTCAGTTGCAACTTCCTCCTAGTGTATTATGTTCCCCTTAAGTTGTCAATACATTCCTCTTTACTTTTTGTCTTTCAGAAATTTGTTGAAATTTGATAGCCAGTGACCAACTCTTCTTAAGCTGAGTTCTCATTGCTGTTATACAGACCTAAATATCTATGCATTGATTTTTATTTTAAGTTTCAGGAGTCAGGTGAAGTAAATATGGAATATCTTTAATTAGTATCTCTAACAAATATGGGCCGCTTAAAGAAGACGCATTTATTCTCCACGTGGTTGGAGCACTTCTCTAAACCTCTCTTGGCTTTCAATTCCCTAACAATACTTGCTCTTCTAGTGAGAGCTACTTAGTTCTTTGTATCATCAATATACTATGTTCATTCTCACTGCTGAGGCTTTGTACATGTAGTCTCTACTTTTCAGAGTTACTACCCTTTCATGTTTGAGTATTCTTTAAATATAAATGCTGAATTCAAATTTCACTTTTTTTTCAAGTAGCCTATCCTCATTACTCCAGGCTTCAGTGATCCTCTAAACAGCAGTAAACTTATGTATCCATTTTCTTTTTTCTTTCTTTCTTTCTTTTTCTTTCTTTCTTTCTTTCTTTTTTCTTTCTTTCTTTCTTTCTTTCTTTCTTTCTTTCTCTTTCTTTCTTCTTCTCTCTCTCTCTCTCTCTCTTCTCTCTCTCTCTCTCTCTCTTCTTCTTTCCTTCCTTCCTTCCTTCCTTCCTTCCTTCCTTCCTTCCTTCCTTCCTTCCTTCCTGTTTCCATTTCCGTTTCCATTCCCTTCCCTTCCTTTTCCTTTCCTTTCCTTCCTTTCCCTTTCCTTCCTTTCCTTTCCTTTCCTTTCCCTTTCCTTTTTTCTTAGGGTTCTTTCAAAATACAGACTCCTTAAAGGAAAAGCCTATGCTGTGTACCTCTTCGATTACCCTACAGTGTCTAACATAGTGGAGAGTTCATGCTAAATACATAATAAATGTTTATTGACTGAAGTCCTGAATTGTTCCAGCTAGTTCTACTCAAAATGTAGTCTGCAGACTGATGCCAGTGCATAAACTGTTAGCATTGTGCTGGAATATAAGTACAGATATTGAGAACAAACTAGAAATATGACAGTTATTTTGTGTCTATTGAATTTATAATAAAAGTTTGGCTTCTTTTTTGCGTATTTAGAAACATTTCTGTAAAGTTATTGCATTTCATTTTGTAAAAGTATCAGTCCACAGTGGATTAGAAAACTTAAAGAATAGCATCTCACAGATGTTTCAAGAAGCACTAATTCAGACTACAAAGAAATGAGAAGGCAGCAAGGAGATCAGTATATTTTGAGACTAGGAGATTTCATGAAGGAAGTTGAGATCTCTTTTGAAGGATGGTTGTAAAGCCCTGGGTCACTTCTAGCAAGGATAACAAGGTTTTGGACTACAAATGGAGGAGAAATGTGCTAATATAATCTGTGGGGACCAGGGAGTAAAAAGACCTGGCAGTTAAAAATCTAGTACACGAAGAGCTGACCAGATGCCAGATAACATGAGCATTCCTATTTATTTGGTTACTGCTTGTTTTATAGCATGATGAAGATCTTTCATTCTCATATATGTCTATTGCTGATTTTCCACAAATCAGTGGTATAGTACACCTGTCCCTTGATTTATGTGGTATTTTTTTCATGTGAGTTTTTTAATACATGGTAAATATTTCCTCTTGTTTACACAGACCTTTTATACATGGTTTCCATTTATGTGGTCTCATTTTACACAGTTCTTTCTTTTTCATTTCCATTATTGGTGAGTATTCTTTCTAAAAAACAATAGCTTAACTCAGCAACATACAAAGAACTGAATACTTACACATAATTATGAATAATCTGTTCATCAAATGGCAAATTAAAAAGCATGGGTGACTACTGATGTTTTTTGGTATTGGTTTTACAAATGTTTTGCTGTAGAAGCTGAAAATTATATGAAGAAAAAAATTCCTTCATTTAAAATCTTTTACTTTTAGATAATGCACCTAGTTATCCATATAATTTAGAACATCTGAATATAAAAATTGTATTTTTGCCACCAAATACAACTTCCTTGATCCAACCTTTAGATCAAGGCATTATTTTCACCTTTAAGATTAATTATATTAAATGGAGTTTTAATGATATATATATATATATTTTTTTTATCGTGGTGACATTAACAAAATCAAATGTTTCAAGTGTACGATTCAACAGTAAGTCATTAATGATATTTTTAATAAATGAAGATAATGAATCATTTACAATTACAGAAACCTGGAATAAATACACAATTTTAAGTTGTGTCCAGAATATTGCTCTAGCTTTGAGAGGTATAAAGCTGTCAACTTTACATGCTTGCTCGAAGGCAGTATGGCCAGAAGTGGTTGCGCCAGGGAATATGGTTCCAACAACTGAAGAGGGATTAACTGGAATTATTAATTCATTAAATTTCAAGAAAGCTCTGACAATTTGAATATAGATGATATTAATGAATTACTGTACTGGTTGATCAGAAGTTAACTGATAATAAATTAATTCTCCTAATATCTGAAGCCTAACCTGCCAACGAATGTAGTAATGACCTTGAACTAGTTTCATTTACTACAGAAAATATTTACAAAGCTCTTTAATTGTCTGCAAAACTGAAACTGCAATTCTGAATATCGATCCAAACATCCAACGAGCCTTAAAATTTCAAAAAGATTTTTAAAAATGTTGCAGTGAATAGCAAAGAATTTGTGAAAAACTTAGCAAATATGGGGTTGGAAAAAGATCATCCAAAACATGAACGTAAATAATGAAACGGAAGTAGGACCTTCAAATATTTTGAGTGAAGATAGTGACTTTGTGCCAATTAAGAAGAGAAGGTTGATTGCTTTAGATTACAGTACAGACATCGACAGCAAATAAAATTTATTTTGCTTTTTCTGAATTTTCATTAGCATTTATTAATGAAACATCTGAAATAAATATTTTTATGACCTATATTGGCCTTTTCTGCAGTTTTTTCCCACATACTGTGGACGCTTTACGAGGTTTTCTTCTGCATAAAAAAGACGTATGGACTGGATAATCCATGTGAATCTAGGGACAGGTGTACATTTAAAATTTTGCCTGTTTGAAAACAGACTCATGACATGGACAATAGACTAGTGGTTACCAGAGGGCAGTGGGGAGTGTGGAGGTAGATGGGGTAAAGGGGATGATATGCGATGACAGAAATCTAACTATGGGAGGTGAACACGTAGTGTATATGCGCCTTACTGTTAAAAGTGTACAGCTGAAACTTACTGGCTTTCATTAATCAATGTCACCATAAAAAAATAAGTAAATTTAAAATAAAATAAAATAATATTTTGCCTGTTTGAAACATTTCTTTTTAATTTAGCCTTTAAAAAATTAGATGATTGGCTTATTGATACATTGCTAAATTCTAGCTCTAATATGAAGCTAGATAAATAAATATAATAAAGGAAATAATTCATGATAATTATTTCAAATGAAAAAAACCTGTTTTCATCTTGTTCTGTTTTTTCTTTAGTCATTTTCATCTTGGGTCAAAGCTTATCCTCCTTGTTACTGAATTACATTCATATGAATTCAGAGACCTGGGACTTAAATGAGTATTGACATAATCATTCATTGCTCCTGGAGAATTAACATTTTATAGCATAAGATGTTAGTTGAACTAATTAACTTTTTTATTGTGGTAAAATATACATAACATAAAATTTACCATTTTAAGTATATCGTTCAATGACATTAAGTGCATTCACATTGTTGTACAATTGTCACCACCATCCATTTCCAGAACTTTTCATCTTTCTAAATGAAAAACTCCGTACCCATTAAATAACTCCTCATTTGCCCTCTGCCCTCTGAACTAATTATTTTAAATTTATTTATTTCTGTGTTTTCTTGTTCTATTTGCTATCATTATAAATGAGTTATATATTGAATATTCTTTTTATATATGGAACTGAGCCAGATACTGAGCAGAGTCGAATTACATTTATAAAATGGCTGAGACATTTGCCATGATATTAGTTGGCTTCCTGGGTGACAGAGGCTTGTGGCATGAGATTCTTTATCTTACACCCACATTCCAATCCATTAAATGTGCAAAAGTACTCAAGCTGTATTTTTGTTTCAGAGGTTAACTGGAAAATATCTAATTACATTAGTCTGACTATTCTAAGTAAAGACTGAAGTGAAATATTGCTTTGATTTTATCTGAGATTTTGAGTGCCTAAATGTAATATTTGCAAAATTACAGAAAATGAAAGTGGACAGTTTTTTTGTCATTTTAAAAAGCCTGGGTAAATTTTTATAGCCACATATTTATATTTTGAGGTGTCATGGATTTATTTCTTCTAATTCTTTTTCTCTGTCATGTTCCCTTGCATCTCATCTTTCCTCTGCCCTGTAAATTTACCTGTTTCCCATAGCTTTCGCCTTTAGTCTTTTGCTTAGAAATTTCACCTTTTTTAGTTCAATTATCTCTCTTTGGGAACATAACTCCTAAGTCTATATTTTTTAACCTTGAGTCACAGTTCTGAATCTAGAATTGTCCTGAAACTTTCTCTTATATGGTCTGCTATTACCTCCAATAAAACATGTTTAATGTTGAGCTTATCATTTTTTCGTCTACTTTAAACCTCCTCATTTTTAAAAAAATTTTATTTTCAGTTATAGTTGATATACAGGATTATATTAGTTTCAGGTGGACAACAGTGATAAGACCTTATATAGCTTACAAAGTGATCATCTGATAATCTAGTACCCATCTTATACCATACTTAATTATAATAATATTATTGACTATATTTTCTATGCTATACTTTATATCCCCATGACTATTTTGTAACTACCAATTTGTACTTTTTAATCCCTTCACCTTTTTCACCCATTTGGCAACCATCAAAATGTTCTCTGTATCTATGTTTGTTTCTCTTTTGTTTGTTTATTTTGTTTTTCAGATTCCACATTTAAGTGAAATTATATGGTATGTTCTCTTTGTCTGAAATACTTCGCTCAGCATAATACCCTCTAGGTCCATCCATGTTGCCTATGGTAAAATTTCATTCTTTTTTATGGCTGAGTAATACACCATTATATATGTCCATTTCTTCTTTGTTCATCTATTGATGGAACTTAGATTGCTTCTCTGTCTTGGCTCTTCTTGGTTCACTGAAATAATGCTTCAGTGAACATATGGATGCAACCGTCTTCACAAATTAGTATTTTGGGTTTCTTTGGATAAATACCCAAAAATGGAATTACTGGGTCCTTTTTTTGTCTTTGTTATAGCCTTTGTTTTAAGTCTATTTTGTCTGGTATAACTATTGCTGCTACAGCTTTTTTTTTTTTCACTTCGATTTTCATGAAATATCTTTTTTCATTCTTTTACTTTAGTTTGTGTATCTTTTGATCTGAAGTCACTCTTATAGGCAGTATATGTAAGGGTCTTGTTTTCTTATCTATTCAGCTATCCTTGTTTTTGATTGGAACATTTAATCCATTTACATTGACAGTAATTGGTAGATATGAAGTTATTATCATTTTATTCATATTTTTGATCATTATTGTCTTCTTAGAGAAGTCCTTTAACATTTCTTGTAATACTGGTTTCATGGGGATGAACTCTTTTAACTTAACCTTGTCTGGGAAGCTCTTTATTTGTCCATTAATTCTACATGATAGCTTTGCTGGTTAGAATAATCTTGGTTTTAAGTCCTTGCTTTTCATCACATAATATTTCATGCCAATCCTTTTTGGTCTGAAAAGTTTCTGTCGAGAAAATTGGCTGACAGTCTTATAGGAGCACCATTGCAGGTAACTAACTACTTTATTCTTGCTGCTTTTAAGATTCTCTCCTTGTCTTTAACCTTAGGCATTTTAATTATGATGTGTTTTGGTGTGGCCTCTTTGAGTTCAAATTGTTAGGGACTCTGTGCTTCCTGGGCTTATTTGTCTATTTCCTTTGCCAGGTTAGGGAAATCTTCTGACATGTCTTCAAATAGGTTTTAATTCCGTGCTTGCTTTCTGTTCTCCTAGTATCCTGTGATGTGAATGTTGGTATGCTTGATGTTGTCCCAGGGGCCTCTTAAACTATCCTCATTTTTTTGATTTTTAAATTTTTTGCTGTTCTAAAAGGGTGTTTTCACGCTACCTTGTCTTCCATATTGCTGATTCAATACTCTGCTTCATCTAATCTGTTGATTCCTGCTAATATAGTCTTTATTTCAGTTATTATATTCTTTATTTCTGACTGTTTCTTTTTTTTTCTATCTCCATTTTTGTTTTCTATCTTTTTGTTTATGTTATTACTGAGTTTATCTATTTTTCCTCTAAGTTCATTGAGCATCCTTATAATCATCCTTATAACATTTTATAATGTTTTGAACTCTGCTTCTGATAGATTGCTTGACTCCATTTTGTTTAGTTCTTTTTTTTGGAATCTTGTTCTTTCATTTGGGACGTTTTTTTTGGCTGCCTCCTTGTTTTTGTTTCTATGTATTAGGTAGAGCTGCTACATCTCCTGGTCTTGGTAGAGTGTCCTGTGGGGCCCAATGGTGCAACCTCTCTGGTCACCTGAGCCAGGTGCTTCAGGTGTGTCCCTTTGTTGGACTGTGTGTGCCCTTATGTTGTATTTGGGCTTCAGTTGATGTTGGTACATTAGTTGGAGGGATTGATGCTTAGGCTGACTGGCTGTAAGGAATGGTGTGACTACACAGTGGAGCTGTTGTGCAGGAGCTGACCCCACAGAGCAAGATTCACTTTAGCAGGGCTCTGGTGCCTGCCCATTTTGCTCTTTGGGTGTGTCTTTTGTAGAGGTGGTTGCGTGGTGCTCTCTGGTATGGTTTGAAGTTGGTTTGGGGGCCTTTTTGGGAGGGTTTCTGGTGCAGACCATGGTCATCTACTGCCTGTGTCTATTCCAGGGCCACCTGGTATGAGCTACAAAGTGATCTGCAGGTGGTTACTGCTTGTGATGGGCTTGGAGGTGCCTGAGAGAGGCTAAGCTGTGGACTAAGGGTGGCTGCCACGAGTGCTGGGCTTGGAGCCTTTTAGCAAAAGATACAGAGCTTGCTAAGTTGTATGCTACTTGCTTGGGGTTTAAGAATTTAAGAGTTTTTGAGCAAGTCCTCAGCATGAATCAAGACAGGCCATTCGCATGGAAAAACCATTAGAAGTGGCTCAGTTGGGCCTGCACCAGGGCACGGTGACCAGAGTTAGCTAGGTTGATGGAGACTCAGGTATGGTGCCTACTTCTGTCTGCATGCCAGGCCAGGGAAAGCTCAAGAAAGGAACAATTGCTTCTGCCAGTCCTTCTACCTTTTTTTTTATTATGAGAACTTTTAAGATGTACCCTTAGCAACTTTCAAATATGCAATGCCATATTATTAACTGTAGTCTCCTGCTGTCCTTGCCCTGAAGCTAGACAATTTAGTTTCTCCCTGTATGTTCTTCTGGCACTTTCTAAGTTGCTGCCCCAGTGCTAGAGCTCAGAGCAAGTGAGTCTGTGCACAGGCCCTTTAGCAGGAATGTCTGGGACTCCAGCCATTGTTCGTCTCACTCAGCCATAATCCCTGATGGTTTCACAGCCAGAGGTTGTGGGGGCTTCTCTTCCTAACACTGGAACCCAGGGCTGGAAAGCCTAGTTTGGGGCTGGGACCCTTTGCTGAATAGGGGGACCTCTGCAGCTGAGATATTCCTCCTGATTTAACTGCCACATGTGGGTGTGGGACCAGTCCTTTCCATATTTCCACTCCTCCTACCAGTCTCAAGGTGACTACTTCTGTATATTTTTAGTTATAGGATTTATGTTCAGCAAAACTTCAGGCTGTTATTAATGCTGTTTGTTCTGTATTTTAGAAATCTGATGCTTTAAGTTAGGATAAATGGCACTAAATGTGCTACATCTCTTATTTCATCTACCCAACCACTGGAAGGTACTATTATTATCTTTATTTTATAGATGAAGAAATCAAGGGCTAAAAAGTTTACCTAGCACAAGTTGCAGAGCAGCAGAAATAAGATTAAATTTGGTATGAATCATTTTAGAAACTCTTACGTACCATTCAGTGTTGTTTTAGGGGTTTTGTGGTAAAATGCTCTGGCTTTTCAGAAAATGATGTGATAATGTTTTTGCCCAGAGAAGGCCCAAGAGAACTATCAAAAAGGATTCAGTGAAGTTCTATATCAGGTCACAATGAAAGAAAAAAATTGATAAATTGGATTTTATCTAAATTAAAACTTTTACTCTTCAAAAGATTCTGTTAAGACATGAAAAGATAGGTTATACCAGGGGAAAATATTTGCAAATCACATCTCTAATGAAGACTGTATATCTAGAATATATAATAATTTTTATATTAAGGTATAATTGACACACATATTAGTTCAGATGCACAACATAATTATTTGATATTTGTATATATTATAAGTCTAGTTAACATCCATTGCCATACATGGTTATAGAATTTTTTTTCTTGTTATGAGAACTTTTAATATGTACCCTTAGCAACTTTTAAATATGCAATGCAGTATTATTAACTATGGTCTCCTGGTGTATATCACATCCCCAGGGCTTATTTTTTTATAACTGGAAGTTAGTACCATTTGAATCCCTTCACTCATATCACCCACCTGTCATCTCCTGCCTCTGGCAACCACCAGTTTGTTTTCTGTATCTGTAAGCCTGTTTGTTTTGTTTTGTTTTGTTTTTTAGATTCCACATGTAAGTGAGGTCATATGGCATTTGTTTTCCTCTATCTTATTTCACTTAGCATAATGCTCTCATCATTAATTAATGATGCCACAAATGGCAAGATTTTATTCTTTTTTGTGGCTGAATAGTATTCCATTTATATATATGTCTCACATTTTCTTTATCCACTTGTCAGCGGATAGATTGTTTCTATATATTGGCTTTTGTAAATAATGCTGTAATGAACATGGAGATGCATATATCTTTTTGAGTTGTATTTTTATTTTCTTTGGATAATACCCAGAAGCAGAATTCCTGGATTATATGGAGGTTCTATTTTTAATTTTTTGAGGAGTTTTGTATTGTCTTCCATAGTGGCTGCACCAGTATACATTCCCACCAACAGTGTATAAAGCTTCCCTTTTCTTTACATTGTCACAAAACTTTTTATTTCTTGTTTTTTTAAATAATAGCCATTCTAACGAGTGAAGTAGAATCTCATTGTGGTTTTGATTTGAATTTCTCTGACGATTAATGATGTTGAACATCTTTTCATGTACTTGTTGGCCTGTATGTCTTCTTGAGAAGAATTGTCTATTCAGGTCTTATGCCCATTTTTTTTAATTGGACTATTTTTTGCTGTTGAGTTCTATGAGTTCTTTATATATTTTGGAATATTAACCCCTTATCAGATACATGACTTACAGATTGAACTTTTAAAGTTCAACAATAAGAAAACAACCAACTAATTAAAAAAATGGACAAAAGATCTGAATAGACACTTCAAAGAAGGTTTATGCATGGCAAATAAACACCTGCAAAGATAACTCAACATTACTTGTCATTAGATAAATGAAAATTAAAACAGTATAGAAGCTATGACATACCTATTAGAATAGATCCAGAAAACTGATAGTATGAAATGCTGGTGATCTCACACTTGCTGGTGAGAATGCAAAATGATGTAGCCACTTTGGAAGACAATTTAGCAGTTTCTTATAAAATTAAACACAGACTTAACCATATGATCCACCAATTGCATTTCTAGGTATTTACCAAATTGATTTGAAAATGTACATTCACACAAAAATGTACATGTACTTTATTCACAATTGACAGATTTATTTTTAATTATCAAAAACTAGAAGCAACCAATAAGTCCTTCAATAGATGAATGGATAAACTAGGGTACAGCCATGCAATGGGTTATTATTCAGTGATAAGCAGGAATGAACTATTAATACTACAACACGGATACATCTTAAATGAATTTTGCTAAATTAAAGAAGCCAGACTGAAAGGCTATTTACTGAATGATTCCATTTATATGATATTCTAGAAAGGGCAAAACTATATAGGAATGGAAAGCAGATCACTGATTGCCAGAGGTTTAAGGAAGGGTGTATTTTACTAGGGCAAGCACATGGGAGTTACGGTGATGACATAAACTGTTGCAGTGGACATATGACACTGCATTTGTCAAAATCCATAGAACTTTGCAGTCTAAAAAGCTTAATATATATGCAAATTAAAAAAATCAACTAGGAGTTTGAGCGATCCTAGAATAGAATGCGGGCTGTAACAGAAGAACCTAACACATGTGTTAGAAATGTATAACCTCACAGAAGGAATGGGGAGAAAAGTGCTTGACCTAAATAACTTTGAAAAGGTTTGGAAACTATAAGACTAAAGACGAAAGTGTACATAAACATTGTGCTCTAGTTGAAAAATTTTCTCACGGGAATATAGGTTAACAATTCTGAAACTGATCTAAGTGTGTTCTGGGAATGAACAGATGCTGTTACCTGAGCAAGTCTAGATTAGCCTGCTGCAGGATGAGAGAGACACAAGGCCTAGCCGCTCCCAGTGCCTCAGCCAAGTAAGAGCTCATCACCCTCATAAACACAGCCATCTAGTTAATTTCCATTAAAAGAAAGTTATTACATAGAGCTACTAAAAAAATAATTAAAAATAATATAATGTATATTTCAAGGTAGGCTAATTTAACAAGTGGGACTTGTTAAGTGGGATTTTTCTTGTTTCCTCTGATTTTGGGGTGAACTTCTAGAACTGAGAACAGAGCATATTAGTGCCTGAAGATTGTAAGCTCTGTCTTTGTAGAACATGTTATGGTCACAGTCTCTGCCAGAGAAGCAATTCCCGGCAGTTCATTTCATACTCTGTGTAGAGCCCTGTGACTGCCAACTTGCCTTTAGCTGGTGATTGTTGAGTCCAGTAACTCCAGCTGCAGATGGGTGCTGCCCACATAGGGACAGTGATCATTTGCTGTCAGTGGGATTCTTTCTTTCTTTGAGATTTTTTTTTTTTTAAACAGAAGTTACAGCAATTATAGGTAGTTGGTTACAGGAGCAAAAATCAGAAAAACAGATAAATAACTGAGTTATATCAGTGCTAAAACAATAAAATAGAGATCCACCAACTTCTGCTAGAGCTATCTGAATCCAAATCTTAAAATATATATATTTTTTTCATTTGATAAGGTTCTGTTTAAGTTTTACGTAAGCTTGTTTTCAAGTGTAGGTGAGGCTTAGACTACTGGGTATAGGGTTCATGGTTTGTCAGTTTATTGGAGACAGTTTTTTGTGCTTACATTCTCCATGCCTGTCTACTTGAAATCATGATCCGAGTGGCTATAGTTGTTGCACCAGTGATTCTATTTGAAATTTCCACTATAATTCTTGTCCACTTGCACTATGAGAACTGACATCTTCTCTTGCCATCATGACTCCTTTAGGTGCAGGGAGCACAGATATTATATTTGTCGGCAAGGAAGGCTTGGCAAGATAGTGTTTATTTTACAGGGTGATAATCTTTTCTTAAATGTTTTCTCAATTCTATTCCAAAAAGCGCCAGTGCCGAATAAAAACTTTACTTCTAAGGAGAAAACTTGTAATAGACATTAAAGATTCAATATAGGGTTCATGCTGTTGGCTTCCAGTGGGTTTGAAATTAGAGATTAATGTGTGCTTATATGGAAACCTAATAAGGTAAACCAAAGAGGGGGGAGGGAGGGAAAGAGAGAGGGGGAGGTAAATACATACAGCTTATTTTTTTAGGTTTATGCTTTACACCATGAATCTGAGAGAATAATTTGGTCTGTATAAGTAACAGCAGACCTCACGAGTTTCTGTAGATTTCTTGTAGGGAAATTACATTGAACTTTTCATGGTCACTACCACCTTTGCCTATTAAGTATACAATAGGGACAACTGTCTCTCTTTCCAAGGTAAAGGCTGGGGTGTGTGAGTTAGAAATATGGATAGCTGCTCCAGTTGAGGGCTTTTCTTGCTTTTCTTCCTGGTAGCTTTATTGTCAGGTACCACTAAGGCAGTGGCTCTTGACGTCTTTTCATAACCTCTTGGCATTCTTCCTTATAACTGACTCTCATCTTCGGGACCTTTCTTTAGTAGTCGCAGTTCTTCACAGTCCCCAATAGTTTCTCGTAGCAGCTGTTCTCCATGGCTTAGCTTCTGGTAGTGTTATAGCTGATTTGGCTCTAGGCTGCTTGCTTCTTCCTCTGGAAACATCCGTTCTCAGCCTTCTTTTTGCTTCAACTTTTACCAGTTACTTCTTTTCTGCTCTCCTACTTCAGTGGACTTATTCATACCAATATGCTATGGTTTCCCAAACATAACCCACTGGTTGATATTACCACTTCTCTCATGTCAGCCCCAATTTTGGGTAAATGGTTACTTTTTCTATGATTTCTCAAATGGAATTAACCAGTACCTCCTTTCTGCCCCTCATTAATACTCTAAACATCTGCCATAGCATCTAGAATTCTTTGCTGTTTATATCTCCCTTGAGTAGGGCAGAAATGAATTTTCCCCACCAAATTGTAGGTTCTTGAACAAAATAAGTTTTGTTGTTCTTTTAAGCCATTTAATTTTAGGGTAATTTGTTATACAGTCATGGAAACGGAAATAGATTTTGGCATCTGGAAGTGGGGTGCCATGCAACAGAAACCTAAAATGTAGCAGTGACTGAAGCTAAACTAGATAGGACTAGACAGTGGGCAGAAGGTGGGAGGACCCTGAAGGGACTGTTAATGGAAATCTGGTGGCTCTCAAAGAGGATGTCAGGGAAGGTTTAAAGGAAAGTGAAAACATGTTATTGGGAGCTGGAAAAAAGATCCTTGTTTTATAATAGAGAGTTAAGCAGCATTGTTACCTATGGCCGTGTGGAAAATGGAAATTGGTTATAATGAATTATACAGTAAGGATATTTGCAGGATTAGTTGAGGTGTTGTCTGGCAATTTCTTGCTTATGTTAAAATATGATAGTGAGAGTGTTATGGTATGATTGTTTGTGTCTCTCAAAATTCATGTTAAATCCTAAGGCCCAAGGTGATATTATGAGGAGACGGGGGTGGGGGGGTGAGGGGGGCCTTTGGGAGGTGCATTATTAAGTTGTGAGGGTGGAGCCCTTATGAATGGGATTATTGCATTTGTAAAAGAGATCACACAGAGCTCTCTAGCCCCTTCCACCGTGAGAAAACAGAGAGAATTTGGCAGTTTGCAACCTAAAAGAGGACTTTACCAAAACCTCACTATGCTGGCACCCTGATCTTGGATTTCTAGTTTCCAGAACTGTGAGAAATAAATTTTTGTTGTTTATAAGCCACTCAGTCTCTGTTATTTTGTTACAGAAGTCTGATTGGATTAAAGATAAACTAAGGAAAATGTTAAACATAAAGAAACCAGAACTTAGTGAATTAGGAATAAAACTCTCTTTTCCAGTTTTTCCAAATGGCAGACAGTTCTCAAATTAAGTAAAGTCTTATGGAAAGAGATCAAATCTAGGGTCTTGTCAGAAAACATGGTTTAACTATGAGCCAGTCGAGTGACTGTAAATCTCTTAAGGCCTCAGGAAATTGAATGTCATGCCTAACAAAGACCTCTAAGGTAATAAAGACCTCTAAGGATCTTGAGGACATTTTATGCCTCATAGATACTCTTTATTAAACAAATGTCCTTTAAGAATTTTAAGAGCACTATCTTTCAGGACTCTTCCAGGAGGCTCAAGGACTTATCTTGAGATTTATGGGTGTGGTTTTTGTCCAGTGAAGTGAACTATAAATTGATTCACAAGAAATCCACACAGTTTTTTAAAAATAGACTTAATTTTTAAGCGCAGTTTTAGGTTCACAACAAAATTGAGCAGAAAACACAGAGAGTTCGCATTTACTCCCTATCTCCTCGTATCCAGAGTGGTATAGTTCCTAAAATCGATAAACCTACATTGACACATTATCACTCTTGGTTCACAGTTTACATAAGGGTTCACTGTTGGTGATGTATATTTTATGTGTTTGGACAAATGTATAATGACATATATCCACCCTTATAGTATTATATAGAATAGTATCACTGCTCTAAAAATCCTCTGTCCTTTGCCTGTTTATCTATCCCTCGTCCCAACAGCTAATCTTTTTACTTTCGCCATAGTTTTGTCTTTTCCAGAATATTTTGTAGTTGGAGTCATACAGTATGTAGCCTTTTCACATTGGCTTCTTTTATTTAGTAATATGCATTTAAGTTTCCTCTTTGTCTTTTCATGGCTTAATAGCCCTTTTTTTTTAAAGCAATGACTAATAATCCATTTTCAAAATGTTTTTTATTCATTCATCTACTGAAGGACATCTTGGTTGTTTTCAAGGTTTGGCGATTATGAATAAAGCTGCTGTAAACATCCGTGTACAGGTTTTTGTGCAGACATGTCTTCAGCACCTTTAGGTTAATACCAAGAAGTGCATTGGCTGGATCTTATTATAAGAATAGCTTTAGTTTTATAAGAAACTGCCAAATTGTCTTCCAAAATAGATGCATCATTTTGCTTTCTCTCCACTTGTGAACGAGAGTCTTGTTGTTTCACATCCTCACTAGCATTTGCTATTGTTAGTGTTCTGAATTTTGGCCATTCTAGTAGGTGTGTAGTGGTATCTCATTTTAATTTGCATTTTCCTCGTAAAGTATGATGTTGAGCATATTTTTGTATGCTTGTTTGCCATCTGTATATCTTCTTTGGTAGGTGTCTTTAGATCTTTGGCCATTTTTTAATCAAGTTGTTCATTTTCTTACTCGAGTTTTAAGAATTCTTTGTATATTTTAGATAACAATTTTCAAAATCAGATATATATTTTGAAAATATTTTCTCTTAATCTGTGGCTTGTCTTCTCATTCTTTTGATTTACGGTTTTTACCATGATTATGTATCAGCTTGGATTGAAAGACATAGAGTCAGTACAAAATGAAAAGAAGTCTTTGGATCTCCAACTTCTATAGACAGGAAGCATGCTAAGAACTTGGCTACTTACTGTGGAACTAACGGCCCAGGTTGGGGAGCCTTAAGCTATAGTGAATCATTCCCAAGCAGTTCAATTGAGGCCTAATGGAGGGACTAGCAGCATATGTCCAGCTGGATTTCAGACTTTTAATGGACCAGTGACTGCTGTCTACTTTCTGCATTTTTGAACGGGAGTGTCTACAGGAATTATCATATGCCTGCTCCACCACTGTGTATTCATGTTTACAGAGATGAAAACTAATCTTTTTTGTTTACAGATATTTAGATCAAGAATGGACTATACTTAAGGAACTGTACCCAAGAAGTTCATCCATACCTGAACCTCAAGCCTCAGCCTTAAATTGTGGGTCTTGGGAGAAGGATATGAACTGCTGTGGCCAGAAGGTAGACTGTGGTATTTTGTGTTTTCAAAAACTGTTCTCAATAATATTTTTGGTCTCACATGCACTTCTGGAACCATGCCACTTCCTATGAAGAGACAGAGTTTATTTCATCCCTTGAATCTGGGCTGGACTTTGCACTGATTAATAAATTTTAGAGTAAGTGATATTGTATGATTTTCAAGGCTAGGTCATAAAATATGGTACTGCTTTTTTTGCCTGACTCTCTCAAGATGCTTACTTTTGGAACCTAGCGGCCATGGTGCTGCCCACACCATGGTTCTGTGTAGTGGCCTTGCCCATTCTGTGGCTGTCAGGGTCATGCCACTGAGGCACTGGGCAGGGGTATTCTTCCCAACTGAACCAGAGAAGCAGACTCAACCTTTGAAACCATTCTGTCTCCTGGGCCCTTATACTCTGGGCCTGTGATGGGTAGTAGCAGCCCTGATGATCTCTGAATCTCCTTGGTAGTGGGCAGGTGGGTTATTTTTTCCTTGTCTTGAAGAATAGCACCTGGCTTCTGTTGGGATGGCTGTTGAGGTATGTGGTTCATATCCACATTAATCTTCTTATCAAATGGTCAATTTGCTTCATCTTTAGTGTTCTCTTCTGAAAACACTTTCTCATTTTTCTGCAATATGGTTAGGCTGAGAATTTTCCAAATCTTTAAGATTTAGTTCCTTTTGGCTTAACAATTCCATCTTCAATTCACCTTTCTCTTCTTGCATTTTATTATAAGCAGTCAGGAGGAACCAGGTCACTCTAAGATTTTGTTTAGAGATCTCAGCTAAATATCCGATTTCATTATTTGCTAGTTCTACTTCTATAGAACACTAGAAAATAAACAGAGCCCAGCTAACTTCTTTGCCACTTTATAGTATTATCTTTTCTCAGGTTTCTAATAACATATTCCTCATTTCCATATGAGACCTCACTATAATGGCTTTTACGGTCCATATTTCTACCAACATCCTGTTTGGGATTAGTTAAATATTCTCTAAGAAGATTGTTGTTTTCTCTCCTGCTCTCCTTTTTTCTTTTTGAACCCTGACAAGAATTTAACTTTAATGCTCATATTTCTAGGATATACTTCTAAACTCTTACACCTGCTACCCATTACCCAGTTCCAAAGCCACTTTCACACTTTTAGGTAATTATTACAGCAGCGTCCTACTCTTGGTACCAAAATCTGTAGTAGTGAGGGTTCTCTAGAGAAACAGAACCTATGGAGTCCAAGAAGTCCCACTATCTGCTGTCTATAAACTGGAGACCAAAGAAAGTTGATGGTGTAATCCAGTTTGAGCCTGAAGGCCTGAGAACCAGGGAGCCAGTGATGAAAATCTCAGTCCAAGGGCAGGAAAGATATGTCTCAGCTCAAACAGTGAAGCAGGAAAAAGGGGGGCGATTCTTACTTCCTTCATCTTCTGTTCTGTTTAAGCCTCAGCAGATTGGATGATGCCACCTGTCCATACTAGGGAAGGCACTTCACTGAGTCCATTGATTTAAATGCTATTTTCATCTGGAAACACCCTCATAGACAAACCCAGAATATTGTTTAATCTGGGCACCCCATGGACATTCAGGTTTACACATAACCATTATACATATACCCATAGGAAAAAAAAATCTCTGAAATAAAACTTCAGTAGATGAATTTAAGGAGAATCACTCTGGAGATGTGCCTGAGTTAGTGGGTTGGAAAAATCAAGAAGAAATGTCAAAAAACTGAGAACATACATACAGAGAAATAAATTATGAAAAAGATATTCGGTTAAAGATTCATTTTCCACATATCATTTCTATGGAAATTACGGAGCTGTGCATTATCAAAATAATGACATAAAGCAAGAAAGAAGAAAACAAAATGAGGAAACAGGATCCGACACAAAAGAGAAGCAAAGGAATTTATTGAATTTTGGTGACTAATGACACCTCCGCAGCAGGCCTGGAAATAAACTAGATTGGGACCAGGTCAGAAGGCTCAAAGAGAGACTTATTCAAGAGGATGAAATTAATAAAATAACTAATGAGTTTGAGTATATTGGGAAGAGATTTATACAAGTTCTGGAGAATATGAGGTATAAATTAATGTTAAATACATAAAATTTAAAAAATGGGAAAAAAGATAATTCTTAAGTAGGGAAAATAATCACAGGAACCCAAGTGTGTGTGTGTTGAGAATGGTGGTTATTTGTGAAAGAGCTAAATTCTCATCTTTTATAATAAATATTTTCAGTAGATGCCTATAACTGAAAGTAAGAATTTAAAATGTTATTTAGAGATTGAGGAGGGGGTAAATATATAAAAAATACTAACAGAAAGAGTTGAAAGCACTTGCCTTCCAGAGTGAGAAATTTGAAATATGTGGGGTTTAATGTTTTTTCTAATAAGTATTGTAAAGTTTTAAATGCTATACCTGTGTAACTCTGCTAAAAATAAAACCCAAAAACTAAATTAAAAGGAAATAATGAGAGAAAACAGAGACTTGTTAAATCTAAGAGGTATAATATTAAAGGAGTTAGAAAAGGAGAGCAAAAATAGTAAGAACCCATATTAGAAGAAAGCTAAGTCTATCTTGAAGGCTACCCCATTCCTTCACCTCAACCCAAGTGTCAGGATTGATGAGGAAAACTGATAATAGGCATATCCTTATAAAAATTTGAGACTTCAAGGATAATGGTAAAATCTTAACAGAAAAAAGCGGATTACTTGCAAAGGAAAAAAAATTAGACTGACATTGTTTTTCCTGCATGCAACTTTGGACACTAGAAGAAGAGTAGGATAATGTCAGTAGACTAGTGAGAGAATTATACCCTGTAAATCCTGTGCTAAGCTAAACTATTGGTCACCGGTCAGGGAGAAAGATATTTGCAGATGTGTGAAGATTCAGAGATTGGAGAAGTCTAATTCACCAACCAACAAAAGGGTTAGAACAGTGACCGTAGGATATGAGAAGAGAAAAGAAATGGTGATAGGTAATGAAGTCGGCAGCATGTGCATGCTTCGGTCTCATTGGATAATCCGACTGTTGGAAAATACTTTAAGTCCTGAAGTATTCTTTTTTCTCCATGTTTCAACTTGAACATATTCACAATAAAAATTTGAAAGACTTTCAAATTCACCAGTTTCAGATTCAGTAATTTCTCTTGCAGTAATGCTCTTCTAATTCAGGAATGCTACTTCTTTAGAAATGGTTTATTCTAGGGCAGGAAAAGTAGAAGGTGAGCCTGCATTGTTTGACATCCCAGAAAGTGAGGAGATGCTCAGAGATGAATGGGGACATGTCAAAAGGTCAGAGAGTGCACACATATTTATTGAGTTGGTGTTGTTGTTGTTGTTTTTAGACACCTGTAAGAGAATGAACAAAGCAGGATTTGAAGAAGGGTAAGTTGAACTGTGATGCAGTTTATCTTCTGCATGGGGGGCTCTGAACCTGAGATGGCTCTTCAGAGTTGTCCTGAATTGAGGCGGGGGCTGGCCCTTGAACCCCTCATGGTCCAGTTATTTGATGTGGGCTACCCCTGGAAGGGGGCATGGTATATTCCTGGATGAGGAAGTGTTTTTCAGTAGAGGGCAATTCCTGGGGAGATGTCAGTTATGAGATGTGCCATGCAACATTCTAATAACTGGGGAAGAGTGCCTTGGTCCTAAAGAAAATCCTGGGTAGTACTTCCTAGCAGTCTCTACTCTCATCCCATCTGGGAATAGCTCCTCTAGGATTATGGTTCATTTTTTCTCTGCAAATACAAGAGGAAGATAAGTAAGATTTAGTCCAGTCTCTCTCAGTACAGCTGATCTTTGGGAAATAATTATATCCTTCTGCTAATTCTAGATTTACCCTTACCCTTGGTCAGTACCGTTGTTGGTCTAGGCAGATTACCTGAGGTCATTGAGAGGTTCTGAGGCCCAGTCACCATGCTCACTATAGTTTCCAGGCTATGGCTATTGTATTTGTCCATTTGTTGTCAAAATTAGGCAAAGGAGTAGGAAGAGGTATCTTTCATATATACTCTTCATATGACAAACATGTTTGTCATCTGGGTAATAAAAATATTCTTTCCTGTACTTATGTGACAAAAGTCCTACGTCTTTCTGATGATCAAGGTCAATTACATCTGCTAGATTGGTATCTGCTTTTCGCTTGTCTCTTGGCCCGAGGTACTTAAAGTGACCAGGTGGCAGTTGTACTTTAATGGGCTGTATCCCTTGGTGATAACAGGACCTCTACATTCATAAAACGTGCATTGCAGGGAAAGGAAGTAGAAATTGCTAAATGGGTCACTGGGAATGACAGTAGGTGAGGCCACTCTTGCTTGCCCCCTTGTTTCCTGGCTGCATATATTTACATTTACTTGTTACAGATGCAGCCCCATGTAATGGTTATCGATTTAGGGCGTGATTACATCATGGAGAAGGGTACCCTATCTCACATGGTGGTATCTCCAAGGGGATGCCTTACTCATGCCTTCAGATCGCTCTTCCACTGCTCTCTCAGGCTGGCAGCTTTTGAATGTTGAAGTATGTGATAGGACCAGTGGATCCCATGGTCTTGTGTACACATCTCGTTTGCTATATAGAGGTTCTCTGGCCTGAAGCAATGTTATGTAGGATATAAAGTGTCCCAGAAACAGTGTTAGCTTCCAGATAGTCATGCTGACTAAGACTTTGTGGTCAGGAAAGGGTCCAATGTAATCAGTTTGCACTAATACCTGGTTGATCTCTTTGAGGGAATGTGCCATTTTGGGGGGCTCGGCTTTAGTATCTGTTACTGGTAAATTGGATAATCTGCAATACCAGTTGGCTAGATAAGCCTTGGTGAGCGGGAGTCCATACTGTTGGGTCACACAATAGCCTTCATCACTGCCACCATGGCTACTTTGTCCATTATGTCAGCACTACAGTGACCAATGACAGAAGCTGGATGATGTCAGCTAGTTAGTTTAGTGCCTCTTCCTTGATGGGTGTTCTCTGATGGGTATTAATATGTAATACAAAGATCCTCATATTTTCTATCTACTCCCACAGGCCCATCCTCATGCCCTGCCCCCAGGAAAGCCAGTTAAGAGATTTTGTAAGCTTTTAGGTGAGAGTTAGGCCGTGAACTAGCAGGGTGGCAGTGAGAATATATAATAACAATATATCTGAGCAGTATTTCCAGTTAGGCTTGTAACGTTTTGGAGACTCCAAAATTTCCAGTCTGATTGATTAGGAGGGTCAGAAATTCATTTTAACTGAAACAAGGGATTTAGAAAAAGTTGATCTGTAGGTGGGAGAGAGAGAGTTTAGACCAGCAGACTATTAGAAATCTTGGTCTGAAACTCAAGACATCAGAATTAGAGACAAACATATTGCCATGTTATAAGGTACCCCTACTCTTTGCAGTCCTTAACCTGCTGGTTATAGGGGGAAATAACAGCAGCAAAGAAAATAAAAAAAATAAGGGGATTGATTTAATCAGGTTTAAAGCTTAGGCTTATATAAGAATTTAAATATTTCCTTTCAATAGTGCTTAATGTTTCAGTATGACTGCTCAGAGTCTCAGTTAACTTCTCTCCCGTAGATAGCATCTGGTATGTGCTGAAGGGGTGGCTTCTAGGATCATATGGCTTGAAAAAAGTAGGATTCTCAGATTTGCATATAGTCTCAAGGCTCCTCTGGTAACTGTGAAGATGTCTTTTGTTGGTTGCTGTTTTCCTTGCACCATTTGGACTTCTCTCCTGCAGTTTGGTCAGACCTTAGTGATGCTTCCTGTCTGACAAGGTTTCTGGTGTTAGAGATGCCACTGAAATCTGGCTGAGAGTTGGAATCAGCTCAGCTTGGGTTCCTCACTTTGAGCTATGATCCTTCCTCCCCCACACAGAAACCTCAACTGGCAAGCTCCCTAGCTAGGTACTCTGGGGCCGATCTATGGCAACCTTGGGAAAGCTAAACTTAGAGCCTTTTTCTGGCAAGGCTCAGTTGTAAAGTTTATTGTGATACTTTCTTGTTTATTTGCTTTTTAATTTGTTTAATATCTGTCACTGCATACCCTTTCCTCCAACATACATGCCACTAGAATATGAACATGATAATGAGGACCTTGTTGGTTTTGTTCACTGCCAAATCAGAAGCTCCAAGGAAAGTGCCCATCATATGATCGGTCCTTAATCTTTTAAAGCAGTAGGGGAGAGGACAGAACATGAACTCCCTACGGAAGAGCATGTCAAGTCAGAATAAGATGAGGACTGAACTCTTTAGTACATCTCCTAACCTACCTATTTTAGAGGCAGAAGGCAGGAGCGGTTCCAGGGAAGGAAACTGAGAACTATCAGAAGTATGAAGAGGAGGGAGTGCAGAAGAGTGGGGGTGGCATGTGCCAGTAAAGAGCAATACTCACGGTTGGCCTAAGTTTCAGAAGTTGAGTAGGGTTACTGAAGCTTAGAGGTTACTGGTAATTTGGGGGAGAGTAGTGTTAGGTAGGTAGACAACATGAGCAATGGGGGAACAGAGGAGCAAAGGCCCAGCCCAGAGACGACCCAAAGAACACTCATTATTTAGTTAGAAAAAATCACCCCTGCATCCTGAGACCAAGTACTGGAGGGCCATAAACCTATCTGGTTTAACCCAGCCACAGATGATTGCACAAGAAAAACTGTACTGACCCTCTCTTCACCTCAGCCTCGTTATACCATCATTATCATGTCCTTGCCTGGAAGTTCATGAATCTAATTATAACAAACAATTCTGGGTAACCTCATGCACCGTAGGCAGGAAGCTATATCACAGCCAGATGTCAGTCAGAATCACTTCATGTGCCAATCAACCTAGGAATGCCTTTGTAACCCCTCATCATGGCTCAAATATAATACAGAACTTCCTACTTCTGGGTTATTACAGACCTCTTTGCTGAAAACCTGCTCATCTCTTGGAGGTACTCCTTTTCTTTTATCTTTTCACTGCCCAATTTCACAGTACTGCGGCCTTTCTTAGTGTGGCCTGTCTCCTTCTAAAATGTACTTTCACTAAATCTTACTTCTAATTCTTGCTGAGCTGGAATTCTTTCTGTGTCGGCAAAAAGAACCAAGAATCCCCAGTGTTACCAGGGCAATGCTGGAGTTCAGATTGTCCCAAACAGTAACAGTAGTACCAAGAGATGAGTCTGGGAAAACTCAGATTTCAAGGAATTGTGCCATAAAAGGGAGATGAGATTGTGGCAGTAAGTAAAATCTTTTATGAGGTTGACAAGGAAGGAGAAATTAGGGTATGTCACTGGACTCCTTGGAAACAGGAATCTGGGAAGGCTCTTTGTTCACCCCACCCTTCTGAGACACAAGAGGCTTGGTGTTTCAATATGTAGGGAGGAACTGGTAGAAGGAAAGAAGAATACAAAAATGGTTTATGAATTAAGGTCTCAGAACTTAACTGGGAAGGGATGAGATCAACTTTAGAAAGGAAGACAAGAAGGAAAGGAATGGATGAAAAATAGAAAATCTAAGGCAAATGGGAAAAACATAAAGGAATTCACACCAGATTTTACTTAGTAAAATTTGTGTCCAGGTTATCAGCTAAGAATGCAGAGCTGTGTGAGAATTGCATTGTGAAATGGAGCCATATCATAAGACTTGGCCCCCTAGCCCCCACACTTGTTCTGCACATTCTTTCTTTCTTGACTGCAGGTGAGTGGCCATGCTCCCTCAACGTGCCTTCCCAGATTGTTCTGAAGGAGAGGGCTTTTTAGTTCTTGTTCAGACTCAAATGGAGACTTGGTCGAGGGCCAGATATCTTTTCTCCATAAGGAAATTAGATTCTACAGAGAGGCCTGGGTGCCCTGGAGTTCCCCAGAATTGATAGGAGGATCTCAGTAGTCTCAAATTTAACTTTTGTGACTCTAGGTTCTGCAACTAATATGGATAATTCAAATATTACAGGTTTCAGATTCCTTTGTACTTCAGCAATGCTGACTCATTGTCAAATAAAATTTAACTTATGCTGAAAGTTTCCTCTTCATTGCCTGTTAAGAGCTGATGACAGAATCCATCAATATCTTGTTTTATATTCTATAATAATCAAGAATATGATTTAGAGGCTAATGGGAAATATATCTGCTAAGATAACTTCACGTTCTACTGATTTCATGTATATGAATTTTATAAAGTGTATTTTTTTTTGGATGAGGTAAAAGATATTGTATACACAAGGAAGTACATGATGTGCATATCTGGAGTTAAAATGTTTAAATTGTTTTCAAATAATAAAAGTTTGTATAGAGTGATGTTTTTATAGAGTGAGCCTTGTCTATGCTTTTTACAGTCGTTCATTTATTATAAGCTTATGAGCTACAGTATACAGGTGCTGGAAAATACAGAGATGATACAGTCCCTGAATTTTAGGGAGCTTATGGTTTGGTTATAGGCGATAGACATGGTAATCAAAGAAGTACGTTAGTATATTGTATGTACCAAGAAAGAAATATGTACAGATTAGAGTAGAGCCCAAGGTAGCGAGTAGTCAATTACTGCCTCAGAAGAGTGGGGACCTGCTGTCCAAAGGTTTTACTAATGAAATGGTCCCTGAATCCTGAAAGGTAAGAAGAAGTTTTTGTTAAATTAGCCATTAACTAATATAAAGTCTTTGAGGACAAAGAACCTCATTTGTGTTCCAAACCAAAGAATTTGTCAGTAAAAGAAAGACGCTAAGGTTGCCAAGCAATTGCAAGTTTAAAACTATTATAAAAGGTATTTTTTACAAGTACCAATAGGTGGCAATGTTACCCCATGAAAAAAGACTGCAACAAGAGCTGAAAATGACTTTCCTGATTTTCCAAACCTGGTAATGAGGGTTCTGAGTTAAAAATGGATAAGAAAAAGTGAGTTTGAAAATCTTTTCTGTGCAGGAAGCTTTTCCTTGAATAAGCCAATGTCTGAATGCCTCCTCCCTCTATTTATCCTGAGCCCCAGAGATTTTCAATAAAAAATTGACTTGGACACCTCTCATTCCAAGGCCTGTGGAGTCTGAAGCCCTCAAGATTTCTGCACTACATTGACCCGGAAAAAACTGAGCTCCCTGCCTGATGTCAACTAAAAGCACATTCACATAAAACATTAATGAGTCTAAGAGCCTTTAGTGAAGATTGGGGAGAGGATAGCAGCAGAGTTTGCACAGCAGTGTTGCAAATGACCTTCGATGAATCAGGCAGCCTCTCAGGTTTCAAAATGTCCTTTGGCTACCCATTACGTGGTTTTACTAAATTCTTTTGTTTTAGTTTTTCTTCTGGGTGGCTCCTTTTTTTCTCTTCTTGGTCCTGAAACTTCAAATTCTCCTTCCTCACTGTCTCCTTCCAATTCCCCTGGTTCCCTCTCCCTCTTTTTCTCTGTCCTCACTCCCCTAAACCCACCAAGGTGCTCTACAGTAGAGGGCCCTTCATTCACTATGATCTCTCCTCCCGAGGAGATAGTGGTGGCAGTTGATTACCCTGAAACAGAAAGCAAAACAGTCTTTATGTTTTTAGTGTAATAAAAATGTTTTAAAAAACGTGCCCCGCAGATGGTTTTCAGTTGCAGGATTTTCCTTACCAGGGTGTTATTAATGAGCTTTTTAGTGTTCTTTACTCCTCCCCTTCATCTCCCATGTGCCTAGAAAATAAATCCCAGCTTCTTCCCTGATCTATCATATTTGCATTATCTGCTATTGATATTTTATCCCACCCTCTCCCCTTAGGGTTCTTTATCTGTGCATCTCTTCATGGTCCCAGGGTTAGTGCCAATTCATAAATTGTGATTGATGTGCTATAGGGGAAAATCCCCCCAAAAACTTTTATTATGAGAAATTGCAATATATAGAAAATTAGATTGTTGAATCTATCTATGATTATTAACATTGTGTTATTTTTGCTTTCTATGCATTTCTATGCATTTTTGATGCATTCCAAATTAGCAGGCATAAGTGTACTTCACTCCTAGACATTTTAGCATGCATGTAATTAACTTGAGTTTAATATTTGCTTTTAGTTTTTTTTTTAAGGTAAGATTTATATAATAGTGAAATCTAAATCGTAGGCGCCATTAGATAAGTTTTGACAAATGCAAAATCCTGGGTTTCTGTTTTTTTCAAAGTAAGTTGCAGGCATAAGTATACTTCACTCCTAGACAATGTAACATGCATATACCAAACCCCTGTCAATATGTAGAGGATTTATTTGGTTGTTAGTTTTGTCAAACACAAGGTATATAAAATGGTTCAATTCTAGAGTTTTCCAGGTCTGAGTAAACTATCGGAACAAAATGACGTATTACAGTATAAGGGATTTATAGGTGAGTTTTGTTTTATGGGTGCAGAAACACAGATGAAGTCCTGTCTGCACCTGTGCTCTTGGTGGTTTCAGTTTCATCTCCGTGACATTACAAGTAAGCAGAAACACTCGGAAGTGAATGGCCAGTGCCTGGGAGTTGAACAGGAGCTAGGTCTATTTTTTGATATGTATCTCAGCTACCTGGAATGCTCTATGCCTTTGGCACTCAATAAATATTTGTTGTCACCAGACTATCTGCCACAAAATTTACTGGGTCTATTTTATGGCTATTGCTTGTTCACCTAGAAAATGATCATGGGGTCAATAGAAGTCAAAGCTATGGAGAACATCACACATCTTTCTCAGCTATTCCTCAGTCACTACTTGAAGTAGGGTTAAAGGTAGGGGATATGATACTGAGAGCTTCTCAAGGGCACAGAAATGAAGAAAGAAAGAAAGGCAGCTTAATTCAGACAGAACAGCTTTGATGTCCCAGCAGTAAAGAGACCTGGATTATGAGTTCTCTTGTGCTTCCTATTGGATTTTAAACCCAGTGCTCCTCCTTTTCAGGGCCTGCAGGTGCATGCAGATGAGTAATTACTGCTTTTTGAAGGTGTTTATTTGGAAAAGTCGTGATACATACTTATGGAAGGGATTATATAGCAAAACAGTGGCATGATCTTTTACTAAACTTTTGTAATCAAGGAATTCAGATACCTTTTTAAATGCTACAACAAATTTCAACATGCCACATGCCCATCGAAGCCCATTACAGACTACTGGTTGCCATGTTTATGAGTATAGCTCCCTCTTCACTGACTTATGTCAAATATGAAGAGAGAACTCTGTTTCTGAATTTCCTTCTTGGTCACAAATTTTTTTCTTCCAAAAAGGAAATTTCCTCCAGAAAAAATAATATTAATGGTCTTTTGGTCATCGTTGTGGAGGATTAAACTTCAGTGTAAGCAGAAAGAGATTCATTACAGAATATTTAATGCTCTTACAGGTTCTAGGTTGAACTTCCAGGAATGTTTCCAAAGACACACTGGTTGTCAAAGGATTGTTACCTTTGCCACAATCAGACGCTGTAGTATCAGAAAGACACCACCACAGTTATCAGCGCCAGAACCTCTGCTATGATCAAAATAGCTGATCAGGTTAGGAAGATGCTTTGAAAGTAGCTGTTACAGACTTTGTCACTGCTGTTCCAAACCATATCAAGAAAAATAGATACCAAAGCCAAATTTAGCATCCGATTTTAGGAACTTAAATGAAATTTAGAACTAGGTGCAAGGAATTGGGAGATAGTTTTTAGCTTTTTAGCTTCAGCATGTTATAAGAAGGGTTAGAAAATCTACCGAGTGAGCCATTTCACAGGACCTACTAGAAATATCTAACATTTGGAGATTTGACCAAGATGGTGACATAGGAGTCTCCTGGACATGCCTTCTCCCATGGGTGCACCTAATGTACAGCTACACCTAGAGAAATTCTATCTGAAAGAAACCTAGAAACTAGCTGAGAAACTACACATTGAGCAAATGAGAAAACATCAAAACAGGTAGGAAAGGCTGAGACACACTGGTGTTATAAACCCTACCCCCAGCAGAGTACAATTGAGAGGGAACTCTCAGGTCCCAGTTTCTCTGTGAGGAGCAAAGAGTTTGGACAGCATATCTAGCACTCTGTTTTATGACTTTCGCTTGAGGGATGGGCCCCCAAGATACCTAGCTCTGAAAGTCAACATAGTTTGTGTCCACAAGACCCCTAAGACTGTTGCAAATAAACAATTTTAATGGGTGTGCAAGTACATGACATGGATGTCTTCACAGGGCTCAGAGAAGAGGGAGCCTGTAAAAGTGCCCATCTCCCAGTCTTCCCCTGAGGGGTCTGATTGTATACAAGCTGCTTCCTGGGAGTATGGCTTGTAATTATAGCATGCATCTAAGAGCTGGCTATGATCCTACTTGGAGCATTAAACAGCCACTGGAGGGCACTTCTGACTTCTTCCTCTGGCTTGCTCCAACAATAAAATCAAGCCACCAGTATCTCCCTGGAAAGAGCTTGTAAGCATGTCTGGCACCTCAGCTTTTGTAGTAGCTCTTGCCTGAAGGATAGGATCCTGATGATCGGGCTTTGATAGCCATTGAGGCTTGCATTCACGAGTCCCACAGGACTGTAGCAGACAAGGAGTTTGTAAAGATTGAGAGCATGTGGGCACTTACTGTGGTTATATATCCAGGGTTCAGCACAGAGGGAGCAGGCAAAATTGCCCATCTTCCATTCTTTCCTAAAAGGAGTCTAATGCATACTTTATAATCTGTTGCTAACGGGAATTCAGTATACATAGAGAGGCTGGCTATGATATCTCCTGGAGATCAGGGAAGCTGTTGGACATTTTGCTTGCCTTCTCCTGGATCACTACAACAATAAAATCTAATTGCCAGTATCTCCCTGGAAGGAGCTTGTACACTTGTCTAGGGACCCAGCTTTTGTGGATGCATCTTGGGGGACAGGCCTACAAATCATCTAGCTCTGATAGCCAACAGTGCTTGCGTTCACGAGTCCCACAGAACTATAGAAAACAAGCGATTTTTGAATGGGTGCAAGAACACCCCTCCGTGGCTATACACTGGGCTCAGCACAAAGAGAGCAGGCCAAAATGCTCATTACCCATTATATCTCACACAGCTGCTGTGTGAGAGTTCATGTTCTAATTATTTTGCATTTGGTGTTGACTGCAATCCTCCCCTTTAGGGCATAGGCACATCTTGGCAACTTCACCTACTGGAACTCACTAAGAACAAAGATGGTGGCTTGGACAATCACAGAGATTTGAGAGACAACCAAGAGCTTGATTGATGAGATTCATTTCCTACATGAGAACTTTCTGTCAAGACTGGGAGAGGTGGTGGTTTTATCTAATGTTCAGAAAACAACAGTAGTCAAGGAAAATGGAAAAAAAAATCAAGGAATAGATTCCAAAAAAGAGCATGATAAATCTCCAGAAACAGACCTTGATGAAATGGAAAGAAAGAGCTTTACCTGGTAGAAAAGTCAAAATAATGGTCATAAGGAGACTTACTGAGGTCAGGAGAGCAATGCAGAAATAAAGTGAGAATTTCAAAAAACATATAGAAAATATAAAAATTATGGAAATCACAGAGCTGAAGAATATATTGAAAAATTCAAAAGATTGGGTCAAAAACAGCCTAAAACAAGCAGAAGAAAAGATCAGCAAAGTCAAAGACAGGATAGTGGAAATCATTCAACCAGAGAAACAAAAGGGAAAAAAAATGAAAAAGAGTGAATATATCTTAAGAGACTTATGGGATACTATCAGGTGGACCAACATATACATTATAGGGGTCTGAAAAGAAGAAAGGAACAGAAAGCTTATTCGAAGAAATAATGGATGAAAACTTTTCTAACCTGGGGAAAGAAACAGACATCCAGGTAAAGGAAGCCCAAGAGTACTAGAAAAGATAAATCTAAGGAGACCCACACAAATACACATTATAATTAAATTGTCAAAAGTTAATGACAGGAAGAGGATAATAAAAGCAGTTGTACATACAAGGAAACCCTCATAAGACCATAAAAATTTTTTCAGCAGAAAATGTGTAGGCCAGAAGGGAATATGATGATACATTCGAAGTGCTGAAAGAAAAAAAAACTGCCAGCCAGAAATATTCTATCTGGCAAAGGTGTCCTTCAGAATTGAAGGAAAGTCTCTCAATGACAATAAAATCTATCTGATTTTATTGAAGAGTTTTCCAGACAAGCAAAGCCCAAAGTTTATCACTAATAGGCCAGACTTATAGGAAATGTTAACAGGAACTTCTTCGAGCTGAAATAAACGGATACTAATTAGTAACATAAAAATGTATGAAGTATAAAAGTCACTGGTAAAGGTATATTTTAACTTCAGAGTATTCTAATATTGTAATGGTGGTGGGTAAATCACTTATAACTCTAGTGTGAAAGTCAAAAGACAAAAGTATTAAATAACTATAATCTAATAATTTGTTAATGGATACACAATATAGAAAGATGTAAATTGTGATGTCAAAAACAAAATGGGGAGGTATAGAAATATAGACCTTTTTTCATGCATCTGAAGTTATCAGCTTGAAATAGACTGTTATAAATGCAAGATGTTTTATGTAAGCCTCATGGTAAACACAAAGTGAAAACCTATAGTAGATACACTAAAGATAAAGAGAAAGGGAAATTATGGAAAATCATCAAATCACAAAGGAACAAAAGCAAGAGAAGAAGAAAGGGCAAGACTTACAAAAAAAAAAAAAACCCCTACAAAAAAAAACAAAATCACAACAGTAAATCTACACCTATAAGTGATTACTTAAAATGTAAATGGACTAAATTCTTCAATTAAAAGGCATGGAGTAGCTTAATAGATTGAAAAACATAACAAAGATTCAACTGTATGCTGCCTACCTGATACTCACTTCAGCTTTAAGGACACACATGTATAGAATTAAAGTGAAGGGTTGAAAAAAGTATTTCATGCAAATGGAAACTAAAAGAAAGCTGAGGTAGCTATATTTATATTAGACAACATAGACTTTAAGTCAATGACTATAGCAAGAGAGAAAGCATTATATAATGATAAAGAAGGCTATAAGAGGATATAAAATGCATAAAGACTATGCACCCATTATAGGAGCACCTTAATATATAAAGCCAATATTAACAGAGCTGAAGGGAGAAATAGCAATACAATAATAAAAGGGGACTTCAATACCCCACATTCAAGAATGGATAGATCATCCAGAAAATCAATAAAAAAAACATTGGTGTTAAACTATATGTTATATCATGGAGACCTAACAGACATATACAGAACATTCCAACCAATAACAGCACAATAAACATTCTTCTCTTTTGCACATGAAACATTATGATAGGTCATATATTAGGCCATAAAACAAGTTTTAATATATTTAAGAAGATTGAAATCACATTGAGCATCTTTTCCAACAACAATGATATGAAATGAAATCAATTACATGAAAAATACTGGAAAATTCACAAGTATGTAGAGATTAAATATGATACTGAACAACCAATGAGTCAAAGATGAAATCAAAAGGGAAATTAAAAAAATCTTCAGATATTCGCAAGGAAACACAACATATCAAAATTTATGGGATGTAACAAAAACAGTTCTAAGAGGGAAATTTTTAGTGAAAAATACCTACATTAAAAAAATACCTCAAGCAACCTAACTTTACATGTCAAGGAGCCAGAAAAAGAAGAACGAATGAAATCCAGAGTTAGTAGAAGGAAGGAAATAAAGATCAGAGAAGAAATAAATAAAAAAGAGACTACACAATAGAGAGCCCAATGAAACTAAAGCTGCTTTGAAAAGATAAACAAAGAAGACAACCTTAAGCCAGATCCACCAAGAAAAAAAGAGAGAGCTTAAATAAAATCAGAAATATAGAGGAGACATTATAGCTGATACTACAGAAATACAAAGGGTCATAAGAGAATACTATAAACCATAATATACCAACAGATTGGACAATTTAGAATAAATGGATAAATTTCTACAAATATACCACCTGACAAAAGCTGAATCATGAATAGAAAATGTGAATGGACCAAATACTGGTAAGAGATCAAATCAGTAATCAAAAACCTCCCAACAAAGAAGAAACCAGCACCAGATGGCTTCACTGGTGAGTTCTACCAAACATTTAAAGAAGAATTAATACCAGTCCTTCTCAAACTCTTCCAAAAAATAAAAAAGGAGGGAACATTTCCAACTCATTTTATGAGGCCAGCATTACCCTGAACTAAAGCCAGGGTAGAAAAGAAAATTACAGGCCAATATTCCTGATGAATATAGATGCAAAAATCCTAATTTAAATCTACCAGTACATTAAAAGTAACATACATCATAATCAAATGGGATTTATTCCATGGATGCAAAGATGTTTTAACATCTACAATCAACAAAATGAAGGATAAAAATCTTACAGTCATCTCAATAGATGCAGAAAAAGATTTGACAAAATTGAAACATTCATTTAAGATAAAAACTTGCAACAAACTGGATATTGAGGAAACATACCTCAATATAATAGAGGCCATATATGACACACTCAAAGCAAGAATCATACCATGATTTCCTCTAAGATCTGGAATGAGATAAGGATGCCCACTCTCATCATTTTTATTTAACATAGAACTAGAAATTCTAATCAGAGCACTTAGATAAGAAAAATAAATAAAAGAACCCAAATAGAAAAGGAAGAAGTAAAATAGTATTCAAGTTTCCTTATTTTTTTTCATCCATGGAGACCTGCTGCTTACCTAAGAGAATTATGGAGGTACCCTCTTTGACCTGACTTCCTACTCTGTTTTAAAACTGGCACTTTCTCAATTGTCCCTTTAGAATTTATTTAAGCTGGAGGCCTGGAAACATGGCTTATAATTTTTGTTCAGGCCTTCAGCTGCTTCGTAGTTAAAAGAAAGTGAGCTGAGTTTGCTATCAACTGGTATCTACAGTGTGGGTGTGTTGAATTACATCCTCTGAGCACACATCATTTCTGGAGGTGCATTATTTGAATGTTGACCTACCTCCAAATCTAGAGAAGCAGGTAGCACTGGAAAGAGGACAGACCAATATGAAGCTCTGTGGCTCATGGACATTTTATTTTGTGGCATCACAATGCTTATTTCTTTCTGCTCAGGGGTTATTTGCCATTTGTTTCATTCTTTAGATATTATTTCTCTATCCCCAGAGGGTACTCTTTTAAGCAATTTAGTGATGAAGAGAAGAGAGGGAGGTAGTAACAGACAAATTTTTGGAGAGGTGGATAGGTAGAAGGATGAGGTAAATTAATCATTTAAAGAAAATATAAGGCAAATGAACCAGTAGGGAAGCTGAAGTGTAAGTTACTCAGGGGCAGGGATTTTTGTTTTGTTCACTTATATGTCTCATGTTCCTAGAACAGTGCCTGGCACATAGTAGATGCTCAACAAATATGTGTTGAATGAAGGATTAATGACAAAAGAGAGACTAATGAAATGAGATCCTGAAGTAGGAAATAAGGGATGGAATCAAGGCATCCTCCTTCCTTTGAGGCTGGAGAAAAGAAATGAGAAATAGCACATGGAGATAAATTTGGAGGTAAATGAGAGGGAAATTATGCCTAATAATATCTATATTCTCAGTGAAGTAGAAGGTCATGGATTTGGAATGAAAGTGATAGACTAGAATAGAATAGAGTAAAGCAGGGTAGAGTAGAGTAGAATATAGTAGAGTAGTAGAATAGAATAGAAAATGCAGCTTGAACAGAGGTTTATTTCTTTGGAACTCTTCCCTAGAAGTGGGAAAGGAATCAAATGTGAAGATACAGGGACTACTGAGTAATGTAGGGATACTAGCTTATTAATGTGAGCCAGTCAATTTAATCATGCAGTTTTTTCTATAATTATGTGATTTATTTTTGGTAGTCTGGAAATCAAAGGATAAAATATGCCCACGACTGGCTAGGTGAGTTTTGTGAAATGTCAAAAAAATTTAAGGTACAGCTATAAAATTGTATAAATAACTCATTATGAGATTGTAGCAGTAACTCTTTTGTAGGAGTGTTGTGAGAATTAAATGAGGTAATAGCATACAGTACTTTGAATAGTACCTAGTAGAGTAAGCGCTTGATAAATATTAAGTATAACTCTTGGTTAAAATAGACACATTTAAAAGGAAGGGGTTGGGATATTGAAAAATTGGGTAGAGAATCCGGTGTACTGATAGGTAAGATTTGAGATGAGTGAACTAATTAGAGAAATTTGGTGTTTAGTTTCAGAGTTCAGGATCTCAGAAATGTAGCCATCCTGCCTAATGATAAAGTTTTGGTTTTACCTGAGAGAGGCTTGCTGAAATGGAGTAGAGTTTGTTTTAGGTGTCTAGGTCAGACAACTGTGCAGTTAATGTTTAGTGGATCCTCCATATGTATGATTAATCAGCTAAATGTGACAATATTTGGGGTATGAAGGAGGATCCTCAGCCAGATGCGTGAAATCTTAATGAATGTGGGCGAGTGGTTTGGAGGTGGGTAATGACAGTGATAAGAATGGGAAGAGAATAGTAGTTACATATAACAGTGGGTGCTTCAAAGAAGAAGGTAATGTTACAGGATATTAAAAGAAAAGAAAAATTTTGAAGTGGTAGCATGGAGCCTGGAGAACAACATGATTTTGAGTGTCCCAGTGTTCCTCTTTCTGACTGCATGGTCACAAAGGTGAGAGATGGTGTGGGTCCTGGTCTGGCTGTGATCCAGGCTTGCGACTAAGGATAGGACTCCAGATTTAAAGTGTTACATTAATGTAGTAAGACGCCTGCGCCTAACTCATGCAAGTATGACTCAGCTTATTGTTTATTATGCATGTGTGGCTGAATGCCACTATTGTTCTCTGACATATATAAAGTCTGTGAGGTCCCCTAGAGCGGAAGCGTGCGCTCCCTGCAATAAAGTTGGTGCCTGCCATTACATTCTCACATCAGCTCCTCGTGCATTCTTTCAACTGGGCGTCTCACCACCAAGACTTCCCTTCTTTATTAGTTCAGTGCTGACAGATGGTATGTTTGCTTACACCCAAGGTCTCTGTCACTTCATTTCTCCAATCAATATCTTTCTTTGTTAGAATTAGGTTCAGAATAGCCATTTCCTAATTGGTTACTCTGTTTCCTGAGAAGTGGAGTTATCAACAAAAATCTAGGGATATTTCAGATCATCCACTTTTTGAGAATCAAATGATACTCTATTTGAGAGTATTTTGAAGAAGACAAATATCCAAATATCTTGGAAATCAAAGGATAAAATATGCCCACAACTGGCTTTATCCTTGTTAATCACATTAAAAATAGGATCATTGGAATCCTCATAAAACTTCTACAAATTATGTCACTATGTGGTATTTTATAGATAAATGAAATTTTAATAAATTAAGACGAACTTTAAGTTTTTAAGTTCTTCCTTCTGCTTTGTGATGCCATTAATGCACTATCACCTAGCTCCCCATTAGGCTCTGTCAGTAGAGGGTATTAGAAGGAGCCTGGGCACTGAAGGAGAAAGAAGAGATTTGCTCCATTCTTTCGGCTTCCAGTTATCTTCCTGCCTTCTTTCTGTTCCTGTGAGCATCAGCCTAGCCACACATCACAAGGCAGCTGCAGTTTCTTCCCATAGTGTTAAATGCGACTGGTTTGTAGGTTTTCCAACACTTGTAGAAAGAGAATCATCGTGTGCTACCCCTGCAGCCCCCAGCATAAGCACCACGAGAGCACATGCCTTCCTCAGAAGTTTGAGTCCCCATGAGATCCCTCCTCTACATTTCTAACCTCTCCCTGTTCCCCCAACCCTAAGAGTAGTGCTAGCTATTTCCTGCTCTTACTATTTCTGTGATATCTTAGAATTCTTTTATCACTCTTCCAGATATCAAGTCTTTATTTTTAATTCACTTTGTTTGGATAACTAGTGTGGTTTTTGCCTCCTGACTGTACCCAGACTGCTATAATTATCTTACTGATTTTTAAATTTTTAGATGATTTAGGGTTATATCTTAATTGTATTTAATATGCATTTATTATAATGTTATTATTTAGTGTATAATAAATTTTTTCCAAAAAATTAGTCACAACATAAGTAGTTAGAAACAGATTTTAAGATATTATTATTAGATATGTAGATATTCATATTAGATATATAGATATAATAGATATTATTTATATTATATCTATTCTAAATAGATATAAAATTCAATGTTTAGTTTTATGAAAAACTTGCTGCATTGCCCTTATTTTTCTCATTTTACTGCAGATGAATAGAAACTTCATCAGAGCTTCACTGGCCTATGGACAGTCATTTGGGAACTACCCACTTAGTACAAAGGATTAGATTTTAAATCAAAATGTTTCACTTTGGCCCAGACTCACACATTTAGGTGATATAATTGACATTTCTGAGCTCCAAATAAAACCAGATTAAGTTCTAAATTTACTTTTCAAAGATAGAATGTAAATACCCGTCATAAAATTTTGGTTCAAGGTAGTTAATTTGAAAATCTCTGAGATCAACATTGCTCCTTTGGTATCTTTCATCCCTATAGATCTCTTAAATTTAAGATAAAAATCATCAGTTTGGTCTCAATAATGTACTTTATTTCTTTATCATTTACAAAGCCATAAAGTTAAAGATGAATACATTATTACATATAAAAGACATATGGGGAAGAGGATCTGAATTGTCACTCCTTCTTTGCTGGGAGTTCTGGTGTTAGCAATGAAATCAAAATGAATCAGTTCTTTGTAGCCAAGTAAGTCACCTGTTACCCTGTCTATTGATTGATCAATTGATTGGTTGAAAGAAGGTAGGAATGAGTAAAAGAATGAATTAAATCTTTCCATTCTATTTGCTTAACTCATCTCAGAGTGCAAACTAGTTTCTTTCCATTATTTATGCCTGCATGTTCTTTTTCTCTTTTTGATCACCACACATCATAGTGATTTAGAGCAGCTTATCTTCTGTATTCTATATCCATAATTTTGTGTTTGTCCTTGAACTTGTGAAATAACAACCCCTGACACTTAAAGTCTAAATGATATGATCTTGAAAAGTTGATTAAGTCCGAGTATGGTCTTACAATAACCTAATTTTCTAGACAGGGATTATTGAATGCAGTAATGTGAGAAAGCCAGTAAGGATTTGTTTTTGGATATGTTATTTTTTTAAACCACAAATATATTGACTCTCTTTTATTTAGAAATGATATAAAAATAGTTAACATTTTTTATTGTACATTTTTATTTATTTTTAAATATTTATTTATTGAAATTAGTTATATAGTACATTGATTAGATATCTGTATAGTTCATAAGATGATCTCCCCTATTGTTCCCTCCCTCCCCTGGTCCTCCACCTAGCAAACATATTAATGCTAACTGCATTCCCTATGTCATGCTCCCCATCCCCATGATCATCTATCAACTGCTAATTTGTACTTCTTTAACCCTTCACCCCATTCTCTCAGTCCCTCAATTTGCCTCCCCTCTATCCATCACCAAATTGTCCACTATATTTGTGAGTCTGTTTTTGATTAGTTCGTTCCTTAGATTCTGCATATAAGTGAAATCATATGGTATTTATCTTTGTCTGACTTATTTCACTCAGCATAATCACCTCTAGGTCCATCCATGTCATTGCAAATGATAGGATTTCATTTTTTTAATCCATTGTATATATGAACCATAATTTCTTTATCCGATAATCTGTTAATGGGCATTCAGGTTGCTTCCATATTTTGGCATTGTAAATTGTGCTGCCATAAATATTGGGGTGCATAGATTTTTATGAATTATTGTTTTGGTTTACTGTGGATAAATACCTAGAAGTACAATTACTGGGTCAAAAGGTATATCCATTTTTAATTTTTTGAGAAATCCCTAGACTGTTTTCCATAGTGGCTGTACCAATTTGCAATCCTACCAACAGTGTATGAGGGTTCCCTTTTTCCACATCCTCATCAGCACTTATTGTTTTTTGATTTATTGATGATAGCCATTCTGACAGGGGTGAGGTGATATCTCCTTGTAGTTTTAATTTGCATTTCTCTGATGATTAGTGACTTTGAGCATCTTTTCATGTTTCTGTCTATTAGCCATCTGTATTTCTTCTTTGGAGAAAGTTCTGTTCAGGTCTTCTGCCCATTTTTAATTGGATTGTTTTATGTTGTTGAGTTGTATGAATTCTTTATATACATGTTGCTATCCTCATTACCTAAATTTAATTGAAATTACATTCACCAGTATGTTTTGAAGAATCTTACTCATTTTTGCAAAGATTCCTAAATGAGGTAAATATCACTTAATTTGAAAAGATATATAGATACATAGTATTATAATCCAAACAAACCAAGATAAATGTCTAAACTTCAGAAAAGATTTGTGATAATTTTAAGGCCTGAAAGTTTATTGTGATTTTTTTCCTATTTAGAATAATTCATAATTATTGGTTATAAGATACATTACAATCTATAATGAAGAATTCACAATTATTTAAAGCCTCAAGTTGGCAAATAGATTGTTCCATAATGCAACAGCAAGTGATATCAATTGTAAATCTTGTCACAAGGATCATGTACCATTTTGATAAAGACACTTAAAAAACACCTTGTATAGCATTTTTCATCACACTGATACAGCACAAGTTTGTGGCAACTATATAAGACCAAAATAATAATAATGTTTAAATAGCCAAACAAGTGAGTAATATAATTCTATGAATATAATTCTATGAGCACAAATTCCTTCAAATAACTGTTTAGATTACTTTACACTATAGTATTTTTTGGTCACATGATCTCTACTCTCTTAAAGATTATGGAGGATCCCAACTAGCTTTTGTTTATATGGCTTCTATCATTTGATTATTACCATGATAGAAATTAAAACTGATGAAATATTTAAATATGTATTAATTTACTAATTTATTTTAAAATCATAATAAATTCACCACATGTTAACATGCCATCACATCATGTAGCCTTTGGAGGTAATGGGGCAAAGAAAAGTCTAAGTATTATTATGGTAACAGTTTTGACTTTTGTGTTGCTGCATTTTATGCACAGGTTAAACTAAAGTAGTAAGTACACTGCCAGATGATGGGAGTCAGTACACTCATATGGGGCACATGGTAACATAAGGGGAGACGTGTTTAGTTTTCTTCCACTTAGAAGTTACCTGTGGATGTGGGAGGGAGTCTGATTATGGTTATCTTTATTTCTCTGCACAACCTTGCAGACTCCATGAAAAAAAAAAAACTGTTTTAAAACTACAGCTCTAAATCTTTTGCTTATCAGCAGTAAAAATTGAATTTGTCTACCAGGTCAACAAGAAAATAAAGTTTCAGGAGGGAGAGAGAACAGTAAGCAAGCCAGTTCTTAGAGTTTCACAAACTGCCCATATTCAATAACTAAAGTTAAGGGCTGTAGCTTCCAACCTGATGCATAGTTCAAGTCCACAGCTGAACCAGCAACAGCATGGCATGTATAGACTCTCAAGCAGGAGTAACATTTGTGAAATGCAAACAGCCATCAGTAATCAGTTGACTGTGACAATGCTCTTAGTTTTAAAAATCAACTCGATGATTTCTTTATGACTATTGAATTCATTATTGGATTACAGATCGATACTTTAACTTATAAAAGTAATAAACTGCTTCTGTTCATCTTCTGTTGTCTAACTTATGTTCTAGCTAATGAAGAACATCTGTACAATATAACATATATATGTGCATATATGTGTGGCAAATATGTATATTTATTTGGCATATGTAAATATGCTTATATGTTCAAAAATTTCTTATACTCCTTAACTTGCCATATTAATTTCCTTTTTAACCAAAATCAAAATATCTACACTGTTCTACAACTCAATGAATTCCAATGCAAAATTACAAAGATTTTAGATAATTTTTTGATGTCTGTATAGTGGACATTTTGTTTGTCCAAGATCATTCTCTCCCACACATACTAACTGTATCCTAAATATAATTTGAGTGGGCTTCAAAATGACCAAAAGCCAACAGAAATAAGATGAATTAACAACTACTAAAAGCAAACCCATTCTAAAAGTTAGAATGTAAGCAACTCAAGAGCAGAGAGATCTTTGTCTATTTCTTAACTGATGAATCCTAGGTAGTAGTGCAGTGCAGAGATTAACATATAACAGGTATGCAATTAGTAATTGCAGAGTAAGTGGATGGATGAATAAAGGTAAGTAAATATCTTAGCAACATATACAACCAAAATTCACTGATGTGTTATTTTCCCACATTTCTCTAATTGAGACAATAGTGTTCAGTTTTAATAGTTTGGAAAGCTTGGTCTTATGTGGGTCAAATACAGCAAACTATTTCCTATAAATAAAAGCCATTTCTCTAAATCTAGATTGATGTTACTCTGAAACACATAAAGGTACTAAAATTATTCCTCTCTCTCTCCTCTCAGGGAGAATGCAAATTATTTATTTATTATATAGTTGCCAAATAAAATATGTTTCTTCTATTTTTCAGCAGTTCTAATAATCATGAATTGGCTTAAAAGACACTTTTTAGGTTAATGAAATGCTGTCGCTATAAAAATGGGCTGTTTAGATCACAGCAGAACAGCATTTACTATTTACAAAAGAGTTTGTTAAAGGAAATATTTAAAGAATAAATTCCCTGAAGACTTACAATCTAAGATTTTATTCTCAGCCTTGTTTCAATAAATGTATTTCTACTTTCAAATTTCTGGTAATTTAAAAACATCCCTTCGATATTCTCCCCCTTTTTCTTTCACTGCAATATTTTTGTTGCAAGAAACTAGAGTCGATTCTGGGTAGTCTAAGCCAAAATATAAATTTATTGACAGGATATTAGGATAACTCACAGAATTCAAGAAAAATTTTAAAAATATATACTCAGAAAGGGCAAGAGAAAGGGCAACTGGAGGTCTCAAACACAGTTCAAGACTCAGTTTAAGAGTAGTATCATTGATCTGACCCAGTTCATAAAACTGGTCTCTTTATGTCTCAATTCAAAATTTAAGTTATTGAGAGAAGGGATCTGAGTGACCACGGTTGGATCAGATAAACCCTTCTGGATAAGTCAGTTACAGAAAAGAAGTCAGGGTCTTTATACAGATGAAGCCACTGGGTATCCATTGCATATGTTGAAGATTATTCCAGGTAATACTCAATTCTTCTGAGTTGGACATTAGACAGTGATCACATGAGGTGTGTACTACAGGTATCATCATAGACTTAACCACTTTGCTCACTTATTTCTTGTGAGTTGATGTAACTTTCTTAACTTTATTGAATCTTTCCTCAGTAAAGATCATTCATGGGTTTTTCTGGCAAACATTCAAGCAGTTTTATAAATGAGTAAATAAAATAGCTAAAATCAGTAGCTTAAAAACAATCATCCATTTGAGACAACCGAAATATGGCATGTTTCCAGAATTAAGCTAAAGGTAAGACCAAAGTTCAAAGAAAATGAATTATTTTTGGTTGAAATATATGTAATTCAATATAACAAGTTCCAACAAAGAAATGACAATAAAAATTAAATAAATTAATTACATAAATTAAATAAAGCATATGAACATATTCTGTTTTATTCCTGATTGCTATTCAGAGGTTAGATGGCCCTCACTATTTGCCATCGCACAGTTCCTCCTAACTTCTTGTACTGCTCTCCCTTCAGGGTTACTGAAAGTACTACTTGGATTGCAAAGTCTTTCTCTCCAAGTTACAAAATGTACAAGAAACTACTTTCCGAATTTCGAAGGCTTCCCCCGCCCCTCAGATTAGTTCTTCACTGGGATAATTAAAGCGGAAATTGGTACTTATCTTGATAGTTCAATAGGAAAATCTTCTTGCTTCAATTGCAAGCAAGTGGATTGCTTGGCTTTAATCTGAATAGCTGTATTTATTCTTTTCTTCACTTAGCCAGTCAGGTTTTTGGCATAGGTTTTTAGAAGGAAATTAGATGCTGAGGAGGGTGGCTTCTTTTCAGAGACTGTGAATATCCAATTGGGATGTGGTTGTGTTGTAAGTCTGAGAAATGGTTACCACAAGGATAATATGACTGACTTTTCTATCATCACTTAAAAAATACTTATATAATTGACTGCTATTTGAGGAAAGGAAAAGTCCCAAATGAGATTATTATTGTCCATTTAAAAATGGAAACATTTTCTCTAACTGTTCAAGAAAAAATGAAGCTTGTGTGATTCCTTTTAGGCAGACATATGCCTAGAGGTGAAAGACCAAGTGTTTTATCTAATTGTACTCATTTAAAAATAAGTAAAATCGTAGTAAAGATTTAACATACTAGTTTTTTTCATCATTTATAATTTAATTTAAAGTGCTTGGTTGTAGGAAATTTGTTTCAATGATTTTAGGGAAAAGAAAAAGTTCTTTTGGGACGGGACAAGAGAATTCATTCCTTTTTAGCAGGTGTCTCTCACTTTTGTGCCTTTCTCCTTCTGAGGCAATTTTCTTTTTCCTTTAGAGAAACCCAAAGGTCATTTTTGATTTCTTTTTCCACTTCATCTTTCACAGGTATCAAGTCCTGCCTCATAAATATCGCTGGGCTCCGTCACATTATCTCCTTTCCCACTGACCAAATTCAGACTTGTGTCATCTCTTTCAGAGACAACCGTGACCGTTTCCAGTCTCAACTTATTCCATCTCAATCCGTCTTTCCCGTTGCTACCAGAGTTATTCTAAAATGCAAAACTCCCTTGCTTAGAACTCTTCAACAGTTCTGTCTCAATTGTGGAATGAAATTCAAACTTATTTAGGAACATAAGGCCCTTCATGATATATATCCTGCACACTTCACTAGCTCTCTCACCAATCACTCCTACTCAGACTTATTCCAGTAATACTGAACTGCTTATAGTTTCCCGAATGTTTCCTACGCTTCAAAACCTGTGCCTCTTTTTTTCCTGCTGTGATACCATTTTTCCTTTAGCACACTCTTGTTAAGACAGCTTTCTATGATGCCTTCTCTGACAATCCCAGCAGAATGTCACCCTCTGTTGTATTACCTTTGTATATGCTTTTAATTTAGAATGGACTCTACTACTATTTCCATGATTTGTTTACCCTCTGTTTTTCCATTTGTCTCTGAGTTTTTTAAAAAGCAGAGGCTCTAGCTTAGTAGCTGGCTCACAATCTTGTCATGAATTAGGTGAGAATAATTATAGAATTTTAAACAATTGAGATATAATTGACTATAGTTTCAGGTGTACATCATAATGATTCAATATATGTATACATTGTGAAATGATCACCACAGTAATTCCGGTTAACATCCATCACCAAATGTACAATTTTTTTTTTCTTGGGATGGCAACTTTTTTTAAAAAAATTTATTTTATTAATTTCAAGTATATAGTACATTGGTTAGACAATAGAACAATCCCCCAATTGCTTTTTCTCTCCCGGCTCTCCACCTAGCCATTACATTAATGCTGACTGCATTCCCTATGCTGTGTTCCCCATCCCCGTGACCATCTATCAACTGCTAATTTGTACTTTAACTCTTCACCCCATTCTCCCAGCCCCTCAACCTCCCATCCCCTCTGGCCATCACCAGATTGCCCTCTATATTTGTGAGTTTGTTTTTGATTAGTTTGTTCTTTTTGTTCCTTAGATACTGCTTTTAAGTGAAATCATATGGTATTTATCTTTGTCTGACTTATTTTACTCAGCATAATAACCTCTAGGTCCAGCCATGTTGTCGCAAATGGTAGGATTTCATTTTTTTAATGGCTGAGTAGGGATGGCAACTTTTAAGATCTACTCTCTTAGCAACTTTGAAATATACAATATAGTGTTATTAACTGCAGTTACCTTGCTGTACATTACAGCCTTAGGACCTATTTCTTTTATAACTGAAAGTTTGTACCTTTGCACCATCCCCCCCACCCCTGTGCCCTGCCACTGGCAACTACAATTTGTTCCCTAAGTTATTTTATTTTTTTAATTTAATTTTTTAGATTCCACATACAAGTGACATTATGTAGTATTTGTCATTGACTTATTTCACTTGGTGTAAAGTACTTAAGGACCATTCGTGCTGTCATAAATGGCAAGATTTCCTCTTTTATGGCTCAATAATATTCCATTGTGTGTGCGTATATATTATCTATCTATCTATATCTATCTATCTATCTATCTCACACTTTATCCATTCATCCACTGATAGACTTTTAGATTGTTTTCATGTTTAACTACTGTAAATAATGCAATGAACATGGGCATGCAGATACCTTTCTGAGTTAGTGTTTTCATTTCCTTTGGATAAATATCCAGATGTGGAATTGCAGGGTCATATGGTAGTTATATTTCTCAGTTTTTCAGAAACTCCATACTGTTTTCAACAGTGGTTGCGCCAATTTACATTCCCACCAACAGCACACAAGACTTCCCTTTTCTTCACATCCTCATTAATTCATTTCTTGTCTTTTTGACAATAATCATCATAACAGCTATGAGGCAATTTCTCATTGTGGTTTTTGATTTCCATTTCCCTGATAATTAGTGATGTTAAGCATCTTTTCATGTATCTATTGGCCATTTGTGTATCTTCTTTGCAAAAATGTGTATTCAGATCCTCTACTACCCATTTTTTAAATTGTGTCATTTGTTTTCTGTTGAGTTGTATGAGTTCTTTATATATTTTGGATAACCCCTTATCAGATATATGATTGGCAAATAATTTATTCCATTTGTAGGTTGTCTTATCATTTTGTTGATAGTTTCCTTTGATGTGTGGAAGCTTTTTAGTTTGATGTAGTCACCCTTGTTTACTTTTGTTTTCATTGCTTTTGTTTTTGGTATCAAATCCAAAAAAATCATCACCAATACCAATGCCATGGAGCTTACCACCTGTGTTTCTTCTAGGAGTTTTATGATTTCAGGTCTTACATTCAAGTCTTAATTCATTTTGAGTTTATTTTTGTATATGATGTAAGATGGTGGTCCAGTTTCTTTCTTTTGCACATGGCAGTCCAGTTTTCCCATCATTATTTATTGATAAGACTATTCGTTCCTCATTGCATATTCTTGGCTCCTTTGTTGTAAATCAACTGACCACATATGTGTAGGTTTATAATCTGGGCTCTAGATTCTGTTCCATTGATCTAGGTGTCTATTTTTATGCCAGTATCATACTGTTTTGATTACTGATAGCTTTGTAATATTCAGTTGACCCTTCAACAACATAGGTTCGAATTGCATGGGTCACCTTATACGCAGACTTTTGTCAATAAATTTTGTAAATGTATTTTCTCTTCCTTATGATTTTCTTAACATTTTCTTTTGTTTAGCTTACTTTATTAAAATATAGTATACAGTACTATAACATACAAAATATATGTTAATTTACAGTTAATGTTATTCGTAAGGCTTCTGGTCAAGAGTAGGCTCTTAGTAGTTAAGTTATATGTAGATTTTTGACTGCATGAAGTATTAGCACCCTTAACCCCTGCATTGTTCAAAGGTCAGTGGTAGTTTGAAATTTAGGAAGTGTGATGTCTCTAGCTTTATTCTTCTTAAGATCGTTTTGGCAATTCGAAATCTTGCTAAAACAAATTTTAGGATTGTTTGTTCTATTTCTATGAAAAATGACATTGGCATTTTAATAGAGATTGCACTGAATCTGTATACTGCTTCAGGTAGTATGGACATTTTATATGTCAATATTTCCAATCTATGAACATGTTTGCTTTATATATTTAGGAGCTCTGAGGTTAGAATTAGTATATCTTGGTGAATGGACAATTTATCATTATATAATGTTCTTCTTTGTCTCTTGTAAGAATTTTTGAATTAAAATCTTTTTTTTTTGTCTGATATTAGTATAGCCACTGATGCTTTCTTTTGGTTACATTGGCATGAAATATCTTTTGTAATCTTTTCACTTTCAGCTTATGTTTGTCCTTACATATAAAATGAGCCTCCTATCATCAGTATATAACTGGATATTTAAAAAAAACAACTCATCTGGCTAATCTATATTATTTGATGGGAGTTTAATTCATTTGCACTTACCTTAATTGCTTAATTGCTGAATAAAATATTACAAATTTTGTTAGTTGTTTTCTGTATATCTTATAGCTTTTATTTTGTCTCTCTCTCTCTTACTGTCTTTTTTTGTTGTTTACTTGATTTTTTTGTAGAGATGTACTTTTCATTTTCTGTTGTATATATTCTGTAGATATTTTATTTGCAGTCACAATTCCAATTATATAAAACATCTTAAAGTTTTACCTTCTATTTTACACTAACAACAACTTAACCTCACTTAATGTCATCAGAAACTCTATTCCTTTACTGCTCCACTCCACCTCCCAACTTTAATGTTATTGTCACATGTTGCATCTTTACATATTGTATACCAATTAATGTAGACTTATGGTTTTAAAAAATATTTTTGTCCCTTAAATTATATGCTCCAAAATTATAAGCCACTATATTAGTCCATATATTTACCTTCACTGGAGAACATTATATTTTCATACAACTTGAAGGAATTCCTTTAACATTTCTTGTGGGGCAGATTTATTGGTAATGAATTCCCTCAGCTTTTATTTATCTGGAAAATTCTTAATTTTTCTTTTCTTTTTAAAAATTGAGATATAATTGACATGTAAGATATTAATTTCAGGTGTACAGTATAATGATTTAATTGTATATATTGTGAAATGATTGCCACAGGAAGCCTACTTAACATTTCTCCACTTTCGAAAGACAATTTGGCTGGATACAGCATTTTGGTTGACAATTTTCTTTTTCTTTCAGCATTTTAAATATGTCATTCCATTGCTGTCTGTCCTGCTAAATTTCTACTGAGAAATCATCTGATAAACTTATGGAAGTTCCCTAGTATGTGATGAATCACTTTTGTTTCTTGCTGCTTCCAAGATTCTCTCTTTGTCTTTTACTTTAGACTTTTTTTTTCTTTTTAGTTATTACAATTTAATTGAACTATATTCCCTATACTGTGCTTTACTTCCCTGTGACTGTTTGTATAATTGGCAATTTGTACTTCTTAATTCCTTCAACTTTTTCAATCATCTCCCACCCCACCTCCCATCCGGCAGCCATCAATTTGTTCTCTGTATCTGAGTTTGTTTGGTTTGTTATTTAATTTTTAGATTCCACATATAAATGAAATCATAAGGTATTTGTCTTTCTCTAGACAGTTTAGTTTTAATGAGTCATTGTGTGGTTCTCTTTGGATTTATCAGTTAGAACTTTTTAAGTTTCTTAAATTTGTATTTCCATTTCTTTCCTTAGATATAGGAAGTTTTTGGCCATTATTTTTTTCAGGTAAGCTCTTTGCCCCTTTCTCTCTTTTTTCTTTCAGACATTCTCATAATACATGTGTTTGTCTTCTTTTTAGTGTGCTGTAAATTTATTATTTTTTCTTTCTTTTTTCTTTTTGTTCAATAATTTCAAATGGCTTGTCTAATTTCTCTAATTCTTTTATCTAATCAAGTCTGCTCTTGAAGGCTTCTAATAACATTTTTAGTTTATATTGTATTTTTCAGCTCTAGAATTTTTTGTTCTTTTTTAGTTTATTTATATTCTCATTTTGTTCATGCATTGTTTTCTTGATTATGTTTAGATATCTGTATTTGTTCTCTTTTAGTTGATTGCGCATCTTTTCGATAGTAATTTTAAATTCTTTGTCAGGGAGCTCGTTAGTCTGTATTTCTTTAGGTTGGCTTTCGGTGTATTATTTTTACCTTTACCTTTGATTGGGCCACAATTCTGTTTTGTTTGTTTGTTTGTTCGTTTTTTGGTATGCCTTTTCGGATTTGAGCATTTGAAAAACAACCAGTGCTCTCATCTTTGTGCAGGTGAAGACCTTTGCCAACCAGCCTAGAGGTTCTGGGACCTCAAACCTTTTCCAGTCTTGCTCTCCCTGGCATGTGTTTTCAGTGGCTCTCAAACTCTGGCTCTGGTTCTGTCAGCACTCGGAGTCAGGCAAGACAGAAATCAGTGCCTTAAGCAGCCTCTATGTAAGCCAGAAAGTTGGATGCCTACTCTACCTTTCATTTTCTTGCTGAAGGAGGATCCCCAGTATGGAGGTTCCTTCTGGATGTTCTGTACTTCGCTGCATAGGTAAATTGGTAGCCAAATGCTATCGATATTTTTGCCCCTTTCACTGTAATCTCTTTTTGGTTTTATAATGGCCTGGGTACTGTAGCTTTTCAGCTGGCCTCTAGAGTTCTCACAGAGATATTCTGGTCCATATATTGTTGTTAACTCTGTGTCTCTATGAAAGAAGGAGAGCCAGTAGCCTCGGAGTCCACCATCTTTCTAGAAGCAACATTTTAAACCAAAATAATTATTTAGGATATAGTATCTATTGTCTGTAAATTATCTCTAATTTTGTTTTACTATGAAATGACACATTTTGAAATCCATTTGTTTTCATATTTATTTTTTCCTGACCTGCAGTGTTGTTGTGTCATTTTGTTCTACGGGAAGACAGGCTCATCTTTGCTTCATCATCTTAAATTCAAGTTAATGATTTGCCTACATAATCCCAATCTCATGTTTTTTGTATGTTTAAAAAATTTTTAAAGAGATTATTTTTCTTCAGATAGCAGGCTACCAACTAGGCTTGCTCTGTGTGTGTGTGTGTGTGTGTGTGTGTGTGTGTGTGTGTGTGTGTGTAGGCATATGTATGTGTAATGATGAGGCCATGGGAAGAGCAGGGGTCTTTCCTCCAGATTTATTAGAAGTAGATTGCCTGCATTTGAGACTGGTATGAAATAAACCATTGTAATTAGTGCAATCCAAATAGTTATTGGTTGCTACTGTTTTCCACTGCAAAGGTCATTGTGTGATTATGCTAATAAAGTTGTATTTCCTACTTACCTTAAGGTAACTCTTATGGTGTGACTTGTATCCCCCTGAGAAAAAGATGTTGGAATCCTAATCCCCAGTACCTCTGCCTAGACCTTATTTGGAGGTGCGTTCTTTACTTAGTAATCAAATTAAAATTAGGTCATTAGGGTACATCCTAATCTAGTATGAATGGTGTCCTAATAAAAAGGAGAAATCTGGACAGACGTAGACATGCACACAGAGAAAATGCCACGTGACTCTGAACGTAAAGATTGGGGAGATGTGTCCATATGTCAAGGAACACCAAGAAGTGCCAGCAAACCATCAGAATCTAGGAGGTAGGCATGGGACAGATTTTTCCTTGCAGTCTTCAAAAGAAACCAGTTCTGTCTATACTGGATTTTGGACTTCTAGCTTCTGGAAATGTGAGATAATAAATTTCTGTTGTTTAAGCCACCCAGTTTATGATATTTTGTTACAGTAGCCCCAGGAAACTAATACAGTAACCTCACATTATGTTGCATATTTTTTTCTAAAATATTTATAAATAATTATCAAAAATGGGCTATATTCATTACTATAAACACATCTAGGGGTAGACGTTTATGCCATCATCTGCCAGTGCTTGAGGGTGTTCCTTTTCATCTAAAATTTCTCTACTTTTACCTCATTCAAATATTTTAACATTTGTAGCATTGGCATGCAGATATGCAAGGTAATTTTGTGTTCTTGGGGACAATATTTGGTAGAATAAATTTATAATTTTGTGTGAAATCTTTTAGAGTCACCATTATCTCTGCTTTTCCCATTAGAGATGTTAGGGTAGGACTTAAACACCCTCATAATTGTGCAAAGGACAGTTTTGGAAGATAAACGATTGTGGCCAAACAAGAAGGACTAGCAATTTCAACATGTCCAGATATGTTTTTAATATTTTTCTTTTAAAAGAATTCTACTGGTCAAATGAGATTTTTCCTTTAGAAATTACTTTGCAATATGGATAACTATCCCTTTAACTCACTCGACTTTGGACTAAATCAAATTTGCTGAACAAGATAATGCAGTTATTTGTGTGTGCAATAGTAAAAGAAAGAAGAATAAATGGCTTGTAACAGATGCTGTGCTTACAAATGTCAAAGTTTCCAGTGAGCTCACGACTTTAAAGGTCATACCATTTTATAGTTGCATCTTTTAAACTTAGTAATAAGTACAGGATATGTGCTATACTTCCTACTCTAAATGCATTGGTTTCCCAATTTTCCATGTCAAAGAACGGCTTTACCATCTGCCACTAGTTTGTAGTATTCTTTCAAACTCAAGCCTTTTCTCTTTCCCAATGTGAGGTGCTATCAGCAAGACCTTACACTGTGGAGTTCTTTTATAATATTTAGCCAATAGTGATCTGAGTGATTGATTTGGAACAGCCCTAGATGTGAGAAATAATCTGGAGAAGAATTATATGAACTCTAAGATCATTGTTAAAATTCCAGTCAGCATGACTTAGTAAGCAGATTATGCTATATTCTTTTTCTGCATGTCAATTAGATCAACCTTAGTTGTTTTTTTCAAAATTCTATATCCCTATCTATATTTGTGTACTTGGTTTGTCTTGGACCAAGAGAAGAATGTTATAGTCTCCTACTATGATTGTAGGTTTATTTTTGCATTTTTATCAGATCATATATGTTTTAAGACTATACCTAGAATTTCATGAGATATGACTGTATGCTTTTTCATATGAAGCATCTTAATTACATACATACACATACCGAGTTTATATTTATACCTTTAATTACAAATTGTGTGGTTTACTATAGTACTTACTTTACTTAAAAAAACATTTAATATCCATATTTTTATTCTGAATTATTTTTAAGATGTGTCCTGAATAAGTAGCTTATAGCTGTGTTTCATAATGCAATATGAATTTCTATTTCTAATGAAGGAAATTACCTCATTTGCTATTTTTTTGTCATTATTGATATGTCTGAAATTATTCTTGCCATGTTAATTTGTAATGTTTATTTTATATACTTTCAAATTATCCCTTCTATATTCCCATTTTTTTGCTCTTGTTTTAATAAAAATATTTCTGCTATATTTTTTCTTTCCTATGGTCAGGAAGTAATATATCCTATTCCTCTATACTCTAGAACGTAACCTTTCCTTTTTAAGGCATACATTTGAATATTTTTTTCCTATCAGTATCTAAATTAAATTAGTAAATGAACCCGATGTTTAATGCAGCATTATTCATGGTGGCCAAGACATGGAAACAACTGACGTGTCCTTCATTAGATGATTGGATAAAGAAGATATATGTATATACAATGGAATATTATTCAACCATAAGAAAAGATGAAATACTGCCATTTGTGACAACACAGATGGATCTTGAGATTATCGTACTAAGTGAAATAAGTCAGACAGAAAAAGTTGAGAACCATATGATTTTACTCACATGTGGGATATAAAGCTGAAAGTAACAAACAAACAAGATAAACAAACAAACAAAAGCTCATAGGCATGGATAACAGTTTAGGGCTTACCAGAGGGAAAGGGGGGAGGGGAGTAGGTAGATAAGAGTCAAAGCCGGTCAAATATACAGTGATGGAAGGAGATTTGACTTTAGGTGGTGAACACATAGTGAAATATACAGATCATGTATTATTAAATTGTACACTTGAAACCTATATAATTTTGTTAACTAATGCATCTCAATAAATTTAATTAAAAAAAGAAAAAAATATTAGTAAATATATGCTTGCAGAACAAGGCAGGAACCTCAGTATTTTTTACTTAATCCTACCTCCTCCTCCCAGCCTCTTCCATGCTGAGATCATCTGAGATAATAGCTCATTATTATTTAACACTAAATTTTATTTGCTAATATTTTTTTGGTTTCATTGCTAATCATTGTTTATTCTTGACTGTTTCTTAGTCACTTTTTATTTATTCATTTTCCTGGCATTCACTTATTGATCCCCCCTTTATTGAGATATAATAGACTAAAGTTCTATCTTTTAAAGGTATACAATGTGTTATTTTGATATGTAGGTGTCCTTTGCTTTTTAAAAGTTCACTTTATGCCACTTTGCTTTTATGAAGGACATTTTATAACATTAGTTATAACATTATAACATTATAACATTTATAACATTAGTGTTTGTTTTTGCCAAGTGAAAGAAATCCAGAGAGGATTTTCACTTTTATAGAAAAAGTCAAAAAGTGAAAATAGCATTCAGTGTTTGTCTTGCAGTGAGCAATTATAGAAGAGAGGCAGTGCACACCCCAGCAGTGAGAGTTGCACCACCAAGCTCCTTCCTGGGGAACTACACTCAGCATCTCAGCATCAAGTTGCCAGAGCTCTGAACATGTGTGCTTTATCTCGATTTGTTTTGTGTATCAGTTGGCAAGGTGGTAATAGCTTCTTTGCTTTATGCCATTTTGGCTTATGGAAGTTTTCACAGGAACGCTCTACTTTCAGGGGGTAAAGAAAACCTGTACAACATATTGTTTACAGAGGGTTTATAGGAAATAACCTTTCTTTATCTGTGACAATCTGAACAGATATTTACTTTGCTTTCATATTCAAATAATATTTTGACTGAACAAAGAAAATGTTCAAGTTCAAAATAATTTTCATTCAGAACTCTGAAGACATTTCTCTTACGTCTTCTTGAATCTAGAGTTGACATGACATGTGATAACAGTCTGATTTTTTAAAAATTAGATAAGTCTCAAATCTTGTACCATTTCTACTTTGTTTTTGGTATATTAAAATTATATAAAAATGTGTCCAGGTGTGAGTCCTTTTTATTCATCCTCCTCAGTCTTTCAATTTTAAGACCAGAGTCTGTCTTCAGATGTGGGAGTGTGTCTTCCATTATTTTCTTGATTATTTTCCCTGCTTTTTTCTTTCTGGTCATGTCTTATGGAGCTTTGACTCATGGAAGGTGGATCATGTGGATTTTTCCTCCATGTAGTTTGCAATTTTTATACCATTTATTTGGAAATAATTTCAAATTTACAGGAACGTTGCAGGAATAGTACAAAGAGCTTATGCACAGTCTCCGACAAACTTCAGAAACTTAACCTCTTGCCATATTGCTTTATCACTTTCTTTCACTTTATATGTATATAATTTCTTTAGAACCACTTGAGAATAAGTCACAGAGTTAGTTTCCTGTCACCCCTTAGCACTTTAGTGTGTATTTCCTGAGAGCAGGAACATTCTATTATAACTATATTACAATTAATTAAAATCAAGGAATTTAACATTGACACTAGTATTATCTAATTAAATTTTTCATACATTTTATCTTTTTGTTCTTTTGTGTTATGGTCTGGGAATTAAAATTTTTTAGCTATGTTCATTCTCTTTTTTTCTTCCTATCTATTGAGTTTTCATTTTGACAATCATATTTTTTTAATTGCAAGATCTATAACTGGTTCTTTTTTATAGCCTGATCTTGTTTTATTGGTAGTATGTCTTTTCTTGTTTCATTAACATTATTAATTAAATTTCTTTTAAATTTTCCTTATGTTCCCTCTAATATGTATTTTCACTTAGTTCATGTGTTCTATTTCTACTGTTATATAGTGCTTCTCTTTCATTGTGTTGTTTTTCCTTAAATATTTTGGTAGTTTTTGGTTGTGTGTTCATCTTTGTATTTGAGTATTTGTGGACAGCCAGTGAATGCTGTTTCTGTTTACCACAGCTTGCCTCAGTTGTTGTAGGGAAGAGTGAAGGGTAAGCCAGTAGCTAGCATTCTGGTTGTGGATAGTTCCTGTTTCTCCTAGATGTTGCCAGCCACAAGATACCTTGACTTTTCTTGGCAAGGTATACATTCACAGTAACTACTCTTGCTAGAGATGGATGACTTTGCTGTGTGTTGGTTGGCACAGTAGCACAAGAGGAGGTTGTGTCACTTATCTATGGCTGTAACAACATCAACAGCAAAAACCTCTAAAAAAATTAGTGGCTTAATGCAACAATATAGTTATTTAGCTATGATTTTGTGGGTCTGCTTAGTGGTTTACCTCTCTGGTCTTGGCTGTCTCTGCTTCTCACTGCTGGTCTTGTTTATGCATCTTTGTTCAGTAATTGGTTCTGTGGTTCTACTGTTCTGCTTTCAGTTGGTGGGTTGGTTGGGGGCTGACTGATCCCAGATGGTTTCACTCATATGTCTTGCAGTTTATTGAATATCTTGATTCTTGTCAATGAGGCCCCTCATCCTTAGTAGGCCAGCTAGGGCTTATTCATATGATTGTTTCTGGGTTTTAAGTACAAGAGAAAAAAAAGTTTCAAGCCTTATTTGTGTCATGTTTGCTAATGTCCCATTGGCCAAAGCAAGTCAAATTGCCAACCCCAAATCAAGGAGGGGATAAATAGATTCCATTTCTTTTTTTTTCTTTTCTTTTCTTCTTCTTTTTTTTTTTTCTTTTTCTTTTCTTTATCTTTTTCTTTTTACTTTTTTTAGGTGAGGCAACGCTTGTTGACCTCACAGACTGCATGGACCTTGTTAGCTTGCAATCCCTTATTATTTTTAAAAAATTTTTTACACCTACAGCACCTGATCTTTCTAGGTGGTCTCCCGTCCAAGTACTAACCAGGCCCAACCCTGCATAGCTTCTAAGATCAGACAGGATTGGGCTTGTTCAGAGTAGCAGGCCGGAGACTAGATTCCATTTCTTGATGCGGGGAGAGGCAACATCACACTGCACGGATGTGAATGCAGGGAGGGGCAAGATTTGCGACCATCTTAACAATCTGCCCCAGAGTTGCTGACCCACTGGCTGCACTGAATATAGTTCTAACAATAACCAAAACGGTTTCCCAGGCCCTCTTCTCTCACCAGATTTTGCCACCTCAGAGCTTAGGGTACTCCTGTCATCTCTCTATCTTATTTCATCTTCTGTCTTTTCTGTATTTGGATCATTCTTTTATTCATACTACCAACTCAGTCTGCCTTTTGTCTTTTAGGGTTTCTTTGTTAGTTCTGATATGCCAAGAGCACTTTTTAAAAATTCTCCAAATATCATATGGATTTTTTCCTTAAAAAAATTATAAAATTAATTCTAGGCATGTTTTTGATAGGAATAGGAATCAGGGGCATATTCTTGATCTCCTCTTGTATTGCACTATGAAAATTTTATCTTAATTAAGGAATTTTATCTGAATACGTAGTTTCTTTCGGAAGAATAAAAGGGCTAAAACTGACCACTTTAAAAATTATTGTATTGTATGGAGTTGATGAAAGATTTGAAAATAAAATTTGAAAGATTTGAAAGATTCACCTCTAGCTGCTTTTATCCCTGCTACCTAAAGTAGGTATTTTATGAGAGAAAACTATTATTATTTTTTATTTATCATGTTAGCTATTGTAGTTTCTTCAGTTCAAAGGTTTAATATTAAAAGTTTCTCCCTTGAACACAGAGCCCTTTTAACATAAAATCATCCTTTGAGAGTCAGAAAATATTGAATTTGTCTGGAAAACTGCTATCCTAATGTGGGGTAATGACAAAAAGTTCAGCTCGTTTATTCACTTCATTGTATTTGTAAGTGGTGCTGTCACACAAATATGTCAGTTATTAAAACTATTTCCTACAGCATGTATTTTTCCTGGAGAGTGTATACCAGTCATTTCATTAGTTTCACTTGCTTTCTTAAACTCAAGAGAATTGATGAGTGAATGGATGAGATAAGAACAACAGCAGAGACATGTCTGAATCCTGAGTTTTCTCCCTCCTGAGTTTTCTCAGCATTTAAATATCCTCATCTGCTCATCTTTAAAGAGCTTCTGTTTATTAACCTCACCCTTACAGAAATTCCCTATCCACAATGACACTTCTCCAAAGAACTACACTCTCTTGTGTCCACTTTCTCACTTCCCATCCTCTCCAATTAGGCTTCTTCATCCAAACTCTATTGAAGTTGCTGAAGTCATTCATCACCTCTTTGCCACTGAACCCAGTGGGAAAATTTTATTTATTTAGCAAACAGAATTAGCATTCCTGTTATGTTCTGAGCACTGTTCTAGGTACAGGGATACAGTGTTGAACAAGACAGATGAAATTCCTGGAGTCATGGAGCTCACATGAAAAAAAATATCAGGCAGTGATAAGTGTTATGATGAAAATGAAGAAGAGAGGGAGAGAGGGTGTATGTGTGTGTGTGTGTGTGTGTGTGTGTGTGTGTGTGTGAGAGAGAGAGAGAGAGAGAGAGAGAGAGAGAGAATGCATTGACATGTAAATGACAAGAAGGAGCCAGCCTAACTTCATTTGAACCCAGAGCAATGGGAAGAGCCACTGTGGCTTCTGCTGTGGTATCTCTGATGAAGGCAGTGCTGAAGCTCTCTTGGGCAGCAGATGAGGAGGTGTTAGATTGGTGCGGTGGTTGGGTTCTCCTTGAACAAGCATCCAAGGCCCAGGAGATGGTAGGGTGGAGCAAGTCTGGAGAGATGCATAAACAGCCCAATCGAGAGCCATGAGAATAGTGACATATTATGAATCTCAGGCAGCAAAACAATTCTTTCCTTACGGCTCAAAAAAAAAAAAATCAAACAGATACATTAATAGTCCAGTTTTCAAGGGCCTGAATAGCCTTATCAACAGTGTGTGGACTGCACTTGATCTATGGTTTCACCATCACAGCAAAAGTGCCCTTTGTTGGAAGTTTTGAAAATCTTTGCCATAATATTCTAAGGAATTGTGACTGTTTATCAGACATTTAGCTTGCAGTGATGTTATATTGACCAGGCAATTGCTCATGTTGGTATTTGTAGGTAATGATTTGATAAATTAGATGATTGCTGCTTTATAAGGAGCAGTTTGTATTTGCCTTTCCTTTGATAATTCACTAGAAACTGTGAATAATAATATCACATATCAAAGAGACAAGGAAGGATAACAGTATAAGGGAATAAATTTTCTCTGTAAATAGCAGATAGTCATGAATCTCTTATTAAATTTTCCAAGCAGGGAGCTTGTCACTCTAAACTTGTTTTTATTGTGAGGAAGGTTTAGACCAGTTATGATCTTATTATTCCAAAGCAATCAAATAGAGTTGAACTATTTTACATCTTGACCACATTTTTTCTTTTGGCGGGGAGGGCAGGGTCAAGGGTAAAATAAAAAGCCATTATTGAACATTTTAAGCATAATAGTTCTTAGTTGTAAGCAATGGAAACCAAATTTAGCTGATTTGAGAAGAAAATTATTTATTCAAAGGACATTGAGTTAGAGACCCAGTCTCGGGGCTATGCAGATAATAACTGTCCAAATTATGCTACAGAAGTAGCTCAGTGGGAACATTGCTGTCATGATTCTAAGAACTACATTGTTGACTTCCCTTGCAATGGACTCCAGAAGCTGCATTGAGCTTTGCCATCCCTGCTACCTAAAGAATTTGATTTTTTTGACAGCCTCCTCCATTACATAGATCATTTATTCCTCTGTACCTCACCTGACAAGGGGAGTGAGACTGCCTTGGCCAGCAAGAGTCTGTTATGAGATTTTGTGACTTTGGGGTACTTATGACATCCAATTAATACATTTCCTCCATATCTCAGTTTTGTTCTAGCCTAATCAATGCTTTTACTTTCACATAAGTGATCTCAGTGGGCTATGAGTTCAGCTGACATTATAATTTAGAAACCTTCAGGATCAAAGTTTGAGTTTGACTTTCAGTTCTCTCAGCCCTGCATCTGAAAGAGATAAGAGATTCCTTTAGCAGTCAGAGAAATTGGGATTTTGCTTCATGCCTCTAGCCAAGAATTTGTGATTTCAGCTTGTCATTCTTTTCTGTTAAGCAGCATAGCACTGTTAGAAGCAACATCCATGTCTCATAGTTATTGAAGTCCTCACACCTGTCATTTACTTCTTTGGCAGTGTGTTATGTAGTCTTTGTTAACATTGCCTTCAACAAGGGCTTCTTTAACTTAAGAATTGGATAATTTGTGCCATGGGCTTCCAGAATCTCATCCCTTAACACCAGCTGGATTTTCATTGTTTTTACTTTTAACCAAGCAAAATATCCACTTATATTTTTCTGAGGGACCATTGCCTGTAGCTGCAACTGGTACCAATCTATATTTTAGTGGTTTTAGTTACAGCAACTCTATATGATATAAGCAGAAAATGAATTAATTATTAGGACAGTTAATTGCACAGAATCCCCAGAGCTACAGAGCTAAGAACAATGCTCTAAATCATGTCCTATAAGGACTCCGTTGCTGCTGCTACTGAAACTGGGTGCCATACTTTGCATCACTGACAGCTTGAAGTTTCAAGTTTCAAATTCTGTCATCAATAGAGATGTGAGCATACATTAGAAGTGCAAATGTGGTGGCATTGTGATAATATTAATTAGTATTTGTTGAGTGCTCATTAGATAATGCTACATGGATTATTTTATGTAATCCTCAAAATAAACTTAAATATTTAGTATTGGCATCTCTATTTTACAGATGAGGAAATTGAGATTTAGGCAGTTAAAATACTTTCCCAAGGTTATTCAGGTAGGCAGGAATAGGATTGGGACCTATAGTTATCTGACTGAATTTTCCTCATTTATGCCATTAAGTAACACTGCCTCTTATTATTGAATGTAGGTTTAACTGCTCTGCTTAGAATTTAATAGAATTTGATGAGAAAATTAAGATGGAGGATGCATGTTTAACAAAGAAAGGCAGAGAAACAGCATGAGGGCTACATGGGGGAGTCATGGGCTAGAGGTTAGTGCGTCTCCTGGATAGAACTCTCCTGTATAGGAATTAAGAAAATCTTCCTAGGACAGCTGAGTTATGCTCATTATGCTTGAAAGCCTTCATACTCCAAGTATGGTACATGGAGAAACAGTATTGACATCACCTGGGACATTGTTAGAAATGGCTTTGTTTATGAAAGAATGAAATAGAAATAGCAAATAAAGGACGTTGAGAAGCTTTCCGGATGAAATCTTTCATGTTTTTATGTAGGAGAGTTTTTTGCGTTCTAATTAAAATATTTCATTGTGTGTAACATAGACAAATTGCACAATTAAGTTTTTCTGATGTATTTTCTTTCTGTTCTCTCCTTCTAATTACATTATAAGGATTAATATATGTATACCTATATAAGTGAAAGATAGCAACATATACTAAAGGATCTAACTATGAGTCCATGTTTCCTCATTACTATCTCTTTAGTATTTTCTGTGTTTTTACTTTATTCTTCCAAGTTTTTAAATTCCAAATAGTATTATAGAGCTTGCAAGTCACATAGTACCTAAGAGATAATTCAATTGTAGCCCTCACTGACTTGGACCAATATCTATCTTGCCTTCTTTGCTCTTTTTTTTCATGGATCCTGGAGTAGGATTTTCTTGCAAAGATTACTTAAATTCTCGTTTCAGGGGGCATCTGCCTGTCACAGATACATTTGTGAGAAAAGAATCATAAGGTTTTCTTGATAGAACCAAAAAAAAACTTTTCGCAGTTTAGGTGGCTATTGTAATCCTAACCAGATATCTCTCCAGGCCAGTTTAGTCTTGGAATGCGTGCATTAAGAAAGAACTAAGATTGTCTTGCCTATGGACATGTGCTGAGTGAATGGAAAGTTTCCAGCTATATGTCCACAAAGAATGTTTAATGAAGACAACTGGTGTCTCTGAATTGGTTTGTTTTTCCTGATTGTTCTTAAGACTGTAACTTAACTATAAACACTTTGAGGCACTAAGTATACAAAGAAGGCATTTAAATGATAAAACCTTTACCATTATTAGGACACTATCCTCATTTTCATTTACTTTATTGTTAAAGTTTTTGAAATGATTTATTGATTCATTTAAAAAAGATTTTTATTAAATATAGCTAATATACAATTTTGTATTAGTTTCAGGTGCACATCAGGTTATTTAGCATTTATATACCAAGAAAAGTGATCAGCATGATAAGTCTAGCAACCATCTGACACCATACAACGCTATTACACAATATTATTGACTATATTCATTGTGCTGTACATCCATCCCATGACTTATTTGTTTTTTACCCAGAAATTTGAACCTCTTATTCTACTTCACCTCCCCACCTCCATTTTTCTTTTATTTTTCAATTACAATTGACATTCAATATTATTTTACATTAGTTTCATGTATATAGCATAGTGGTTAGACATTTATATAATTTAAAAAGTGATCTCTCTGACCAGTCTAGTACCCACCTGGCACTATACGTAGTTATTACCATATTATTGACTATATTCCCTATGCTTGATTTTATATCCCTGTGACTATTTCATAATTACCAATTTGTACTTCTTAATACCTTCATCTTTTTCACGCCACCCCCCAAGCCTTCTCTCATCTGGCAACCATCAGTTTGTTCCCTGCATCTGTGAGTCTGTTTTAGTTTTTTGTTTATTTTGTTCTATAGATTCCACATATAAATGAGATCACATGGTGTTTGTCGTTTTCTGTCTGATTTATTTCACTTAGCATGATACTTCCAGGTTCATCCATGTTGTCACAAATGTTAAAATTTCATTCTTTTTAATGGCCAAGTAATATTCCATTGCATATATGTATCATTTCTTCTTTATCCTGTTGTCCATCAGTGGATATTTTGTTTGCTTCCATATCTTGGCTATTGTTAATAAGGCTACGGTGAACATAGGATGCTTATATCTTTTTGAATTAGTATTTTGTATTTCTTTGGATAAAGCCTCAGAAGTGGAATTGCTGGATCATAAGGTGGTTCCATTTTTAATTTTTTTGAGGAAACTCCAAACTGTTTTCTATAGTGCCTACACCAATTTGCAATCCCACCAACAGTGCATGAGGATTCCCTTTTCTCTGCATCCTCACCAGCACTTATTGTTTGTTGATTTATTGATGCTGGCCATTCTGACAGGTGTGAGGTGGTATCTCATTGTGGTTTTAATTTGTATTTTTCTGATGATCAGTGATGTTGAGCATCTTTTCATATGTCTAGTGGCCAACTGTAAGTCCTCTTTGGAGAAATGTCTATTCAGGTCCTCTGGTCATTTTTGGATTGTTAGTTTTTTTGATGTTAAGTTGTGTGAGTTCTTTATATATTTTGGGTATTAAGTTATTATTGGATGTATCATTGGCGAATTTTTCTTCCATTCAGTAGGTCATCTTTCTGTCTGTTGATGGTTTCTTTTGCTGTGCAAAACTTTTTAGTTTGATGTAGTCCCATTTGTTTGTTTGTTTTTTCTATTATTTCCCTTGCCTGAGACAATATATCAGGACAAATATTACTAGGAGCAATTTCAGAGAGTTTAGTGCCTATGGTTTCTTCTAGGAGTTTTGTGGTTTCAGGTCTTACATTTAAGTCTTTAATTCATTTTAAATTTTTTTCGTATATGGTATAAGAAGGTGGTCTAGTTTCATTTTTTTGCATGTATCTGTTGAGTTTTCTCAACACCGTTTGTTGAATAGACTTTATCTCATTGTATATTCTTGCCTCCTTTGTCATAGATTAATTGACCATATAGGTGTGGGTTTATTTCTGGATTTTCTATTCTGTTCCATTGATTGATGTGTCCCTTTTTGTGCAGTACCATCTAGTACTGTTATTATTGTATGATTATTATTGCCTTGCAGTACAATTTGATATCAGATATTGTGATACCTCCAACTTTGTTCTTTCTCAAGATTGCTGTGACTGTTGGGGTATTTGTGGCTCCATATAAATTTTTGGCTTATTTGTTTGAGTTCTGTGAAAAATGCCATTTGTATTTTGATAGTGATTTCATTGAAACTATAGATTGCTTTGGGTAGTATGAACGTTCTGATTATGTTAATTCTTCCTATCCATGACCATGGCATAGCTTCTATATATTTGTATCTTCAATTTCTTTCTTCAATGTCTTATACTTTTTCGAGTACAAGTCTTTTACCTCTTTAGTTATATTTATCCTAAGTATTTTATTTTATTTTTTGTTGATGGTATTGTAAATGGGATTGTTTTAAATTTATTTTTCTGATAATTTGTTTGGTTTATAGAAATGTGACTGATTCCTGAATATTAATTTTATATCCTGCTGAATTCATTTATCAGTTCTAACAATTTTTGGGTGGTATTGTTAGGGATCTCTATATATAGTGTCATGTCATCTGAAGACAGTGACAGTTTACTTTTGCTTTTCTAATTTAGATATTATTTATTTTTTTTGTTGTCTGGCTACTGTTACTAGGACTTCCAATACTATGTTGAATAAAGGTGGTGAAAGTGGACATCTTTGTCTTGTTCCTGATCTTAAGGAAAACGCTTTTAGTTTTTCATCATTGAATATGATGTTAGCTGTGGGTTTGTCATATATGGACTTTATTATGTTGAGGTGTATTCTTTCTATTTTACTTTGCTGAGTTTTTATCATAAATAGTTGCTGGATTTTATCACATGCTTTTTCTGCATCTATTGATATGATCATAAGGTTTTTATTGTTCAATTTGTTAATACGGTATATCAAATTAATTGTTTAGTGGATATTGAACCAATCTTGCATCCCATTAATAAATTCCATTTGATCATGGTGTATGATCTTTTTACTGTCTTGCTAAATTAGATTTGCTAATATTTCGTTGAGGATTTTTGCAGCCATGTTCATCAGGGATATTGGCCTATAGATTTCTTTTACTGTAATATCTTTGTTGGCTTCGGAATTATGGTAATGCTGGCCTTGTACAATGAGGTTGGGAGCTTTTTTTCCTCTTAAATTTTTTGGAATAGTTTGAGTAGGATAGGTGCTAATTCTTCTTTGAATGTTCAGTGAAATTCACTGTGAAGTCATCTGATTCAGGACTTTCGTTTGTGGGGAGTTTTTTGATTACTGATTCGATTTCGTTAGTAGTAATTGCTCTATTCAGATTTTCTGTTTCTTCTTGATTCAGTCTTGGAAGATTATGTTTCTAGGAACTTATCTATTTCTTCCAAATTGTCCAATCTGTTGGCATATAATAGCAGTATTTTCTTATGATCCTTTGTAAATCTGTGGTGTCAGTTTTCACTTCTCTTTTATTTCTGATATTATTTATTTGTGTTCTCTCTCTTTTTTTCTTGATGAGTCTGGTTAAAGATTTATCAATTTTGTTTATTCTTTCAAAGAACCAGCTCTTGGATTCATTGATCTTTTGCATTTTTTTAGACTCTATTTCACTTATTTTCACTCTAATCTTTATTATTTCATTCCAACTATTAATTTTGGCTTTGTTTGCCATTTTTTCTAGTTTCTTTAGGTATACAATTAGATTGTTTATTTAAGATTTTTCTTGTTTCTTGAGATAGACCTGCATTGCTATGAATTTACCTCTTTGGACTGCTTTCACTGTGCCCCGTAGATTTTGGGTCAACATGTTTTCATTTTCATTTGTTTCAAAGTATCTTTTGATTTCTTCCTTGATCTCACTGTTAACCTATTCATTGTTAGTAGCATGTAATTTATACTCCACATGTTTGTTTTTCAGTTTTTTTCTTGTAATTGATTTCTATTTCATACCATTGTGTTCAAAGAAGACAGTTGGTATGATTTCAATTTTCTTAAATTTATTGAGACTTGCTTTGTGACTAACATGTGGTCTACCTTGGAAAATGTTCCATATGCACTTGAGAGAGTGCATATTCTTCTGCTTTGGATGAAATGCCCTAAATTATCACATAAATCCATCTGATCTAGTGAGTCATTTAAAGCCACTGGTGTTTGTTTGTTTGTTTGTTTGTTTGTCTGGAAGGTCTATCTTTTTATGTAAATGGGGTGTCAAAGTCCCCTACTATTACTGTATTTCTGTCACTCTCTCCCTTTATGTCAGTTAATATTTGCCTTGTGTATTTAGGTGCTCCTACATTTAGTGCATAAATATTTACAAGAGTTATATCTTCTTGTTGATTTGATCCCTTTATTACTATGTAATATTCCTCTTCATCTTTTATTATAACCTTTTTTTAAAATCTGTTTTGTCTGATATAAGCATTGCTGCCCAGCTTTTGTTTTATTTTATTTTCATTTAATTTCATATCTTTTTCCATCCCTTACTTTTAGTCTGTGTCTTTCAGTCTGAAGTGTCTCTTTTGACAACATACATATGGGTCTTGTTTTTTAATTCATTCAGCTACCCTATATCTTTTTATTGAGCATTTAATCCATTTACATTTAAAGTGATTATGGATAGGTACATAGTTTCTGCCAATTTATTATTCATATTCACATTCTTTTTTGGTCTTTCCCCCCACTTTTTCTCAAAAAAGCCCTTTTAACATTTCTTGTAATACTGGCTTGATGGTGATGAATTACTTTAGCTTTTTCTTTTCTGTAAGCTCTTTATATCTCTTCAGTTTTAAATTATAGCCTTACTGGATAGAGTAGTCTTGATTGTAGGTCCTTGCTTTTCATTACTGCATATTTCCTGCCAATCCCTTCTGGCCTGCAAAGTTTCTGTTGAGAAATCAACTGACAGTTTTATGGGGGCTCGCATGTAAGTAACTGACTGCTTTTCTTTTTCTACTTTAAAGATTCTCTCTTTGTCTTTAAACTTTATAATTTTAATTATGATGTATCTTGGTGCGGGCCTCTTTGAGTTCAGCTTGTTTGGCACTCTCTGTGCTTCGTGGGCTTTTATGTCTATTTCCTTTACTAGGTTAAGTAAGTTTTTAGTCATTATTTCTTGAAATAGGTTTTCAATTTCTTGCTCTCTTCTCTTCTCCTTCTATTACCCCTACGATGTGAATGTTGGTACTCTTGATGTTATCCCAGAGGTTTCTTAAACTATATTCTCATTTTCTAAATATTTTTTTTTCTTTTTGTTGTTCCATTTGGGTGTTTTCTGCTACCTTGTCTTTTAAATCACTGATTTGATCCTCTGCTTCATCTAATCTGCTGTTGATTCCCTTTAGTATTCTTCATTTTGGTTACTGTATTCTTTATTTCTGACTGGTTCCTTTTATGATTTCTATGCCCTTTTTTACACTTGCCATCTCTTTATTGAAGTTCTTACTAAGTTCCTTGAGCATCTTTATAACCATTGTTTTGAACTCTATATCTGGTAGATGGCTTGCCTTCATTTGTTTAGTCCTTTTTCTGGAGTTTTCTCTTGTTCTTTCATTTGGGACATGTTTCTTTGTTGTTGTTTGTTTGTTTGTTTGTTTCCTCATTTGGGCTGCCTCTCTGTGTTTGTTTCTATGTGTTAGGAAGACCCGCTACATCTCCCAATCTTGGCAGGTTGACCTTATGTAGTAGGTATCCTGTGGGGCTCAGTGATGCAGTCTCCCTGGTTACCCGAGCCAGGTACTTCAAGAGTGTCCCTTGTGTAGGTTGTGTGTGCTCTCTTGTTGCAGCTGAGCTTTGATTGCTGTTGGCATGTCAGTGGGTGGGGTTGACCTTCAGGCTTCCTGGCTATAAGAATTGGCCATGAGCACAACATATGAGCTGCTGTACAGGGGCTGATCCCATGGAGCGGATCATGCCAGTGGGCTCTGGTGCCTGTGGAGACTACCCTTTGGGGCTAATTGGTTGGAGTTCTTTCATAGTTTGAAGCCAACCAATGGGTGTGCTCATTCTGGGGCCTCCTGGAAGGGCTTTCTGTGCAGGTCAAGGTAAGCCACTGCCTATGACTGGTCCATGGATACCTTGTAAGAGTCACAAAGTGATCTTCAGTTTGTTGCTGCCTGTGCTGGGTTTAGAGGTATGTGGGAGAGGCAATGTTGTGAATTGAGGCCCATTGTCACCATTACCAGGCTTGAAAAAGCTCAGCAAAAGGCTCAAGGAAGCCCTAAATTTGCCAGCCTCTGCCAGCTGTCCAAGACTCAGACACCGAAAGGATGCTGTGGTGGTAAAGGTGGTATAGGAGTTGGGGTTGGGGGGGCAGGCCCTCAGGGAGTCACCATCTTGGCAAGTGGTGCTTAACAGGTTCATGCAGATTCAGATTTTGTACAGTGCTGAGCCTGGAGCTTCTCAGTGAAAGTCTCAGAGTCTACTGAGACCTGCTACTGGCTGGGTCCTACAGACCCCCTAGAGTTGTCTAAAAAAAAAAAAACAAAAAACCCCAAAACCACAACAAAAACTGCAGTGCGTGCCAACAGCGGCTGCCTGGTAGACACAAAGAAGCCTCTGGCATTGCACAAGTTGAGTGGGTGGAGTCCCAGGGAGTCACCAGGGTGGAGTAAACGGGGCTCACCAGGCCAGTGAAAATTCAAATTTGGCCATGTGTGGGGAGGGCTCAACACGTGAAAGATGGCATCCGCCAGTGGGCTAAACTGGAGGAAAGCTCAATATAGGAACAATGGTGGCTGTCCCTCCAGCCCTTGCCCTGAAGCCACACAACTTAGTCTCTCCCCTGTATGTCTTTGCGCCTTCCCAGTTGCTATCCCTCCACCAGAGCCCAGGGTGAGTGCCTAGGAGTGGGAGAGTCTGTGCGCAGACCCTTTAAGAGGACACCTGGGTTTCTAGCTGCCTTCCTTCTGTCTCATTGGGATGGACAGAATCCTAGCGATTTTCACAGCCAGATGTTGTCAGGGCTGTTTTTCCTAGTACTAGTGTTCAAAGCTGGGGAGCTCAGGGTGGGGCTGGGGCCCCTTATTGTTCAGGAGTGACCTCTTGCAGCCAAGATATCCCTCCTGATTCTCCATTGCCACATGTGGGTAGGGGGTCAACCTGTAAGCATCTCTTCCCTTCCTACCATTCTCGAGGTAGCTTCTTCTTTATATCCCTAGTTATAGGATTTCTCTTCATTAGTCTTCAAATAATTTTCCAGGTTGATTGTTTTATATTTTAGTTACAATTTTAATGCAGTCATGGGAGGAGGCAAGCACAGTGTTCACTTACTTTGTCATCTTGACTGGAACTCTTCAGATATTATTTTTTTAATTATCTATTATTGTCCTTTTTTTCCAAATTATTAGGGGAGAATCTATAACTCTTTCCTTATGAGTAAATGTGATTGAGAAATTTTCTCCAGTCTCATATCTATAAAACAAAACATCAAAAAAGTAGACATAAAATTGATGTTGAGCTTAATTGAACCATGTCAATACCCTTCCAGAATCTGACTCTTCCCTCCTTTACAGCTCCATCTTTCACCCCCTCCCTTCTTCACGCCTCATGTTCAGCCATACTGAACTGGACTTCCCTAATACGCATGTTGCTTTATAGCTCTTCCTTGCACCTTTTTCTCTGCATAAAATGCCATTCTTCCCTATGTTCACATTTTGAGTGCTTTCTCATTATCAAAGATGCATCCCGTTCTCATCTCAGTAGAGCCTTTCCTGATTTCCTATAGAAAATCGACTTGGTTCCTACCCTGTACCCAATGCCCATAAGTATTTTTATATGAATATTGAGTAGATAGTGACAATGAAACAGTGAAAAACAAAGATCCAGAAGATTTTTAACTCTCAAACCACAGGAAATCACAGGCAAGAATAATATTTTTCTTTTGTATATGTTAATGTCCTATTTTTCTATTGAAAATTCTATTGTACAGAGTTCATGACTTACTAATCTTTGTTATACCCAATATATCCTTCAGTGATAATTTTGATCATTTGCTTGATGATGCCATTTTTAGAGGTTAAGTGATCAAATAAAGATTTCATTGAAAAATGTTACCTCATTGGCTTGGAACATTAATCACAACCTTAGATTCCTGAACTATACCGCCTTTATTGTATATCTGGGAAGATTTGTTTTTATATAAAGGTTCTTTATAAATTTTCTTCAAATGTCAGAATTAAGAGCGTAGGCATTTGCTCCTGAATGTTTATCTTATTCTTCACTGATGATCAATTTAGGATGTGTCTGTTCATGCAAGAATAAACAGAGCAAATGATCTTTCTCCCATATGAACTCTTGAATTTCACATTTCCCTAGAATGAAAACTGCTTCTTGCCAATAGAGGATTTTTTATACTGTCATCTTAAAAATGGATTTTCTTTTATCAAACCAATAACTTTTTATATGCATTGTTTTATGTGGAGCTTTGAGATCAGCTTCCACAGATGCTGTTTTGTGCTAAGTGCTGTCAGTGGAAGGATGTCTTTTGTCATGCCTTAAGTCAAATAGCACCCCTTCTTTCTTATACCAAATAAGAAAAACGAGCTCTCCTCTGCTCAAATAGGACAAATGTACTTGGGGCATTTATTCTTTCCTGTGATTTTTCTGGTCTTACATCACTGGTTTAAAAGTTAAAGAATCTTCTTGCTTCTTCAGTTTTCATTGTTTTATAGCTCTTTGTCACTATTTACTCAACATACACATCAAGATCATTTAGTGGGCACTTCGGGAGCTGAGAAAAATTAAAGGCAGTCCAGGTCTGTCTTTGGTGTTATCCTACCTCTCTTTCCTATGATGTTTTCTTTCCCTCTTGATCTTTGACCAAGCACTTAGTGTCCTTACACCTTGATGACTCAGTTTTTCCCATAATCTGCCTGCCTTCTTGAGCCAGTGTCCTAATGACGAAATCATTCTCTTTTCTTCTCCAACTAAAATGCTCAACAGTTGTCTGTGAAACAGAAAATCAATCTGATTAACTCCCTCTCTCCAGGGAGCTATTGATTATTAATGGCCCAATGCCTTATTCTTCTAGGATGAAATAAATGTTGTGGAACAGGTAAGAAACTTCATGACAAATTCATTAACCAAGGAAGTGACTTTGTAAATGTGATATTTCAGTCATCATTAGGTGGAATGCTAGGATATTATACATATAGCAGGGGTGTGTAAGCTGCCGCCTACCCCTCCTATTTATTTTAAAAATTGTTTTTATTACTCAAAAAAAGCTTCATTTTTAAAATTTAGCTTTCTGACTCTGTGCTTGTGCCTTCAACATTTTCACAATGATTTTCTGCTCCTTGATAAAAAACATAAGCACTCTTGATCCTGTCACAGACACATTTAGCACACATGGATTCACCCTAGGCCCTGCTGACATGTTTTTTCGTTTTAGACAACCTCATTAGAACTTTAGGTTTCACAGCACGAACTCTGCAAAGTTGTTCTGGGCACACATCAAACACCGATTTTGGAGCTTTCCCAACCTTCTTGGTATGGAGATAAACAATTTTATTACCAGGGGTTTGAGACAGCCTAGTTTTGTTAGAGGCTGTGTTGTAGGACAGCCTCCAATGGAATGTCAAATGCTGGACCATTCTGAATGCCTGCAGACACCGTCCCTAGAGGAGCCTAACCCTCCTATTTGTAAGATTGGTATTGATGGATGTAAAAACAATCTAAGGAATTGTACATTTCTGTTCTCCTTTGGAGGATTCTAAATCCTTCATGTCATGGTAACTGCATTGCACTTCATGTAATATCAGAAATTAAAGAAATTAAAATTTATTTCCTTTAAAAAATATTACTAGTGGAACATAAAAAAACAGCAGCAATAAGACTATTAAATTCTCAATTGTTCACGGATACCATTTTATACATTCTAAATTTTGCCGAAATCTCTGATCAGAGTTTTAAAATGTGTGTATATTTAAAGATCTGTAACACAGAATATGTATCCAAAAATAGTCTGCTTCACATTATTCTCTGGGAACAAATTAATGGAGTAGACAGAATGTGCCTAGTCATCAAAGCATTTCTTAGAGATATGACAATGATAAATATAGAAGTAAATTGGAAGAAAAGACTTGAAGTATAAAAGATTATTATAAGGAAACTATAAAAACAGACAGCAGATGTCACTGTTGCTTTTTCATTATTCAGCCTCATTTTTGGGGGGGATTTGTTCTGAGAACTCTAATAGGTTAAACAAACTCACATATGTTAAATTTCTGTTTTGAATTTTATATTTATTAAGGTATGACTGCAAATCTTCCATATATAATTTTATAAAGAAAATACTAATTACATCTTATATGCTTAGGTTCATTAATTCTCTATTTTAAGTTGGTAAATTATAACTTTTATAATTATTGTATGATTCAAAATGGATTCCTATTTAAAATGAGATGTTATCCACCTTGAAGATAAAATCATCCTCATCTTATTTTACATGACCAGTCATGTAATTTGTTCTCACGTAAGTACTCAAGCATCAAATCTTGTTTGTGATGATGATTTAAGAGAATTTTTACCATGTCAACACATTCAGCTAATTTTATGTAGAAAATATCTGGGGAAAATGTTCCACATAACTTACAAAATACTAATACTTTCCCATATTCTCTCCATCAATTTAACTCTAATTTCCTATTACAGTGTTTTTTCTTCAAGCTAATGTCTAGGATATACAAACTCCAATTTCTCATCTTTGCCATCTCACCTTAATTTGAAACTTCCCCAGATATTTTCTACATAAAATTAGCTGAATGTGTTTGACATGGTAAAAATTCTCTTAAATCATCATCACAAACAAGATTTGATGCTTGAGTACTTACGTGAGAACAAATTACATGACTGGTCATGTAAAATAAGATGAGGATGATTTTATCTTCAAGGTGGATAACATCTCATTTTAAAATAGGAATCCATTTTGAATCATACAATAATTAGCAGCTCTTGTTGATTCTACTTTCTGTATTTTTCTGTATTTTTCTAAAATCGACCCTCTTCTTTCCATCACAAACTTTAAACTTCATAGTACACAACTGAAATATGCGAAACACACACATTTCTGTAAGAACTTGGGTCATTTTTCAGTTTCAGTGGGGTGCCATTATTTCATAAGAAAGAAATGTACTTAGAGACATGGAATTTCTGTGGCCTATTCCAGGATATTATATTTTGAATGCATTGCATCTTTAATATAGACCTTAATTTGAAACTTGGCCTTGTAACTTTTAATCTGTGTCACCTTGGTCAAAATTTTGAGCCTCTCTTTTCCTTTTAAAGAGAATACATTTTTCAAGGTTATTGTGAAGATTACTATTGATGTCTTTAATAAACTCAATGCCAATATATGGGTAAGGTGTACCATAAATTATTCATACATATATATCATTGTAGTCACTAATAGCAAATGTTTCTGTTGGTTCTGAGAATACAAAAGGGTAGGATTTGTGGTCTCCACACTCAAAAACAATGTGTACTTAGTAATTCTTTACCTGACAACTTTAAAACTTGTTTTAAAATTTGTATTAGATTTGAATTCCAAAGCCTTATTAATTTCTCTTTGTAGTAACTCTCTGACTAACTCATGGTTTTACCAAGGCTAGTAAAGTTGATCCACCAGTTTTACCATTCATTTCACCTTTTATCTTTAGAGCTAGATACTCAAATGATAGTGTCTTTGATGGGATTTCAGAGTTAACCTGCTCTCCACTGAAATTCGGGTTGGGGTGTGAAGCAGCCTGGGTGGTAGGATGGTGGGGGTGCCCCTCATGAAATACCAAGGTAGAAAGTGAATGGTATACTTGGTACATCTTGGCATGACAGGCTTACCACTTTTATTCATGTAAAAGAATAGATTTGTGACATGGAAAACAATAGTCATTAACTTTAGAATATGGATCTCAACTGTCAGATCGTCCAGCAAGAGTGAGTAGGCTCCTCATTGGTCTTGGGTCCTCCCCCAATCACCCTCCTGTATCTCTGGACCCCCAAAGTGTCAAAGAACTACAGATCCTTTGCCTTTCATTACTATCTCTGCTTTCCAGCTCCTTCACAATTTTAGCTAATATGCTTTCTGTTATCATCTTAGAATTTAGACAAGAAATTACCATGTGTGTTCATATATGTTTACATTTTTGTCTATAATTTATTCTCACCAATATGAATATCTTCTGAACAATAATCTGTACTCAATATTTTCATAGCAATTCTGAACTGGAGGCGAAGTCGTTATGAAGCATTATGTGTCTGTGAGATGGGACACTGCTCACATACGAGAACATGCCACTCTCTGCCATATTGCTCACTCATCACTCCCTACCATAACATTCATGCTTACAACAAATTTACTGAGCATTTACAATGCACTAAATACTGATTTAAGTGATTTACATATAACAATGCATATATATTATATATATATATATATATATTTTATGACAGTCTAATGGATACTATTATTATCCTTGTTTTGGGGATGAGAAAAGTAAGGCACAGAGTCCTGTAGCTAGTCCCACCTGTGGCCAAGGTCTCGTGATTAGAAAGTGGCAGAGTAGGGGTTACAACTCTAGGTGCAGAGTCTGCACTCTTGGCACTTATGCTGCCAGTCTTCTGGGAAGATTTGGAATTGCTAGGAGAGAGTGGAATAGAAAAGATGACTTCCGTGGGGTCATGCTAGGCTTTCAGAGCCAGAGAAACTTTTTTCCCCAGTGCATAGTTATGAATAAGGCTTATGGATCAGGAAACACCTTTGAGCCACTTATAATGATGATACAATAACTCCAGTGCAATTTCATATTTTGGATGAATGCTTTTTAATTTTTTTTTTTTGTAATCTAACTTCTGGTTGGAAAATGAATTGACACTATTAACATTATAAGCTCTATACTGAAAACTAGGAAAGTAGAGAGCAGACCTGGAATTCTCCCTCTGGTTCAAGTTTCTTGCTCATATAATTTTGTTTATGTATATAATAAACATCAGCCATGACCCATATCATTATCTGCCTCTAACTAAAGTCCTCAACCAATGATTCTTCTTGTTTTTCTGTAACACTTTAGGGTTATTGTGATCACCTTATTGAGTATATGAAATTATAAAATTATAATGTTCTTACTTACGGCCATATAAGGTACCTATGATATGATGGCACTTTTTGGTGGGTGAGAATGAAGGTTATTTGTGTAATATAATTTCACAAAGAGTGTTAAGAACTAGTAAGAGCATGGAGAATATTTTTATTTATTTTACTATGTATCTATCTTCCATAATGCCAAGTGTGAATAGATATTAGATCAAAATTGAAGATAAGCACAAGACTGAAGGCCAGGTGAAGAGACTGGAACCAGTGAAGGGGAAAGACTGGTGTTCTCAAGAACAGTGATCTGGACAGATGGGATGTATTGTTGGAGTGGAATGGGAAGAGGAGGCTGAAATAAGAGGAGAGTCAAAGGAAGACAGAAATCTTCCTTTTTAGAATCAGCATTGTCAGCAATGTCTCGGCAGCAGCACTGTGCCCTCTGGTCCATCTAGCAGTGCAGGATAATTGGAGAACTTCTGGTATGTGGTTAAAGAGCTGTAAAGGATGTCTGCCTTGTAGAAGAACTTGCTAAACAGAGACAGCCATGCCGGTGCAGAGCAGAACGGCTTTGGAGATGGCATGGAAGCAGCTGATATCGAGATGCAGCATCCAGGCTGGCCTCCCACATTTATTGTGGATGGTTGGCATTGGCAAGGAGCTCAGTTCAAGTGCATGAGAAAATGATAGTAGTTCTTGAGGCCCTTGGCATAGTGCTTTAATCCAAGGGACCATTAAACCAAGGATCACACCATTTCTACCTCCTAGGGAAATGGGGAATTTGATGGTTACGTATTTTCAGTGAATAAGCTGACTGGGCTTTGCACTGTGACAATTCATCCTGCTCCCCATCCACCAATCTCATTGATGCAGTTTAGAGAAATACTTATTACCCTATGGCAGTGGCCAATGATGTGGCATCTCACCAGCCAGCACAGAGTATCTTTCCCTTGTGTTCTCTGAACTTAGAGTTAAAGGGGTTCAAACAGTATAGAGAAGATACAATACTTTGAGACTTTTAAAATGTAATGACTATTTTTAGCGTATGTGATGGAGAAAGCAAATACTTAGGTGTGCGGCAAAGGACCCGAGTCTCCTTTGACACTAATTAGCGAGGTATCTGGTGACTTTTGAAATTATTGTTATTTAAATTCATACAATCATGGAGTCGTTTAGGTAATCCTTCAGGTTTCTTCCACACGTAAAGTTTTAGAGTACTTCATACACTAAGATTTCTTACTATATAGTCTGTGATGATCACTTCTTTATACCCTTAGACTTAAGCTTTTATGGTTGCCTTTTGTACAGTCTCTTTTTGATATTGAAAAGTTTACACTAAATTCCTGACTTCTGGCTTTCGGCCTACATAATGAATTTTTTCCTACATAATGAATTTTTTTTCTTCATTTCCTTCATTTTCCTGCCTTTTGTACAAAGTCTTTCTTTAGTACTGATAGTTTACACTAAATTCCTGACTTCTGGCCTTTGGCCTGCATAATGAATTTTTCCTTCAGTTTGTGCCTTGAGAGCTTTCTTAAAATAAAATTCAGTCTCCCTTTTTGTTTTAAGGATGATGCATTTAATTAGGTAATTAGAATAAATATATGTGATCAGAAGCATGTAATAAATATTAGGTTCTAACTTTGTAAATTTTATTTTTGATAGTAAATGCCTCAGAAGCAGAGATTTCTTATTTATGCCTGCTAATACCTTACATAGTGTTGTGCATGTCCAGGGACTCAATAGTTATTTGTATAATGAAGCATTTTTCAGATGCTGTGCAAGCCTCAGTTAAAATATGCAAATTCTCTCAAATTAGAAGTATTTTTCAAATTATGTAAAACCATGTTATATTTCAATCATATATCGGTTTGGAATAAATTGATTTATCAAGCTGCTGTTTTGTCATAGTGGTGACTATGAGAGCATTAGCTGTCTTTGGAAGAAAAATGATTTTTATAGGTCATAAGTTAGGTCAGGTTAGTCATAGATTTACTGTGTTTCTGATGCTATTTCCTTTTGATTTGGCTTCTCTCTTGTACATTTGAAGCTTATTTAGGAGTGTGTCAGAACAAGCTGTCTCTCTAGCTTGAATTGTTAGCCTTGAGGGCAGGGACCGCATTGTTATATTATGTTCAAAACAGGGCACAAGAGAGAGTTGCCCAGATAATAAAGGATGGTGATGAGCTCAAGTGGGTGACCTGGCTTCTCAGTCTAAACACCACGGACTGGAGAGCATGTGCCGTTTTCCTCAGTTTTTTCCATGACAAACAACCCCTCTAGCTGCTTTTCACCTTGGTACGAAGCCTTATTTTATTTAAAAAAAGTACATGCCTGTAACGTAATTTGCCTACTTCCATTTTGCAAGCATTCCAGTTTTATAAACACTTAAAACCATACCTTGTTTTATTTGTGTTTTATATTTTAATACTTAGCCAAGTTCCTGGCATATATAGGAGTTTGATGAATGTGCGTGTTGTATCAGTTTGAGTTGGTACCTTTGACAATGAGTAATCAGGTAGTTGAGAGCAGATTAAGATCTAGAATTTGGGTTTTCTGTTTCTTTTGAAAGGAACAGTGAATTCTGAGGGCTCTCTGACCCCCACCCAGAATCCAGCCTGGTTTAGGGTTGCCATCGATCTTAAGGCCATAGGATTGATAGAAACAATAGATTTGGAAAAGGTAGTTAAGTTTGTAATTGAGTTTGGTGTCACCTTGGGTTTGTAATGCTAGCAGTCTGGGGAATGCTTGGTTCTCCTCCACTTGGAGAAATTTGTGCTGCTAAAGGGGTTCAGAGGATCTGAGAAGCTAGGAGGAGGAAGATTTATATTCTTATTAAAATGGACTTTCATAACGATGGCATGTTAAAGCCTCATATAACATCCATATTGGTTCTTTAACTGGGCTTTTGAAACCTATATTACTGAATGCCAATGCCAATATAATAGGAATATGAAGCTACGTTCTGTTACTAAAACATCCATATGAGAAAGATGGTAAATTTATTGGACACATTTTAGGGCTGAAACATATTCATAATTATGAGATATGGCCTCAATTATTAATCATAAGAACCAAATAGAACTGACTCTGATATACTAGATTAATGGCATTTGATTTTACTACCCCAAACTGAAATCATCATTTATAAAGAGATTTGCTATCTTTTCAGTGATTCAGCCCTGGTTATGTTATAGCCCCAGAACTGTGGCTTTTAATTACTGTTGATTTAGTTTTACTTTCTCCTAGGGATATCATTTTGAAGTAGATGAGAGGATTCAAAATCATTCCAAATTTGACACTTTGAACTAAAGTTAACCCAGAACTATGGTTAATGTCTTTGGTCTCTTTTTAGATCAGCAGGAAATGGAGGAGGGAAGGTATTAGTTTTTGAGCACTTGCTATGTTTTTATGAATGTTAGCCACAAGTAGGAATTAGTCCCATTCTACAGATGAGAAATCTGAGACCCAGAGAATTAAATTTCCCCATGGCTGCACCACTTCTAAGAATTCGACCAGGATCCAAACCAGCCTTATTATTCTACAGAGAGTTTCCCCTGAGTTTCACACTTATTTAAATCTCTACAGCAGTTTTTCCCTTGTGTGGCACTTACCCTGGTATTACAGTTATGTCAAATAATGGTTTTATCTCATTAGGCTGTGTTCTTCTTAATGAATAGAATTGTAAATTTGTATCTCCTAAGCACCTAGTATAGTGCTTTTTACATGTAGTAGATATTTTATAAATATTTATTGGATAAAATTGTTAACTAATCTGACATTTTTATACTTGATATATATATCTAGAGTTCAAAACTTTTCTCCCTTCCCCCCCCCAAAAAAAAAACCCCACTAGTGTTGGTAATTAAAATATGAGATCTCATTTGAAATATAATTTTTACCACTATCAATGCTTTCTTAAAAAAAAAAAAAAAACAACAGGGAGGATATCAACTTACACATAGTAATCTCTTTTCCTAAAGAGTAGGAGAAAATATTCAGATGGGATACAAATAAATAAGCTGAGGTCCTTATCTTTTGGGAATTCACGGCCAATGTACAGTGATGGGAAATTTTCATGGCATTTATAATATAGGGTAGAATGTTCTAATGCCTTAAGAAAATATTCAAGTAGAGTTGTAAAAAGTTTAGAGGAGAGATGTTTTTAATTTGTAAGGATCAAGGTAGTGTTAATGAAAGGGAGAACATTTGACCTAGAACTTAGATAGATTTCAGGGGAAGGAATTTCAGGCAGAAGAAACAGTTTGAAAATAGTCACGGAGGCATAAATGTCAAATGATAATCAATTTAATTTGATTGGAGTATAGGACATATTAAACGTGGTGAAAAAGATAAGACAGGGAAGGTGTTAGAGCTTGGGGGACCTGGACAAGATGGTACTTAAGTTTCTTTTTAACAGTTTTATGATCCTATAATTCTCTGAATGCCATGAGAAGGCACTCAGGTTTTATTAAGTAAGCAACTGTGAGTTCAAAAAATATTTGAAATGTAACATCTTATTTTCATTTGATATTCTTACAAGTGTCATGGAGTGACACAATCAGAGCTGTGCTTTGTAGGCACGGATTTCAGAAGATTGTTTTGGCAGCTATGTGTAGGATTGAATGAAGTAGAAAAGGTCTGAAGGCTGTTGCAATAGCATAGATTAAAAAAAATGATCTAGATTGTACTTTTAGACAATAGTATGGATTAGAAAAAAGTGTAGTGTAGATTAGAAAAATTGTATACGTTAGAAACAAGAACCTGAGCTATGATGGCATCAATGGGAATAAAGAATTAGAGATAAATTTAAGATGAATCTTAGAATTATTTTTTGATAGGGCTGGACAATTAATTGAATATGTATACATACATTATTACTATTGCAGAAGGAGAGCTTAAAGATAATTTTAGAGTTTGAAGGTTGGAGGATTATGAGAAGGTCAACATAATAGAACTAGAGGAATCAGTTGGCGAAGGCTACTTAAGAAAGAAGAGAAAGATAAGTTAATTTTTGGTTGTGTTGAGCTAATGGCAAGCAATTCAGGGCAATTTATTAGGTTGGAAATTGGGAATGATATAAAAAAGCTTATAATATTTCTACATGTGAAAACCTTGGTGAGGAAAGTTTAGGACTAAGTACAGAAGGGAACATTATTTAATTTTCAACAGATTTATTAATCACAGATCCTGAATGAGTATAGTTAAGAAATAGAAACTCTCTAATAATAAATAGACACAGATGCAGAAACATATACATCCATACAAATATTCCTGCACAGATAAATCATAATAGTTACCACAATGAATTTAGAATGGTCATCTCCGATTCGTAAAGAATGAGACAGGTTTAATTTCAGAATTGATTGGGATGAAATGACCCCAGGAAGTTTCAATACAGTTCTTCTTTTATTTAAAGGCCAAGACCCTTCCTCAGGCCCATTTGGTTGCTTAACATTATTGTTAAGAATATCCTATAAGGAGATGTGGCTAGAACAGGATTTGTTCTGTCTTGAGGCCATTTTTATCAATTGGTGCTTGAAATAGGCAGATTGATCTAGAGGTTACATTTTATTTTATTAATTGATATCCAGCAGCTCTAGAATTTGCTTAATTTAGGTGGGTCACAGTTGTTAGGTAATTAACTCTCCAGCTACATTTGTCTTCCACTAATCACACTGAAATTCAATTTCTAAGAGAGGTTTTTCAAATCTACCTACTCCCTCCTTTTTTCTCCTCTTTCCCCCTTTCCCCTCTGGCTTTATTGAAATATAATAGATAATTAGTTGCTCGTATTTACATTCTACAATTCAATGATTTTTTTCAATTATAGTTGGCATACAATAATATACTAGTTTCAGTTGTACAGCATAGTGATTAAAGATCTATATAACTCACAAAATGATCATCCCATTAAATCTAGTACCCCTCTTCCCCCTTACGTATTTATTACAACATTGTTAACTATTTTCCTTATACCACACTTTATATTTCCATGTCTCTTTTGTAACTATCCATTTGTACTTCTTAATCACTTTGCCCCTTTTCAGAGTTCCCCCAATCCCCTTTCCACCTACTAGCCCTTAAAATATTCTCTGCATATATGAGTTTATTTCCATTTTTGTTGTCATTATTTACTTTGTTCTTTAGATTCCACATGTACATGAAATCATGCAATATTTGTCTTCCTCTATCTGACTTATTTCATTCAGTGCAATACTCTCTAGGTCCTTCTAAGCAATATCCTTCTCCATCCCCTTCCTTTTAGTCTGTGCGTGTCTTTTAATCTGAAGTGAGTCTCTTGTAGGTAGCATACATAGGGGTCTTGTTTTCTATCCATTCAACCACTCTATCTTTTGGTTGGAGCATTCTTTTCCATTTGAGGTCCTTGTTGATAAAAGAATAGTTATTAATATTCTTTATTCATGTTTTAGATACATGTTTTCTTCTTAAAGAAGTACCATCATTATTTCCTATAATACCGGCTTAGCATTTCTAAATTCCTTCAGCTTATTTTTGTCTGGGAAGCTCTTTATCTGTCCTTCAACTCTAAATGATAGCTTTGCTGAATAAAGTGTTCTTGGTTGTAGATCCTGAGTTTTCATCATGTTGAATATTTTGTGCCAAGCCCTTCTGTCTTGCATAGTTTCTTTTGAGAAATTAGCTACTTGTATTATGGGTGCTCTCTTGTAGGTAACTGTCTGTTTTTCTTTTCTGCTTTTGAGATTCCTTCTTTGTATTTAACCTCTGGAATTTTAATTTTGGTGTGTCTTGGTGTGGGCCTTTTTGGGTGCATCATTTTTAGGACTCTCTGAACTTCCTAGGGTTGTATGTCTATTTCCTTTACCAGGTTAGGGACATTTTCCATCATTATTTCTTCAAATAACTCTTTAACTTCTTGTTTTCCTTCAGGTACCCCTATGACATGAATATTTTACATTTAATTGTGTCCCATGGTCTCCTTAAATTATTGTAGTCTTGGCTTCTTTTTTCTTGCCATTCTGATTGACTGTCCTTGGCTTCCCCATTGTCCATATCAGTGGTTTGATCCTTGTCTTTATCCACTCTGTTGATTCCCTCTAATATACTCTTCATCTCAGATAATGTGTTCTTCATTTCTGATTGGTTCCCTTTTATAATTTCCATTTCCATTTTTTTGTTTTTTATCTCTTTGTTAAAGTTCTCACTGAGTTCATCTACTCTTCCTCTAAGTTAATTGAGCACCTTTATAACCAGTGTTTTGAACTCTGCATCTGTTAGATTGCTTGACTCCATTTTTCCTGGATTTCTGTTCTGTTCTCTAATATCATTTCTGCTTCTTTGTCTTCCAATTTTGGCTCTCTTTCTGTGTCTGTTTTATATACTAAGCAAAGATCCTAAGTCTCCTGGTCTCATTAGTGTGGCTTTGTGTAGTAGGTGTCCAGTGGCACAGTCCTGAGAGAGGTTCAGCTGCAGGCCAAGTTTAGCCCCAGGCTGTGCCCCTCTGGGGCCATCTGTTAAGACTCAGCAAGTTATCTACAGATGCTGTGCTTATAGTTGCTCAAGATGCCATGCCAGAAACGAAGTCAGCTGCCAACTGAGCGAGTCTTGGAGTTGACTCAGCAAGGAGCACTGGACTCACCGAGGAAACTATTGGATATGGCTTGGGTTGGCTCATGAGTTGGGGGAGGGGGAGTTTCAGGGAATCCTCTGGGCAATCTCTGTTATCCAGTTTGATGATGTCTCAGCCATGACGATGCTGTGTCCGCACACTGGGAGAGGGAAGGGCTCAACAGAAGAGCAATGGCTACTGGCACTTCTGCCCGGGAGAGAGCCTCCTCTGGCCCTTGCTCCGACAATTCAGTGTCCTCCCATTAAGTCCGTAGTTTCCCCCTAGCAGCCAACCCAGTGCTGGTGCTCAGAGCAAGCATGTCCGTCACCGTGAAAGTTCGCTTGTGGACAGGGCCCCTTTAAGAGGTGTCTGTAACTGCCACAGTTTCTGTACCACTCAGCCACTCAGGACCCAGTAGTCTTGCATCTTTGCCCCCTCCTACTTCTACCATTGCAAAGTGATTTCTTATTTTTCTCTCTAGTTGTAGTGCTTCTGTTTATCTAGATCCCAGGCCATTTTGCTTGCAATGTGCTCTGTATTTTTGTCACAACTTTGATTTTGTCACAACTTTGATTTTGTCACAAGAAGGATGAACCCTCCATCCTTTTTAAAATTTAGATTTATTAAATACCTGTTCCCTGCCAGACATTATGTTGACTGCTAGAAATGAATCGATGAATAAGTTTCTGTTTTTAAGGATCTCATAGTCTAGTGGGGTGGAATCATAAATGCTCTGATAGAGGAACACAGAAAAGGAAACTAAGTCAGACCTGGACATGGAATATTAAAGTAGAAATGGTTTCCTGGAAGTGATGACATCTTAGCGGAGCTTTGAAGATAAATAAGAAGTAGCTAGACAAAAAGAGTTTTGGGATGGAGGAGTCCATTTTAACCAGAGTATTAAAGACATATTAAAGATTTAGAAATAGTCTGTATAGTTGAAAAGAGGGGCCTATTTGGGAAATTGTAGGAGGTGGAATTAGATAAGTAGGAGATGGATAATTATGAGTCATGGGTTTTAATAATAACTTTCAACCACTTCCTGGGAGCTATAGAGAACCATTGTAGAATTTTATGCAAGGGATTAACCTGATAAATTTGTGTTAGGAGGATTATCCTGGTACAGGAATGGAAAATGGATTCGAAGAAGGCAAGATTAGAGGTAAAGAAATCTGTTAGAGACTACTGCTGAAATCTAGGGAAGAAGTGGTTGAGAGCCTAAACTAAGACAGTTGAGAAATTAAGAGGAAGGGGTAGATTTAAGCATCATTAAGACACTATCTTAGATTGTCTGGGACTTGAAGCCTGATTTGGTGGAGTAAATGATAGACAGGGATAATCTCTCAAATATTTGGGTCAAATATTTGAATCTTTAATGGGATGATTCACTGAGGATACAGAAGGAAGATCTTATTTAGGGAAATAAGAGATTTCAGATTTCGGCATGTTAAAGTTGAGTTTCTCATTGGTTGTCCAAGAAGAAATGTTCATTAGGAAACTTGGCTGAATGTTTGAGCAAGAGAGATAGATGGATCCATTTTCATGGATCCCAAGGGTGATGAAGTGAGTACTGAAGAATCCATAGAGGAGAGAGATAAGCAGGAGAAGTAAGGGACAGAATAAAAACCAGAGAGGAGCAATGTAAAGGAAAACCGAGAAAGATTTAAAGAAGGAGGAAACATCATTAATGTCATACCTGCAAACAGGTATACTCATAACTACAGAGAATTTTTTTTATTGTATTTGGCATGAAGATATAATTAGTGACTTTTGTCCTGAGAAATTTCGGTAGGGCAGTATGGATAGAGCTGAGTTTGGGACAGATTTGTGTCTAGTTATAAGATAAACAGCTGAGTTTAGGAATGAAAAATAAAATAGTAGGATAAGAACAGATCAAAGTCCTTGTTAAGGCCAAAACCATAGTGGGAGGCCAAAATGAGTAGCAAATGATCCCAGATAGGAGCAGGGAGGGAACATACATGAAGCTCATAAAGATTCTATTGGAATATGTTATAGTTTTAGCTGGCATGGCTCTAGTTAGTGTACTTTAAAGATATTCTGCAACCTTTATACCACATTTCTGAGACATGTTCTCTACTGACCCACCATTTCACATCTGGAGTGCAAATCAGAAATCCTACACAGTTACATGTAACAGCTCACTTGGCATTAAACAACTAACTGTTGCAACCCAATAAGGCAAATTGTCCACTGGAAGAAGAGTCCTTTATCATATACTACATAGATACAGAAATCAATAAGTGCTTGACACTCTGGAAAGCATCCTTTTGATGATGGATCCACTACTACTGGAAGTACTTAAATGCCTCAGCAATGTTTGTCTTTTGTGAAAGAAAAAAAAAAAAAACCATGGTTGTTAATTGGATGTACTGAGAAGGCTAGAAGCTCTTGCTTTTTTTCAGAGTTGGCATGCTAAAGATATCATGTACCACATTTTGAGAGATGTGAATTCGGCAGTATTGTTGAGGTAGCTAAGGGAGGTATTCCTAGAAATTCTAATTTGTTTGAGAGGACTAGAGACAAAGCTTCCCTGTGTGGATGTCTTGCTGGGCAGGCTGTTATCTGATCAAGGGCTTGCTTAACCTGGTAAGAACAGCTGAGGAGCAAAAGCAAGCAGGCTGACCCCATACTTGATTCATAATTGAGTCTGCTTCCCACCTACTTGCTCCCCTCAGTGACCCACTTTCTCTGGTTACTAATCTTTAGCTTTGCTTTGAACTGTATCCCTGGATCCTCTGCTACCCAGGCTTATTGTGTTTTCCAGCAAATTACTGATAGCTGATTTTGGCTCACCTTCTTGGATCATATCATGTCTTGTAAAGTATACTCACTTTGGCAGAAATACATCTTGCTAAGACAGACTTGAGTAAAGGGTTTTGCCTACTCTGATTACCAGTGTGTGGATTATAAGAATCTTGTGGATCTATCAATCCAGTTCTCTACCTATAACAATATAAAGAGCTTTTTAATTCAGAACTTTATTAAGCAACAAAAGAATTTGTGGACAATGTCTGATTTCCCAGTCTGGAAGGAACTACTTTAGTTCATGCAGTTCAATACCACAAAATATAAGTGGCTTTTGATAAAAATTTACAGTTTCTTGGTGAAAAACCCTTAGCAAGAATTATGTTTTGTTCTGGTCTGGTTTGAATTTTCTTATGTTGGCTAAGTTTGACTGACCTTCCTCTTCTGTGTGTTACATGCTGTTTTACCAGCTGTCTTCTGCCCAGGGTTATAGTTCCTTTGCTTAAAGATCAGTTTAGAATGATTTTTTCCACATAGATATTGTGAAAAATGTTTAATTCTTTTTGTTCTGCAAAATGTTAGTACGTGCTTTCTTCTCACCCCTGAAATGGCTGATTGCTGTTGCCCTGTGCCTGCCCCTGCGTTATCTCATTCATGTGAGCCCTTGCAGTCCTTGCTTACCCATCTTGTGTAGCACTCTCTGATCTGCATTCTCTTCGCTGTGGTGATAGTTAATAGCTGAGACTTTGGAATGAGACAGGCTGGAGTTTAATTTTAGCATTGTTTATATTGACTATGTGGTTATGGACAAATCATTTGGCATTTTTATGCTTTAATTTTCTCATCTCTGATATGGAGTCATAATGGTACCTACCTCATAATTTGTTGTGAGGATTAAGTAAAACAATAAATGCAGAGTGCTTAGCATAGCACTGGCACATACTAAAGTTTTCATCTTTATTAGTATTTGCTAGTTAAGTCCTAAACTGAGTATATATATATACTCCTCAATATTAAGTAGAAACAAAGTTCCATGATACGTCCTGTGTCGTACTATTAAAGCTCCTCACTTCCAGCACCAGCACCTCAGAGGGAATTCATTTTCAACTGTTCATGTTCAATATTTGTGCCAGTTATTGATTCTCTTATGGGGAGCCTATATTTCTCCTGCTTTTGTGCCTCTAATAAGATATAAGTCCGTATCTTTCACTTTCCTTTTCCTTTTCTTTCTTCTCTTTTGTTTCCCTTTTTCCTTTGTTTCTAACCCAGTGTCTTAGTTTTTCTATTGCTGCATAATGAATTACACAAAGTCAGCTTAAAACAATACACATTTATTATCTAACAGTTCCAGTGGGCCAGGAGTTTGGGCATGGTTAGCTGGGCCTTCTGCCTAGGGTTTTACAAGGCTGCAGCCAAGGTGTTGGTGGGGCTGCATTTTCATCTGGAAACTCATCTGGGGAAGAATTTGCTTCCAAGCTCATTCGATTGGCAGAGTTTGCTTCCTTGTAGATGTACTACTGAGGGCCTGCGCTTCTTGCTGCCTATTGGCTAGAGACCTCTCACAGTTTCTTGCCACATGGTTTCCTCAATGCGGCTGCTTGCTTTATCAAGACAGCAAGGAGAACCTCTCACTCCAATCTGCTAAGATGGAATCTTTTGTGATTTAATATAAACATGGAAGTGACATTCCATCATCTTTGCCATGTTATATTTGTTAGAAGTAAGTCACAGGTCTCTCCTGCAGTGAAGAGGAGAGGACTACACAGACACTAGGAAGTGGACAGTCTTTGGGGGTCACCTTAGGGCTGTGCACCATGCTCAGATGCTTCACAAATTGTAATGCCATAGGACATATTGACCTCTTCCATAACTTTAATATTGTTAATTCTATGAGGAAGATATTGAAATATGGCACTACATTTGGAATTCTTGGAAAAATCTGACTACAATAGAAAGTATCACCTGAAGGTACTTACCTTGAAGAGCTCCTTAAAGATAAGAAGCTTAGGAAAGTTCAAGGAGTTGCAAAGACCTTTCAGAAAATGAGATAAGAGTGCTGAGGTCTGAACAAAGTAGAAAGGGTTAGAGGCAGTCCAAGTGGGCAATATGACAATAATTGATTAAAGTGGAGAGATAAATTGCTGAGTAACAGTCAGTGTTAACCTTAGATTGGTTGGAGTGAATTTGTAGTGAAACCAACTAACAGTTTCATGGTGTTGTGCAGCAATACGAGGCAGTCTGGAAGTAGGATTAGGAAAAAGGTAAAGTTTAATCAGGGATAAGAATTGGAAAAGCAAGAACAGTGGTTATTTAGGGGGTGGGACATTCTAACTCTTAATGCTGTTGCAATTTGGCTTGTCTGATTGAAGACATAATTTTTTTTTAAACCTTAAGTCATGAGCTATTCTAAACATACAGAAGAAAGCATGAAATAATGCAACCACCTATTCCCATTCTTATTTGATAGATGTTAAAAATTCGCACATTTTCTTTGAACATTCTTTTTTTAAAACAGCTAAAATTATACCTCCAATCCCACTTCACTCTTTTTTTCCTCCCTGAATGAAGATTTGAGGTTTGCAGTTATTATTGTATCTGTTTAACTGGGTTAGTATGTATAATCTTAGAATGTCATTTTAAAGAAGGGAATTCTTTCACACATTCATTAGCAAGTAATAGATGATATTAAGAAAGGAGAAAAGAATTGGAACAATCTTCGAGGATGATTAATGCCCAGATGTTTTGTTGGAACATTAATGTGTCTATTTTCAGAGCAAGCATTAAAATGCTTTAATATTCATTTGGCTTAAAAGGGTAAGGGCTGAAAAACAAATGTACTCTTCTGTGGAGGAGTTAAACTGGAAGGTAAAGGGAGCTATTGTCTAGCATGAGCTCTAAGAGATAATTGTTCATTAGGGGGCGTGAAGTCTGTTGTAAGCACAACCACATTCATTAGCCAGTTCCCTGCTTCCTGTCTGTAATGGGCATTAAGTTTCTCTCTGCTCAATTAAAATGAATTCTGGCTTTTGCACTGCAGATCCTTTCCTGGGTTTTAATATTCTGGCCTTTGATATTTTTTCTTTTTGGATTTTCACTGAATAGGTGTAATCTCAAGGAAGAATATAAATTTTTTCTTAAGTTATATATTCCAAATATGTGACGAATTCTCAGAGAATATAGGGTATACATAGAAATCAAGCAAAAACACCCCCAATGTAAAACATTTATATAAAAAGATACCTAAAATTTATTTATATCGGTTGAGAAATATTATATTTTGTTAATGAGTGTAACCAAAAGTCAGAAACTTAGGGCATCAACAAAATTAGTAAGTTTCTCATGTTTTGGAGATATATCTTAAACTTAATTCACATAAAGCCCACAGTATTTGACAGATGATTTTTTATTGATAGGTGTCAGAGTGACTTCCAGATTTAACCCTAGGATCAGCCTAGTCTAAATTACATAGTTTGGACTTTTTTCTGGGGGTAATAGGTAGCCTAGCCTTTCCTCTTGATTATGCCTGATAGGTAGTTAAAACCCTCTAACAATAAGCAACCTAAGCATATCACAGGTGCATGGGTAGGTGGTATTTAGTGAAAAATATGTTAGTCTCAGCTTTCTGAAGTAGTGGATTATCATTTCATTAATCAAAAGAGAGGAGCCAGCTTTTAGAAATGGCAAGATGAACTCAGTTTTGGACATCTTGAGTTTGAGATTCTGTGGAACATCTGAGTGGAGATGGCTAGGAAACAGTTGGTAATGTAAGCTTGTTCAAGAGAGAGAAGTCCAGTTTAGAGATAATATATTTTAGAGTTAACAATGCATAGAAGTTTTGGGAGCCATGAATGTGAATAAGATGGCTCAGGAATAGTGTGCCACATCAGAGAAGAGGAACAAAGGCCAACTCAGGGAATTCTAACAATTAAGATGGTAAGGAGAGGAGTCAGTAGATAGACCTGAAAAGTATTATGGGAGAAGTAAAAGAAAAATCAAGAGGAAATGGTGCCAGAGGAAAAAAAGGAGTAGATAATTCCAAAAAGGAGGTACTAGTTAACAGCACCAAGTTTGAAAATGACCCTAGATTAGGACAACATAGATCAAGAGAAGAGCAAGAACATTTTTTATTGGAATGGTAAAAGCAGAATAAGATAACTGTGGGGGAGGTGAGGAAGTAAAGTTATCAAATGCTTATTATGATTTTAAACCTTCCCTTGAAGGCAAGATAAAAGATTTGTAGTTTGAGGACACTGAAGAGTTTCAGAATTATATTTTAAAAAATAATAGAGGAGAGTTTACATTTAGATGAGTATCTGGTCTGGTGGCTATTGAGCTAGGTCAAAATTTTTTTTCTTTTGCATTTTTGGGGGCGTCGTTGGTTTAGGGGTATTTTAAAACTAGCTGTGACTTTGAAATATCTAAGCCTTCCTAGAAATGCCTTGAGAAACATTTGAGGCGAAGGACAGTTTAGGAAAGAATCCCCACTGCTGCTACATGTAGAGTATGGCTAGACGTCTGAGATGATGGGGTTTAAATAACGGCAAAGAAAGTTGAAAAGCTTTCGGCATCTTTGCTGACTCCAAGAAGCAAAAACAACCTGCCCTCTGGCAAATACATTTTCCCTTTTGAAATTCTGTCAAATAAATTCAGAGGGACATGAAAAAAATGGAAATATATCTTGTAACACGTGCCGATATGGTTGCACAGCCCGTTTTATAGAGCGCACATGATGAATTTCGACACTATGTCTGATTTCTCTGTCATATACATTGTGTAAAAGAACTTGTAGAGGTACAACTTTGTAATCATTCCAGGGAACTTGAGAAGGAGGGCATTGCACCAAAATGATACTATAGATACTATATAAGCAAGAATAAATGTTTCCCTCAAAATTGAAGGCACTCCATAATGACATTCAAGAAAAATTGCCTCCTTTGAGACACTCTATACATTCATTCTTACCAATGACAAGAAATGCAGCCTAGGTTTAGCATTTTATTTGGAGTATCACAGCCCTAGCTAGCTTTGAATGGGCTTATTTTTCAAGATCTGAAGTAGTAGCTCATCGTATATTTCTCAGCTTCTGAAATGGTTGGTATTCCTGTCTTATCTAACAGCTGTTGGAAGGTTTTTTATTTAACCAGTGGAGTTCCAAAATCAAATATTGTCCTGGATTTATTTTAAAAACACATATTTCAGATCTTTCTTCTTTAACTTGAAGTAGTAGATAAAAACTCTGAAGTGAAAATGACATGATAACATTGTGACATTGACTCACAAAGGTGTAAGGAATCTATAGATGCCCCTACATGTCAGCTCCCAAGGCAAACATTGAAACTATCATATGCAATGAACAAGAATGAAGTAGACTTAGTCAAAACCTTGATTTATTGCAACGTTTATGGAATTATGTGTTCTAGGTAAGTAAATTTCCTAGTTATTAGTTGGCTAAATAGAATACCCCATTTATTTGAATTTTTGTTGCCAGAGTTTTAGAAATGTATGGCCATATTTTATTAATTTAGTGGTTTTCCTATTGGCATAAAAGCTGAGACTGACTGTGGACTCTATTTCTGTTGAAGATGGGGAGGCAGCTGTTTTCTTGATATTTTCCTTGGTGTCTGCACAGAGGAGAGAGAATGTGGCTGGTAGTTGCTAGAATTTTTCTGTTCTAGATCTTATGATTAGTCTATTTAATATTTTCTCAGGCATCTCTGTCCACCACTCTTGTCAATTTTAAATAATATTTTCTTTTATTCTCAATCTGTTTTTTAACCTTTAGGTATTTGATATGGGTTGGGTATTGAAGCCTCTCAAATAATATGGAATTTGCAAGTAACTCATAACCTAATAAGAGAAAAGAGACATGTCCTACTGAAAAGCTAAACTGTCTGGGATTGAATACTGGCTCTACTACTAGCTAGCTGTATGACCCTGGGTAAGAAATAAATGTATTTGTGTCTCAATTTCCTTCCCTGTAAAATGGAGATAACATTATTACTTACTCATAGGGTTGTTCTTGGTATTGCTAAAGTGCTTAGAACAGGGCCTAGTATAAAGTACACTTCATGCACGTGTTAGCGATGATAGTTATCACCCTATAGCCTTATTCATGGTTAGACCCCGGAGTGCATACCCAATCTCTATGCTATGGGAGATGTCTTAGTTCGAGCTCCTATAACAGAATACCATAGACTAATTGGCTTCAACAACAGAAATTTATTTTCACATTTCTGGAGGCTGGAAGCCTAAGTTCAGAGTGCCAGCATTGTTGGGGTCTGGTGAGGGTTCTCTTTTTAGTTGCCATCTTCTTGCTGTATCCTCACATGGTGGGAAGAAAGAAGATTTTAGCCTCTTCTTTTGCCTGTAAGGACACAAATCTCATCATGGGGGGGTCTACCCTCATGACCTCCTCTAAACTTTATTACCTCCCAAAGGTCCCATCTCCTTATACTATCACAGTGGGGGTAAGGGTTTCAGCATATAAATTAGGGTCCATAGCAGGAGAAGACGGAGATTTCCTTGGAGAGCATAATCCTCAATCCCCAAATCTTGGAAAGAGCCATCTCCCCTGAGTTTGGTGTTGTCTGTACTTTTACGTATAAATATTTTTAGATTAGGTCTATACTATTGTAGGAGCTGGTGTATTTAAGAAAAGTAAATAAAGATAAAAAAATAGTAAAAAAAAAAAGAAAAGAAAAAAAAAAGAAAAGAAAAAAGAAACACAAAAGAACCCTGACATAGGTTGTTATGTTGTCATTTGCCTCTCTACAGCCTTAACATTTAGAAAACAATTTCTGGTTACTAAATTGTGGTTAATTGAGGGTTTCAATGAATTAATCAAGGTTTTCTATAATATGCTATGATAGAAGACAATGAGTAATTACCTGAATTACAAAATATAAAAGTAAACCAAAATATAATGAGAAAAAGCAATTTATGATTTCTTTCCCCATGTTTCGGTGTATAGCTTGATCTATTCAGAGAATAGCAATCAGATTGGCTTCTCCTTCTCCAGGGGAAGGCAGTAACTAGAGGATTCTTTTGATAATTTTATTCATCTTGTGTTAAAACTACAACACTTCTAATTTATAGACATATTGTGAATGTCAAGAAAATGTCACCCAAATCATTGAAATATAGTGAAATTCATCCATTACATTTAAGTAACAGGTTGCCCTGGGCTCCAAGGGAAGCAAACTTAAATAGGACTGAAATTTTGACTGTTCAATCTCAGCACTTTAAAGGCACAGAATAATCAAGGTGAATTTTTTAAAGGAAGAGGCTCTGAGGATAGAAAAGTAACTGTGAAGTATTTCTGTATAAGCCATTAAGTGGCAGATTGCTATATGGCTGCATTTCAGACACCGATTTGTTTGGTTTAATGTGTATCACTTTTTTCACCTTTAAGTTAAAGCCCAAATCCTATAATGGAGATACCTAAATGAACCCTCTGGGTCACTTAAACATCTTTTCAGCATCCCTCAGAGAAATTCAAAAGTCTGTTATAAAAATTGAGTTTTACACATTTCTGTCAATGCCTAAGAAAAAATTTGATTATCCTCCAGATTTTCCTGATCCTTTAACTAAATTGGATTGTTTTCTGATTTACCCTTTACTTTCCAGTGCCATAGTAGTGTCTTAGTTGCGGATTTTTGTAATGAAGCCTACGAGATTATGAAGTGTTTATCTTCCTAGGGAAGTAAACATGGTAAGCTTTGCTTTGGGCTTATATGGATCCTCAATCCAACCCTACTTTGGTTGCCTATTGGGAGACCTTACACAAGTTATATGATTTCTGTGGATTTCAGTCCCTTTGTAAGTTCAGTGAGGATACTAAGATGACCTTGCATGTGTCCTGGTAAGATGAGTAGAGACAATGCACTTAGAAATACTGGGTCTTGAGATGCCCTCAGTGAATGTAACTTACCTCCCATCTCCCCACTCCAAAACATTTTTTATATATTGAAGAAACATACAACTCAGAATATGTTTAAACTCAAGGTGTTTTATGATAGGAGCCTAAAATAATGCATCTTAAACCAACATGTATCTGTCAGGGTTCAACTAGAGAAACAGACCAGTAGGAGATAGATATTAAAGAGATTTATCACAAGGAATTGGCTAATGAAATGTGTGAGCTGTCCTAGCTAAGTCTGATATTCCTAAGGTGGGATTTCACGAAGGGCAGGGTCTGAAGCTGCTGCTTAAAGTAGAATTTATTCTTCAGGGAAGCCTCAACTCTACTTTTATGGCTTTTCAACTAATTCAAAGAAGCCCACACATATTATCTAAGATACTTAAAGTCAACTGCTTGTGGACTTTAATCACATCTATAAAATACCTTCATAGACATTCTTAGATTAATGTTTGAATAACTGAGGACTGTAGACTAGTCAGATTAACACAGCAAGAAGAACATAACACCATCCATTTGTCTTTTCTGGATTCTTTTGTTCCTAGAAACTAGTAACATTTAACAAGTTACTTTTATTACAGTAGAATATGAGGCCCAGTATTTTTTTTAAATACTCATTTATTTGATTTTATTATAAAATATATTTTTTTATTTTTAATTATAGTTGGCATATAATATTATATTGGTTTCAGGTATATAACTCAGAGATTATAGACATATATATAATTTATGAAGTAATCATCCCGATAAATCTAGTACTCTTGTGACACCATATAGTTATAACAATATTATTGACTATATTCCTTAACTATATAGTCTATATCCCCATGACTATTTTGTGACTATCAATTTGTATTTCTTAATCCCTTCCTCTTTTTGACCCATGCCCCCTACCCTAATCTGGCAGATATCAAAAATGTTCTCTGTGTCTAGAATTTGTTTCTGCTTTGTTTGTTTATTTATCTTGTTCTTTAGATTCTACATGCAAGTGAAATCATATGGACATTTGTTTTTCTCTGTTTGAATTACTCCACTCAGCACAATACTGTCTGGATCCATCCATGCTGTTGCAGATGACAAGATTTCATATTTTTTAATGGCTAACTAATATTTCATTGTTTATATGTACCACTCTTCTTAATACATTCATCCATTTATGGACTCCCAGGTTGCTTCCGTATCTTAGCTATTGTAAACAATGCTGCCATGAACATATGGATTCACATATCCCTTTGAAGTAGTGTTTTGAGTTTGTGGCATTACCCAGTGGCATTACTGAGTTCTTCTTTGTCTCTTGTTTTAAAGTCTATTTTATCTAATATAAGTATTGCTACCTGGGATTTTTTTATATTTCCATTTTTATGAAATATCCTTTTTCTTCCTTTGCTTTCAGTCTGTGCATGTCTTTTGATCTGAAGTGAGTCTCTTGTAGGCAGCAATATATAAGGGTCTTGTTCTTATCCATTCAGCCACCCTATCTTTTGATTGGAGCATGTAATCCATTTACATTGACAGTAATTATTGATAGAGATGTAGTTATTACCATTTTGTTATTCATGTTTTGATATATTTTTTTCTCCTTTTTACAGAAATCCCCTTAATGTTTCTTATAATAGTGGTTTGATGTCAATGAACACCTTTAGCTTTTTCTAATTTGGGAAGCTCTTTATTTGTACTATGATTCTCAATGATAGCTTTGCTGGGTAGAGTAATCTTGATTGTAGGTCCTTGTTTTTCATCACTTTGAATAGTTCCTATCAATCCCTTCTAGCCTGCAAAGTTTCTATTGAGAAATTGACTGACAGTCTTACAGGAGCTCCCTTATAGGTAACGAACTGCTTTTCTCTTGCTGCTTTTAAGGTTCTCTCTTTGTCTTTAGCCTTTGGCATTTAGATTATGATATGTCTTCATGGTGGGCCTCTTTAGATTCATCTTGTTTGTGACTCTGCACTTCCTTGTCTTGTATTTCCTTCACCATGTTAGGGAAGTTTTCTGTCATTGTTTCGTCAAATAGATTTTCAATTTCTTGCTCTCTTTCCTTCTAGTACTACACCTATGATATGAATGTTGGAACACTTGATGTTGTCCCAGAGCCTCCTTAAACTATCCTCATTTTTTTGGATCTTTTTTCTTGTTGCTGTTCTGATTGGGTGTTTTCTACTACCTTATCTTCTAAATCACTAATTCAATCCTCTGCTTCATCTAATCTACTTTTGATTTCCTCTAATGTAGTCTTCATTTCAGTTATAGTCTTCACTTTTGACTAATTCTTTTTTGTTTTCTATCTCTATTTTTATGTTTTCTATCTCTTAGTTAAAGTTCTCAGTGAATTCATCTACTCTTCCCCTAAGTTCATTGAGCATTCTTACAACCAGCGTTTTGAACTCTGTATCTGGTAGATTGCTTGTCTTCATTTCGTTGAGTTCTTTTTCTGGAGCTCTGTTCTGTTCTTTCATTTGGGACATGTCTCTTTGTCTCCTATTTGGGCTGCTTCCCTGGTTGTTTCTACTTAGTAGGTAGAGCTTCCATGTCTCCGATTCTTAGTAGAGTGGCCTTAATTAGTAAAGTGTCCAGTGGGGCCCCAATAGTGCAGTCTCCCTGGTCACCTGAGCTGGGTGCTCCAGGTATGTCCCTTGTATGGGTTGTATGTGCCCTCCTGTTGTAGTTTGAGCCTTGGCTGCTGTTTGCATGTCAATAGGAGAGACTGACTCAGGCTGATTGGTTGTGAGGACTGGCTGGTGACTACAGTGGGGGAGCTTGTGCAAGGGCTGACTCTACAGAGCAATATTAGCTTTAGTAGGGCTCTGGTGCCTGCTTAGTCTGCTTTTTGAGTGTGCCATCCTCAGACGTGGACATGGGCTGGGCTCCAGCTTGGTCTGAAGCTGGCTACCCACTGCAAACTAGATTCAGCCACTGCCTGTGTTCTTTCCAGAGTCATCTGCCATGAGCCACTGAGCATTTCACAGATGGATACCCCCCACATTGGGCTTGGAGGTACCTTTAAGGCCAAATCACAAACTGAGGCTGGCTGCTGCTAGTGCTGGGTTTGGGGCTGCTCAGCAAGAGCTATGGGTCATGCCAAGGCCAGATGCTGCTTGTTTGGATTTTGTGAACCTTTGAGAGATTTTAGGAAAGTCCGTAACATGAGCCAAGACTGGTCATTTATATGAATAAGATACTGGAATAGACGGGTGGACCTGTAAGTTGGGTGGGACAGAGTCTCAGGGAATCACCAGGTGGGGCAACCAGTTTTAGCCAAGTTGATGGAGACTCAAATATGGTGCCTGCCAGTGTCTGCTCATGGGTTGGGAGAGGGCTCAACAAAGGAACAACGGATTCTTCCAGCACTTTTGTCCTGGGGAAAGCTGCCCCTTCAGCCTCACCCTGAGGCCAGACAACTCAGTTCCTCCCCATATGTTTCTGGCATCTTTTGAGCTACTGCCCCAACACTGGAGCTCAGAGTAAGTTCATTAAGTAGTAAGTCTGTGTGCGGGCACTTTAAGGGGAACACTTGAGACTCTAGCAGCCTTCGGTCTCACTAAGCCACAATCTTCACTGGTATCCACAGCCAGAAGTTGTGGAGACTTTTCTTCTTGGCACTTGCACCATCTATCCAGTGGATATGTATAACCATAATTCATAATACTATTCTTATAGACTTTTTCACTCTATGATTTTTATCATGATTTATCTATTCTCTTGTCAGTGGCCATTCTCCACCCTTATTTTTCCCTCTATTATAAACAATATTACTATGAATATGCTTGTACACATATCCTGAAGCATAAGTATGAGAAAATGGACTTTAGATGTTTTCTAAGTGAGATCCTTTATGGATAACTGAATAAATTGAAGCCCAGAGCTTCTAGGCAGTTGGTAGTAAGACTAGATGTGGAATCCCTTATGCTTTCATTATTCTTTCCTATCTCCGTATAAATAGTTGAAGCTTATTTTCAAGAAAAATTTAGTTTAGTTTTATGATGGTTAGCAGGGATTTGGCTAACATAGTCTTTTTTTTTTTTTTTTAATAACCTTAGGAAGAAAACAAAGTAGGCTCATCTTCTGCACCTGAGAGTAAGAGGAAATGCATACTCAGGGAGTGGGCCTGGGATAAGGAACAAGCTGATACTCTCTTGATAAGACCACCCATCCCCTCTCCCATTAAAAAATGTATTTTAATATAACGTGAATGCAGAAAAGTGCCCATACCATGCATATATAGTTCAATGAACTTTTATAAAACAATATACCAGTATAACCAGCACACATGTTTAGGCAGAGAATATAATCAGTTCCCTAGGAATACTACCTTCCCACTATTTCCCCTTTCAGTCACTGCTCCTCTCCTCCACCCTCCAACCCCTCTTCCATCCTCTGAGAAAGGCCCTTAGAATTTCCTGACATTTTGGTGTGATGCGACTGTGGTATTATGATATAATATTATTCATGGAGATAAAAGATCAGAGTTATATCTTAGCTCTAGTATTTTCTTACCATGTGATTTGGGGGCTTTTTAACTCTCTGGACCTAAGGAATTTTGGGTTTGGCAACAAACTTACATAAACTAAGATGAGTGAATCCTTCTAATAAAGATCCTGGCAGAGAATAAGTAGTCAGTAAATGTTGGACCCTGAAAGCCAAGTGTTTCATTATGAGCTGGAGGTTATAAATTCATAAGACAGCACATCTAGACATTAACCTTCCCATGTGCACGTTTCTTGCCTCTGTTGCCATAGTTCCTTTTCTCAGACATTTTTCTATTCAGCGACAAGCTTTTTTCTAAAAAAAATGTTTTTAAAAATTAGTTTCAAGTATACAGCACATTGGTTAGACATTTATGTAGTCTATAAAATGATCCCCCTAATTGCTCTTTCTCTCCTCTGTCTCTCCACCTAGCCTTTACATTAATGCTAACTGCATTTCCTATGCTGTGTTCCCTGTCCCTGTGACCATCTATCAACTACTAATTTGTACCTCTTTAACCCTTACCCCATTCTCCCAGTCCCCCAAACCTCCTCTCCTCTGTCCGTCACCAGGTTGTTAGGGACAAGCTTTTTCAAGACATTCTTCACCATGAATTAAGTGAAATGAGTTTCAATATGTAGTCTAGTCTTGCTTTACAGGTCTTGGTTTGCTGACTTCATTGTTAGTTGGATATGAGCTTTGATAAAATTCTTATTGTGAAGCTAAAGAAAGCAGCTGTGTAGATCAATGGTTTCTCTCATATTTATGCTCTAGCCTTGAAGCTTGTTTCAAGTTATAACACTTGACACCATCGGAATGTAATGCCACTCTGAATAACTTCAACTCAGACTGCTTTTACTGAATGAAGGTCAATATTTCTATCTTTATTAGGTGCCAATAGCAGATGCTCAATAGGGAATAAATATAATGTTCTCAATTTTGCAATTAGATCTAGATGGTAAAGTCTACATGTTTTCTGTATCGTTCCCTTATATAATGAACAAATCATTTTGTATATTCTTGTCGTACAGTTTTTTATCTTTTCTCGTATTTGTTGAAATTATTAGAGTGGAGAGATGTGCACCAAATGTATCTTTTATATGTTTCCATTTTCCTGAGAAGAGGAAGGAACACGTTTTTCCCTCTTGCTGTGGTTTTGTTTTCTATGCAGTATAAGCACATTTTTAATTGTGGCATGAATTTCATTGCCCATTAATTTGAGGAAGTAGACTGTATTTGTGACTTTCAGTGAGGCTGTGAAAATTTCATCAGTTTGTGTAGATTAACCTGTAAATAAAAATTAGGGCAGAGTAATAAAGTATAAAAATTGTGGCTGGAGAGGGAAGGGTGAAACTTGTAATTATTATTTGCATACTGTGTGTATTTGTTGTGTTAGTGTACTTTTACCTTTTTTATCTCATCTAATGTCACCATGCCAAAGGAAAGTCACTCTGAAAACCAAATACCTGTGTGGTGGCATCAAGGTGATGGTACCACTCTGTTAGGTTTCTTTAGAGTTTAGAGGCACCCAATTTAGTTCTTTCTAAGGCAGCAACTGATTGATCAGCCATGTCTTGAAAAACTCATATGTTTAAGGTACATTTTTTTTTAATTTTTATTAAAGTCTTATAAGGTTTATATTTTATATTACACTAAAAAATGAGAAGTAAAGGAGAGGCTCAAATGATTTGTTTGAATTTATTGAGGACAGAATGTCCTTGAAGTCCTGTAGGAAGTTTTGAGAAAATGAGGTAACATATTTTAGTTCTTGATCTTGTATAAATGTGATTTTAGAGCAATGTTTATAATTCAGTAACAAATATTTATTGACTTTATGCAGCTCCTGCTCTATGCTGGAGATACAGTGGTGAGCAAAATATGGTCTGTCCATATTCACAGTCCTAGTAAGCATGCCAGCGGATGAAAACACAAGCACAATCCAAAAGTTTTGAAGTATGGACACTGGTAAGTATTATAGTATCTTAGCTGTGGAGTGACCAGTATCAGGACCCTCATTTACTTTGTGGGTTAAGAGGCTTCAGTAGTCTTCCCAGTGGAAGGTCAATACAAAATGGAATGAGTGGAAGGGCATTACAAATCAATCAGTTACATAAGCATAGTGTAGTTCAGGGAAATGTGAGAAGTTTGACATCTCAGGTGTTTGGTGGCATCCACCAGGCACTGTGGGGAATCATAATTCCTTCTCTGGTCCCACATCTAATAGGAGACTAAATCCTTTCGATCTTACCTTCGTGACATTGCTTCATGTTTATTCCCTCTGCTCTTTTCCCATTACTAATGTTTATTCATCATCTCCTATGAGAGCCATTGCATTTGTCCTCTAAATTATCTTGCTGCCTTTGATCTTGACCATCTTGGATTTATTTTCCACAGTGTTGTCAAAGTGATCTTTTTTACTCAGATAATGATCTTTTCCCTGTGTTAAAACTCTTTTTAAATCTGCCTTCCCAATGGCAACAAGATAAATCTAGACACTTTTTGCATGTTTATAGGCTCTTGTGATCTGGCTCCTGTTTGACAAGTTTATATATATATTAATCTTGAAGGCAAACATGAGGTTTTGGGAGCAGGGAAAGAGTTATGTACTACTTACAGAAATGACTGCACTTGTTCCCATGCCAATAATTCACAAGTGAATGCAATGAGAGCCAGATGTTATCCTGTATGTTGGGGAAATGGGAAAGTCTATGCTGCTGGAAGGGACCCCTGAAATGAATGAATCTGGGAACTTATATTGGTTATATGCTGTGGCCCATCACTTGTTGAGAGAGGGAGAGAAATCTTTACTCTTCTAATCTTTTATGGTCCTTTGGAATGTAAAGGATTGGCTTTAAGGCTCAATGTCTTATGCCCCTCAGATAATGGAACACACAGAGATAAGTCTAAATTTTCGGAAGGCCTCTAGCTATTCTAGTCACTCTTTACTTCCAAGGATGTGTCTTTTTAACCCAGTTCCAATTTTCTTTGGTCAGAAACATGAAAATTCTCACTCTAGTTTCACATTGCTTACCTTTTCAAGCTATCCCTCATTTCTTCCCTTGCTTCAACTCTGCTTCACCACCGCTGAAACTGCCTGTGGTTGTTTATGCTATGCTGTTTTTACCCTCATGCCTTTGTTCCAATTGCTCTCATTAATTTTTGGCTTATTATTTCTGTTGAGGAAAAATTACATAGAGTGAAAAACACTGGTCTTAAAATGTACAATTAAGTTGTGATAAATGTAAGTACCTGTGTAACACCACCTCAATCAAAGATTTAAAACTTTTCTATGATGCCAGAAAGTTCCCTTTGTGCCTTCTTCCAGTCAATTGTCCCATTTCTATAGCAACTCCTGCTCTGATTTCTATTACTGTTTCTTCTGACCCCTTCTACTTGGTGAACTATTTCTCATCTATTATATCATAGCCAAGAATCACTTCTTCTCTGTGAAAGTTTCAGGAGGGTTGATTATATCCCTTAGGTCACTGCTTCTCATTAATTCCCCTCCATTTCTGGTGCTCCCTTAGTCTGTAGAAAGCAAGAATAGTGTCATAGGACCTTACATACTCAGAGGGAAATGATATGTTAAGGAAAGCTACCAGTGTTGTATGTTATATGCAATTCATTCATTCCATAAAACTTCTACTGAGCAGTTACCATGCCAGAGTACATGATAAGTTTATAAATTATAAAAATTATAATATCTAGATATCAATTAATTTTTCATTGATTTGATTGAATAGAAGAATCTGAATGATGAAAAATGCTATGTTGGGGACAAGGAAGTTATGGTTCCAAACTGGCTATGTGCTCCTCTTTGGTTTATGTAGTGAAAATCCAGGGAAAACTAGCATGAAGTCACATAGGGTTTGAAATAAAACTATTGTTGCCTCAACAAGGTAAGAAGAAATAAACAAGAAGAATGCATATGGTATTTTAATACTTAAGGTTACAAAACATCATTATCCCCCAATTCAAATATAAAAGGTGACACAACAAAGAAAACTATCTATTGTTTATCTTCCATGTATTTTTGAATTGTAAGATATTTTATCTTTAATTCATCAAAGGATCATGACTTTTTCTGTCTCTTGTGAAGCTGATCAAACCACAGAGCTTCCACCAACTAGATAGTGGACACTGTGGGTTGTGGAGCAAGATGAAAAACAATGTCCCAATGACATACATGCATGCTGAGCAATGGAAAACAGAGAATGCATTTACTCTGACTTTTCCACATGCCCTTAAAAAAGCTTTTTACAATAAAAAAATGTTTTAATAGTTTGTTGTTCAAAATCTGTTGAGGTTTCCTCTTCTTCTTCACAATTCCCAGGTAGGGAAGAAGAGTTGTTATTACTTCATAGTCAGTAAGGTTGATATTTAATGAAAAAGCTGTTCCGAAAAGTGGATGGGTTTTAAAGATCTCAGCATGAAGAAGTGGAAATATTAAAGGGGACAGCTGCCTGTAAACGACTGCTGTTAGCTTTAACTTACATTTTAAAGAGCAGGAAATAGCTAAGGTTTCTTTATTCTCAGCGTTTTAAAGATCAAACTCTAATACAATGCAACCTTTAAGTTTGTGACTTTTATGCTTTATTTTTTAGGAACACACTTAAAGGCAGATGAGTAAGCTCATGTGCTACCAAAAACACCAAAATTAGGAAAATATTATGCAGCACGATTCTTAGCTAACATGCCAGTTTTTCTCAGAATACACAATCAGATGCTATTTCTATAAATTTCACTAACAGAAGTTGCTTAAAGGGCTCATGGAACAGAGTGTATGTTCATATTGAATGAACTAGAGGAAAATTATGACTTGGGGCTAGGCTTACCAGTGCAGTATATGTGGTATGTATTCATTGAGTGCTTGCTGTGTTCAAAATGCTGTGGAGGAAAACATTGAAGATATGCAATCTAGCCACTGACTTCGAGAAATGTTAGATTTAGATTATGCTTTGGAACACTTGAGTAGCACATTTACATATCAACATAAATAAATGCAAATTTTAACAAAGCAGACTGAGTCCTGAAATAACTTGAAAAGAAGTCTTTAAGTGTAATTCTATTATGAGCTTAACCTAGTTTAAAAATGAAACCTGGTGAAAACCAAAAACCTTTCTAGCTCTCAGATGTTATTTTATTAAATTAAAAAATAATTTATTTTTTTATTACATATACTTTACAGAATACATAGAAAAAGAGAATAAAAATCACTTATAATTTCAATAACCAAGGAGAATCACTGTTCATTCTATCATTCAGTCCTTTGCGTATATATATATATGCGTTCATGTATACATGTGTACAAGCACATATATAGTTTATTACTTCATAAAATGGATGACACACTTTTGTAATCTGCTTTTTTAAAACTTAGCAATATATCAAATGTTTTTATATCTATTGTATAGTTTTTCCATATGTACATAATTAATTCTATATTGTTGGATTTTAGATTGTTTCTGAAGCTATGATGAACATTTGTGTATTTGTGCTATATCCTTAGGGCAGACTCTAGACATGGACTTTTTGGGTCAAAAGATATGCCCTTTAAGATTTTTCACATTGCCAAAATATCTTTTATAAAGCTTGCACGGTTTGTATTCCATTGTTTCCTTTTCCCAAAAGTAAAGGAATGTCCATTTCAGTGAAACCTTGACAATACAGGAAACTGCCATTAAAAAGTAGTCCAAATAGCTAATAGAGTATTTGATGAAAAGTAGTTTTTTTACTGTTGTTTGAATTTTTATTTCTTTGATTAGTAAAGAGATTGAAATTTATTGTATTTTATTTTTTTTTTGATCACCTATAGTTCTTCTTTTGTCTGTTGCCTGCTGCTGTCATTTGGCCATTTTTTTTCTATTTGATATTTATTTTTTCTTAAAAATTTATAAGAATGCTTGCTATGTTAATGATAACTTTGTCATGATTGCCCTTTTAGACAGAAACTAATGAGGTCTTTATTATATTTTGCATTCTATTATTTTACTTCATACTATTTCACAAATGCATTTTCATGAACTCATATAAATCTAAACTTATCCTTTAGAAAGCTGTACAATATTCTTTCTCTCATGTATATTTCTATTTTCAAACTTGAGCAATGTACAGACACTTTAAAATTTTTTCACAGACGCCTCCCGTCTTGAAATAGTATTTTTATTTAGAATCTAACTAAAAATGTACATTAATATCAAACTAAGCTTGAACTTATTTATTTATGTTTATAGGGTCTAGGCAACTGTAAACCAGAATAAACTAAAATACAAGAGAACTGAAAAACCAATAACATTTATGTTAACAATTAGTGATGTTGCTTGCTAAAATGAAATCATTTTTAAAATATTACCATGATGTTAACTGTTAGGGTACATTTTTCCCCCTCTTTAATTCCCTTCACACTTCTACCCCTGACCTACCAATGTTGCCATCTCCCCTTATGAACTGGCTCTCTGAAGGCAGGACATCTCCTCCTTGGTGCTTGGGCATGCTCGTGGCATGCAACCAGGGCCTGGTACACCCAGGGGGCCTAGCACACCTGGGGTATGATTCATGGCCTCCACCTGGGGCAGGAACCCAGGACCTTCTGCATGTAAAGCAGACGTGCTAACTACTACACTATGGAGCCACCCTGGGGTACATTTTTGAGTTCTGCATTATTATACTATCTTGCAGGGGTGTGAGAATTCAATCATTCTACAGCTTTTCTTTATCTGAACCATTGTGAGTATTTCATTAACACAGCAAATGAATTTGGTCCTTACTTGGAAGGAATAATTTATCCAATGTTAATAAATTGCAAAATGTTCAAGATAATTGAAAATATACTTATATTACTTCTTTGAGGTTTTCATCTAAATATAAAAATTAAAAGAAAATTATTATAGAAAACACTTGGATGCTGGTGTGGGAACTTCTGATCCAGATTAGTTTCATTTGCTCTTCCCCTGTGTTTGGGCCTGTAGGATGATGAAAAAATAAAATTGCATAAAATAATATAGAAATGTAAAAAGAAAAAGTCAATCATACAAAGCCAATTCATTTCTTAATCCTACAGTAGAGCACACTTTGATTACTATACTTTTCATATTACATTATGTGTGATGTGTTCTTGATAGATCATCAACTCTTATAGAAATTATGTTATTATCACTGAATCTTCAGCACCTAACAGAGTCTATATAGCATGTGAAGCGCTTAATAAATGTATATTTTTATTTTTATTATTATTATTTAGGCCTACAGCACCTGGTCTTCCTAGGTGGTCTCCCATCCAAGTACTAACCAGGCCCAACCCTGCTTAGCTTCTGAGATCAGACATTGGGCTTGTTTAGGGTGACATGACTGTAGACCAGGGACTGTGGCTCCACTGGGGCATGAACCCAGGACCTTCTGTGTGTAAAGCAGACGTGCTAACCACTGCAGTATGGAACCATGTCCAAATGTATATTTTATTGAGCTACCATATACTTATTGTATTTAAAATAAATGAGTTAAAAATGTTAGGTTAATTTCTTCAGATCTGTATTCTAGTTCACTAATTATTATTTCAACTGTATCTAATCTGCTGTTTAACTTGTTAATTCAGTTTTTGGTTCAAATAATTATATTTTTATTTTAATTCTAAAAATAGTTATTTAAAAATATTTTAAATATTTTAAAAATATTTATTTAAAAATAATTTTAAAAATTTTCAATTATGTTGACACATTATATTAATTTCTGGTGTACAACATAATGATTAGACATTTATGTAACTTATGAAGTGATCACCCTGATAGATCTGATGCAGGACAGGGCAAATTTCCCCAAGCAGGGAGTAGCTCAAACCTTGCTTCAGAGAGAGAGAGAGAGAGAGAGTTCTTAGTTGAGTGCAAGAAAGAATTCAAGCACCACTGGAGTTAGAGTCAAAAAGGAAAGTTTATTCAAGAAAGGGTAATAATACTCCATAGACAGACTGAAGTTAGAGTCAAAAAGGAAAGTTTATTCAAGAAAGGGTAATACTCCATAGACAGTGTGTGGTTTCCTCTCAGAGGCAGAGTAAGAGAGCCTAAGAGAGACTCAGAGGGACAGACAGAGAAACAAGAGACAGTGAAAGTGAGAAGGACAGAGTAAAGACGCTGAGAGGGACTGAGAAAAAGACACTGGAAGAGACCCTGAGTATTTGGGGAATTCAGTTTATATATCATTTTTAGTTTCTGTGAATTATAGTTTAAAGACTTTGTTTATCCATTTTCCTTTGATAATATGGACCTACGGTGTGAAAGGATAAGACTATGTATGTAGTGAAAAGGGTAAGACTATGAAGGAAAAGGGCCTGCTGGCAATTCCCAGCCTTTGATCCATAAGTTCCCCATGGTTTTAGCCATAGTGAATGAATAATTTTATCTTGTGTAGGGTGTCACTTAAGGACTCTGTTTTCCTGTTTTACCTTCATTGGTGTGGGGGAGATGATTTGTTAGCAATTCCAGCAGAAATTTCCCTTTGTTCTGCAGGTTTCCTCATGGTCTGGCTGCAAGGCTGATCAGCATATTACAGTCTCTGAATATAACTTGGTTTAATATTTAGTTCTTTTGCCTTCTACCTACATTATCCCCCGTCAGAGATTTTATTCCCTTATTTTTAAGGGGATATTGAAGGATGAAGATCTGTCTTCTATAACTTCTTCAAAGCTGAGATAAAGCTGTAGTCCCTGCCTGCCAGAAAAAAATCTCTGAAAGCCTATTCCAAGGGCCCTGGAGGCAGAAAACCTGGAGTTGTTCTAGCATTTGGAAGTGGCAGGAAGCCTTGCAGCCTAGAAGACATAAATTTAGCAGAAAGATTGAAAAGACAAAAATCAAAAATAAATAGTAAAGATAATTGACAATGAACTTTTTTTATTCCCATGGCAGTTTGTATTTTTAAGGTAAAGATATAATATACAGTGAAATGAAATTGAATAATTCTGAAGAGAGAGGAGTGGTATAGATACCAAGCTACAAGAATAATTACCCAGAAAAGTCCCCTGATCCCCTGGGACATGTGGACTCACTTATTTTCTAGAATAAGAGCTTAAGATCTTCCATAGGTTCACAGGAATAGGTCACACTTTCCATTCCATTTTCTGGAGGAACCTGCAGAGACTCATAAGAAACTGGTTTAATTTGAGACAGATGTACCCAGCTGTTGATTTCTTATAATTTGACAGCAGTTGGGGAGCTTAAGAAATTGGTAGGGCCATTTCTATTTGGGTTGAGGGCTGACTTTTAATAGACCGCAGAAAGGGAGCTCCTCTCCTACATAAGAAACCTTGACCCAGAAGCAGGTCGTCTAAGAATGGTTTAGCACCAGGTTCCCGACAAACAGTGCATTGTGTGAAGCATGAGGGAGCTGACCCTTTTCCAGCAGTAGCACTCTATTTCCTGAGATGAAGGCTTTTGGCCTGGGACCATAGTCTTGACCTGGGGCAGGTTTTTGGCCTGTCTGGGCAGGGAACAATTGTGCGGGGTGGTTTCTTAGCCTGCCCCACAGAAGGGGAAGATCTGGCATGGTTCCTGGGCCTGCCGTGGGGCCTCCATAGAATAGGGAATGCGTGTAGGGGTCCTGGGCCTGCCGCCACCACATCTAGTATGCATCTGACATCAGACATAGTTATGACAATATTATTGACCATATTCTTATTTTGTAACTATGAATTTGTACCTCTTAATCCCTTTCCCTTTTTTTATCCAACTTCCAATCTCCCCTTCCACTTTGCTACCATCAAAATGTTCTCTATATCTATAAATTTGTTGTTTGTTTTTTAATTTTATTCTTTATATTCCAAAAATGAAATCACATGGCATTTGTCTTTCTCCGTCTGAATTACTCCAGTCAACATAATACCATCTAGATCCATCCAAGTTGTTGCAGATGGCAAGATTTCATTTTTTTATGGCTGAATATTATTCCATTATATATATGTGCCTCCTCTTCTTTATCCATTCATCCATCGGTAGACACCCAGGTTGCCTGCATATCTTGGCTATTGTAAATAATGCTGCAATGAACATACAGATTCACATGTCCCTTTGAATTAGTGTTTTGAATTTGTTTGGATAAATACCCAGAAGTGAGATTACTAATCTTTCTTTGTCTCTTGTTATAACCTTTATTTTAGAGTCTGTTTTGTCTGGTATAAGTATTGCTACCCCAGCTTTTTTTGTTTGTTTGTTTCCATGTTCCTAGAATATTGTTTTCCTTCTCTTATTTTGTCTCTGTGTGTCTTTCAATCTGAAGTGAGTCTCTTATAGGCAGCATATGTCGGGGTTTTATTGTTTTATTCATTCAGCCACCCTATATTTTGATTGGAGCATTTAATCCATTTACATTCACAGTAATTGTTGACAGACATGTAGTTATTGCCATTTTAGTATTCATGTTTTTTATTTCTTCTTCTTCTTAAAGTTTAGTATTTCTTTAAATACTGGTTTGATGTTCATGAACGCCTTAGCTTTTTCTTGTCTCAGAAGTTCTTTATCTGTCCTGCAATTCTCAATGATAACTTTGCTGGGTAGAGTAATCTTGGTTTTAGGTCCTTGCTTTTCATCACTTTGAATATTTCCTGCCACTCCCTTCCGGCCTGCAAAGTTTCTATTGATAAATTAGCAGACAGTCTTATGGGAGCTGCATTGTGGGTAACTAACTGCTTTTCTCTTGCTACTTTAAAGATTTCTTTTTGTTTTTAACCTTTGGCATTTTAAAGATGATGTGTCTTGGTGTAGGCCTGTTTGGGTTCATCTTGTTTGGGACTCTGCACTTCCTGCACTTGTATAGCATCTCCTTCGCCATTTTAGGGAAGTTTACTATCATTTCTTCAAGTAGTTTTTCAATTCCTTGCTCTCCTCAATTTTCTTTCTGGTACCCTCTGTGCTGTGAATGTTGGCCTGCTTGGTGTTGTCTCAGAAGTCCCTTAAACAATCCTCATTTTTTAAAAAAATTTTTTCTTTCTTGCTGTTCTGATTGGGTGTAGGCTGATACTTTATTTTTTTTAAATTGCTGATTTGATCCTCTGCTTCTTCTAATCTATTTTTGATTCTCTCTAATGTATTCTTCATTTCAGTTATTGCATTCTCTATTTCTGACTCGTTCTTTTTTATGTTCTTTATCTCTATTTTTGTTTTCTATCTCTTTGTTAAAGTTCTTACTGAGTTCATCTACACTCCCTCTAAGTTCATTGAGCATCATTATAACCAGTGTTTTGAACTCTGCATCTGGTAGATTGTTTGTCTCCATTTTGTTGAATTCTTTTTCTGGAGCTTTGTTTTTTCCTTTCCTTTGGGACATGTTTCTTTGTCTCCCAATTTTGGCTGCCTCCTTGTGTTTGTTTCTATGTATTAGGTAAGGCTGCTATGTGTTCTGGTGTTAGTAGAGTGGCTTTATGTGGTAGGTGTCTTGTGGGGCACAGTGGTGCAATCTTACTTGGTCACGTGAACTGTGTGTTCCAGGTATGTCCCTTGTATGGGTTGTGTGTGCCCACCTATTATAGTTGAGCTTCGGTCGCTATTTGCATGTCAATAGGAGCGATTGATCTTCAGGCCAATTGGTTGTGAGGATTGACTGGTGAAGGGCTGACCCTAAGAAGCAGGATTCACTATAGCCAGGTTCTGGTGCCTGTTCAGTCTGTCCTTTGGGTTTTTCCTCTTCTGATGCAGTGTGGGTGGTATTCCAGTTTAGTCTGAAAGGCATGCTGGTTCTGGGACATTCTGGGAGGGTCCTGCAATGGGCCAAGTTCACCTGCCATATGTGCCCTGCCTGTGGTCACCTGACAAAGGTCATCAAACAATCTGCAGATGGCCATCACCTGCACTGGGCTTAGAGGGGCCTCAAGAAGACAAGCCGCAAATTGATGCCAGCTATCACTAGTGCTGGGCTTGAAGCTACTTAGCAAGAGGTATAGGGCACACCAAGGCCAGATGCTGCTTGTTTGATTTTGTGAAACTTTGAGAGATTTTGGGGAAGTCCGCAGCATGAACAAGACAGGTCATTTGTATGGAATAGCCACAGGAAGTAGCTTGGGTCCACAAGTTGAGTGGAGTGGGATTTCAGGGAATCACCAGGGCAACGTGACCTGTGTTAGCCAGGCTGACAGAGACTCAGATGTGGCAAATATCTGTGTCTGCATGTTGGAAGGAGAGAAGAGTTAACACAAAGATAATGGATTCTGTCAGCACTTTTGTCTGGGAGAAAGCTGTCCCTTCAGCCCTGCCCTTAAGCCAGATAATTCAGTTCCTTTCAGTATGTCCCTAACGCTTTTTGAGCTGCTGCCCAGTGCTGGAGTTTAGAGCCAGTGAGTCCATCAGTGAGTAAAGGTACCCAAGGGCTCCTTATGAGGAATGTTTGTGACCCTAACAGCCTATTGTTTCACATAATCATAATCTTCTCTAGTCTTCACAGCCATAATCATAGGATCTTTTCTTCCTGGCCCTGGAACCCTGGGCAGAGGATCCCAGTGTGGGGCTGGAATCCCTCACTCCTTCAGGGGAACCTCTGCACTGAGGTATCCCTCCTGATTCAGCCAGTTCCATGTCTCCACCTCTCCTACCAGTCTCGAAGTACCCTTTTCTGTATGTTCCCAGTTGTAGGACTTCTGGTTAGCTATACTTTAGTTGACTTTTAATGATGGTTGTTCTATATCTGGGCTTAGAGGGGCCCACGAGAGGAGGCAAACACAGCATTTATCTCCTTCGCCACCTTGACCAAAAGTCCCTGTGTTTTTCATTTTCATACGTTTTGTTTAGGTCTTTTCTTTAACACATGATAACTTAATACTCTTTGTTATTTGCTCATTTGTTGCTTATTTTATTATTAACTCAAAGATTTTATACACAGTAATTTTATATCCTGTTATATGATAATCCCAGTTTTGAAGTCCTTGGCAGTCTAAATCTGTTATTTGTGGTTTCTTCTGGCTTTCAATTATGGTATTTTATTTCCCTCTGTATTTCATAATTATAGTGATTGTGAGCCTTCATTTCTCACATATTGGAAATCCAGGAGGCTTAAATAGGGGATGCTTTCCTCCAAAGAGAATCTATGTATTCTTTTGGGAGCCAGGAATACTACCAATGTGGGGCCACAATAACCATCTTCTAGGATACTTAATGCAGAAACTGGGGGTTTAGTACTCCAGTGTTGTCACTAGTTCAAAAGTAAAATGCTGTGCTGTAATGTTTATATTAGCATTTGTTCTTAAGTGTTTGCTACTTTTGGCTAACTGTTTTAGTTTCAGATTTTTGTTGTTGTTTGTTTGTTTTTTGGGGTTTTTTGTTTGTTTGTTTTTTACATCAAGGAGAACATCCCTCAGGGAGTTCTTTTGATTAATTGGAGCCCGCAAATGAATTGAAAATGTTTTTCTGGGATCTAGCTGGTTTTTAGTGGGAAGGTCTTTCCAAGTATCTTGTTCATCCTAACACTAGAAGCAGAAGTCTTAGATTAATTGTTGTCGTCATTGCATTTTAAATGGAGGTTGATGAAAAATTCTTAATTCTTTTAAAATTTTTAAATAATTTTTTCATATGTGAGAAAGTTAGGTTATTAATGTTTTGGCAAGATTAATGTTTGCACGTGAGTTAATACATTTCACATTTAGATTTCTATAGAACATTATATTTTGTATTTGATGGTGTCACTTGAATTTATTGAAAACCAATCTATGTTTGGATGTGGCAGTCAATCTTTCAAAATCATTCCCCTAATTTACAAACTCTCATCCTCTAAGCTTTCTCTCTGAGTGTGTGTATGTGAGAGGAGAGAGAAAGAGAGAGAGAAACAGAGAAGACAGAGAGACATGAGGAGAGGGAGAGAAAAACTGGTTGGGTAGAATTTAAGGTGAAAGATGAATGTATATTTACATTTGGGTGCATGTGGACTTTAGATTTGGGGTTTGTGGAGGTGGGAGTTGAGCACATGGCTGTTGTTAATACCTCTAAGGAGAAAGGGAACAACATTTTTGAGTTGAGAAGATATTGTGCAATAACTACTGTTGGTTAAGCCTATGTTTGGCCTTGTTATTAGGCTCTGTGCTAATGACTTTTAAAAAAATTATTATTTATGCCTACAGTACCTGGTCTTCCTAGGTGGTCTCCCATTCAAGTACTGACCAGGTCTGACCCTGCTTAGCTTCTGAGATCAGACATTGGTCTTGTTCAGGTGACATGGGTGCAGACCATGGCTTCACTGGGGTGTGAACCCAGGACCTTCTTCATGTAAAGCAGATGTGCTAACTGCTGCACTATGGAACCACATCTTGTGCTAATGACTTTACTTTTATAATTTCAACTAGTCCCCATAAGCACCCAATGAAACTTATAGTAGTTTACCTCATTTTCAAAATGAAGAAACTGAAGCACAGATTGGTTAACTATCCTTGCCCCATGTCACTTGGTCATTAAGTAGCAGAGTGAAAACTTCAGTCCAGACTTAGTGACTTCAAAAGCTGTGCTCTTTAACTTAGAATATTAGCCTGTACATAATCTTTGACCTCCATTTATGGGTTTCTCATTCCTTTTTAGATTGACTAATATAGAAATGAAATAATTCACCCATTAGTATTTTAAAATAGATGTCTTTTAACTGTTTTTGAAAATAAGAATTTTTCCTTTTGTATTTAAGAAAGTACTTTGGACAAATGGATTTCTGATAGTTTTGATATCTAATAGCAGAGAGAAAAAAGGATGTGTTGGCATAGTCAGTAGTGAGTAAAGATCATATATTTTGAATATTGCATGCTACCTTAGTCTATTCAAAATTCCTGGAAAAATATATTTATATACTTGAATATCTTTCATTTAAAAATTATAACAAATTTTCTTTTATTTTCTTTTCACTTGGAAGCATATTAATAAAATTTTTTACAAATTAGTTTCTCAAATCAATGACATTGAAGTATTTTATAGCTTTTGAAGAGGTAATCTAGTTATATTAGATTATTAGTTAAATATTAAAACTTTGATTTTTACTCTTTTTTACATATCAGTTATTAAAGGCTAAATTAAATTAATTAATATTAATATAAGATACTAAATTAAATTTAATTATTATTATTTTTTAAAAAATGCAATATTTAAAAAGCCTGGGCATTTCATAATACTTTTCAAAATTCTGTATTAGAAGTAACTTCAATTATATTTAATTGTTTGCTGACAAAGTTGTTGAAGAAACCAAATTGTATTTAATAGTTTTAATGCTTTTTGGAGTTTGTGTTTTCATTTTGACTTGGAAAGAGTTGTTACAAAAGAGATCTGATAATAATAGGTTGATACTGAGGCATATAATAACCTCTTGCAATTCTTTTCCTGAGGTCTGTGTGGTGGTATCTGGTATAGTAAATTAACAGTGAACTCCATGCCAGGAAACACTGGCACACACTTGCTTCCTTTTTAAGCTATCTTAAAGAATGTGCTTATTGTTTACTTGACTTTTGAAAATATAGTTTATGGAATGAAGAATACTTGAGGGATGTTGTATGAAAAAATTCCCTGATATTTAATGAAAGGTTTGAAAGTTTGGTGTTTGATTCTTTTTCTTCTTAAGCCTAGAGTTTAAAAGTAATTTAAGAACTAAATAAAAGACTCTACAGGGACCTTTCAGTTTGTTGGCTTACTGATAACATTTTGAAAAATCCTATTACTATTAAGCACAGCAGTTTTTCATTAAATTTCAATAGCCTTTTTTTTCTTTCTCTTCAACACTTTGTAAGTAACAAATCTGTACAATTGGAACATAACACTTTACTGTGGTTTAATATTAATTGTCTTTCTTAGCACAGCCAAATAACATTTAAAACAAGGCTTTGAAGCATATTAACATGAAGATCAGTCTTTCATTCATGCAGAGAAATGATTTTGGAGTGACTAACTTTCAAATAAAATTCTATTGGGAAACCATATAATGGTTCATTTTTTTTCTTTTTGGGGAAAAAGACTTTTAAGCTATAATTTTTGACATTCTTTACATGCACTCATGCTTTTAGCTTGTTCCATATAAGTCAAAATAACTCTGTATTTTAGAGCCTTAAAGTTTAATATTAAGTTTTAAATAATTCTCTTCCTGGAAACCGTGTTGGAGATTTCTATTACTTTTATCATTATATGCCTTGGAGCAGTCTCTTAAAGAGACATTTATAAGTCACAACTTGTCTAATTTTAATATCTTGTGTCTGTGGATTTTGTATTTTAGTACATTTTTAATTCAATTAAAATTAAAGTTTATTTTAAAAAATCTTTTTTATTTTTAGAGAAGTTTGTTTTTAGTTAATTTCTTAAAGTAATTTTGAGTTGTCGTAATAACTGACCCAAATAGATTATTGAAAACAATTTCTCTCCATCTTTTCTCCTCTTTTACATGTACAACTCAAGAAAGTTAAAACATCAAGGTATGTTTGCCATTTCTTTAGGAATCCCACATGGCTTTTCCTTTCTAGAACTTCTGTCAATATCCAAGTGTGTGGTACCCACATCTAATGTTACTTTCTTACTGGTAGAACTTGCTAATATTTCATTTATACTATTTAACTGAAAAAACGATGATAACTTTTATTTCTGGTTTATCTGGATTATTCTCCTCTATGGGTGTTAGCTAGGGTTCCTCATGTGATTTGTTCAATTGGTGGATGGTCTAGCCTGCAGCGTCCAAGAATTCCTGTGTCACATGTCTGAGGCCTCAGTACTGACGACTGCTTGGGTGACTATATCTTCCGTGTGGTCTCTTTGTTAAGTAGTGTCTTTTGAGTGCTAGGTTTCTAATTGCCACGACATCACTTTTTACCACATTTATTCATCAAAGCAAGTCACTCAGTTTCTAGATCCTGCCTCTTGATGAGAGGTACAGCAAGTGGAATTCTAATGTATTCTAGATACAAGTCCCTCATTAGATGTATGATTTGCAATTTTTTTTGAGGAGGGTTAATGGTTTTTTAGATATGATAACAAAAGTACATGTAACAAGAGAAAAAACTAAATAAATTATACTTCATCAAGTTTAAAACTTTCATGCCTTAAAGGATACTATATGAACATCCAATGCAAAAATATATGACTTACTGATGAACTGTACACTAGAAACTTACTGGATTTTGTTAACCAATATAACAATAATAAAAATAATAAATAAATAAATAAGGACACTATAAAGAAAATGTAAAGACAGGATGAGAGAAAATATTTGCAAATTGTTTATCTCATAAGGGACTTTTAATCTAGAACATATAAGGAACTCTTACAAATTAACAACAGAAAAGTAAACAATCTGGGTCCAGTTGAGACAGCAAAGTAGGTAAACACTGTGCTGGACTCCTCTTAACTACATCAGAATTACAAATAATCTACAGAAAAACCATCAATGAGAATGGCCTGAAATTTAGCTGAACAGAAGTTTTACAACTAAGGCCGTGCAGAAGAAGCCATCTTGAGACTGGTAGGAGAGAGAGAGGCACGAAACAGGCAGGTCCCACACTCCCATGTGGTGGTTGAGAATCAGGAGGAATATCTTGGCTGTGTAGATAGCCCCCAGAGGAGCAAGCGGTATCAGCCCCATTCCGGGCTCCCCAGCCTGGATAACCAGTGCTAGGAAGAAGTTTTGACTGAGAACCAGGGGAGATTGTAGCTGAGTGAGGGGGAAGGTTCCTGGAGTCCCAGGTTTCCTTCTTAAAGAGCATGGGCACAGACTTACTCATTGATGGACTCACTCTCTTTGAGCTCCAGCACTGGGTTCAGCAGCTCACAAGATGCCAAGAACATATGGGAGGAACTGAATTGTCTGGCATCTGGTGACCCCTGGAGGGGCAGCTTTCTCCCAGACAGAAGTACTGGCAGAGGGCATTATCCCTTTGTTTAGCCCTCTCTTGTCCTAGTGTTCAGAGATAGGCAGATGCCATATCTGTGTCTCCATTAATTGTACCCACCTCCCCCATAAATCCTTGGGACCTTGCCCAACCCAACTTGAGGGTTCACCCAAGCCACTTTCAATGACTTGTCCATACAAATGACCTGTCTTAGCTCATGCTGTGGAATTTCCAAAAATCTCTCAAATATTCACAAATCCTAAACAAATAGCATCTGGCCTTGATGTGCCCCGTACCTCTTACTAAGCAGCTCCAAGCCCGGCACTAGCAGCGGTCAGCCTCGGTTAGCACTTCCAAGCCCAAATGTGGGTGGAAGAAAATCTTTGGATTGTTTTGTAGCCCTTTACAAGAGGCTCCTGGGCAGGCACACCCTGGGGGCCAAGTTGGAGTATCACCCAGTCACCTCCACAGATGATATACCCAAAAATATATAGAGACTTGCTAAAATGAATCCTGCTCCACAGGATCAGCCCCTACACAGCAACTCTTCTTTTGTAGTCATGGTGAATCCATACAACCAATCAGTCTGAGGGTCAGTTCTTCCCACTGATATGCAGACAGCAACCAAGGCTCAACTACAACTGGAGGGCACATAATCTACACATGGGGTGCACACCTGGAGTACCTGGCTCAGGTGACTCAGGGAGACTGTGACACTGGGCCCACAGGACATCTACTACTCTGCTAATACATAAGGCCGCTCTACAAATACAGGAGACATAGCAGCTCTATAAACACAAGGAAGCAGACAAAATGGTGAGACAAAGAAACATGTTTCAAAGGAAAGAAAAAAACAAAGCTCCAGAAAAAGAGCGCAATAAAATGGAGACAAGCAATCTGCCAGATGCAGAGTTCAAAACATTGGTTATAAGGAAGCTCAATGATTTCATTGAGAACTTCAACAATGATATAGGAAAAATAAAATGGAGATATAAAACATAAAAAAAGTCAGAAATAAGGAATGAAATAACTGAAATGAAGAATACATTAAAGGGAATCACAAGTTGATTAGATGAAGCAGAGAATCAAATTGGTGATTTAGAAGATAAGATAGTAGAAAACACCCAATCAGAACAGCAATAAGAAAAAAGAATTCAAAATTTGAGGATAGTTTAAGGGGCTTCTGGGACAACATCAAGCATACCAACATTGGCATCATAGGGGTACTAGAAGGAGAAGAAAGAGAAAAAGGAATTGAAAACCTATTTGAAGAAATAATGACAGAAAATTTCCCTAACTTGGTAAAAGAAATAGCAATTCAAGACTAAGAAGCACAGAGAGTTCCAAACAAGATAAACCCAAAGAAGCCCACACCAAGGTGCATCATAATTAAAGTGCCAAAGGTAAAGACAAAGAGAGAATCTTAAAAGCAGCAAAAGAAAATTAGTTGGTTACCTACAAAGGAACTCCCATAGATTGTTAGTCAATTTCTCAATGGAAACTGTACAGACCAGAAGAGATTGGCAGGAAATATTCAGAGTCATGCAAAGCAAAAAGCTACCCCTGAGATTACGCTACCTAGCAAAGCTATCATTGAGACTCGAAGGACAGATAGAGTTTTCCAGACATAAAATAGCTAAAGGTGTTCATCAGCATCAAGCTAGTATTATAGGAAATATTATAGGGACTTCTTTTAAAAGAAGCAAAAATAAAAAACATGAATAATAAAATGGCAATAACTACATATCTGTCAATAATTACTGTCAGTGTAAATGGATGAAATGCTCCTATCGAAAGTGACTGAATGGATAAGAAAACAAGACCCTTACATAAGCTGTACAAGAGACTCACTTCAGATCTAAAGACACACAGAGACTGAAAGTAAAGAGAAAAAAAGATATTTCATGAAAATGGAAATGGAAAAAAAAGCCAGGTTAGCAATACTTATATTAGATAAAATAAACTTTAAAACAAAGGCTATATCAAAAGACAAGGAAAAATCTAGTAATCCCACTTCTGGGTATTTATCCGAACACTACTTTGCAGGGACGTGTATGTCTGTACGTTCATTGCAACATTATTTACAATAGCTAAGATATGGAGGCAATCTGGTGTTTATCAGTGGATGAATAACGAGGTGGTACATATATTCAATGGAATATTACTTATCCATAAAAAAGAATGAATTCTTGACATCTGCAATGTTATGAGTGGATCATGACAGTATTGTGCTTAGTCGAGTAAGTCAGACAGAGAAAGACAAATGTTCTATGATTTCACTTACATGTGGAATCTAGAGAATAAGATAAACAGCCAAACAACAGAAACAAGCTCATAAATACAGAATGCATTTTGATGATTGCTGGATTGGGGGAGGGTGAAGGGGAGAGGAGATTAAGAAGTACAAGTTGGTAGTTACAAAATAGTCATGAGTATGTAGTTGGGAATATAGTCAGTAGTATTGTAATAACCATGTACAGTGTCAAATGGGTACTGGATTTATTGATGTGATCACTTTATAAGTTATATAAATGTCTAATTACTGTGCTATACACTTGAAACAAATATAATACTGTATATCAAATATGATTAAAAAAATAAAAATATAAGAATTTAAAAAATACAAACAACCCAATGAAAAAATGGGCAATTGACTTGGATAGACATTCTCTGAAGATGATATACAAATAGCTAATAAATGCATAAGAAGATGCTCAACATCATTAGTCATTAGGGAATTGCAAATCAAAATCACAGTGTTACTACTTCACCACACATCATAACAAATTTTGTTGTTTATAGAGAAATTGGAACCCTCTTACTTTATTGGTGCAGATGTAAAATGATGCTGCTGCTGTAGAAAATAGCAACTTCTCAAAATGTTGAAAATAGAATTACTAGATGATCCAGCAAATTTACTTCTAGATATATATCCAAACAATTTAAAAGAGATGTAGAATCAAAAACTTTTACACAAATATTCATAGTAGTACTATTTACAATAGCCAAAATGTGGAAATAACCCAAATGTCCATCAACTGGTTAATGGATAAACAAATGTGGTACATCCATACAATGGAATATTACTCGGTCATAAATAATGTGCTTTGATAAACCTGGAAACTATTATGCTTATTAAAAGAAACCAGACACAAAAGACCACATATTACACAGTTGCATTTAGATGAAATATTCAGAATAGATGAAAGGTAGACGGAAAGCAGGTTAGTGATTTCCAGGGACTGAGGAGGAGGGAGAAATGGGGAGTGACTGCTTAACGGGTATGAGGTTTTCCTTTGTGTTAATGGAAATATTTTTAAACTAGAAGTGGTAACGGTTGTCAAACTTTGTGATATTACTCAATGTTACTAAGTTGCACACTTTGGAAGATAAGTGGAACAGAACTAAGTCACCCTGGTTGTCCCCAGACGACTTTAAATCATCAGATAACCATCCAACCCCTAAACACATGAGAGTGCTGTGCCAAGATCAGCAGTACCATTTCACCGATTCCTAGCTGACTCTGAGTGTGTCGATAATAAATCCTTATAATTGTATGCTTCTGAGGTTTTTCATTTGTTTTATAGTATTATAGTAACAATTTGACTGATATAGAATCTAATATCATTTATCATTAAAAAAATAGAGCTTCTTGGAGAAATGAGCTGATTTGAATACAGGGGCAAAGAAGGTAACAGGTAAACCTTAGACATCTCATATCAGCAGGCAAAGGTTCTTTCAAGGAATAATGAAGTCTTAGATGGACATAAATATCTGGAGAGTGGTAGTGGAGATAGCTGTACATCAATATGAATATACTTAATTTCACTAAATTATACACTTAAAAATGGTTAAAATTTTATGTATATCTTACCACAATGAAAAAGGACACAGGAGCCACAATGAAGGGATTCCTATTAATCAAATTTATATCAATATGAGCATTAAATTTGAGCTTTAAAAAGAATAATGATTGTAGTATATTATTTTATTATTATTTTTTATGGCAAGGCAACACTTGTTTGACATCATAGATTGCAAAGACTTTGTCAGCTTACCATCCCTTATTTTTTATTTTTTATTTTTTTACGCCTACAGCACCTGGTCTTCCTAGGTGGTCTCCCATCCAAGTACTAACCAGGTCCGACCCTGCTTAGCTTCCAAGATCAGACAGGATCAGGCTTGTTCAGGGTAGCATGGATGTAGACATGATTGTAGTATATTAAACATAACTAATATGTGAAAATTTTGAGTTCACATTGATATTAGAGACAAAAGAAATCAAAGTCAGAAAAAAACTCATCACTGATTATTAAACTGATGTAAGAACTCAACCTTAAAGGATACATAACAATGCAAGATTCTTGATTATATCTTTGTTTAGATCTTTAAAAAGCTAAAAAAACCTATGTGTTAAAATATTTTTTGTAGGCATTAAAAGAAAGATACCAGTTTATAAGGTGAGAGAGTCTTTTTTATGATCCTGACTCAGAGAAGAATTTATTATGTGGATTTTTTGCTAGTCGTTGAAATGTCAATATCAAAAAAAAAAAAAAGTCTATATCAAAATTGTATCTTAAATATAAATTAAAAAATAAATTTTACATATAGCATTTATTGTATAACCTTTGGATTAATTTGGAGGGTAGTTAAACCTTATGTAAATGTTGTTCTACAGAATATGTACCAAATGTATATAGCTTTTTAATGAAATGGCTTAATATGGGATAATGCGAGCTTATGTAATATTCAGGAAGAGGTTAAATATTTTACTGTTTCTAACTGGGTTCTGTAGATGGCAGGACAGAGGAGGGGCTCTAGAAATGTTTGATTTGAATATTAGAAAATGTTTTAATCACTGTTAATAAAACAGCTTTTTAAATATTTTTCTGCCATCTCTTTTAGTGAATGCAATTTTGAGGATGTGGAGTCAGCTAATACAAACTGCTACCATTTTAGATTTATTTCCGTCTAACTTAGGATTGTCTCAATATTGCGCAACCAAAACAAATACAAAAACAAATTGGATACTGAGGCTGGTATAGCTACAATTGACAACTATAACCATCAATTTAGAATCTTTGGGGTTCAACAGAACAACTTCATTTTCTATAAATTTGAACTGAACAAAATTATACGAATAAAATACTATTTTATATGTTAGGGTTGAGTATAGAATTTTCTTTGATAGAAGGTTTCATTGCTAAAATAATGTTTGAAATTCACTTAGATTCCCCCCTAGAATATCAATAATCTCAGCTGGGTTTTGGACAGGAACCATTGGACAGATAATTCTATATTGAGATGGATAGTCAGTGTCTGATGGAAAGGCACTCTCTGCTGCTGACTGAAAGAAGATCAATATGTTTTAGATGCTAGGAACATAGACACTGAAGATGCTGATAGGAGCCTAATTTGTATTCCAGGAATATCTGGGGGCCACCCAATTTTGCCAGCACTTGGGGCACAGGCGGCAGGACAAGACTTTTCCTGAACGTTAGCTCTGGCTCTATTGACTTGTTAAAAAGAGCCTTAGTTTTGTGCCTTTGAGGTTGAATATCCTTGCTTGGATAATTGTGAGAGTGCAGATGGTTAAACATCCACATTCATCACTGTAAAACTTTGACATTGACCGATAAGTAACATTTTTTTTTTTTGGTGGGATTGCATCTTGATAATTTTTCCTCTAAAATTATTCTGTGCAGATCAGCAGTGGTTACTATTCCTGGGAGCTTGTTAGAAATGCAGAATTTCAGGCATCACATCAGACTCTGAACCTGCATTTAAAAAAAAATCTGCAGGTGATTCATAAGCATATTAAAATTTGAGAACTATTGCATTGATGTTAGTAGCAAAAGGAAGTCTGAGGCAATTCATTGAATTAATTAGATGAATAGAAATTTCAAAATGTTATCCACCTGGGTGATCCAATTCACAATTTGGGTTTTATTATCAATGGTTAAATATTTTCTTGTCAATACCTTCCTAATTGTATGAGCTGCTTTTATAAAAGCATCACTACCACACAAAACAAATATTGTAACTATTAGAAGAGACCACCTTCAGTTTTCCCTGGCTGCCATGAATCTATCATTCAGTGCTTAAAAATCTTGCTGTGTAGTCTTTAACCTCTTTTTAATTGTTCTTTTGTTTTCTTATATTTATTTTTTAGTCATGTGCTAATTTACTTATTTATTTGCTTCCAATTTTCTTTTTTCTCCAATTTTAATTTCTTATCCAAGTGCTAATTTTTATAGAAACTTGTGGGCCTTCAAAAGTCTTAGATGGATCTCCATGTGACATGGAAAGGAAGTGGAAATATGAAAAGGCTTTAAAAACATGAAAATACTAAAAGTTTTGACACATACTTTTGACAGTATGCCAGATCTACTCCAAAAGCTTCCTTCATTAACTACAAGCCAAGTTGACAAAGTTGAAGAAAGTGACAGTTTTCAAATAACATGCATTAAAAAAATTCTAAAACTTTTTTTTTGGTTATAAATTATAATGTAAAAAAAATGAAGATTTGGAAATCTTAGGTACAGTTTTAAGCTACTTTTTTTCCCAGCTGATTTTAGGATGACATTTCCAGAATCTTCATTTTTCTGTATCTAAGAATATAATGTATTATAAAATTTGGTTATTAGAGATTTCAAAATTTCAGTTGAGTTTAGTGTACCTTGTTCTGAATTGCATGTGGTATCAGAATGTCAGGGAATATTCTTGCCTTTTGTGTTAACTGTCATGACACATCTCTTATGATGTTCAATATTTCAGTAATTTTGAATGATTAATCATTTATATCTCACGTCATTAAAATGGAATGTTTCCAAAACACTTTAACATGTATTACCTTATTTAGTCTTCACCATAACTTTGAGTAGTAGCTTTTATTATTTCCACTAAAGAAATAAAGAATCTGACCAAAGATGATTGATTATACTGATCACAGAGGGGAAGAGCAGAGGCTTGAATCCAGGTTATCTGACTTTTAATTCAATGCTTTTGCTAACACACAATTTTTCTTCCCCTCCTGTTGATTTAGTTTATTTTAGAATTTCCTTAAATACCATGTATCTAGCATAAAATTCAAAGAAGTTTATATTGTACTCTGTATCTATGTTCTGCCTTAATGTTAACCAAGAAGAAAGCTCCCTAAGTTTTAAAGTTTTTTTCTTCCAATTCAATTATAATTTGCCCTTCAATTTAATATGTCTAAGATCTTAAAATAAAGCAGAATATATAACCCTTTATAATTGTTTTTATGGATTTCTGCTTGAAGAAGGATGAAGTACCACTCATTTCAGATTTATTACCATTTTAAACAAGAAGTTTCTCCTCAGTTACAGGGAAATTCAGGAAAATAGATAATAAATAATGGCTATTTGTAGCACTTGAAAGACTTTATTAATAAGTAATGTCAAACCATCTAATGCTTTTCTTTAGAGTTATTATTCACCAACACTTTATAGATTTCTGTTTGTTATGTTGCTTCTAAAATGTGGCTAGGATTCTTATATTTAGGGAGGTAGTCGTGTGTGTGTGGTGTGTGTGTGTGTGTGTGTGTGATTTGAGAATAAGGTTACATTTTCATGTTAGATTTGAATTTTGAAATATATATATAAATAATTGTCTCTATGGTGCCACTTTTTTTCTTCAGTATTACTCACTTCATTTTTTTTTTATTGCAAACATGATCTTATATTCTTTAGTATCTAGGCTAATTCTTTATCATATATTGATTTTGGTTCTTCAACTATATTTGTGTGTAGTTCAGAAAAATATATAGACTTTTTTTCTATTCTTCCCTTGGGATATTAATTAACTTTATAGTTTTTATTAGTTCTAAAATAAATGGTCTCCACATTTAGGATATTTTCAGCCTGGACTTTGCATCCTCTCTATTTGCCTTCAGAATATATTCAGTTGAACATCCTACTTTCACCTGAGATTTTGTTGGTTGAAAATAGAGTTCCTCTTCCTAACTAAATAGATACCCCTTTCTAATTGCCCAGAATCACCTTCATTAAAGGGTCTCAGAGTTCTACTTTGGTGTGAATATGTGCTGCTTCTCTGTATCCTTCGTTCAATTAATTACCAACTCCTGTAGTTGAAAACTTACATATTGAAGCTCCAATCCACAATGTACTGGTATTTGGATGTGGGGCCTTTGGGAGATAATTAGATTATTGATCTCATGAATGGGATCAGTGCCTTTATAAGAAGAGACACCAGAGAGATAATCTCTTAGCCATGTGAGAATACAGGAAGAAGATGGCTGTCTATAAACCTGTATGTGGGCTCTTAACAGAACCTGACCTTGTCAGCACCCTGATCTCAAACTTTCAGCCTTCATGACTGAGAAATATAAATGTTTATTGTTTAAGCCTCTCAGTTTATGAGATCTTATTGTGGTAGCCAGAACTGGCTATGACACCAACCTTGATGTCATGGGCTAAATTGTATCCCCTCCCCAAATTCTTATGTTGAAGCCCTAACCCCCTATATGCAGAATGTATCTATATTTGAAGATAATGGTTCTTAAAAAGTAAGGTTAAATGAGGTCATTAGAGTGGACTTTAATCTAATATGACAAGCATCTTATAAGATCAAGAAATTAGGACATAGACACCTACAGAGAGATGTCCATGAAAAGCCATAGGGAGAAGATGGCCTCTATGATCCTCAGAAGAAACTAATTCTACTTACACCTTGATCTTGGACTTCTATCTACAGAACTATGAAGAAATAAGTTTATGTTGTTTAAACCACTTAATTTGTGTATTTTGTTACAGTAGCCTTGGTAAATTAGTACACTTTGGCAATTCTGTGCAATGTCTCTTGAATTTTAATCAATTAAACAGTACGTGTTGGTTCCTTATTTCTCTCTCTCTCTCTCTCTCTCTCTCTCTCTCTCTCTCTCTCTATATATATATATATATATATATATATGTATATATGTGTGTGTGTGTGTGTGTGTGTGTATATATATATATATATATCTCTTTTTCTGAAGCTACATTACATTTCCTATACTTTGGCTTTATTGGAGAAAAACCAGTTTTTTGAAAAAAATTACCATTTGTTTTTATTTCTTAATAGATATGCCCATATACCATTCTTTTAAGTTCCTTTGCTCTTAGTGTTTGTCCAAATTATAGCACTTTATCATACCATGTTACAATTTTACTACTTTTCTCTCCCACTTGCTAGATTGTAAGTGTCTAGATTCAAGAACCGATTCTTGAATATCATTATATTCTTACTACTTAGCATAGTATCTGGCACATAAGAATATGCTCAATAAATATTTGTGAATAAATTACTTTGTATTTTGCTGCAGTAACAGACAATTCCCAAATATCTATGCCTTAAAACGACAAGTTTATTTCTCCCTGATTGTTGTTCTGTGTGTACTCTGTGTCATCTTTACTTCTGGATCCAAGTTAATGGAGTAGCCACCATTTGGAGTATTGTCTGTCACTGTGGCAGAAGGGAAAGGAATTACAATCCAACCATGTGCCAGAAAGAGAAAAAGCCGGAGATATTAGGGAACAGTACTAGCGACTCCTATATTTGTACACGATAAATTGTTTTATTTATGATTTGGTCTTTTTAGTTTCAATTTTTCTACTATCTTAACATTAGGGTGATTGTATTTTGCTAAAATACTAATTTTGAAAGTAGATTTTTATTATATTCAATCTGGATCTTATGACCCATCAGAGGTGCATGTTTTTTGATTTATTAGTAGGTAACTGATTCATTATTTTAGTGTAAACTTTTTATGGGAGAGCCTCCTGTTTATGATCTAAAATATATATAGGTTTTTCTGTCAAAATACAGCTTCTGCCAATGTAGGAGACTGATATTGTTGAGCAGAGCAAGCTAGGGCAATAAGAACCAACAGTGAAAAAAAAATCAATACATTTGATTACAGATACATTTACATTTATGGTAAAAATTAACATAAAATATTCAAACCAAATTACATTTTGGGAATAACATTTGCATCACATAAAAATAGACAAAGGATTTACATAACTACTATTATATAGCAAGATCCCATAAACTAAGAAGAGAAATATATTCTATTGAAAAATGAGCTAAGGATATGAACAGGCAGCTCTCACACACACACATACACACACACACACACACAAACACACATGGCCAGTAAACATATGAAAAGATATTAACTCTCAGTACTGACAAGAGAGGTGGAAATGGAGACACCTACACATTGTTGGTGAAATATAGAATGGTACAGTCTTTAGTGGGTAAGGTAGTACAGACTCCTTGTGACATGTATTTATTTACTTTTTTCATTTTATTTTTATAAAAATAAATATACTGTGTTTTAATGCAATAGCTTCCAGCAATATACAGAAAAAAATACAAACATTCTATAATAAGCTTTCATTTGCCTTTTCAAGTAATTCTGGAGAAAATACTCCAATTCTGTTCAACATTATGATTTGGGGAGTTGAAAATTTTTTCCATGATAAAAATATAATTTTGACAGCATGAATCTTGAATATTTGTATAGAATGGATAAAAAGGCCCATATAGGATGTCAATAATGACTGCTTCCCTCTCTTTGAATCAAATACTATTATAACCAGTGTAAGAAATTGGTTAATCAATAAACTTGATGAAACATGTATCAAAATGTTGATAAAAAATACATTTCTATTTCTTATCATTTTTACTTTGTAGATATTTTCTAAATGGATATATTAAATGTGCAGAAATAAACTCAAGTAAAAAATGCCCAAATTCTAGAGTTGATCAACTCAGGGCAAGAATAAATGTCAGAAATCTCTTAATTGTATACAGATCTGCCTCAAGGGCTTAAAATAAATAAAACTGTGTAAGCCGCCAAAGTTATGAAGAAATAAAATCTTACATGAATTTTATCACGTCAACAATCCTAGTAAAAGAAGACAACAGAACTATATAAAAAACCTGTATTTACATTTTTTTTAAAAAGGAAGTTGTATCAACTTAAATGGTAGAGAGCTTTCCAACTATTGAATACAAAAATTTCTCAGAATCCCTTGAGAAATAGTGAGAGCTTCCTTTCAGACTCTAATCTCCTTGTTGGTGTAAATGAAAGGGGAAATGATTCAGTAACTGCAAAAATACTAGGTGATTTCCATTATGTCAACCCATACGCTATGTGAATTGCTATGAAAACTTTTATGTTCCAAATCTCCTAAGATTTTAAGCTATGATCTTTCCACAAATATAAGATGAGGTAGAGAGCATGTTCTAGGATCATCCTTTTTACTGGCTTTTGTTCATTTGCCAACATCAATTTAATTTGACTAACGTCTCTGATAAAGTAATAAGATTGATGTTTCTACAGAAAACAATAATTCTGCATCAAAATCAGTAGAACTATTTTCCTTGGACACTGAGATAGCCAAGTGTAATCATGGGGTAAGTTTAAAAAAACAAACAAGCAAACAAACAAAAAACCAAAGAATAAATAGGGTGAAAATACTTCACAACTGAGTTTCAGAATGTATTTTTCATCACTCTATTTAAAGGAATGCTGCTTTTCCCTCATTTATCCTCTGCTATGCACCACTTACTCCACCATTCACTTGAAAGAACAGACACCCCTTCTTCTGAACCTTTTTCATACTTTAAGCTTTGAGGCCAGGTTTAATATCACCTGAATGCCAATTTCCACTACTTAAAAAATAGGTGAAAAGTGATGATGGCTGTCTGTATACTGGTGCAGATGTGACATTTTCAACCACTGAAGCTACTGCTATAGAATTTCTCAGTAGATAACCTTATAGTGTTTCTTCCTGGAAGCAGATAAATCATCACCCAATAGTTACAAAAATGTGGGTGCCCAAACTTTTGATCAGCAATAAGGAATCCTAAGAAAGGTAAAGCAAAAACATCTCCCTGAGCCAAATGGATACAACATGAAGATTTTTTTTTTTATCTTTCTGTACTGTGCTAATTACTGAAAGATTAAAAAAATGCAGTATGCTTATGAAACTCAGGCTGTTTCCATAAAGCAGTGCTTACTAAATGTTAGCATATCAAAGGGAAAAATCATTACCATTTTAAAGCAATACCTTTAAAATTTCCCAAAACAATTTATGATAAATAGCACTTCTTAAACAAGTTAGGTATAAAAAAATACCAAAAATGTAATAATAGTCACAACTCTATCCTTGGAATAGTACTTAGAAAGTCCAATTTTTTTAAAATATAAAAACATAGCAAAAATGTATTTAAATTAAACTTTTGTTTAATTTTCACCAAGTTCATCATCCCTTGTTAGAACACAAGTAATTCCTGGTTTAGGACTTTAATTTAAACAAACAAACATGCAGAGTGCTTTCCTCAGTGTGCCTGAAGAAAAATTTAATTGAATGGAACACAATGATTGAGATTAGGCAAAATTGTGGTGAATACGTACTCGCCATAACAACTATAATTTAGTCCAAAAGTAGTGACCCATCTACTATCCATAATCTAACAAAGTCTAACAGTAAACAGGGGTGGAAAGGGAAAGCTGGTTACCCAAATTAGACATGCTATAGAGGCAAAATTCTACTTGACATATTGACAAACCCACCCTACATTCCTTAGGTTAATATTTGTGTTGATTTTTACCTTACTAATCATTGTACTGGTATAGCTAAATCAACTAAATATCGGTTTACATAATGTTGCTCAAAAGATCTACAAACAGCAAGGTCTGTGCTTACCTAAAAAGAGGGTTTGTAAAATGAAAGAAGAAAGCAGTAATGTTCCAAATGAATGGCATGGGCAAAATACATAAAACAAACACCACCTTTAGACAGGGTAACAAGTGCCAAAGGTTTCTCGTACATGCATAAAATGCTCCAGGAAGATCTTGAGAATATTATCACTCCCTCTAAATTTTTAGCTTCTGCATAGTGTCAAACATTATAATTGGTATAAAGGAAAAATGCTTTTAGGAAAAGTAAAAATCCATGTATGAAGTATAGCAAAATCTGTAGTGACTTTCTGTAGAAGACTCTTCTATGATGGCATGCCCTTTAGTACACATTCAGGACAGACTAAATTGAAACAGGATATTTCGATACAATAGCAATACTTTCATATACTCTTATTAAATATTATAAAATTCCAAAATTACATAAATATTCCTTGTATCATACATTATGCACCAGTTTGGGACTGACCAATGAGGTCATGGTTACTATTTTAACAGTTAAACATAGCACCTTAAAACCCCTACCATCTGTACACAGGGAATGGACATACTCTCTAGAGAGGATGAGAAACTACCTCTAAAGCGAAAAGTTTGTGTTGCGGTGTCTCCGAATTAGAGGAGAGGAGGATAAGGGGCGGGGAGGCAGGGAGGATAAAAGGATTTTTAAATAATACTGCTTAGGAGTGTATGTTTAAAGATAGCCAACTCTACTTTTATCTAGCCTTTGTCCTCATCTCGAATAACTGCCATGTTCATATGCGAAATAAAATTTCTACTTTATAGAAAGAGGAGCAATCTTTTAAGAAAAGCATTTTCTCAGGGAAAGATGTGAGGAGATCTATCTCCTAAGTGCTATTTTACTTGCTGAGTCTTTTGCTTACATCACTACATGCTTTTTCAACCTCCTTATCACTGGGACAGGTATTAGTGAAACCCATCCTTACTATAAGCATTAGTTAAGTATCTCCATATGCCAGTCATTCCTTTTGGAGTATCAAAGTTGTGATATTTTTGGCCACCAGTTTGGCGACCTGCGGTTTGGGCAGCAGGTTGCAAACAGCCAGTATCATTTCGCTGCCATGCAGAGATTTATGTGTGGAAAACAATGTCCTCATACTATTTTCATCAATTTCATCAGGGAGGGGAGAGTTCAGATATTCAACTATTTTCTGCGGTGTTTTCAAGAAAACCATCTCCAATGCTTCATTAGCCCTGGCCTTAAATTCTTAATATATGTAGACAATTTGGCAAAGATGTCCATTCCAGAAATTTTTGATCCAAGTGTTTTGGCGAAAGCTTTATGTAATCAAATTTCTTCTTCAAGAAATTCTTCAATCGTATTGACACCCATGTTGACTTCATCGTTGAAAGTTATAAATCTTGGGTGGGTCCGGGCAGGTGTGCGGTGGTGACATTAAATACAACTCCTTTGAGCCAAAGAATCATGAAGAGCCTCCGGGAAAAGGTGCAGTTTCCTATGCTTTCACCATCACTGCCAGCCTTGACGAAGAGCTCTCTGATGGACTGTGTCCTCCTCCTTCAGCGGCATGGACAATGCACGGCTGGCTGGCGGGGCTCAACAGACAGTGGTCGCAGAGGCCGCTTCTGCTCCGGGGCTGCTCGGGTGTGGGCTTCGGTGGCATTGCGCCTCCCTGGACAGTCCGGGCGTCCAGCTCGCCTCAGCTTCCGCTCTTCAGCACCGCCCCAGGCGTTGTGAGCGTCTCTGAGGCTGCCACACCCGAGCCTCTGTGGCTTGTATTTTAAAAAATTGAAATGTTTATGTATTTTAAGCCAGCCATCCAATTCTTGAAATTTATCTCCTAGAAAGGATAGAGATGCTCATCGCAGCACTGTTGGTAAGAGCAACAAATTAGAAGCACTTTAAGTGTCTCTCAATAAGAAAAAAGTATATCTGTAAAATGGAATAGTGTGCATATATTAAAAGAATCAGGAAATAATAATAAAACAGTAGCTAATATTTAATGAGTGCTTACTACGTTCCAGATGCAATCATAAATGCTCTTTTAAAAGTAGATTTATAAATATGAACAGGGTAATATACACATGATGTATTAAATGAAAAAAGGTTTTGGACCAATATGAAAAGAAATGTGAGCAAATAAATGCGAGTATAAATGTGTTATTGTAAAGATCCAGATACTTACATTTCTATATACACCTATATCTGTAAATATATCTGATCTGTATGTATATACACATCTGTATGAACATAGGGAAAATTGGGAAGGCTACACTCCAAAGTGTTGCTAGTGGGTTAACTCTAGGGCCTGGATTAGGTGAGAGATGCTTTTATTTTTATGTAATCATAAAAACATGGTGGTGTAATTTTTTTTTTCTACTTTCCAAATAAAAATTTAAATAAAAATGTGGTGGTAGTGATGGTGCAAGAATAGTAGTGTTCTGCTTAATTTGTGAATATAGTTTTTGTTGGAAAAGCTTGGGGGAAGGGCACTACTTTCATGGCATGGTCATGGAGAACTAGATGTTTCCCTAAGTGAGGAGCCTTAATTCTATCTGTAATTTATAATAGAATACATGTGAAAAATAGGTAATAATTATTCCCTTCATTGAGATCAGAAGCTACCAGAGAAAAGGAAATTTTGGTAGTTACAATTAGGGAGGTGAAGTATGGAGAGGTTTGTTTTGAGAAAGCGGGTGTGGGTATGGTGGTGGTTTGGGTTAGCGGTGTCACATGGGCAGTCTGGATGTCCAGGGGATGGGATAAAGCACGAGAGGTTAAAGGTCATTTATTGCTCTTGCGTATTTGCCTTTGGGGCTTGTATTTGCTATTTTGCTGTGAAAACTCTGAACTCTAGGTTAACAATGCCTGAGTTTGAGTATTAGGTCTGGTTTAGAGGGGATAAACCTTTATTATCAGTAGTTCTGCTGCCTCTCATCTAGCATCTCGTTAATGATTCTCTCCTTTCCAATCTTTTCTGGTGCCATGGTAAAGAGAAGACAGACAGTGTGCATGAGAAAGAAGAATAGAACCAAGACTATTTTTGAAGCACTTACTGTTAGAAAAGTAGTTCAGCAGAAGGACTGGTTGCTTTTAGGATCCTTGTGTCCATCATACCCCTCTTATTTTCACATGGGCACTCCACATTTTCAAGTCTTTAAAATGGCTGTCCTGTGACTTTAGTTCTCTGATGGACTCACAAAAAGACATTAATTTTCTGTCAGTCCAGTTTTCTTCTTGTTGTGAACTTGAGAGCAATAGTACTGAGCTGAAACCACAAGTGACAAGATTTTTAAGTAATTAAATTACTAAAGCAATGCAGGTAAGCTGAATGAAGATAGAAATTAAAGAAACTTGGAAGAAACCTAAGGGATATAAGTTTAGAAAAAATGTGTGAGCAATAAAACTAAGTAAATAGTATCAGTTGGAAAAAAATTCTTACCATTTTCCAAATATGACTTCTAATTATTTATGAACGTTTATTGAGTTTAATGCAATGTATTTCTAAGTGCAATGTATCTTCTTAAATGCTTTACTTATATTTGGAAATTGAATGCTTTCAGCAACCCTTTGAGTTAAGATCTTCTATCACTCCTATTATGAGGCAACCGAGGCACAAAGAGTTTGAGTGACTTGGCCAACGTAATACAGCTAATACATGTTGGAACTGGGACTCTAATTCAGGAAGTCTGAATCCAGAGTCTGTCTTCATAACATAAATAAAATGAGGCTATCACTTTTTCAGATATTAAAAGAAACTCAGTTGAACAAAGAAAGAACATGCTGTAAGAAATAGCTCAATAGCTGAAGATACTATAATAGTATATGAAAGGAGAAATATTCTCAGATTGATGAAAGGAAGAAAAGAAAAGGAAGGCCTCTGAGGATTTTAGAGCATCCTTCCATGGCAGCATGTCTGACCCAGACAGACACTTCTAAGAGCTGCATGGAACTGTATTTAACAGAAATAAAACGAACCATCTTATCTTACTTTTCTTGTATACTTCAGACTCTTCTCTGTTATTCATTGGCAACTCCAGCTCTTGAATTCTGAAAATTCTGAAAGTATTGAAACAATATACTCATTATTTTAAATTATATCTTCCCACCGTTTGACGATATTATTCGCATTATACTGCTAAAGAACCATTCTCTTTGCCTGAGAAACAAGATGATTTAAAAATAACTTGTGTTGTGATTAGAAAGTCTTTATATAAAGATACCTGAAAGAGAGAGATTGTGCACAGTCACCTGTATAACACATGAAGGATGACAGTTTTCAACAGTGCTTGGGAGGAAACAATTTGTTTTGTATAGAAACAAAGTATAGACAAGGGAAAAAAAGGGATATGTTAATGCTAGAAATATTTGACATGTATTTTAATATATCTGTTGCTAACAAGCTCGATAAATCCCCTAAATATAAAATATATACATTTTTTGGGTGCAGTTGACCATAGAGGTGGTTGTGGAGTGGGAGGGAGGCAGAGAGAAGTGGGGGAATAGTATTTCCGTTAGAACAATTTTGAACCTATGTGAGAAAGTATTCTTCTTGTTGATACTGGTTATATGTTTAAAATAGACAAAGGGTGATTGTCAGGTTCTTAATTGGTAAGCCTCTTCTATATACTTTTCACTGCAGGGTGAGAGAATACAATATGCCTGATGAGGGGTGGTTGTGGGGAAATCTTGCCATGAGTCCAACGATTACAGAGAATTCAGAATATTTTGCAACACCCTTCTTCATTTCAAGGATAGATTTATAAATATGAATATGTAGTATACACATGATATATTAAATGAAAAAAGATTTCAGACCAACCTGAAAATAAATGTGAATAAATAAGTGTAAGTATTGATGGATTATCGTCAAGATCCAGACCTTTACCATAATTGGATTATAGTATAATAACATTTTGTTGAAAGAAATAACCTTCTCCTATCCAACCTGAAATGGATTGAGGCATAGTATGAAACAAAATCTGCTTCTCTAACCATTTTATTAGACAGGCAGTCCACATCATCAGAGAATGAGAGATTGGAAAGTCTAGTCGGAAGTTTCGCCTGTAAAATTTTTCTTAATATGGAGAAAGAATGGGCTTTCCAGTGAATCTCTGCCCTGGCAGCAGAGGAGGAGCCGAGAGCTGGTGTCCCAGCTGGAGGAGCCAAGGGTTACCCGGTGCTTTTTATTTTAACATTAAAACACTGTAGAGAAAAGGGTCTGACTTTCTACCTTTTAATATTGCTCAATCATTTCTTTTCACTTCTTGCTTCAGTGAGCACAGTATGTGGTTTTCTGTGGAATTTATTAAAAAGAAAACCCTTCACTGTTTTGCAGATGGATTTGGGAGAAATTTGCAGTCGGCGTGTTTCTCAATTCCTTTGCAACTGCTCTAATTCTCTAAATCTTGGTGAAGGCATGCTAAAAAAATTGGCTCCTAATTTACAATTTAACAAGTGACAGAATATTTTGACATCAGCAAATGAGGGAAATGTTTTATATAACTAGTGACTCAAACCATGAGTACGGCTTTCTATTTGGGCCAGTTATACTGAGCACATAATCTAATCAAATGGCAGGCCGGTCTGAAGCCCAGGCCAATTTTGTTGGTACTTTCTGGGTAACTGAGATCATTTGGGCTTAGTCTCATATTTACATTAGATGGTTATCTGCTCTTTGTGTTAAGAATGCCCTACCCTTTTTTTTTTCCTCGCCCAAAGTTATAAAAACACTTTTTCATATGTATTTATAATTTGGAGTTCGCAGTCATTTTGGGGTTTTTAATTTTATTTTCATTTCTTAACACCACTCTCAGCATTTCGCTAACATCTTCTAAACCATACTGAGTAAAAGGATGGCAAAAAACAAGCCAGAGAAGGTGTTATTAAGGCAGGGAAAGGTCCAGCGTAGAGATGTTATATTCTGATTTGGTAGAGGCAATGCTTCCGGGGTTTGTATTCACCACCCACTTAAATTCTCTCTTATACAGCTTCTGATTTAGGGCATATGATGTCATCTTTCAGCTGATTTAAAAAAAGTTTGCATTAAATGTACTCTTTGAGAAGTCCTTGAAAATAAGTTTATATTAATCCAGGTAATTTTCTAGACTAGAAACTTAAAGTACTATAGGAGGTGTGTGTAAAAAACATAAATAAGTAAAGTGGATGACACTGAAATTAGCATTGCCTTTTAAATCACTGTGAGCATAAAATACACATACACAAATCAGGCCCACTGGCTGGCTGGGTGTGACTACTGTTTTTGTACTCATTTTGTTTTTTGCAATAAGGATGCTTAACTGGGTAATAAATCTCTCTCTCCTCTGGTCCCTGAGAAATCAACCTCCCAGCTGCAGGCCCCATTTTTAGCTAGCACAAATCTCATCTTGTTTAACCAATCTTTCCATAAGTGCCTGAGTTGAGGAAGTTATTGCTTCCTGTGGTCTCAATTGTCTAATAGAAAAGTCATTTACCTAAATCCTAGGACCCCTGTGGGAAAATCCCAATTGGTTACCATGTCTGTGGACTAAATAAGATGCTCACTGGCTCTTCCTCACAACGTAGAAGCAGTTTTAATATCTTTACTCTTATTGCCTTAGTTAAATGTGAAAATTTCCTGTTTATTATAGCAAGAAAGGCACTTCAATTCTGCTTTTTCTAAATATTATTCGAAAGGGTCTGCCCTTGGATACAATTCAATTCCTGAGTAGGATAGTTACTGGGAGATCGGACTAGATATGTTGTATACTGACTTTAGTGTATTTGTAAAGAAGTTCTGAAATTTTGTGGTGTCTATCAGGTATGGCTTCTTTTATAAAAACTAAATACTTAGACATCTTTCTTGTTATCTAATCGAGCATGTAAGAGGATTGTATGATAACTATTCTTATTAAAAATAGGATTTGATATTTAGCTGCATGTTCAGCAAAATTAATTAATTGGAGGTTTCTGCAGTTTGGACATGGACAATTGTCCAAGGAACCTGCGAAGTCTTCATGTTGCAAAATTATTTAAGCGCATATGATTATACCTTTCTTTGTGTAGGATGCTTTATAGATAACTCATTATTAGTAGGCTTTTATTAAGACAGTCATAAACACACTCTGATTTTTTTTTTTTTTAGAGGGCTTCAACATATGATTTTTTTTCATTTTATTATGGTGACATTGGTTAACGAAATCCAGTAAGTTTCAGGTATACAATTCAACAGTAAGGCACATATATATCGCATTGTGTGTTCAGTGCTCATAGTTAGATTTCTTTCTGTCACTACATATTTGACCCATTTGACCCTATCTACCTCCTCCCTTACCCTTCCCCTCTCCCTGTGGTAACCACTAGTCTATTGTCCATGTCCATGAGTTTCTGTTCGTTTGTCCTATTTGTTTGTTGTTTTTAGGATAATATCCCACACACTCTGCTTTTAAAACTATAAATAATCTTTCCATTTCCCATGAAAGCTTACTATTCCCCATACATGGAAGAGTTAATGGAGGGCAAAGACTGAGGATTACTAGTAGATCTGTTGTATGCCTGGGCTGTTAGTGTATTATAAAAGAATTAATACCTTTGAATAGATTATAATTTTGATATTTACGACTCATCCATCTCTAACCATGCTCTATTATTTGCCATGTCAGAAAAATGCAGTCACATCTAGAGTAAAATGATACCTTCTCTAATGGCTTTAAAACATGGCCAACCAATTTTCTGATACTTCATTAAGAGAAAGCATCTTTGTACTCTTTCTCTGAATCAGGGCCCTATGACTGCTCAATGTAGAGGATACAGTGAAAGTCACATGGTGCTGGTTTCTGACCCAGGCTTTATGAAGCTGGTAGCTTCCTCCTGTCTCTTGGAGAGCTTGCTTTGGAACCCGGCTACCTTGCTATGAGGGCAGCAACCCTCATGGAGCAACCAGTGCATATCCCTAGCTGAACTTCCAGATGATAGCCGGCTTCAATTTGCCAGCTATGAGACAGCCATCCTGTAAGTGGGTCCTCTAGCCTTTAGCTGAGCTGTCCTTGATGACACTGTGTGGAGCGCAGATTAGCTATCTTTGTTGACCCTTGCCCAAATTACAGCTTAGCAAACAAAATAAATGATTGTTGTTGTTTCCAAGCCACTGAATTTTGAGGTGCTTTTTTATATGCTAGATAACTGGAACATGCTCTAAGGGAATAGCAATGTTTCTAGCTCCTTTCTCTTCACTGCAGCAAAAGCTGGGTACTACTTTAAATCTCAACTTTTCATGCAATTGGTTTGCAAAGGAAGAAAGTGAACACACCAGGTTTCTGGGGACGGCTTCCAGCTCTCGCTGGATATTGATGGACCTGTACTTGTTCTAGGATAATGAATTACACCCTAATCTAATTTACTGACCATCTACTAAGTGCCAAGGACGCTTGCCGCTCTAATGGAGGCAGCTTTTCTGTTTTTAGTTCTGCTTGAGCTACTAATTTGTCATGGGGTAATTGACTGATTATTCTGTGCTAATGAATCCCATTTCCTCATCTGTAAAATGAGAGGGCTTGGATATTCTCTCAGATCCTCAACTCTGATATAGTGTTACTTGTGACTGTAACTTTAGCTGCTCCATTTGAAAATCCAAGTATTTATTGCTGAGAAACGAATTCCTCCCTTCATTATTTGAATATTCTTCCCATTGTAGACAGCATTTCCTTCCTAAAAAGAATTGAAAGTAAATTTCACTAGGTTTGTACCTGAGGCTCTTTGATTGAAGATGATTCTCCAACCTAAATTTAAAACCACAAACTAAAAAAGACCTAGAAGCTGAAATAAGGAAGCTCTGATGGGCAAGGGAAATGGAGCCAATAATATTTGCCTCATAGGGTTGTTAAAAGAGAAAACATATGTAAAGCCTATATTTTAGGACCTGACAATTAGCAGACACCCAACAAAGGTTGTTCTTTTTTAATTCAGAAGCAACCCAGACTAATCAATTTGAAATGTAAACTTTGGTTATGGAGTTGCATAAAATATTTTCCTATTTCTACAACAGTTCTTGTAGGCTTAAATTTTGTACATTAAAGATTGGTATTTACTATATTGTACTTCTTTTGTCCATCTGTTTGATAAATATTGGCTGCCTGGTTTTTGATTTTACTAAATTTGCTTTTTGTTGTTATTGTTTAAATAAGGAGTTATTCTCTTCCAGAATGCAAACAAGGATATGTGTGGTGAAAAATTTATTCTAAGAAAATGCCTGAAAGATGAACTATGGCACAACATTTTATAAAATTCATAAAATAAGTCTGCAGTATTTTTATATTGGACAAGTTTTAATAAAGAATATATTATTGTTCTTCAATGTATTTGTTATCCATTACTGTGTAACAAATTTTCCCAAAACTTATTGATTAAAACAACAACAAATAATTATTATCTCACTCAGTTTCTATGAATCAGAATTTAAGAATGGCTTAATTGGATGTTTCTGGCTTGGGTCTCTCATGAGATCGTAAACAAAATGTCAGCCAGGGCTGCAGTCATCTGAAAGTTTGACTGGGGCTGAAGAATTAACTTCCACTCGTTCACTCAGGTGCTGGCAAGTTGGTGCTGGCTATTATTTGGAGACATTATTCTTTGCCATGCAGATCTCTCCACAGGGCTACTTCAATGTCCTTATGAGATGGTATTTGGCTTCCTCTGAGAGAACAAGGAGGAAGCCACAAAGTCTTTTATGACCTAGCCTTGTAAGTCAAACTCTGCCACTTCTGCAATATTTTATTAACCACACAAGTAGGTCTTATTTAATTTGGTAAAGGACCATCTAAGGGCTAGATAACTAGGAAGTGAGAATCATTGTGGGCATCTTGGATGACAGTTACTATGTTAACGTTTTGGCTTATGCTCTTTCTGCTTTTTACTAGGCATATTCTCTGTACAACCCATTTTAATCCATAGCTTCACATGCCACCTTTAAGCTCATTACTCCCAAATATATAAATAAGCCCAGATTTCTCTTCTGTTCTTCATACCTCAATAATGCTTCATTTTACTCAGCTGGTGTTTTCCAAGTAGCTACTAGCCAGGCCTTAAACTAGTCTGGGCAAATAAGACACACCTTTTTCCCTCATGGAAGTTACAGTTTAGTGAAGCAGGAGAAAAATAAACAAGTAGATAAAGAAAATATTTGTAGCTTGTGGAAAGTATAACAAACAAATATACTGCTGTGATAATAACAGGGGTGTGTGGCAGGAGAAGAGAGGGGAGGGTTAGCTACTTTAATGCAGTGGACAAAGAAGAACTCTTTGAAGAGTAATATTTAAACTCAGACTGGAGGGATAAGTTGTGAAAGATGAAGAAACTGTCCCAGTCACTGAAAATAGCAAGTGCAGAGCCTCAGGCAAGGATAGGCATAGAATGACCTAGAAAATGTCAGAACCATTGTGGCTAGAGCACTTAAGTGAGAGAATGGCAAGTGATAAAATTGGTGAGGTAGGCAGGGACCAGATCACTTGTAATGTATATGATGGGGTGTGATTGCAATAGGGAGAGACGGAGGTTTTAAGCAGGGTCTAATCATATGGTATATATAATGTAACAAGTCCATATGTAAACTCATTATTCTTGTCTTCTATTCCAAATTGCTAGTCTCTAATGCTTCTTTCATCACTGAACAGCAGCATCATCCAGCAGTTGTTGAGTACAAGATTTGGAGTTAGCAGGGCCCGTTTGAATCCTGGCTCTACAGCTCACTACTAAGGAGATCTCGGAAGCCTTATTTACTTTGATTGCTAATGTCCTCACATTTAAAGTAGGAACTGTGGTGAGGATTAAATTGTCTGGCACCCATTTGTTATTTGAAACATGGTAGCAGTGATGATTATTTTCTTTAAGCTATGGAACCGGGTCCTCTGCAGTATTGTTAACTCATGTTCTTTATCATACTTCTAAATGAACTATCCAAATTTTATTTTCATGGGTAGCAATGTAGAATACAGAATCTGGTGCAGTGTAGGGCTCTCGCTATAGGGCAAAATAATTTACAGGCCAAGTTACAGACTAAAACAGGGTTCAAAACGTGAGGAAAGTTTTTGAGATTAGCCTTACTCTTTCTTTCCAAATTGGCTCAAGACTCTTGTTTCTAGTCTTTGAAGAAAGCTAGGTTCATTCATTATGACCAGGCTCTGAGGATAAGCCTTTGTTATAAGTCTGGACTCTCACAAACTACCAGATACTAAGTACAGACACCAGTACTTCTTTTTCATTGTATTTTTCAGAATACTAGTTCCCAAAGATTTCTGTCAAAAAAACTTATATATCAATTCCGGAAGTCCCCCTTTTTGGAAGCTTAGAATTGTGATGAACAGTTAAGGCTCTATGAGAATCTGTTTAATGGTGTTTAACTCAGTATTTCCAAATGTATTTGCCTACAGAACTTCTCCTTACCATGAAATATACATTAAACCCACCTCCTGTTTTGGGAAACTCTACTTCAGGCTGATTTCTCATTCTCCTGATTTGCATATTCCTCATGCTTTTCTACCAAGTGCTCTCATTCTTGGTCAAGTAGCATCAGTTTCCCCATTCTAGCTTTTTCTTAATCCTACATGATTTTATTTTTCTCACTTGTTCTGTTTACCTGTTCTTCATTGTCACCACCACTCATGTCTTGTCTCTGTTCATGTCCTTTCTGGCCTCCAGATTTATTGGTAACATGTAATTTTTTTTTTCATTTTTATAGTCATTCTCCAAATAACCTTTTATTTTCTGGGTTATTATACACACACACACACACACACACACACACACACATATATTTTGTTATATTTCTTTTATTTATTGAGATATAATTGATATAGTATTATATCAGTTTCAGGTATACAACATTATGATTCAATATTTGTATATATTGTGAAATGACCACCACACAGTTATAATTTTTTTCCTGTGATGAGAACTTTTAAGATCACTCTCTTAGCAACTTTCAAATATATAGTAGAGTATTATTAGCTATATTCATCACGCTGTACATTACATCCTCATGGTTTACTTATTTTTTAACTGGAAGTTTGAATCTGTTCTCAGTATCTATGAGTTTGTTATTTTATTTTACGGTTTTGTTTTTTTAAATTCCACCTACAAATGAGGTCATGTGGTATTTATATTTCTCTGTCTGACTTATTTCATTTAACATAATGCCCTCATGGTCCATCTATGTTGTCATAAATGGCAAGATTTCATTCTTTTTTTTATGGCTGAATAGTATTCCAACATGTACACACACATACACACACACACACACATATATATGTATGTATGTATGTATATATGTATCACATTTTTTTTATTCACTTGTCCATCGATAGACACTTAGGTTTTTATTCCATATCTTGTCTATTGTAAAGTGGGTTATTGTATTAATATATTCCAAACTCTATGGCCTCAGAAGAGATATTTTCTATAGAAAATTAGAGATGTTTAGCATTAAATTTAGTTTTAGTTGGTACAGACTCCTTCCCCATCTAATCAGGCATCCTTTCTACATTACCCTTAAATGAACATTTGAGTACAGGTATACTTTGGAGATATTTTGAGTTCAGTTCCAGACCATTGCAATAAAGTGAGTCACATGAATTATTGGTTTCCCAGTGCATATAAAAGTTACATTTATACTATAGTGCTATCTATTATGTGTGCAACCGCATTATGTCGAAAAAACCAAAGTACATACCTTAATTTAAAATATTTTATTGTTAAAAATGCCTTCAGCGAGTTGTAATCTTTTTGCTGATGGAAGATCTTGCCTCAATATTGATGGCTGCTAACTGATCAGAGTGGTGGTTGCTGAAAGTTGGGGTGGCTGAGGCAATTTCTTAAAATAAGACAGTAATAAAGGTTATCACATTGACTGACTCTTCCTTTCACAAATGATTCTCTGTAGCATGTGCTGCTATTTGATAGCATTTTACCCAAAGCAAAACTTCTCTCAAAATCAAAGTCAATCCTCTCAAACTCTGTCGCTTCTTTATCAACTAAGTTTATGTAATATTCTAAATACTTTATTGTCATTTCAATAATCTTCACAGCATCTTCACCAAGAGTAGATTCCATCTTAAGAAACCACTTTCTTAGTTCATTCATAAGAAGCAACTCCTCATCTGTTAAAGTTTTATCATGAGATTGAAGTAATCAGTCACTTCCTCAGGCTCCACTCCTAATACACATTCTCTAGCTATTTCTACCACACTGGCAATTACTTCCTCCAATGAAGTCATTTATGAGGGTTACAATCAGTCTCTTCTAAACTGCTGATGCTGATATTTTGACCTCTTCCTCTGAATCACAAATGTTCTTAATTGCATCTAGAATGGTGAATTCTTTGCCCAGGTCCATCAGAGGAATCACAATCTATGGCAGCTAAAGCCTTACGAAATGTATTTCTTTAAGAACAATATTTGAAAATCAAAAGTACTCCTTGATCCATGGGCTGCAGAATGGATGTTGTGTGTTAACAGGCATGAAAACAATATTTATCTTATAGTATATCTCCATCAGAGTTCTTGGGTGACCAGGTGCATTGTCAATGAACAGTAACATTTTGAAAGGAATCTTTTTTATTTTTTATTTTTGTGAGCAGTCAGCAGTGGGCTTAAAATATTCGATAAACCATAATGTAAACTAATGTGCCATCATCCAGGCTTCGTTGTTCTATTTAGGGCATAGGCAGAGTAGATTTAGTCTGTGTGTGTGTGTGTGTGTGTGTGTGTGTGTGTGTGTGTGTATGTGTGTGTGTGTGTATTTGTATATACAATTATTTGTATATTTGTTGAGAATGATACAACGTGCTACCATTATCAAATTTAAGTACGCTTTAAGCATTATTGCAAGCTATGGGTTGAAAGGCATTGTTTTCTTGAGATTTTAAACTTCAACAACTAGATAAGAAAGATTTTGGAGGCTGGGCAAGGGATTTATATTGGTTTGTCTAAAATCATACAAATATTTTGGCTGCCTGTTTTCTTACATTTAAGCCTATTCTTGCAACTTTTCCTAACCATCTGTTCCCTAAAATAAATTCTGTAATGCATCCTGTTTAAGGATTCTCCCATGCAGTGTTTCTCAGACTTTAAGTCAATGCGCTCCTGATATCAAAGGCGAGTGAACGCATAAAGCCCTGGGATCTGAGGGTGTGGTTTAGAAGAACAGTGCTCAGGATGAAACTGATTCCCTTGGGAAATTTTCTCCTCTTGGAAACTAAAAACCAATTTAATTCAAAAGATTGATGAAAAGGGAAAATTACTGTGAAAGTCTTATTCATACGAGGCAGTAATGATGGCATAGCACTAATCTAAAGAATAGCTAATCACTTTTGATGAATGGCACATAGATAAATGCATTGTAAACAGACCTTTTCATGTACTATATGTCCATTTTTATTGTTTCAGAGTCATTTAGTAATCAGACATTTTACAAATGAAGCTGTCCTATACAATATAGACTCTCTCTCACATGTACACAGAGTGTAACTCTAAAATTCATCACTGAAATCAACCAAAAAGAATATCCTCCTTAACTAGGCATTCTATGAATACACGACTTAATATTTCATTGTGATATACAGTCAAGGATTCTGAACAAAGATGAATATAATTTATACAAAGTCACCTTCATGCAAATAGCAATTTTGTATGTAAGTGGGAACGCCTATTTCTTAATCACAATTTCTTCATTTTTCCTGGTAGTCCTAGGAGTTCTGACACAGGATGCTGGTGGTAAAAATTAATTTTGCATGATAATAAATATATTCTTTTGACGTGTCCTTTCCCTTTGCAGTTGTTTTTCAAGAGTTTTAGAATTGTGACCACTGCTGAACTATCCCTAAAATTGTTTTATTCTGCATTAACTATGAAGGTAGGTTAATACTACAGTATTTTACTGTACTTATCAAGATATAGCAATTATTATTTTGAAGACTTTAACTTTGTTATTCAACTACATCTTAATATGGTTAAGAATCCATTCCTGGAGATGTTAGTGCTTTCAACCTTTTACTAATGCTTATATAATTTAGGAGGTCTGGAATTAGATTAGCACACAGCACCTAAAGCCTTAGAAATCATTTAGCATAAAACTGTAAAAAATGCAATATAAAATCCATATGATTAAAATATGTGATTCAAGCATCCAAAAATATTGCTTATATTTGCAGACTAAAACCTGTGTTATTGTTTCTGTGATGATAATTATTAGCCAAACATTTTATGAAGCAATAATTAATTAGTGGACACACATAATCAGCAAACCTGGGAGTACAGGCTTGGAGAGGTAATAGGGGGTAGAATTAACATTTAGGAAGCACTGATTATATTTGATGTTTTATGTGCTCTGGCGATTGGTTTAGCATTTCAAACTATTTATGTCCTCTTGATAGGTGACAGATTCTTCCCCTCTTGACTTTGGCATTGACTACATGACTTAATTTGATGACTGGAATATGGGCAGAAATGAAAGCATTCACTGAGCTGAGGTTATAAGAGGCTTCACGGGTGTCCAGTTACATGTATTTCTCATCCCTGAACTAAGCACTGGCTATTACTTTAGTCTAAGTTCCAGAATAATAACACACATGGACTCCCAGCTGAGTGAGGAAATTAAGAAATAAATATTTGTTCTTGGAAGCCATTGAGATATTGAGGTTGTTTGATACAATATAACCTTAGGAAAGTTATACAGTCGTATGACACTTAATGATGGGGGTATGTTCCAACAAATGTGTCATTAGGAGAGTTTGTCATAGCATGAACATTATAGAGTGCAATTACATCTCAATGGTATAGCCTATTATACACCTAGGCTACTTATATGGTATAACTTACTGCTCCTAGGCTACAAACCTATACAGCATGTTACTGTACTGAATACTGTAGTCAATTGTAACACAATGGTAAGTATTTGTATATCTGAGCACATTTAAACATAGAAATGTACAGTAAAAACATGATATAAAGATAAAAAATGGTACACCTTTATAGGATACTAACTGTGAATGGAGCTTAAAGGATTAGAAATTGCTCTGGATGAGTTGGTGAGTGAGTGGTGAGTGAATATGAAGGCCTAGAACATTACTGAATACTACTGTAAGCTTTATAAATACTGTAAACTCAGACTACACTAAATTAATAAAACAACACAAGAGAAAATGATGCAATCAAGATGCAGTAACATGAGATGTGTGAGGCTGTTGCCAGCGTTACAGGGCACATCATTTTTCAGCAAACTTTTTCTCTGTAAGTAGAAAGAGTATGTTCTAAAATAATAATAAAAAGTATAGTATATAGTAAATACATAAACCAGTAACAGTCATTTATTATTATTATCAACTATTATGAACTCTACATAATTCCATGTGTTATACTATTTAATGGCTGGCAGTGCAGTGAGTTTGTTTACATCAGCATCATTATAAACATGTGAATAATGCATTGTGCAATGACATTACACAATAATGTGTAATAATGTCACTAGGCAATAGGAATTGTTCAGCTCCATTATTATCTTATGGAACCACTGCTGTATATGTGGTCCGTTTTTGACCAAAATTTTTATGTGGTGCGTGATTGTATACATTTAAACTTCATAGCCATCATATGAGTTAAATATAATATTTTTATGTCACAGATGAGGAAATTAAGGAGTCAGCATTTTTTTCCATGATCACACTGCTAGGAAATGGCAGATCTAACCTAAAGGTCAAAATATTTACACTGAATCCTGCTTCCTAGGGTAGAAGTGTGGGACAATGGCCAGAGCCCTGCCTGAAAGTCTGAAAGTCAAATTCTAATTTTAGGGAAATAATGGATCTGTTACTCCAGGAAGGGCACAGAAACTGAAGTCTCTTTTGGGGTCATAATTCCCTTTCAGGGCTCCTATTTGATTTGTAGACTGTGCATACATTTGGCATTTACTGAGGATTACTCTGAGTAAGAGTGCCCACAGTAAATATTAGCCATAGGCCTCTAATGTCTTTCAGAAGTAATGTTATTACTTTCTAATATAATGGGAATGAAAAAAAAAAAACATGACTCTCAATTCTCCAAAGATTTATATAATTTGTGAGTTGTAGACTATGAGTAATCAGATGTTCAGAAACACTTAAAGAAGCCCCAGGGATGATGCCGGCTTCAATATAATCATAGCTGAAACACTTTCCCCACAGTAGGAGCTGAGCAGTCAATGTCTTAGAGTACTTGAGGCCAAAATTGTTGGTTTTTAAAAATATTCCTAATTTCATGGATCATTACACCAACTCCCATTTCACTGGAGACTCATAGACTGACCCTATAGTTGTAGATTAATTATGACTAACTTGAACTTTAGAATGACTTCATCCATAAAATGAGTATATGGTATGAACGAAGTTTCTTTGGACATGATTGACCTTTTCTATCTTTTTCCACAATATATTTGTCTATTAGAAATATTATACACTCATGGCAGGAAGGTATTACAAAAATAACCAGTGCCATCAAATCTTATTCTTGATGTCCTACAATCAGGCTATTTTGCGAGGTTCAGTTTCACATGTCATTTTCTGCGAAGACAAGTCACTGTTACTTTCCGTAGAAGAGAGATACCTCTACATCAAGCGTACATAAGAATAGAAGGAACTTCTACTTAAGATTAGGAAGACTTTGCTAAGTTACCGAGAAAATCATTGGAATTGCGTCTGAAACAACTTTGGCTTCCCTTATTTTTTTGTTTTATCAGATCATAAACCTTTATTACTTAGCTGAAATTTTCTTTTCAGTTATTAATGGGCAGTGAAAAATTGGCTTCTTAAGCACTAGCAAAAGAGTTGCCAGCAAAGTTTTCTAGAAAACATCTACCTGTGTAGCAGGACATGCACAGATTCAATGCTTCTGTTTACCTGCTGCCCCACTGGAAATTCTATTTTCTTTCTTTTGTGTTTAAAGTATGGTGCCTCTGAGCATTTCCTTTCATTGTGTGATTAAGGAAGTGGTAGTACATTAAACTACCACTAGGTATTAACATCCAGTGGGAATTAGGTTATCTAGTGATTTTCAATCATACAGCTACCACGTTGAGGGAATCCCCACATGTTTGCTCATATGGAAAGAATTCTTATATATGATTACAAGTTTCATTTTTGAGGATATACTCTTATAACAGTCTTACCACCATTGAGAGGATGGTATCATGAGACAAACTAACTCAATATAATAGATAGTCTTTAATGGTCTGCAGATTTCCCTTTCAGAGTCTCTTCTCTCATTGCACTGGTGTTCTCCACACCTACTTTCCAAGAATGTTTACCATCCCCATTGAATATCTACCATGAAGAAAGCACTCTTGACCATGACCCTCTGACTTGCCTTCTATATGGCTCTCCTTTCTCTGGATAGTTCTCTGAGGTCCTGGCCTTTCCATTTCCTGACTTCCATCAAAATTTGCCAGTCGGATGTTCTGTTTCCTTGGGGACCTAAAGAAATCCATACTAATACTCTGTTTATGTTAAGTTTAGTGTTTATTCTGTGTGAAAAACATAGCTGTACTTGGTCAGGGGCCTTCTCAATAAAATGTCTTTAAATTTAATGGGAATAAGTGGTAACCTATTACAGTCATAGCATTTTACAGTTAAAAGCAAACTTAGAGGAGCGACTGATACAATTTCATCATTTTTCAAGTGGCAAAATGAGGCCAAGAGAAATTCCTGGAATTTAGTTCTTAAATCACTTTCAAGATAGTAAGAAGGCAATTATTGCTTCAGCAATGAGGAAAAAGAGGCACATAAAGAAATGATTTAATGGAAGCTACATGGAGGATCAAAAGCCTTACTGAAATGGGTTTCCTTTCCCCAACCTTCCTTTTGATTTTAAAAGTAGTGTTTGTGATGTTCACAAGTTGCTTTTACATGAAGATAATAAATTTTCAGCTCAGGCCTCCTTATTTTGGCTTATAAAACTTGTCTCTGTCTTTTCAAACCCTGTAAGTTGAAATTTCATGGATGTCTGAATCCTGGAAATAATAGTGACTGGGCCAGAGGGTGAGGAGAGTTAGGGAAAACATGCCTTTAGTTTTTAGTTGCTTTTATTTTAGAAGTCATTCTTCTCTTTTTAAAGCAATATACTGAAAATAATGTGACCTGACTAATATGAAAAGAAAATTAAGGACCAACTACTGTCTGTTGTATCAGTCACTTTTGTAAATAAAAAAATCCTTTTTAATGAGGAGCTCGATAGACCATCTGAATTTCAGTTTTATTAAGCAAAAAATAAACATTAAACACTGTAAACCAATCATTTCTAAATTGACTATATTACCAAAATATGCTACTCATAATATTTACATTTATTTGCTAACAGGTGAGATTTTAAACATATTTGCTGTCTTTGCTTTTTTTAAAGGCTTGGTGATCAATTAATTTGTAACTGACAAGCAAAAAGATTTGTGTGAGTAGTAATATTATAAAAATTTTCTTGGGAATTCACCATTATTCTTAAGCAAAAGAACTGATTCTTCTTATTAGGAAAGCAAATTGATGAAGTCAAATGACTTTAGTCGACTGACTTTATTTTCTTTGAGTCTAGTCCCTTATGATGTCTTTCAATAGTTACCAGAGAATGAAATTTTATATTTTGGCTTAGTTTAGTTTTCAATACTGGCTTTCTTACAAAATTCCAGGCTAGAGATATGATTATATTTTATGATGTAAAGGTTGTAGTTCTGTCCTGAGTTTCTTATATATATGGGTCTCAAAGGTAAAGATTCTCTAATTTATTCTGTTTATTTCTATAAAATAAAAGTAGATGGGGAAGGATTGGGTAACTTGCCTGTGGTCCATAGTTACCAAAGAGGAGCTGAAATACAAAATACAAATGCCTGACTTCAAAGCTTGTGCCTTTGTTAATTGTGATACATTAGTTGATGAATAAGAAAAATGATGAAGAAACTAGGTGAGGACTAATACATTAAGTCTGGGCAGAAAGAAAATATGAAGTAGCAGCCAATTCTTACTCATATTACCAGTCCTAGATCAAAACAGCACTCTTTGCTCTGTTGCAGATATTCTTACTTGATGAAGAGTGGATGAACTCGTCACTGGTTGGAAGTAAAATAGAAGATTTCCTCTCATTACTGACATTTAATCTTTGACAAGTTCTGTTGATTCTTTCAAAAATTTCTGAAATCCTTATTTTTCTTTCATTCTCCCTTCCACTGACTTAATTTAAAGACCCACTTTAGAGGTCTCATCTAGTATTCTACTAATCTCTCTGCTTGCCCACTTTCTCTATCTATTCTATAATCTTCCTTCAACATTAAGAGATAAATTAGAAACAGCTGTCACTAAGAAGTTTATGGACTTGTATGAGAGACAGCATATAAATAAGCAACTACAAAACAATATGGCAAATCCTTGACCTATTGGATTCTGTGAGAGCATAGAGGGCCAGAATTTTAGGAAAAGAGCTAAGGCAAAAAGTGACATTTAATGAAAATGCTATTTACTAATGTTGGAAATAAAAAATAAAAGATTCCATTGATAATTTCTTTACCCCTAATTGTTATTGAGCTATTTCTTTGTGTCAGACACTATTTTAAGTTTTTTTTTTTTTTTGCAAACACTGTATCATGTAATCCTCATAACCACACTCTATAGTAGACTCTATTATTAGCTCTACTTTATACCTGAGGACACCAAGTATTAGAGAGTTTAAGTAACCCCAAGGTTATATAGCTAGTAAAGGTGGAGCTAGGAATTTAACTAACACAGTCTGAATTCAACACTAATTTTATTTTGGGGTAAAGAAGGGTTGAATTTGTATACACATTGCATTTAAGGAGTAGAGTTATTCCAAAGGCAGTGGATATGCAGATCTCAAGTTTAAGAGATGTAGAGTTGGGAATCATCGGCCTATAGAAGTTACTTGACGGTAAGAATGTTTATGAAAATGCCCCAGAAGAACGTGAGTTAGAAAAAGAAAGAACCTCAAGGGGAAAGTATAGGTAGAAGAGTCACTAGAAACATGTCAAGGAACTACTGGAGAGGATCATTATTTAAAGGTAGATATATCTTGGCTGGTTTGGCAAAAAGGAGTTAAAAGAGATCACTGATTGTCTTGAAGACCCGGCTTAGCTTTCTCTTTGCCCGAAGAAGCTTCTCTATTTAAGTCTATATCACAGCTCCTTGCCTGGTGCCTCTGTGACTCTTTTGTAACCATCTAGAGCAGAGATCAGCAAACCTTTTTTGTAAAGGGGCAGATAGTAAATATTTTTGGCTTTGTAGACCATATGAACTCAGTTGTAACTACTTAATTCTACCATCTGTTGTAGCACAAAAACAGCCAAAGACAATATTTAAGCAAATGGATATATAGCTGTGTTTCAGTGAAGACTTATTTACAGAAACAAAAGATGGGTTGGATTTGGCTCATGAACTGTGGTTTGTTGACCCTTACTTTAGGGTCACTTTTTGTTTGGTATCCTTTCAAAAATGCTTTCTCAGCTCTGGTTCTTTCTTCATTAATGCTTAGCTCCACATAGTTGAATACTCTTGTACATTATTCTTTTTCCTTCCTTATTCTCCTCCTTATGTTACATTCTCTGGTACTTTCCCTAGAAAAATTCTCTTGGCAAGAAAAATTTTTGATAGTTATTGTAAGAGCAACTCCATAGGAAGGCTGAGATAGAAGCTGGTAATTAACTGAACTATGTCAATGTGAAATCTATAGTGTTTTGATGATCTGCATTGTAACTATAGTTTTTTAAATGTTTCCCTCCACCTTCTCCAAAAAGTTAAAATGATCTATTACAAAGTGAGCTTGGTCTGTGTTTCAGACTGTGTTGGAGTTGTACTTAATGATATGACAAACTAGGTTTTATTCATGGAGTGGTTTTGATTCTAATGTAGCAAAATCCTTTTAGTATGTTTTGCTTCTCTGAGAGTTTGGTAATTTGTGAGATAAAGAAGAGTGCCAAGCATTTCTTAGATGGGATCACCCTCAAAGGACACACATAGCAATTGCAAGATTACCCTGAAAATTGGGGAAATTCAGCTTACCACTAAACATTTTAAGTAGAAAATGAAAGCATCCATCGCATCTCAATAGAACTGAAAATTGGAAAATAAGTACTAAAACAGTTTTCTTGTGGTAAAGCAAGATTTAGAAAATATCGGAAATCTTTTAAAGCATCGTTTTCCTTCAAACCTTATCTTTAGGGTTCTTGCTATTGATTATGAAGTACAGTCAAATATTTTTTTTAATTGAAAGATCCTTATTTATATACATTGATCCTTTCACCAAGAAGGCTGATAGAGTAGGGCTGACTCCAATCTTTCTAATCTTAATTGAGTTGTTTACATAGCATTTCAAACTTGCTATCAATTAAGCATACACTCTGATCAAAGAGCAGCGAAATATAGTGATTTTTGTGTCAATTTCATCTGTGATAAGAAATCAATGTATGAACAGCAGAGCCAGGGAAATACTGAAATCCTTTCATAGAAAGTAAATCCATTACTTTGGATGGCGGGTAGGTAGAATGTGCTACTTTATCTCCCCTTCTGGGAAGGTCTTGCTGCCCAGCTGTGGGGGATGCAGTTGGCAAACAGTTTGAAGCTGTCACCTCCTTTAGGACTAGTGTCAGTTGAGGTCATGTCCTTCTAGAACAGCTCACCACTGATGATTATGTGAGATGTGTGTGTGTGTGTGTGTGTGTGTGTGTGTGTGTGTGTGTGTGTGTGTGTGTGAAGGGGTGTGGTAAAAAGACCAGACCATTGTGGCCTAATGGGGACACTGTCAGACAATACTTGCTCCAGAGCTCCCTGACAGTTTTGTGGGGACTGCATTGCAATTTAACTTCTCCTTCTGCTCAAACTTGCTTCTGCTCCTTCCCTTTGCAAGGTTTATATCTCAAAACTCTATCATTACATATGCAAAACTCTATCTCAACATCTGCTTCTAGAGAACCTGGTCTACAGTAGCAGGTAATTGATCAGCAATTCTCTGGCTCCCTCATAAAAGGGAAGGAATTTTCAGGAGGACTTGTACTTTGTAGTGTTTGGTCCCTAGTGCTAATGGTTATCTCAAATCATTTAGTCTCTCAGTGGGTACTTCAATGAGTAGGATTTGAGAAGTAAAACAAAGGTGGGTAAATTAGAAGCACTGTTTTTTTCCCCCTGAAAAGATAGTCGTAACTACTAAACTACTAGAAATCTGAATGATTTACTGTCTCTGCCAAAAACAAAACAAAACAACCAAAAAAAAAAAAAAAAAGACCAGTTTATATAGAGTCCTTCTGGCATACGAAGGCTTTGTGAAAAATGAATTTCTTACATTATTCTTGAGGGCTCGCTTATGTTCACCCTCTTTTTTGTTTCTCCAATTCTCCTTGTACAATGAGCCTTCCAGTTACCATAGCCTCTGTTGACTTGGTTATCAGGCCTGTCTAAGCATCTATGGCAATGACAGGGTACAGGATATAGTATAGAAAAGAAGAAGAATCCAGCATTGATTCCATTGCCAGAAGAACTTACCTAGTGTGGTCCCAATTACAGGCTCCAAGGAATTTTCTGGATTGAGTTCAATCTGGCTCCTTTCAATATTGGAAGGAGGCTAATATTTACTCAGGATCTATATGCCTTAGGCCCTTTATGTATGTCATCTCATTTAAGTTTCAGACAAATGTACAAGGTAGATATTTTAGAATTGAGGAAATTTGAGTCCAGAAAGATCTAAGGTCATTTGATATCTGTGACTAGGCAGAGAAGGTGGTGAGAGTGAGTGCTGTAGCAGGTTTCACTACTTTTCTATGAAATTCCACTCTCCCTTCTTTAGTAAGAGAACTGCAAGTTTTAGCTGGGCTTGTTGTGGCCTGCAATATAACTATTTCCCTCGTTTCTAGTGCATGTAGATATAGGACCAAGTTCTCACCAGTGAGATGTAAGTGGAAGTGCTGTGTGGGACTGACTGGAAGTCTCTTTAAAAAGAGGCAATGAGGTTTTCTTCCTTGTTCTTTCTGTCCTATTGTCTGGAATGCAGATGTGATGGCTGGAGCTCTAATAGCCACCTGGACTGTAAGATAATTTGGGGAATGAAAATCATGTGCCAGGATGTGAGAAGAAAGATGAGAGCTTGAGTATGATATGATACTGTGGCCCATCACTCCAGCCCAGGATTGCTTACCTCGGATTTCTTATGTGTAAGAGACATACATTATCTCTTCTCTTCATTCTCTTGTTGGATTTTTCAGTTATATTAGCTGAACCTAGTCTTAATGGATATGAATGCTAACCTATTTTGGCAGGAAAAGTCATTTTCTACTTGAAACAAGAGCCTAAAATGAATCTCTATTGCACATAAATATGAATATAATGTTAGTTTTTGAATAACACCATTAAACACCACATGTCCCTTTCAGCAGCAGTACTTAGGCAGTAGCTCAGGGTCTTTCTGTTTAACCACATAATTCCCAATATTGTTGTGTGGCATATTGACAAGTATTAAACTCATAACATTCAGAATTGCTGTCAAAGATAGAAATCTTTAGTCTCTAATTCCTACATGTTTTAATTCTCTGTATCCTCATCAAAAATGACAGATTCCACCATTTGTATTTTAAAAGAAAACTTACCTTCTTTTGCATGTTTTTTTTTTTTTCAGAAAAATGAGAAATTTTTCTCTGACTTAGAGGAAAATTTTAACCCAGCTGGGGTGAGTGACTTGACCTCAAACCTGTGCCAATTTTGTTCTAAGGGTAAGCTTACAAGCAAAATGAACACTGCAGTAAAGCAAATAGAGCCAAGGAATCATTGGAATAAATGCTTGCATCCGACTCTTTGATTACAATAAGCAATGTGGCCTAGCTGGGGAATGCTGTATTTTCACAACTGACAGACCAAGCAGCCTGCAGCAATCAGTAAAGGGCGGCTTATTTTGAGCAAAAACATCTATCAGACTGTGATGAGAAAAGCAGAGCTGCAATCAGTGGCAGGTTCTTCCAAGAGCTGTTGATGAAAAATGGATTTTACATGTATTGAGTGGTGAAGAAACTGCTGTTCATTTTTTAAGCCCCATTTACATGCATGGACTACAACACTAGAAACATTTTTGAACCTGAAAAAGAGTGATACAGTTGTTCTATCATGAGTGGGGTTTTCTGTCCTCATCATAAAATGGTATAACCAGTCTGTGGCAGAATGTATTAGGTTTTTAAAAAGGCAAGCTAATAAGCAATTCCAAAGAAAGATCTAACATTCACTCCACATGTCTTATGCAGTTGTATTATTTTCACTGGCATTATGATGAATGAATTATATTTATGTAATCAACAAAAATGGAGATTTTTGATAAGATTTCCGGTTTTATCTATAGTAGCTCTATTATATATGACGAAAAAAATTAGAACTATTTAGCTCTGTGAATTTTTCTGCTGAACGATTTATCATCAAAGCTCTGTCAGTTCAAACTTTGTAGTCTGAATTGAAAGAAAAGCTGTTCAAGTAGGAATTTCAGCTTTCTTCTTTAGATAGCATTTCCTGCTGTGGTTATAAGAATTTTGGTTTTGATATGTGCTAGAATATTTGGAAGTTTTTCCTAAAGTGGCAGAAAGAGATGCTAAAGATACAATAATCTCTGTTTTTAGGCATCAAATCTTCTTTTTTGGAGGGTCCATACTATGCAAGGAGGCATTTAGAACTGGAACCTGATCTTGGGCCATATAGGCTGTTCTGTTTGTTTTGCCGTGGAAAAAACAAGACAATGGGTTTATAGCATCCAAAGTCTCTATTCAAAAACATGAGCATTCTCTCCTATCTTCTATCTCCCATATGGTAGTAACCAGAGTAGGTCTTGGCTTTTGTATTTGATCAATTTCTTCTAATTAAGTTCATGAAGATCAATTGTTTTTTGTTTGCTAAAAAGAGAAATAAGCAATCCCAGCTGCCTATCTCTTCAAACAAGAGGAAAGTTAATACTTTACCTAAAAGAACACTAATTGCAAAAGATAATATGCATATCAAAGATAAGATCCCAGTTGCCTCAGTCATGATAGACCGTCAGTTTCTCCTTTTCTGCCATGTACAATTATTGAGGATCTAACATCTGGACTCTGGAGCTCAGATAAAAAGTCTGTGTGGAGGTTGCTATTCTGAAGGTGAGGTTACTTTCCTGTCCTTGATTATTCTGCCTAAGTTTTGTTTATATCTTATATAGTATCAGAAAGAGATCATGCAAAATGCCCTTGGCCACTCACTCACTGGCTAATGCAAGCACTTTATCCAGTGCTCCTCTAATTTACAGCAACTAAGGAAGGAGTACCGTGGTCAGCTATTGGCAAAATTGTAAGCAGTTTCAGAGAAAGTTTCAGAGGAAGTCTGGGAATAGTTGCTGATATATCACCCAAAGAGCAAGAATGTCTAGAAAAAAATATATCCTGCTATTTCTTATTTTTTAATATTGAATTAGTTTCTCAATATTTCCTTAGGCTGAGCACCAGCACTGTTGCCCTGGTTACAAAAACCAACTTGAGGGATCACAGGGGCCTGGTAGACATGTCAACCTGAGCAATTAAAATGGTAAATGGCAGACTATATTGTGTGGACAGAGGTTTGGGCTAAGTGTTAAAAATATGTCTTGCCAAAGGGAGATAGTGACATTTTGAGTATTCTCTTCAGAGCTCCCTGAGTTTCCTTGTAGGGGTTGAAAAGGAGAGTTGTAGAGAATTTCCCATTAGTGATAGGGCCCCTGTATTCTTTCATCCTTTCGGGATGGTTGTAGCAAGGCTATAGGACTTCTGGTCCTTTGTGTCACCTTTCAGTTCTCTAGATGGCATATTACATAATAGCATGAGAAAAAGGCCTACAATTCAAGCAGAAAGAATTCTAGAAGACTCAATTTCATAGTTTTTATTCCCTCATGTATACTGAACGACAATAGCAGCGCAAGACCTCAAACTGTTCATTGGATAAGACAACAGTTGTGCACATGGATATGACTATTCCTTTGATCATACCTCCTGTTATTTGTATGTATGTGGTACCTTTCTTCTAAAGCTCCTAAAGCAATTTCAGCAGTGCAACAGTGGTGTGAATTATATAAGAAGAAACATACTTCATTTGAGCGAAGATAAAAGATGGGAATTGCCAGCGACCCTCAACAGAACAGAACGGGGCATCATAGGTGTACAGAGTTTTCCCCACACTGATTTCCCTGGGAGCCTCAAATACGAGGTTATTAAAGAAGGGGTTCAGACACACTGGGAAAAGTGTCCACTGATAGGCTTCAGGGTTTATGTGAATTCCTGAGAGAGTATTCAAAATGTAGTCCCTCCCATGCATTTTCCTGGGCTGAGAGTTTGCAGTACTTACCAGATTCTTGCAGGGCACAAGGACCATTGCCTGGTACGGTGCTCCTCAAACCTCTGGTACATTTGAATCAATCGAGATGTTTGTCAAAAATTGCTGACCACACATCCAGAAGTTTCAAGTTAATAAGTTTGAGGTGGGGCCTAGGATATGAATTTTAACATCAAATGACACTGATTCTGGTGAACAAAAAGACACAGTTAGAGAAACATTAGCCTAGCTCCTGGAGGAGAGCTAAAGAAATAAGTCACTGATTAGAATCTTTGGAAATTATTTTTCTAATTATGAAAGGTGCAGGGGCTATAATAGTGACATCAGATGCCAATGACTTTGTCATGTGTCTTAAAACCAGGATGATATTTCAAGAGAAGTTAGGTTATAGGTATTTGAGAGTGAATGATTTAAAATGGAAAACAAAACATCTTAACCAAGACTGATTTAAAATATCAGGACATCAGTATTAGTAGACACAACAATAATTTTAGATTTTTTCTTCTACTTTATATGGCCCTTAAGTCAGAAAATTAGGAGCTGCTAGCAGGAAACAAATGTTCGGTGAAGTCATTAAATCTTAGGTAGCTGGAAATTGAAATCTTGTCATTAATTAGAATGTAACAAATAACATAAGGTAAAGAGGACCATTTCATTGCATTGCTGGAAGAAATGAGTTAGCTGAACAATGGTCTGTTCTAAAGCAGAAAGTTTTAGGATTTTCCATCTTTATAAACCCATAAAAGTATAGCATAAGTAGAGGGATTTTATTTTGTTGAAAGGAGCACTTCCATCTCCTTCTCATGAAAACAGTGTGTTTGACAAGGAGTTCTATGAAACTATTATTCTAAATACAGTCAGACCGGACAGGGATGATGGGTCGACCAGCTGGAGGAATGCAGTTTAGTTTCTCCACCCCTTCCCCCGCCCAGACCTTCATACTTTCTCTTTCAGAAACTACTCATGTCAAGGCTTGAGAAAGTCCTCTTGTTACTATGTCATCATCCATGCTACCAAATATATTTTGATGTGTGTGGCACCACATTTAAAGAAAATTGCTTCATGAACTTTTATTTAAAGCTATAATAATGTTAGCTCTATGCCTCCTTTGCGTGTTACTTTGTTATTTAGTTTGCTTGTAAGAATATGATATGGTGGTGAGTCAATTGCTCTGAAACCTCACTGCAATCTGTAAAGTACTATATTTGTAAAGTACTTTCTGGGAAGTACATAGTGTCTTTTTGAAGGGATTCTTTTTAAATTTAACAGAGCATTTTTCTGTAAATGTATTGACACACACTTAGAGCACAGAAAGCTGGAGCCTGGCAAGATCTTTTGAGAATACATGTGCGTGGCTGATGAAACACCATGATTTGTTTCAAAAAACCTTTTAGGAAATTAAATAGCATTAAAAGAGAAGTGAGTTTTCTTATGCAGGTATAACGTACTCTATTGTAAAGTTGTAGCAAATTATCCTGAAGAAAGACTTGAGGTAAACACAGAGGGGTCCTGGCTGAAGGGGTTTCTATCCTTTAGGTTGGCCTGAGCCAACTAAAAGCAGCCTTCCTGCCTTCTTTTCCTGGTCTAGTGTTTTTTTGTGATCTCACTCCCCCTTTTCTATTCTCTCATCCCCCCACCCCCCAATATGCAAAGTCTCATGCATTGTTGCATGCCCAGCTTTGTGAAACTGGCATACAGCCTGAACAGATAATTGTTAAATTAATTGAAAAACACATACAAATTTCCAATAATTTTTCATTAATCTCTCGATAAAAGTCAAAGTATTTGCAAAGACCTATAAAGCCCAGGCTGATCCGGCCCATTACAGCTATGTCTTCATCCTCGACTTTCTCTCCCTCACTTCTTTTGCTTCAGCGTCACTTGCTTCCTTGAAGTTCCTCAAATAAGCCAGGTCTACTCCCACCTCAGGTATTTTGCACTCGCTATTCTCTCTGCCTAAAGTGCTCTTTTTTCCGGTTTTATACCTGCCTTCTTTCTCATCTCTAAGTCTTTTTCTACTCCTTATTCCCGTTTCAGATGTCTGTTTATTGTTACATAATAATCTAGCCTAAAATTTTTTGGCCTAAATAGCAATCCTTTGTTACTTAAGGCAATGCTGCAGGTGGAGTAGATGACTCCTTCCCACCTGGGAGTGACTCCATTCAGCTGGAAGCTCTGCTGGTTTATTTTGGTTCTCTTCTACATGGCCTCTCTCTATGATGACTTTATCCTCCAGGACCATTCTGTGTGGTTCTCTCTCTAGCACATTAGGGCCTTGCTTATATCATGGAAACTAGCTTCCAAGTAGGAGTGTTCCAAGAGCACAGGCTCCAAGGTGATGGGTTTACTAAGCCTCTGCTTGTATCACACTTGTTGATGTTCCATTGGCCAAAACCAGTCATATGGCCAAGGCCAGACCAGTGTGGGAGGAGATTACACAGAGTGTCAACACCTGAAGGTGTGGTTCATCAGAGGCTACCAACCTAACAGTCTAGCTCATTCTACCCTCTGGCTTCAAGTGACTCCCATCCTTCCCACCTGCAAAATACACTCACTGCCCCTGAAGACTTCTCAAAGCCTCTTCTCATTAAGTTCTCCAGTTTAGGCTTGAGATCCAGAATCAGGTAATTTATATAACATCCAAGTGTGGCTGAAGTTCCTCAGGTGCCACTCCTTAAATGTGGCTTCTTAGGTACAGCCACCTAAACTGAGTCAGCAAGATCATTCATTGCCTCTTTTAGAAACGCGCAGAATATGTTTTTTGCATTGGTCAATAGGATTTAGTATGCTTACCTTAAATTTTTCTCTTCTTGTGTATTGAAATATTTCCTTCTCTCTCTAGTCTCAGAAAAGCTCAAAAATTTCAGAAAATAGAGAATCTCATTGATACATTGTAGTTCTTCCCTTTGATAATTATCAACTTCCTTTTTACTTCTTCCCTCTACGTATTTATTTCACTATAACTGTGTATACAGTATAAGCATCCCAAAATTTAGTGATTTAAGTCAGCAATGATTCATTATTCTAAGAGAGCCCAAAAAGAAGCTGTCAGCTTTCTTAAGGGCTAGGCCTGGAGCTGCTGTCGCTACCTATTCTGTCAAACCTAGTCCTGAGACCAGCTAAGATTCAAAGGGAGGGAAAACAGACCCATTTCTTAGGGAGAGAAGTAAAATGTGAATACACGTAGAGGAGGAAACTGGTGGTGGTCATCTTTGGGGACTATCTATTGTATCTCTTCTTTCTGGTTTTATTTTCTTGTAAGCTCTTATTATTCTGTATGTATCTTTTTTATTATCTGTCTCCTACATTGGACACTTTAGAAAGTAAGGGATTTTTGTCCCTTTTATTCACTGCTCCAAAACACAGAATACTGCCTGCCACATAGTGGGTGCTCATATATTTTTTTGAAAGAAATGTTTATCCCTCTAGCTGTTGGGATATTTTTCCTGACCTCTCGCCCTAGCCATTTATCACATACATGGCTGATTTGAACACAGGGTATTAATATATGTTTATATATATTACTTTTGCCATCTCTAAGCCCACTTACTCTGACTGTTTCTTTGGAAGTTAACTCTAGCATGGTTGGATTTTTCCCCTATGCTGGGTTTTTTGATATGGAATGACAATGAAGAATTCGATTCTAATTTGACTGACTGGCCCTGTGCCCATTTCAGACTGCTTCTGGTCTGCCCTGTACTTACATATTCCTGGATGCCCTCTATAAAGGCTGTTTTTTCCATAGAGCATTTTCTCCTCTGTGTTGGGGAAATATATATATTTGAGACATGGAAATGAAAATAAAAGTAAAAGACTCAGATATTAGATTTGACATTATGATTAAGTATAGAAATATCCCACTCTGGGGTTCTAAAGAAATCTAAGGGCAGGCACCCATAATATTTACCAAATAAAAGAGAACTATTAGATTTTTAAACATATTTTTAGAGTATTAGAAAACTAAAAGGTGATATAAAACTATGCCTTTTGATCTGTGCCTTTTCTTTCTTTACTCCATTCCAGTTTAATTTCTTCTCATTCCTTTTCTTTTTGTTCATGCCTTTCTCCGTTACAGAATTTTCTTAGTGAAAACATACAATTACTTTATTTCAATTTCTACCCTAAGTCTCAGCTCTCCAATAATACTTGATTTGTGAATAGATGATTGTTTTAACCCCAATCTTATTTGGCCTGAAGCTTCATGGTGAAATCTATGCAGCAAAGAAATCCCCTGTTGCTTTTATACAATATTGTGTCAGGGGTAGAATTAACCATATGATATGCCCATGTTATAATGCCATTGATTCCTGAGACCATATATACAAATAAGCCTATTTTTAGTCACACTTTATGAAAGACATTAGGGTGACATGTGAAAATCATATTAATGGATAACTTCATTGAATATCTGTAGTTGGAAATTGCAAATGAATTCAGTGACTGATACATAATTAGTTGTGTAGACTAAAAACAGCTATTATTTGTTTATATAGTTCATGGTTAAGCAAGTGAAATATCACAGAATGAGATAATTTCTGGCAGGATTTGCTATGTGAACTTTAAAATAAAAGAGAGAAGGAGGAAGGTAAAACATATAAAGAGAAATATTTAACTAGTATACTCAAAGGAAATGCTGAGAAAGAAGATGGAAGTGTCCTGAAACATATCATGAGACCTTTATGAATTATTAAAAAGAAAACCATTATATTGTCATCCTTTTATGTTGAGAATAATAAAATAATAGCATAAACTGAGAACATCTATAAACTTCTGGAGGATAGTGGAAGCAGAATATGATCATAAAGTTAATTGCTTTTCTGAAATAAAATTAGTAGTAACAGGCAATTCAGTAGATAACAGTATTTAATCACATTTTCTTTGCTAAATAAGTTTATGTCTCTGCCTAATTACTTCTGGAAAGACAACGGAAAACCTTGCTTACAAGTAGAAGTAAGAGAAATCACTAAGTATCCTTTGTCATGGCAGTTTCAAGTAATGTTCTTTCTCATCTACCAAGCTTGATTTAAGGAATCCAATCATGGGACAAGAAGGCGGGAGTTTTCATCGTATTTTTAACTCTTAAATTTTGTGTGTTGAAAACTAGCATCCCAATGAGAAGTTTGGTCAAAATGAGAATTATAGAACAAGGAAGACACTCAATTCACCTTATCTGAAAAAGTTTATGTAATTTAAAAAGAGATCTCTTCAGTCTGTAGAATAAACCTCCTCTCTTATTTCTCTATCAGTTGAAACGTGAGATGCTGACCATTCATATCGCTTACACATGTGTCATGCCTGGTGGCAAAGATGTACTGAAGTGGAGGCTCAGTTGTGTGTCCTCTCTGGGGCACAGTTACAGTTAGAGCGTTTTTTTGGTTTTTTGTTTGTTTGTTTTTGTTTTGTTTTGTTTTTTTTTTTTTTTTTTTGGTTATGACAAGCATGATCTCAGATTTGAGGAAATCAGGGAGAAAAGGAACATTCTTGTGCTGCAGGAAATGGTCTTAGCAGTCACATAGAATTCAGGGAGAACATGGAGTCATCATTCACAATCATTTTTGATATTTAACTATATGCATATGGCACTCTTGAGACACTAAGAGAGATGAGGAAATGATTGCTCTTACCTCCCAAACTGTGAAATAACCAGAGATGGGTTATACCATTCTTTGGAGAAAAATAAACTTAAAGGAATTTTGTAGAAATAAAATTTTGTGTTGGCAAAAATGAATGATCTTTTTTTGTTCTATGGATGATTTATTTTTGCCATTGAAATATTGTTTTAACAAAAAACTTATTTTATTTTCTAATTATAGACATATATAGAAAACATAAAGAAAATAACATTTATGCAACTTAATACTAAAAAACTAACAATTCCATTAAAAAATAGGCATAGGATCTGCTGAATAGTCATTTCTCCAAATAGAACATAGAAATGGCCAATGGACATATAAAAAGAAGCTCAACATTACTGATCATGGGAGAAATGCAAATTAAAACCACAATGAGATATCACCTCACACCTGACAAAATGGCCATCATCGATAAATCAATGAACAACAGATGTTGGCGAGGATGTGGAGAAAGGGAACCCTCATGGACTGTTGGTGGAGTTGCAACTTAGTACATACAGTGTGGAAAACAGTATAGAAGTTCTTCCAAAAATTAAAAATACTACAACCTTATGACCCATAAATTCCACTTCTGAGTATTTATGCGAAGAAATCCAAAACACTAATTAAGAAGATACATGCACCCCTAAGTTCACTGCAGTTATTTACAATAGCCAAGATATGGAAGCAACCTAAGTTCCCATTAATAGATGACTTAATAAAGAAGAAATGGTATACACACATACAATGGAATATCATTCAGCCATAAAATAAGAGTGAAATCATATTTGTAATAACATGGATGGACCGGGAAGGTATTATGTTAAGTGAAATAAGTCAGACAGAAAAAGAGAAATACCACATAATCTCACTTATATGTGGAATCTAAAGAACAAAATAAACAAACAAACAAAACAGAAACAGACTCATAGATGCAAGAAACAAGCTGATGGTTGCCAGATAGGAGAGGGGTTGGGTGCCTGGATGAAAAAGGTGAAAGGATCAAGAAGTATAAATTGATAATTACAAAATAATCATGGGGATGTAAAGTAAGGTATAGTGAATATAGTCAATAATACGGTAATAACTATGTATAGTGGCAGGTGGGTACTAGACTGATCAGAGAGATCACTTTGTAAATTATATAAATGTCTAACCACTATGCTGTGTACCTGAAAATAACAAAATAATGTTGAATGTAATTCAACTGTAATTGAAAAATAAAAAAAGGGGGAAAAAAGGTGAAGTAAAATAAAAGGTTCAGACTTCTAGGTATAAAATGAATAAGTGTTGGGGATGTGGTGTACAGCACAGGGAATATAGTCAATAATATTGTGATAGTGTTATATGGTGTAAGATGTTGCTAGACTTATCACAGTGGCCACTTCTTTAGGTATATAAGTGTTAAATAACTATGGTGTACACCCAAAACTAATACAATATTATATGTTAACTATGTTTTAATAAAAACCTTTTAAAAATGAAAAGGGTCACTTCTTGTTATAGCTACTCTATACTAATCAATGGCTCCCTGTTTATAGCCATTTTGTCAGGAATTTAACAGGCAGGAAGAGGAACACATGATTCAAGCAACAGTTCTCATTAGTATATAGCTTCTAACTGCAATCTCCATTTAACAAATCAAAGGCAAAATATTAATCAATATCTTATCTATTCCTAAATCTTTCTAGAATGAACAATTAAACCCAAAAACCAAACTAAGATGCATCATATAAATTAACCAGCATTGCAATTTAACATACTTGTCACCAATGAAATCAGTAATTTCCTGCTCCATTTTCAAGAGTATCATTTTGTCTCTGCAAAATAAATGTTAAAACAAAAAGGTTTAATGAACTTCTTTTACTCAAAGACCTAAAAAGTTCATTTGGTTGTATGGAAAATATTGTTTTAATGTATATGGCTACAAACCTGTAGCTAATTCTTCTCTGGAATATGCTGTCCCATACATATGGTTTCATTCTAAAACAAAAAGCAAAAACAAAAAAAAACTATAACTGCAATTGCTATTTAAAGTTAAAATAGTCTGTATTTTTTCAAATGTCAAAGGAGACATAACAAAGAAAGAAGATACAAGATATTAAAAGCAGGAAAAAACAAGATATAAAAAGCACGGCAAAAAGTCTAATATATTGGTTACTGATAAAAGTAAACATCATAATAATCTACTAAATAAACAAAATGGTAGAGGAAACTTTATACTACATCAGGCAGAGGTGAATTCAAGCTGAAAGTCTTATGTCATTTAATGATACAGGTTAAAATCTACAGAGAAGTTATAATTATTCTTTATATCTTATTAGTACCATACGAATATAATATATAATTATGAAGGCTAAAAGATATATTCACAAGAACACAATAATAGTGGAAGGTGATGCCTCACTTTCAATTCTTTATAAATAAAAAAGGCAAAATTTAAATATAGTAGATTTGAATAGTAATATGCATAATAGTAATTAATATTCATATGTCAAATACAAACCTCAAAGACAAGAAAATAACAATGATCTTTAAATCTTAAATCTAGAAATAACATCTCTTAAGATTTTAGTATATTTTCTTCCAATATTTTTCAGCATACACACACTCACACACACACTTTCCATAGTTGAGATTATACTGTTTACATATTTTTAGTCTTGCATTGTTTTCATTCACATTGTATTATTGACACGTTCTTTAAAGACTGTTAACACCACTTAAATGGCTGAATGATATTCATCATAGGATTTATCATAACTTCTTAGCAATACCTTATTATTAAATATTATATTAAGTTTCTATAAGTAATATTATACTAACATTTTAACATTGTATTAATGTTATAAGAAAATTTTTGTGCATTTTGATAATTTTCTTGGAATTTATTTTTAGAAATGGAAATTCTGGTCAAAAAGAGTAAATATTTTCAAAGTTCTTAAGATCCATTGTTATATTACTTTCTTGAAGATTATATCAATGTATATTAACTAGTAATAATGATATTCATCTCATCACATCATTGACCATGGTAAATATTATCATTCATATCTGAAAAATCATGTATTTTAATTAATTTTTTTATTGATTTTTTTCTGTTTATCATTTTATCTCTTTATCTGTTTAGTGATTGTTTATTACTACTCCTTTGTTTGGTCCATTTGCTTATGGAGACTTTAATTTTTTTAAAGGTAAAGTATTAGCTCATAGACTAAATTTAATTTTATATAACATCTCCTAGGAATGTATCTAGTCTGTCCATCAGTTAAACGGTTCAAACAAGCTTTACCATCTTTATAAACATTATGATGGGGAAGTACAGGTCTCAATGATTATGTAATTTTGGTTGTCAAGTCTTTAATAGCTCTCTAGCACACAGTAAAATTCAGAGCTCTTCAAAATATAAATTTTGTGTGTATTTCCATCTTTTCTTAATGTACTATTCTCCTTTCCATTAGTATTCTTTACCCCTTCCTGGATTTCTATCCCCATTAATCTTAAATCCCTTAATAAGAATATTTTCTGTTTTTCAACTTGTACCATACAGATTCTCTGTGCTATTACATCTGCCCCAAGCTTGCATATCTAAATTCTTTAAGGCTGCTTACATTCCACCTCCTCATCTAGGCCTTTCCAGATATCCTGTAACCTGAAGTAATCTTTTTCCTCATTATCATCATAGTTGGTAAATTTATTAGAACACTTTGCTTTGAGGGTGGTAAAGTGCCCCTGAATGGTAGAGAACTGGTGTCTGGTATCATCAGACTTCCCTGAAACCCTAGATTTCTGTTTTCTCTTCTCAGCCCCTCTTCAGCCCTGTCCCTATTGTTTCGGAGTTAGTGGGGAGCGATTCCAGTCTCATGACCACATCTAGGAATATTTTGCTAGCTGGTGTGATATGGTTACCCTCTGAACTGATGGGCCCTCAAAATTTTCTACTTTCTTCAATGATTTTTTTTCTCTACTTTTCTAAAATCTTTCCACCCACCACTTACTTTTTTTTTTTAAAGAAAATCACCTTGTTTTCTGCTCTACAGAGAAAATAGAGCAAAAACTGCCTTAAATTCCCATCAGTTCCAAATTTACCTTCATTATCAGCCCTAGTCCTTCCCTTCTTTGCTCCCTTTTTTAGTGGAAAAAGTACTTCCTTCAGTAAAAGGCAAGCCCTGCACCTACTCTCTCTTAATCTCTTAATCTCTCCTGCCTGCAGAAAAGCCTTGCCCTTGAGCAGTGGTTCTCAAGATTAAGTCTGAATCACAATCATTTGTTTTTAGATTAACAACGTGTATTGAGTTCTGCAGCAAAAGGAACCAGTAGGATGTATGATATGTATATTCATCTCTCTCTCTCTCTCTCTCTCTCTCTCTCTCTCTCTCTCTCTCTCTCTCTCTCTCTCTCTCTAACTGTCTAGCTGTCTGTCCACCATCCATCCACCCATCCATCATCCATCCATCCATCCATCCACCTATCTATCATTTATTATCTATCTATCATCTATCTAATCTATCATCTAAATACAGATTTACTATAAGGAATTGACTCACATGATTATGGAGACTGAGAATTCCAAGATTTGCATTTGGCAAGGTGAAGACTGAGGAGACCTGATAGTGTAGTTTCAGTCCAAATATCATAGGCTCGAGATCCAGAAAGAGCCAATTTTAGTTTGAATTTGAAGGTGAGAAAAGCTGATGTCCCAGTCAGGCAGGAGGAATTCTCCCTTACTTGGGAGAGGGTCAGGCTTTTTGTTCTATTTAGGCCCTTGACTGCATGAGGCGCCCTCATGTTATAAGAGGCAATGTGCTTTAACTGATTTAAATTTTGTATTATCCAAAAACATTGTCACAGAAACATCCAGAATAACGTTTGACCAAATATCTGGGCATCCTATGGCTCAGTCAAATTGACATATTAAATTAACCATAATACTACCCTATAGATAATCCCCTCTTTTTATTGTATTTTTTGTCCATAACTGTCCATTGGATCTTTCCACTCACCAAAGGCACCCAATATTTTCTACCTACATAAAATATTACCAGTCAACCCCCAAAATTCTTACTTTTAAAAAAAATTATCATCCCCATTTTATTTTATTTTCTTCAATCTAATCTTTTTTAAAATTAAACTTATTGGGATGACATTGGTTAATAACATTATATAGGTTTCAAGTATACAATTCAATAATATATTATCTGTCTATTGCATTGTGTGTTCATCCCCCAAAGTCAAATCTCATCTTGTCATCATATATCTGATGCCTTTACCCTTATCTAACCCTGTCCCTCCCCACTTTTCCTCTGGTAACCACTAAACTGTTGTATGTGTCTGTGAGTTTTTGTTTGTTTGTCTTGTTCATTTGCTGCTTTCTGTTTTATACCCCACGTATGAATGAAATCATTTGGTCTCAACTTTTCCTATCTGACTTATTTCCCTTAGCCTGATTATCTAAAAATCCATCCATGTTGTCACAAATGGCAGTATTTTATCCCTTCTTATGGCTGAGTAATATTCCTTTGGCCATAGGCACCACATCTTTTTTTTATCCAATCATCTATCGAAGGGCACTAGGGTTGTTTACATGTCTTGGCCACTGTGAATAATGCTTCAGTGAACATCATGGTGCATATATCTTTTCAAATAAATGTTTTCAAAATTTTGGGGTAGATACCCATAAGAGGGATTGCTGAGTCATATGGTATTTCTACGCTTAGTTTTTTGAGGAACCTCCATACGGTTTTCCATAGTGGCTGTACCAATTTACATTCCCACGAGCAGTGTATGAAGGTTCCTTTTCCCCTACAACCTCTCCAACACTTGTTATTACTTGTCTTGTTGATAATAGCCATTCTAACAGGTACGAGATGGTATCTCATTGTAGTTTTGACTTGCATTTCCCTTATAGCTAGAGAAGTTGAACATATTTTCATATGTCTGTTGGCCATTTGTATGTCTTCTTGGGAGAAGTATCTGTTCAGGTCCTCTGCCCATTTTTTAATTAGATTTTGTTATTGTTGTTGTTGTTGAAAAACTCCTTACTTTATTATCCCATATAATTTTTTGGCTGTCATCCTACACATTTCTTCTTCCCTTCATTCCCAAAGTTCTAAAAGAGGTTATCTATAAATGTCGTTTCTATATTTTCACCTAGCCCTCACTGCTGAATCCACAAAAATGTACTCCAGTCCCTGGATCCCCAACTACACCCAAACTAGATTTAACAAAGATTTATTAAGTGCAGTGTGGAAACATCAGTCATAATTTTGTTAATCTAGGATGACATTTTGCTTTGCTAATCAAGTCCTTCTTTCTGAAACAATTCTTTCCTTCAGCTTCTAGTACAACAATACACTGATTTTCCTCCTCACTCATCGTCTTTATTAGAACTTTCTTCTCTTCATGATCCCTTAAGTTTAGTGTTCTTTGGCACTATCTCCTAGGCTCTTTCATGCTTGTAATTACACAGGATTTCAGGGAATCTCATTTACTTTTACTGCGTTAATAACCATATATATATACGGATTTACTCTTTAGTGTACCTCTTGCCTGAACTTATATATTCAAATTCCTCTTGACATCACTCAAATACTTTTATCAGGTATCTCAACATCAGTATGCTCATAACCGAACTCATCATCTTTCCCCACCTTCTCTCTCTTCTTACAGATTTTCCCCCATTGCATTCTTTCTTGAGTGATTCAGAACATCTAGTTTTTCAAGTTAGAGCCTTGGGAGTTATCCATCACTTTTTTCTTTTCCTAATTTCCTTTTTATAATCTTTGACAAAATCTCTATCCGTGATAATTTTAAATATCTCTCAAATGCATCTATTTCTCTTTCTTCCCACTACCACCATCCTAATTTAGGCCTTCAACAACTTTTTACTGGCTTAGAGTAGTCACCTCCTAAAGTTACTTCTTTGGCATGAATTTTACTAATTTTCAGTTATCATTCTGTTTCCAAAGACAGAATGATCTGGTAGACATCACATCTGATCGTTCTCTAATGCTTGAAACTTCAGTGGCTTTTACTTGTCTTTAGGTCAATGGCTCCTAAGTGTATGATGTTAAGGTAACCTTCAAGCCATTCAAAATCAGCTTTGTTCTCTGTTCCAGCAGCATAAGACTTCTCTCATGTCTCCATCTTCAAAATACTCCCTCTCTGCTCTAGGTCTTTGAACATGCTATTCTCTGCTGGAAAAGCTATCTCTCACATCCAGGGCTCCTTCATTACTCCTGCCCCTCACCCCACCCATATTATTGCTAGAATTTTAAGTAGTTACTAAATGTTTATAAAACTCACCTGTAAAATAGGAGCATCTTATTTAATCCTGAGAGGGCCATTTCTGAGTCTTAAGTGAATAAAAAACATATGTTAAGAAAGTATGCTATGTAGTACCTGGCACATAGGATGCTCACTGGATAGAAGTTATTTTCCCAGCTGGAGAAACCAAGTGATTGGTGTTAATCCCTTGTGTTAAACTGGGAGTCCTCCAAAAAATTTGATTCCTTCAAATTATGGAACCATGCTTTTAAATACAGTAATTACAATGTTGTATTTTAATTAGAATATTGACATAAAGAGGTTTTGTCATTTATGGAATGATCCTCAGAATTTGTTTGGACGATGTATTTTTTGTACATTATTGGTCCAAATTTCTGAAATGCATGGAAATTTATTCTCACTGACAAAGATCTTTCTGATACACACACACATTTTAGTAAAAGGCACATTGCAGAAATTCATTATATTTATCACATAAAAGGTGGTTCTGTTTCACATCATCTAAAAGTAGGCAAATGCATAGCTTTAAGGAAGATGACACAATTGTATGATATATATAGCTATCATTTGGGTTTTAATTGCGTCCAAACTACATATATATGTATGAGTCATCATAAGAAGCCTGCATTTTGAGAGACATATATAAGATTTTACTTCAATGGTTTGATATGAGAACAGGTAAGACTTTAATTACAAAAATTACTACATGTGTGAATCCTCAGTTTTAGGTAAAATGATGCAGAATGCCATTCTTATACACATGATTCACATCCCATAGGTACCATAAACAGAATTCTCAGAACAAAGAAACCTTGAAATTTTCCCTAGGCTCAGATAAAGAAGCAAGTTCAAAAGTAAAAGTTCTCAGCAAGGCCTACTTCATATTATAGGACAAAGGTTGGATTGAGTAAAATCACCTCTAAAAAACTGGATTTTACTAACCAACTTGTACAGGTGGTACAGGCATAGTGGACTGTCAGGTAAGCATCTCTGAAAAGTAGCTATGCCACTCTAAAATCATCTGGGAAGGCTGAAACTGGAATTCTTGCAAAACTGTAAAAGCAATGACCTAGGAAAATTATATAAAACAGCAACTCAGTTGTAAAGGGGGAAAACTCTCAAATCATCATCTTAAACAATTTTAGATCAGGTCATACAGGTATACCATAGCATGATATTTTGACGCTTGAATCTTAGGCCACATTTCAATACTTATCATTTAGATCAGTATAGTACTTTCTGTTCTATGTGGACATGTGAGCAGGCATACTTCTCATCTTCTAATGAGCACTAGATTCTCCCAGTGTGAAAATTAAGCTCTTTTGGAATCCACTATCAGGCCACAAGGGTATCATTCAGTGCATTGAAGTAGTAATTTACGAAATGGGACCCTCATGGCCCAAAAGAGTTTATGCAGCTTCCCAAATGCCTACCTTAACCAGGCAATGGTTTATGGCCTGGAGAACCTAATGAGTGTTCAATTATACTATTACATTTAAAAAGAGAGACCCATATTTTTTCAGAAATTGTAGCTCTGCTTTATGCTTTAGCTCAAAATCAGGCTATTTTAGCCTCCTTATTCCCAGCAGATCTTTTCCTGTCTTTTATTTTATATTTTACTTCTTTTATGTTGCCTAAGTAGCTCTCCCTTCCCTCCCTTCCAGTTAATGATTCTATTGGATTTTAGTTACCATAATTGTTTCCCTAATAGGCTTCATTGAAAAAATGATTGTTAGGAAAGGTGATAAACATTGAAGTCTTTGCCATTTGGTTGTATTTGTTATTCTTTTAATTCATTTTCAGTAATAAGTTTTCTACTTGAAATTAAAAATCACTAAAAAATTTTTATCAAGGCAGAATTTTCTGAAGGTACCTTGTTATTGTTCAGCAATGACCACTTCAGAACTATTTTGAGCTTTTAAAAGAAAGTCTCTGTTAATTCACTGTCTGGAAATTTTACAAGCAAAACTAAGAAAATTAAATTGGACATTTTATGAATAATCAGCTCATTTAAAAGGTATGACATTGAAATTTCATAATGCTTTTGAAATTTTGAATTTGATCTGTTTTCAGTGAGGACAATATTGTTCATGCAGTAAATGTAGAAGTCTAAGATGCTGCCATTTCTATGTTCTCTAGGTGGCAGCTTAGCTCCACCTTTACAATTCTTCCTTCTAGTTCTTTTCTCACTGACATTTTCTTTAAAAACTGGTAACATAATGCACAACAACATGGTAAAATGAGTACAGCCAAATATGATCTGCCTGCCTTTAATGTCTTTACAAGGTTTTCATGTAGCTTTTGCCACACTACTGATTTTAATGGAAAGACTTAGATATAGCAGCACTTCCAAAGGTATTCTTATTCACCAGTGTCCTCATATGAAGGTCAATAACTGGATCTCTTATGTTGAAACTTTATCTATAAGGCATCAATCTTATTCTAGATTTTGTACTTTCTGCATGTATTGTTGAGCCAATTGTCGTGCTATTTAGTCACATTTGAGATGTATTTACTTCACTTTCTATTACAGTTACATGAACAGCTGGGTCTGAATGTCACAATATCCTCATTCTGTTCAGTTAGAAGCCATGTATCTTCATGAGAATTATGAAAATAGTAGCTTAACTCCAGAATAAGGAATCACATTATCCTGTAGAGCAAAATATCAACTGGGAATGATTTTTACCATCACAGGATATTTGACAAGGCCTGGAGACATTTTTGATTGTTGTAAGTGGGGCCTGGGGGTTGTGGAGGAGAATGCTATTAGCATTTAGTGGGCATAAGCCAGGGATTCTGTTAAACACTCTGCAATGCAGAAGACAGTCCCCACAAAGGATTGCTTAGGCTGAGAAATCCTAATGCAGAGAAACAGAGCCACAGTGGTATAATATCAGAATCAGTGCAAAATTTTAATAATGAACACAATGAATTTATAAGAACAGTTTACTGGAGGTCACGACATCATAAATATCCTTTAGAAAAAAACTTGCATTTGACTAATTTAGTAACAAATTTCTCATGAATCTATTCATTTTTTCTTATTATTGCACTCATTTTTTTCTGAAATAGTTAATAAACTCTTCTCTTGTATTACATTTTTTAAAATTCAAAATCATCACTCAAGTCTTATTTTGCATATCTAAACTCAGAAAATCTCTTATGAAAAAATTGTGTTTACTGAGTAAAGAGTTAGTCTGCACAGCTGTCAAGATTTATATGCAATTTCTTTCTTTCCATTTTGTAAGTCAATTTTATTAAAATAGGTTTGAGTTGTCTTGTTTATCAAAGCTATTGACTGTGGAACATATTAATTAAAATTATTGAAAATTAAGGTTTGCATATACTGAAGTTGCTGAAGAATTTAGCGTAAAAGAAGCTACTTAATTTATCATTGCCAAGAGGCTGTGATACAATGACAAACTTGTTTAGCATTCCAAAACTGTGCTACAGATACAATTTATCATCATGTTTTGCCTGAAAAGCTATTATGTGACATAATTAAGAATATGTACTATATATGGAGTCATCAGGTATTCTGTCATCTAATAGGCTAATATAGTGAATGTTTTGGCTACTTTGTGTTCTCCTTAGATTGGTGATTTTTCAAATGACATCTTATTCTAAATCACCATATATAAAGTGGATTCAATTGAGTTACTTTTGTTGTTAGGAGGGAGACTGTTGTGCCTTTTGCAGCTTCAAGGCACTGTTCCAGAAATTCAGTCTTCTGTTGAAGAGTTTGAAAACCACTGGCCTAAAACAGGGGTATGTCAAGCTTGCTTTAATTACTGAATTTTAGGTTTTACGGCACATGTCTCATCTTAAGGTGGGGGAGGGAAACCCTCTCTTGGCCCCACATCCTCTCTTGCTGCTATCCCCTGTCTTTTCTCCTTTTCCCAGCAAAACTTCTACATACCTTGCTTCACTTTGTCACCTTTAATCCACTCCTAAAACTACTTCATCTTCTTCTAGTTCTACTATTCCACAGATACTGCTTTTGTCAAGATCATCGGCCATCTCCCTGGTGCTGTACCTGATGATAACTGTACGCTCGTCTTGCTCCACTTCTTAAAAACTACTGATGCTGCTGACACCTACTTTCTTTTCCAAACCCTCTCCTGGTTCTCCTTTTTCCTGTTTCTTCTTAGTCTTTTTCTACTCTACGTGTTGGAACTTCGGACTAGGTCTCGAGTTGTCCTGTTTCCCTCTCTAAACTCCTCTCTGGGTTAGTTTATTAATTTCTGTGATTTAAAAAACCATCCATATGTCGATAACTCCCATAGTTTCCATTTCTAGGGCAGTCCTCTTCTCTGAGTTCCAGATCTACACACCCAATTACCTACTTGAAACCTCCTCCTGGATGTTTCTTTTCATCTGTTATCAAGAGGCATTCTGACTAGACATCCAAAAATCATCTTTTACACTCCATCTTCCTTCATCATCTACATCCATCCTCAGACACTCTTGTCTGTACTTTCTCTGATCATATGCTTCTAATCTCTCAACACCTCTCAATTTCTGCTGTCGTATGTTTAGCTAAGTCTCCATCATTTCTCACTTCAAGAGCCTCCTAAGTCGTCTACATTTCCACTGTGGCCCTGCCCTCCTTCATTCTTTATAAGGCCACCAGTGTGGTATTTTTTAAAATTAATAATAATTTTTAATTTTTTAGTTATAGTTGGCATACAATACTATATTAGTTTCAGGGTCACAGCATAGTGATTAGATATCTATATAACTCACAAAGTGATCACCTTAAAAAATCTAGTGCCCCTCTGACACCACACATAGTTATTGCAATATTATTGGCTATATTCCTGTGCTATACTTTCTATCTACATGACTTTTTTAACCAACCCTCCTAGCCCCCCACCCCTTTTAACCAACCCTCCTAGCCCCTCTCCTACCTGGTAACCTTTAAAATGTTCTCTGTATCTATGAATTTGTTTCTGTTTTTTTGTTTGTTTTTGTTTTTTGGTTTATTTGCTTATTTTGTTCTTTAGATTCCATACACACATGCAATCATATGGCATTTGTCTTTCTCTATCTGACTTATTCCACTCAGCACAATACCCTCTAGGTCTGTCATGAAATATCTTTTTCCATCTTATTACTTTTAGTCTGTGTATGTCTTTTAATCTGAAGTGAGTCTCTTGTAAGCAGCGTATGTAAGGGTCTTGTTTTGTTTTCTTATCTATTCAGCCACCTGTTTTTTTTTTCATTAGAGCCTTTAATTCTTTTTAATTTGAAGTATTCATCGATAGATATGTAGTTATTACCATTCTTTTTCTCTTTCTTTCTTTCTTTCTTTTCTTTTCTTTCAATTTATTTAATTTTTTCCCTCTTTAATTCCTCATTCCCCCTACTTCAACCCCTGACCTACGGATGTTGCTGTCTCCCCTTAAGAACTGAATCTCTGAAGGTGGGGCATCTCTTCCCATGCGCTCGTAGTGTGCACCTGCGGCCTGGCACCCGCAGTGCACTTGAGGGGAACCTGGCGCACCCGGGGCCTTGCGCACCTGGGGTATGGTCTGTGGCTCCATCTGAGGTGCGAACCCAGGACCTTCTGCATGTAAAGCAAATGTGCTAACCACTACACTATGGAGCCACCCCTGCCATTCTTTATTTAGACTTTTGCTATACAACTTTTTCTTCTTCTTGTAGGAGACTCTTCAACATTTCCTGTAATAGTAGCTTGGTAGTGATAAAATTCCTTTTGCTTTTATTTTATTTTATTTTGGGGGGGAACCTCTTTATCTGTCCATCGATGTGAAATGATAACTTTGCCAGGTGAAGTATTCTTGGTTGTAGATCCTGGGTTTTATCACATTGAATATTTTGTGCCAAGCCCTTCTGGCCTACAAATTTCTTTTGAGAAATCAGCTGCTGGTCTTATGGCAGCTCCTTTGCAGGTAACTAACTGCTTTTCTCTTGCTGCTTTTAAGATTCTCTCTTTATATTTAAACTTTGGCATTTTAATTATGATATGTTTTGGTGTGGGCCTCTTTGGGCTCATCTTGTTTGGGACTCTCTGAATTTCCTGGGATGGTAGTCTATTTCCCTCACCAGGTTAGGGAAATTTTCTGTCCATTCCCAAATAGGTTTTCAATTCTTGCTCTATCTCGTCTCCTTCTGGACCCCTGTGTTGCAAACATCGTTAACACTTGATGTTGTCCCAGAGGCTTCTTAAACTATTTTCATTTTTTTTGGATTCTTTTTTTTCATTGCTATTCTGATTGGTGTCCTCTGCTTCCCTATCTTCTATGCCACTGATTTGATTCTCCGTTTCATCCTCTCTGTTGATCTCCTCTAATGTAGTCTTCATCTCAGATATTGTGTTCTTCATTTCTGACTGGCTCCCTATTATGTTTTCCACCTCTATTTTTATTTTTTTGTATCTCTTTGTTAAAGTCTCACTGAGTTCATCTACTCTTCTCCTAAGTTCCTTGAGCATCCTTATAACTACTGTTTTGAACTACGTATCTGGTATATTGCTTGTCTCCATTTTGGTGAATGCTTTTTCTGGAGTTCTGTTCTGTTCTTTCATGTGGGACATGCTCTCCAGTGGCAGGCCAAGTTTAGCTATAGCCTGTGCACCTCCAGGGCCACCTGTTAAGAGTTACCAAGTAATCCACATATGGTTGCCACTTGTGCTGAACTTATAGGTGCCTTGAGGGGCTAAGTCAGAAACTGAAGCTGGCTGCCATGCGTGAGGCTTGGGGCTGGTCAGCAAGAGGTATAGGGCATGCTGAGGTCTGATGCTGCTTCTTTTTTGGGTTTTGTGAGCTCTTGAGAGATTTTAAGAAAGTTCGCCGCAAGAGCCAGGACAGGCATTTGTATGGAATAAACCACTGGGAGCGGCTTGTGTGGGTCCATAAGCTGGGAGATGCGAAGTCTCAAGGAATCCCCTGGGCGGAGCAACCTGTGTTATCCAGGTTGATGGAGCCTGTGGCTGCAGGCTGGGTGTAGGGAGGGCTCAACAAGGAAACAATGGCTTCTGCCTGCACTTCTGTCTGGGAGCAAGCTTCCCCTTCAGCCCTTGCCCTGCAGCTCGACAGCTCAGTGTCTCCCCATCTGTCCTTGGCACCTCAGTGCTGGAGCTCAGAGCAAGTGAGTCCATCAGCAAGTAAGGCTGGGTGTGGGCCCTTTAAGAGGAAGGTCTCTGCTTCCTGCAGCCCTCTGTCTCACTCAGCTACAACCTCTGCTGGTTTTCATAGCCAGAGGTTGTGGGGACTTCTCTTCCTGGTACTGGAACCCTGGGCTGGGAGCCCACTGTGCAGCAGGGACCTCCTCAGGTAGGGGAGGAGGCTCTGCAGCCAAGATAGCCAGCCAGATTCTTGATCGCCCACACGTGGTTGGTGGGGACAGGTCATTTTGCGTCTCTGCCGTTTGACCATTTTGAGGTGACCTGTTATTTGAGGTGACCTAAATGTAAGGCTTCTGTTCAGCCAGACCTCTGGCAACTCAATGTACTGGTTGCAATGTAGTTTTTTCATAATTTTGGTGTGGTCACTGGAGGAGGCTTACACTGACTGCCTCTACCTTCTACATCATCTTGAATCTCCTAGCGTGGTATTTAAAAAAGCAATTTGATTATGTATCTTTCTTGCTTACAATTTATACATTGATTCCAATCACGGGTAGAATAAAATCCAAACTGCATACTGTGGTCTGGATCTGTCTGCTTCTCCAACTTTCTCCCACTAATGTTTTAGGTGCACTGATGTGGAACATTAAGAAGATGACATGTTCTCTTTTTTTAATCTTTAGGGCTCTCACTGCCTTTGAGTTCTCTTCCCTGCCTCTTTGCATGTCTAGCTCCTTTCATCCTTTAGATCACATCTTAAAAATTATCTCCCTAATCAGTAAGTGTTCACTTTTCACTATTTTAAATTTTATTTACCTGTTCATTTCTTCATAATCTGACTTACTAGAATTTAGGCTGCATGACAGGAAACTTGTCTATCTTCCTGACTAGGAAGCTGGTAGGCATTAGCACACAGCTGATGAATGTATTAACAAGTTATACCAAATGATCATCAGACTACATAGAAGTGTCCAAAGCTATAGACAATAATACATACACTTGCCCTGTACTTTCTGGCTTTAGAAAGGGTGACAATGTAGGCTGATATGAGAGTCTAGTATTTGAAGAAATAATATGCAAAATAGGATTAGTCATGAGCTCGGCATCTAGAAAACAGAACTGGAAGTATGGATGAAAGTTAAATTTAAAGAACACTGGAATTTAATTTAAATTAAAAGTACGTGCTTGGAAAGTGGCAAGCTCTGCCTCGCTGAAGATGTTTAATTAGAGGCTGAATGACAACCTGTCCAGTATGTGACAACAGGATTTCCTTCTTTACATTGGAACTTGATTTAGCAGCTCTAAGGGCCCTTCCTTCTTTGTGATGATGGGATTTTGCGATTACAGAAGGGTTCTTCTCTGTATCTCCCAGCATTAATCTGTCATTGTGATTCTGTTGTTGTCCTTCAAGCCACACCTTAATGGATGTCCTCTTTAAACCTCACATTGCTCTCAGAAATAATGCAAAAATGAAAGAAGCTATTTTGGGAGAAAAACTGGTAAACAATGAGGAAGAATTGGCTAAAATATCTTCTTGATGGCTTATTCTTTTAAAAAACATATATTGAAAAACATTAATGTGTGCTTTAGGCATTACTTTCAAAGGCTTCTTAAATTTATGTAAAACAGAATCAGTAGGAACACACCTTTATTTATTCAAGATCCTTAAAAATTACCATCATGACTGGAGCTGGGATAGGAGGTCGGTTCTAAAACAACTTTACAAATTACATTTTGAACTTTATTTTTTAACAGCATCATAAATACACCATCATATCCTTAATATTTCCTATGAAATTTCTTATTTATCTTCAGTCATCAGCTAATGTGTTTGAAGTGAGCAGTAAAGAGAAATAATGGCCTAGGATTCTCCAAACATTGACTGACTTCTAGAAATCATAAAACATCTTAGAGTAGGTCTTATCATTGGACACAGCATTAGGAAAGGTTCAAAGTCCACATGCAATTGAAAAAAAATCACATTCTCAAAGGTCATTTATATTTTTTCATTAACAACAATTTACATAAAATTTTTCATTAAGAAAATCTACATTTAGTCATCTGGCATTTAAAAACTGATTTCTCATTGAGGTCATTTTCAGAAGATGTGTAATATATGATATTTCTTACAAATAATATAGAATTACATGTCAATTTGACAGTTTGGGTGTGGTTTGCTCATGCTTTTAATACTACTCATCAAAAATCCAATGCTCTAGATTTTCATCTTACTTGATGATTTTCTTTGTTTTCCATTTCTAGTTTCACTTCTTTCTCCTTGCCTTCCTAGGTTTTCAAGAGCAATGTAGCAATAAGTATCTGTTAAAACTTGCGCTATGAAGAACGTTGTATATTATCTTCCATTTTGCTTTATTTTTTTACCCTGAAAACCTTGGCCTTAGCACTATAGTCTGACCTCCCTTTGTTATTGTATATATTGCAGGTGAAAGTTAGTTTTGTGTTATTTATAAATTCTCCCTCTTTTTTGCCTCCTTTCCACTATTTCCTAAACTTCTTGTCTGCATTCTTCTTTGTATGGCTCCCTCTTTGCCTTTCGAATGTATCTCTCTTTGCTTCTTGGGAATTTTTTCCATCACAGCTTTTATTGTCAAGTACTCTACTAGCGTTCTATTGCTGCTCTAAGAAATAGCCATAAATTTAGAGGCACAAAGCAACACAAATTTATTACCGTACAATGCTGGAGGTCAGGAGTCTGAAATGGTTCTCACCGAGCAAAAATCAAGGTGTTGGCAGGGCTGCATTCCTTTCTGGATGCTCTTGGGGAGAATTCATTTCTTTGCCTTTACCAGCTATCGGCATTCCTTGGCTCCTGGCTCCCCTCCCCGCCCCCACCTCCATCTTCAAAGCCAGCAACTATGGTTAAGTTTTTATCACATGGAATCATTCCAAATGACTGGCCCGCTCCCTCTTCAACTTTTAAGGACACTTGTGATACACTGGGCCCACCTGGACAATCCTGGATAATCTTTCCATCTCAAGGTCAGTTGCTTAACAACCTCAATTCTTTCTGCACTTTTAACTTCCCTTTGCATGTAACAGGCGAGGTATTCATAGGTTCTGGGAATTAGGGTATTGACATCTTTGAAGGGCCTTTATTATGCCTATCATGGATACCTATCCTCTTTCTTTTGATATTCCCAAACTCTCCTGCAAGGAAACCACTCTCCAGGCAATAGAAGAAGCCTCTCTTATTCCACTTGGTCACTCCTGTGGTTTCTAAATTGTCTCCAGCTGCCTGGTCTCTGCTGACTCTGAGTGATTCTATAAAATAAGATATAGCTGTGACTTCATCTTGTGTATTGAAAGCACATTTGAACCACAATTAAATTACTTCAATATCTAAGTAATTTAGGAGAAAAATAGGTAAAGATTGCTGCCTACCTTTTCTTTCCTTTATTTAAATTACATATATTAGATCTGTTTTGTTCCTTTCTTTTTTTTCATAATATCTAATTTTATGCCACTAGAGACATGAATAATTTAAAAACCAGAATCATTATGAGAACATTTTAGTTATTCATCATTTTATGTTTATTTGTTCCACTTTTTTTTTTTTTTTTACTATTTTTATAACTTACTAGAAATTCTACAAGTGGTTTATACTCACTTCCTTCTCATTTTAGGTTTGATATGAACCTACAAAATATACTACCATTACAGTCTTTCTGTTTTTTTAAAAAATACTCATTCGATTTTTTTCTATTATAAACTATGTATTTAATCCTACCAACACCTTTTTGGAAAAAAAAAAAGCTTTTGGTTTGACAGAATACTGATGGTCTTCAGTAATTAAGACTATATAGTTATCAAGTTCTCAGCATGTAAGTTCTCAAGATCTCAGCGAGTTCTCAGAATGAAATTTACATAAATTTCCAGCATGTAAGGCATTTCTATAGGTAATAAGCTTGTTACTTATATGCCATTCATTAATGTTTTCCTGATTTCATTTAGACACAGAGGAGACAAGTGGTATAGGCTTAACCATATCCATATCCATCCAAACATATTTGGGACATTGTTCTTTATTAACATGGGGAGCAACACCATTTATGACTTCTCTGAAATAAATGAACACCAAACTTACATGGAATTTTGAACCATAATCAGAAACAAGAATCTTGGGAATTCTTGGAAAGGAAGTAATTTTCTCACAATTTGAATTTTTTACCAGATGAAAGAGATTCATATGTTTCTGGACTATCTTAATTAATTGAGTTTTCCTGTTCTGAATAAAGAGGTCCTTTATATAATCAATGAAGCCAAGCAAAGCACTACAGCTTCTGAGTTCAGTACAAATGATTTCCCATTACAAGGGATAGCTATCATTGAGAAATAGCCACTCTACTCACTGCAATACTGAGAAAATGACATGCTGCTTTTTTTCAGTTATATAAATACATTCCCTTGAAGACTCAGCACACTAGCACTGCTGACTCTTCAGACTGACCTCTTGAATTAGGGTCAAATCGAGGAAATGAAATGCGTATGTGCAAATTCTGAGACTAAACTGAGACAACTGGGTTGTTTTCCTCTCTTAAGCACAGGCTTAGGGCTTTCCATAGATCAAATAGAAATATTTGTCTTTTTATCATGGCTTTGAAACTTCTTCTAAGTAGATTTTATGAAACTAATAAAAAAACTAAAAATATTTTTCCAACATAACTTCTGAATGATAATATTGTATACGGATCACTGTACACAAAGGAAAGAGTTTGATACAGAGAACATTGAGGCTTGCCTGGAAGTGCCAAAAAGATACCATAAGTTGGTAATTTGCAACTGGTTCACATGCCAAACATTGTAGGTTCTAGAGGAAAAGTGAACAACAGGGTATTCATTTTTAGTTTCTGATACTTTTATGGCAGGCCAAAAAGAGCTGGAAAGTTCAGACATTTATCTTGAAATAATGAGAGAAGTTTTTCCTTTCTGAATTAGTTAGAAAGTTGGTACTTAAACTGCCCTAAGGCATGGACTGTGAATCCAAGTATATCCATACCAAGCCATCTTTCATTTTAGTCTGTTTAATAAATCATCTTCCTAACTAGAGCTGGGGGGATAAAAGTTCATGCCTCTGGCACAGCTGAAAAGGAGAAAAAGATCAGGAGCATGGAAGTTTTAAGAAATGTAATTTTATTTTCAACTTGGGTTTTCTGATGCATAAGAAAAAAACACTATTTAAAATATTCCTACTTGGATAAAAACAGCTGCTCCTAGACAGTTCAAAAAAATAAAATTTGAAAAGCTAGAGATGGCCCAGCTTTTTTCCAGGATTCATTTGATTTAATGGAGTAAGTGTTAGACTAAAGCTTTATGAGGACAGGGCTAGGTGACATTTATTATTGAATGAGTTAATAATAGAGTGAAAATTTAACTCCTTCAGTCTCAGATAAATTATTTGATATCTATCGTGAAGTAGGTTTTGATACCAATGCTAAGGAGATTGGGCATGGCATTTATTTCCACCAAGCTTGTGGGTTCTTTCTGGTCAATAATTTCATGGGAACTTGAAGAAAATATTTACATTTGGTTACTAAACAGGTTAATAAGCCATTCACTGAAGTAATGTGATTTGTTCTGGGGGGCGAAGGTTTGGTAGTGTAATATATTTATTCAGTAAGTAAATGCTCATTGAATGCCTACTGTGTGCCAGGTAGTGGCTAGTACCCTAGCCATATACATATGTCCCTCTGCTCTTAGGGATACAGACATGTAAGCAATTAAGAATCTATATAGAGTAAGTGCTAAATGCTCTAAGATCAATGAATCACATAAGCATATAAAATAAAGATCAAACCCAGATTTTAGGGATTAGGAAAAGCTTTGTAGAGGAAGGAACATCTCAGCTGAAACTTTAATTTAAAATGGAAGGAAGCTAGAAGAGGGAGGCAGAAAGACTGTCCAAGGCAGGAGAGCTTGCTGAGATTAGGAACTGAGCATTTTAGCAGCACTTTAGAGTAAAGAGTGGGGAGAGCTGAAGCCGACATGGTGAGCAAAGGACAAGTTCAGAAAGGCCTTGAAAGCCATACCAAGGAGTTTAGAATTTATCCTTAGAGCTTAATTAAAACATTGATTGAATAAATGATTAATAGGCACAAGGATGATGGGAAGTCATTGAAATTATAAGGAAAGGAAGTACAAAATTAGACTTGTGTTTTAGGACATTTCACTGGTTGTAGTGTGAAAAACAGGAGAAGGGACTCAAGACTGGCAATAGGCTGATTGCAGCAGCCTAGCAAGAGGCTATCATAACCTAAAGCAAGAGGCGGCTGTGGGCATTGGGGTATGTGGGCTGATTCGGGAGATAGTTATGAGAATGTCCAGATATTGGTGATTATTTGAACATGAAATACATAAAAGCCAAAGAGCTCACAGTGACTCCCAGGTTTCAGACTTAATGGACTGTATGGTACCATTTAATAAGGAAAGGGGACCTGGAGGAGGTAGAAATATAGATTCAGTTTGAGGCATGTTAAGTTTTATGTACCTGTGAGATAATGGAAATGCTGTCTAGGACATAGTTAAATATACAAGACTAAAGCCAAAGAAAAAGATCTGAATGAAAGATGCATTCTTTTTTTCCCCCTTTTTAAAATTTATTATTATTATTTATGCTTACAGCACCTGGTCTTCCTAGGTGGTCTCCCATCCAAGTACTTACCAGGCCCAACCATGCTTAGTTTCCGAGACCAGATGGATTGGGCTTGTTCAGGGTGGCAGAGCCATAGACCATGGACCGTGGCCCCACTGGGGCACGAACTCAGGACCTTCTGCGTGTAAAACAGATGTGCTAACCACTACGCCATGGAACCACATCCTGAAAGATGCATTCTTGAGAGTTGTTAGCCTAAGGGTGGAACTGGAAACCATGGGAAGTGATCCAGTTGTGCAGGGTGAACATGTAGAGTCTCCTAGCATGTTGTGTGAGTTGAAGGTGGGACTTAGTGATAGGGTGATTTTCATTACCTTGGAGAGAGCAGCTTCTCTGGAGTGGTGAGGGTAGAAATCACTTTATTAAGTGATGAGAAGTAAGTGGATGGTGAACATATGGAAAAAGAGAGCAAAAATATACACATTGCTTAGTGAAGTATATAAATGTGAGGAGAATAAAATAATGGTTTGGTGCCAGATAGGTAAGGGATACAGGGAAACGTATGTGTTTTGTTTTAATGAATGAGACCAGAGTTTGTTCAAATGCAGTTGAGAAGAAGAGTTTGAAGATAAAGTAAAAGGGGTGGGAATAGGGTAGGATAATTGGAAGAAAAAAGATTCCTGAGGAGGCAAGAGAGGATAGGTTCCCAAGAGCAGCTGAAATGGGGTGAGGTTGCGGTCGATTTTAGGTAAGAGAAATCTCCTTGGTTGGCTGATAGTGGTGGTGGAGGTGATGGGAATTAGAAGTTTGAGGAGCTTGAAAAATGTTTTGAGATGGTAGCTGTGGGAAATAGAAGAAAGCTAAGAAAAAAAAATACAGATAAATTACAAACAGCATGAAAGACCCAGTGCAAGGTGAATTCCATGAAACTGTAGTAGCACCAACATAATTATGTGATTTTTTCCCCCTCCAGCAACGTGTAAGACCTGAGTTAGCCAAGAAGACAGCAGACATGGTGGTTACTTTCTAGCTGGGTGTGAGTGAACTGCAATGGGACAAGATTAATGGGACACTGATAAGCTGAAGTGATGGACTAGGTACTTGTCTCAAAACGTTTTTGTCCTCATGTTCTCAAAAGAATTTTGAAAAATTGGCTGCCTCTCACACTTTTAACAGTGGAAAGTCTTAAAAATTTTAACACAAGTTTAAATATCATAAAATTAAATAGTTGCAAAAGATGTGTTTTGTGGCTTATTTTATAAAATATACATACATTAAATGTATTTTTATCCATATCTTGGAGCTGTAGATTCAGCTCAATTTATAGAACATGTTCTTTAGAGAAGCGGGCTTCATTGTTAAACTAATCAGCCAAATCAAGGTTACTTTTCATCAGAAAAAGTATTTTAATTTAAAAATTCATTTAGTCATGCATCTGCCTAACATCCTTCTCACCTCTATATTCTAAGATAGTTTAATTTATTGATAGAGGGATGATTGATGGTGAACATGTGGATAGATAAAACAAAACATGAATGAATAGACACTTGTCTTGAGTTTGTCTTCTGATTGAAACAAGATCCTCTCCTGAACATTTCTTTCTGAAGTTTTTTTGTCTTTGCTTCAAGAGACTTTCCCTCAGGAAAGTGGCATTCTACATTTCTCCTTTTTGATACTCCAAAGGTTTTTACACCTTGTAATAATGTATCAAAAATACCATTTAGCATAGAGGAAAGTATGTCTTTCTTTTGTAAAGTGGAGAAGGACAATTTGAAAGGTAAGTAAATGAGGATAGTTATCAGACATCAGAGTCGTAGGCAGGTCTGCTTTAAGGAACGAGTCTGGAAGTTTAGATGGAAATTATAGTACCTGTAGCTATCTAAGCCTATTTATACTCTGGAAGGTCTATGCCTGCACGTCAGTTTGAAATCAGTGGCTTATTGGGCCAAAGCTGGGTCGGGATAAAGGATGGAGGTGGGAGGATGTAAGAAAATACAGGGTCAAGGAGGATGATTTAAAGACCTGTAATTTTAATGCCTTTTATATAGTATTGTATGTTTGTTTTGACATTTAGAGAGTCTGCATTTGTTTTATGGAAAGTGAAAATGTTAGAGCATATTTGGGGCTTATGTTTTCAACTGGCACAGTGTCAAAAGAGTGTATTTTGGTGGCAAACACACCTGGATTTGAATCCTTGCTCTACTCATTGTGGTTACAGGCAGGACAGTAATCCTTTCCATGCATCCGTTTTCTCATTTGTAAAATTAGAATAACAGCATCTACCTTGCAGGTTGTTATAAGACTTATAGATAACTACTTCTTTTATTCAACAAATATTTACAAACACCTACTATGTGCTAAGTACTGTTCAAAGAGGTAATAAGAGCAAACTACCTCATGCAACATTTGGAGCATCAGAATGAACCAATCATGACAAGTAATAGGGATGTGTTCAAGGACAGGATACCTGTTATATTCTTCTGTGCCACAAGGACAGTAAGTATTGGGTCAAACTGAAGGACAATTGCAAATGTTCAGAGCTTATTTTTTCCAAAGCTCTTAAGGCTCTCAGTACTGTTTATTTTCCCCTCTCATTTTTATCAAAATATAATTTTCTATAAGTTAAAAACATGGCTGTCATACAAATATGAGTGAATACTTATCAGAAATTTTACTGAACTCATTATTTAATGAAAAAGCCAATATGAAGGTAACACTGATTTTAGGAGCATTTGAGGAACAAAGATACGTAAATTTCAGCAGGGAAGACATTAAAAAGTAAAAGAATGTTGGAATAAGATCCCTTGGTTTGATATAAAGTTGTTGCGTGGCTTACATGGCAACAAAATGGCAGCCTTTAGAATTATTTTTTTGCTGTGGTCTGAATATTTGTGTCTCCCCTCAAAATTTATATGTTGACATTCTAATGCCAATGTGTTAGCATTAGGAAGAGGGGCCTTTGAGAGGTGCTTAGGTCATGAGAGTGGAGTCCTTGGGAATGGGATTATTGCTTTTATAAAAAAGATCCCTTTTTATAAAAGAGAGCTCCCTAGCCCTTTTATAAAAGTGAGGTGACAGGGAGAAGACAGCCATCTACGAACCAGGAAATGGTTTGAACCAGACACCAAATCTGCCAGCGCTTCGATCTTGGACTTCTCAGCCATCAGAACTGTGAAACTGTGAGAAATGACAAATTCGAAAGCTTCCTAAAATGTAGAGATATACATGTGTATTATCATACACTCAATTAGCACTCCTAAACTTAGAGAGGCTTTGGGTAATGCCAAGATCCTAAAAATAATATATTATGTAGGTTAAGAGAGACAAAGAGATATTTTTGCTAAGAAAAATATTAGGAAAAGGTGAAAAAAGGAGCTTATCGTGATACTTTTGGTGCAGGATATTAATCTCAGAAACTACTTCCCAATAACCAATTATGTGTGTTGTGAATTCCACAATGTATAATATGGAATAACGGTAAACATATGAGTATTATCAATTTTGTGACATATTTGCTCAGGAATAGCTGTGCTTATTACCTCAACAACCTTGTAGTTGGAACAGACACATTATGCCCCTCGTTTTAAGAATAAAAAATGAATTGGGAAGTGGTTCAGAAACAGGGCCAAGACTGTAAATCAGTGCTGCTGTCTTGGCTCTAATCTATTTGACCTGACAGGCTGGAGATGGTTGTAAAAGCAGTCCCCGGTTTCCAGGTGAGTTATGTACCTAAGGATCATTTGTAGATCAGTTGTTTTGAACTTCACACATTTTCCTGTAGAAATAGCGTGATGAATAAAGGTTATGCCTCCAGTACAACCTGCTAAAACCTTTAACCTGCGATATCTCTCACTATTAATTTCTACTGGAGAATTAGTTTAGGGCTCTGACTTGGAATGCAGAGAGCACTTTTTCCTGTGCCCTGCCTCCTTCCACTTCAGCACCAGTACCTGAGTGGAGAACTTGTCCAACTTTAGACAGCAGATGGTAGCTCTGGTGGCAGCTGGATGGAGAGAAGCTCTCACATAGGCACTTGAAGGCACTTGACGGAGAGAGCACTGACACAGATGTCTGTGCAAAGCAGGGATGGGAACTTTGTAGGGGTGAATTTGAGGAGGAAATGCTGAAGGTCTGGGTTGAAGCCTCTGCTGACAAAGGCTGAGAGTTCTTAAAGTGATCGACCTCTGGGATTAGGAGGACCGTCCCTGCTATGCAAGTTGCATACAGCTCGTTAAATCAGGTTTGCAGGACAGATTTGCAGGTCCGGTGGTGAGAGAGAATTAAGTTACTTTTTGCTTTCTCCCTATCGAGTTTACCTTATTCAAAAAAACGGTTGCATTTGTTTAAATCTCTTGTCGATTTTATAAAATGTACTGTCACTGAAATGGAAAATTAAAAATATTGAAAAGTATAAAGAAAAATGTAAAAAATCACAGAAATCCCTTTCATCTAGAAAAAAGCATTAGGTTAAAGGTTTCGATTAGAATAAGGGAAACTATTTCAGAGACTACTCTAAAAACGATTCTAGAAAAGTTTCAGCAGGAGGGCCTGGGGTTCAAGCGCCAATGACTAATAATTTTAATACTCCTTCCCTGTCATTTTCCCAGATTAGGTAATTACGTTGGATCATGTAATGTCTTTCCTGGACTTTGTTGTTGTCTTGTCACCTTTTGTGAAATTGATGTACAAGAACTACGGAGCAGTGGAGGAAGAGTCAATGTCAAAAAGTCTGAGCTAAATCCACAAAGTACTGAACAACAAACAAGAGCACGTGCTTACTTACCCATGTCCTTGCCAACAGTAGGAGTTGCCAAATTTTTTTTCTGTATTGCCTCATCTGATAAGGCGAAAATATTTCTCATTTTTATTTCTAATTTAATTTATAATTATGGTCGAATATTTTTTCTATGTGTTTCCGTGACACATCCATGGAAGAGAGGTATGAGCAGAAGCTGAGATTTGAACCCAGGGGTATGGAGGGTGTTTTGGGTGTGCAGGTAGCAGTGGATGTCCTAAGTACTGATGGGGACTCACTTCATGATGTAATCATTGGCAAGGGTGTGTGCGTGTGTTTGTGCATGTGTGTATGTGTGTGTGCATACACATTGTAAGAGAGGAAATTCCAATGCAGTCAGCATAAATGTAGAGTTTCTGAAGTGATGGGGAACCCCATATGGTGGCTGGACACACGGAGTTACACCATGGATCTTCCATTCCCTTACATCATGTGAAAAGTTTCTTTGATGGTAGACAGGATGGACAGGCAAGATTTTTAATGAAAACAAAACAAAAAAATCACCCTTCCCTAACTACTAACTGTGGATCTATACCTAATCTTAGTTTACTCATCTGTAAATTGGGGCTAATAACTGCTCATCTCATTGGGCTAAAGATTAATTGAGATAACATATGTGAAATCATTAGCTTGGTGCCTAGAACAGGGTAAACTCTGAAAATGTTAACTTGTTATTTATTTTTGTATGTGAAATAAGGGGATGAACTAGGTCAGGGGTCACCAACCACAGGGCCCCAGACCTGTACTGGTCCATGGCCTGTTAGGAACCGGGCTGCACTAGCCTTATCTGTATTTGCAGCCACTCCCCAGCGCTGGTATCACTGCCTCAGCTCCACCTCAGGTCATCAGGCATTAGATTCTCATAAAGCATGGGTTCCTGGTGCCAAAAAGGTTGGGAACCGCTGACTAGGTAATCACTAAGGCCTCTTCCAGAGCTATAGATCCAGAGCCATGATACTGAAAATGTATAGCATATAGCTGTCCTTATTTGATACATAATTTAAAGAAAAATTGAGGACACAGTAGCTTTAACATGAATAAAAATGTGCTAGGCAATTGCTCTCAATTTAAGCTTTATCTTCAGGAAAATGAATTGGGTAGATTGCAATATATAAATGTAAATAACATAACCTGTAACAAGTGGCTGTTATATAAGGACACAAACAGACCACCAGAGTAGAGATGACAATATTTAAGTATACCTATTTGCTAAGCTTAAACTTTTACTGAGAAAGATGGCAAAAATAACTCAAAACCTCGCAAGTGAATTCTATAGAACATGAACAGTTATCGACTGTCATTCTTTTCAGCCTCTACTGAAAATCAACCACTCTTATGTAGAAGTCAAATGTAAATATTTGCAGCAATGTTTGAAAAAAAAAAAAATAGTAAGCTTATCAAACAGAATTAGAGCTGTTGACCTATCAATATTTAGCCCTTCCAAACCAACTCTTTGTTAGCTCAGCTCAGTGTATTAAAGTATTGAGCATAGTGATTTTCCTACTTTAAGGCAATTTCAACATCCAGAGTTATTTATTTGACCCTGGGAAACAAAATACCTGGTCTTAAAGGAACTGCCTGACAAATTTGGAATCCAGAATCCTGGAGTTTAAAGGGACTTAAAGATCTAATCTTTTCTATAAAATTCTTAATGATGATTTGATCTCTGATTAAATCCTATTGAGAGTTATAGTTAGTGTTACGAGTGCTCATCAAACTTCTGACATACCTCTCGTTCTAAGCCTCTGTGGTATCACATGCTCCTGTTTCCTTAAAATCAGAAATGGCCATAGACTTGCTTTGGTCAATGAACCTTAAGCAGAAATAATGTGAATCACTTCTAGGCAGAAACATTTAAGAGCCAACTTGTGAGTCAAGCTCTGTTTCTCTGCCATGATGACCTCTGGAGACTTGTGTTTGGTTGGCAGAGCACAGGATTGTGGAACCTCTGTTACCATGGGTTTCTGAGCGCTATCATGAGCAGGGCCCTGGGAGATCTGTGTTGGACATGCAGAATAAATAAGAAATAAACTTTTGTGTGATATGCCATTGAAATTTAGGTGTTTTTGTTGTTGTTGTTGCTGCTGAACAGACTTGACTAAATTGATCAATACTTTACAAGGTTTTATTTTTATATGACCCCTTTTATGGCTTTATTGATACATTGTTTTAATGTGTATCTCATATGGAGCTAAGATTTGACTCTATATAAGAATAAACATTTCACCTTTTTATGCTCTCCAAGGCAGAAGAGAATTGCCAGTTTTGTTCTTCCACATGGCAATCCTACAAATATCAGAACATAAATATTATGTTCTCCCTAAATCCTCTCCCTGCAAAGAAACCTTTTTCTATTGACTCATAGTTTCTTGACTTTTTATCATCCTGGTTACTCTCAGGATAACTTTTGTTTTGCTAATGTCACACTCAAATATAATGTCTAGAACTTAATACAATTCTTACCAAATTAGATACTGCCGGGAGAGATCATTGCCTGGCTTTTCTGAGGTTTGTGATTATTTATGAGAAGTACATTATTTTAGACCATGTTTTGGGCTGACATTTTTGATGGTTTCAACACTGGGTTTGGTTCAAGAAGTGTTTGGCTCTCCTTAATCCCCACTGGAAGATAGTAGACTTTAGAGCAACAACATCAGGAAAACAGCGAGGACTATATCTGAGGTCTAGCTCTGGATGAAATGAAAGTCATTGAAGATTTTCAGTGGGGAGCGATAAGGACAGATTTGCATCATGAACTCTGGAAAAAACAAAAAGGATAATCACTAGGTGATATATACTTGGGAAGAGGTGAGACAATGCAGGGAGAGCAGTCAATTAACCAATCAACACAATGTATTGCATGCCTACTGAGTATAAGGCATGGAGCTACATAGGTTTAACACTGGAGAACAAAACACACATCTGAACAGAAAGGAGTAGCTGGATAATAAAGATCAATGGATTTGATATTATGATCAGGTATTGTAAGTATAAATGAACAAACTGAAAAGATAGAAGTTAACATCTGAGGATAAGCTTTCTAAAGTAGCAATTTAAGAAGAAACCGTTTCTAGTGGTGAAAAGCCCATAAATTAACAGGAAATCTATCTCAAGTGGTTTAAAAAACAAACATAAAAATTTAGAACTATTTGATCAGGGCTTATTTCTACTTTAATTTTCCTATTTCTTTGGCTCTTCTCTTTATATGTTAGCCTTTTCTTTATGCTGATTTTCCTCATGGTTGCAAAATAACTATCAACTGCAATGAAGAATTTATACTTCCTTGTTTACCTCTAAGTGGGACAAAAAGTGCCTATTTTCAAAACCACTGAACAGAAGTTCTAACCTTTGCTCTGATAGGATTACTTCTGAATTAATCATTGTGACAAGGTAATTGCATGCACTAATTCTGGGGGTAGAGCTAGTGTCTTTATCAAAAGGCACATAAGTGGAGAACAGGTGTCTATTGAAAATTAAATTAGATTATAATTAGCAAGAGCAGAGGGTAAATAAATGCAGTATAAGCAACTCACTAATGCCATTATAGAATGTAGAGAAAAATGGGACCAGAATCAGAGAGATAGAGGTTTTTATACTCAAAAGGGAGTGGTAATTGTTGAGAAGAGATTTGGAGGAATGAAGAAGGCAGGGACATGAACTTTTTAGCCTGAAATATATGAGGTTGGAGAGAACGAGCAACCTTACTTTATATAAGAAGTACAGGGGAGGCAGTTCATCGGAGAGGGTATTTTTAGCTAGGGAAAAAAATGGAGGTAAAATCAGTGACAGTGGGGTTTTGAGAGGTTTAGAGAGTCTGGGTTTAAAAATGGCAGCAAAGAAGTGGTGGTGTCATTAACTTACATATGGGATACTGCAGGAGGAGAAGCTTGTTCAAGGAGATCTTTCAAGATCTGTACCTGCAGATGGAGAGTTTTAAGACATCTGAGCTGCAGCTCAGGAGAGAGTAAGTGATTAGAAGGATATTTATTTTTTGGAAGAAAATGAGAAAAGTGTCAGAGCAGTTTATTGGGATGGAAAAAATGGGAGAGAAAGCTCCTCTATGAAATCTTTTCTGTTTTTCTTTCTTTTTTTTTTTTTTTTAGTTGGATGTGCTTTCTATTATTTCCCCAACTGTAAAAATTTCAGTGAAATTTAAACTAAAGGCAAGAGTGTGATATCATTTTGAAAACTTCGGGTGAAGAACCAATTTCTGGGACTCCAAATTCTAATGAACAACACTTTGTTATTATTCATAACCGTTTACATATTTGTCATCTGTATACCTGCATGTTTATTAGAGCCACTTCTTCTGAAGAGGAACAATAGCTGCCTTTGTTTACTCTGGCCGTGAGAATACCCACTCTTGCTCACCATCTCTCTGTATGTTGGAGATTCAAGGTCTTCTCAGTGGTGGTGAAAGCCACTGCCCTGTGCTGTCCTCTCCCAGACACTCCTCCTCCTCCTTTGATTAGCCTTCTTCAAGATGCACAGTCAGACACATCTGAGCATCAAACTGGGCGTGCTGCGCTTCCTCATTCCACATGCCCATGAAATGCTTCATGCTTCCCTGTACTTAGTCTCTCCATGTTCCCATTCATGACAGTATTGATGTGTTTCTTCTCAGGCTGCAGGTAGTTTTCCATATCATACCCTCTTACGCTCTCATTCCTAAGGTAGGTAAATTCATTTAACTATTATGTCTGAATATTTTATTCAATGATAGTCTAAATTTTCTGATTTTAAAACCCTGGAATAGATTTTATTCATTTCTGTCTTATGTGGTTGTTTGTATGTTTGTCCTTAGTTCATGCATATAGCACTCATAATACAACATCTCCCATATCTTCAGTTGTACATTTTATACTTGAACACAGGATTATTTCTTCTACTCTGCATTCCCTATAGTACCAACATAGTGTATTACATTTAATTTTCACTCAAACATTTGATGAAGTAAATATTTTGTGGACAAATGTATATCTAATTATTTTGTTGGTTATAGGATGTGGATAATGGAATTTAAATAAATTATTTTTATGCTGTGTTACCATTAACTCAAGTGTTTTACATTCCTTTGCTGTTAGGAACAAGATAACATATTTTATATTTTGGTATTTCTTTTTGTAGCAGGAAGAACAAACTCATGGCAAGCATGCCACCAGTTGGTCTCCTGAGGCCATGAGAAAAGTGTCAAATACTCATTTATTCAGCCTGCATTCTTTCTCGGAATCATTCCCCATGCTATGCTATGGATAGCTACCACAAGTGATTAGAGCAGAAACATAATGTTGAATAGTTAAATGGTTTACTACACTGAGACAATTATATGTGATACTGACTTAAATAATTTATTTCTCTCTGTTCAAGTGGCAACGAGTTCTTGTGGAAGGAATGAGTATAATGCCTGTAGTATTCATGAAGACATAAGCAGGGAAAGGTAAGATAATATATTTTTTTTAAATCATGAGTTGGTTGAATCCTGAAATACCGTAAACTTCATGTAAATAGTTCCCAACTGCAGACATAGAATATAGCTGAGTTTATAGAATATGATATAAATTCTTACACCTTATGACCGATAGGTTATTCTAGAAAAAGGTCATAAACAATAACATTGGAAGTTTTACTGTTTGATGCAATTGAATTCTTTAATTTTTTTTAAAAAGCTACAATACAATATTCCTAAATCTATATTTTATTACTGTTTATATTAAAATGAAGGTTAATGGCACTATTAATGCAATAGCTGTTATCTAATGGAAACTTTTTGGTTTTACAAGGCTGTCTGTGTAAACAATCATTAATCTTTGGTGTATCAAGATAAAAGCCTTAGGAATACTCAGTTATTAATTTTTAAAGACATTGTTAAACTGAGTTCCAATGGCAGAAAATCCATAAAGCAGAGTTTAGAAATCTTTGTCATGCTGTGTATATGAAGACATAAGAATTTGGCTCATGTCTGCATTCTTCAGTTGTTTATTCATACTCTCATTGCTGACTTTATAGGTGCTTTGAGGATAGTCGACCTAAACGAGAGAAATATTTCCTTATATGAACAAAGAGTCACTATTTTGTTGGGAGAAAATTTTGCCCCAACTTTTACCACTCAAGAACTTTAGTATTATTAAGGACATGTTTAAACAAGTCTATCGGAGGTTCAGAATTTTCAAAAGATTTCCAAAGATTTCCTAGAAGAATCATTTTAAGGTTAAGATGATTATAATGTACATTTTTCCTCCTAGAGCAAATACTAAGAAAGTGACTAATATTAAGACTAAAGAAATTTAATACCAGAAACAGTGAAGCATAAAATTGAAGGTATGAGAATAGGAACCGATTTGTTAAAATGGCCAATCAATAAAGGTTAATGTCAAAGAACAAAACTACGCATTCTGATGAATTCCCGTGACCAAGTAGATTGATTTAGTGTTTCATTTCTTCATCATTTCATTTATTTTCAAGGACTAGAAATTGAACTGTGCTTCAACTAATGAAAATTATATTAACTATGCAAGATATGAAATCCACAGGCTTTTTACTTGGATTGTTGAAAAATAAATTTTATATTTTTAAAAATCTGTTTTACTTACCCTCTTTTAAGATTTAAAAATGCCTTAAAAGCTGAACAAAGCAAAGATATTTTAAGAAAACTATGTTTTTCAAAATATTTTAATACACACTATACTGACTCTTAGAACAAAGGAAAAACTGTTGACATTTGTTCATCTAACAATTTCCTTCTAAACATATTCTCAATTATTGTAGAACACGCATCAATATATTAACCTTTATTAGACCATTTAATTAAAATGGGACTGATGTAATTTAGTTTAATGTAATTAGAAAACTGAAATATTTAGTACTCTCTTATATCTTATTGCCACGGGAAGAAAGTTAATGAGGAAATTTTTAAGTCGTATTTAAAGAGTGAAATCATTCATGAAACTTATTTCATTTTCATGGGATGATATTTACATTTATTTAATACAAAATGAAACCACAAATTATCCTTGTGAGACTAAGATTGAATATTAATATTTGGTAGGCAAAGTAATGGCTTCTCAAAGTTGTCCTAATCCCCAGAATCTGTGATATGTTACATTACAGTGCAAAGGTAATTAAGATTGAAAATCGAATCAGGTTTGCTAAAATAGGGAGTTATTCTGGTTATTCATGTGGCCTAGTGTAATCAGAGGGGTCCTGAAATGTGCAAGAGAGAAGCAGAAGAGTCATTGATGGAATGAATGGAATGTGAGAAAGACTTGAACAGCCATTGCTAGCTTTAAAAATGGAGTGGGGCCAGCAGTGAAGAAACACAGGGGCTTGTTGAAGCTGGACAAAGCAACAACATGAACTCTTCCCTAGAATGTCCAGAAAGGAATACAGTGCTGCTGACATCTTCTGAATTGTGAGATTATAGATTTGTGTTGTTTCACATCACTAAGTTTGTGGTGATTTGTTACGATAATAATAGGAAACAAACAACTATAGTAATTTTCTGGAAATTGTTAGGTTTAAAACTTTGAAGGAGAGATGCCTACCAATAATAGTAGCCACAGATACAATTAGCAGCAATGGCTACTCTGTTAGAGTTTATAAAGCTTGTCTCTGAGTATCTCATGGGCTCTTCACTATAACTTAGCCAGATAGGAAAGGCCCTGTAGGTGCATATTTCATAGCTAAGGAACCAGGCTTCAGAGAATTGATGTACATAGACAGAGATGAAGCTTGGTCCCCAATCCTGACTTCTTCAAGCTGGGCACTTTGGCCTGTGTGCCAGCCCAGCAGTGATAGACATAGGGAAGACTTTTAACAAACATAAGGTTTCTATTTCAAAGGGCTTACTTGCAGTTTGAGGGTTGGAAGCTACCTTAAAGTTATGACTAGGTTTGAAGGTGTTCTTCATAAATATTCTAAGGTTTTATTCATGGGTAGGTGAGTACAAAGAAATTATAGTTCCTTGTGAGTTTCTATTATGACCTTGAGAAATGAAATACAACTTTGTTTCCTAAATCAAGGAATTCCAGCATTCATTCAGCTGCTGGAAAAATTGAGACTAAATGGCTCTCCTTGCTATGGTTTAATTTTTTTCAAGTTTCAATTTAGCGTGTAATTCACTTTATTTTGAATTTAATATTACTGACCTAATTCAGTTTTTATCTTACAATTTATATCAGTCATGGAATAAAAAGTTCTAGGTCATTATTTATGAATAATATTGTGTAAAAGCTTTGGATTCTGCCATGGAACTCAGTAAGCTATTGGGTCAGTGTTGTGTGGTGGTTTTAAATGTAGGCTGTCTGAGTTTCAAGTCTCGCTTCCCCCTTAAAAGCTACGTGACTTTAGGCAAGCTGTTCATCCTTTGTACTACCAATTCTTCTTCTGTAAAATGAAGGTAATGTTATTAACTTATAGGATTTACATGAGAATTAAATGGGATAATATGTGGAAGCTATTAAATCTATAATTAAATGGGATAATATGCTATATAAGTGTTAGTTATTATTAGATAATTCTTGTTTAAATTTATTATTAAAATTATTTTCAATTATAGTTGATATTCAATATTATATTAGTTTCAGGTGTAAAACATAATGGTTAGACATTTATATAACTTAAGGAGTGTTTCCCCCTATAAGTCAAATACCCTCCCAATACATTTTGGACTATATTCCCTATGCTGTACTTTACATCCTCATGACTATTTCGCAACTACTAATTTGTATATCTCAATCCTTTTCCTTTTTTCACTCAACCCTCCAAGCCCCCTCCCACTTGGCAACCATCAGTTGGTCTCTGTATCTATGACTTTGTTTCTGTTTTGTTTATTTATCTTTTTAGATTTCACATATAAGTGAAATCACATGGTATTTGTCTCACTCTGTCTGAATTATTTCATAATACCCTCCAGGTTCATCCATGTTGTCACAAATGGTAAAATTTCATTCTTTTTTTATGACCAGGTAATATTCCATTGTGTATATGTACTGCTTCTTTATCAATTTGTCCATTGATGAACACTTAGGTTGCTTCCATGTCTTTGCTATTATAAAAAATGCTGCGATGAACATAGAGATGCATATATCTTTTCAAATTAATGTTTCGAATTTCTTCAGATAAATATCCAGAAGTGGAATTGCTGGGGCATATAATAGTTCTTTTTTTAATTCTTGAGAAACCTCCATATTGTTTTCTATAGTGGCCGAACCAATTTACAATCCTAACAACAGTGCATGAGGGTTCTCTTTTCTCTAATTCTTGTCAACACTGTTGTTTGTTGATTTATTGATGATAGATGTTCTCATAGGTGTGAGGTGATATCTCATTGTGGTTTTAATTTTCATTTCTCTGATAATTAGTGACATTGAATGTCTTTTATATGCCTATTGTCCATATGTATGTACTCTTTGGAGAAATGCCTATTTAGGTCCTTTGTCATTTTTAAAAATAAGATTATTTGTCTTTTTGGTGCTAAGTTGTATGAGTTCCTTATATATATTTTGGACATTGTCCCTTTTTGGATGTAACATGGCAAATATCTGCTCCCATTTGGTAGGTTTTCTTTTTGTTTTATTGCTGGTTTCCTTTGCTGTGCAAAACTTTTTAGTTTTATGTAGTCTCATTTGTTTGTTTGTCATTTTTTACCCCTTGCCCAAGGAGACATAGAAAAAAAAATATTACCAAGAGCAATATCAGAGAGTTTACTGCCTATGTTTTCTTCCAGGAGTGTTATGGTTTGGGGTCTTACATTTAAGTCTTTAATCCATTTCAATTTATTCTTGTATATTGTGTAAGAAAATGGTCCAATTTAATCTTTTTCTGCATGTATCTGTTCAATTTTTCCAACACCACTTATTGAAGAGACTATCTTTACCCTCATTGTATAGCCTTGCCTTCTTTGTTGTAGATTAATTGATTGTATAGGTGTGGATTTCTTTCTGCGCTCTCTATTCGGTTCCATTGGTCTAGGTGTCTATTTTTATGCAGTACCATGATGTTTTGATTACCATAGAGCTGTAATATAGTTTGATATCAGGTAGCAACATACCTCCAACTTCGTTCTTTTGCAAGACTACTTTGACTATTTAGGGTTTTTTGTGGTTCCATATAAGTTTTAGGATTATTTGTTCTAGTTCTGTGAAAAACGCTATTGGTATTTTGATAGGGATTGCACTGAATCTGTAGGTTGCTTTGGGGTAGTAGTTGATATTTCAATGATGACAATTCTTCCTATCCATTAGCATGGTTATTTTATTTTTTCTTCCAATTTATTTCTTTAATGTCTTGTAATTTTCTAAGTACACATTTTATATCTCCTTGGTTAAATTTATTCTTAGGTATTTTGTTTTTTTTTTTTTTAAATGAAATTGTAAATGGGATTGCTTTCATAATATCTCTTTCTGATAGTTCATTACTGGTATATAAAAATGCAACCAACTTCTGAATATTAATCTTGTATCCTGCTACTTTACTGAACTCATTTATCAGTTATTACAGTTTTTTTGGTGGACTTTTTAAGATTTCCTATACATATCATATGATCTGCAAATAATGACAGTTTTACTTCTTCCTTTCCAATTTGGATGCCTTTTATATATTCTTATTGTCTGATTGCTGTGACTAGAGCTTCCAATAGTATGTTGAATAATAGTGATGAGGACATTCTTGTCTTGTTCCTGATCTTAAGGGGAATGTGTTTAGATTTTCACCATTGAGTATGATGTTAGCTGTGGGTTTATCATATATGGCTTTTATTATGTTGGGGTATGCTTTCTTTATTCTCACTTTGCTAAGAGTTGTTATAAATGGATGCTGAATTTTATCAAATGATCTCTCTGTATCCGTTGATATGATCATATGATATTTATCTTTCATTTTGTTTATGTTGTGTATCACATTAATTGATTTGTGAATACTGAATCAACCTTGCATCCCAGGAATAAATCATACTTGATTGTAGTGTATGATCTTTTTAACGTGTTACTGGATTCTGTTTGCTAATATTTTTTTGAGGATTTTTCATCTATGCTCATCAGGCTGTGAAGTTTGGCTATAACCACAATGTATGACCCTGCTTTGTGGGAGCTGACCCCATGGAACAGGATATGCCCCAGAAGGACTGTTGTGCCTGCCAAGACTACCCTTCGTGCATACCATTTGTGGAGCTAATTGAGTGGAGCTATGTGTGGTCTGAAGCCAGTTACTGGGTGTTAGTTCCAGGGCCTTTTGCGAGGGACTCTCATGCAGGCTAAAATCAGCAGCTGCCTGTGCCTGGCCCAGGCCACCTGATAGGAGTTAAAAAAAAGCAATTCACAGTTTATAGTTACCTGGACAAGTGTAGCAGAGGCCACCCTGAAGACCAAGGCTGGCCATTGCTAGTACAAGGCATGAGGCCACTCAGCAAGAGTTATAGGGCATGCTGAAGCCAGCCGCCACCTGCCTGGGTCATACAGATCTTTGAGAGTTAATATTAGGAAAGCCTCTAGCATGGGCTGAGGTTGGCTGCCAGTAAGGCACAACTGTTAAAAGAGCCTTGGGTGGTGCTTGAGTTGATTAGGGTAGGTTCTCAGGGAGTCACCAGATTAATGCAGATTCAGATTTGGTGCCTGCCTGTGTGTGTGTGTGGTGTGTGTGTGTGTGTGTGTGTGTGGTAGCGGAGGGGAAAGGCTCAACACAGAAGGTCCCTCCAACCCTCACTCCAAAGCTGCACAATTCAGTTTCTCCCCTTATGTCTCTGTCTCTGGTGTCTTTGGAGCAGCTGTCCCTTCATTGGAACTTATGGTGAGTGTTTGTGAATGAATGAGTCTGTGGGCAAGTCCTTTAAGGGCATGTGTCGGTTTCCAGCAGCCCTTCATTTCAACGAGACAGCATCTCCACTGATTTTCAGAGCCAGATGTTGTGGGCACTTCTCTTCCTGGCACTGGCGTTCTGGGCTGGAGAGTCTGGTGTGGGGCTGGGACCTGTTGCTCCCTAGCGGGGCGGGGGGAGGGGGACCTCTGCAGCTGAATTATTCCTCCAAATTCTGAGCCACACATATGGGTGCAGGACCAGCTCATTTAGCATCTCTATTTCTCCTACCAGTCCCCACATGGATTATTTTTTATGTCCTTAGTTATAGGAATTCTGTTTAGTGAGTCTACTGATGGTTTTCTTGGTTGATTGTTGAATAATTTAGTTGTAATTTTGATGTGGTCATGGGAAGAGGTGAGCACAACAGTTACCCACTTTGCCTTCTTGACTGGAAGCCCCCATAACTTCACTTTCAAATGATAATTTTTAGCAGAGTATGAATTTATAGATTGTCAATTATCTTCCCTAAGCACTCTGACTAGTGATCTATACATATAAAATTGGCAAAAATTGAAAAGCTCAACCTTATGATGCACTGATAATCAAGCTGAAAATTGGGAACTCTTGAATATTGTTAGTGGGTAGTGTAAACAAGTAATAATAATAACTGGACCATGTTTGCTAAAGATATATTGCATTGGAAAAGCTAGACAAGAAGCCTTTATTTAAGACTATTGCAATAGAGGGGAGAGATTGAACTAAACTTTGCTGAAACTTAAGGTGGGTGGATTTTAAGTTCTGGAGCATGTAAGGGAAAGATGAAGATAATAGTTTGGTAGTGAAAGAGAAGGGAATGGGATTGAGGAGGGTAATGTAGAGAGCTTCGGAATATTCTATAGCATTTTATTTCTTAAAAAATGATCTAAAGCAATTATAGCCACATGTTTAGATTTTTTAATATGAAATATTTCAAACTTTCATAATACAGCATAGCCTAACAACTTTCTTTTTGAAGGTTGAACTTCTGAAATTTAAATTGCAGTAACTCTGTAGAAAATATAACATTGGCATTTATGTATTTTTTAATATAAATGGTAGCATATGTGCCTGTATTAGTTTCCTATGGCTTGTGTAACAATTTCCACAAACTTGATAGCTTAAAACAACAGAAATTTATTCCCTCCCAGTTCTGGAAGCCAGAAGCCCAAACTTAGTATCATTGGCTTAAAAACAAGGTGTCATCAGGGTTGTAGGAGAACATGTTCCTTGCTTATTCCAGCTTCTGGTGCTGCCAGCATTCTTTAATTTGTGACTACATCACTCCAGCCTTCAAGGCCAGCATCTTTCATCTTTTCGCTCCATTTTCACATTGCCTTTTCCTCTGTGTGTGGGTCTGTGTCAAGTCTCTCTCTCTCTCTCTCTCTCTCTCTCTCTCTCTCTCTCTCTCTCTCTCTCTCTCTGATTGTATTTAGGACCAACCTAGGAAATCTATGGTAATCTCTCCACTTAAGTTAATCTCATCTTCAAAGACCTTTGAATACCCTTAAAGGTGATATTTATAGATTGTGGGGATTAGGACTTGAGATCTTTGGAGTTATTATTCAGCCTATTATAGAACCTGTCATACAACTTGCTATTTTTTTATTCCACGATATATCTTAGAGATATTTTTTCCACATTGGTTAACATAAATCTTTCTCATTCAATGTCATTGCTGTAGAATATGTTCAGAATGGATATTTCATACCTTTTTTAGTTTCTAAAGTGCTGAGTAACGTTTTTATTTTTCAGTCTTATAAACATGTGGCAATGATTGGTGAAGGGGCTAGAGTGATATACGCTATGATTTTTAATTGGATAAACATGTATTCTCTATTGTAATGAAATAAAAAAAAGGCCTGCAATTTGGCTGCATCCATTTCTGATGAAATATTTTAAAGAATAGAGAAAAGCTTTTTCTTATAAAATATTTTTAAGAGAAAGACTGAATGAAGGCAAAAGACAATAGGAATAGTTGGGGTGAAGTATTTAAACACTGAAATATGAACAACAAAATGAGAATTGAGAATATTTTCTATTTAGAAGAATTTTTTTTTTGCATTTTCTAGATACATCAGTAACTATCTGGAGAGAATCTTCTCAATTAAAATATCATCTATAGAAAAAAAGTCAGTTTTAAGTTCTAACAATTTCAAGTTTGTTAATCACAAAAATGTAATTTTAAGATGACTACAGACATTTTATAGAACAAAACAAAACAGAATCATTTTGAAAACATACATTCTTCCTCCCACCCCCAAAATATCATTGACATGGTACTAGAAACAAGACACAGCTAAAAATATCATAAATATATTCAAAAAATGATTGTCCTGCTTACATTATGATTAATGCTCACATAATCATAAAGAAGCTCTTTTTACTTTGCTCTAATATACTGGGATAAATGTAATTTTTTAAGAATAATTTTTTTAAAATAGTTTTTGAATAGAACACTATTATAAAACCAATTTGTTAGTCAATAAACAAAAGTTTAAAATGACATAATTTTGGTTGTGTCCCTATTTGAAAAATAAATACTTTTCCTTTAATCATGTTTGGGAATTCCCCAGTCATGTCTTATAAATGCTGCTATCAATCGACACTCCCAGCGTCCTGCTGAAACTCCATTTTCTTCCAGAGTCCACCATTATTCCATCAGACACTTACCTCAGCTAGGCGCTGAACATGGTGTTGTGGAATTGGGCAGGTAGGGGTTTACTGTAGCACAGACCAGGATGCTGCTTAGCGGTGAAGCAGCGCAGTATGGGGCTAAGTAGTCCTCAACGGCACTTCTGAGTATGATGGTTTTCTTTGCCTTGACTGTATCAGAGGATAAGTAGGGGAGAAACGATCTCTTCCCTTTGTCGTATGCTCTCTTAGAGAATCTTAAAACTGTGGCTTGCACTTCTACGATTTGCACTTTTAGTTAAAGTTTTTGTTTGGAGTCTTTCTGTTTCTAGCATGTATCTAGGGACTTTCGTGGGGATAGAGTGGACAATAGTGTGCCCACAATCACCACATTTATCGGATATTTAGAGTCAGTTTTCCTTTTAATTAGTTCCTTCCAGGAGACATTTCTGGTTTCCTACAAGCAAGTAGTTGTCAGGCCGTCCCTCAGGTTTATTAGACATTTCTAGATATGTTCCAGACTCAGAAGTGGCATAACTTGAGTCGTTTCCCAGGAGGCTCCTCAACTCCCTTGCAAATAGGCCTTGGCTTCTCTCAAACCTGTATTAACAGCTAAAATGTGAATTTTCACAGTTGGAAACAGCCTAGATTCAAGTTGAGAGTTCCAATATATAATGAATTTAACAAGTAACAAATGTTTAGAGCAGCTTTTTATCTTGAGGGCATTCAGCAAGTATCTGTCAGGTGTCTATAATGGGATAGACATTGTATCAGTTGCCAAGTACATGATGTCTAAGTTACACTTCTCATCTTCAAGGAATGGAGTCTAACTGATACATAATTATAATGCATTGTGATAAGTTATGTTTCATAATATGTGAAACACAGTGATACCATTATAACACAAAGAGGGACATGCATATGCACAAAGACATGGAGATATAAAAGAGGAAACTATGACTTAAGATTTCTGGAGTATAGTGGAATGTTTATGTCCCACAAAGAGGGACATGCATATGCACAAAGACATGGAGATATAAAAGAGGAAACTATGACTTAAGATTTCTGGAGTATAGTGGAATGTTTATGTAGAGAGGAAGGGTTGAAGGTAATGGTGTGGAATGTAGTTTGAAGGGTGGACATAGGACAAATACAAATACTGTGCACCACGCTAATGAACTTCAACAACAGAATCACTGGAAGGTCTGAAACATGGCAGAGACTTGATCCTATGTGTTTTAGGGAACTGATTCTTGCTGGAGGGGCATGTATGGATTAGATTTCACTTGTTATCTAATAGAATGGAGATAAAGGAATGAAGATTAGTGCAATTATATAGGCAAGAGTTGATAAATAAGAAATAATGAGAATGGAGAAGATATTTCAGGAGACTATTTCCATTATTTAGGGGGCAGAATAAGCAGAACTCAGTGACTGGACCTGGGCATTGTATGTGAGAGAGGTAGGAGTCCATGAAGACTCCTGGAGTTCTGATCTGGGTATTTATATGATGACATACTTATAACTACTTGAAATGAGGAATATAAGTTAGGGAAAATTTTAGGGAGGATAAATAGTGCATTCTCTGTTATAAATGACTAGGTGAAAGAGAAGAAAGGAATAGGAAAAGGAGATGAAAATGCAGGGAAAAAAATAGAAGGGACAGGAGAAACTAACATGAACAGAGTCAGATGAAACAGAAAAACAATGTAAGAGAACATCATAAAGAGTTGCAGAGTGACATCTAGGTTTGTATTTGAGAAGGAATTCCATTCTTGTTATTATAGCATCTATAAGCAATGCTTATTTTAATTTTGCATATAGACATTACTGTTGTTTTTTATTCATGATTATATACGTCAAATAAGATAAAGATAAAGATGTGGTCTTCAAATTGAAGAAAAGTAAAGAATGGTATGGAAAAGGGAGAGAAAAGAAAACAGAGACCGAGCTTGGTTATCCTGCAGTAAAACCTGTAATTACCTATGGTGTCAGCCCTTGCAAAGACATTTGTGTCTTTAAGATTAGTATTCCAGGACAACCAACTTAACTTTTTCACTGGATTCATATTCAGTTAAGATATTGGAAACTAAGGAACTAGAAAAATGGGATACATCTTATGACTTTTTTTTTTTTTTTTTTTTTTTTTTAGTTTCTTCCACAGACTGGATAGGTAGCCAAATCTACTTATAAAGTATAAATAAGACATAGAATCACAGGACTGGAAAGGATTCACATAGATTGGTTTCCAACCACTGTTTCCATAATTGTTTTCACATAAAAATAATTACACAAGCTTGCCTAGCCAAGTGTTCTCACATTCACAGCACTGTTTTGGTGAGATGGTAAAATTGACTTGGGAATAAATATAACATATCCAAATCAACAAGCCAATACATATTTATGAGGTACTGGGTCTCCCTTTGTTCAAGGAATACAAGCCTTGTCAAAACTATGAACCTCGTTACAATAAACATTTTAAAACTCTTGAAGAAACTAAAATATTGTTTGGATTTTTGCTTGAAAAGATCATTATATACCAAAAGTGTTTCTATGAATTTCATTTTGAAATCACCAAGGGCAGATATATTTTGAAATATGATTTATATTAGAACATCCGATCAACATTCAGTTGATTTTCAGTTTCTAAAACTATGGCTTCGGATTTGATCAATGCAGAATAGAGGATCAGTAATTAAACAGAAATGATTTTTCAAGTGGAGGTAGTTAATATAATTGTAAATTGCTTTGCTGTGAGTAGGTTTGGATTCTTAATGCTTTAGTAAATGACTTTGGGAATAAAACCGAGCTTTCAATTACATTATTATTTCAGGCCTTAGTATGCAAATTTTAAACAAAGTATCACAGAAAAGCTATGTGACAACCTGAGAATTACTTTACTAACTTGTGAAACAGACTCTTCAGTCACTAAGGACCCTCCAATTATTTTAATCACTCACCTGCCATTTCACGTAAGATAGTCATGGAAAGCAAACAGTTGTGTTGGGCAGAAGAACAAAATGGACAAGAAATGAGCAAGAACAAAATGGACAAGAAATGAGCAAGACTTCAACCAGATGACTCTTCAACGTAGTATATTCTGGATTCTTACTCTAGCAGCTTGGAAACACTAGGGGACCATATCCATAGTTATAGTCACCAGAGGGGTGGGGATTTCTTTCTTCATTTTATGACTATCTCGAGATGGTCCTAAAACATGTAAGCTTGCATGCTATGAGGGAGGCCTTAATGGTTCAGCAATGGTCAGAGGGAAGACAGAATTAATCTGTTAGTGACATAGTGATCCACATGCAATCTGAACCTTTTGTGGGGAAAATTTAAGCAAGTCTTGGCAATGCAGCATGACTGAACTTTGCTGATCACAAAGAGTGATGTGGGGGAATCAAGGGAAAAATCAGCAGACAGGTTTGTTCCAGTAGCCCAAACAAGTGTATCATTATGAGTCTATATCATCTTTTCAGCCTGATTATCTGCAAGGAAAGGATGGAGCGCAGAGGTGGTAGTTCAAACTGTTTTTGTGCACAAATTCCATGAACTTAAGAATCCGGGCATAACGGTGTCTTGTAGGCCATGTATTACACACAACTAGTACAGAACTAGTTATGGCCCATTGAGATTTGCTGTGAATCATGGAGTACCAAGAGCTACGTCTTTACCACCAGCAAACTGTTCTTTTTCTTGAGTACTGCTACAAAATCAATATGGATTTTCAACTTTTACTTACTTTGTAATGTAATTTATTGCATAAGAAGTGACTGAATACCTCTGGAGGAGTTTATAAAATCCCAGACATCAAATAATTTCACACGTAAATACTGAAGCATGTTTCCCTAATACAAAAGAACTTTTTAAAAAAACATAACCACAATAACATTAACATACCCAATGTATTTAACATTTATTTCTCAATAACATTTAACATTCAGTCCTTGCTCTGTTGTCTCAAAAATATCTTTTTTGTGCTGCATTGGAATCAGGATCTTAACAAGACCCACAAATTGCATTTGTTTGTTAGATCTCTTTTTTTCTCTCTCTCTTTTAAATTTATAACAATTTTCTCTTTTCTGTTTTTTTCATTTACTTGTTGAACACATTGGGTCATTTGTCCTGTAGAATTTCTCAGGTTCTGGATTTGGCTGATTGTTTCTTCTGGTGTTGTTTAACATGTTCCTGTTCCCGTATTCCCTGCATTTATTGTAAATGAGGCTATAGAGGTTTGATCACATTAAATTCCTTTAAAAAAATCTTCATGAATTACGCTGTGTACTGCTCACTACACCATACAAGGAGGCACCTATATCTTGTTGCTCTTTAATGATGTTAAGATTGATGAGTAGGTTCAGGTGGTATCAGCCTGATCCCTTGATTAAATTTCCCAAATACCTTTTATCTAAAGGTTTTAGTAGCCATGGGTGATGGTTTCTTAAATCTGTGATGTCATTAGGAATTGGATTCTAATGCTGCCATTTCTCTTGCAATAGTTCTGATTTTCCTGTAAAGATCTTTCCCTAGTCACCATTTTATTATCCTGAAATATGATCTCTGTGCCAGATTATTTTCATTTATTTATCAGTTATCAGCATATAGAGTCGATGCCCTAGCAACATTTAAGTGACAAATTAAATTTTATATATTATATAATATCTTACTTATTTTATATATTATTATATACAAAATATATATAAACATATAACATATGTTTAAATTAAGATATAGTATAATAAGTATATATATATATATACATACTATATATATAATGTTCAATATGCTTCAATCTACTGGAGTCATTATTCTTTTTTGGCTGCTCAGTGGAACAACTGCCTATGTTCTTTCAATATGATCCCAGTTTTTATAATCTCCTTACTCTTAGGCACAAGCAAGATATTTTAGGCTTATTTTGAACATTTCTTCTTCCAGACCTGAAATAACTGTTTCTCCAAATTTTCTTGTTTCTTTTAGTGGGTAATGGTATTCATTGCTATCGAGTTGTCATTGTTTTTAGACTTTGTTAGTGGACAGAGCTAGGAAATAAATGTATTTTATAAAGAGAAAAATTATGAACATGCTAATATTTTAAATTCAAATTTATTTATTTAACATTATTTTTAGTATTTTATTTTAATTTATTGTCATTTTGACATCTCTTTGTATGATGATTTCTCTAGGGCTTAAAAATACTTAATTTTTACAGTGTACTTGGAATCAATATTTTGCCATTTCTATCGGAGTGTAAAAGACTTACCATTTTATATCTATCCTCTTTACAGATGTGTAATACATTGTATTTATAAACATTAAACATCATAATGAATAATGTTATAGATTTTGCTTTCAACTGTCAACATAAAGTGCTCAACAAAAGAAAAATGGCCTATTATATTTACCCAGATATTTAACATTTTTATTGCTTTTTCTTCATTTTGAATGTCTAAGTTTCTGTCTGGTATCATTTTCCTTCAGTCTAAAGAGCTTCCTTAACAATTCCTTAGAACAGGTCTACTGGATAAGTATTCTCTTAGTTTCCCTTCATCTGACTATGTCCTTATTTTACCTTTATTCCTGAAGGATATTTTTGCTGGATATAGATTCTATGTTGACAGTTATTTCCTTTCAGCACTTTAGAAATATTGTGTTACTTACTTCTGGTCTCCATATGGTTTCTGGTGTGAAATTCACAGTCATTCAAATTGTGTATCATTTTTCTCTGACTGTTTAAAATATTTTTGTCTTTATTTTCCTGCAGTTGATTATGATGTGTCTGGGCATGGATTCATTTGAACTTATCTTTTTTGGTGTTTGCTTAGTTTTTAAAATCTGTGGTTTTATCCTTATTATAATTGGGAATTTAATTTAAAGCCATTATTTCAAACTTATTTTTCTGTATTGTATTCTTTATTCATCCCTTCTGAGACTCTGATTACATGAATGTTAGAGCTTTCATTATTGTCTCACAGGTCTTTAAGGCTCAGTCCATTTTTTCCAGGCTTTATTCTTTCTGTTGTTCTGATTGGGTAATTACTAAGAATCTATCTTGTCTTCAAGTTTACTGTCTTTCCTTTGTAATATCCATCTGCTATTGAGTCCATCCAATGAAATTTTTAAATTTGGTTATTGTATTATTTGGTTCTAAAATTTCCATTTGGTTCTTCTTTATATTTCTATTTCTTTGCCGATACTTTTTATTTTAACATATGTTGCAAGAATGTTTGCAATTGCTTATTCCAGCATACTTTTAAAATAGCTACTTTAAAGTCTTTGTCAGATAATTCCAGCATCTATGTTAATTGTGTGAAAGTTGTTGTCTGTTGATTATCTTTCTCCATGTGATTTGAAATTTTTGTAGATCTTTATATGCCAAGTAATTTTGGGTTGTATCTTAAATATTTAAAACATTATGTTATGAGACTCTCTGTCTTGTTTGAATTCTACGGAAAATGTTGATATTTTGTTTTAGTGGGCAACAGATGTGTTTAGGTCCTACTGCAAGTTCCAACCTGACTTGAATGGGTGATAATTTTAATGTAAGATATCAAAGCTTTTATAGTGCTCTTTAGATCTACCTTGGGTATGTGCCATCCAGCAGTCAGTCTGTAATCTGGGCATTGGTATATCTGTTAGTTTCCTTTTCAACATCATAGGTGTGCTAATTGGATTAGAACCATGCATCTTTAATCTTTCAGATTAATGGACTCCTCTTGGTCCTCTGGCCAGAAACTTAGGGTCTGGTTACCTGCTTTGCTATGTTCTGTCACTCATTTCTATGATCAAGTCTGTTTTGTGTCCTAATCAAGGAAGAGATAACATAGAGAGAGCAAGAGCGAGAGCCAGAGCCATTGGAGCTTGCCTTGCTTGTGCATTTAGAACTGCAGCTCAATGTAACAGAGAGGAGGGGTGCCTCCTTAGTCCTGTGGGTTCTTATGGCTCTTGTGGTTCTGGTAGCTGTTGATGACTCCCGACACAGAATTGCCTGGTATCTGGGATGCTAGCAAAGGAAAAAAGAGAAAAAATCCAGGGGATTTCCACATTTCCTTTAATTGTCAGGAGTACCCTTTTTTGACCTTCAAGCCAGAGCTAGTGGGCTTCTCTTGTCTGCCTGCATGACAGAGCTCACTCTTGGGTTTCCAGCTGTGGTGAGTTCAAATAGGGGGATACCAGAGGGGAAAAACGGTAAACTCACTACCAATTCAGTGACACTCAAATTCTGGTCACACCTGCTGTTACATACAAAGTCTTCAAATAAGTGCTCATGCATTCTGTTCAGGTTTTATTGTTTTATTCAGTGGGAGAAAGGATGAAGTATGCTTCTTCCATCTCCACTGAAAACTGAATCTTTTAAATTCATTTTTAATTGTTTAAAACATTATATGGTTCCAAAGTCAAACCTATGAACAAGACACACCTAACAGAAGTCAAGCTTCTATCCTGTTCTCTTTCTCCTCCAGAGTAACCATATTTTTAAGGTTTTTGATTATCCTTTTTTAATATTAAAAAGTAAACATTTATATTTGTATTCCCTCATCTCTTATGCAAATGATAACACACTACAAATACTCTTCTGCATCTTGCTTTTTAAAACTGAATTATATATCTTATAGTTATTCCACAGCAGTAGATAAAGATTTTCCTCATTCTTTGTGAAGACTGCATAGTGTTTCAATGTATGAATTTACACCTTTTCTTAATCAGCTTCTTATTGGCGGAAATATATGATACTTCTGGACTTTATTATTACTAATCAATAAAGGTTTAAAACCAAACTTTCTTATTCATTTTATTGGGGAAACTGGAATACAGTGAGAAGCCTTCACAGTGTTTTTTATAACCTCAATTATTTTGGCTTCCAGATGTAGTTTATAGCCAATGACATAAATCTTTTAGCAATAATTCTTAGATTAATTACACATGCACAACACTAAGATATCTGAATGTTGTAATTTGCTCATAGACACTGTCTTTAAAGGTAGGTCACAACTGATGGTGATGATTTGTGAACAGCTTGATTTCCTTAAATAGTTTTCCTACTGTTATTGTTGGAGAGGCAAAAAACTTAGTTTGTCAGTACTTAACTGGTAATAGAAAAATAGGAAATAGAGCATTTAAGAGATAAAATAGCAGAAGTAATGGTGATGGCTGGTAGCAGCAAGATTGCTCCACAATTTAGGGTATAGTAATATGGATATTGGAAGGGAAGACAACCAAGATTCAGTGCTTCTAATACAGGAAACACTACAATCTGGGATGCCAGGGACATATGGTTCAGGGATTTTTACATTTAGTATAGCTCTCTTTGGGTATTAGACAAACATGTAGAAATAACATTTGAACAGAAGAGTCCAGCTTCGTCTACATAATGACATAATTAAGAATATCACAAGATGTCAGGAGAAAGAAGGTCCTTAAGGAACTTATGATCAACACAAATTTTAAGTGCTTAGCAACAGATGTAGTTGGGGGACTTCTTGACTCCTGCAGTAACAGAAGGGGTTTCACTGCCAATTTCTGCTGGATTCTGATCCATAGTTGACATTATGCTTGAGCAATGTCCATTCCCCCAACACTATGAACTTTTACGACTAAGAACAGTTTTAACATACTTGAAATATTTCTGATAACCTTCTGATTTACATTTATTATACTGCTGTAGTTTGAGAACTGACACCTTTAATTGCTTCCCATTTTGGAAGTGTATCATGATTCCATTTTCCAACATGAAATAATTCAGCCATGTTTGCCTTTGGCTGAAGAAAAGAAAATAATAAAAACTAATGTAGACTAAGGAAAGCCTGAAATTTCTGCTTTGCTGTTATAGTGGAATATATCATAGATGGTATGAGTGGGAACTTGCATGGCTAAATAGGATGGAGGCACTCAAGTGTCAATTTCGTATTTTGCTTTTATTACCTGGACACCTCAATACTATTCTTCTGGAAGTCATTCCCAATTCATTGGTAGTTTATCCTATGGTACCATGCTTGTATTCTTAGAAATCCAGGTTAGTATGAAGTATTGAGAAACCCAGAGGTGCACAGAGTTTCCAAGCTGAAGGTGGTCAACTTGACATAATCATTAAGTTGTGATGATCTTTGGTAACATCCTCAGGCATCTGGTGTTGGTGGAGGGGATGAGGAAAGGAAATGAGTATATATTGAACATTTGCTATGTGATAAGTAATCTTTTAAGTGGTTCACATAAAAATATAAATTCATAATAAAACTTTAGGGGTAGGTATTACTATATGAATTTGTAAACCAGAAAAGTAGAATTCCAAAAGTCTAAATAACTTGCTAGTGTCACACAGACCTTAAGTGTTAGAATAGTCTTTGAACTCAGATCTACTGGCTTGGGCTCCTCCAATCTCACTGAATCTCTTACTCAGATAGGATTAGCCTTTAAAAGATCCTGGCCTCCAGTAGGAATGGTAAGATGCCTCTTGATAAGAGTTGGATATGGGTGTTGTGTAAGTGCCTTACTAATATATCTATAGCTATACTTGTGATATCCATTAATCTCACCTTAACCAGCACATTTGATGTGTTTACTTAGTATGTGTAGCCAATTGGATGACATTGTTAGTTAAAATACTCAGTATTTTTTCTCAGAGGAAAATACATCTATTTAATTTTCTAGATAATTTTTATAGTAGCAGAATAACATTGGTTTCTTTTAATAAATCAGAATTCTAAGATGTTTTGAAAGTAAACAAAAACTGAGGTTTTATAATTTAATCATGGCATTCTTATGACTTTGATTGTCCTATGATAGAAAAATGTGTCTAAGGGTCCCTTGCTAAACAGACATCAAGATGATGATGGGTCATGAAGGGGAAGGCTTTATATTAGGTGATGAAAGCTCTCAAAGCCATGACTAGGGTTTAAATGAGAGAAACCTTAAATAGAGGGCACCTGATTTACAGATATGAGCTCTTTCCACCTCTGGAACTCTTTGCCATCTTTGACAGTGGGAGATAGAGCTTCAAAGCTTAAAGCTCCATGGTAAGCCAGGCAGGTGGGCTGCTGTGATGGATTCTTCTGAGCTTGCTTAAATATGCCTCAAGTAGGTGAATAACTATGGACACCCAGGAAGACAAGGGGGCTAAACTTTGTATTAAAATAACTCATTTTGTTACAACTTCTGATTGTGAGTCAAGGATGAGGTACCAAAAATCTGTAGAATCTAAGAGTACAAGAGAGGTATGAAAGAGGATTTTTTACTTTGCCTACTGCATTCCAATAGATAGATATCTGTCTTCTTTTAAGCACCTGGATATTGAGAGCTTAATGCAATTGACCTCATGCAGGTTGTGAAGAAAATTAGAAATTCTATGTCATGCTGAGAGCTATAAGTTTTCATCGACAACTCAGACCTGGCCCGAGGGTCAGCTCTTACTACTTGAAAACATAAATTTTTTTTTTTTTCTCACAAAGCATTACTTAGAGCACTAGTTCTACAAAACATTAGTAGGAAAAAATGTTCCATTGTTAAATTTTTAAGTTTGGGGAGCATGATAGATATATCTACCTATTAGATAATTATAATACACTTTTGCATATTAAGTAAGGTTTCTAATAATTCAAATAGTAAATGAAAAACAAAACAACAAAAACTTTAACTTCTTTTAATAGTCATCCTAATGGGATCTCTCCTATTAAGGTTTCATTGAACTAGTAATAAGGTTGTGTGTTTGGCATAAGGATAGACAAATAGACCAATGAAATAGAATAGAAAGGCCAGTAACAGACCATCCTAGTGATTTATGACCAAGGTGAAACTGCAGCGTGGTGGGTAAAGTATGGTCTTTTCAATAAAAGGTACTGGGTTGATTAGATATGCATAAGAGGAAAAAATGATTCTTACTTTGTACATGAATATGGAAAATAAAAAAAATATGTTGCAGAGATGGTTAGGAAGAAGAAGAGTCGGAGTCTGGAAATGCTTTTACTAACATGGATAAGGGAGAGGAGGAATGGCAAGGAATGGCAATGCTAGCACCCCCCACCCCTGTTTCCATGGCTTTTCATTCTCTCTCACAAAGCTGGCTTTGCAAATCATCATTAGTTACTATCAGGTTAGCAATTACAAACTACAGCCAATTCCCAGACTCAGCCTCAAGGCCATGACCGTATTTTCAGCTATTTCTTCTCAGGTATCTTTTTCCCATCCTGTCCCTAGAGCAAGAAGTCCCAGAATAGGTCAGGCGTGTGCGCCCTCCCTGCAATGTGTCCTTGTGTGCAAGTCCACATCTGCTTCTGATGACCTTGTTGCTCCAAGCACCAGGCATCCCGCCAGGACTGCAGGTGTTTCTCATAACAAAAGTATAGCTTTAGGAGAAAATATAGATTGTTTTCATGATAAGGAGGACAGAGAATATGACATGGAGGAAACAATCTTAACAGAAACACATAAAGGGAAAACAATTTGGTAAAATGCCCATATTTAAATGAAGAATGTTTATCAAGGACATCAGTAAGATATTAAAGAGGCAAGCCATAGACTGAGACAAGATGTTTGTACTACATATATCTGAAAAAAGACTCATGTGTAAAATATACATACATACATATGTGTGTGTGTGTGTGTGTGTGTGTGTGTGTGTGTGTGTATAAACTGCTACAAATCAGTATCAAGAAGGCAGACAATCTAATAGAAAGAATGGACAAAAGATTTGGAACAGTCATGTCAGAGAAGATATTCAAATAGCCAATAGAAATATAAAAAATATTCAAATTCATTAGTCATTACAAAAATTCAGACCCAAAACTACAGTTTGAGTACAAAGGAATGGCTAATATAAAAACAGAAAATTCCAAATTCCAGGTGTGGTCAAGAATGTAGAGCAATGGCAATGCTCATCCACTATTATTTGTGTAAATTAGTAAAATTACCTGGGAAAACTAGTTGGCAGTATTACTAAAACTAACATATACTTATTTTACAGCCTAGCATTCCACTCTTAGATTATATATTCAACAGAAATGCATATATATGTTCACCAAAAGACATGTACTATAGAATGTTTATGGCCTCACTGTTTGTAAGGACCTCCAAATTGGAAAAAACTTAAATGTTTATCAATAGTAGAAAGAATAAAGTGTGATAAATTCTTACAATGAAATACAATACAGCAATGAGAATAAAACTACAAGTACACACAATAACATGGATAAATCTCAAATAAAATTTTGAGCTATAACAGGCAGACACAAAAGAGTACATACCGGATGATTCCATTTATACAAAATTTTTAAACAGGCGAAATTAATCTTTGGGGTTAGATATCAGGACAGTAGTTACTCTAGAAGGGGACTCAAAGGGGCTTCTGTGGTGCTGGTAATGTTTTGACATGGGTGTTGGCTTCACTTTGTGAAAATTTTTTGATCAATGTGCTCATGATTTGTGTGTTTTTCTGAACATTTGAGACACTAAAATAAAAAGTACTCTACAAAGGCAGATATATCAAAATGAAAATTTACTTAAAAAATGATTCTTGTACATAGGCTCTCAAAAAACACAATTTAGGAAATGTTGAGCTATTCACACACTGCTATTGCTATATATATTGTTAAAGTTATATATTTTTAATTGAAACAAAATCAGATGAAATGATATTCAAGAGAAAACGTTGATTGACATTTTTTCCAATTAATGCTCAAATTTATCATTATTTGTGTATTGAAGACAATACAGCGCTGAGTGGTAAATTATAAAAAAAAATCATTTAATGAGCATTTAAAAAGTAATGAAGGAGAGAGATGTATTTTAATTATATAAATATTAAATCAAGATTAAACTGAGATTGCTTTTTAGTGTAGAGCAGTAGAAAATAATAAATTCTAAAAAACATAAGAAATATATAGAAAATTCTTCAACAAATAGCAAGTTTGTGGATTTTTATGATAATTGAATCATTTTATACGTTGTTTCCATTTATCGTTGAAGTTGTGAGTTAATTTTTTTCTCATCCTAGTTTATAAAATATTACTCCTTCCCCTAGTTCTTTAATATGCATTTTACTTGTAATTTTAGTGACATTTTTAATGACAGAAAGTGTGCCTGGATTTTTGTGTAGATGCCTTTCTCTTATACTAATTAAATAATTAAATCACTTGTTCCAGAACGTTAAAATGCCAAATGTCTAGTTTCTCTGCTTCCACCGACTTCATACTCTGACAGCCAACAATTGCTCTAAGTGTTTGACATTCAGAAATTGGAGAGAATAGGTCAGGACTGTGGCAAGTTGGTTTGCATTTTAAGTAGCTGTGAGAGGAATGAGGTATGTCCGATGGTAATTTCTCTTAGTTTCTGTTGTCTCAAGACTTTTTTTTTTTTAAGAGAAAATAAAAACGAGATTGGATGTTCTTATCACAACTTTACTTCTTTTGTAGTAATGCCTCTGAAAATATAGGATCTGAAAGTATGGCTATTCAAAAATTATATGTCATATTTATAATATAATCAAATGAGATCATTATACTTATTGACGTGATAAACACTTTTAAGTGAATTAGAATCACTGTGCATGACATTGAATTTGTTTGTGGCAACAGCTTTATAAAAATGCCTTTCTTTTTTTGCTTTTTATATAGTAGACTTATGCTTTGAAAATTTGTTTTACATGAAAATATAATATTCACAGTCCTTTTTACTTAGGTTTACAGTGAAGGATTACTTAGAGCATTCAGATTATTAATTCAATTATGACTCTTATGTTAGCCAATGGTTTTTAATTTTCTCCTCAGCAGAAATGTTTGCCTTGTATTTTGAGAAATACATTTGCTTGAGTTTCATCGCATGTATTTTCTCCTTCTTACTGGTTATAGTAAGGGTAAATGATGCAAAAAAAAAAAAAAAAAAAAAAAGACCAAAAGGAAGAGAAGAAAGAAGGAGCAATAGCAATATCAGTGACAGCATCAAAGAATTAGACAAAATTAGTGAAGTTAATAATTCATAGCTAAGTACCAAGTCACAGGTCAAATCCCTTAAGGGACCTCCATAAGAAATTACGCTTTGTGGCTGAACTGAAATTTTATGGTAATAAATATTTAAAGATGAGGGAGTTTTCATCCCTTACTATTGACTTCCTGAGCCAGGAGCAGGTGATTGATGGAGTCTGAGTCTGTTGCCGACAACTTTATGGGCATATGGGAAAATGATTGTGAAGTGATTACAGAATAATATCCATGAGCTGATGCCATCAGGGGATGTTTAATGGGGTCACCATTATAGGGTAGGTATCACAACAGTGTGCAATTGAGGGAAGATGTGTAGGGCTTCCTGGATGGATGCTGTTTGGATCTCGATGGCTAAGATTCTTAACAATTTCTTAGTGCATTTGGAACTTTATATCAGAACTCTGTTGTAGAGTGTCCATTAGCTTTTGTATGTTTTTTTTTTTTAAACTCAGTTAAAGCTGTCGTACTATGAATATACTTTCTTTTTAGAGATTGTATTAAATTATTTGCAAATAAGCATGTCATTTTCATAAAACCTCTTGGTAAAGGAACTCTCTAAGCATTGTTATTTATTTATGAATGGTTTGGGGGTAGACCCTGCTGGAATATTATAATCAAAATTCTGGTGCATGGAATGGGAATATCCAGTTAAGCATTTTTTCTTAAGAAACCCTCCTAATGGGGATTTACTTCTCTCCTAGCTGAATGTTTGTCACATTACTTACTTTCTTAGTATAAAAAGAGTATGGTGAAAATTACATTAGCTAATATACAAAGTACTTGGCACACCTTTGTAATGTATTTTTGAATCTTTTTTCTTTTCCCACTCTCCTGGTAGAACTGGTCCTAGAATCTGGGGTAAGAATGAATTATAATGCATGTCAAGATTCTGTAATTGCGAGCAGAGAAGAAGAGACAGAATTTGGGCACTGGGAGAGAAGTCCTGTGTTAGGTATGGCATATTGTGAATAGTTACACCCAAGATCTGCCCAGGGGAAGTGAAAGAAAAATTTTTAACAATAGAAGCCCTCCATGGCATAATAGCACCTCAACAGAGGCGGGGATAGCCTAGGCCTTCCTAGTTTAGAGAGCTGTGCTGAGTTGGGGTAAGCAGTCCAAGCCTGGGTGTGGGAAACTTATGGGTGAGCTCTCGTACTTGATGTGAGTGATCAGAGCCTGGGGTCTCCTAGCAAGGATTTCACTTGATCCTGGGTAAGACAACCGCTTCTTCAGTCCCATGATTTTAGGCTGTCGGGGAATGAATAGAACCTGCAAGACACACTGTTCCAGATGTGGTAGAAGGGAAATCAGGACAGTTCTCACACGCGATGTCAGAGCAAACATGGTTTGGACAGAGCTTACCACATTAAGCACCATTGAAAAAACAAACAAACAAAAAATGATTGTAACTATGGCAAACAATGAAAAATAAACATCCAAAACCCATGTATACAGATCAAGGGGAAATGGAGAGAAGAAAACTAATATAAAAATCACTGAAAGAATCTAGTCTAAAAGAAAACATTACCCAAAAAACACAGTTCTGTGGATTCACTCTGGAGAATCTTACTGAAAACATTAAAACCAAAGCTCAAAGATAAGATGATTAAAGAGCAGAATGGGATGAAAAGAGGGATTGCTGAAATAAGAATACAAATTGATAGAGCCAAAATGATACTGTTTCAGATCTAATAAATAACTCAGAAGCAGCAAGGAATAGACAAAACTTAAAATTGAATGTAGGAGATGGAGTAAAGGTCTGAGATAATTGCAGTGAACGCAAAATAAAATGACTAAAGGGAAAAGCAATTGCAAAGATTTCTCAAAAAAGAGTTCATATTTTTTGATTTCCTGTTTTTCCTTCCAAAGAGGAGGCCGATTCTATAGTCACGTAATCATTTCAATTTGCTTTTACAAAGACTTGAACAAAATGGAAAAGATAAAGCTGTGTCTCTTCACCGAAGTGACTCTAACTGTCAATGGCATTTAGAAATGTCTTTTTCAATGCAGCGATGAAATTGTTTTATAAATACCCCAGTTTTATAACGAAAAATAGGAATTCTAGGATGAGTGCAGCCTGAAAAAAATTCTCTTCTTCCTCAAATTTAGGTTATCAGTGTGTAATACAATGGTAAATGAGACTCTCCCTGTTTTGAAATTTTTGCTAAAATTCCCAAACTAAAAACCATAGATGAGCCCTGAGATCTCTCCTTTTATTCTATTGAGATAGCATAAACTTAAAAAAAAATTTAAAACAAAACAAAACACATTACTTGAAATCCCACAAACTAGGCGAAGAGGTCAAAAAGTACATACAAACTTCCAGTAATAAAATAAATGTCATGGGGATGTAATGTATAGTATGATAACTACAGTTATGAATACTGTATTGCATATTTGAAAGTTGATAAGGCAGTAGATCTTAAAAGTTCTCATCATAAGAAAAAATTTTTAATGAAATATAGTGATGGATGTTAACTAAATTTATTGTGGTGATCATTTAGCAATGCACATAAATACCAAATTATTACGTTGTACATCTGAAACTAATATATGTCAGTTATACCTCAATAAAAAATTACATGAAGAGAGACAGCTGAATTCACCTTGCTACTTCAACTGTCACCTCCCAGTGGATATCAGCAAAAAAGTTACTGGCTTCGAGGAATATTTATTGTGTGTTTTTTTTAGTTCTTGTGTAAAGAAAGAATGTGGCTTTTCCTTCCTCATGGCCATCTCTTCACAACCCAAAAAGAACTGTGGTTGAAGAGACTACCTTCACAGGAATTTGGGGTGCCTGAAAAGAGAATGACATTGGTATCTCAATCCTGGATTAGATGGCCGTTCCCATGGCAGCCCTGCAGCCCTGTTCCACAATTATGTAAGCAATGGTGGGCAAACTGGGACTGAGTGACACGAGGCAGAGAGGGAGCAGTAGGTGAGGAGCTTGTGCACCGATTGTTAGGGCACAAGGAGGTGGAATTTAACACAGGGCTACCTCCTACAAAGGAATCACCTGTGCTTAATTGCTGGTGATGGCTTTTGAGGCAGGATCAGAAGCCCTGAGCTAGAGCAGATGTTCCACATCAGAATGTTATGCAGTGGGGAGGTTTCCTCAAAGGGACACCCAATAGAATTCACCTGTGTTCTCCTCGGTAAAACAAGTGTTTCAGTACCTACCATAGAGAGAATGTTTTTGGCCGAGAGAAGATCACAACTGCACATGGTGGGTAACATGTTTTTTGGCTCTTTTGTCTAGCTCTTTTTGTACTTCAGCAAAGAAAAAGCCAGAACCAGAAAAGGGAGGATGGAAGAAGTACAAGGAGCCTAAGTGAGGGGAGGGTAGTACTTATCGGGTATGAAATTGAAGTCTTAAATTTGGGCATGATCAGGCAGGATTATAGACTCTGGCTCAGATTTTTTTTTTTTTTGAGATAGGAAAGGGAGATTCAAAAGGGTGATTACTGAAGACAAAACCCCATCTTTGATTTCTGCTGAATTAAGATTGTTCATTTATCTGCCAGCACTTGTGCGACAAAATGCTACTATTGGCATTTTATAGACTGCTACTTTTACTTATCCTGACTGATACATTTATGACTAGAAACCATATGAGATTTTTAGTAGCCTTTATTGAGTTAAACTTCAGGACAGAGATGATTGACTATATATTTCTTATGACAAAAAGACTCGCTTAACTTCTTTAGTACTGATTACTATCTTTGAAATGAGAAATATAAATTTTATTCACAATTCTTTAAGATTTATCACAACTCATCATTAATTCCAATGTTAAGCCCCTATTTTTCAAGGACATAATAAAGTAAGTATCAGTCACGTTTTGGAATTTTTTGTTACATCCCCAAAACTTCCAAAAATCCTATACAGGTATACTTTGGAAATATTTGTGGGTTTGGTCCCAGACCACTGTAATAAAGCCAAGTGTAGCAATAAAATGAGTTGGGATCTTTTTGCTGGTGTAGGGCCTTGCCTTTATTTTGGAAAAAACAACATCTGTGAAGCAGAAGAAAACCAACCACAATAAAATGATGTATGCCTGTACAGTTTGCCACTGTTCCCTTCAAGGCACTGCCTCCTTTCCAAAGCAAACGTACATTTGGTACACAGAGTACATTTGGGCTATAGGTTTTTGTTTGCTTGTTTTGAGCAAAGGAAGACTGCTGAAAATTGTTTACGCAATATTTGCTTGATATGCAGTAGGGGGGGGTCCTTTTATGCATTTCTGGCCTGATCATTTTTCCTGGTTTTCCTCACTTTTTCACCTCTGCTGATAGAAGTGGAGGATCTCGCCCACATCCTCAGTCTCTTCCTCTATGTCTCTGAGGCTTCTTTTCCACATTCTCTCTTCTGGGGAAGATTCCACATGTTCTCTTGGGCCTTTTTTCCTGACACTATCAGCTTTTTTAAATTAAGTCTCCATGTTACAGAAACAGTGCTTCTAGAATCCTCGACTAATATAATGAACAGGTAAGAGGGAGAAGTAAACAAAGTGGAGGAAAATGTGGCAACGAAATTGGGATGAAAGAGAACAAGAAGAAGAAAATGGTAAAATAAAAACAAAATAAGGGATAGTAGATGACATTGAAAATGGCTTTCAATTTCTCTCTATGGAATTGGCATTTCTGAGCCACCCTGCTCTGTGGTTTTCTGGTTTACATAATTGAATGGATGTAATTGAAAGGATGTATGAATGGCATAACTACGATTATATAACAGAGTGTAAGCAGCTCACTTGTGTGAAAGTGAATGAGCACTAGATTTTACGAAACCCTTACCTTGCTTTGGCAGCTGTTACACTGTGATAAATGATTGCAGAATTAATTGAAGAGGGTATTATACTACTAGAATATATATTTCCACTGAGCAATAATAATGAGAATTCCTTGTTGGTCAATGAACACCCACCATTCACTAATGGAAAATTTCTAGTATTATATATATTGTTTTTGAAACACATCTCTGTTAGACCACGTATTAGAACTTTATTTTAAGAAGTGCCAACCTTTTATCTTTCCATTGAAAGCCTAGATTATCAAGAAAAGGTCAAGATCTCCCCATAACAAGCCTGCTTTTTTTCCCTTTGAGTGCTCTTTCACCATTTCGTTTTCTCCCAGAAAGTTGTCGATTCAGTTAGAGCTGAGTTGAATCTACCAATTCATTGCTTTTAAGTTTCTTTATATATGTAGAACAATTTCTTATAAGGAGCTCAGAAACCAGTTTCTATTGATAAAGTATCTTTCCTTTGTGTAGTTGTCATTAAAGGAGTATTTCTATTAAATGGATTGCATCAAGAATGTTTTAAACATTCACATGAGCTCCCCTCTATTTCAGAATATCTGGAAATAGCAGAAAAACGTAATAAGTTTCTTTTTATATACTTCTTAATAAGGGAAATGGTGAAATGGCAAGTGGAATTCTTAAACAATGACACTGTGAACTCACTTGGGATGATTTGGACAATAAGCCGGGTTTCTCCATCACCCAACAGGAGGGGCTACCCCAAATTTAATATCCCATGAGACTGATGGTTTAATTTCCATTGTCAGTAAGGGGGCTGTACCTGAAGACATGGTCTCCAGGTGGTGGAAAGCTAGCTTGCCTCAGGCAACTCCTGTAAATTGCTGGCACTCCAAAAGATTGTTCTGGTGTTAGCCCTGTAAGGAGAGAAATCATAGTGGGGTGGGCGCCCTTCCCCTGGAATGTGAATCCATGCTGCATATGCAGGAGAGCACCCTAGTCCTTGTCCACTTGTCTGTGGGATGATGGTAGAATGGGAGACTGGGGTTTTCTCTTTTCTGGCCTCTGTCTTCTCAGCTTCCTAGTAAAGCCCATGTAGTACTGTAGAATCAAGTGATCCACCCTGCAGGACAGAAAGCTACTGTACACGGATTCTTGAGAATTGTGACACGAGATGCTATTTCACTCTTCTGGTTTCTCTGAGGAGGAATTTTCTCTAAACGTGCCTGGTGTTTTACTCTATCCCTTATTCTTTCTAGTTGGGTTTGAATAATCTGGCTGCAGAAAACAGCAGTGATCTAAATTTATTAATTCTCAGGAGCTAAACCTATCAATAGTCTTAAATGAGAGAAACAGATTTTTTTGCCCCCTCCTCTCTCCACTCTGGATGCGAGGAAATGGTGATTTGTGCACATACTTTTCTCTACAGTCTCCAACTTCCCTGTTGGTGGTCAGTCCCTAGGGCCGCATATGGGGGGCAGGGAGTTTTCAGGCCTTGTCCGTTCTTACACTAAACTATATCTTCTGACTAGGCTTTACCAGTGACCAGGTTGGTATTTGGGTTCCCATTTCCCTCTTACATTTGTCTTATTTTTCAGTCAGTTCAGAACTTGGGGGCAAGAAATGGCATTAATTGGGCATCCTTGGATTCCAGCAACTCCAGCATCTTCTCCAGCGGGGATCTACTGCGGGGTTGAATCACTGCATACAGTGGTGTTCTGTTGCACAGATGCTCTTTCCACTGATTGATTTAGGTACAAGGTGGTGCTGGGGAGGAAGGGAGAGGAAGGGAGATAGAAGGAGAGAGAGGGAGAGTTCAAAGTCCAAATGTTTGAAACTGAGCATTTGGATCTGGTGAATTTGAAGATGACATCCCCCTCTCCCTGCCCCAGAGAAAATTTCCTTTCAGCCTCAATAAATAAGCTAATAGATCTACCCACCCCCCGCCCCCCCGGCCCAGGCCAAATGCTTTGCTCAGCACTATTCTCATTGTGGCAAAGGTGTCTAGCTAGAAATGGAATAACATTGTGAAGAACAGTCATAGATATTTCATTAGCATAACTCTATCCTTGCTGTTGAGGAGTGTCTAAATACCTTTGGAAGTCTCTATGGAGCTATACCATATTTTAAAGAAGCCACCAAACATACAAATTCTAGCATTTAGAAGTCTAAGTCAAAATTCTATAGTATAAACATGCCATAAATAAATAGTTTAATAACCAAGTTGGTTTGTTGGGCAATGAGAAGAATCTTTAGAACTTCTGGAAAGATAGAGTGAATTCTAGTTAAGATAACTTGATGTTGGAAAAAGCTGCTTTAAATTTAAATTTCTTACGTGGTAAATCTGTAGTCTGGACATAGCATTTTTGTACTTTGTTAGGGCTTGATGGATAATTATCTGTTTGCTGACCATATTCTGAATTTCAGAAAATATATTTTGTTGTTAGAAATAGACTGAATAATTTTTTTTAAATTAGAGAAAAAGTGCACAAGATATAAATTTAAGCTTAAATGAATCAAACTATCCTCTTGGTAGCTGCAAATTCGTAATGAGTTCATTTTACTTGAATGTTTCTCAGATAAAAGTAAAATCTCTTTATGACAAACTAATGATTTTCCTTGTAGGTGAATTTGCTATTTGAATATACTGCTAAAAATCATATTGCCTGTGTAAGGGAAATGTGGATGAATTAAATTTACCTAGGCTCTCTTTAGAGACAAAACAAATTTGAGAAAGTGATATAAGACTACTAAAGGGAAAGAATCAAACTTTTCCTCCCCTCTGATTTCTTTGCCCAGGAATTCAATTCTTAAGTCTTAAGACTTCTCAAATTTGCACAGTATTATTTATGTTCTTCCATTTTATTCTGATACTCTCATTTAGTTGCTAACATCAATAATTTTTTATCCATAGCTCTGTGGTGGCACCTTAAGTTTTTCTAGAGTATGACTCCTTGAAGGAATTACAGTATAATCGTATGCATTGAACAATGCCTGCATAGAACAGTACCCTATAAGTATTTTTTTAACAAAATAAATGAGCTATTAGTATGTGAATATATAGTAATCTTGCTATATGGAAACTTTTGTAATGTATTTTCTGTTTTGTGATTTTATATTAAAATTATTTTGCATGTATTCTAAAGCAGAACAACTTCATCCTGATGTTCTTTCATCTTCAATTAGATTAAATTACAAAATATGCTTCTTTGCAAAGTTCCAGTGATGATTCATTGTTTTTAATTATTATACTGGCATCTAACTGTACATACTCCATTGCCCATGCCATCACCACTAATGAAGAAGTACTTTCAAACAGTAGGATGGACCATGTGCTCTATCTTGTCAGCCTAACTGGAGGACAGCTGGAAGAAAAGTCACTGTTTTCCGGAAGTTTACTAGAGCTAGTATTTTTGTACCTGGGTGTAAAATATTAATATACCTTACTTATAGTCCTTTTAAGTTCCGGATAAGTGCCTGCTATAAGGAATACAACTTGTGTGCCTTAGAAATGACTCAGCATGCTGTTTTTTATTTGTTTGTTTTTTAACTTTTTTAAAATTAGTTTCAAGTATACAGTACATTGATTAGACATTTATATAGTTTATAAAACTATCCCCCTAAAACTATAGTTTTATAGTTTATAAAGCTATGCTCCTTCTCTCCTCTGGTTTTCCAACTAGCCAATATAGTAATGCTGACTGCATTCCTTATGCTGTGCTCCCCATCCCTGTGACCATCTATCAACTACCAATTTGTACTACTTTAACCTTTCACTCCATTCTCCCAGCCCTCAACCTCCCATTCCCTCTGTCTGTTGCTAATTGTCCTCTATATTTGTGAGTCAGTTTTTGATAAGTTCTTTTTGTTCCTTAGATTACACATATAAGTGAAATTATATGAATTTATCTTGCTCTGTCTGACTTATTTCACTCAGCATAATAACCTCTAGGTCCATCCATCGCATTGCAAATGGTAGGATTTCATTTTTTTTTTAATGGCTGAGTAATATTCTATTGCATATATGAACCATAACTTCTTTATCCAATTGTATGTTGATGGGCATTTAGGTTGCTTCCATTTCTTGGCTAATGTAAATTGTGCTGCCATGAATATTGATGTGCATAGATCTTTACGAGCTACTGTTTTGATTTTCTTTGGATAAATATTCAGAAGTGCAATTGCTAGGTCAAAAGCTATATCCATTTTTAATTTTTCGAGGAACCTCCAGACTGTTTTCTATAGTGGTTGTACTGATTTGCAATCCCACCAACAAAGTATGAGGATTCCCTTTTCTCCACATCCTCGCCAACATTTGTTGTTCTTTGATTTATTGATGATAGCCGTTTTGACAAGTTTGAAGTGATATTTCATTGTGGTTTTAATTTGCATTTCTTTGATGATTCGCGATACTGAGCATCTTTTTATATGTCTATTAGGCATCTGTATTTCCTCTTTGAAGAAATATGTTCAGATCTTCTGCCCATTTTTTAACTGGATTGTTTGTTTTTTTGTTGTTGTTATTCAGTTGTATAAGTTCTTTATATATTTTGGATATTAACCCCTATCAGATATATCATTAGCAAATATCCTCTCCCAAACATTCGGTTATCTTTTCATTTTGTTGATGGTTTCCTTTGCTATACAAAAACTTTTTAGTTTGATGTAGTCCCATTTGTTTATTTTTTCTTTTGCTTCCCTTGCCCAGGGAATAGACCTGAAAAGAAATTCCTGTTAGTAATATCAGAGTTTACTGCCTATGTTTTCTTCTAAAAGTTTTATGGTTTTGGATCTTATATTTAAATCTTTAATCCATTTTGAGTCTATTGTATATGGTGTAAGAAGGTGGTCCAGTTTCTTTCTTTTTTTTTTTTTTTGCATTCATCTGTCCATTTTCACCCAGTCCCATTTATTAAAGAGACTGTCTTTACCCCATTGTATATTCTTGCCTCCTTTGTCATATAGTAAGTGTGCTATAGGCATGGATTTATTTCTGGACTCTATTTTGTTTCATTGATCAATATATCTGTTTTTATGCCAATACCATGATGTTTTGATTATTGTAGGCTTGTAGTATGGTTTGAGATCAGGTAGTGTGATACCTCCAACTTTCTTCTTTCTCAAGATTGCCATGGCTATTCAAGGTCTTTTATGGCTCCATATAAATTTTTAGAATTACTTGTTCCATTTCTGAAAAATGCCATTGGCATTTTGATAGGGATTGCATGGAATCTATAGATTGCTTTGGGTAGTATGGCCATTTTAATGATGTTGATTGTTCCTATGCATGAGCATGGTATATGCTTCCATTTATTGTATCTTCTTCAATTTATTTTTTCAATGACATAATTTTCTGAGAACAGGTTTTTTACCTCCTTGGTTAATTTGATTCCCAGGTATTTTATAGTTTTCAGAGCAATTGTAATGGGATTGTTTTCTTAATTTCTCTTTCTGAAAGTTCATTGTTGGTGTATAAAAATGCCACTGACTTCTGAATATTTATTTTGTAACTTGCTACTTTCCTGAATTCATTGATTAGTTCTAACAGTTTTTTGGTGGAATCTTTAGGGTTCTCACTATGTAGTATCATGTCATTTGCAAATAACCAGAGTTTTACTTCTTCCTTTCCAATTCAGATGCCTTTTATTTCTTTTTCTTGTCTTATTGCTGTGGCTGAGACTTCCAAAACAACGTTGAAGAAGAGTGGTGAAAGTGGGAAAGATTGTCTTGTTCCTGATTTTAAGGAAAATGCTTTTAACCTTTCTCCACTGAGTATGATGTTACCTGTAGGTTTGTCATACATGGCCTTTACTATGTTGAGGTATGTTCCCTCTATTTCCACTTTGCTGAGAGTTTTTATGATAAATTGATGCTGGATTTTGTCGAATGCTTTTTCTGCATCTATTGATATTATCATATGGTTTTTACCTTTCAATTTGCTAATGTGATATATCACATTAATTGATTTGTGAATATTGTACCAACCTTGCATCCCAGGAATATATCCAACTTGATCATAGTATATGATGTTTTTAATATATTGCTGAATTCGATTTGCTAATATTTTGTTGAGGATTTCTGCATCAATGTTCACAAGAGATATCAGCCTATAGTTTTCTTTTTTTTGTAATGTCTTTGTCTGATTTTGGAATCAAGGTAATGGCGGCCTCATAAAAGGAGTTAGGGAGCCTTCACTCTCCTTGATTTTTTGGAATGATTTCAATTTTTTTAAATTTATTGAGACTTGCTTTGTGTCCTAACATGTGTACTATCCTGGAAAGTGTTCCATATACACTTGAAAAGAATGTATATTTTTCTGCTTTGGGGTAAAATACTCTGAAAATATCTGTTAAATCCATCTGGTCTAGTGTGTCTTTTAGACCTGTTATTTCCTTGTTGATTCTTTGCCTGGAAGATTTGTCCATTGGTGTCAATGGGATGTCAAAGTCTTCTACTATGAGTGTAATACTGTTGATCTCTCCTTTTATGTCAGTCAGTAACTGGTGTTCCAATGTTGGATGTGTATATGTTTACTAGAGTTATGACCTCTCGATTTATCAATCCCTTTATCATTATGTCTCTTATTATAACCTTTGTTTTAAAGTCTATTTTATCCAATATAAGTATCACTACCATGGCTTTTTCTTTCATTTCCATTTGCGTGAAATATCTTTTTCCATCCCTTTACTTTCAGTCTGTCATTTGATATGAAGTGGGTCTCTCGTAGACAGCATATGCATGGTTCTTGTTTTCTCATCTATTCAGCTACCTTATGTCTTTTGATTGGAGCATTCAGTTTACATTTAAAATGATTACTGATTAGTACATAGTAACTGTCAATTTATTATTCATATTTATTCTATTTTCTTTTTTACCCCTTCTCTTTTTACAGAAGACCCTTTAACATTTCTTATAATATTGGCTTGTTGGTGATGAATTCCTTAAATTTTTTCCTGTTTGGGAAACTCTTTATCTCACTTTCCATTTTAATTGAAAGCCTTGCCAGATAGAGTATTCGTGGTTGTAGATTCTTGTTTTTCATAACTTTGAATAGTTCTTGCCAGTCACTTCTGGCCTGCAAAGTTTCCATTGAAAAATCAGCAGACATTCTTATGGAGGTACCCTTGTAAGCAATTAACTTCCTTTCTCTTGCTGCTTTTAAGATTCTCTTTGTCTTTGACCTTTGGAATTTTAATTATGATGTGTCTTGGGTGTTCACTGGAGATGGTGCCACGCATGCGCAGGACCTCCCGGGCCAGCATCCACCACCTCAGCCCCTGAGTGGGCTCCCTTGTTGTTGCAAGGGATGGCAATGTCCACATAGCACAGAGGAGTCGCTTTGTTGTGGTCTGGTGCCATCTTCCAGTTGTGTTGGTTTTATGGTTCCTTGGAAGGGGCTCCCCAGTAGGCCAAGGTCAGCGACTGCTTTTGATTGCTCAAGGCTACCTGGTGGGCACTAAAAAGAGATCTGCAGATGGTTGTTATCTTTGCTGGATCTATAGGTAAGTGGGAGAGACAACCTTGCAGGCAGCAGTTCAGTTACCCCCGTCCCTGACCTAGGGCAGTTTAGCCAAGGACTAGTGCTCCTCAAGGCCTGACACTGTCTGTCATTTGCCTGTCAATCTCTGAAACTGGAAGAGCTGGGTGATATGCATGTTGGGTGGTGCAGGGATCCTGGGAGTCTCCTGGGTCTTTTGAGTAAGTTTCCCTCTGCCAATGCAGTATCAGTTTACATGACAGTACTATCTCTACTATCTCTGTGGCTCCCTGTACAAATTTCCAACCATTGCAATGTCAGTTGCTGCCCACTTTGGGCCTGAATGCATCACACCAGAGCAGGGGCAGCTGCCTATCAATGTGCATAGGGCACTTTGTTTATTGGATAGGGCAGGAGCTCAAGGAGTCAAGGGCTGTCAGACCAAGAGCCTCAGTTTTCTGCACTTTCTGTCTGCAAGTTCTTGCAGCAGTCACAGATCACATGGAGACAAGCTGCTGTCTGAGGCAGTCTCATAGACTCCTGTGATCCCCTCAAGAGAGATTGCAGCTCTTACAGGCAGCAGTGGTCTGCCAACAACTGTTTTCCTTAAAAATGAGCTCAATCTACTAGCCAAGGTCTGTTGCCTGCTCAGAATGAACAACCCCAGAGCCGAGCAAGGCAGGGGAGGCTGCCTGTCAATGGGCTGCAGGTACTTTGTGGCTTGGGTGAAGCAGAATATCATGGAGACAAGGGCCATCAGGCCAGTACAGCCTCAGTTTTGCTGCAACTTTTTGCCTGGGCTTTCCTGCTGTAGTCACAGATCACAGTGAGACCAGCTGCAGTCTGGTCCCATAGACTTCTGCTCTCCCGGATACAATATTGCAACTCTTGCAGGCAGTATAGGTCTGCCTGTAACTTATTTCCATGATGTGCCTGTTCTGTGCTAGCCAAAGTTTGTTGCCTGTGTGAATTGGGAGACCCTGGGCAGGGATAGCAAGGGGCAAGGTTGTGGAGGTTCACTGTCAATGGGCCACCTGGAACAATTTGTGGGTAGGGTGAGGCAGGGTCTCATTGAGACAATGGCAGTCAGATCAATACAGACTCAGTCTTGCTGTATTTTTGGCAATGGTTTGTAGGCTCCCACTGAAGTCCCAGTTCAAAACAAGAAAAGCTGCTGCCTGGATTGGCCTACAGGTCCCTGATATCCGGCCAAGTTTGTGTTGGCAGCAGTGATCTGCCTGAAACTACCTCAGAAATGTGCACTTATAGCGCTGGCCACTAGCTGTGAGTGCTTGGCCCTGAATCAGCGTAGGGCTTGGCAGCCATCCAACAACAAATGCCCTGGGCAAACTACAGGTCGGGTGGGCAGCTTAGTCCCCTTAGGCCAGTGCTTCCTAATGGCCCTGTGTAAGTGGTTTGCACAGTCAAGCTAGTGTGGTCTGTAGATTGCCCGATAGTGGGGCCAGACTAAGGCACAATGGTAGCTGCCCTTCCAGGCCTTGTTTCGGTGCCAGGTAATGCAGACTTTCTCATTATGAATCCCATGTGAGCATCTGACCCACTGTCAGTGTCCGGGTGAGTGTCCACAGTTCAGAAAGCCTGTGCGTGGGTCCTTCAAGGGGTGTCTAGGGTTTCAGTTTCCTTCTGGCTCACCCAAACGGCCAGAATCCCCTCTGGTTTTCACAGTCAGAGTTATTAGAATCTTCTCTCCCTGGGCTGAGACCCTGGGCTGGAGAGCCCCCAAATGAGGCTAGGACCCCACTTTCCTTTAGGGGAGCCTCTGCAGCCTTGCTCTCCCTCCTATTGATACTCCACAACCTGTGGGTACGGGTCCAGCCTGACTCCTGACTTTGCCCCTCCTACTGGCTTCGATGTGGCTCCTTTATATTATCAGATGTAGGTGTTACCATCAATTATATTTCAGGTGATTCTCCATGTTGATTTTTTTTATAATTTGGTTGTAATTTCAATTCGGATCTTGGAGGAGGCAAATCCTGCTTTTACCTAGTCCACAATCTTCCTGCTCCCACTTCAATATAGTGTATTAAGAGCTAAAAAGGCACCCAACACAGAGGAAAGGTATCCAAGACAGATGTCAGCCTGAAGGGATTCAAATATATCTGTTGAACAATTAATCAAAAACAGGAATGGTTATAACCACATAGAAGTATGCTGTATTGTATCTGAGAACTCAGATGTGTGATAAGAATGACCTAAAGATTCAACCTGAATGTGGACTGATGTCCAATCTGGAGAGAGGACATACTTCCCCCCTCCTCCCTCTAACTTTGTTGAGCATCCTCTAGGAGCTGGTCTATGCCACACTACTCTTTGAAAATTCTGTCTTACAAAGTTTTTTATCATAACCTTGTACTGAGAAGCCTCTATTATATAAGAAAGGCTAAGTAGTATGCTTGTTATTTGAGTTAAGAGCAAGCTAGTTTACTGTGTTTTCATATACATAATCCTCAGAAGTGATGGACTTTTGAATTTTTCTTCCTTTGTACCTCCCCATACAAACTTCTGGGAGTCTTACTTCTTAGTTCAGAGACAGTTTAATTCAGATGTGAAAAGAAATATTTTGACATTTTAGTATCTTTCATTATTAGTAAATTGACATTTCAGTTTATAGATAAACTTGGGGTTTCCAAGTATCTGATTTTTTTTTTTAACTGAAAAACACTGTATTTGAGCTTTCAGGAAAACATTTTGAGAAAATGCCAGATGCATAAATATCTGGTGTTTTCCATTAAGGATGTTTTATTATTACCATGTTATGCTTTGACTTGCATGTAAATATTCCTGCTTATTTCCAAGGTCTGAAAAATATGCTACAAAGAGGCTATCACTGGGCTATAAGAATCTTTGAGTCTTAAGATGCTTTTATGGAGCAATGAATAGCAAGTAGGCAGGCCGTGCATAATCATGCACAAATGCTGAGAAGTTTCTTCCTATGTATCTTGTTTCTTCCAATATGTACACTTTGGGGGCAATGCTGTTCTTCACCTAAGTTTTATATTTCTGCTGTAACAAAATGATCTTTTAGGTAAAGGGTATTTGAAAAATTTATTTCAAAGGTTGGCCACTTTAACCAATAATTTAATGAATTTGGTACTGAAATTCCTTGGAGGACAAAAAGTATGATAAAATTTTCAGCATGGAATTTACATTTCCTTTGTAGAAGGGCTGTTTTCCAGTAAATGTAGTCAATAAATTTATCTCTGAAGACACAAATGTGTACACAAGAACTTTCAAACATCTGGTGAAGTGGTTTCTTTGAGAAAAGCCAGAATATAGTGCTTTGAGGAATCTCTTTTTGAGATGAAATAAAATGTTTTTCTTGTTACAGGAAAAAAGCCTTCCAAATTTTGTTCTTTGAATACCAATATCCCTTTTAAAAAGAAAAGTAACATTTTGCAAATTTGTTAAACTGATTAACAGTCTATTTTAATTCCTGTGTCAGAAGCTCTATGAAAATAATTTTAAGATTATGCACAATTCAAATAATAAAAGTGAGGGATTGAATGTTAACCCAGAAGACTTCTTTATAGTTTTTATGAATTAGAGGCAAAATATGTTTTTGAAAAATATAAAATCGATATCATAACATGCAAAGAGAAAAAAATATAAATGGACATCAATACATGTTGCACAGTAAAATGTATTTTGTCAATAGATTTCAAATATATAGATAATAAAAACCATTAATCCTCTGAAGTATTGAAAATAGCTCCCTTTGTGTTTCCTAATAATAAGCTAAATATTTCTAATTTTTTAAATTAAATTTACTAGGATGACATCAGTTAATAAAATTACATGTTTCAGGTATACAATTCCATAATACATCAATTGTATATTGATTGCATTGTGTATTCACCACCCAAAGTTAAGTTTCCTTCTATCACCATATATTTGACTCACTTTTTTCCTATTTACCTTCTCCCCTTTCTCTCTGGTAACCACTAAACTGTTGTTTGCATTCAAGTCTCTGTTTGTCTCGTTCACTTGTATAAACTTACTTTTTAGAGCAGAATTAAATTCTAGAGAAGTAAAACTTTTGCACTAGCGAATTAACTGTACTCTGAAGCAAAAGGAATTCTTTGCTTCTCCCTTTTTGTCTTTTCCCTTAATCCCTTTCTCCTTTTTTCTCTCCTCTTTTCCCCCTTTTCTTGGACACACAATGATTTCCACATTTATTATTATGCACAGGGGATACGTGGGTGAATGTGATATTTTTGTGCTCAAGGAATTCACAATTCAGGGAGGAGAAATTATTAATCAAGTGCTTAAATCAATATGCTAAGTAATCTAAGAATGTGTGGAAAGCAGAGGAGAGAGAGTGTTGATTGTTAAGGCGATTCTTATACTTAGAACAACACAGTCTGAAGTTGGAACTCTTTGAGTCTTGAAAGACGGGTAGAAATTTGTCAAGGATTTGGGGAAGAGTGGAAAGAGGCTTTGGGAAAAGGGAACACCATAAGTAAACAGTTGGAAACAGGAGATAGTGTAACTTTCTTCTGGGTTTCACAAACAGGTGGCGGAATGTGGAGATTAGCCTGGATATGTAGGCATGGGCTAGGTGTTACAGGGTCTCCTTTTGCTTAGTAAGGGATTTTGACTTTATCCCATAGTACAGGGATTAGCACAATTTTCTGAAATAAACCAGGTGGTAAAACTGCAGGCTTTGTGAAACATACAGTCTTTGTCATAAGGACAAATTTGTCATTGTAGCTTGAAAGTAGCCGTGAATAATATGTAAATGAGCAAGGCTGTATTCTAACAAAACTTTATGGACACTGAAATTTGTATTTTACAAAATTTCTACATGTCATGAAATAGTATTTTTAAAAATATTATACAATGTAAAAATAATTTCTAGTTTGGAGACTGTATGAAAATAGACGGAAGGTCAGATTTGGCCCACGGACTATAGTTTGCTAATTCTTACCATGGTAGACAGTGGACTATCATCGAAGAGTTTTAATTAGGAAGAATATAAGATCTTATTTGCATTCTAGAAAGGTCTCTCCAGTTGGTATTTTCAAAACTGTGCTGTGAGAAACCATACTAGAAGCTGCTTTGGACAAAAAGTGTCTCAAGAGCAAATCTTAGGAAAGGCTCTATGTTGTATCCTCTTCTTAGAGATTCACAAAACACATTAGTGTATTAAAGGCTCTGAGAAGGGTTGCAGAGAACAACTTATTTAACTTGTTTGTTGTTACCCCATGTTTACATTTTTTAATGGAAAATTCTATGGAACACAATTTAGGAAATGCTATTTTAATGGCAATTATATTAATGAAGTAAAGATTAAGATCAAATAAGCAGAAATTTGTAATGAAAAAATATCAAGGGAACAAACAAGACAATAATAGTGCATAAAAACTTTATTATCTAGGAAACACAAGTTCCAGAGGAGAAATGGGGGCAATCTTAAATATTTTTTTCTATTAAAACTGGAAGAAATTAAAGAAAAAAACAAACACATAGGCTTCTTATATAAAGTTTATAAAAATGTGACAATTTAGAAAATGAAAACAAATTAGTGAAGGAATGTTCGCATACTTAAAATTGAAAATCTAGAGCTCAAAACTTATGCTACCAAGTCCAGTGGGTGTAGAGCTGATAATTTCCAAATGGTCACACGAAGATGTTTGAGGATCACCTTGATACTACTCCAACATTCAAAACAGTATGAAAAGAAAGATGATTTTTAAAATTCATTTTTAAGACTGTCAATTACCTGGCTAACTTAAAGCTGAAAGGAAATTTATTAGAAAATGTTAAATAGGTCACAGACTCAAGAGGAAGGTAGGGAGCCTGGCTCAGAAAACAGGCAGTGGCCACAGACAGTGGAAATCACAACCTGGGCCCCTTCATGCCTCTGGAACAGCTTGTTAGGATGCTACAACTGAGGCCATGTCCACTGCTGGTGGACCTCTGTGACTGGGCCCCCATGTGATGGTTTCTTGCTGTTGTCAGTTCCACGGTGACTGATTTCTAAACTTGTTCTGTGTCAACAGATGCCTATCCCAATTCAAAGTCTTGGGGAAGAATACAAGGTACCTGATTGCCCCAAACCTACTTCCCATGTTGTGTCCTGGATCCCAAGAATAAATACTACTTCCTCCCTTAGGCTTCTATGGTTAAAGAAGAGCTACTCTATCCCATCACTGTTATAACCAATTGAGAATTATTATAATTAGAAAAGGAGTTTGTGTTGCTTCTTCTAAAATAATAAATATACACTTCAAAGACCAAGAAAGAGAACTATTTGTGAACAATATATCTAAAATCTGAACATAGTATTCTCATTATTATACAGACTTAATGCTTTTCTTGGGTTATAGAATTTATTTAGAGATAAATAAGCTAATGTTAAAAATGAAACATCCAAATGTAAATGTGATATGGTAAATTTTAACCATGAGATGCAGTAGAATTAAAACAGTTTTAGTTTTAACAAATAGAGTTCAGTGATCTTCCCAAACCCCAGATAATTTAAACAGTGACTATCTAAACTCTTTCTGATAATTTCAACAGATTTTCCTGGAAAGAACCTAGGAGTTAAGATTTGAGTGCTATATGTTTTTCTCTGGATTGAAAATCTAATGATACCAAGCAAAAACATGTTTCTTATGTACTGGGGATTTGAAGACTTTCACAAAATATTGATGATGATTGCAATACCTTTAAACAATTTGTATACCTTCATTGGTTCTGACATTTAGAATAAAGTATTAAGAAAGTTTCAAAGTGTTCACTGGAAATTGTTAGTTAATATTTTCATTGCTTGCTGAGGTTTTATCTTTCAGAATCTTGGAAAGGGAATTAGATTATAAAATACCCAAATTAGTAAAATAATATAGGTGTATGATAATATAGGTGACTGAGCTATCTTCCCTGGAGATTTGTTTCAAGATATAATAATTCAAAACACAGTAATGATTTTTTTTTGCTCTTAAGGTTGGATGGCAGTAGCCATCTGTGAGTTTCTACTTGTTTCACAACAAAATTACCGAAGAGAAATAATGGAAACTGTATAGTAGAGTTGTTTCAGAACAGGCTTGCATCTTTGCCCATTTGCCCTGCCATAGCAGGTTAGAAATATGTGAAGCAGCTAATTTAGCATCTATAAGCTTAATTGCACTTCAGTACAGGAATAGTTACTTTAGTTCATCAGCCTTTGGTGAACATGTACATCTTTTCCGCACCTCATCTTTAATACACAGTTCTGTTTAATATCTAGAAACTCTAAAAAACAAGTTATGAGGATACATTGATAGGTTTAAATTTTAGGATATGTTATAACCAAATGCTCAGTAGACTCCCCAACTTATCTACTGAGTGATTTGCTACAGCACTAAAAAAAGAACACAAGTTTGATAAAACTTCCAATGGGGTTTTAAGATAACTTCTAATATATGAGCTGAAAGTAATAATCATAAGTTGTGAAAAATGTTTTCTAATGAACATACTACATTAGCTGCATAAATGATGAAAATTTTAGAGACAGTAAATATACATTTCTGGGTTGAATTTTAAGTTACGCAAAAACATTTATCAAGTGCCCAGTATTTACAGAGCATGCTGCTGGGTATAGATAAAAGATCAACGTGAATTTGTAGACATAGACTTTATTTTAAAAAATGTTTTAACTGAATGAGGAGATAGTGTCCTCAAAGGATAGCTATGTAGTACAACCTCGAGGCTGGAGGAATATGAATACTGACTGATTGCCTTCCTCTCTCTCCCTCCGTCCCTCCCTTCCTCCCACCTCTATCCTCACCTCCTTGCTTTTCTTGTACCAGGTTCTGGGACTAAACCTGTTGGCCCATCTTTTGGTTGCTGCTACCACCCAGTCTATCCTCAGATTTTTCTTTTTCCACAAACCCTCTTTTTCTCTCCTGTTCTCCTACTGCTATTCTTTCAGCTTCAGGAGAGTAGGCAGGGAATAAAACAAACAATAAACAGGGAGAAGCGAAGAATGTTTTCGAATTTTGCAAATTCTATTATAAAGAAGTGACTAGAAAATCTTGTTGAATGACTGCTCTTTTTATATTTCTGAGTGAGAGGACTAAATAACTCTTACTCCCTTTCTCCTAATTTGTAGTTAATACCACTGAGAATTCAGGGAGTGAGGGAAGACATGAGCTTTCCCTTTAAGACAGAATTAAGTGGACTTGAAAGGGTCCCCTTTCCATTAAGGGGACAGTTTTCTTTTCTCAGGGTTCCTGGACCATGTGAACCTTCTATTCCCATATTTCACAAAATATTGGCAACTTTTAGAATTTCCTCACAGGAACTTGCCAGATTTATGAGTACCTTTGCCTTATTCAGTGGGCTTGGCTCAAAGTAGCTTTTGTCTGTTTTAAAAAAGAAATATCTATTCAACATTTCTAGAGATTCATTACAAAAAATTTCAATAAAAATTATGCTATGCCTTTAAAAATTGTGCTTTGGGTTCTGAAAGCATTTTAGGAGAGAAGTTCCAGTTTTTGCAGGAGCTTTGGAAGACTACAACCATCTAAACTGGTGAGAGGGCAGCACTCCTGTAGGGACACTTTCCCCATATTTGTCAAGCAAAAAGACTCTAAGATGATGACAAAGGTCTGGGAAGTTCTCCCTTAAAGGTGGCAACTATATAAGTTGGAAAACAACTATGTAAGTTGGCCAGGGTTGTGGCAGGACACCTGAGAGATGGGCAGACATTGTGGATGGATGATGATTGTCTGGCCTCACTTATATGCACCCCATGTTGTGCTCTTGGGTAATTTATAACTTTAAGGGTGGTTAATGCTTCCCAGAGCAATGTGGGGAGGTCAGTTTAGAAGCTTCACAATTTAGCGTAGCACTAGGCTCATTTCAGTTTATCTGCTCCTTCTTAAAAGAAAGGATTAATACTAAGTGACTTTGACTTTGGTTATTATGTATTTGGAATGAATCATTTAACTACATAATCCAAATCACCAGTCAGTTCTGTCATATAAATCATATTATCATTGTTGTTATTTTTAGTGTATAGAAGCGGAAATCAGAATACTGACATTCAGAAGACACATGTATTTTATATGCCCTACCTAGTCCACTATAAATCTGGATCACTTTTGTAGTTTTCTGATGAATGGCATATAAATAACTAATGAAAATGTTTTCTGTGTGCTGGGGAAATTAATCCCTTTGAAACCGAGTTTTATCATTTCCAAAGCAGAAATGAGCTTTTCAGCCTGTTTCTTGGAATTGTGATAAGAATGTGATGAAGTAACAAATGCTGTGTAACCTGTAAAATACAAACTGTCTGGCATTGCAGGGATCACACTTTGCCTTTGTTGTCAATGGTGGTGGATCCGAGAAACAGATCCAGAGGTGGAGATTCATGTGCGGATTTATTGTGGAATACTCAGCTACAGGTCCTATGAGAGAAGCTGGGATTGAGCAGAGGAAGAAATGGAACAATGATACAGTTGTAGCAAAGGCCTCTGCCAGTTACAGGGAGAGCTGAATGCTCTTTTGGAGTTGTCCCTAAATGAGGCAAAGGGCCAGACTTTTGTATTCCTGAATCAACCTGTCAGTTAGGTGTGGGTTGCCTTTGGCAATGGGATAATCTTGGGTGAAGTAGTTCCTGTGAGTAGGTAAAAATCCCCAGGGACAGACTCAGTTGTGAGTCCTCAGTATGAAACACTAGCAGCAGTTGAGGAAATGAGTGACTGGGTCCTAAAGGGAGTATCTTGATAGTGTACCTCAGCATCCATCATAGTCCACTGCTCAAGTCCATTTGATCTATATAAGTTCACTCTATCTGAGATCAGCTCCTCTAGAATTCTAGTTGGTCTCTTTTACTAGGGGATATTTATAAAAGGAAGTTTAGAGGTGTATTATAGCCCTAGTTGATTGTAGCTCATTTTGGTACTATGCAAAAAAAACAAAAACAAACAAACAAAAAAAACCATACCCTTAAATCTTTGGTTTCTACCATTTATTCTGGATTCTTTATATCTTGGGCTAACACCTGTACTGGTCAGTTTGCTTATGTGGTAGAGTAACCCAGACCATCCCTAGGGGTGCTTTTTTTCAGAGAGTGCCTCTTTCACTTGACCATTTACTGTCAAAATTGGGCAAGGGAATATTGACGAGCATCATAGTGGATTACCTCTTTGCCAAATGTGTTTGTACTTCTCTGACCCTTTGCCTCTTCTGTAACTGCATCCTGATCAGAATAAATTACCCCTACCAGGTTGATGACTCATTTCCTTACCTGTTGGTATTTTGGCATAAGAAATCCCAAAGACTAGGCAGCAGATGTAGCTTAAAATTTAATGGAGTCCTATTTGTAGCCATTAGAGATCCATAGATCCTACAGTTGTAGCACAGGAAGCACAAAGTTCCTGAAGTAAGTCCCTGGGAAGGATGGTACGTGGGGCCACTTCTGCTTCTATCCCTTGTTCCCCAACCCTTGTTTTCTGAGTTGGGAACACACACAAACACCATAACGATTACCTATTAATGTATACTTGTGTCCTAGGTGATGGGTCCACATCTTGTAGGACATCTTCTCCAAGGTGGTACCTCAGATACTTCTCCAAAAGGCTCTTTCATTGTATTATCAACCCAGCAGTTTCCTGGTGGTATAGTACATGATAGGATCAGTGGATCTCTTGGCCATATGCCCACTGCCTCATCTCTTTTTCCACAAAGTGGGTTCCTCAGCCTGAGGTGATTATATCACATGTTGTCAGCGGACCAGAATAGAAATCCTAGAATCATCACGGTAGATGATAGAAAGGGCTCAGAGAAGTAGGCATTCTGGTGTAAATTACTACATAAAGTAAAACAAACAAACAAAAAATAAGCCCACAGCCTGTTCTGTTCCTGCCAGAGGCTGTAGAAAACACTCCATTCACCAAAGTAATCATTTTAAGCTGTTCTGTTGAGAAGGGCATAGCATCACTGAGAAGCTCTCTTCTGTAGGCTGGAACTGATGCTAGTCAATCCTGTTATAGAACTGGGCTCCTTGATGACACTGGGGATGATGATAGAATCCTGAAATAAACAGGAGTAAATGGCGGTTGCTTTGGTGAGGCTGTGGATGTACATTTGTCTCAGGAAGAGGCTATGCCCTTGGGCAAGGAAGAACCCTTTGGGTGAAGGTAATACCTAGAGAAAGACTCAGCTGTGAGTGTGAACAGTCAACAGATGAAACCGGTAGCATCTGGGTAAATAAATGCTTTGGTTGAGAAGGGAGGTTTATGAAGCACAGCACAGCATCTGCTTCAGCCATCAAAAACAGGTGGGCAAAATCACTTATTAACTTTTATATGTAAATGTAATAATTGTATACTCAGCACATAGAGAACATAGGCTTTGGCACTTAGCACAAAGATGAAACCATCTAATATAAATTCTCATATTGCCTCTTGGAAACTGAATTAAAGCCTACACCTAATTGTTTTGTGTACAGTTTAAGTCAGAAAAGGTGAGTTTTAAATACGTTATTAAAAATTTAACCTGAGAATTTGCCAGGTTAATGTTGGATAATGCTGGTCAAAATGAATTTAAATCAGTTGACTTCAATGTGGAACCTGGTATAGGGAGAGGGTTGCAGAAAAGTCAGGTGAAAAAAAATCACTTCAGTAGTCCAAGGAGATTTACAGATTACCCATTTACTATTAAATTCAGTGAGATACAAGTCTAAGCAACCTAGGCTTATTCTCTTTCCTTGAATTACAGAGGAAGGAGTATGAAAAATGAATAGGATGAAGAATGTATTGCTTGCAGGACATTTGGTGAGAGTGGCACTTAATTTTTTGGAAAGCAAGTGATTTTCATTATTATATTGTTTTGCTGTTAATTAAATGTTTTCTGGGGGAAATACTTTGTTCCTGCCAGTATTTAGAGTGCCTTCCATTAACTCAGACTAGTGCATCTCTTCTGAATATTTTTGTTTGCCAAACTAATGCTGCCACTAAGAAGGATTATTGATTACTTCTGCCCTGAGATTTCTAAAATCAGTCTCCGTTAAAGGAAAAAAAAAATGCCAGAATAGTGATACTTATACCAGGCAAAATAGACTTTAAAACAAAGGTCATAACAAGAGACAAAGGAGATTTCTTTTCTGAAGAAACCAAAACATCACTTCTCAGGGACATGTGCATCCATATGTTCATTGCAGCATTATTTACAATAGCCATGATATGCAAGCAACCTGAGTGTCCATCAGTGAGTGAATGAATAAAGAAGAAGTGGTATGTATACACAATGGAATATTACTCAGCCATAAAAAAGAATGAAATCTTGCCATCTGTAACAACATTGATGGATGTAGAGGGTATTGTGCTGGTGGGGTAAGTCAGAGAAAGACAAATACCACACGATTTCATATATATGTGAAATTTAAAGAACAAGATAAAACAAAAACTCAGATATGAGAGCATTGTGATGGTTGCCAGATGGAAGGGGTTTGTGGGGTGGGTGAAAAAGGGGAAGGATTAAGAAGTACAAAATGGTAGTTACAAAATAGTCATGGGGATGTAAAAGTGCAGCGTAGGGAATATAGTCAATAATATTGTAATAACTATGGTGTCAGATGGGCACTGATTTACTGAGGTGATCACTTGTAAGTTATATATAACTGTCTAATCACCATTTTGTACACCTGAAATTAATATATGTATGCCAATTGTAATTGAAAAATAAAAAAATTATTTAAGAAATTAAAGAAAAATTAGTCTCTATTGATAAAAGTGTAATGGTAAAGTAATGTGAGCAAAATATAGTCTCACAGAAACAATGTGCTGGTAATGACTGAAAAAAGATTCAATTCCAAATCCTTGGAAGTTATTTTACTTTTGAGTGTTTACCAATCTGACTCGTTACAACATTTTTGTGCTATTATTTATTCACTCAACAAATATTAAAATATTAACCACTGGACATGTGCCCAACAATATTTTTTTATATTCCTATTTGACCTAAAATGAACAAAATTGGAAACAATCTCAGCACAGATGATTTCATTTTATAACTTTAAAGTGCCTATATTCCTTTAAATATACTGGTATACACTCAGGGAGCAAATTTTTGACAGTCCTTCTCTAATTTGATGCTTCTTTGGTGAGGGAACCTGACATTTTCTCATAGCTCCTGTTTAATACTGACACTGTGCTTTTAATTACTGGAGAAGCTGCAGGCAATGAATGTAATTATAATGAAGTGAATTACAGACCCCTAGAACATGTCACCTTTTGCCTCCTGGTGAAGATTGCAGAATCTTGGCATCAAAGCAGCTGATGCTTATTTCTAATCTTCCTATTTGGAGGAGGCAAGGAGAAAATCTGATTGAGAAATTACCTGTTGTGCTATCACAAAATGAATTTTTGAGACTGACATTCAGTATGCGAGATGCAGTGCAACATTTTACCCTACTTACTTCAAGGTGCAGCTACTTGCAGAGAAAGAACTGTCTGCTGGCTTTTAAAGCAGGATGGTCTTTGTTGTAACAGAAAATTTAATAATAAAGATGCTTAATTGTATATAGTTTTCAGTAAATTTATTAATTATCCCAGCAAATAAGTATTTTTGGAATTAGCTGAATATTAATAATTATGTTGTAGCAGCCAAATGTTAAAAGTGTGAAATTCCACTGACTAGATAATATGTACAAAAGTGAGAATTAAAAGACTAACATTTAAAAATTTCTTACTATAAAGAGCATTTACCTACTGTGAAATTAGGTTGCCCCTTGGATGAGGGAGTTTGGGAAATCACACAACTTCTTCTCTTCTTTAGACAATTCTCATTTGACAGGTTTTGGTGAGTGGAATAGGTAGATACTGAAGCTAATTAACTGCCAAGTTAATAGTATAATTTGTTCTCCTCCTGATTATTCTATAGTCACTAATCTGTTCTTGAAGGATTAAATTTCATTATCTCATTTTTTTGGAGAAGCTATTTAAAAGGTCTTGTCTTTGCAAGGACATTGAAATGTTCACATACTTATAGCACTTATGTTTTAACATTTTGCTTTCTCATCCTGGGACATATTTCCTTGTGGAGTTATAAAGTATTAACAAGGTCAAAAGCTTCGATATGAAAGGAGACTCTAGGAAAGTAGGTAATATTTATCAACTGATAAGATGACAAATTTCATTCACTGAATAGATGGGTGGAAAAGTAAGAATGTAGAAAAAATACTATTTTTTTTTTAATCAAAAAGAATAGGAGAAATCAGAGTAGAAAGAAAGGAATGTCTTCGCGGAGGATGGGAGGTAAGGGATGTGAAATTGGAAAGGGAGGAGCATCACCACCAGAGATTAATCATACACTTTTTTCTGTGGTCTTTGAACTTTTTTGCTAGTTTACCTCCTAAAATAATTTAAAAACAGAAAAAAAGCTATGTACATAAAAATACATTTTTGGATTGACATCTAAATTTTTCATCATAATTTTAAGTAGCTGCAAATAATATTCAAACTATGTAAATACTGACAATTCAGATAAAATTTACATGTATCCAATAAATGTTTAAGTATATCTGACAAATATAAATATGATAACATTGATACACCATAATTTAAAAAACAAACTAATATTTTCACTTCAGTAGTCAAAATTCTCATCATTTCTTTTTTTTTGAATTTGTATTCTATTCCATTTCTCCCACAGTTTTTAAATGTACTTTCATGCTTGGGAGTCTTTCATTGATTACTCATTTATAATTTTCTGTAAACAATATATAGACATATAAATTAAAATTAAATTTCCAGAATTCTAATTGTTAAATTTTCTTTTTCTTTGATTAAGTCTTCATTAAATTATTCACAATTGATCAAAGCAGCATAAATGACCAACTTTGGTGAATAATTGTTCAAAAATTTTTGTTGGAAATGCATCTCTTAGTGAGATAAATTAATTTTCCTAATTAGTTTGTATGCCCGTGAATGAATAATCTAGAATAAGGAACACTGATTTCTATTTTTTTATTTCTCTCTAGATGTTACATCTGAAAACCTTGTTCATATAAAAAAAATTGAAATAGAGTTTTGTTATAGCAGCAAGTGCTGTTTCTTTACTATTGTTTCTTATTCTTAAGCTCACTCCTCTATTCTTCTGGGGATGTAGGGGCTGTGATTTAGAATAGTGAATTTCCCAGACTCCTCTGCCAACTGGGTTCTAAGAGGAGACCAGAAGTCAGGATTAGGGAAAAGAGGAATTCTTCCTGTTTTTACTGGTCAGTGACACTCCAGCTGCAGTTGGTTGGTCCTTATTTTGGTACTCTCAAGACCAGCCCTGCTGTGCCCCATCCTCCTTAGAGGTACCTTGGTAGTTGCAAGAGTACCCTCCTCCTCATAGGTCTATGTAGCCCCTCTTCTGAGAGTCTAGGTTTTTGGTAAATTTACTTCTTTCTCTTTTATTCCTCTAATCCTTGCTGCTATAGCTACTTCCTGCCGTGAGTTACTTCAAATTGTTGCTGTTGGGTTTTTTTTTTTTTCTTTCTCTTTTGGTTCTAACAGCTTTAACAACAGTGAAATCAATTCCCTATATTAAATCTCCTCTGTTTGAAATATCTAGTTTGGTTTCTGCTTTTTGACTGCGCTCTAGCTGACATAGTAAGTTATTTGATTCTTTGAACTATTTCTGAGTAATATGCTAAAACTCACACAGTGATTCATCATTGTGTTATTTTTAAATTGGCACGTGGCCGACAGCTTGATTAGGTTCTGCTTCAGTTAATTTTTTTCCTTTTTAAAAGCCAAGAACTGAGGGTGGGGGGCAGAGACCCTTGACTTACAAAGGTATTTGTTATTCAGTCATTAAAACAATTAATTTTTCTCAATTTCTTGGAGTTTTTCCAAATATAAATTATAAAGACTGATTAAATTGATATTAAATTATAGCTGTTACTAGTGGTACCTTGTTTACTGTATTCATAAAGCATTGGGAGCTATTTAATACAACTTTGCTACTACTGTATTTTCGATAAAATGCTTTTATTCACGTACTCTAAATATAATTTTGACCATAGATGAATAGAATTAAATTATATATTTATGAAAAGTATTTGCCAATAATCTAATTGAGAAAGTCATTATCTGCCAATAAATCAGATCAGACCTATTTTCCATCAGAATAGGTGACTTTATTTTTCATCTTTTGTTGGTGAAAAACTTGTTTTCTAGTTCTTTTTCTATTAAGTAATATCAGGAAATGCTTGTTTTCTCTAGTATATGAAATATTTTTAGGTTTATTGGAAAAATTTTCAAGAACTATAGTGAAAAACAAAATTGGTGCATGTTCCATTTTCTGATGTCTGCATTTCTCAAGTTGAGCATTAAAAGTCAGGGTGGGGAAAGGAGAAGAAATAGGAAAATAACTTCAAGTTTCTTTAAGAGAGTATAAAAATTTATTTTTTTCTCTCCATTTCTGGCTTCTGAAATACTCCTTAGGGAGGGATTTTCTCCCTAAGAGGTATTAATTAAAAATTCACAAAATAGATAAGATTTTCTTTGGCAGTGGTGTCCTTAAAGTGTTTCAGCTACTTTATTCAAAAGGAGAAATATGCTTAATGAACTTTGAAATGTGGAAATGTAACGTTACACGATGTACAGGTAAAATGTTGTTGTAGTGCTAGTCTCTGAAAAGCGTATGCTATCCTGGGAGAATCCAGGCTATTGAAGTCCGTTAGAATAACTGAGACTACATTGTGGTAGCACAACTTGCTAGGAAATTCCAACTTCAAACTTCAGTGTCTTTATAAAATGAGCTCTACTTTGCAGTTTAGTTTTGAGGATTAAATAACAAAATGTATATAAAGCACTTAGGACACTGTCCAGCACATGACAGGTATTTGATAATTGGTGGCTATCATTAAAGGCTTCTCCTTACCCGATTTTTACACTGTAAACACAGAATTTGAATCATAATCGTCTGGTAGGGTACGCCCTATTTATCTTGAATGTCCATCTTCCTGGTGTCCTTACTATTTTTGCTCTGTGCTGTTCTGCTTTGGGACATACTTCTGTTTATCAAGACAGTCCATAGAGTTGTCTTGGGAAGTTTTGTTGCCTCCAACACACTCTTAAATTGTCTTTCCCACATTGTGTGCTTCCTTCACCTCTCCTGTGCTTGTGTGTTTTTTGCTCTGATGCCTGTATTATCATCGTGGGTGCTGTTATACTTCCTGTGTTTTACTGTTTAACCATTTCAAACCCACTAACCACTATGAAGTATAACTATTAGATTCACTAATTTGGGGTCTTGATATAATATGGTACAGGGTATGACTTTGATATAACCATGTCCTTTCTCTCTTAAAAGAAGTGATTTGCTCATGGTTTCTTCTGGAATAAAATATCAGGATATTCTCCTGTCTGTGGATCTTTATTTGAGGCAGCATCATTCTTTCTAGTGAGCTGAAAAGAAAAAAAGTTGTTAACTTAAATATTTGGTGTATAAGTAAAATTGCATTATTTTAAAACACAGATAAAAAATGGCTAATTTTTCATCTCAAACTGCTTTCCTGTGTCTAGGGCATGGTGTGGCTTTTAGCTCCTTTTTAATTTCATCTCAAAAATTTGTATTTTAAAAAACGAATACTTCAGATTTAGGAAACCCTCAATACTTTAAATTCTTTGGTGATGTTAAAGTCACAGATGCCATTATCCTTTAGTTCCCTCACAAATCCCCAATTTGTATTGTCATCTTTGTGCTTCTTTTGGACAAAAGATTTCTTCTGATCTCTCTAGTTAGAAATGGACTTTCAAAAAGGACAGTAAATTGCTTCACTAAATGTGAGCATCTCTTCTTTAAGTTAAAGCAGCAACTAAACCAGAGAATAACCCTGACTATGACGGTAGTACCCCAGTGGAGTCAGTTCCTTTTAAGGAAAAAACTTCCCATGAGTATCACCAAGAAATAAAAAGGGGAAAGGAAGAAAATTTTGGAGGAGTTTATTTAAGCATCTATCTCTGTTAGGAAGCTAGGATTTTTAAAAATTTAAAGTAAACCTATTTTAGAATTATATTTTCAAGGACATCAAAGAAAGTATATCTTCCAGTTCTTGAAATAGCTCACGTGAATTTTTTTAACAGCTTTCAAACTTGCACACTGATTCCCCTTCTCTCATATCTGCTAGGTGTACAGATAATGTTTTCTCTTCAAAATGCTGTACATTAAAAATGAAAATAATTACTATGAAAAGCTCTTCCTCTGTTTCAGTAGGATTACAAGGTTTCCATTTCCATGGTTTCTGTTTCAATTTATCTTTTAAAATCAAATTAAATCTTTTTCTTTCTTTGAAATGCCAGGCTCCATTTGTGGTAATAGTTTCTGACAGTTCTAAGCTTTTACCAAAACTTCTCAGTGAAAAATGTGTTAGATGCTTTCTTTGTTCTTCATATTGTTATTTCAAAATGAAAAACAGACAAGACTTTCTTTTTATGAGCAAGTCTAACAGAGCATTGGCATTTATTTCCTAGTTATGAGAATATAGTAACTATCTTATCAATTTAATTAAATTTATAAGGCCTAACTCAATATATTTTTGATTATACTGCAAAAGATAAAATTCATTTATTACTATAATCACACTGAAAACTTGAAAGTTAAATGTGAATGATCATAATTATAAGCCTGTGTATTTTATTATAGAAACGATTAGGTAGTGCATAACTATTGTGATGGTCATGGCACAGATATTTTTTCCTCTATTTGTGAAAATGCTGGTATGTCTAGTTAATTTTCTATGAATATATATATATACATATACATATATATACACACATACACATATATACATGTACACATTTGCTTGCATTCACATGCATTTTTACATAATTAAATCAAATACTATTATTGGGTGTTACCTATTTTAATTGAGGAAAGAGATTGTGGCTAAGTTTACAGAAAAATAATATTCAACTTTGAAATGTAGTCAAAACTATTTAGACAATTCATGAATTACTTATCCTTATTAGTACCGATTTAGAGATCATGAATATTTTGAAGTTTAAGATATTTAGCTGTATTCAAGCAGCTAGTTGGTAATATTTTACCAATATTTCTTTTTCCATCAACCTATGCTTCACTTCTTGGTGCCTGTTTGGTACATGGGAACTGTTACTTCTGAAAACATTTTTGATCTATAATGTGTGCTAAAATATTTTTGATCAATACGTTTTAATTAATGGATAAGTGTCTAAGGCTTGTTCAGACATTCAAAGAGAAAAAATGGAGAAGGGAGATGTTCTAGAATGTACCAGAACAATTGCAAATAAAATCCAAAAAAGTTAAAGTCTGAGGGAATTCAAATAGAAAATCAAATTTTCTTGCTCATGGGGGTTAGAATTCCAAAGAAATTAAAGTTTTGCACTTTCTAGTTTCTTATTTGATCAGTCTTAGCTGAGGGTTTTGTGATAGCAGGGAAGACTTAAAGTTCTTTTAGCAGCTACAGACCAAACTATCTTCTACTTTATTAGGTGCAGCTTTTTCGGAACCTCAGAAAAGGAATCTTCTCTCCTATGTGTCACTTTGAAAAAGATCAAACATTCAGTAAAACTATAAGATTATATCATTTATGTGGTACAATGAGCAGAATTGCTTAAATCACAAGTTAGCTGGGACTGGCCTTCTTCTCCTGATGGAAGACACAAAACTCTTGGTAGTGTGGCTTTTTCTTATGTACAATGCCCATTTTAAACTATTTCAAGAAAATGAGACCATTATTCTTTCCTAGTGCACTGATTTCTTTGAAATTAATTGCATGTGCTTAATTCCTGGGCTTCAGCAGCCAATTCCCTATATTTAGGCAACTTTTATTTCTATAAGTATTATGGAAACGTAGAGTAAGCCTTCTAAAAGTTAACCAGTTGTTAGCTTGAATGTTGAATTAGACACTCCGTCAGAAATTGATTTGAGAGAGGAGCTATTTTAATTCAGTGTCCACATTCTGTGGTGGTTTGACCTGAGTACATGGAGTGATGAGTTAATGCAGAGTTTAACAAGAAATGACTGTCTCATACTCCTTGCCTGCTTTTTCTTTTGTTTTATCCCAAGAAAAATGGATATGTATTTATTTGATACAATGCAATGAAAGTTAACATTGCAGTAATAATGTTTTGAGATTGTGATTGAATATCTCTATAAAATTACATATTTTGCTGTACATTAACTCAATAAATGCCTCATGTACAACTACTATGAATACTGTGCTGTAGCATTGTTAAATCATTTTTTTTTCATTTTACTTAGAAGCTTTAAACTAGGGTGGCCAAACAATATTTTCCATTTTGCTTTGATGTAGAATCCTATCCTATCTTCTGCCAAAGCACTTATTCAAAGTTTCAGGCCCTAAGCCTATGTTTCTGTACTGGAGCATTACATCTCCTTCAATACTCTCTACAACTTATCAACTTCATGCTTTATTTATTTTGTTATATTTAATAGCTATATTTAGTTTTCATTGACATTTTTCTTTTTTAATCTGCAAGCTTTGAGTCTGTGTTTTCTGGCTCCAAAACATTACTGTGATGATAGGGAGTATTTCAAATATGTTTTGGTGAGAAAGTTCATGTCTACATGTGTTCTGAGCTGAAAACAGATTTCCCATTGGAGAGGATGACAAATATGTTTCTTCTGTATATCACTGAGCAAAATGTTTTTATAACTCAGGAGTTTCTTTCTCTGCTCATCCTTTTATTCATTCAATAAATATTTATGGGATGCCATTTATTCATTCAATAAATATTTATGGGATGTCAACTAGTGCCAGACATTGTTCTTTCTAAGTACTTGGGATTCAGCAATGACCAAATTCCTGCTTGTGTAGAGCTTACATTCTAGTTCAGTGGTTCTCAAACTTTGCAGCATATTAGAATCACCTGGGGAGATTTAAAACCTGCTGGGTCTTGCCCCATGCCAATTAAATCAGAATAACGGGGGCGGCAATTGGATGCAGGTGTTAGTTTTTTAAACTTCTCAGGCGATTTTAATGTATATCTAAATTTGTGAACCATCAATCTACAGTAGAAGTTATTACATTGAAGCATACATCAGAAAGATTGGAAGGGCTTGTTACAATTCAGAATAGTTTCGGATTCAGTAGTCTGGGGCTAGGCCTGGGAATCTGAATATCTACTGAGTTCCCCGGTGATGCTGATACTGCTGGTTTGGGAACTAGACTTTGAGAATGACTTAGAGCCTTGACACTCTGATGTATGGTAGTAGATTAGCCTAAAAGCTTATCAGAAGTGTTCAATCTCAGACCCCTCCCCAGACATAAAGAGTCAGAATATGCATTTTAGCAAGATGTCCAGCTGATTCAGATGCGCATGTAGTTTGCATGTTATGTAAACTACAGATTTGTTTCTTGACTCTTGAATATATTCTTGTACATAAGTTGATATTACATATTTTGGAAACAAAGCTCTGTAGTGGATTTATAATGAAATTATTTCCTATGTCTTTTTCTACCATAAGGGTTTGTGTGGCAAATACAAATGGAAAATAATAGGCTTAATTCTCCCTTTTGAAAATAAGAGAAGATTCCCCACATTTTTGTTAGAACATTTAATTTAGAAAACTTAAAATATTATTCTTTGTCTTTTTGAAATGTATGCTGAAATTTTTAAAAGCTAAATATACCCCTAGCCAGGACCTGGTAGCTGTATCTTTGAAATATAATCAAGGAGAATATTGCCCTGACCTCCTTGTCTCAGAGAGGCTAGGAGCCTAACTTTGATGGGTCCCTCCCGCCAAGGTGCAAAACTATCTCTTGTCATAAAAATATGAGGAGTTTTTTTTCCATTGCATAAAACCAATAGCCAATGCAAATGGTCACCCCAACTACCAAGTGAATTTTGGAAGAAGTATGAGTGACAAATGGTGCTGTAAAATCACCTCGAGGACTAGTTATTGTTTCTCTTGTTTGTAATGGGTTGTATCTGCTTAGCTATATGAAAGGTGAGGTTTCTACAAATCTTTACAATCTTTCAGCAGATTTCTTGTGATGTTCATTAAGCATTCTGGCTTAATGCTTATTCAATGATAAAATTGTTTTCTTTCTCTTTTACCTTTGTGGGGAGGTTTTCTGGGTGGAAGGAAATTTTATTATAGTTTCTTCTATCAGGCTCTAGTCAGTATTTTATTGACTTCCAGAGTGTTTTCTTCCCCTATTAGCCATTTTACCCATTCTGCGTGCATGACATTTTGAGGGATGAAGGTAAGAGGGAATATAGAATATATTAATAGAATATATTAATAGTTTTATAAAAACGAAAGAAGAGCCTAATTCAGATATTCTGTTTCCCAAGGCTTTAAAAAACAACTCTTAATTATGAAGTTTTTCAATCATATAAAAGCAGAGAGAATAGTATAACAAATCCCTCTGTACTTATCTCCCAGCTTAAACAATTTTTTCCGATCATGTTTCATTCATAGGCATGATTGACTATTTGGCTAGGCATTTTAAGGCAAAATCTAGAAATCCTATCATTTAACCTGGAAATACATCAATACATGTCTCTAACATATTTTTTTAAAGACTTAACTGTAATTCACAGTAGCATGAAGACAGAAACAGCACAAATGTCCATCAATAAATGAATAAACAAATTGTGGTACATATACTTAGTGGATTATTATTTAACCATAACATGTTACAATGTGGATGAACCTCCAAAACATTATGCTAAGTGAAAGAAGTTGGATACAAATAGTCACATATTGTGTAATTCCATTTATATAAAATATCTACAATAGATAAATCCATACAGATAGAATGCAGATTGGTGGGCCTGGGGTCAGGGGGAAGGAGAATGGTGAGAAACTACTTAATGGGCAAAGAGTTTTAGTATGGAGTGATGGAATTGTTTTAGAACTAGGTAGAGGTGGTGGTCGCGTAATCTTTTGAATGGAATTTGCTTGGTCCTTTAGTATCTCTTATAGGACAATAACAAGTGAAGAGGTGAATATCTGAAGCAATTATAAATTGTGAAAGTTACAGTGAGAACAAACATCGTGCTGAGGGAAAATAATTGGGAAATTATCAGATGGCAAACCAGGGAAGAGCTTTCTGAGGCCATAATATTACTAAGTTCTAGACGTTGAAGAGAACAGCTTCTAGGAGAGTCAAGGCATTTGAGGTGAGAAAGAAGTTGGCATGTTTGAGGAACTGAATGTAGGTATGGGTGGTCAATGTGTCTGTGCAGACTTTCCCTACAAGCAGATTAGGCCTGCCTCTCTGGCTTACAACGTACCTGGATAAATGGGACTTAACTATTCAGTTCATGGAAGAATGATTTCATCATCTAGTCTATACTCAAATCATGGTGGAATGAGGATGTTTATGTAGTCCAGGACAAGGACGATTGCATTTTTATTCTGCTCATTTTAGACTGGAGACAGAAGTATGAAAAATGTTGATAATACTGGATACATACTGTACACACGCCTAGTATATATCCAACATATATCCAGTATATAATGTGGATAACATTAGGACATAGTAATAAAATAATTTCTAAAGAGAAAGATAAGATGAAGGAACTGTGGAAGCCAGAATTCCATAGGAACTGAGAATCAGAGAAGGAAATAGGGCTCTACAGGGAGAGGGATGGGGCAGCAAGAGGTAGGAAACCGTCCCCTCTAGTGTGTGGTGTGTGCTAATGTGTGGTTGGGTATTAACTCTGTCTCCACTAGCTGTCTGCCCATAAACAAATCATTTTACCACGGGAACCTCAGCTGCTCATGGGGAATTATAATAATGCTACTGATCCTACAGGGATTATGTCGTGAGGTTTAAATGAGATCATGATTGAAACTGACTTAGCAGGATGTCTGACATGAAGTAAACCCTTAAATACTTACTTCCGCTATGGATATTACAATTTTTTTGGTTCCTCAACTTTCTAGACCTCAAATTTATGTTTTATTCTATGCTTTTATATTTTGAGTTCATATTTTGGTTTTCTCTTTTCTGAGTTTTAAGAAATGCCCCCATGGAGAAAATATAACTTTCTGAATGGCCCAGGTTTTATCTTCAAATTCTTGGTACGTTTTAAATAAATGAAAAACTTTTTTGTTAAATAGAACCTATGTTACTGACTGTAGTTATTACATTCCTACTGGTCATTCAAACAGCATAATGGTAATTGAATTCAACCAATATTCAGAATATTTAATTGTCTATTGAATTACAAGCTTGGATGCTCTTGTGTGTGGAAATTGGCATAGTTAGAAGCATTTGTTAAGTATCAATTGTAAACATGCTTCTGAAGAGGTAGAGATGAATTGGATACAAATAATGTAGCTTTAATATTTCTAGCACTTTTCCAGGATCTTTGGCAGTTATCTCATTAGATTCATAGTACATTTTGAGTTTTTTTTGTATTTTATGTATTTTTATTATGTATGCAGTACAGAAGTTAAGAAAGGCAAAGTGAAGTATCCTATGAATAGTAAATTATAGTAATAGGATTGAAATCTTTTTCTTTTCTTTTCTTTTTTTTTTTTTTTTTTGACTCCCAAGCCCACTGCTCTTTTTACCACATAAAAAACCAGGTAGATAAAGCATATTCACTTCCTTAGCAACTGAAGCTAAGCATATCTTCTCAAGTAACAAATTGATAAGCTCTCAGCAATAGGAGTTATATAATATGGTGCAAAACCTCTGAGATTTTATAGTATAAAGATACACGCTCAAGTCTCAGCTCTGCCATTTACTGTCTTTGGGGTCTTAGATGAGTGACTTGACCTTGTTGAGCTTTAATTCTCTATAGTGTTGTGAAGGTAAAATTATATGGTATTGTGTAGCCACTGATACAACTAAGATGATCTACAAATACTACATTGATAAAAAAAGTTGTTTGATAGTTACAAAATTTTAATTTGTAAGAAATTTCATGATATTCTGTATATTGCACTTAAAATCCTTATGGAATGTTTTATACAACGATGTGAGATAGGTTAAACATTTTTGGATAGAATGGTTTTGCTACTATTACAGTATGAGGATGACTCATTTCAAGGGACATCATTTATCCTATTGTTTATCCGAATCCATATAATCAGAAGGCATGTTACAGTTGTGCCATATCCCATGGATTATTCTTTAAAAGATCTTTAAAACCTACTCTTACCTCCTCTCCTCTGGAGTTTAGGGGCTAATAGATAAGTTCCTCAATACTTTTAAAAGATTTTTTATTTTTTTGTAAGGTCCTCAAATATTTGTAATAAGGTGTTATTTCCCTCTACAATTTGGGTACTTTTAGTTGCCACAAAGTCACTTTACTTCTAAAAAGTGCTGATAAGGTATATGCTGTTAATTACTTTTGATCTGCCTTAAAGAGAGCAATTAACAGCAACTGGAACTTTATCTTTGGTCAAACATGACCAGACTTAAAGTTTTGGTTCTAAAAGTTTATCATAGAGAAAATGATGCATCTCATCCCTTGAGCATGTTTGAAATGTCAGGCTGATGTTTTTCTCAGATCTTTTTTCCTTTGAGAGACAGAGTGTAGTATTCCTTCACGAGGGGTTAGGTTTCACATTTGTTTATATTTAGTACTTGTGGGAATCTAAACTGATGATTAATAGTTGAGAATCAGGTAAAAAAGTGTATGGCTGAAGGCAGAAAATAAAGTACTGATTGGTTCATTAAACAATTCAATCCCAAACCGTAAAAAGTTTAAGTTTAATCCTGCCTGAAGCCTGACTGATCCTGTCACAAACACTTTTTATAAACCTTCCACTTAAACCTGGCCTTGTGGTTTTATTAATCTAGCAATAATTCAAGGTGACATTCCACATTGCAATATAAATCTATAAGATAGATATCATAAAGTTTGCACCATTACAAAACCACGGGTAATTTTGTAAAAATGCAGTTTCTTTTAGTTAGGCATATCTCTCTGAATTGCTGCTTCTGCCTTGGTTGAACAGATGTGTTGGCTGTAACACTGTCTCAGTATTGGTGTGCCTGAAGGAATAGAAAGAAAAATTCAGATAGTCACTGATGATAAAAATTCTGGAGTTTGGAGAGCCTTGTTTGCAAAACTCAGGGAGCAATTTAGCAAAGACCTATAGTTGTGGAGCTTATATTCTCTGGGAAAATTCCTTTTCTGCTGCTCTGTGGAATTTTTAGCTCTTGGATTTAATGGCTCTATTGATATTCTGTGGATGTGCTAGGGGCTCTGCGTAATAGGCAGTACTTTCAGAAACTCAAATGAAGTCCCAGCTGTCAGACTTTTTGTTGTTGTTGTTGTTTTAGTTCTCAGTCTAGGGGTTAGATGAACTCTCAAACTAGATCATAGCAGACTTAACCTTAGAAATATTGTATTACTACAATCCTGTTATTTGGAACAGAAGGCTGCATTTCTGTTTTAGATGGGCAGAAAGAGACATTTCTAAGAATAAGCTTAGAAGAAGTCCACAAGAGCTATAGGGTTTGTTTTTTTGTGTCTGCCATAGTTGCTCAACGGTAGCAATCTGCTTTCAAATAAAAGTAAGCCTTGAAGGAGTGTTCAAATACCTACTATTGAACCTGTGGGACATTTATGCTTTTATAAAATGAGTGTTGAGAATATGTCTAAAACCATAGGATTTTTTCCCGCTTGCATGTGCTTTATGGGTCTAAATTGATTATACATGAGAAAAAAAGATCCATTTTGAGGTGACAGGGGATGAAAACTAAGTTCGCATTACACACTGTGCTTTAGCACTGTCACAGCAATAATTCAGTAAGGTGTGTGTGTGTAATTATTTATTGAGGATCTTCTCTGCTGGATTTTGAACTATTTAGTGCTTAGTACAGTGCTTCGTACTTGGTACCTGATAGGTGCTCATTTAACTGTTTAGTGATTTACTTACTAAGGTCATATCTAGAAAATGGAAGAGAAATACAAAATTTTGAATGTTATCTACTTCATTATGAAGAATAGACTTTCAAACTTTATTCTTATGCAGAAACTTTTTCAGAAGTGGGGTGTGGGTGTCTCCCTGATTGGAGGAGCATCTGTGTAGTGTTTTTAGGGGAAATTAGCTAGAAGACAAATGATCATTGCATCTTCTTTCATTTAGTAAGTAGTTAAAAATATAGTAAACTTCTTACATGAAAGTTTAAGATGTCTGTATCAACTCTGGTGCAGTATGTACTCTCCTCATCAGATTTGTTTCTCAAAAAAATTTACATTCTGTCAGTCTTCCAAATACAGAAAAACACAGCAATAATATGAATTTGAATATCACAAACAGTTGGCAATTGGCTTTTATCCTCTGTCCAGCCACTGTTTCAGACAAGGCAGATAGTGGAGGTGGATGGTAGGCTAAAATTATTGGGTGGTGTTTGTGGTGGTGATGGGGTCATGGTAGTGATGGTGGTCGTGGTGGTTGTGGTGGTCAACATCATTGTCTTAGGGAAGTAGACAGTAGGAATGAGGCCCTGTCAGGAAGCTTCAGGCATTGAGCAATCTTCTTCCTCAAAAGTAGCAAGATAAAAGTTAAGGACCTGTGTTTCTCTTCTCCTAGTAGTCTCCTGACCCATTCTCCTTGGTTCAGGCTGATGAAATCCACCTCCTGCTTGGTCCCCAAACTATCATATTACCATATTCTTGGAATTCCTGCTTCTGTTTTTGAAGTCCCCTGATATTTAAATTGAAATAAAAATTTTTACCAGACGTGCCAAACTGCAGCCAGAACAGATGGATCTGGATAAATTTCTTATTTCATTAACTTTGCAATGACTAAAGCCTACATTTTACCCAAAGTTTCCCCTTACCCCCATTTGTAGCCTTATGTCAGTTATGATTTTACTGGAGTACAAGTGGCTTAATTTATATATCAACTATGATTATTTTATCTAAACAATAAAAAAAGTTTCAATAAATATTGACTATATAGTCTGTTTTCTGTTGAATTATGCAGTCTTTAATCATTAAGACAATTTTATAGCAAGTCATAATGTAAACAACACATAGTACAGGATTCCTATGGCTATATGATCACATATTAAAAAATAGGTATTGCTGTCTTTCTTCTTCCATCTCTACATGATAGAATTTTTTGATTTCAGTTTACAAGTGGTGTAAACAATGCTTTTGTTTCATTAATTCTTTTTAAGTCTCTTCAGATCAATATTGAACTATTAGAGAACCGGCAAACAGAGCCAGAATCACAAATGAATTTATTATCCTAATTAATTTTGCTATTCCATAGAGATACTTTAAAATTATTTTATTCAAATGAAGGGCAATTATAATTTATAATATAAACACTATATTGTAGTAAGAACTGTAGCTGCAACGATTTACAGAGCTCTTTTAATTGAATACAAACAGCAGAATATTTTGAAAATATTAACAGTTGTCAATTTTCTTTTAACCTTTAAAATAAGACTGGCTGAGTGCGTGCGCTTTTATTTGTACATGAAGCCTACATGTCTAGTGTTATCAATTTTGTCCTTTTCATGGCAAGAGGGCAGGAAGAGAGAAAATAGACTCATTTTTGGGCAAACAGAACTTACCATTCCTCTTTAAGTGCTTTTGTTAAAATGGGCACTAATTAGGAGAAAAGAGGAAGTTAAAATTTAGCAATTATTTAGAACTTTGGAGTGAATAGAGACAAGCAGAACTTTCATTCAGAAATAGAGTAAAACTTTTATAGTTCTTTTTTTCATTATAGCCTTTGGATAAGAACTCAAGAATTTTGCGAATCTAAAACTTGCCATTATCTTTCTAAATGGTGTCAAGGTAGGGAAGAACAGTATTTTCCACAAAAGATAGATGTGACTTGTCAAAATTTAGTATGGAAAAAGCCTATATAAATTTTAAGAAATTCTCTAAGGATCTTAGTATACTTTTTCCTCTTCTTAGGTCATAAGTATTTATAGAGATTTCCTGTTGCTGTTATCCTAATAGTTCTATCTGTTACTAGTCTTCTGAGAACAAGAGCAACCTGAAAAAATTTAACTTTAAAAATGTTTTTTAAAATTTATATTTACATGAAATCACTTTTTTGGTGTACAATTCTAAGAACTTTAATAAATGAATAGAGTCCTGTAACTAGTACCGTCATCAAGATATAGGGGTTCCATCACCCCAGATTATTTCATCTTGCTGCTCTTGTTTCATCAACTTTTCCTCCTGCCTTAACCCCTGGCAACAACAATCTATTCCCTGTCTACAGTTTTGCCTATATGTAGCTTTTTGAGTCCGGCTAATATATTTCAGATTCATCTATGTTATTTATGTCAATACATAAATACAATTCTTTTTTTTTTTTATTGCTGATGTGCCACATTCAGCAGATGAAAAGTATGAGGGTTGTTTCCAGGTTTGAGTGATTATAAAAAGTCACTATAAACTTTTTGTGTTGTAGATGGAAGATATACTCCAATTCCTTTCAGTGGTGTTACTCTTGATTGATTTCTTGAGATAAGAATTTGGCAGTAGGCTTAGAGCCAGAAAAATAAGTTGCATATTATTTCAAATGTTGCATGTATGATAAAGGTCACTTGTTTGTCATATTCATTTACTGCTTTCTGAGATTTTAAAGTTATATTAGAAATAGTTCTTGAGATTATCAGTTAAGGAAGGCAGTGAGAAATATGGATTAAATAATTGTAGTTTTGATATGCTAAATGCTCTAACTGAGGTAAATACAAAAACAACACAGGATGGGGATGCAGGTGGGAGGACTATGAGAATAGATAACACCTAAGCCAAGAATTGAAGAAAGAGAAAAGCCTCACTATGTAGAATAAAGGGGGAGTGAAAGGGCCATTTTAGGCAAAAATAATCTCTGCTAGCAAAACTACCATTCAAATGGGCTTTAAGAGTGTGATGATGCTCTGGTGTCCCTTTCTTGAAATATTGTTTATCAAAAAGCATTATGTATGGGCACCTCAAGACTATACGCAATTTGGTGACCAAGACAGATGAACAGGAGCCTAGAGAAAAAACCCTTCATTGGAGGAAATGTGTTTTAGGAAAAGGACTGAAGAACTTGCTACTATTTTTGAAATTTTCTTTTAAGGGCTAATATAAGAAAGATCACACAGATTAGAAATATAGAAAGACCTCAGGAGAATAAACTTTTATCACCAAAGGTACATTTCTATTTCTTTGGTTCATTACATTCGATAATATAGAAAGGTTCATTCACAGTTTGATCTCAATATAATCAGGCAGGGAAGGGGAAGTAATTTATAAATGCCACCCAAACTTAGGTCGTGGCCTGAAGTCTTAAATTGGAAATCTTATTTTCTTTTGAAGTTAATTGGAGAACATATTAAACAAGGTAGTGGAGAAAGAATTAGTTTAAGTTTCTATGAAAATTGACACTCAGGACTTAAGTGAACCACAAAGAGCAAAATTTGTATACTTTACTCTTGCAGTTACTATCTAATATAGTTGCAGTGATATTTATTTATTATAAATTAAGCCTGCTTAATGGAACTGTTTTGGCCTGTTCTTTTCTAGCAGAATCTCTTTTACTGCTTGAATAGCCAGCATTTCAGATAGTGCATGCTAAGATTACAGCGAGTTGACATGTTGGGATCATCATAGTGGAAAACGAAAAGGTAGTTGTCAACAGCATCAGAGCAATCCATGGCCTCAAAAGAATAGGATAAAATAAAGAAAATCAACTTAGGTTGGAATGCAGAGTCATTATTATCCCATCTGTAGTCCATATAGCCACTTAATCTCTAATTTCTTGTTTAAAATAACATATAAACTTTTTAGATGTAGAACATTCTGGAGTCCTAGAATTATAACAAGTCCCCAACCAGTCTTTCCATTTTTATCTACCAGAGCTCTACAACATGTCTTGTATAATCAACAATTTAGAACTTCTTACCAATCCCTGCAGAAAATATGTCTCCTCTTCACACATCCCTGGCTTTACACACATTGTTCCCTCTGTTAGAAATGTACTCCCTGACTTTGCCAGCTGCCCTGCCTAGAAAATATTGTTTGTTCATCATGAGTCAGTTCAAATGTTGCTTCCTCTCTAGTGCCTTTTGAGCTTTCCCAGGCAGTTACTTACCCTCGTTCCCCTCCTTAAACTCAAGGCAATTTAGTCTTTCTTCTTTCATAGCCCTAAATAAATTGCATTTCAGTTTACATGTTTACCTTTCTCTCTGGCCTTCTTGGGTGTCAGCTCCTTCAGGATCTTGTGTCTTTGTTTTCCTGTTGTAGTAGAAGCCTAGTAAACACTGACATATTTCAACACAGTAATCTTTGCAAATGAGTAAATTAATATATACAACACCTAGGACAAAAAAAAATCCTATTGAGTAGACCTCAGATGTAGTATTATTGTGCTGGGTATTTGACTATCCAAATACACTATTTACCCTTTTATATCCTGCTCTGTGCCCAAGGAGGCTAAACTTTACAAACAGAATTAATGTAGTCTCTTCCTCTTTGGCTGCTGTTGAGTTTGGCCAGTGGGGGCCAATGTTAGGCAATCAGAGGGTGAGAAAAGAGTGGATCTGGATTTTACCCCAGCTTCCTTTTTGCTATGTCTCATTGGGTTGCCTAGGCTCTTCTGCTAAAGGCCCCAGTTCTATACAATAGCAACCCTTTCTGAATTCTAGTTTTCACTCATTTCCTTTGTCCCTTCAGGCCTAGGTAGTGGTCCCCTGATGTTGCTATACCCTGGACATTGTACCATGTCTTATTTCTTTAATCATATCCACACCTTTGTAAATAATTCTTTTATTAAACTCTCCTCAGTTATTCAGTTTGGGTGTGGCAAATAGTATAACTTTTAGGTCAGATTTTAAAAACAAATGTTTCATGAAATAATTTTCCTCAAGCATCTTTATTTACATGTTTAGGAAATGCTGAGTTCAGTAATATTTTTGTTTGGTATTACAGTACTTTTCAGAACCTTAATAATTTAATATTCTGAACATGAGATATAGCATACAGTGTTTTCTAAATATTTTTATTACCCTACAGTTTTCTTTGATTGTCTTGTTTTATAGTATATTCATCAATATCTCTCAAAATTAGATAATTTTTGCAAAGTGAGTTTCCAAAAACATTGCCTTAACTCACCAAGAACAGACCATTGTAATATGTCAACTTAAACTCCTTATTCTTTTACCATCAGTTTTCCCTTTTGTTGTGAAGAATATTTACTTTATTTTGGCAAAAATCTGGGACCTTAAATTACCATTTGGATACAAAGTTTATTATCTTCTCTTTTCTTTATGTCTAAAGAATGTCTTGAACTCTTTTCTGTGACATAACTCTAAAGGCCAGAGAAAATGATTACAAATAAGAATTATAGGGATGTAAATATAGTCTCTCATAAGTTATTCCTTTTATAAAGCAGGCAAATTGAGAACTATAAAATTCTTGTTAGTAGATGTGAACTGAGAGATGGCTCATTTTTCACTGCTGAACTCATAACTATATATATTGAGACTGAATATTTGCAAGGACTGTTTATTAGATTTTCTCTGCAGGAATTAAAAATTTACCCATATAATAAATTACTTCCTCTTGGGCTGGTAAAATAATTTACTTCATAATAAGATATATTAAACCTAGGTAGATCATAAACTACGGATTTTGATCAAAGTGTCACATTGTTCTGTTTGATAACCTAAGTGGCCGTTAATAGTGACAGTGATATTAAGCCATTTAATATAGAAACTTCAACATACTGAGAAGTTATAGTAAATCTCATTTATCAACAACATACTTAAACTCCTAGTAAACTTGCTTATGTGCTCAAAAATTTCAAGTCCAAGCTTTTAATTACTTTGATAACTTGATATTATAATGCTTACATTACATTTCTAAAATTTTAACACTGAAGTTATATTTTCAAAACTGATATTCTTTTTGTATTTGTCAGCTGTAATAGAGAGCTAAAAGATGACATATGTAGTGCAAAAAAATAATATTTTCCAGAATTATATGGTGCTCCTGATGTAGGACTAAAAACAATATGATGGAAGCAATGATTAAAAAAAACATAATGGAAGAAAACTTTTCTTAGCCAGAAAATAATTGAATAAAAAGATTTTGACTTGCATATTGGAAGTGTTCATCGTATTTTAGGCAGAACCTAAGTAATTCATATGTAGTCATATAATAGTAAAATATTTGCATTCCAAGTCTATATAGACAGTTCTACAACCATTAAGAAATATGTACCAAGAAACAAGAATTGAGTTAGCCTCAGACTACTCTGTAATTGTAAAGATGAATGTTTATACCTAAGTACTTTTTTAGAGATATTTCTTAAATAAATTTTCCAATCAAGTGAGAGATGACTCAAAATTAAGAATGAAAATGAGAGATACGCTCTAAAATAATTTGTGACTAAAAGTGCTGTGTTCTGCTGCACATAGGAATAGCCATGTCACCCAGATGGTTGATGATGAACATTTTAGGAGGAGATAGGTACTACAGAATTCGCTGAGTGACTCCATTGCTTTTGGGCTGACTGTTGGTGTTGACATGCTGTATCACAGGCATACTGTCATCAGGAATTACATGCCCAACTCTACAGTAAAAAAGAAAGTCAACAAACTGAGATAACTTGCTCTCTTCTAGTAGAGTAAACCAAATCAACAGCCGCCAAATTGAGTTGAATCACTTCAATTTTATCACAGAATTTTGTCAAATGTTATTCTGAATTTGATCTGTTAGAACCTCTAACTCAGTTTGGGTGCCAAACTATGGATGTTATCTCCTTTCTTATGATATGTGTTATAAAATATAATCACTTTTAGTCCTTTATATACAGATTCCACCTCTACATTATGAATATGTGGACAATGTATCAAATATAGAGGTATGGGGTGTGTGTGTATATGTGAATTCTAGAAGTTATATGTCCTGGACAAAAATGCTAACTACTGAATCTCCAAAGGGAAAAATTTACCTTTCTTTTGAGGAATTCAGACATAGCTGGTGAGATCACTGCATTGGTTTTAAACCATTTTAATCTCAAGAAGAAAATAAAACAGGCAGCCACATCAACTATATAAAATTAAAGAACTTAGGTAGAACCCAGTCAATTTGAAATCATTTTGAAAGTTGAGATTAAAGACATTATAATGGAGACTGTACTAGGAAGATGTAGACAATCTGATCACCTTGGAAGTAACTCAGCTGGAAGCAATAAACTGTTTTCTCTCCCTGGGATGATTTTCTTTAGGTCTCCCTAACTTAATCATATGTAAGACTCTAATGCCCCTATGCTCAATTCAAAGTAAATGCCTGAAAAAAAAAATGAATGATGTAAATATGCTATTAGTTATAGCTAGATGAGGCAAATCAAGCAGTTATTACAAAGCTGCAATAGTTCTCATATTTTAGTAGAGCAGGAAAATTATTTGAGGTACTAGTTCAATTTATATATTTCCTCAGATTCTGATTCAGAAAATTTGGAGTAGAGGTACATGAATTTCAATTTTTAATAAGCCCTTCAATTTTTAATAAGTCAATTCTTCCACAGAATTAAAAATAAATTAGTGGAATGGTAATATTTCCATGCCTTAGTTTATCTATTTATAAAATTAGGATAAATTTTTAAATTTAAATTAAAAAAATTAAGATGTTAATTACCTTAAAAGGTAGTTGTGATGATTAAATGAAAGTATTTATGTGACTCTGTTATCACAGAACCTGAATCATTTCATACTCAATGTTATTTTAATAAAATGATAGTCAAAATGGGATAATATTTATGCTGTATTTTTAAATAAAAAGGATTATAGATGACTATCTAGCACACTCAATTATGTAAATTATTTATTGAAAAAATACTAGTGAAATATTAACACGTTAGTAGTTGTCATTAGCTTTTTTGATCTTCCCCACCTTTTCTCTGTATTGTGAATATGTAACAACATATATTACTTTAGTAATAAAAATTTAAAAAATGAAAGCAGGTAATAACTACTCCATATACTTTATATTATAGATCCCTACCTCTCTATGTATTATTTTTGTGCTATTAAGTAACTCTGAAAAAAAGTTGATTACTGTATTACTAACTGACAAAGAATATATCTGGGTCTTGAAAACTAACTAAATATTTTATTTTTAAATGCTTTATAGACTGAAATAAGGAGAGCAAGAATTCATAGTATGGAATATTTTGAAGACAGTGAATCCTGTGACTTCTTTATAAATTTTATTTTTATTCCTCTTGAAAAGGGAATAAAAAACTTTCATCCTTTAAAGAAGGTTAATCCACGAAGACCTTTACACAAAGGGAGCCCATTTCTCATGGGAGAAATGCATGCAGTATTGCTTGTGTGGTTTGTATCACTTGCTACCATGAGAGATGCAGGTAGTTTGATGGGGATGAAAGTAAATTATCCAAGACTTTGAAAGTAATAAAAGAAACCATGGTCTGAAAAAAATGTTCTAGGCATGATTCACAATTTATTATAGTCATTTTGGAAGCATTGAAACAGACCAAATGTGTGGAGAAATTATTTCTGATTTCATATGGAAATTTTAAAGGCACTCAGATGGCTGAGGTTTGTGTTCCATGTAGAAACTCAGTTTGAAGACTAGGTTCGGGACCCGGGTAGGAAAAGGAGCAGATTCACAATGTGAGCAAGCTGGAGAGGTAGAAAGGCAGGAGAAACTTATAAGAAGGGAAAAACCTAAGGAAATTAAAGTGAGAATTGGCCTGGTTAACATGTTAAAGTAGAGATGGAATGAAAAAAATCTGAGGACAGAAAGACCCGCAAACATTCATTGCAATTTAGGTGAAGGCTAAGTGATTATTTCCTAAAGCTAAAAGAATATCGTGGTTAACTGTAGACTAGTGAAGCAAGAGGCAGGCATAGATATTCAATGGAGAAAAAAATTATGCTGAGACCTTAGTCTATTTTCAATTCTGATTTGTTCGCTAAGAACCTTGGGAAATGACATATTCTCTGATTTTTCTATAAAGTGTGGTCAATGATACTTTATAAATCGTACAGAGTTGTTCCACAGGGATGTATGTAAGATTTGTAGGTTGGTTTTCGTGATTTATGTCTTGCTCGTTTCAGAGAACAAAGGTGGTTTATAAATTTAACGGCAACTCTTGTGAAAAAAAACGAGTACATGCAGTTCCAAATATTCTACCTTCCCTCCCCAAAAGAACTCCAGAAAAGAAGTTGGAATGGAACTTAGAAATTGTTTTCCCATTCACAGAAATCTCTCCCTGCCATCTCCACAGGATGGCCATCTGACCTTTGCTTGAATTAAGATGTACTGTCTTACCAACCCCAATTTTACCATTTTAGTAATCCTATCAAAAAAATAAAACATACATTAAGTGGGCACCAAATAGTCATAGAGAATTTAATAGTTTTCTAGAACTTTTTATTTCGAGAAATATCATATCGTACTTATAGATCATATTTTGTAAAATCTGCTTTCTCATTAAAAATTGGGGATTTTTTTTCATAGTTCTTAATACTCTGTGCTTTAGCACTGCTTGCCAATGGCAACTCTGACATCACGTTCTTTTCATCTTTCAAATTGTAACTGTAGACTTGCCCCATTGTGATTCCTCTCACATTGCTGCCACAATAATTTTTTCTTATAACTATTTCCCAGTGTCTCCTGCTAAATGTCATTCAATGACTCCTCATTGGCTTCAAGATATAAATTCAAGCTCCATTGTGTGGTATATAATATATGCCATAATTTGGGTATTTCTTATTTCTGTTTCAGTTATCTATCTCTGCAAGAATGCGTATAACAACACCTCAAAACTCAGTGGCTTAAAACAACAAGCATTTACTCTTTATGAGTCTACAGTGAGCTGGGGAGTTCTGCTAATCTTGTTCAGGATTAGTTGACCTCACTAGGTCTTAACTATTTAGCTGGCAAATGTCTGGTGGCCGGCTTTTGGCTGACATAATAGAGCAGTTAAGTCACAGGTCTCCTTATTCAACGGCCTGGCCAGGCTTAATTTCTGGCTCTTGTAAGGTTCCGAGACTGGGAGTGGAAGTTCACAGGCCTCAAGAGGCCAAGGTTTGGTCCTGGGACACTGTCACCTCTGTTGCTTTGTTGGCCAAAGTAAGTCATACAGTTACACAGATACAAGGGGTAGGGGAATCGATTTTTGATGAAAACTATAAATCCACATAGTAAAGGTGCGAACACAGGGAGAGGTGAGAACTGGGGAGTTTTTGCTGCCGGTCTCCTATACTTGCTTACTTCTCCATCTTCAGTTCTTGCTAAGCCCTGGCTTATTTGTGCCCAGCAGAAGTGAACTTTGTGTCGTCCTTTAAAAATGGTATAGCACTGATTTTTATTATTTATGCACCTGATTTTCTCTTTGCTTGGAATTACCTTTTGTATGTGACTAACTTCTATACTTCCTTTAATAAAAATGTAATAACCACAACAGTGATAGTTGAAGTACCTATGATATGCTGGGCACCATTTTTAAGTCTTTTACATATAACTTCTTCAATTGTACTTTGAGATAAGCACTATTATTTTCCGGATTTTATGGAGTAAACTGAGGCATAGTGAAGTTCCAAAGGCACAGCTAGTTGATGTGAAAAGTCAGGATTTGAATACAGAAAATCAATCCAGCAGTCACTGTTACAGCCATTGCAACAGCTGATGCTGATGGAAAGTGCGCTCCTATTAGAAGCTTTTCTCACCCTCCTGACAAATTTAGGCATTGCTTTTCTTGTTTCACATGTTCCTCTGTCATTAGCTCTAGCACTGTTCTTACTGTATTATACTGTCCTTTGAGATATGCTTCATTGTTTTTGCTTGCAGATGGTAATTCTGGAAGACAGAGGCTGTCTCCTTCATTTCTGGGAACGAGCACAGTATCTGCATAGAGCTGGACTCTGTGGCTTATATTTGTTGAATGAATGAATTGGGCTTTCTCAACCTTGGTACTTTTGACATTTTTGGTCTGATGATATTTTTGTTGTGGGATAACCTGTGCATTATAGGATGTTCATCAACATTTCTAGCCTCTATTCAATGAATGCCAGGAGCACTACCCCAGTTGTAACCATCAAAAACATATCCAGACATTGCCAGATGTCCCCTTGGAGTCAAAAATCATATCTGTTTGAGAACCACTGAAATAAATGAAGGACCTAGAGCAATCATTTTTAAAGTTGTATGAATAGTGAAATGACCTGGGCAACATTTAAAAGTCCTCAAACCCCTAGACGAATCAGGATTTATGGGCGTGGGGCCTAGGCTTTACTGGTTTGGGAGCTCTCTAGATGATTCCAATGTGCAGCCATTTGAGAACCTCTGGTCTAGTGGCTTGAACTCTTCGAGTTACTGTCTTACTAGTTTCTCACCTGTGAGCCTTTCCTCAGAGTTGCAGCTGGAGGTGAAATCTCTCTCCTATTATTAACCCTTTTGAAGTCAGACTATATTGATTTTCTTTTTTTAAAAAATTTTCTGAAGTGGCTAGCATCGTGCTTTATACAGTTGATTTTTTTAAACCTTTCAGGTGAGATTGAACTAGATAAAAGCAAATCAAAGTCAGCCATCCCCAAAGCCAAGGAAAGAGAGGACATAGCAGACTGTCTGAAGGGCATTTTTGTCCTTGGCAATTATTTGGCTTACTCAAATTTCTGAGTTTATGTACACCAAACTAATGGAGTGTTTTTTTTTTTTTTTTGTCCTCACATATTGTTTGCATGGTACATGATGTAAGAATATTGCTGTTTCCTGCTTTTACCTTGCTCAGTGTTCCAAATATGTTTCTCTTGGGTTGAAAGGGACCCATGGAACAGATGACACTTTGAAGGCAGTTGTGAAAATCTTCTGCACCTCAAATGGAGTCAGACGTAGAGGTCTGTGCATAGGTCATATTTTACTTCTCTGTGCTCCAGCATAATTTAAGTCCTTTTTATTTTCCTAAAAATCCTTTTATTTTCAAGCAACTTTCCAAGTATGTTTATTGTTAAGGTTGTTGTATTATGAACTGAATAATTATATCCTGGGAATTGGGGTTCTGTACTCCTTTATATGTTGGAATATTGATTAGTACCATATTATAAAATAGCTTCCAAGTAGACCACAATATATAAGGAATATAATTCCTGGAAGAAATTTATGATCATATAATTTTATTATAATGACTATCACTCTTGAAAGGAACATAAAATATGTAAGGGTAATCAATTGAAATCAGTCTTCTTTATCAAGTACAAAGAAAGAAGCACATTGGCAAATGTTGACCATCTGTAACATTATACAAAGCCAATGGATTTTTAATATCCATTGAAATATCCTTATTACTTTAGTCTCAAATACTACTTTAGATTTGATTTAATTAAAAATCTTGACTCTTTATTGGAAAAATTCTTATCTTAAGTACTAAAATATTTTGCTGCTACCTCATTATAATAAAGCTGGTTTTTAAAAATTGACAATTGTGTCCCAAAATGAAGGATTTGATATGTTATGACATTCTGTCTTACTTACATGTTAAGGCTTGCTAGACTTTTGTGCCTGATAAATTTGTATTTTTGATGTTACATAAGTCAATGATAAGAGGAATTTATTTTACACCCTAGGTGTAGAATTTTAAAATTTACATTTTCAGCAGAAAAATATACCTATAGTCATGGTGCTCATTTAACTTGTAACGACAGTCATTAGTGAAACAGACTCCTTTTATTGCTGTAAATGACTGTGCCATAATCAAGCCATATAAATCAATGGTAACTGTCTAGTTTTCTTGGTTCTATTTGATAATGCTATTGGTCTATGATTGTTTTCTTGGGAAATGTACTCAATTTTCACTGAAATATTATAAGAAAATAATTTACCTTGAAAGTGTAACTCCTTTTATGTAAGAAAGGAAAATATGCTACAGAAAAATCAGATCTAATTTTTTCTGCTAGTGTGATATTTTTACAGGCAGTGTGGTTCCTCAGTCTAATGAAGACCACTTTTGAAATGAAGCTAGTGAAGAGATGAATGGGTTGATCAGAAATACAGCATTATTGCTCAGGGGACAATTAAGAGTACAGTCACCCAAGTCAGCTACAACTCTGCAGAATGATTAGAAATTGGTTGTTGTCCATAAATCTACCTATGATAGAAAAGAGATTTAATCAATGAACAGATGGCTAGTTCTCAAGCTTTTGATGCCCATTGGGAAGTCACTTCTTGGGTCCTGTTAGCGTTTGTTTAGAAATATCCATCAATTTTGAAAGAAAAGCTTACCTTATATTTGAACAAAATGTTCTCCTACCTTAGAAATGATAAGTAATATTCATTCAACTGCAAAGTGGCAAGTCAAGGTCTAAAGCAACTGAGATCTACCAAAATACATAAATAGACCTGCTTAACTCTTAAATGGTCAGGTGCACTTTTATCATTTTATTTTGACTCTCTTTTACCAATGACAACCTCTCTATATTGCAAAGTGGCCTAGAGTGAGCCCTAGAGAATATATCATTACCACATCCCAAACACTTTAGCAAGTATTTAAATTTTTTTACATATGAATTATTTCAATGGGCAATCTTTTTTTTTTTCCTATAAATAGGCAAAAATTTTTAAGGGAAATTTTGTCTTTAATACTTCTGGTAAGACTTCAGGATAAATAGTCTTATTATTTCTTATAAACAGGAAAACTACAGTAGATGAATCATCTTTAAGTTATTATTACTCATCATCTTTCTCCTTAAACTTTAACAAAGATGTAAACATATTCACAGAAAGATTTATATCTCTACTTTATTTCTGCCACAGGACAAAGCATTACAAATACTTCCACATCTGCATAAATTACTCTCACCCTCAGCCTGTCTTTCCATTTTTGAATGAGACCACTGGATAACTGGGCAGGTCCAGACTTGCTCTTTCAGTGTGGACTTGTCCTCAAATTGATAATAAACTGCTCTGAAAGGTCTGGTAAAAATTCGAAGGTGCCAAAATTTGAATTAAAATGAGATATAAATTGGCTTCAAATTCTTCATTTGACAGAACCAATGAATAGTGTAATAAAAAAAAATTCAGTTGCAGCAAGAATTCTGAGTTCATCAGCCATCTTGATGAATTGCTACAAGACCACACATTTTCATGCTGCACTGGCTGCTGCAAGAAGAGGACACCAAGACATAACACATTCTCCAAGCCCTACACTTTCAGGAAGTATGCAGAGATCATCCAGCTAAGATGATCAGTTTATGATGTGAATCAAATGCACCGAAGAGGATTCTTCCATATTACAACATTTTTTTAGACCTCCAAATATAGATAATTTCTTCCTAAAGATATCCCTTTCTTTTTCAAAAGACATTTTCTCCATGGGAGAGGTATACAGAAGAGAAATAAAATGGTTCATAATTGAGTTTTCTAGTACACCTGTTTTACTACAAAAGAAGATATCTTCAGACGATTGCTTTTATTTTCAAAGATTTAATTATCCTCTTGATGTTTACAAAAGGCCTTTATAAGTTTCCCCTTCCACCTGTTGACTATAGCTCTTTGTTACTATTTCTATCTGAGGGTGGGACAGAGCAGGAATATAATGTGGGCTATTTCGCTGATTGTTAGCTGTGCTGTGTCTGCATGGGAGAATCCATTCTACCATTGACAACTGTTATTAAATGCTTAATCTTCATCAGGCATCATGCTAGGTATATGTTTGTTTTCTGGTTCTTACAAAGATCCCGGCAAAGTAGATATTGGTATACCTTTTTTTAAATTTTATTTTTATAGGAAAAACAACTGAATATTATAAAGTTTATAATTTTCCCATTGCACACAGCAGTAAGTGGCAAATCCAAGTCTAACTAATTATCACTATTTCCAGTATGGCACATTGTGTCCTGGAGTTTAATGAGAGTTGACTGTACCATGGATTTAGTCATTGGAATTAAACTGGATTGTGAAGTGGGGCAGCATGGTAAAGAGCCTTTGGAATCAAATGACTGGGTTAAATCTCAAGCCTATTCAACCTCACTGAGCTTTAATTTTCTAGTGGAAATATAATACCTAACTTTGCATAGTTGTTGAAACAATTAAAGGAGGTAAAAATATATAGCACTTAACAGAGATTTGATGTTATAATTTTACATATGTAGTGATGATAGCTATCACATCTTTGGATTGGCCCTGGCAAGGGATTCCTAAGCCCCTAGCAGCCAATGCCTGATCACTGTGGGTAGTATTAGAGCTAGGCCATTCCTTTCTGGTGTGGAGCTCTTCCCCTGGTTATTTTTGCTCAAGGACCATTGGTCTGGCCAAAACTTCCATAACTGCACCACAATATGAAGTTCTTCCTATCCAATTCTTCTCCCACCCTCTTTTTCACAGCGTCAGACCTGCATTGCGGTCTGTAGGGTCCCCTCCCTAAGCCAGCTCCTTCCGTCCTTCACAGGTGTGTCTTCCAATAAAGCTCTTGCATCTTTAATCTCAATGTAGCATCAGCTTCTTGGAGGACCCAAACTAATATTAAAGAACATTTAGACATGGGCAGGGTAAAAGGGATAAAACATGAAAAGATCAGTCACAGAATACTGTTTGATATGACTGAGGGAAATCAAGCTGGCATTGTTGGACAGTTGGATAAAAAATAAAATCAGACATAGAACAGGTGCGACAGGTAGATTTGGAAGTCTTTAGCATGTAGTATGTAACCAAAATTATGAGTGGATGGAATCACTTAAGTAGGAATAACATGAAAAAGTAGAAATTTTTATATTTGTGCTAATTAAGATGCATTAGAGCATACACAAATCAACCTGTGAAATCCATTTCCCATTCTCTGTTCCCTTCATCCTATCTCTATTCACCCTCTTTCCTGCTGGACCTGCTGCCTTGTGCCAATCAGCTCCTGTGAGCACTCCGCACATTTAAGGCTCTTTACTGCCAGAATTAGCACTCATCCATGCATTGATTGTGCCTTATTCCTCCATCTTTTCTGGAAGAGTGATAATTCTTAGTTGTTCCTTGAGGTCACTGTTCCAGGGCTCAAGTTCCAGGTTTTTGGGGGTCTGATGCTCTTATCCTTGCAGAAAGTTGAAGGCCAGTTTGCTGCCTTAGGACAGCAGGTTTCTGCTGTGAATTTTCCATTTCTATTCCATACTTATTGATTCTATTCTGTAGATTTTCAGAATTTCTGGCTTTGTTTTCACCTGATATGGTAAGGATTTCTATTTGTTCACTTCCGGTGATAATCTTAGCTTTATAATCAGTCATTTGTGTCAGGGCAGCTCCCTCTATCTTTAGAGCTCTAGCTCTAGCAGAAAGTTTTAACTTCACTGTAGTTTTATATGAAGAACCTCTTATAGATCCCCTTTCACCCGGGTGACAATGCTTTGTGGCTCTCCATGTTTTCATAAGGCTCTGGCATTCCGAAGAGTCTCATTTTGTCCAAGCAGCGGTAAATGTGAAGCGAACCCTGTAGTCTCGGATGTGGTGACGTTATAGGAATTTGGCAAGAAGCATGTCTAAATCCACTTGTCTTTTACCGTGGCCTCATGTTCTTGGCATATTTTATAGTAAAACTGAAGTATGGATGAGGACGATCCAGTGCTGGGGTGGGGTAGAAACATGCAGCATCATTGTGTATGCACTTGGGCAACTTGCTTTCCAAACTTCACCTTGTAAAAGTCGTTTCTGGCAGGGAATAAATAAACTACATAACATTCCTACGATACTCATAATGTGGTGCCTGCCTTTTACGTGGGTGAGGGGTGGGCTTTGCAGACAAACTTCTTTGTCTTTAATAACATATTACAAATGTATTTTTGATGCCAGGGACAAGAGGAACACCTACACCAATTCCAGAGGTCTATTTCTTGCCACTTTCTCCAGGGGAACTGATTTAATTGGTAATACTTTCAGTTGTACCTTTCTGGCACCACTTTCAATTTTTTTCACATATATCTACTTTCATTTTAGGCCAGCAGAACCTGTTCTACATGGCTTATATCAAAGTCTCCATGTGTAATTGTCTCCAAATGCAGACCATTTAAACTTGCAAAATTTTATGAACTCTCCCCCATATCCATATAATCAATTTCATGGGATGTTGATGGGCTCTTTATTTCTCATTAAAAGGACTTCTGACAATATTGGAAATACAAAGTGAGCATTCATATCACAGTGAGGGCTAATTAATAGAGAAAATTATACCACATCTATGTCAATAATTAACTGGGTAATAGGAAGCCAATAAAAGATTTGAGTGAAATGTGAGCAGATTAGTTGTGAGTGAGTAGGATGAATTGGAGGAAGTAAAATACATGAAATGATATGTGAGGATCAGCTGAGACAGTTTGAAGAGACTGAAGCTTTAAACAATGTGACATAAATGTGATTTGGAAACAAGTTTCAGGGAAACAACTGACATTTAGCAATCAGGAATGGTTTGACACAGGCAGCCTCAGGCACAGTACAGTTTTGCAAACAACATATTTTGCAAGTGGTGAAAACGTAGGGCTATAGATTTTTAATGTATCTATGTACATAACTAATGGTCATAAAAATAGTGTTATTTCTGGAGCAGTTAAATAATAATTACAAACCTCTCTAGCCTAAAATCTTCTATTATCAAAATTTGGGTAAAATTTTACCTGTGCTGAGAGTTATATTTTAAGCTAAACTGTTTGTTTATTTAACTGATGGCTACTGCTTGTAGTTCTCTATTAGCACATTAGAATACTCGGTCAACATGAGAAATTGCTCTTGTATTTACTTTCCATTTGCTTGCTTTCCTCCCCTTTTCTACTTCCTCTGAAGATAATGGCTAGTTTTTATAATACTCAACTGATGAAATAATATTTTTCAATGAAAACAGTTAAATAGAACTTCAGGTTAACATTTAGGAAAAGATTTGCTCACTATTGATGGTCATTAGCCAGGTAATCAACTTTACATTATATACTCTAAGTATATAATTATTTTAAAATTATCTAAATGTTCACCTACTTTGAGATTTTTCTCTGAGAATGAGCTCTATGACCCATAATTAGATCATCTTCTTTTAACCTGGATTAGTTTAATCATCTCTTTGTCCCAAATCACCTTTCGGTAAATTAAACTAATGGAAAATAACTAAGAGATTGGAAATAATTTGAATTTAGGCATGACAGGTAAAAAGATTAAACATATCTGTTCTAGTCCTTTTAAATATTTTCTGTAACAATAGCTTTGGCATAAGCAACTGTTGAAGCTGTGTGAAACCATCAGGAGAGAATGAAAAGTGAGACACCACTGAAGTTCTGTGAAATTTTGCTGTGACCTTGGGCTTAAACCTTTGAATATGTGTCTGTTAGCTGAAAGTCCTGTAGTAATCTTTCTTACAACTCTGAGAATTGATGGTATTAGGGGTAGTGAACCTTTTGTAGACATGCAGATTTAGTCATTTTAAAAAGTATATAAGAGAATCTTTCCTACTTCATCCTCATGTTTTTCTTCAGGGAAAATAAGAACATTTTTGTTTGAAATTACCTCTTTTATATCCCCTTTTCTGGAGTTATAGCTTGAAGACAAGTCTTTTGGATATAGATAATGAAGCTATACTTTCTGAGAGGTAACATGGTGGTTTCATTTATATGACACTTGCTTTTTAAAGTAATCTTGCTGATAAGGCTGTATGCTTGTACTTTGCACTTGTAAGTCAGGGATTTTTCGCAGAATGAACAACATACCTTGTTAAGCTCTAAACTTTATAGCTAGATGTCATTTATCTTTTGCATGGACAACTGGAATTTAGAATATACCTAGATACTACCATTTTCTATAAGTAGAAACTTATTAAGAGTGATCTAAAAAGGGATTCTTATCAACCCTCCCTAAACTTATAGGAAACATCATGGTATATATTCATGTGTATGTATTTGTTTCTGTGTGTTTTTAAAGAGGATCTATAGGTAGCCTTCCTCTGATATTTAAATGGGGTTTGTAATCATCCCAGATGTTTAGAATCACTGCTGTACATACAAGAAATATTAAGACCAAGAATGAGAATAATAAAAACATAGTGAAATGTGTTTCTTTAATCATAAATTCCAGTGTTTAATTTGAATTTTATTTTACTCTAAATTTTACTTTCCATTAACATGTGTAATATTTCATGGCATGTTATAATTAAATTATATAATGTTGCAAAACAAATGGTATTCAAGGTTGCTGTGTAAAGAATATCATTTTTATATGTTCAAGTTGCATTATTTTGTTGAAATTCTTTGGGAGGGAGGAAATCAAAAAACCTTGGATCAAAAGCATTTTTAAGGCTTTAATTAAGCAGAAAATTACTGAATTTAACACTACCTCCCTCTTACAAATAAGAAACATAAATTGTTTCATCAGATTGATCCTGAAAAAACTCTGAAATTCTGTAAGTGAATAAAACATTGACTTATAGTTTTTATTATAAAAAACTAGATGGACTTTTTGTTTGGTAGAAGTTTTTGTAATATTGTCTTAATAAAATAGCTAAAAATCTAGTCTTTGGAATCATTTAACCTAATTTCACATTCCAGCTTCAGTACTTATTGACAATGTGACCCTATGTAAATAATGTGAATTCTCTTTCCACAATAAGTGAAGCGATGCACACAAAGACTTTGTTCAGTATCTGATAAGTAAAAATGCTTCATAAATGGTGAAGGTGGTGGTGGTACAAGAGACAATGTATACAGTAAGAGGTTAATGAGGAAGATTCTAAAGGAGAGCTGGGAGGATCAAGCAACCTAGGAGTACAATTCAGGCTTTACTCTAGCAAATTATCAGATACTGTCCCCCAAATCACTTCCTGGTTAGAGGAAGTTACATAAAAATTTGTTTCCACATTTGATACCTTTATAGCCCTGAATAGAGAACATAGGATGATGAAATACTGAAATAAAAGAAATGGTGGAGCTTTGTAAACCTGGCAGAGTGAGAGACATTCCCAGATCTCTCTCCTTGAAACAATAAGCTGAACATCTAAAACTCAACAAAAAACACCCAAACTGCACACCAGCATGTCTGAGTATGGGATATGTGCATAAGAGCTACCACAGATCCGAACCCGGGTGTTGGGCAGTGGGTGGACTGGGAGAAAAAAAGAAGCTGCCTCTCATAGCCTCTGGAGCTCCATGTAGGAGGAGGGGCAGGGGAAAAGGTGCGGCGACTTCCCTGAACAGCCCTGCCTGGAAGTGCCAGGATTTCTACACAGCTGGCAGCAGGGCCCAGTCATCAGGTCAGAAAGTAGAGAAGAGGGATGAGACCACAGAAAAACAACAGTTGATTTTTACCAGCTATGGTTGCAAAACTGAGGTTGAGCCACAGACCTCAAATCCCAACCTAGAGGACCCCTCCCCGCACACCCTCTGAGACGGATCACCATGGAGCCCCAGGGGAATTTGAGCAAATGCTACCAAAACTGTTGCTAACATTGACAAGGACTGAAACTGAGGGTAGGAAGCATGTTTAAATACCAGAAAATAAAAAAAGCATTTTTAAGGCTTTAATTAAGCAGGGATCCAAGAGGCTTAGATGCTACCTACTGGAAACCAAAAGAAAAGCAGCATCTTTGCAGCAGGCTAAAGAGATGTCTTTATATAATCTTTTTTTTTTTTCTGGAAAAAAGCAGAATACACTTCTGTTAATGCCCAGGTGAAGAAATAGTCCATTAAACACCATAAACAACCAAGGTGACAAGGCATCTTAGAAAGAAAGATAAAAATATCCAGAAAATAAGATGACAGACATAGAAATATGCAATTTAAGTGACAGAGAATTCAAGATGGTACTTCTGAAAAAAGTGAGTTCCGAAATAAGTCATATCAACAATTTCAGGAATTGAAAAAACACCTAGATGAGCAGAGCAAGGAGTTTGAAACCTTTGAAAAGAAAACAAATAAAACTTCTGGAGATGAAGAACACACTGTAAGGATGAAAAATGAAATAGAAGCTTGGGAAATAGAATTGACCAAATGGAGGAAAGGATATCAAAGACAAAAATCTAGAAATAAATCAGAAGGAAGAAGAGAGAAACCAAAGAATGAAAAATAATGAAAGATAAATTCAAGAACTAGCTGATACCATCAGGAGAGGAAACATAAGACTAACTGGCATTATTGAAGGCAAGGAAAAGGAGCAGGGACTAGAAAGCATTTTCAGACAAATAGTGGATGAGATTTTTCCAAATCTAAGGAATTCAGGAAGTCAACGGAACATCCAATTATTCAACCCAAAAGGCCTTCACCAAGATATCTTGTATTAAAATTATCAAACATCAATGACAAAAGAAATGATGATATTTGATAGGTGAATGTAAGCAAAAGACAAATCATTAGTTTCAGCCATGAAGAGATCCCAGGTATGGCAGAGAACCTCCTAGAGATAAGACTGTGAAACATGCTAATGTGCAAAAACCTTGAAGATAATACAATTGATAACCCACTTAGGCACAAATTTTGTGAAACAATTCAAAGTTGTCAGTGCTGTGTAACCAATGTTGTATTGGTTGTATTATTTCTAAAATGACTCTCTGTGCTATTTTATATGTGATAAAATTTCACCTGGTAAAACATGTAATTGTATTTACATGCTCTATTATTTTTGTTTGGTTGTACATTTTGGAAAAGTAGCCTTATTTTAAGTATAATTATAATTTGATAATACCTCAAACATGGTATCTTTTCCTTACTCTCATTTTCTTCATTTCAATGTTCAAGTTTTAGAGAGGCCTCTATTAAATGTTTTGGGCCCATCTAATCTAGCTCCTGGAGAGCTAATATTAATTAGAGTTAATGTTTAATTAAAGCTTTCTATGTGTAGGCACTAAGAGCTCTGTCTGTATTATCTTCTATAATCCTCATAATAGTTCTGTAAAATAGGAACTACCATTATCTCTATAAGGCCAATGAGAAAATTGGGTCTTAGAGAAGGTAATTATTTTGCTTAAGGTCACACTGTGAATGGTAAAACCAGATTTCAAACCCCTGTGTGATTCCAGAACCCATATGCTACAACATAATATTAACCAGCATCTCAGAAGGAAGGTGAGGTGAGCCATTAAATATAGAACCAGCTACCAGTAAAAATGTCACCTGCCCTGGAGCCACTTCTAAGATAATTTTGCAAAAAGGGAGAATATTGTCTGATCTTTAGTCATAATATGCCATGTGCTTTATCTCTAAATTTGTGAATATTTGTAAGTTGCATCAAAAATCTCCCAAATGCAGAAGTAGGATTTTTATTTATTTCACCTTTGTTGAATGTCTGTTAGAGCCAGGCAGTGCTCTAAGCACTTGGGATTAATTTATCCCTGAGAAAAACACCCAAAACAAAGAAACAAAACAGTAATTTCTTGGAGTAATTCTGTGGGTTTCAACACAAAGGAAATTGATAGCACATAAAAATTGAGAACTTCTAAAACTGAACACAAACTAGGTAATTGTTTAGTAGGGCTTAAATCAGAACTAATTTCTTAAATATCAGGGTCTCTGAAGTCAAATATACTGAGATTGTTTCTTTTCTACAGATTAGACTATTATATTTTTTCTCATCTTTCATTTCCTTACCTATTAAATAGGGCTACTGAAAGAGAAACTCTACTTCCTGGTGTCTTGGAATAGTTAGTCTTTATCTTTCACATATTCTGATGTGTCGTCTGATAGAAATGGGAGGGGTGATCAATATCATTGGTTCCAAGATGTCGAGTAAAACTTTCGTTCATCTGGACACTGCTCTTTGTTCATGTGTAGGTGACAGATGCCACAAGATACTGAGAGCTCATGAGAAGACAAACGGGGTCTTCCAAGGCCAGAATGGGATGGGAGAAGAGAAGATGATTTTTCACAATTCTCTTGATAATGTTTCTCCTTTTCATTACATTTGTATTTTGTCATTTGTAGTGGTGAGATTGGAGAACTAAAACATGAAGAGGAATTGTGAAACTTCTTAATGGGAGAACATCTTCTCTTCACCAGTATAATGTAACCAAGGTGTACAGCTTTTATAGATGTTTGAAGTCCTTCATAACTTTGCATAGAAATATACAGAGTGTATAATAGTACAGCCTTCTAAATGTTGGTGAACCAGTATGGTTCTGTTTTTTCTGTTTTCTAGACCTCTAAGAGTTTTCTGCCTAAAAAGGGAGGTCTTAGTTACAATAACACATTGAAGGGCAATAATTTTTGTGAGTATTGGGAAGAAAAAAAGAAATAATCATGCTTGAATAACTTGATAATTCTTTATGTAGAGTTTTAATCTGGTGAGACCTTCCTGGTGATATACCTAAACCTTTGAAGAACTATGTATTTATAATATGGCTCATTCTACTTTGTTGAGCTTTTAAATGCTTGTTCAGGAATCACAGTTAAAGCCCTTGACTCTATTCAGTGTTATTAGGAACCTGGAACAGTGAGTAATTTCTCTGCCTTCTGTTTAATAAAATCTTTGTCCCACTGAGACTGTATGAGCTGAGGTTTTAAATTCAAAAGCATTTTTTCTTGGAAATATGGAAGTGAGAGGGAAACAGGAAAGTAAGCAGTTGAGATACTGAAAAAACCTATAAGTCTTGAGGTAGAAAACTATAAAGTGAGTAAGATACCATTAACTGGTGTAAGTTTGTGTACTATTGAAAATTTTACTAAGTATGTGCTGTTTTCTAAAACACTGCCACAATTTTAAAAATTAATAATTAGCACATTTAGCACTTACTGTTTATCGGGTAGTGTACTGTGCGCTTTTTACATATTAACTGATTAACTGATTTAATTCTTACAGTAACTCTAAAGGTTAGTACTATCATTATCCTAAGTTTTCAGATGGGGAAACTGAGGCACAGAGCAGCGAGGTGGCTTGGTCACTGTCATAGATACAAAGAGACTATAGTTGTTATATATGGTATAAATGTTTGTTTCCCACTCCCCTAACCCCCAACCAAATTCATATGTTGAACTCCTAACCCCATAAGCTGATGAAATTAGCAGGTGGGGCCTTTGAGAGGTGAATGGGTAATGAGGATAGAGCCCTCCTGAGTGAGATTAGTGCTCTTATAAAAGAAGTCATACAGAATTCCTTAGTTCTTTCTGCCATGTGAGGATGCAGGAGAAGTCTGTGACCTGGAAGAGTGCCCTCCCCCGACCATGCTGGCATCCTGACCTTAGACTTCCACCCTCTGAAACTGTGAGCAATAAATTTCTGCTGTTTGTAAGCTACCCAAGTTGTGGTGTTTGGGGATAGCAGCCTGAAGAGACTGAGACAGCAGTATAGCCTAATTCTGAATCCAGGTAGCCTTGCTCTACAGTTCATACTCTTACCCACAAAGCTACACTGTCTCTCAGTAAATTACCTATTTTTATTTGTATATCAGACTGTTCATCAATTGCTTACATCAATATCTACACTGTTGAAAGTACTATATATTGTCACAATGAAAAGTTTTTTTCTTTGGTAAAATAATTTAAGAAAAAGCTGACAGACTAATTATGTATTTGAATTCAGGAATAGCAGCAGGTAAGGAGCCATGCCATTTAACTAGAAACCAAAACCCCAATTTTCTTGCTTTAAGAGTGTTGGCTGCTTTCTGTCCCATAAACTGTTTTGGAAAACAGTTCCTTTAGGAGAAAGTATAGTCTAGTGGTTAGACTTGGAAACTTTAGAACACATTTTTAGTGTGGTAAGGGAGAGGAAAATTTTGAGTAGTTCTTACTTAATCAGAACATGGCATTTAGAAGAGTATATGAGAAAACAGTGGACTTCCTAGTCCGCTTTTTCTTACATCAAAAACCTGCTAGCCTAGTGATGGAAGACCTGGATTCCCATCACTTACTAGACACATGTTGGTATTCAAAGAGGAGAGGAGAGAACTTGCCTTATATAATCTTGTTACTCCAGGTGTGGTTCAGTGATATTGGCATCACCAAGGGGCTCATTAGAAATACAGAATCTCAAGACCCACTCAGACTTACTGAGTTAGAATTTGCATTTCAATTAGATCCCAAGGTAATTCTGTTGCATGTTATAGTTTGATAAATATTATAATAGGAAGAAGGCTACAATTTTCAGATTTCTGCTCTCTTGAAGGATAAGAAATGACCTCCAAGTCTTTTGGCATAAGCCTCATGTCTCTTTAAGATACTCTGTCTAGTGGCAGTTTTCATTTTCATGAAAAAGTTCTTTCTTTTACTTTCCCCAAATAATAATAATACTGGTGATGATGATGACAATAATAATAGTTGAGATTTATTGAGTGCATTCCATATGCCAGCCACTGTTCTGCTTTATAATTATCTTATTTAATCTTCACAGTTAACCAAAATAAATTGGTATTTTTACTTATCCTCATTTTACAGATGAGGAAACTAAGGCATAAAAATGTTATGTAACTTGCCCAAAGTCATAGAGTTATCAGAATCCAAAACCAAATCTAAGTCCAGAGTTAAGAGGCATCTTTTGCAGCCTGAACTGTCTCTCATCATATAAAGCAACATATTCCATTCTTCCTTCAATAACTTAATATCTTATCCTCCCATTAAAAAGGAAAATGCACAGATATCTCGTATAACGTCCATCCCTAATAAACTGGGACAACATTTAGAGTTGCCCAGAGCTTCTGAGAAATATAAAAATGCTACATCCAAACTCTTCAGAAAATGTCTCATTGATAAATGTTGACATATTTGCTTAGCCTAGATGTAGACACACATCTGTATCATAGAGCATATTAAAAAAAATAACTTTAACACTTAACCCGAAACATTGACATTTATTTTTGGCATTAGAAGGTATTACTTTTTAAAATTTCTTTGATGTAATTGGGACCATCCGAACTATGACAGCACTGTTCTGGACTGCTGATGGAGGCTCTTGGGGGAAATATGATAATATCTTAGTAGGAAGCAGAAGAGTCACTTTGAATGAAACACAATAGGCCTTACCTTGTAACCTTAGAGCATGAGTCTACCAAAACTTTAAAGGCAAGGCATCCTAGGGAATGCTACCTGTAATTTATTCTAGGGAAGCTAAGATGAAAAATATTTCCCCAAATGGTCTTCCACATGTGCTCTGATCTGAAGCTTCAATCATGGATGAGGGTTTTCCAAACTGTTGCTTCAGTTCAGCAAAGATGTTTCTAATGCTCTTTGAATAGTGGAATGATTTTTTTTTCCTCAAAAGACAAGGACCACAATTTATTAGCTAGCAGCTGCTCTTCTTTTCTCATATTATTAACTTCCCATTCAATGTTTCATCATCTGATTTTACTTGTAAGATCCTAACTGAAAACATTCAAATGCTTTAGCCTTGCACACGGAAGGCTATCATCAATAAATTCAAATAAGGTTAACCTTGGAGTGACATCTTCATTTGTATGATAATATACAGTCTTTGAACCCTTTCCTATCACTGGGCCACAGCGTGATCAGACGCTCACAGGTAAAGACCTTGGAATTTTAAATAAGTTCCTTCTTCATCTCCAGCCAGTTGGATTAATTTATTCACAAATGGTTATTTCAGGTTCTTTTATTTGGCTCAAGCTGTTGATTGATGTTTCACGTGATTGTTTTCCTCACCAAAAAGCAAGAAGATAGCCGGGACATAACTTCCCAATAGCTTTTTTAATATGAAAGTCTATTTTGTGTATGGCTTTTTCTTTAATCACTTGTACACGACTGGGCTTAAATGGTTTCCAGACCCTGCTGATGAATTACAGAACAAGAATGAACTGGCAATTCTTTAGGAATGAGGTGACTTTACACTGTGGTGAATTGCATGCTCTGTTCTTTGTTTCACTCTTGCTTAGGTGCTGTTTGGTGACTAATTTTAAGGGCTATAAATAGAAATTCCATAGTTGAGTGCACATGGCAGATGGTACCTTCTGGTAAAAATATTCTTGTCCAGTGATGATGGGCATAGGATAGGAGCTATTGATGATCTGTTTGTATTTCCAAGGGGAAATCTGAAGAGCTCAGCTGAGACAGAAGCTCCAGGGCCTTTTGGCCTAAAAGTGTCCCAGTTGCAGGTCCATGGAATTACATGGAGACTACTCCCTTCCCCCTCAGGCTGCCATGGATACCCAGCAGCCACGCTGTGGCTACCTCTTGGTATCCTGCACCCTTTTTTTCCACTATCTCATTTATCGACAGTATTTTTTGGTTTGTTTGTAGAAAGATCTCTTGGGGCAAAGGTGATGTTAAAAGTTTAACACAAGGATTGATCCTAATATGAATCACTCGTCTCAAAAATATGTGTTATTGGTTATAGGAGGCAGTGGAAACAATTTATAACCTTTTAGCTTATTGCCAGAAAAGATAAATTTTTAATACATATAATTTATATGTACATGTATACACATAAATAATGTTATATATCAAATTATATATAAATTATAAATTATATAATATATAAATTATATATTATATATAAATTGTATACATAAATTATATACATATATATTTGGACTAGATTAGATTTTCTTCCAAGGAGCCAGTCTTTGAATTAAAAACTCTTTTATCTTCTTAAAATGTATTAGGAAGGAAAACAAAAGGGTAATGAAGGAAGACAGAAACTAGTGATATAATAAGAACAAAATTAGCTATCATTTTTTTATTTTCTGTAGAGGCAGAATATAGACAGGCTCCAGAGTCTGGCTACTTGCTGTGAATGCTGAGGTAAGTTACATAATCTTTCAAAGCCCTTTCAAAGTGGAGATAATGTACCCGCCTCATAAGCTTATGGAATTTATGGTGAGGTTTGAATGAGATGATCTGTGTGAGTTGCTAAACAGTTCGTAGTAAGTTTTCTAGAAATGTTGGTTACTATTACGTGTTTCTGATGCCACAGCAAACACACTCTATGAGCATATTTTCCAGTTTTGTAAATGAAAAAACAGATACTTTGAGAAATTAAGTAACATAGATAAGGTTACAACTAATGAGCTTAGGCTGCCTTATTCCAAATAAGATATCTTAACTATAATTCTATACTTAATGCTTTACATAGTTTTTAGATTTTTTTCCTATAACTTTATCAGAAAACTGAGAACCAGAGGGTTTATACAATATGTTAAAAAAATCTCCAAGTTTCTAAGTCGCAAAGCTGGGATTTGAACATTGTTCTGCCCAGATTTCAGATGTTTTTTGTCCATCACCCATGGTATTGTATTATTTTGGAAAAGGGCTTATGTGTGTAATAATGCTTTTGCATTAGTTTTTTTTTTTTTAATTTTTGTTATCTAAAATAAATTTACTAAATTCCAGTGATGGTTGAAAGAAAGAAACTTTTTAATTTTTTTTTTTTACGGTGACATTTGTTAGCAAAATTCAGTATTTCAGGTTTACAATTTAACAATAAGGAGCCCCCCCACACACACATATACATATTGCATTGCGTGTTCACTGCCCATAGTTAGATTTCTTTTTGTCACCACATATTTGACCTCTTTTACCCCATCTACTTCCCCTCTCACAAAAATACTAATGAGGATACAATTATACAATTACCAGGATGAGTACAAACTAAAAAGACTGACAATACCAAATGTTAATAAGAATGTGGAATAACTGACACTTTCACACATTGTTGGTGAGAGTTGAAACAGAATTACTGGTTTGGGAAAAGGCCTGACAATTTCCTTTAAAACTAAACATATACCTGCCCTACGATGTAGCAGTTCTACCATTAGGAATTTACCCAGAAGAAATAAAAGCTTGTGTCGACAAAATGACTTTATGAAAATGTTCATAGAAGCTTTATTCAAAATGGGAAAAAGCATAGATTCCCATGAAAAAAGTTTAGACAAAAAAAAATTGAAGAATAGTACACAATGGAATACTACTTAGCAATAAAAGGAAACAACCCACTGTTATGTGATAGGGTGAATGAATCACAAAAAGGCTGTGATGAATGAAAGAAGAGTATATACGATTTGATTACATTATGATGTCCCCCAAACACCGTGACCTACTTCTCAGGTGTTAATAGAAATGTGCAAGTGTTTGAAACACCTGTGAATCATGTAGCCCTCAGATAACTGTGGATGCTTATTTTAAATGAAATTATCCTTGGTTACTCCAGGGAGTTTTGTGGAGGATTAACTGACTTATTTATGTCATCTCTGTGGGCAATTTTCCCTGTGAATTGTGTTATCCAGTTAGAGAAGCTGAAAAGAAATTAGTCTTCTCACTAGCTGAAAGAATTGATATCATTTCCATCCTGAAAGGCATTCGGGCCAGCTCAAAATCATTGGTCTGGGTTGTTTTGGATGTTAAAATTGCCCTCGACTTCTTTCTTGTGGGCCAAGGTGGAGTCTTGTTAAACAGCAATATATTCAGCTGTACATAAATTAATGCCTTAGGGCAAGCAGAAAAGTCAATACAAAGACTTAAAGAGAAAGCTACCTAGCTTTGTAAGGTGGGCAATGCTGGTTTATCAGACCTCTTTAGCTTGTTGCGTCTGGGATCCTGAGGGGACCATGGTTAAGATCGATACTGCTTGGAGTTCTGTTAATAGTAGTCTTAATTAAGTGCTCTATTAGACAAATTGAGTGAATTTGGTCACAGCCACTAATTAGTGACTGACAGAGTGGCGTACTTATGGGACAGTTCATCAGAAGCCATTGTATTGTAGAAATGGAGATTGTTATAAGACAGTTCTGTGTGTGTCTTGTATTTTAGCTTGTATTGAGTGAAACACCAAATTTCTTTATTCTAGATCATTTTTCCAGGTACAAAATTCAGCATGCTTACTACCCATTATAAAAGATTCGGGTTCTCTAAGGAACTAGGATAAATTTTGATGCTAGTTGTTACAGTGGGGCAGAACTCAGGCTGGTTGATTGGCAAGAAAATTATTCTACCCAAAGGAGAATCAGCAAAAACAGAGCATTGTTCAGGCAGTTGTGTTTGAATCTACTTTCCTACTTTTTTCTCTCTTCATAAGCAATGCATTGGAGGACTATTTATTGTCCATAGACTGTATAGTTTGGTCAACATGTTTACTAATAATTCTCATACATTTTCCTCATATTTTGTTAAACTCATATTTCTTCTTCCCCCAATCCATGTGATTGTCAGCACTCCATCCTCATTGTCAAAACTATCAAGAATATTAAAGATTTGAGATTTTACCCTACTTGCAAGGTAATACGTTAATGTGGCATAGTTTCATGGATGCTGGTAGAAGACGTGAAACACCGAGTCAACCAAAAATAAGGACTGTTTGTTACTCATGGTAATAGCAGTAGCCAGAACATCAGCATTTTCTCTCATTCCCATAGTGAAGAGAGAGATGAAATCTGAACATCAGTAGATTGCATTTTAGGAGAGAATTCCTGAGCTTAAGTTGCCTGAATCTTTTATAATGGGCAGTTTGCATGCTTGTCCTCTGCTCCAGTGAGTGGTACTATTTCTCTCTTCCAAGGCTGTTCATTATATAAAAATCCTCCAAAGGATGGTCCAAAATAAACAGTGATTACTATATAGCTTACAATATATTCAGAAATGTCACCCATGGAGAATTGTCTCCAAACAATAACCAACTAACATATAGCTTCAGCGTTTCATGGCCGCTTGACATCAGTGACCTTTACCTCCATTTCGTTCCACCTCCTCCTTCTCACAACCCTCCACTTGACTTTACCCACATCTAGAAGTTCTCTTCCTATAAAATCTTAAAACTCTGACCAAACTCTCCCCACCTCTCTCTCTTCCTCACTGAGAATAAATATTCTGAAATTTTAGTAGGCTTCCCCTCCCTTAATTACCCCTTAATTTCTTAGGTTTTTCTTTCCTTCCTGGCCTCACTCTCTTTCCTTCTCAGGCTAAGACGCAACTACTCTCTCACCGGTGTCCTCAATGCCTTTGCCCCTATTCCTTCTGTTATACTCGTTTCGATACTTTACAACTCTGTTATCTACCACTTGTTTTCTCTGTTTATGATATCAAGGTTTCAAACAGATGTGAAGAAAATTGAATGACCTTGTTGATGAAAGCATTAAAAATGATGTTTTCCCATTTCAGCAGCTTCATTCCATCTCCCTAGTTCAGACTTCTTGTAAAATATTTTGGAGAGATGGTAAGCACCAAAGCAATGAAAACTGGAATAGACCTCAGATAATGGGCACAATAAAATGTTTATTATAATGCTAACAATAGATATGAGACACTTTTCTGTCTTACATCTACCTGGGTAATGGACCAAAACTATTTTAAGTTTCCTAAAGTGAAACAATCCTTTCTTAAAGGTAGATTAAAATATAGCCCAAAATAACATACTTGATAGGTCTATACTCTGGTTATCTTTACTGAATTTCTGTCTGAGTTCAGGGGAGTAATTTTGCAAGGTGACTTCCAAATTTTTCTGTTTTTCATCTTGTTATTTTCCATTAGACAGCTAAACACATTGCTGAGTATCAAAAGCTTTTGCTGTTAAGGCAGGTGAAGAAAATACGACGGTGAATACTCTGATGATAGTTTTAGTTTATGAGGCATTTCAAGCCGTGCCTCTCCAACAGTTAAATCCTTCAGAATTTTTAGTGGGGTGAACTGTCATGAAATTTAGAAAACTTAAGCATTTTTGTTTCAAAGAGAAAAAGTGTTGTTTTATGTCAATTGGTAAAAATGTAGAGTATGATGGGTTTTAGGAGAAAAACTTGAAACTGTACAATGCATAAGCATTTTGACATTCTTTATGATGTCTCTCCCTTATGATTGTTCTTACTCAATGTCAAATTTGTGCTGACACTATCTAGCAGGCTTCCAATATTTATATCCAAGATAATTATTGAGCAAAAATTTAAAAAGTACTAAAGTAGACACTGTATCAAACTGGGGCAAAAAAGGGGAAGGAGGTCACTAGACAAAATAAATATAAGAAAATCCATATGATTAACACACAAGGTTAGAACTCAAGAAAATGGGTTGTGTTAGGGAGGTTTTATTAGTAAATTTTCTTGAAATTTAGAAAGAAATTTTTTTTCCTATAGAAACAAGGTTAAAAGTGGTAGATTCCTAGTCTTGGAAACAAAAGCTTATTTAGCTTATGAATGTGAGCCATGGGAACTACAGTGCTATCAATACAATGAGAGACCTTAAAGTCATAGGTGTTGTTTCCCACAGTAGGGAGAGTTTTAGACTTGATGGCTATTCCTGGCTCCTCTCTTAATTTAGATGAATTGCTTAATCTCTGTAGGTATTCTTGAAATAAAGAAGGTGGATTCGATGATCTTTAAATTCACTTCCAGTTCTCAAATTCTTTTGTATTCTTATCCCTAATACCTATTTTTCTCTTTTTAGAAACATGAAGACCTCACAGAATTCTTCAGAAGAAATTCTTTTGTCTTCATGCTGGCAATGGGAAAAAAAATTAGAAAGTCAGTATCTCTCTCTCTCTCATAATAGATTATAGGTTCTCATTTATGGCTATTATGTATTTGAGTGGTATTCACCTTCTTTAGGCTTCTGAAATAATGGCAATGCCATGTTGTGTCTAACAGTTTTCTTTGATAAAATAAAAGAAGATTGCGGGAAGCCGTGATGATCTCAGTGACAGTCTCTAGGGTTTTTCTACAGCAACTTATTTCAGAAAACTCAATGATTTAATGTACATTAACTCACTGATGCTCACACAGCCCTGTCTGAGAAGTGGGAAGGGCTGATATTTTACCATTATGTGTTCTCACAGACAGGTACAGAGGAGCTACTGAAGTGGAATGGAGTGAATTTAATCTGACTAAAAGGCATCTTAGGTTTTAACCCCCTCCTCTGTGGGAAGAGAACACCCAGTACTTGCCCCCACATAGCACTTAGCACATTGCATTGCTTTTACTTATTTATGGTTCTTTCTCACCTGCTAGGCTGTGAGCTTTTCAAGGACACTGCCTAGCATATAATGAGCCCTGCAGTATTTTTTTTTTCCTGAAATGATATGGAATTTACCCTGTGTAATCTGAGTTCATTATTGGACCTGGCCGTATTTGCAGACTCACTTTTGCCAGACCCTTAATATATTTGCCAGAGGTAGAGCCCTGTCAAATCCTAAATTTCAGATCATGGGAATATTTTTTTAAATAATTGACTTTTAAAAATTGCATTTCTGTGTATCTTATGTTATAACTGAATTATCTTTTCAAATTTCATTAAATAAAGCTTTCTGTTACTAGATACCTATTTTTCCCAAAGTCACAAATTTTATCACTTGTGAGATTGACTACTGGTAAAAAAAAAAAAATGTCAGGTTGAAATGCAGATTACATACATCAGATTTTTAAATTCATGAGCTGACGATGATGAATAATGATGATGATGATAATATTAGATCATGATTGCTGCTGCTTTCTTGTGCCAGACACCATTGTGTCTTATTTTATTCATTTACTTCTCAAAATAACCCTGTTCACTTTCCATATGAACAAATTGAGAAACATAGGTTTAACTTAAGTTCTCACTAATTCACCGACTACTTAGAGGTAGTAGTCTTCAAACCTGCATATTCTTGATGTAGAGTCTTTGCTTTCACTGTGCTTTAACTGCCTCTTAGATGTAAATTAATGCCAGTTTTTTCTCTTTAAATAGTTTGGAAGGAAAATGATTGACCTTTTAACAAAGATATCAGGAGATTTTGGGAATAGCTGAATTCTTTAATGGGACCCCTAATAAATAGGCCAAAATTTAGTTGTAGGTTATTACTTACTCACAAAGAGATACTGTCAGTGACCTATGGGTAACATTCGTTAATACAATTATATATTTTTCAGGTATAGATTATCATTTGACATCTGTATATTCTATTGTGTATTTATCACCCAAAGTTCAGTTTCCTTCAGCTACCACATATTTGATCTCCTTTACCCACTTCACCCTACCCCTAAACCCTATATTTGATATCCTTTATCTCCCTCCTCCTTCCCACCCCACAGGTAACCACTAATCTATAGTCCTCTGGTAACCACTGGCTTATAGTCCATGTCCATGAGTCTCTGTTTGTTTGTCCTGTTCATTTGTTGTTGTTATGTTTATATCCCATGTATAAGTGATACCATGTGATTTTCAACTTTTTCTGTCTGGCTTATTTCACTTAGCATGATATCTCGAGGTCCATCCATATTGTCACAAATGGCAGTATTTCATCTCTTCTTATGGCTGAGTAATATTCCATTGTATAGATGTGCCACAGCTTCTTTAGCCAATTCTATTGTAGGACATTTCAGTTGCTTCTATGTCCTGCCACTGTTAATAATGCTGCTATGAACATGGTGTGCAAATATCTTTCAATGGGTTTTCAAGTCTTTGGGGTAAATACCCAGTAGAGGGATTGCTGGATCATATGGTAGATCAATTCTTAGTTTTTGAGGAACCTCCATACTGTTTTCCATAGTGGCTGTACCAATTTGCAGTCCCACCAGCAGTGTATGAGGGTTCCTTTTCTCCACATCCTCTCCAACATTTGTTATTACTTGTCCTGTTGATTATAGCTATTCTAACAGGTGTGAGATGGTATTCATTGTGGTTTTGATTTGCATTTCCCTAATAGCTAGCGATGTTGAGCATCTTTTCAATATTTGTTGGCCATTTGTATGTCCTCTAGGGAGAAGTGTCTGTTCAGGTCCTCTGCCCATTTTTTTGATTGGATCATTTGTTTTTTTGTTGTTGTTATTGAGTTGTATGAGTTCTTTGTATATTTTGGATATTAGGCCCTTATCGGAGGTTGCTTGCAAATATATTTTCCCATTCAGATGGTTGTCTCTTTACCTTGTTGATGATTTCTTTTGCTGAGCAGAAGCTTTTAGTTTTGTAGTCCCATTCATTTATTTTTGCTTTTACTTCCTTGCCTTTGAGGTCAAATTCATAAAATCCTCTTTAAGTCCAAGGTCCTTGAGTTTATTCTTGTTTTCTTCTATGCATTTTATTGTTTCAGGTCTTATATTCAGGTCCTTAATCCATTTTGAGTTAATTTTGGTGTGTGATGATAGACAATAGTTTTCTTCTTTTTGCAGGTGGCTTTCCAGTTTTCCGCACCATTTATTGAAGAGGCTTTCCTTTCTCCACTGTATGTTTTTGGCTTTTTTGTTGAAATTATTTGCCATATAAATATGGGTTTACTTCTGGACTCTTGATTCTGTTCCACTGGTCCATGTGTTATTTTTGCTGCCAATACCATGCTGTTTTGATTACTGTCACTCTGTGTATAATTTGAAGTCAGGCAGAGTGATGCCTCCAGCTCGTTCTTTTTTCTCTGTATGGCTTTGGCAATTCAGTCTTTGTGCTTCTATACAAATCTGATGATTTTTTTGTTCTATTTCTTTAAAAAATGCCAATGGGATTTTGATGGGGATTGCATTAACTGTATAATGCTTTAGGTAATATGGTCATTTTAACTATATTTATTCTTCTAATCCAAGAATATGAAATAACTTCCATTTCTTTGTATTTCTTCAATTTCTTTTAATAGGGTCTTATAGTTTTCATTATATAGGTCTTTCACATATTTCATTAAATTTATTCCTAGATATTTTATTCTTTTTGTTGCAATCAAAAGGAATTTTTCTATTTCTTTTTCTGACACTTCATTATTAGAGTATAGGAACACTATGGATTTTTGAACATTGATTTTGTATCCAGAAACTTTACTGTTTTGCTTATTGTTTCTAGTAGTGTTCTTGTGGAGTCTTTAGGGTTTTCTATATAGAGAATCATGTCATCCAAAATAGTGACAGTTTGACTTCTTGTTTCATTTGGATGCCTTTTATATCTTTCTCTTCTATTGCACTCACTAAGACTCCAATGTTATATTGAATAACAGTGGTGATTGTGGACAGCCTTGCCTTGGTCCTCATCTTAAAAGGAAGGTTTGTAGTTTTTCACCATTAAGTATAATGTTGGCTGAGGTTTGTCATATATGGCCTTTATTATGTTAAGGTACTTTTCCTTTTGTATTTTTGTTATGTGTTTTGATCCTAAATTGGTGCTGTATCTTCTGGAGGCTTTCTCTGCATCTATTGATATGATGATATGATTCTTATTTTTAAATTTGTTTATGTGGTGTCACACTAATCGATTTGCATAAGTCGAATCATCCTGTGCCCTGGGATGAAGCCCACTTGATCGGGGTGTATAATCTTTTTAATATGTTGCTTGTATTGGTACGCTAGTATCTAATTTAGGATTTTTTGCATTTGTGCTCACGAGAGATATTGGTCTGTAGTTTTCTTTTCAGTGTTATCTTTACCAGGTTTTTTATCAGAGTAATATTGGCTCATAAATTTGGAAGTATTTCTCTCTTAGATTTTTTGGAAGAGTTTGAGGAGAATAGATATTAAATCTTCTTTGAATGTTGGTAAAATTCACTGGTGAAGTCATATGGTCCTGCACTTTTACTTTTTGGTAGGTTTTTGGTTTTTGATGATTGTTTCAATGTCCATACTGCTGATCAGTCTATTTGATTTTCCATATCTTGATTCAGTCTAGGAAGGTTGTATTTTTTCTAAATACTGGCCCATTTCTTTTAGGTTACTTAAATTTGGTGTTATATAGTTTTTCATAGTATTCTTATATAAATCTTTGTTCTGTGATGTCAGTTGTCATTTGCCCTTTTCATTCCTAACTTTGTTTATTTGTGTCCTTTCTCTTTTTTCTTTAGTGAGTCTAGCCAGGGTTTGTCAATTTTATTAACCTTCTCAAAGAACCAGCTCTCTTTGCATTTATTTTTTCTATTTTTTTTTTTTTCAATTTCATTTATTTCTGCTCTAATTTTGATGATTTCTTTCTTCTGCTGACTTTAGGCTTCATTTGTTCTTTTTCTAGTTTTTAAGATGAACATTAGGTTGTTTATTTGGCTCATTCTTTTTTTGGAGATAGGCCTGTAATGATATGAACTTTCCTCTTATGATGCTTTTGCTGTGTCCCAAAAGTTTTGATATGTTGTACTATCATTCATTCATTTCTATGTATCTTCCTGACTCTCTTTTATTTCTTCTCTGACAGTTATTCTTCAGTAGCATGTTTAATCTCCATATTTGTGGTTCTTATTTCTTTCTGCAGTTGATCCTAGTTTAAAGCATTATGATCAGAGAATATGGTTGGTACAATTTCAACCTCTTATATTTGTTGAGGCTATCTCTGTGTCCCAGTATGTGGTTCTTGAGAATGTTTCATGTGCACTAGAGAAGAATGTATAAGCAGCTGTTTTGGATGGAAGGCTCTGTAAATGTCAATTATGTCCAGTGGTCTAATGTGTCATTTAAGGATGTTATTTCCTTATTGATTTTCTGTTTGGATGATCTGCCCATATCCTCAGTGGGTATTTAGGTCCCTGACTATGATAGTGTTTTGGTCTGTTTCTTTTTAGTTCTGTTAGTAATTGCTTTACATATTTCAGGGCTCCCGATTGGAAGCATAGATATTAATAAACGTTATATCTTCTTGGTGCATTTTCCCTTTATCATTATGAAGTGTCCCTTAGTATATTTCTTTACCTTTTTTATTTTGAAGTCTATTTTGTCTGATATTAGTACCTACTCCTGCTTTTCTCTGAATGATGTTTGCTTGAAATATCATTTTCCACCTTTCTTTGAGTTTATATTTGTGTTTGGAGCTGAGATGTGTCTCCTAGAGGCAGCATATGGTTGGTTTTGTTTTTTGATTCATTCTGCAGCTCTGTGCCTTTTTATTGGTGTGTTCAATCCATTTATATTTAGGGTGATAATTGAAATTGAAATATGAGATCTTCTTATACCATTTTATCTTTTGCTTCTGGTAGCTTGGTGTTTCCATTGCTTCCTTGTCTTTGTGCTTCTGTTTTCTTGATTTTGTTTGACTTTTGTAAGATTTTCCTTCTGGTCATTTTTCTTTTCTGTTATGTACAATGGTTTTGAAATCTTTGCTTATGGTTACCTTATGAATATGTAAAGGAAGTTACACCCCACACACACACAGTTGTCCATTTTCTTCTGTGCATACCTTATCTCCATTCCCTTTTGTGAATTTATATCTTTGAATCCCCACTTTTGCAGTCTTTGTTATCTAAATTTGTTCCTATGCATGCTGAACGTTCATTACTATCTTGTAATATACATTTCTCTTCTTATTATTTAAGCTTACAATGCCCTGTTCTTAGTAAGGGTTGCACTCCTCTGCTTCTATTTCCCCAATAGTTACTTCATTCCTAATTATGTATTTTTTTGTCATTTTGTTTTTAGGTGAACTGAACCCCTTACAGTATTTCCTGTAGTGCAGGCCTCATAGTGGAGAATTCCCTCAAATTTTGTATGTCTGGAAAGGACTTAATTTCTCCTTCATATCTAAAGGAGAGCTTAGCTGGATACATGATTCGAGGCTGGTAGTTCCTTTCACTTAATAATTTAAATATTTGATTCCATTCCTTTGGCTTGTAAGGTCTGCTCTGAGAAGTCAAGGATAATCTACTGGGATTTCCTTTAAATTCCCATTCTCTTGAGAATTCGTCTTTGTCGTTTATTTTGATAATTTTAATACAATGCGTCTTGGTAAAGGCTTTTTTGGGATGAGATAATTGGGTGTTCTGTTGACTTCTTGAATTCCAAGGTCCAGCTCACTCCTTAGGTTTTGGGAAATTCTTCCCACTATTTGTCTGAAAATGCTTTCTAGCCCCTATTCCTTTTTTCGCCTTCGATATGCCATTATTCTTATGTTTCTGCTCCTGATGTATCAATAGTTCTTGAATTTCTCTTTCATTATTTTTCATTCTTTGTTTCTCTCTTCTTCATTCTGATTTATTTCTAGATTTCTGTCTTTGATATCACTGATCCTTTCCTCCCATTTGGTCGACTCTATTTCCCAAGCTTGCTATTTCATTTTTCATCTTTGCAGTGTGTTCTTCATCTCCAGAATTCTATGGTTCCTTTTGAGGGTTTCAATCTCCTTGCTCTGCTCATTAGTTGTTTTTTCTATTCCTGAAATTGTTGATTTGAGTTGTTTTGCATCTCATTGAGTTTTTTCAGAAGTACCATCCTGCATTTCTGTCATTTAGTTGCATATTTCTATGTCTGTAGCTTATTTTCTGGAGATTTTTCTCTTTCTTTCTGAGATGCCTTGTCACCTTGGTTGTTTATGGTGTTTAATAGACTATTTCTCTACCTGGGCATTAATGGAAGTGTATTTGCAATTTTTTCCAGAAAGAGGATTTTGTTATATAGGTCTCTCTTTAGCCTGTTGCAAAGAAGGTGCTTTTCTTTTGGTTTCCAGTAGGTGGTGTCTAAGCCTCTTGGATCCCTATATAAAGTCTTAATGCTTTAAAAAAATTTTGTATATATATATAAATTTTTTAATCTTGTCAGCTTACAATTCATTATTTTTTATTTTTTACACTACAAACCCTGGTTTTCCTAGGTGGTCGTCTCCCGTGCTAGTACTAACCAGGCCCAACCCTGCTTAGTTTTCGCGATCAGACTGATCGGGCTTGTTCTGGGGTGCATGGCCATAGTTCTAGTAGATATTTATTCACACTCACTACTCTCAGTTTCAGTCCCAGTCAGTGAGGACAATCTTGGCAGCATTTGCTCAGATTCCCCTGAGGCTTCATGTGCTTGGTCTTAGAGGGTATGGGGGCAGGGGGCCCTTTGGGTTGGAGGTTCTGGGCTGTGGCTCAGCCTCGGTTTTGCAACCAAGGCCAGCAAAATCCGCTAATTTTCCTCTGTGGTCCTGTCCCACTTCTCTGCGAGAGGCAGCTTCTTTATCACTCCCAGTCCACTGCTGACACCCAGGATTGTGGACCTGTGGTAGCGCTTATGTGCGGATCCCACGCTCAGATGTGCTGGTGTGCAGTTTGTTCGTGTTTTGTTGAGTTTTAGATGTTAAGCTTATTGTTGTTTCAAGGAGAGAGATCTGAGGATATCTCTCACTCCGCATGTTTCCAAAGATCAGCATTTGTAATTTTAACATGTGTAACTTTTTGATTATTTGCAGGCATGCTCAGAGCTTCCTGATATATAATTATTTGTCATTTGGTTGAGGCAAGAAATTTAAACCCTATGTCTTTGATGTGAGTACAAAGGAGTCAATTGCATAGTATTTTTCAGTTTTGGCTGCTGGGCATTTATTTCTTTTTGGTAAAGAACTATGAGCTTCAGGGAATCACTTCCTCCCTGCTCTCAGTCCCTGCACTTTTAGCGAAGCAGCTCAACACCTCATTGTTCAGGGAGTAGAGCAATAAACTTCAGGTTATTCCAATCAGTCAATTTCTGTCCTCATTACACTTTTTGATTCAGAGATGGGCACTGTAACACATACCAAGGGGTCTTCAGGGCTATGCTACATTTAAGCTGCTTTCCTATACATCACCACTGATAAACAGACTACTCAGATTGTTATAGGAGAGGAAATAGAGCTTGCCTGTGGCATTAGACATTATTTATCTGTAAGTGTCCTTGCAGCAGGAACGCAGCTCAGGCGTAAGAAAACAAAGTCTGCATTGCACAGTTGAAGAAGACATGCCCTTTAAGAGTCACTGTCTTTTGTAAACAAATCCATAGGCTTAGCTTTCAAGGGAAATACTAGGTATAAGAGTCACCGAACTCAGGGGAGCTCAAAACATGGCAACCTCATTAAATGTTTAGGTTGATTCATAGTTTCTCCAAGTCCTGGTGCTGTTTACTAATCAAAGATAATTTTTATTGTAAGAAATATTGTCTAGCAATGTAGTTTGACCCTTGACTCATCAGATTTCTAGAAGAGAGCTAGACAGTTAACCAAAGTTCAGGTTCTCATTCAGCAGAGGAAATGGTTTTGTTAATCCTGTATTCATAGACACTAAATTCTGGATTTAAAACAATTTATCATAGAAGCAGGCACAAATTTTGTCTCTAGAATTTGACCTGAAGGATACATCACAGGGAACTTCTGTGGCCACATTACTGCTGCTGGAGAAGAGGCTTTGTCTCCAGAGGAAACAAAGCTCGCAAGTGGGGAAGAACAACCCAGTCCTGGTAGCTTTAATAAGGCAGGACTAAGAGCTGATCTACTCCAGGCTTTTTCAGCCATTTAAGTCAAGAGTTTCGCTATGGCTTAAGCCCGTGCATGTTTGGACAAATGGAATAGAATGGTTTTTTTAAAAAAAATGATTGTTAAATGAATACATCTACATTGCTGACCATTTTTGTTTATTTCCTTTTAATTTGCAAAAATGAGGACAGTGTAATCTCTGAGTCCAATTTAGTTACCTTAGTTCCTTCTACTGAAATAGCAGAAGATCCAAATGATACTGAAACTATTTTCTATCTTTCAACAATTGACAGGAACTAGGAAGCTGCCCTCTTGTGAGAGGATGATGACATGTATGTCCTGGTTTGTCTGGGATAGTCTGGTTATAACTCTTGATAGCAAGTACCTCAAATAATAATGGGTGCCTCCCTTTATTCTTATATAGTGTCCTGGGTAGGAAAACAAATTATAGATTTACCCTACTTTTTGCATATTGTAAGTGTCCTTTCATCTGACTTAATTTTGTTATATAGGTTGACTAATTAGAACTTATAAACATTTGAATTTAGAAATAATTTTTTTCTAGATGAACATTAGAATAATGGATTTACATTGACTTGAAAAGTGTGGAGGAAATTTTGTTTCCCTTCTCAATATCATGTCTTTTACTAATCTGGATAATAGCTATGAGGTTTGCTTCAGATTTCATAGGTATCTCCTTATTGGCTTAAGTTAATCATCACCTGGCATTTTCCTCATCATATGATTAGTAAAGAGTTGAGCACATAATGTAAATTTGACACATTAGAAGTATTTCAGGATTTATTTGAAGTTTGTCAAAGACATACATCTCCCATCCCCCTACCCACAATGTGAACAAGGAAATCCGTAGCTCAGGGAGCTTTTGGTAACTAACTTTCAATCAGGAAAAAACCAATGATAGAAAAAGCTAACAACGTGCAAAGGAGAACAAAAGTATGGAAAAAATAAACCAAGTCTTTGGACATAAGTCAGTGAGTTAAATCTACCTTGATTTCAATTTTCTTCTAGACTTAGAGTTACATAAGCCAATAAATACCCCTGTCCGTAATGCCATTGTGATTTAATTTTATGTTATTCTTCATTAAGTGTCCTGATTAACACAGGAAGAAGTATGTGATTTTTAAAATATTTTTTCTTCCCAGTCAGGAAAGGACTATGACCTACATATGTTTACATTTTTTTTTCACATGCCTCAGTAAATGTTCATTTTTTCTACATATCTCCTATTTTTACTATGTTTATTCCTTGTGTTTTCCTAAAAAGGATTACTATATTAATAACATAATTTGAACCTCAAATTTTATATATACTAGTTATACATGTAAAATGGTGAAGGAAAATATTGTTTGGGAATTCTTTACAAATTCAAAATCAAGTTCATATGTAAGAAATAAACCAAGGCAGTGAATTTCCACTTCTGAATGGTATATATAAAAAACTAAGATTGACATATTCAAACATTGGAGAACATATCATGATGATGATACATGGCTCATAAACAGAAACTATTTTGCAAATATTCAAAATAGATTAGCAAGAATTGAACTTTATACAAAATGATGCTTAAATTTAGCCTAATAGTTGAGAAAAACAGGTTTTTATGAATATTAAATGTATTGAAGGAAGTTTAAACTTACCTATATCCCTTAGCTTTGACAAAACATTTCTTAAAATGCTACTAAGAAGACAAAATTGAAACTTTGCAGAAACCTATGAAAGTTATTAGAATATGAATTGGTGTCAAATTTATAAATTCTTAAAAGAAACATTGCTTTACTAATTAAAGTAGTGACAAATCTTTTGTTGAATTGCACATTTGGTGAAATGATCATTTGATGAACAGATTTGGTGAAATGATCGATTTCTACTAATAATGTTCTTTTTTCTCTAAATCTTATTGTGAAAATTCTTAGTTTTTACATCTTTTTCCTCTATATTGTATTCAGTAACTCTGTGCTTAATTTTTTTTAAGTACAGTAGAAATAAACTATACCTGCTTTTTAAAAAATGAGGACTGATTTTATTTTATTTTTTTTTAACAAGTAAACAACATCTGTAAAAACATTGATGCTTAATGAGTGGCAAATATAATTGTTTTATCTATTCACATACTCAGATTCAGCAGTAAAACTCAACAAAATTAAGTTGAATAAAAATCACAAGAGCTAGAAATCTCAGCTGAATGATGGCATTGGAGCTTAGTAATATTTGACTGATTAGTTGATTTACTCAGTGCTTTATTCAACAATTAGTTACTGAATATTATGTGCAGAAGACAAAGCCTCTTGATTTTAGAAAGTAGAAAGGATCAGGGTAAACTAATATGACAAGACACTTGTCTAAGATACAGGAGGCCCAAAGCTTAGTTTTCACTTTGTAAATGATTAAATAAAAGCAGTGGTCTTCAGCCCCTCACAGCTGTGGAAAGATCCTACCGCAAATCTCATGGCATCAGGGCTACTGTGTGGCTCAATGCCAGAGGTAACTTTCACACCAGGTCTCTGTGTACGGTCTCTCCTGGAATTCTATTGTGTGGTGGCTCTATCTAGCACAGCCTCTGCTCACCCATGGTATCTACCAATTAACATTAACTGTTATTTTGGATAAGCACAAATCATGGGATAGAATCAGAAAGGAATTGTCTTAATCCGTTTAGGCCGCTGTAACAGACTATCATAGACTTAGGTGACTACTTATAAGCAACAGAGGTTTCTTATTGTTCTTTTGGTTGAGAAATCCAAGGTCAAGGTGCAGGCAGATTTAGTATCTGATGAAAAGCTGGCCTCCTTATTCACAGATGGCTGTCTTTTCACTGTGCCCTCATGTGGTGGCAGTGGGTAGAGTATCTCTATGGGGTCTCGTTTATAAAGGCACTAATCTCATTCATGAGGCGTCTATCCTCATGTCCTAATCACATCCTAAAGGCCCTACTTCCTAATGCATCACAGTGGGTGTTAGTTTTCAAAGTGTTCATGGCAGGGGGGCACAAGCATTCAGTCTATAGCAGCAGTTTTACTTTGTCTTCCTTACTCCTTTAAAATTCATTCAGTGGAAATATTCCTGCAACTGTCCAAAAAGGAAGAAACTCAACTTTTCTGGTTATTCATATGTAGTACAAGTTGTACGGGTATTCTCTGAGCTTGGTGGATGCTTAAGTCTGACTCTCTCTGCTGTGGGACTTATTTGTGTCTTCTTATAGGCTCTCCATGGAACTCTGAAGACTTCTTAACTAGTGTTGCCTTGAACAAGGGAAGGACCTTTGTTGTATCTCATTTCTTACAGCTTCTGCAGAATTCTGAGAACTCAATCATTCACTTTTAGCTATTTTCTGCTGAGTCCCCGTCATCTTTTCAGCCTACCCTCTTAGACCAAAGCTGAAATGACCCTACTTTAGCATTCTCTTGCACATGGCTCCAGAAAACCTTCTAGAATCTTTTGTTCTTCTAGATGGGCAAATAAAACACCCAATTGTTTATCTCACTTTTGCTCTGCCATCAGAATTTCTGACCTTAGATTTCTCAAGTGTGAGTCAGACAAAAATTCAGTTCAGTCTCTTTCCCACTCCAAATAGCAAGTATTAGGTTTTCGAGTAGTCATGTTGAAACTTTTTCATTCGATTTAAGACTAGAGAAGACACACTTTACTTCAGTTTTTAGAAACAGCATCTAAATAGTTTTTTTCAAAGATTTTTTTCATATAGCTGTCTTCACTTTTGACTTTTTAACCTCAATGTGGGTAAGGAACTTAAAAGCTGTCTTACTGTTTTTTAATACATTTTTATAAAAATCAATTTTAATGAGATATAATTTATACATGATAAAATATACCCATTTTAAATGGACAGTTTAATGAATTTTGGCAAATGAAATCTACTCATGTAACTTCCATCATAATCAATCTATAGAACATTTTAATCATCTCCCCAAATCCCCTCGTATGCTGGTGGAGCTAATTTACCCTCTTTTCACCTCTGGACGTAGGCAAACAGGATCTACTTTCTGTCACTATAGTTTAGATTAGCCTTTTCTGGAATTTTCTATAATTGTAATCATATAGTATATATTCTTTTACATCTTGCTTTTTTTGCTGAACATAGTTTGAGAGTCAATCACATTAGTTTATTTTCTTTTTGGCTGAGTAGTAAGTATTACATTAATATGGTTATACACAATTTGTTTATCCATTCCTACTTTTGACCATGTGGATTATTTCCTTTTGGGCTATTACAATAAAGTTACTATGGCACAGTCTGATGAGGTAGAGCTGGTTCTCTTGATGGGATGTATTCTAGTATATCTTTGTTTTAAGCTTTCATTTTGTTTAAAACTTTGCAGTTTTTACATTGTCACAGAAGATTAACTATGACAATGTCCATCATTTAAATTGCTCATTTTATTTACTCATTTGCTGTCATGTTTTATTATTCCATTGAAGTGCAAAGCAGTCATATATTTGTCACCTTTGAGACATCTTTGTGAATGTGGCCTTTATAACCTTGCAGAAGTGCCTGGGATAGGTACTTCTCTATCCTAATGTGGAGATTTTTATCCAGCTCTTCATATGTCCACACAATAACTAGGTGATAAAGAAGAACCACCAATACTGTAGTGCATTCCAGATTATTGCCCTGGGTGCCTCCAATCTGTTTTTGTGTCTGCTTGGCCATAGACTCTAGGCTCTGATTCTTGTTAATAATTCTCTTCATTGATTCTAAAGTTATTATTGGTATTGGTTGTCATGGGCTTAGATTTCTTAGTTTTCTTTCAACTATTTGGCTCAGAAATTCCCTACATGCAGCCACCTAGAGATTACCTTCCCTGGCTTAGCGTAGGTTCTAAATTTTAGTTGGCCTCCAAAGGGTGAGTGTTCAGATGTAGGTGCTTGAAATTCTATCAATATAAGAATGGAAACAAGTAGAAGTATGCAGGATAATGGAGAAAAGACTGAAAAAAAAAAAGACTTTTATTCAATGTTGAAGACCTGATGAGAAAGAATAAATTGATTTTTTTCTTTTTCCATTGAGGGAGGCTCCACAGTTTTGAACGAGGATCATTGGGTAGAAGATCACATTTGTCTTGGTCATCAGAATCAGCTAAAATGGAATGGCCTCTGGTATAGAAGTGGAGAGCTAATGTCATTGCAGGTGTTTTAAGGTTAGGCACTTGGTGAGCATTAGAATGATTGGATTAAATAATATCTAAATTCCTTCTGTTTCTGAGTTTTTATAAATCTTATGAAACATGTTTTGTTTTTGTGTCTTCTTGTGGGAAACTACTCAACATATTACTGGCTAATGCAATATCCTTAATTCCTCAACTCTAAGAAAAGAAATGTTAGAACACATGAAGAATTTGGAGACCAAAAGAGTGAGAGTTACAAAACAGGGAAATAGACCTTAAGATTAAAAGTGTCTGAGTAGATGATTTCTCATCTTAGAGTGATGAGTGGGCAGGTCAAAAAACAAACTACCAAAAAATGCACAAACCTTAGAAAAAGTCATGAGTAAATTTCTCACTCTAGAGTTGTGGGATAGGTATTGTTAATATAATCTCTGGCTTTCACTGGAAGAGATAAGCGTGATGTCTCTTGTAATTTTGCTTTATTTTCATAAACCAAGGTCACCTTTTCATTACAATGCAGAGTGAAATTTCTATTATTAGCTGTCCCATAAAATTTTGATAGCAACAATAAAAAAGAAATTCCATGTTTTTAACAAAAAGAGCTTCAGGCTAATAAGATTCTAGGGAGACTCTGTACTTGGTAAATCAAAGATGCAGTCACTGAATTAAGTAGATGAAAAACAACTTGTTTCTTTTTCTTTCCTGTAGTATTCCCAGATCATTTTTTGAAGCTTCATTAACTGATTTTACACCGTTATAGTTTCTGACACAGAGTTGATATACAAATGCTTATTTAACAGCACACTGCAGTTTTAGCAATATGCTTTTAAAAATTACTTTTAGAATACACTTTGTACTTTATTTGTTTAAAAAAAAAGTCAGTGTGTTTTCATGATTACAAGTGATGTCTATTTTCTAGTTAAGCAAGTTGTGCTTTCTATTCTAAATGCTACTTTATGCCTATTTTATTTTTTTTCTCCTCTTGTTTTAAAGGATACTTTCATCCTAGTCAGCTGAATTTGGAATTCCATAGTTTTATGTACCTCAGCACTATTTTGTAGGCATAGCTAACTAATAAAATTAGTGTTTGGGGTTCTTAATTCTAATATTTTACAGGAAGGTACATTTCATTAGTAGAATATCCTTAAGCATGGTACACAAAGAATCTGCCAAATGATGCATTAAAGGATTAAGTAATAACTAACACATCAACGCTGGATCAGAGACTTCATCAGTGATAGAAAGACATGGAACAAGTAAATTGTGATTGAGATTTTTTTTTTTCACTATGGAAAGGTAGACATTCATTCTCTTGAACATTGAAGATAGCCTGGAAAAATGGATAAGAGATGTTCCCCAGGGCCTTAACCCAAAGTGATATTTTCTTAGAGTAGTAAAAGCAGTACCATATATGTTCATGGTAAACAATCCCCCACGCCCCAAAAAGGAAAACAACAAACAAACAAAAACATTAATCTCAGATAATCATAATGAAAATTTGGTTACTTTACATGTCAGTTTTAAAAACATATTAAAAATAAAAGCTAGTTATAAACAGGATTAGAAACTCCTACTAGTTTAAAGTTGATTTTGGTGCTAACCATGTGTATTTTTTCCATAATTTCCCCTAGTAATTAAAAAATTAACTCCTTAAACAGATGTTGATCATTATGATATTAAGATTTCATATGGGTGGGACTTTTATCTCATTTGCTTTTCCAGTCTGTGGGGAAGGAGGCAGCAGAGAGCTTGCATGCATGGGCTTTAAAAATAAATTCCAGGTGGTGACTAGAGAACTACTATTGCCTTGTTAGATCTAGATAGGAATATAGAAGCAAACCCAAATTACCAAAGGTTGAGCTCAGGTTTATGCATGCCTGCTGGAGTCTAGGTGAGGATGGCCATGGGGTTAGATAAAATTACCCAGTGAAAATAAATGTTAATCAGGGACCTAACTTAGAGTATAGCTTCATTCATTGTTATTCATCATTGTTGGTTATTCTTTGAATTTTACTAGGGCAAATATATTTGATATTTTATTATTCCTGAGCCCAGCACATATCTCTTGAGTAGAGCCGAATGTAGCCAAGCATGTCTTTCTTAAATTCCTAGATAATACTTCCATTCACTAGGGAAATGCTTTAATGAATGTTTGTTTTAGAGACAAAGAATTGGATTGCTTATACTATGCTAGTTTCTGGTGTGTATATGTGTGTATACTAGAAGCATGCAAAACAAAATTAAAAAAGAAAGGAAAAAGAATGTTATGTATGTTTTAAAAAAAAAGCATGTTTTCCTAATTTGCAGATTGATAAATATACCTATATACTCTCTAGTTCAAACGATAGAATTGGTGTTCTCTTCATTGTCAAAAAGTCCTTATTTTAAAAGGAATTAATCTTCCAATTTTTTACTCTTAATACCGTCTGAAGTACTTATTCTTGATGAACAAAATATCTTTTGAATCTTGTCACCGAATATTAATCCCGCTTGAAATTGGAATTTATTTTTTGTTAAGAGTCATTTAAGTGGAATCTGGAACAAGTCATAACTTTGATGGATTTTAAATATAGCAAAAATATTTCTCTGAGAAATAATGATGAAGCATTATTTCAGAAAAATAACTTTGTGAACCTTAAATTAGATATTTTTTAATTATCCTTTATGTGAGATAGGATTTGTGTCTATTTAACTGAGGATGACTACAGAATCATTGGGGATAAAGGATCTTTTCACTTTTACAGGTTGTCTAGGGATGTTGTCAATGAAAAGAATGCTAATATTAAGAACATCTCCCCAGAATCAATTCCTTCTTGCATAAAGGCCTGGATTTAATACAAAAAGTCATAGAAACTGATATATGCAATATTTTATCTCTGCCAACAATAGAACATATAATAAAGGTTTTGGGTGTAACAAAGGCTTGTTCTCTCTGGGAAACATTTTCATCAGTATGAGGTTAGTTGGAGAACTAAGGACCTAATATATTAAAAAACATTTGGTCTAACTAATTATGCAGTATGTATCTAGAGTGGCTCAAATGGCTGTGTACTAAAATCACATTCATGTCTATAGCCAAAGTGATATTTCAACTTGCATTGTTATCACTGTGAGGCAATCTTCACATTGTCCTTATACATCATCCTCTCTTTCCAACTTTCTACCAGATTTTAGAACTAGTTCGCATTGTGCTAGATGAAAGAGTGTAAAATCATAGGGCTCAGAGAGTGCTACCAGAAATCCTGAGAGATCTTGACATATTTTTCTCTAGTAGAGAAAAGGTCATATTACAATGCTTAGAGATATTTGATGTAAAACAATTCCAACTTCTTCGTGGTCTGAGGCAAGAATCTCTTGAGTATTTTAGTAACCTTGGCTTAGAGCTAAGGTACAGGAGAAAAAGAATAGTAGAGTGAACCTGATAGCTGATTCACAAGGAATACTAGAAAAATGCCTTTGGCTTTTGCAGCTAATAGACTCGAGAGAGAAGATAGATAAAGTGTTCAAGAAAGACAACAGTTTTTTTATGTTATGTTTTGGAGCATGGGAAAGTTCTAATTACATATTAAATACTAAGTAATGAAGGAATGAAAGAGCTGCAGCACAGCATAGTAAGAACAGACATGTCATTCTAGCATTACTTTGATTCTTTAGTTTTGTAATCAATGGGAAAGTGCAAAACTCTGAGCCACGACTTCCTTGTCTGTTTAAATGAACGCTGATTTTTCTCAGTGGTTTTTTAATGTCCTGGGAGTATTTTGGGAAACCTGTTGGGGATGTTTTTAACTCTCAAAATGATTGGGGAAACTCAAGTCCCAATTATTGGGTGGAAATCAGAAATGCCTAATGTCCTAAAATGGAAAAAAAGGGTCCTACACAACAAAAAATTGTCCTGCATCCAGTATGAGTTTTGAACATCCCACTGAACATTCATGTAGGCAGACAAAGCCTGTTTATAATTTTCTGAGCCTAGAAACTAACTCATTTCATGTGTACAACAAAGTTTTTTCTATATGGCTTTAAGAAACATAGTCACAAAATTTAACAGATGTTATAGTTTATAAGAATCAGTATGTGTATATTGGGAGAAATTTTTATTTGCTTTCTTGGGACTTTTCAAAGAGCTTGTTAACCATCTAGGAAATGATGTTTCAACAGCACGTTTCACACAGATTTTGAGTCTCTAATTCTCTTATGTCAGTCTGCGTTTGTAGCAGAGACAGTCACAGTGATTTATACAGAGCTAAAGGGTCTGGCGACTTTGTTGTGTTTCCTAGTGTAGTTGTACCCGAGAATCTATACTTTGGAATACATATTATTTTATTTATATTAATTTCTTGTCATTTCTCTTTATTACAGTATGGAGATTATACATGCATATTTGAAAACAGAAATGCAGGTTGGTTGTAGTATCTTTGAATATCAATCTCATGATAGTAAAGGGGGCTACTATTAAATATTTGGTATAAAAAAGGTGATGTTGGCTTGACGGGACTGAGAAATGACTGGATTAGATGATCAAATTGCTTTCATTGTTTCTTATCAACCTGTGTCCCTAAATAATCGGACTACAGCATGTTGCTTTCTAATCAATAGGTATCTAAATTGATGCGTCCTATTTTAGTGGGAAAGGTAACTTTATGGAAGGACCAAAAAAGAAAAATGATGAAAGAAACAACCTGGATTAGGGTGTGGGCCATAGAGCAATTGGAGGAGAGTGGTAATGTTTCCTTTTCTTGAATTTCATTGATTTTAAAGTTGCCATGATATATGCTTGCTTATTGTTATTAGTTGGGTTTAAGATGATCTATGGTTTTAGAAATACATGATTATTAAATATATAGCTTAGGAAAACAAATATTTCTTAATTTTACATTTCTTGAGCATTTATCATCTTACATGCTCACCAGTTTTACAGTCTTCTAGATGTATTACTTCTAATGTGTAAAATTGTCCACTACTGGTTTTAATACAATTATTGGATAATCAATGGAACTTTAAACTGTTTATATTAAAATATTTTTAATGCAAATTATTTTTTGGAATTATATAATAAATATCATTATGGATCATTTGTATTGGAGAAGGTGATACTTTCTCATGCTTCATGTCTCTGTTTAAACATCACTTACTAAGAGAGGTCTTTTCTTCCCTGAGTCCTACTTCGAATTAATACTATTTTTAAAAACTTTTTATATTGAACTAATTCTAGACTTACCTAGGAAGTTGCATATACAGAACAGAGTTTTCAATTGCCTGTTCTCCTTATATTAACATTTTATGGCACATGGTACACTAACCATGGTACATTAATTAAAATAATTTAATATTGCTATGCTACCTACTAAACTATAGACTATATTTGAATTTCCGCCAATTTTTCTACTAATGTCTTTTATTCTGTTTCAGTACCCAAGCCAGGATTCCATATTACATTTAGTTGTCATAACGTTTTAGTTGCTTTTGATCTGTAATAGTTGTTGGCTTTTCTTTCATGACCTTGACATTTTAGAAGAGTACTGGTTATGTTCTTGGTAGAATACATCTCTACTGGATTTCTCTATTTCTTCTCATAATTAGCTTTAATTAGATTGAGGTTATAGACATTGGGAAGAATGACACAGAAGTAGGATGACACAGAAGTGAAATACCCTTCTCAGTGCATCATATCAGGAGATACATGATGCCCATATATCTTATTATGGGGAGTTGACCTTGATCAAGGTGGTTGGTGGCTGCCCCATTCCTCCACTGTAAACTTACTGTTTTAATTTTAAATTAAACAAGTTCTTGGGTGAGGTATTTTAAGGCTATGAATATGCTTCCTTAATATTTCACCAACTAATTTTTAGATTCTTCAGTGGATCCTGCCTGTAGCAATTTTTACTGTGGTATTGTGATGATGATTTTTAATTTCTCTTATTTCTTCTATATTAATTGGAAATGCTGTGAAGGAGTAATTGTCCCCCTTTCTGTTTATTTGTTTAATCATTTATTTATATCAGTTTGGACTCATTAGTTACTTTTTTATTCTTTGGGTTGGATCCAAAGATTTATATTTTATTATTTTTGCTTAAATTGTTCTAACTTTGGCTATTGCAAGCTTTCAGGTCAGCTCCCATAACCTTTTGACATCCCTCCATTTTTTTCCCCCTCTTTCCTTTAAGCATTTATTTTGTTCAGGTATCATAAGATGCCCTAGGCTTATTTAGTATTTTTTCCTGTCCAGCCATGATTTCAACTTCTTTAAGGAACGATATTTAAGAGGGATATTTTTATCTACAAAACTATAAAAACTCGATGCCATTCAACAAGAATGTATTTTTATCAATAGTCACTTATGTTGGACTTGACAATTTTTTTTCTGCCATGAAAAAATGTTTAATCGTTCTATCCTTACAGAAAATTTATGGATTACTAAATAACCGCCTCCATCATTAAACATTTAGTAGTTTACATTCGTCTACCATTCCCTTTTGTAATTACTTTCGTTTCTCCATCTTTGTTACTTTTTGGAATTTTATTCACTCATTCAGGAGCACCCAATGTTCTGGAACTGGAGATATCAGAAACGCATGCCATTGGAAACATCTTCTTCTCTTATACAACTCCCATTAAAATAAATGGCTTTCTTAAAAAGCAAAACTAAACTCTTTTTGGAAAGTACAGCTGTCCTGAAAGTGCCAGAATTTGTGTGTCACAAAAGCCACAGAACTTGACCATGGAAAAGAATCCACTTGTTTACATCTTAAAAACAGAGCCAACATTAAGAAGTGGCATTTAATTTAAAACTCTAAAGTAAACGTTATGTATTTTTAACTAAGTTTAAGACTCCCAGTGCTTTTCTGGATGTCTACATCTAAGATTGTCTTCCACAGGTATGTCTGTGAGAGGTTGGCCTGGGCATTACAGGATTCTATAGCATTTGCCTGGAGAACAAGCTATGCTATTTTTTAAGCTTTGTAACTTGAGATCACTTAGTTTTTTGATTATCTATTTGCTTCCAAATGTGAGCCTAATTCATATACTACTAATTATGAAGATTAATGAGGCAAAATTCATAAAGATATTTCCTAGAGGAATAAGAATTCTTAACAGTAGTAAAATCTCTGCTTGATATATGCGTTTTTAGGAAGTAGATCTAATAAGAAAGCTGTAGGAAAGTAGGTAAGGCTTTTGGAACTTTTCAATCATGACATGTTGTTGAGGCATCTATACCCAAAGCTGATCCTGACATGCCTTTATAACCCGATTTCATTAGTTACAGCTTTGACGAGCTTTGTAATGAAAGGCAGGAATCAGGTCTTATTACTTTTTTAAAAATCTGCAGAAATCATTATGTTGGCTAATGATATTTCTAAGTTAAATGTTTATTGAATAAAAGCTCTTCTTTGCTAAAAATAATTTGTATTGATTCAACCATAGGAGTGTATGTAGGGATATGTATGTATACAGATGGGAGGAAGTAGGAATTACAGGGTGGCTCATGTCACCCCCCAAATTTTCCAAACGAGGAAAAAAAATGTTGAAAATTTCACACACTTGTATCAAATATAGGAGATTAACAAATTGGCAGCCATTTTAGTATGTATGCTTATGGATGTTCTTATTCTACAAAATTGTGTTTTGTGTTTTCTCTTTTATAGTTTTGGAGAAATTTACTATTTGTTATTATTAAACATTTTATTCCAGGATTTAATGTTTCAGATTATTTAGTTGTTAGAATAATATATTGATATGTATTATGAATAAATTGATGTCCATTTTTTATGTTTTGCTAATTACCTGTGATTTTACAATGAATTTCAAACTGTTTCCTCATTAATCTGAGCAATCAAATCGTAGACTGAGCATTGAGAAACCAAGTAATGATTAGCTTATGTTTACCACAAAAAAGTAGTTTATTTTACTTAATGAAAAGACCATCCACTCCTAGTTCATGTTGAGCAATAAACAAATTAGAAAGGCAGCACTAAGCAAGTGGCAAAGTTGTTGAAACAAAGCCATGTGATTTAATTTTCTTTTAAATTTCTAATGTGGTCATGGCTCATGATGTGGGATCTCTGGAAGGCAAATAAGTCTGTACTTTTTAGAAAATCTGGCTTTGTAAACCAGTGTTCAGAGTGTGCTGAGGGGCTGCAGAAGGGTAGTGTTTAGATGGGGCTCTTGTGGTTCCATTTTAGACTCTTCTCTTGGTTTGCTTAATATTTCATTTGAATAAAGTATTCTAGGGAGAACGAGGTTTAAAACATTCTGTAAGTGTGCTGTACTTCCATCAATAGGGCTTCTGAATAAAAGATATTCAGGATTTTAAAAGAACCATTCAAGAGGGCTAAAACCACATTCTGTATGTCTCCTAAAAACAGTTCTGTAAAGATGCAAATAAAATGGCAAATAGAGATTGAGAAATTCTTTGATAAGCATGGAAGATCACTGTTCAAAATGATGATCATGGATTATTGCAGTGAGTAAAATGTGGTCATCTGCTTGTTATCTGTTAAACCTCAAAAGCTTATAGTATTTGTCAGTGATTTTTCTCATGGCCTTATATTCAATATCTTTCTCAGCCTCAGTGTAGCCCAGTGATAAAATACAAAGATGTTCATGGGGTGAGACAGGGCTGATGCTGTTTTGGTACAATGGGAAGGGACAGAGTGTTTTAGGAAAGCTGGTTGAGTACCAAATAAACCATGCACTCTTGAGTCATTAGTTACCTGGTCTAAAGTAGGTCATTGGACAGCATGATGTCTTAGCTTTCTCCTGGATCTAAATTCTTGGTTTCTAAATTATCAAGAATGAGGTTCCCAGTGATGGATTTCCGAAAACATTATGTAAAACATAATATCCATATCTAAACTGCTAGGCCTAATATGTACTTGTCTTTTAAGGATTTCACCAATGATTTTTTTTCTGCAGATAAAGCTAAAGTGGTTTGAAATTGAGGAAGGGGAAAGGATGTATTGGAGACTGCTGACCTCTGTGTGGACTCCCCTCAGATCACCTGAGAGAGAGAGAAAGTCCAGACGTCACCACTAAATGAGGCAAATGGCCAGTGGGGAAGAGAACCAAAAGTCTCTGACATTTTCTAGTTTCAGGTCTCCTGCGGCCAAGTGGCATGAAACTCCTTTCCCTTGGTCAATTAGATCAAAGACGTGGATGCGTCACTCAATATTAGGATGCCTCCTGTCAATACCTATCCCACTAGTTTATCTTTGCTTCTATTCTGATAACTGGTTACCTTCAGGCCTAGGAAGTCAACAGCAAGCTGCTGTGCCAGTCCATCGGCACCTCATTCTCTCTAGTTCCCTACACACTGCCCATACTTTCATAAAATAGTTTGTTTATTAAACTCTCCTCAAATTTCCCTATTTGAGTAAATCATCTCTTCTGTTATTGGATAAAGTGAGATTGAATAAGGATGACTGTTACTCAGAGAGTCCAGATCCTTAAATGAGACACAGATTTGGGTAAGAATCACACCATGGGACAGAGTTACTGCTATTACCAGATGTAATAGGCTGAATAATAAACCCCAAAGATGTGTGGTACTTTTTCCCAGAATCTGTGTCTGTTACCTTATGTGGTCAAAGAGGCTTTTACCTTATAAATTGATATGTGATTAAGTTAATAATCTTGAGATGGGAAGATTATCTTGTCTAATCCGAGTGGGCCCAATGTAATCATATGAGTGCTTGTAAGAGGAAAGCAGGGTATCAGAGTTTCAGGAGATGTGACAGTAGAAGGAGAAGACAGAACGATGGCATTGCAGGAAGCTAGGCATGAGCCAAGGAATACTGGTCAAGCTCTAGAGGCTGCATTCTCCCCTAGAACCTACGGAAGGAATAACAACATTAATGTTAGAACTTCTGACCTCCAGAACTATAATAATAAATATGTGTTGTTTTAAGCCATTACGTGGTAATTTGTTATAGCAGTAATAGGAGACAAATACACCAGAGACTAGGATCAACACTCGGTGGTTGGCTGACTATTTATTTAATTTATTATTATTTATTTATTCATTTCATTCACTTACATTAAAAAAAGAAGAAAAAAACTTTAAACCACATACAAAAATAGAAAGAATGGCATAATGGTCTCTTCTGTTGAGATTTTAAGACATCTAGACCCACATTTTTTCACCTGTAGTGGGTATTCATCTCCCCCCACCCCCCACCCCGGCTTCCTAGCATCTGAATCTCCTTCCTATATTTTGAGGAATTTAGCATCTTATGTTTTCTTGGGAGGGGCTAGTATCAAAGCTGAAAGTCCCAGTTACTTGCCTTACAAATGTTTTTTGCTGCTGGGCTAGAGCCTAAAACCTAGATTTTTCCAAGTAGATGCACTATGCCCTTCTTTAGAATCAGTGGACAGAAGCAAAGGAGCAGCAGCAGCAGCTGCAAATGGAGTTCCTGGCCCGCAGTGGCAGTGAGGGTAACTGCAGCAAGATTGAGCTTCTCGGTGACAGTAGCGGTTTACTCACTACACCAGTTAGTTCTGCTGTATAGTTTGGCGTTTTATTGTTAGTTGTATAGCTTTGAGCCTAATTTCCAGACTGAATGATTTTGTCAAATTATCTGTGTCCCTCAATCAGCCACAGTTGATTTATTGGTTTATGTTGCTTGAAACTAAGAGCCTGGTTAATACACGCTTTTCCATTCTGGCATCCTTATTGTGTCAGCTTTGACCTGAGGCAAACTTTCCTCTTGACTTTAAGATAGCTGTAGTTGTTGTAGGAATTACAGGCAGACACAGTAACCCTCAAGGGAGAAGAAATCACCTATACAAATGTTTCTCTCTCAGGAGTAAAGGCTCCCTTACCTTAAGCCTCTCAGCAGATTTTTTTTTTTTTCTTCTCACCCCTCAGACTAGAATAGCGTCTGATTCCAGTACATAAAACACTAATCACTAGCCAGGTGAAGGAGACCATCATGATTATCTTACAGCAGTGAAAATGCTCATGGCTTTGTGGAAGAGGGTGAGTGCCTGCCACAAAAATCAGAGCTTTGCTTAAGAAGAAGGGTGGCAAAAATACACAAATACATTTTTTGTGAAGAATAAATAAGACAAAGTGTAAAGCTCATTACACTGTACCTGGCATACCTGAAGCATTCACATGAAGTTTTCAGTACTTATAACAAAATTCCTTGGCATCTTTGCAGAATACATATTAACTCAGGTTCACCCCAGACCTACTGAAATAAAATCTTTTGACGTGGGGCCTAGTTATCTATATTTTAACAAAACTTTCTCAAGAGATTCTCAATTATCCATGGTTAAGAATCAGCAAAGAGGAATGATCATAGCATTTTAAGAAAGATGGAATAGTGTTTCTGGTGGAGCAGTGCCTTAGAATGAGTGAGAGACCGATTTATTAAATATTGTATTGTAGAGGGCAGGTGACAGAGGGAATGCAGAAAAAGTGACTCTATTACACCTCATCTTAACAGTGGGAATTTAGAGCTATTTGACCTGAGGTATTTTATCCAGGGACTTTCTACCTAGGTGAAATTTCCTACTGCTGCTTTCTGTTATGTCATGGGTTAATGTTTAAATGGTTGGCAAATATAAATGTCTGATCACTATGTTGTACACCTGAAACTAACATAATATTGCACATCAAACTATGACTAAAAAAATAAATTAAAAAGAAAGGCTAAATGGTAAAAGATATCTTTCCTCAAAAAGAGCTGTTGAAAGCAGAGATAACAAAAGATTTGAGTTGCTCTCAGGCTAAGCTGGTTGCCAGTAATCTGTGAAATGTGGATTGTCTTTTGGTTCTGTTGAGTTATTCAGCTCAGTGGTTTTTAACTTCACTGGCACCTTTTTAATTGGCTGACATTATTGTTTAGGATTTCACCTGAAGATATTTAGGGTGACTGGTGTGGGATATTGCAGCACAACTGGAAAAAAATGCATTTAACCTCGTTTGCTTTGGGCATGGCTAACCCTGTACTTCCTGCTAATTTAAATAAGTAAAAGTTAAAGAGATGCTTAAAATTAGTCAGACATTTCATGAAAAACACAATAACATGAAAATGGATACAATGACAAAAGCAATCACATCAAAGGTTCTCAAGTTTTGAAGAGCCCAAGTAGAGGGCAGCAAGTGCTCACGCAGGGGTTTTTGGAATATTTAAGGTATAAGCCAGGCTGTGCGTTTTGGATCGGAAGTTAACAGGAAATGGATAAAGCCACCCTGACCAATTCTATTAAAGCATTTCACCAAGTTAAAAAGATAAAGTGATTGAGGAGTAAGAGGAAGCTTTTATTTTTCTTAAGATGTGAGAAACTTAGGGATGTTTAAAGGCTCCTGACAAAGAATTTTAGAGGTACAAATGGCGGATGCAGAATTTCAAAAGGAATTATTTACAGTTTAAGTTTTAGAAATGGGCAGAGGAGCAAAGATAGAATACATGTACAGGGGTGCGAGTCTTAGCTGGGAGGAAGAAAAACCTCTTCAGGTCACTGGTACACATGCTCTTAGAGTTTCTGTTTTACGATGTGAAGCTGAGGGAGTTTTTATGTGCAGTGTGTATTTTCTTCATATGGTGAGTGGACTAAATGGGAAGGTAGGAAAAGGTGCAATTTCAAAGACACTGAAGGGAGTCTGAAATATCCTCAGCATGATGGTGAAAATGTTACCTAAAGAATGATGACCTATTTAAAGGCAGTGTCAGGGGCTCAGGTGAGTTGATGACCACAAATTTATAGAGACATCGATCTGCCCCATACATCTGTTCTATAGTTTTATCTAGTACTCAGGTTCCTGGGAGCAGAGGAGTGAGAGAGACATATTTGGGTTTATGTAGGTTTGAGTTTTCTCTAGACAGGTTTGAGGAACGGATAAGAGGTCAAGGAGGAATGGTGGCATATAAGCAGGGTAAGGAAGGCAGTGAAAAGTAGAGTTGGCAGAACGAGAAGAAGGAATTGACTCAAGGAGAGGTAGCTGTGTAGAGAGAAATGTGGAAACTAGTTTCAGAGTGAAATACTTGAATCCATGACTTTGCAGGTATAACCAGATTCATGGTGTGCTTTTGGGAATGAGTGGCTGAGGTGTCACTAAGGAATGATGTGATCAAGAAATCAAGTGGTCATGGTGTTGTACCTTCAAGTCTTCCAGAATAATATTAAAATTGGGATGAAAATGAGGAATGCTAGGTAAGACTAGCTAGCTGAAAGACTAACTGAAAACCTTTTAGTAAATGAGGGAAAAGGTCTAGGAGGTGAGTAGATAACAGCAATTAGAAGGGCCAGAACATGTTATAGTTGAAAAATATGAGCCCAAAGGAGCCACTTTTAATAAAAGTAATATTCTAGAAACGGAAATAAGGAACATGGATGATTCTGAATCATTGCTGGGCCACAAGTTACACGGGATGCGTGAGAATACGCAGCTTCCTCTTGATGGTGGTGCAGGGAAAAATGCTGCCTTCATGCAGTGTCAGGTTTTAGTTGAAATGAAGAGGTGGCAGGTCTTTTTCCCTCCCCCTCATTATACTATCTGGACAACCATACCACTTCCACTGTTTCAATTATAATGTAATGATGACTCCCAATGTTAGATCTCTAGCTCAGGACTGTTTTTGAGCTCTCTCCAGGCCATGTATAACCTACAGCTTATTGAACACCTCCTTTTGATGTCCCACAGGCATCTCACACTCAGCATTTCCAAAGCTGAACTCATTCACTATTCTATAAAAATGCAAATACCATACCATCAATCTAGTTGCCTGTATCTGAATCCACAGCAAAACCATTGGCATCTCTTTCACCTCTACATCCAATCTTTCATCAAGCCTTGCCAGTTCTATTCTGAATATATTTAATCTCACTGCCAATACTTCTAATCTGGGACATTTTTTTTTTCTTTCTGAATTACTTAAGCATCCTTTTCACGGGTCTCTGCATCTAGAGTTTTCTCAAATCCTTCTGCACACTACAGCCAGAGTGTTATTCCAAAAGACAAATCTGATCATGTTACTACATGATCTCTTAGTAAAACTATTGATGGCTCCCCATTGTCCTTAAGGTAAAGCATAAACCAGCACTGTCCAATGGAAATATGAGAGCCACGTATGTAATTTGAAACTTTTAGTGGCCACATTAAAAAATTAAATAAAAACAAAATTAATTTTAATATATTTTATCTAACCCAATATATCTAAAATAGTGCCATTCTGATACATAATTAAGATAAAAAATTGAGATAATTTACATTTTTTTGTACTAAGTCTTTGAAATCCAGTGTGTATTTTACATATGCAAATGATGTCAATTTGGACTAACCACATTTCAAGTACTCAATAGCCACAAGTGACTAAAAGCTGCCATCTTAGATAGTGCATGCCTGTACTCTTTAAGCCACATGCCAGCTCTTTCCTTATCTGGCTCCTCCAATGGTTGCTTATTCACCACTTTTTTTCTCCTACTCTTTGTTCTAGTCACATTAAATTACAAGCTTTCTGAACTCTAGATTTCGTACTTTCGGTTCCCTGTCTGGAATATAATTACTTTACTTTATCATGGCATTTTAGCTTAAGTTCCCGAGAAAATGAGTCTGAAACAAAGACTGATGGGCAAACCACTCTGCTAGAGAGCCTAACTTCAGGGAGCAGGACTGAGGAACAAGGAGGTGACGCAGAGGAGGAAGGAGAAAGAATCAAACGAAGAAGTGAAATGGGGTCTCTTCAGGGAGACTGCTCATTCAAGTTGAACAGCCATATGAGAAGATAACTCTTTCTGGAACAGTCTAAAGCATTGGGGAGGAAGAGGGCTTTATCTACAATCCTTCCTTTTTCACTGGTCAAAGATTCACCGCCTGTGCTATTAAATCCTCCAGACTTCAGGTTGCCTGTGTGTAATTACCAAGGGAGTTCTGAGGGATTAGCAGGGAAGCCTCAGTGTGGGAGCTGAGAGACATGCAGGGCTGAGGTGAGGTGGTTTGAGCTTTTGACTGCATTAAGTTGGCCAGAGCCTGTCAACAGCTGGCTATCTCTGTGACAGCTGGAAGGAACAAAAGCTTGGTGAAGTTGAGAGTGTCTGAAATTGGGCATAAGATGTCTGACACATTCGGTAACCTCTACTTATCCCAGAGAGGTCAACGCACTTGTTACTTCTTTGGGGAAGTGTTCCCTGATCATAAAACAAAATTAGATCCTTCCAGTATGTTCTCAAGGTTTCCTACACTTAATTTTTCTGTTTTAAAACTCATCATATTTTATTGTTATAGCTTGTAGTATTAATGATTTGTCTTTCCCACAAAATCGTAAGATCTGTGAGGTTAGGTTCATGACTATCTTTTACCATGAGATCCCACCCCCACCCCCTGCACCCTTGCCTCTGCCTTACAGTGCTTCACAAAGTTCTCTCTTTGGTATAATGTAGGTGCTTCAGATAAAGACTTGTAGCATGAATGAATAAACGTTTGAGTTAGTAAAACATAAAATTTGGTGTTTTTCCAGAGCTGCTTTAGAAGTACTTTCAGAATATAAACTGATTATGAAGCATTAGTTTGCCTTGTTAAGCATGGGCTGTCAGGCTCTAACCTGGAATAATGATGCAGGTGGAATGCTCACGCTGACCAATGAAACTCTGTGTTCCCTTAGGTTCACTTATTTTGCAAATTAGATTTGTCAGGTTAAAAGTTTACATGAAAGCTCTTTTTTACCACTGCTCTTTGGCACATTCTGATGAGAGCCATAGCTCCTGAGTTGTTGCTTCAGCACTCACATCTAATATAAAAGAAATTGAAGGCGAAAAGGAAAGCTCGAAGTTCCAGAACAGCAGGTCTGTCAGGCAGCATTCTCAGCCCTGTCGTTAAGCTGCGTCTTCAATGAGAAAAGCTCCAACTATTGCATTGTGCTGGCGAGGAGAGCTGAGTAAAGCAGATGTCACAAAGGGAAGCAGCAAAGTTCATTTTGAACTTTTTCTGTGCCGTCTTCAGCCAGTTTATGTCACGGGGAAGTCATGCTGCCTGCTAATGCTATTCCCACCTGAGTAGCCCATCGTTGAGCGATATTCTTTTGAGCGATATTCTTGACGCCAACTCACACATTCCAGCTAATTCCAAGTCTATTAAATATTCAGTATCTATCTAAGAACTAATTAAGCTAATAGGAGAAACAAAATAGAGCTCCCTTTACCCAAGGAGCCATTCAACCAGAATTCTTATGACAAAGAAGAGATTGAAAACTGGGTATATGATATTGTCTTTAAATGCATATAGAAGAGATTTAAATCTAAAATGGCATGAAATGATTCACCTTATCTTGAGAAAGGCTGACAGAAGAAGTCTCTTCTTTAGATTGGTAGCCTTCATTTGCCCAGCAGAGGCATTGCATTTTATTGTTCTTTAGATATTTTGAATCTTAAAACAACAAGACAAATAAAAACTTATTGAAAGTAATAATAATAAGGTATTGAATTCTAATGCTATGGAAAACTGGAAGATTATAAAGTGGGAGTCACTCACTGCCTCATGGATGAAAAGGGAGAAAACAGTACTCAAAAATGAAGTGTAGACTATCGGACTCTATTTAAAGCAAGTTGTATCAACAAATGTTAAATTATTGAGTGGGAAAAGCTTTTCTTCTGGATCACCAGATCTGCAAAGTCTAAATACAAAGCACTAAATAGATATGCCCTCTCGGAAACATTCATTCAGCAGGAGCTCAATAAACATTATTGACCTATTTATTGGCCTGATGATCTTGTTTGTAAAAATCGTCTGAAAAGGAAATTCCTAGATAGTGAATTTCAGTTTTTACTATGTTTTTATCTGAAATAGTTTTATGAGATCTTAAGACAGATTTGATAGTGGAACTTCCTGTTCAGGATGTTCTTATGGACTATAAGAACATAAAGAGTATAAAAAATAATAAATCACATTTTAATATTGGTTGTCTCATCTTTGAAGATCTCCCCTTGAGATTGTCAAAGGAAAACTCTCCTTTTCTTCAGAAGGAAAAAAAATCTATTTTTTATTTTTTACAACATAAGATATTCATTACATAGTAAAAGTTTGGGATACAAACACAACTTTGGGATTCAGAGGAGGCAGGTCATTGGCTTTGAGCCTCACATTTTGGTGAAGAGAACAGCTCTGACATTCTCTACCTGTTAAGACCTGGGAGGCTTGCTTCTATGCACCAGATACAATGCTGAGTTTGTGAGAATATTAGTACTTTAAGAGTGCGTTTTCTGACTCTTTAGCACATGGTTAAAGTCTAACCATTAATGATTGCCATTGGTGATTGTTGTTTTTTGGTGGTAGTGGTGGGGGGAAATAACCAAAATGTTCTGTCTTCTGTCATTAACTCCATGTGGCATTTGATAATTACAACTCTTCCATTTCCTTTGAACTAAGCAGATGGCAGGAATAGAACTGCATGGTTTAGAGTGTGATCTAATGTGAACCTAACAGCAAACATAAGAGTAGTACTAATCTACACACTGCTTTGCGGTGAGAGAGCTAAGGCTTAGAAAGGTAATGAATCTTATTCACAGTCACAGGGCAAGTAAATAGGAGAGCATACATAGACTCCAGAGAGTTTCTTTTTTCCTTCTGTTTTCTTTTTCTTTTTTCTTTCTTTCTTTCTCCTTTTTTTTTTTTTTTTTTTTTTTTTTTTTTTTTTTTTTTTTAGATTCCACCAGTTACTTTTATCAAGTCTGAAAACCACAGGGCAAACATCACTGCATTCAGGTGACTCCAGGGAGTTTCAAATGTAGATTCCTGGGCTTTACCCCTGGAGATTCTGTTTTGGTTCTATGTCTTGTGTTTAGTGCATTTTAAATAAGTTCTGCTGGGGAATTTTGAAATGGAGGTCACACAAAGCTGACTCAGAGTATGAAAACATTTATATCTAATTATCTGCTCATTTATTTAATTAAATATTATTGAGGTTCTACTATACAGTAAGCATATGGGGTATAAAATTTAATAATAACCTAGGTATTTAAACAATCCTTTCTAGGCGTGCTTGGGCCTGTAATCACCACAGTGAGGGAAACATTACCTTAAGCCAGCAACGTTCTGTTAGGACTCAGATTATTAATAGTAATATCAGTTGTAGCCACCTGGTTCATATGTCTTTTTATATCATATCTCGAGAAATTTTTTAAAATGAAGACAACTAAGAGCTACGGTGAAAAAACTTTACAAACAGGATTCTGATGATTCACATAAATTTTTTCTTCTCAAGGCTCCATTTCATTCAGAATAATTTGAATCAGACCACTTATTCAGATGTGGCTCGGAAAATAATTCATTGTATTTAGTTCTGGATTTCTCCCCTCACTTTGTCCAAATGCGATTAATTGCACATTTGCTTTACACTAGCCTGTGTAGGGATAAAAAAAACATCCTGAAGTTTTTAATGTCGTTCTTTTTTTTTTCTGTGTTTACTGAGACTTGTCTTCAAACATGATCATGATCCCTTGGGTTCTCAGGAACCTGCTACCAAATGTTTGCTTAAAAGTGGCCTTTTTTGTTCTTTCTATCTCTGCTTTTTGAGCCAAGTGCCTGCTGTATTCCCCTGGGCATACTTCCCACTCCTCCTTCTCTGCTGGGATGATTTGAAGAGTCAGGTCCACTTCATTTCGAAACTTCACAGACGTCTTGCCACTCTTTGGGTTATTCAGTAAACATTCTCATGCCTGAAGGAGCTAAAGCCCAGAAGGTATGCGATATATCACTGCAATAAAACCTAACAGCTTTTAAAACATGTTTTTCCATTACCAGGAAAAATATAAGTGAGAATGTATAGATTTAAACTAATTTGTCATTTCAGGAAAAGTCTGTTTTGGTTCCAAGAGGAGCATTAAATTACCTTAAATTTTGCTTTCTATTTTCTTATCCAGAGAGCTGTCATTGAGATTCATTGGTCCCTGGATCAATTTGTACGTTTCTTTACTTTACATTTCCCCACTGCATCTTCTCGAATGGTCTCCATACCAAAGACACTCACAAATTTTATTGACCCACTGACTGACTTTTTGGAACATGACACAGGCTGACACATGCTTTACCAGCCATCTAGGGATTGTATACCACTGGTAGAAATTATTAACTTGCAGAAATCAATAGCTCGAGTGTGCCATAAGCACTTATTTTGAAGCACAGGTTTTATAGAAAGGAATTACATGAATTTACTTCAGATAGAGGAACAGTTTACTTTTCATTATTTTCTAAATATTAACTTTATATTTCTCAATGCCATCTTTTTATCACTTCGAAACACACATTTTATGTACTCCTGACATAAAATTAGCTACATTCCCAGTCAACACCACCAAAGCACAACAAAGTTGAGACAGATTGTTAAGGTTTTCTGATCTCTTCTTCAAAATTCTTCACTGTGAATAATGGTAGTAGTATTAAAAGGATGAAAGGTAAATGCTCTTCAGCTTTTCTTAGGGGATAAAAAATTCCCTGTAAGCTATGGTCTGGGAAAATAAGTGATTCTAGGTAAAATTTTGGAATTAATGATCAAAGAACTATTTGGTGATGGTCAAAAAAGGAAACATTGATTCATAGAGGCTGATATGTATTTATTAAGTAAAAAAATGATCAACTAATCAAATTTCCTTCTTTTGGGTTCTTAAATCAGTAGGTCAGAGGAATGCAGTGTTTTTGGGCTAAAGCAAGGTATTGGCCATTTCTTTAAAGATACCTTTGGGTAAAAATGCTGGAAGATTTAGCTGAGTGTTAATAATATTATGTGAATGCTTGAAAAATTATACCAGAGATTATTATTTACTGCATTATTGTCATTAGTTTCCATAGAAGTAGATATAAGGATTCTTTCCTTGGCCATATTATATTCATTTTTTTAATGGTTGACAAAGGCAATTCAGTAAAATATAGTTACAGTGATTAGGGCTCAGACTATCTGAGTTCAAATCCCATATCTATTGCTTATTACTGAAACTTTGTGAGCCAGAGTTTCCTCATCTTTAAAATGGCAGTAGTAATAGTGTCTACCTTAAGGAGTTCTTGTAACAATTAAGTGGAATAAATCATGTGAAACAGTTATTAAAGCACTAACACATGGTAAATGCTCAAAATGTTAGCTATTGTTATTAACTACTTGGATATGGGTATAGAATTCAAGTCATCAAACTTATAAATAGAGTAAGCTGGAAGAAAGAGAATTGATATTGCACGACAGGATCATGACTAATGATGGATGACCACATTTTCACCTTTACATCCTCTCCTTAAATTCCAGTATCTATGTTATTCTAAGACAACATTTGAAAAACTGAAGTGTTATCAGGAATGCATTTAAGACCCTGAATACATACCCAAAATTTATTGATACAATAAAAGGGTATTTTTTGGTAATCTCTAGTACATATAGTTCAGGGTTAATTATCATATTTGTAGCACATTGTTGAGCCTTTACACAAAAATATTCATCACCATCTGTGTAATCCCATTATGATGTCGCTTTTCTGAACCTCTAAAGTACCTGGTGGAGGTTGTTTTCATGAACATGCCCTTATAATTTCAAAGTATATGTTATAGTTTTTGGTTAAGATGGCAGAATAGGAAAATGCTGTACTTGCTTCCTCTCATGACCACATAAAAATTACAATTAAGCTACAGAAAAGCCATCAATGAGAACTGCCTGAAATCTAGCTGAACAGAAGTCCTACAATGAAGGACACAGAGAAGAGGCCACCTTGAGATGGTAGTGGGGGCAGAGATGTGAATTGGGCTGGTCCCACACACACGTGTGGCGGTTGAAAATTTGGAGGGCTATCTCAGCTGGGATCCCTCAGGATTGAGGGGATCCAGCCCCACACCAGGGTCCCCATCTCAGGGTTCTAACACCAGGGATAGAATTTCCCACAGCTTCTAGCTGTGAAAACCAGAGTGAGATGGAGGGTGGTGTTAGTTGTAGGCATTCTTCCTATGTGGTCTGAGCACAGCCTTACATACAGATACATTTGATCTGAGCTCTAGCACTGGGACAGCAGCTCAAAAGGTATCAGGGACATACAAGGAAGAACTGAATTGTCTGGCTTCAGGATGGGGGCCGAAGGGGTAGCTTTATCCCAGGCAAAAGTGCTGGCAGAATTCGTTTCTTTGTTGAGCCCTCCCCTGCCTGGTGTGCAGATACAGGCAGCCACCATAGCTAAGTCTCCATCAACCCGGCTAACGCTGGTCGCCCTGCTCTTCTGATTCCCCGAGACCCTGCCCCCTAACTTGCGGGCCAACCCAAGATGCTTCCAGTGGATTTTCTATACAAATGTCTGTCTGGCTTGTGCTGTACATTTTCTTAAAAAGCTTGTAAAGATTTGTAAAACCCAAATAAGCAGCATCTTGTCATGGCATGCTTGCTGAGTGGCTCTAAGCCTGGCACTAGTGGTAGCTGGCCTTGGTTCATGGATTGGCCTCTTAAGTCACCTCCAAGCCTAGTGTGGATGGTGGCTATCTGTGGATTGCTTGGTGACTTGCCAGGTGGTCCCAGGCAGGGCATAGACTGAGGCTGGAGCCCCTTCCAGGAGGCCCTGGGACCAGTACACCTGGTGGCTGGCTTTAGACTAAGCTGGAACACCACCAGGACTGCATCTAAGGATGACACACCCAAAGAGTAGACTCAGCAGGTACCAGAGCCATACTAAAGTGATTCTGCTCTGTAGGATCAGTCTCTCACTATCCAGTCAGCCCAAGAGTCAGACCCTCTCACTGACATGCAAACAGCAACTAAGGCTCAGCTACAACAAGAGGGCACATATAATACATACATACATACATACATACATACATACATACATACATATATATATATATATATATTATATATATTATATATATATATATAGGATGCACATGGAGCATCCAGTTCAAGTGGCCAGGGACACTACTTTGGGACCCTACAGGAGACCTACTATATAAGGCCACTCTACTAAGACCAGGAGACAGCAACCCTACCTAATACACAGTAACTAACACAGGGAAGCAGCTAAAATAGGAGGACAAAAAATATGTCTTAAATGAAAGAAAAAAACAGAGTTCCAAAAAAGAACAAAGTGGAGATAAGCAATCCACCAGATACAGAGGTCAAAATGCTGGTTATAAGGATACCCAGTGAACTTAGGGGAAGCATAGATGAACATAGTGAGAACTTTAACAAAAAGAAAACAGAAAAATGGGAATAGAAAACAAAAAAGAACCAGTCAGAAATGAAGAATAATTAAAATGAAGAATACATTAGATGGAAGCAAAAGTAGATTACATGAAGCAGAGGATTAAATCAGTGATTTAGACGATAGGGTAGTAGAAACAATCAGAACAGCAACAAGAAAAAGAATCTAAAAAAATGAGGGTAGTTTAAGGGCCTCTGGAAAAGCATTGTTACCAACATTCATATCAAAGGGGTACCAGAAAAAAGGGGAGCAAGGAGTTAAAAACCTATTTGGAGAAATAATGATGGGAAACTTTTCAAACCTGGTGAAGAAAATAGATATACATGCATAGAGTCTCAAACAAAATGAACCCAGAAAGGCCCACACCAAGACACAAAGGTTAAAGATAAAGAATCTTAAAAACAGCAAGAGAAAAGCAGTTACCTACAAGGGGGCTCCTATAAGACTGTCAGCTGATTTCTCAACAGAAACTTTGCAGGCCAGAGGGATTGGCAAGAAATATTCAAACTAATGAAAAACAAGGATCTACAACCAAGGGTCTACCCAGCAAAGCTATCATTTTGAATCAGAGAACAGAGAGATAAAGAGCTTCCCAGACAAGACAGAGCTAAGGGTTCATCAACACCAAACCAGTGTTACAAGACATGTTTTAAGAAAAAGAAGAAAAAGAAATGTGAATAATAAAATGGAAATGATAACACATATCAACAATTACTTCATATGTAAAAAAAATGCTCCAATTAAAAGACAGGGTGACTGGATAAGAAAACAAAACCCTTACATATGCTGCCTACAAGAGACTCACTTCAGATTAAAAGACACACACAGACTGAAAATAGATGAAAAAAGGTATTTCATGAAAAATTGAAATAAAACAGGGCTGGGATAGCAATATTTATACCAGACAAAATATGCTTTAAAGCAAAGGATATAACGAGAAAAAGAAGTACCTAGTAATCTTACTTCTTGGTATTTAGCCAAAGAAAGCCAAAACACTACTCAAAGGAACATGTGAATCTAAATGTTCGTTGCAGTATTATTTACGATAGCCAAGATATGGAGGCAACCAGGGTGTCCATCAGTAGGTTAATGGATAAAAAAGTGGTATGTATATGCAATGGAATATTACTCAGCCATAAAAAGAACAAAATCTTGCCATTTGCAACAATATGAGTAGACCTAGAGGTTGTGCTGAGTGGAGTAAGTCATAGAGAGAAAGACAAATACCATCTGATTTCGTTTACATGTAGAATCTAAAGAACAAAGTAAAACTCATAGATACAGAGAACATTTTGATGGTTGCTAGATGGGCGGGGGATTGAAGGGCTGTGTGAAAAAGAGAAAGGGATTAAGAAGTACAAATTGGTAGTTGCAAAATAATCATGGGAATGTAAAGTATAGCATAAGGAATATAGTCAATAATATTGTAATAACTATGTATGGTGTCAGATGGGTATTAGATTTATCAAGATGATCACTTTGTAAGTTGTATAACTGTCTAATCACTGTTGTACATCCAAAACTAATATAATGTAAGCCAACTGTAATTGAAAAATTAAAAACATTATTTTTAAAAAGTGTGTTATTACTGATTTTCCTGTCCAGGTGTTTCCCTAGCCTCTCCCTCCACAAACACATTCAATTAACTTTTTATGATAGAAGTTCAAGGTGAGACAGTCTATCTCAAATTGATGAAAACATGGAGTGGCTCTTGTTATAGAAATGAGTTCCCTGTTATTATGTTTGTTCAAGTTCAGACTAAATGACCACCTTGATACTACAGAGGAGATTTGAAGTTAACTTCGGTTTGTAGAGCATATCACCCATCTCTTCGAATCATTTCAATCTAAAATATTAAATATAGGTAACCATAGAGTATCTTCTGTCTATTTTAACTCTGACATTTCACAACTTATGCTGGGGATAGTTTGAAGGTATAGAGGGAAGAAATGTACATCTTGGGCTAAATGTCATTTTAATTTTACATGAACATTAGGTGTAAAAATCTCTGGCTTACAAACTTTTATTATTTACCTAATTTTTAAAATACATAGATTTATCCATCAGTAATTAAAGAGATGAGATTATTCTTTGTTGAATATGGTCATTTTTTTTTCACATTCTTAGAGCGATTTTGTGTATCTTTCATGAATTTTCCTTCCTAAGAGTTTTAATAATAATTGCGTTAATGATATCATACTTTACACTAACTTGACATTTTATCTTTTATACATGTATTTTCACATGCATTATCTTATTTAAAAATTCTCCCAGCTGATCATTTAGGCAGTTAATGAAACAGACTCAGTGAGGTTAAATGATGAAGTTTCATGACTAGCAAGGGGCAGAGCTAGGACCAAATCCTCATTCTTCTTACCCATACTTTAATTCTTTTTTTTTTCCTTTAAGTTAATGGTTTTTGATGTCAGTAATTTTATCAGTGAGAAAGGATTTTTCCCTTTGGTTGGAGAAAATTGCATTTTCCTTGCACAGTGTCCTTTTATTGTGAAGTATATTTGTAGAATAATGCCAGCTTTGAAATGTCATGTACATCATATTCAGAAATCATGCTCTACTTGAAGTGACATGATGTTTGCTGAAGAAAAGGATGCCTCTGCTTGGGCTATGGAGGCCATGCGTTGAGCCAGACGAGGTAAGCAGCATAGAGAGGCTTGTCAGACATGTGAGTCATGTCAGGCTTTCTAGGAATGAGGCCCTGATAACTATACCTAAGAAACAATTTAGAAATAAAGGTACAGCATGAATGGGTTAAGAAAGGTCATTGGTAGACATGGAGACTGGGATAAAGTATTGTATCTAGTACATCTGTGTTATCTAATTACAGGGACTATCATTCAGAGGTGTATCTTGGGCTATTGCTATGCTCATGGCCAGTGGGACTCAGACAGTGCAGTGGGTATCAGAAATTGAAGAAGAAAAGGTCAGAAAAGGACCAGTGTGGAGATTTACAACAGTTGAGCCCCTCAGCTCATAAATGAATCCCCAAGAATGTGAAGAGGTTTGGTGTGACATGTGAGAACTATGTGACATCAGTAATAGAATTGGAAGAATGCAAGATTAGTGAGTTAGAAGGGCCATTAGAGCTGAAAAAATAACAACTCAATTTATAAATGTGGATTTTTTAGATTTTCATTTTGTCTCTAGGTTTTTATATGTGTTTAAAAATATTAACGCTTTTAAATATTAAATGATGAAATATTTGGCCATTTTGCATTTTTCAAAAACATCTGAGTTAAAGTTTACATGGGAAAATATCAGGGCAAATGTAGATAGCACATTGAAGCGTTTGCTTTTTTATAAAATTTTTCAGTTGTGAAGGTAATACATGAAAATGGTAAAATAGTAAAAAGGGGCCTTTCTTGGTTTACAAATAACATAAAAATTCTCTAAATTATGGCCAAGAGTAATAATTTATTATATAAAAATAATAAAATACTTTTAAAATTTTCCTAAATTTATAGCTGAACATGCAAAAATGAAAGAGCAATCCCTAGTTGCCAGAAGTGAAGAGGGAACTGAACACCAGAGCAGGATGTTTGAGCTTGGGCTGCATCTGCTTTGGTGGGGAGGCCTGGAGAATTACAGTGTAGGGAAGGACAGAAGGCCTTGGGCCTGAAGAAGGCAGAGTGGAACTGTGATCTCAGCAGTGAAATGTACTCAGGAAAATTACTACAGGTCTTTTCTTTGCCTGGTTTAGGAGTGAAAAAAAGATGTCTCACCTGAAAAATCAAACCTTAGGACCATGTTTTGAACATTATTCTCTTCCTATAAAATGATTCTACCAACCTCACAAGGACATCAGAAAGGTAACTTTAATAAAGTATAAAGATATCTTAACCTTTGGCATTACTTTTCTATACAAATATGAATATATACACAGTATAAAAATAAAAAATAATGCTCTTTGACCAGTTTCAGTGTTCAAAAGCAACATTTGAAGATCTGTTAGATGCATAGTTCTTAAAATCTGGACTCCTAGGTCTCCTTGACAACAGGGGTATGTGTGCATATATTTGTTTGGAGAGGTAATGTTTGAACTAATTTTAGTACTTCAGAAAATGGATCTGTACTTAAAATGATTTATTCACCAGAGATAAAGTTGCATGGGCCATTAAATAGAACTTTTAAAATAATAAAATATATTAAAACATTGGTTTCATGGGAAAATACTTATTAAAAATTATACTTCAAAGTCAAAAGCTTTTAAGTTATGAATTAGTTAACAACAAGAATCTTTAAAGGCAAACACAGGGCAAATTCTATTGTCTTTCTGTCATCGGTTAATAGCACTCACAGTCTCTGTGCAGTATAAAGGAAGTCACTAGGTGATTCTTAGTTTGAAGAACTGCAAATATACAGAACTCTATAAAATGAGTAGTGAGTTGATGATAGAGTTATACCCATCATCCCTGGGAGCTCTAGTATTGTACTATTCCCACACTGAAAGGTCTACCAATGAGCTGTCAGTCAGTGGCTGAGTCCATACAACTCCTGGGACTATCACCTGAAAATAAAATCTGACTAGTGTCTGACATGCCCAGGGCTCTCTTACCTAGCTTATCTTCTGCTACTTTTTTGACGGCTCCAGAATGGAGTTTATTTCCTGCATTTAATGGATTTGTCATAAACCTTAATTGAATTTTCCAGATAAAAGAAATTTAGGACAACTTCAATAGTCTACCTTGTAGCTTTGCTAGATTTCTCAAGACCTGCATATCAACCCAGGCACTCAGAAGATGGGCTAGGATAATTGCAAATCATCCTTATCAGGCAGAAAGCATAAATCATTTTTCGTCTCTTTAAAGGTTCAGACTTATGATTTTAGAAAGGAGAGGGATTGCAGTACAGTAATTTGTAGCTGGAGGATCAAATTCCCTACCATTTTTTTTCCCTGAATGAATATCAGATAACATTTAATAATCAAACTTACTATTAGGACAATACTCCTTAGGAAAAAAAATGTATTTTGCAAATACGATGTAATTACTTTTTGAAATGACAACCATTTTTTAGAGTATTTTTCAAAGTTAGAATAATCAAATACATGCATACTCAAGATACTATTTTATTAATCATGTCAAACTTTAAAATTGGGGAGGATAGTTGAGATATTAATGGCTGTTAAAATACACATAGGTCTTTTTATTGCTCAGGCTCAAGTGTCTGATCAAATATTTCCACGAACTGACAGGATTTTGGATTCATATGTTAGAATCTAAAATCATATCAAAGAGCACCTGCAGACCAAATACAATTCACTATTTTTTCCCCATAGTCAATACTTTTCCTATTAGGAGTAAGAAGAAAAATAAAACATTGGAGCTTTATAAAATGAACTATTTCTATAAAGTGCTTATTTAGTCAGTCTTAGAAATCTTGGTTATAATCAAATCAGTTGTATATTTGACAGTTATTTCTGAAGTCAAATAATGCAAAACCAAGATTTCTGGTGAATGGGAAGGACACTTATAGAGCAATGCTAGTTTTCTAGCAAAAATAGAGATAATTGATATGGAAAATTGATACCTAAGGATATAGGGATATTTTGCTCTTATTTAAGACTTTCTGAACAGGCAATATCATTAACGCCCTTCTGCTTCTAAAACAGTTGTGCAAAACAGTCAGTTTTGAGAACAACTTCTGATGTTTTTTAAATTCATTTACCAAAGTTGCAGCATTTTTATATTGTTTTGAAATTAGACTTCTAACTCAGCAATTGAAATATCTCATTTCTGTCCTTTAGTCATCTTGGCACTAAGCTTTCACTTTTTATTTATGTTTTCCTATTCTCCTGGAGCTACTGCAATTATTTATAATCAAGGATGTTTGGAGATTTAAGAAAATTGAAATTAATAAGATTCATTTTTCTGCTTTCAAACATTCTTTGACTTCTTATTAGTCTCCAGTGATAAGTTAATAACATGGTATTGAAATTATCTGTTCATATATTTCTTCTACTAGATTGCAACCTCTTCAAGAACAGGTGACATTTTAAGATGTATGTGTTCAACTAGAGCATGATGTCTGGTCCACAGGAAATGCTAAGTGTTTGTTGACTATCTGAACAAATTGGTGATGAAGAAGCAAGGTTATTTAATGTTAGTAGGTGCTTGGAAATACTTTTTAGTGATTATAGTTTTAGGGATTGGGCTAGGTCAGGTGAGCAGAAAAAATAACTTATTTCTCATTTTTAGGTCCAGAATTATGAGAAAATTTCTAAATGGAATACACTCTAACACATTTTTAAACTTGAATGGTCTGAAAAGTTTGGATAACAATCACATAATTAATTGTGAGTAATAATATTGAAAATGCAGATAAGTTTTTAATGTACAGGATTATTTGTTCTCACCCACATGAGATATAATTATTAATATCATATGCTAGATCAATAAGGATGATTTTGGGTATAAGTAATAGGTAATCCCGACTCACATAGGGTTAGATGATAATGAAACTTATTATTTCTCATAAATGGAAGTCCAGAGGCAAGATGGATCCGAGACATCAATAACATCAGGACCTTGCTTCCTTTAATCTTTTCATTCTCTTTTCTTCAACATTAACTTTATCTTACAATTGGTCTTTCTTAGGATAACGAGATGTTTGCTGGATTTCCAAGTACCAAATTCCAGACATGATAAACTGCATCTTTCCTTGGTTCCTTTTATGGAACTAGGAAACTTTCCCCAGTATTGCTCTAAAATATTTCCTTATCTTTCTTTTGCCAATTTTGGGCCTTGTGCTCATTTCTAAATCAGTCAATGGCAATGACAGTGGGATTATCTTGATTGGCTTGGTTCAGTGGTTTTCAACCCTGGGTGCACTTCAACATCAGGGAGAGATTTAAAAATTATCAGTGCTTGTGCCATGCCACGATTAAATGAATCAAAATCTTGAGGAGAGGGGATGTCCTAAGCATCAATATTTTTCAAAAGCTCCAAGCTGTATATAATGCATAGCGAGGGTTGAAAACTAGGGACTTAGTTGCAAAGTCTGAGGGGAACTAACTGGTAATAGTGATTACCAGTTACTTCTATACACAGAAAGAGGTTTTTGACCTCCTTCAGGGGGCTTTGAACTGAGATGAGGAAACTGTTTACAGCATTTACTCTCACCCAGCTTCTCTTGTGAATATCAGTATATATGTACATAACAGCTGACCAGAGTTAGAATCTGTGAACTGTGAAGATAATTTGATTGATCAAGAATTAAATTCAGTTCTTTGCTTGTCTTAGCAAAGAATGTTAAATTGAAACAATCAGTCAAGAATGTTCCCAAAAGATTTACTAAAAATGTATACTATTTCCCTATTTGGTGTGTTTTAGAGGAGTATTTAGGTCAGATCTTCAGATAATCTCATTAGTCCCTCTTGTCAGTCATAGAGGTATTCACTTTCAGCAGGAATGAGTACCTTCCACAGGCTTAGGTGTCAGAAACACCTGGCAAAAGGGCTAATTTTATAAATTCTCTAAGCCTCATTTTACTTATTTGTAAAACTGGGATAGTAACTTTTATATCAAAGAGTTATTTCAAAAGTTAAATTTGTTTATGAAAGAGAAGCATGTGGGCCCAGTCAAAGCACAGTAAATGAGCTGATGATTATTTGATCTGCATTTGGAAGGCAATGACTAATCCATTGCTATTACTAACCCAAAGAACATATTTATTTTCTCTCTCTCAGTGTTTTTCTCTAAGAACACTCCCCAAACATCTATATCTATATCCCTACCTTTTTTTACCTTTTCCTGTGGTGCTTTTGTCTATCCATAGGATTTCTTTTTATAGATGCAGTGTAAATTCAAATCATGTTTAAATTATGAAATTCTCCCTTCACAACTAAATTTTGTTTACAAAATTGATTATTCAATTTGTTGAATTGTCTTTCCTCATTCTCTGGTTCCCTGATGGGACTTTTGTGGGTGATATATTTATCTTTGATGAACTGGGCTTATAGCCAACACATCTATTTTGCTCATTTGTTTTTTCATTTAATGCTTTATTACTTTTTGTCTGGGTCAAGTATTTTCAGATTGTCTTGAATGTTTTTAGTATGTATTCTAAGAGGGACCAATCTGAAAAAAAAATACTGCATTTTTATCAAAATAAAAATGATGGCTGTAACAGCATGACAGTTTAGCGTTTCTGTATTTTTAGCAGATATTGCCCAGAGGACTTTTCTTCTCTCTAACAATATCAACTCTGTGAAAGCTGAACGACTTTAGGTCCCTTGAACCCTCTTTGCTCTCTCACTTCTTAACTTTGACAGGTCGTGCCCCTTTTCTTGACTAATTACCCTTAGTCACCCCGCTATTTTCTAACTACAATTTCTTATCTTAGCTTCTGTTTCCTGGTCAGAAAGACTTTTCTGACCTCTTGCCTTGCCAGAGATAGAGGCATACTTTCTAATGATTTCCATAACACCTGGTACCACTGTAGCACTATTACGCTAAAAACAATTGCTTAACTGTCCTCTTCTCTGGACTCCATAGTCAAAAAGCCATCAGTGAGGCCCAGTGCATAGCATAGTGCTGGGCACATTCCCACTTTAATGAAAATTGTTCTCTTTAACAACTTCATACATATCAAAGACCTGTAGAATTAAAGAAGAAGATGACTGTATCTTCAGCATATTCTCTTTGCTTGTAGATTTATTTCCCTAAGATCCCCACAACAGTAAATGTTATTAATTTTTTTCTATGTTATGATTTAAGACTTATATTTTTGTTTTGTTTAGTACCCTGGTATGTTTTTTTCCTTGTTTCTGGAGGCATCTCCCCCTGCCCCCCACCCCCCACACACCTCTGGCTATGGAATTATATTTCTTGCTTTTTCAGTACCTCAATCTCTATCCCAGCATGCTTTGAGGAGATTTATATTATGTTTCCCTGCTGAATGATGTCTTTTGAACCTATTGCTAAGAGGTACAGTAACTTGATTTTGAGATTTCAAGTAGAGAGTTTTCATTCTGGACTTAGAAGTCTAAACTTAGAATGCTTTAGCCACTTTTTAATGCCTTGTCTTTCTTCTGTTCTTTTCTTGCTGAAGGCATACAAATTTTACAAATATATTGGGCCTTTCAGCAAAATCATCCAAGCAAGAATTCTCTGGGATATTCTTTAGATGTGATCATTCTGGATTAGTAAAATAGGATCTTCTCTTCTACCAACTTAAAAAAAATACATTTTCCTATTACAGTTCTACTCTTGTTTTCCTTAAAACTATATTACTAACTTTTTAAAATTGATTTTTTTCTCAATGTACATTCTGTTTTTAAAGTATCACTTCTCTCTGGCTTCTTTAATAGGACATTTTTATATTCAAAATAATCATGTGATTACTGCCTCTTACAGCATCAGAAAAGATAAGAAAAAAGAAGCTAGAAAAAATAAATCAGCATTTAAAACAAATTATTTGGGTGGCAGAATAAGAAAAACTGAAGAATGAAGAAAAGCATTTGGAGACATTGATTTTTAGTAAAGGACCTGGTACATAGCCTTATGAAATTTTATTTACTAAATTAATTAAATTGACTTAGCTAGAAACATTAAAAATTAGATTAAAAATTGGCCCAAGTATCATAAACCAGGTAATTATATATTACATATTTAAGTAGGTAGCTTATATTACAATTAATAGAAAAACAGCTTCATATTTTCATTGCTTTTTTAATGTTATAGAATTTGAAAAAATTATAAAAATTTCAGCTTATATATAATTGAATAACAGAAAATATCACTAAAATCTTGATTATGAAGTTTTTGTGGACAGTTAGAAGTATGGTTACAGAACAAGGCAAAAGTCAATTTGGAAAATGGAATTAAAATAGGATAAAATTTCATCTATGACTACAAATAAGTTAAAACAAAGTATAAATGATATTTCAAGTGGTACAGGTTTCTTTTTTTAATTCTCCATCTCCTTCCTGTTATTCCAACTGATAACTCAGTTTGTTTGCACTACCTTCTTTTCTCTCCTCTCCGAGAAAAGCCATCTACTGTGGGAGCTTCAGAGAATGCACCTGGGATGATGACTTGCTCTCAGATCTGCAACACCAGGCCACAATTTGGTTTTATATCTTCTTCCACCAAAGGGCATTTTCTTTTTTAGTATTGTCTTCATATCAAACACAAAACTCTTAAAACTCCTTAATATTTACCTTATATTTCACATTTAGGATTTCCTTTTCCCATCACAAACTAACCGATTTCTCTAAAATGTCCTACAGGACTGAAATCTTAAACTTATTTTTTATTTTTTTCTTCATTATTTCTCATATTCTTTCTTCTAATGGATCCTGTCACTACTTCCATAGTATTTTTCTCATCGGAGATAACATCAGTTTTATAGGAATTATCTCATTTGTGAATCTCTGTAATAGTTTTCAGGCAGTTTATTGTACCTTAGATTATCAGTGACCTTTGTAATTTCTCTGAACCCTTTGAGTTATATTATCCCTGTCTTCCAGACTGCATGATGAACATCCTCATTTTGATCTAATCATTTTCAGCTGTTTATCATCTCCCTAATCTTATTTATTTACATATTTTTTATTTAATTAACTTTACTGGGGTAACATTGGTTAATACAATTATATAATTTTCAGGTGTCCATTATAATTTGACTTCTATATATTCTATTGTGTAATTACGACCTAAAGTACAGTTTCCTTCAGCTACCATATATTTGATCCCCTTTAACCACTTCACCACCCCCTACTCTCTGTATTTGATTCCCTTTACCCCATCTACCTCCCCTCTCCTCTCCTACCCCATACCCTCTGGTAACCACCAGTCCATTGTCTATGTCCATTAGTCTCTGTTTGTTCTGTTCATTTGTTGCTTTTAGGTTTATATCCCACATATAAGTGATATCATGGGGTTTTTCGACTTTTCTGTCTGGCTTATTTTGCTTAGCATGATTATCTCAAGGTCCATCCATGTTGTCACAAATGGCAGTATTTCATCTCTTCTTATGGCTGAGTAATATTCCATTGTATATACCACAGCTTCTTTAGCCAATCATCTATTGTAGGACACTTCGGTTGCTTCCTTGTCCTGGCCACTGTGAATAGTGCTGCTATGAACATCGGTGTGCAAAAGACATTTTGGATATAGGTTTTCAAGTCTTTGGGGTAAATACCCAGTAGACAGATTGCTGGATCATATGGTAGATCAATTCTTAGTCTTTTGAGGAAACTCCATACTGTTTTTTATGGTGGCTATACCAATTTGCAGTCCCACCAGCAGTGTATGAGGGCTCCTTTTTCTCCACATCCTCTCCAACATTTGTTATTACTTGTCCTGTTGATGATAACTATTTTAACAGGTGTGAGATGGTATCTCATTGTGGTTTTGATTTGTGTTTCCCTAATAGATAGTGATGTTGAGCATCTTTTCAAATATATGTTGGCCATTTGTATGTCCTCTAGGGAGAAGTATCTGTTCAGGTCCTCTGCCCATTTTTCGATTGGATCATCTGTTGTTGTTGTTATTATTGAGTTGCATGAGTTTTGTATATTTTGGATATTAGGCCTTATCAGAGGTGTTGCTTGCAAATATATTTTCCCATTTGGATGGTTATCTCTTTACTTTGCTGATGATTGCTTTTGCTGAGCAGGGGCATTTTAGTGTGATGTAGTCCCATTCATTTATTTTAGCTTTTATTTCCTTTGCTTTAGAGGTCAAATTTATAAATCCTCTTTAAATGCAAGGTCTTAGTTTAGTTCCTATGTTTTCTTTATGCATTTCATTGTTTCAGGCTTTATATTCAGGACCTTAATCCATCTGAGATAATTTTGGTGTGTGGTGATAGACAACAGTCTAGTTTTATTCTTTTGCAGGTGGCTTTCAGTTTTCCAGCACCCTTTATTGAAGAGGATTTCCTTTCTCCATTGTATTTTGGCTTTTTGTTTGAAAATTATTTGCCCATATAAATATGAGTTTACTTCTGGACTCTCAATTCTGTTCCACTGGTCTATGTGTCTGTTTTTCTGCCAATACCATGCTTTTCATTGCTGTCACTTTGTAGTATAATTTGAAGTTGGGCAGAGTGATGCCTCCAGCCTCGTTCTTTTTCTCAGGATGGCTTTGGCAATTCGGGGTCTTCGTGTTTCCATAAAATCTGATGATTTTTTTTTCTATTTCTTTAAAAATACTGATGGAATTTTGATGGGATTGCATTAATCTGTATAATGCTTAGGTAATATGGTCATTTTAATTCTGTTGATTTTTCCAATCCAAGAACATGGAATATCTTTGCATTTCTTTGTATCTTTTTCTATTTCTTTTAATAGGGTCTTATAGTTTTCATTATATAGGTCCTTCACTTGTTTTGTTAAATGATTCCTAGGTATTTTATTCTTTTTGTTGCAATTGCAAAAGGAATTATTTTTTCCCTTTCTTTTCTGACACTTCATTATTAGAGTATAGGAACGCTATGGATTTTTGAATGTTGATTTTATACCCAAAGACTTTACTGTTTTTGCTTATTGTTTCTAGTAGCTTTCTGGTGGAGTCTTTAGCGTTTTCTATATAGAGAATCATGCCATCTGAAAATAGTGATAGTTTGATTTCTTGTTTCCTATTTGGATGGCTTTCATATCTTTCTCTTGTCTGATTGTACTCGCTAGGACCTCCAATGTTATATTGAATAACAGTGGCAACAGTGGACAGTCTTGCCTTGTTCCTGATCTTAGCTGGAAAGTTTTTAGTTTTTCACAATTAAGCATAATGTCGACTGAGGGTCTGTCATAGATCTCCTTTATTATGTTAAGGTACTTATTTTCTATATTGATTTTGTTAAGTGTTTTGATCATAAATGGGTGCTGTATCTTGTGAAGGCTTTTTCTGCATCTTTTGATATCATATGATTCTTATTTTTTAATTTGCTTATTAGTGTATCACATTAATTGATTTGTTAAGTTGAATCATCCCTGTGCCCCTGGAATTACTCCCACTTGACGTGGTGTATAATTTTTTAAATATGTTGCTGTATTTGGTACACTAGTTTCTTATTTAGGATTTTTGTGTCTCTGTTCATGAGAGATATTGGTGTGTAGTTTTTTTTAATGTTATCTTTACCAGGTTTTGGTATCAGAGTAATATTGCCTCATAAAATGAGTTGGGAGTGCTGTCGTCTCCTCTTCAATTTTTGAAGAGTTTGAGGAGAATAGGTATTAAATCTTTGAATGTTTGGTAGAATTCACTGGTGAAGCCATCTGGTCCTGGACTTTTACTTTTTGGTAGGTTTTTGATGATTGTTTCAATTTCCATACTGCTGATCAGTCTATTTAGATTTCCAGTCTTCTTGATTCAGTCTAGGAAGTTGTATTTTTCTAAGTACTGTCCATTTCTTCTAGGTTATTAAATTTGGTGTTATATACTTTTTCATAGTATTCTTGTATGATCCTTTGTATTTCTTGATGTCAGTTGTCATTTTCCCCTCTTTCATCCCTGATTTTGTTTATTTGTGTCCTTTCTCTTTTTTCTTTAGTGAGTCTAGCCAGGGTTTGTCAATTTTTTAACTCAAAGAACCAGCTCTTTGTTGCATTTATTTTTTCTATCATTTTTTTTTTTTGTTTTCATTTCATTTATTTCTGCTCTAATTTTGATTATTTCTTTTTCCTGCTGACTTTAGGCTTCATTTGTTCTTCCTTTTCTAGTTTTTTAAGATGAAGTGTTAGGTTTTTATTTGGGCTCATTCTTGTTTTTGGAGATAGGCCTGTAATGATATGAACTTTCCTCTTATGACTTTTGCCATGTCCCAAAAGTTTTGATATTTGTACTATCATTATCATTGTTTCTATGTATCTCTTGATCTCTCTTTTATTTCTTCTCTGACCCAGTTATTCTTCAGTAGCATGTTGTTTAATCTCCATGTATTGTGGTTCTTCCTGATTTCTTTTGCAGTTGATCTCTAGTTTCAAAGTGTTATGATCAGAGAATATGGTTGGTATGATTTTAACCCTCTTATATTTGTTGAGGCTATTTCTGTGTCCCAGTATGTGGTCAATTCTTTAGAATGTTTCATGTAGAGAAGAATGTACACACAATTCTTTAGAATGTTTCATGTACACATGTCAATTCTTTAGAATGTTTCATGTAGAGAAGAATGTACACACATTCTTTAGAATGTTTCATGTACACATGTCAATTCTTTAGAATGTTTCATGTAGAGAAGAATGTACAAGCAGCTGTTCTGGGATGGAAGGCTCTGTAAATGTCAATTATGTCCAGTTGGTCTAATGTGTCATCTAAGTATGTTATTTTCTTATTGATTTCTGTTTGGATGATCTATTATATCTGACAGTCGAGTATTTAGGTCTCCTACTGTGATAGTGTTTTGGTCTGTTTCTCCCTTTAGTTCTGTTAGTAATTGCTTTACATATTTCAGGGTCCCTGATTGGGAGCATATATATTAATGTGTTATGTCTTCTTGGATTCCCTTTATCATTATAAAGTGTCCCTCAGTATATTTCTGTACCTGTTTTATTTTGAAGACTATTTTGTCTGATATTAGTACTGTTACTCTTTCTTTTCTGTCTTCGATACATGAACTAGTTTTCTCATTAATGTTTCATAGATGCTGACAGAAGATGTACAACTTCTGGTCAAAGATTAAAGACCTTATTACTCTTGGCACGTAAACACCAGTACATTTGTATTGGTTCCCTTTCCCTGAAATGTGTGGTGGTGTTGGTGTTGGTGTTGGTGTTGGTGGTTCCAATGGTGATACATGAACTGCATAGTAGGTTTGAGTTGCAACTGAGGAAGAAAGAACTTGAGGAATCCACCACTTTTATAGCAAGAGTAAGCAAAGCTGTTCTTTGTCAGAGCTATGTAGAGGAGACACTGTTTCATCTTTCAGAGTTAACAACTGCATAACAACCCTGAGTAATAGATTGGGTAAAGAATGATCAGGCCCTTGCAATCTTGGCATAGCCAGCAAGATGTGCCAAAAAGCAAGAGGTCCAAGGATGACTGTCTCTCCAAGGTCACTCATCTCAACTCTTATCTATCTTGTCTTTGACTAATATCTCAGTCTTGTGATAAAAATAATTTTTGTTTAAATATATTAATTTTTGAGTACAAAAGTCTTACCTTTACCTGATTTATATTCTAATTCTTGTATATATTGGTTTGTAAAGTCAGAAGACAATTTAAATATTTAGGAAAAAATGACTTTAAAATTTTCCTGACATTTTTAAATTCAGTCCAAAAGGGACATCTAAGCTTTTTCTATCGTTATATTGCTCATTTCAAAGAAAACAAAAAATTTTGAAGAAAAATATAAGACTAGGTATGCAATGATGTACAAATTCCAAACCAATATAGCACAATATTTAAGAATAAGGCATGTGACAGTATTAAGATTTAGCATAATTTACTTTCAGACAGATAATATGTCAGTAAGCAGTACACTCTGACACCTTTCCTAATATGGTATCCAACAAGCTTTTTAGGCAGAAAGTCCTTCCTTTGGGTTCAAATAAATTACTGCGTATTTTCTAATTTATTGAAGAAGGAAAAAAACAAACCCTATTTCTTCCCTTTGAAAGATGTATCAAATTAGCAACTCAGAGAACTAGTATAGCCAAGAAAAAGAAATGTTGTGGTTGTCAGAAAACTACACAAAATAGAATTGAGAGCTAAGATTTGGCTCATTGGAAGGGTTCTTAGAAACATAAATGTTAGAATGACATTTCTCTCAGCTTTGTATGAGAAGCAGTAACATCTGTTGTGCTTTGGGCTCAGAGCCAGTCATATGACTTATTTTGTCTGCTCATATGAGCCACTTTGCTGAGGCAGGAGTTTGTCTGCTTATCATTTCTACTCTGTGACTAACATTAGTCCTTTTCCTAATCTTCACTCTAGTTGCTGGCTCTTGATAGCTTGGGTAACAACTATAATGTAATTTCACTGTGTTGCCGTTTGCATTTAATAGGTATTAAATTAAATGTGCAATTGGCCGACTGGAGATAAAAGTATCATTGAGCTTTTGGCAAAAGAGCTAAAACGTATATTACATTCCAATGGGAAAACCATTAGCTATAATAACTGGATATGAATTGTTGGCATTTATTATCCTTGTCAGTATGCTAATGCTCATTAGATTTTTAATGAGAGGATGGTAATAAAAAACATGACATAGAGTTAAAAATGGATATTAATTAGGGTATTAAAATGTCCTTATTTATGTAGTTGTGAAAGAAAAGCTGGTAACTGAAGAAACACTTTGATAATAAAATCATTTCCTCACTTCAGTTCTCTTCCCTCCTACTTCTGTTATTAAAATATACAAATAAGAGAAATAGAAAAAAAGGTGAATATAAACAGTGAAGGGTGAATAAGACATGCCCCTTGTGATGGTCAGGTGATTTATATATTTATATATATTATATATATATATATATGCCAGACAAATAAATATTTTAGCTATAGGTAAACAGAACTATTAGATAGCACTATGTAATTATATAAATGAGAAAACAGACAAGTGCTTCTCCCTTAAAATGCTATACAGTATATGTTTAAGTTAGTAAATAATAAAAATAATTGAGTTGCGTGGATATAATCCTGGCTTCACTACTCACTGGCCATGTTACTTAAACTCTTTGAACTTTCACTTTCTTATCAGTAAGATGAGAATGGCAATTAAGTGGGATAGTCTGTTAACCATTTAGCGTATTTTTCAGAACAAAGTTATCTATTTTATTTCTAATCAAGTAAACTCAGAATGGTGGCATGTTTAAAAACACAGCTTCAATCTCATATCTTTCAACCACTTTTGGCAAGTATGTTCATTGTGGCATATTTTGCTAAAGCCTGTGGAACCTGGGTGCCCACATTTCATGCATCGCTTCAGTGTTTCTTTACATAAATAAATGCAATGACTTTTTATCAAGTATCATCCCCCAGGGCTTGTGCCAGGTGAATGGAATACAATATGAATGAGAAATAGCCTCTACCTTCAAGGAGACAATTATAACTATTAATAAAATTAGTCCTCTTGCTTATTTTCCCCTTTTATTGAAAACTAGGATTTGTTTGTTTAAATAAAATGTGTCTTTATTGGTCTCTATTTTATAGCTAGGCAGTAGATATGTAATTATATACTCTTACATTTCCTATGACTCAGTGTTATTTCTCTCTTCACTGTGGCACATTTCAGAAAGAGAAATGTACGAATAAAAACTAACATGTTATTAGTCACAATAGAATGATGAATGGGGAAATACTATTAATAATAGTTTATTTTTTTAGAGCAGAAAAATTTTCATAGCAACATTGAATAAAAGATATAGAGATTTTCCATATACCCCTTGTCCTCACATATGCATAGCCTCCCCCATTATGAAAAGCCCCACCACAGTGGCACATTTATTATAAACTGATAAACCTATATTGACACATCACCATTGTATGGGCATCACCCAGAATCTATAGTTTACCTTTGTGTTCAACTCTTGGTGTCGTACATTCTATGGGTTTGAACAAATATATAGTGACACGTATCCACTATGATAGTATTATACAGAGTAGTTTCAGTGCCCTAAAAATCCTCTCTGTTATGTCCTCTTTCATCCCTCCCCCAATTCCTGGAAACCACTGATCTTTTTACTGTCTACAGTTTTGCCTATTGTAGAATGTCATATAGTTGGGATCAGACAGGTTGTCACCTTTTCAGATTGACTCCTTTCACTTAGTAATATGCATTTAAGTTCCTCAATGTCTTTTCATGGTTGACAGCTCATTTCTTTTATCTCTGAATAACATTCCATTGTCTGGCTATACTTTGGTTTATTTATGCATTCATCTGTAAAGGGACATCTTTGTTGCTTTCAAAGTTTTGGCAATTATAAATAAAGCTTTTATAAATTGTGCATGCTTTTGTGAGACATAATTTTTCAGTTCCTTTGGGTAAATACAAAGAGCGTGGTTGCTGTATGGTATGTAAGGATATGTTTAGTTTTGTAAGAAACTGTTAAATTGTCTTCCAAAGTGGCTTGTACCATTTGCATTCCCACTAGCAGTGAATGAGAGTTTCTGTTGCTCTGTGTTCTTATCTGCATGTGTTTGTCAGTGTTCTGGATTTTGGACATTTTGATAGGTGTGTAGTAGTATCTCATTGTTGTCATTGCATTTCCCTGGTGACATATAATGTGGAACATCTTTTCAAATACTTATTTGCCATCTATGTATCTGTTTGATGAAGCTAAATGGGGAAATTCTGAATATTTATATAATATGCTTTTGTTAACAAGTTTAGTTTTAGCTCGGTTTTAGTTATAGCATACATACAGATTGGTAAACAGAGCACCAGCTGCTCATGGTATCAGTTGCTTAAGGCCAGATTCTAGAGTCAGACATACCTAGGATTAAATTCGGCTCTTCCACTTATTTACGGTTGGGCATGGGCAAATTTTCTATAATATGGTAGCCTTCAACTCCTTTTTTTAAATAAATTATTTTTTTCAATTACAATTGATATACCAATATTACATTAGTTTCAGGTGTAACAAACATAGTGTGGTAGCCCTCAGTTTCTGCATCTGTAAATGGGGTCACAATACCTTACAAAGTGGATGTGAGAGTTTGCTAAGATTGTATGAAAAGTGCTTAGAACAGTCCCTGTTATACAATAAGTGCTTTGAAAGTTCATTAAAAATAAAATTATTCTCTTTTGCATTTAAAAAATGTGACAAAGTTTCAATGATTGAAGAGTTCTTTTTAGAAATAATTTATTCTTTAAATTCCCCATCTTTAAGACCAATTTAGAGAACATTAAAGAATATGGTATAATAGTATGAGACATAGAAATATTTATTGAGAGTATAATTCGAATGATCTTTATTTCTAGCCCCACAATTTACACTGCATGATTTTTAAGTTGCATAGAAATATTAACATAATATCTGAAATCTTGAAAAAACACTGTATAAAATCTTTATAGAAGCATATGGTGCTGGGTCAAAGGGGTTAGTATTTCAATGAATCCAACATGATATTTATTATAAAGCAGAATGATTAAAACAAGATATATAGATGTTTCTTTCTAAATGCTAAGAACTGTTGAAAGTTTTTAGTGTGTTGTTTCAACAGGATTGACTACTTTAAAATCTAAATTGACCTTTTCAATATCATTTACAGAGCCCTCCCTCAGTTCTAGCCATATTACTCATTGCCCTGGCCCATCTTCCTTATCCTCACCCCATATTCTGTGAAACTTCCCATCTAATCTTTTGAGATACTTCCTGGAAGCCTTAGCTAATAATTCCTCTCATTACTCTTGTAGAAATTGTCTAAGTTGTCATTTGTACCTTGTATATGCCCCTATTCAGTAGTAGTAATTATAGCTACTAGTGTATTGCAGACTTACTATGTGCCAGGTATTGCATTCAGGATTTCATATAATTTTCTCATTGTTCCTTGAGAGAACCCTTTAAGAACAACTTGAAGTCAAGGCTAGACATCCTTTCTGGATAAGTTTAATTTTATAAAGAGCATTGACCTTTTCTTCAAGGTGTAGAAAGAATACTTGAGCCAATCTGTATACTGTACTTCTTCAGGTATAGGAAAACCATTATGGGTATATACTTACATAAATAGGAAGATAAAGTATAGTCCCCTGGCCCATGAAGAACTCACATTCTAGGAGGACATATAGATAAACTACTGTTAGGTCCAAGTGTGGAAATTACCAATTTTATAGATCAAGACTGATCAAATAATTTTATATAGTTTGACTTCACATTATGTAATATATAATAATTTAGGAATGCAAAAGCATCTGAATGTTTGCTTTAGGAACTTAATGAAAATAAGAAGAAATGCTTCACAATGCAATTGTCAATTTTACAAGTACATGTGATTTAGCACAAGCAAAGATTTATTTAGTATTATGATAAATATTATTTATTTTAAGAAAGGAATATAAGTTCTGAAACCATAGTATTTAGATTATATAAAGGTAAAAAAAAATTGAAAGAAGTATTGATTTATGTCAAATGTTGTTATTAAAGAGATGTATGTTTGAAATTGTTATTTGCTTTATATTTGTTCCTAATACGTAATATTGAATGTTAGTGAATTCCATAGGAAAGTCATTTCCAAAGGCTACTAATTACACACACATAATTTTACACACATATGTATAATATAAATTTTTAAAATTTAAGGGAGTAATAACCATAAGAATTTCTGATCTCTTATTGGTAAAAAAGTTGATTAAACATTCAAAGTAATCTGTTTTGACTAATGCATTTATAAGCATATTATTTCATATTTTCATCAAGTCTCTAGTTTTATTAAAAGATACTTAAGGATAATATTTAAATATGAAGATAATGGTAAGAGTGGAAATGAATTGCTATCTTTCTAAAACAGTTGAAACAAAACTCGACCAGGCCAATAGCAGAATATTTATGTGTAACACTGAATGTCAATAAAACAGCAAGAAACAAATAGAAATGTCTGGAGATTAAAATGTTACAAAAATATAATATTCTAAGCTTTTTAAAATTGCATTGATGCTGAGAATATTTATATATAGATGAGATTCTGCTCATAAGGCTAGAAACCATATCTCTGTTTTAATGTTATAACCCTACTGCCTAGTACAGGCTTATTCATAAAGGTTCTCAGCCAGTATATATAGCATGAATAAAATAACAGATGAACTAATATCAAAACACAGACTTTAAATCTAATGATTAAACTTTTTTAAAAAATTAGAAAAATTTTCAGGCATGAAGGCATTTGTATATTCATGGAAACAAGTCAGTGAGGAGAAAATTCTTGTTACAGGAAGGAATAAAAAAAGAAACAGGAGTCTCAGATATTAAATGCTTAATTTACTTATTCCAATGCACATTAATGAATACGATCAGATTCCTGTTAATGGTGGTACATTTTATTAGATGATAAAAAGTTGATAAAGAGGTCTTAATCTCTTGTGTTCATGGAATATGCTAAGTAAATAACATTTGAGGGGAAAAAGCAGGAAACTTTTTAGGTTTTTAACTATAGCAGACTAAACAGACTTGCAGAGAGAGGCAGAGGTAACAGGCTCAAAAAATGAAGAGTAGAAAGAATTTGGCTTCACTTCATTCTTTCTTTTGATTAAACTTTGCAATTGTGGGCCAATGGCTTAAAACCTAAAACCTCTCACTGCATACTTATTCAACTTAATCCGAAAATTGCAGAAGAATAAATGTAACATAATTTTACATTAATTTACCACAAGAAGAGTAATTCTTTTACCAAACTAGGTGTCTATAAAAGAGTAAAGATTCAAAGTTGGTTGAGAAAGTGCCTAAGAAGTGGTAAAATTTTCAGGTATGCATTGTACCAAATTTATATAATAGTTTACTAGACCAGAGGTCTCAGTTGCAGTGACTCTGGGAACTCAGCAGAGGACCCACTGAGAAAAGACAAACAGCAAAAGAGGGTTTATCATAAACCAGCTGTGGGGCTACCCCTTCCAGGAGTTGCCATGAAATTGGAATCTCAAGGTTAGTTTGGCAAACGTAGAGGAGATGTGTTTGAACCAGGCCTGTTGTCAGTATCAAAAGGTTGAAGCACAGGTTCCTAACCTAGGGCAGAAGTCTACATCATGATTCCAGAGATTCCAGCCATTTCCTCAAAGATATAGAAATCATGGAGAGTAAGTGTTATCTGGCAAGATCCAGATGTAGGTGGTCAGGGACCCAGCCAAATGTGGGTTAAATATGTTCCCCGTCCTGTTGATATTGGGCTTGGTCACATGATTCACGTTGGCCAATGAAATGTTTCAAACATGATAATGGCAGAGACTATAAAAGTTTCTTGTCTCATTTTGTACTTTAATGATCCCCATAAGATCTTCAAGTTAGTGCTGGATAATCAGCCTGGACCTAAAATTGGGACATATGTAGTGCAGATCTGAGACAGCCCACAGCCTGGGGCCAAGGTTAGCTGACCAACAGTGTGAGCAAGAGCTGCCCAGCCAGCCCAGCCCAGCCCAGGTCATTAGAAACTACAGTTTTCCTTCAGACCTGTGAAATGTGGGAATATATCCCTGGGTTGTTAAGCCACTGAATATTAAATTGTCTTTTTTTTTTTTTTGCAGCATGTTATTGCAGTTACCAAAGTGTGAGTGTATGTAATTTCCTCTCAAAATCTTAACATTACCTTCATTGTTAACACGTATTAATATGAATTTTTTCAGCAATAATTTTTCATTGTTCTTGTTCAATCTATGGCTTTATTCATAAAGAGTCCTCAGTCCAGTTAACCTGGCAGAAACACCAGGGAATAAGGTTTTCATTTAACTGCCCTTTAAGCTAGCCCTTTTGCTGTTTCTAAAAGATTTCATGAAACACAAAGTGCATTTATTCGCTAATAAATCCCCAATGTGATCAGCTTGTTGTACTTGCTTTTTGAGAAAAGACCAATTAGCCACTTGTTTTGGTAAAAAACCCTAAGAAATATTGTTTCCTTCAAGAACAATCTGCCAAATGATCTTTCTTCCAAATAATTTTGTATACCCAAGAAGATATTTTCACATTTATATACCACTATAAGAAGCCAATTATAGTCTGTAGGAAAGGGTGGTTAACTAGGAATTGTTTAGTAATGATCTTGAGGCCTACCAATATGTGGACCTTTGGTACATCTGAACTTAAAAACACTGTTAATATTGCTGATTTTTTTTTTTATTTTTTTTTTAGTTTGCACGTTTTACCACTACTGATTCTGCATTGAATAACTGTAAAATGAGAAAGCTAAATTTTAAAGTGATTTGGTGATTACTGTTCTGTAATTAAAATGTTACTCGCAATAGAATTATAATGTCTTTTGAATTTTAAAGTAGTTAAATGTACTCACTTTTTTTATATATTACATGCAGTGAACGTTTTCCTAATTCCGTGATATCAGACTAAGAGTTCCATTGTAATTTATGTATTTAATCCTTGCTATATCTAGTTTGTAATTTTTTCTAGCAAAATTTTAAAAAAACTTTTAACTAAATTATTTGTAATCAAATGACTTTATTTTTACTATTAGAAAATATAATTTAATCAGTAAGAAAAGCATTAAATATACCAAGGGAAAAAAAAATAAAACATTTAGGAGACCTTACTATGTATATGTATTTTTCTAAGAGTTTTACTTGTATATAACTCACTGATCCCTTGAAGTATTAGATAGATACTATTATTATCCATGTTTTATAGATAAGAAAAATAGGTACAGAAAATGTAATTAACTTTCCAATGTTACACAGAGAGTAATAAAAGCAAGATTCCAACCCAGGCAATCAGGCTTTGGAGCCTGGATTCTAACCATTTATATTTGTCTGTTACTATTGTTAAAACTCTAAAGATTGAGCTAATTATGATGCTTATTGGTCATAATTTCCCTTTCAAGCCACTAAAACTACTAAAATTTAACTTTAATAACTGGCAAAGATTATTTTACTACATAGTAAAAAGCGCAGAGTATTGGCAGATGGTAAAATATTGTACTCTGAGGTTTAGGAACTCAAATCTCTAGGATGCCTAGGACTTTGAACCTAATTATTTTTTTCCCAGTACCCTTTGGGAAGAAGTGATAAGAAAAATTGCAAATATTTATGTTTTAATATTTTAGGTAAAGTATTTTAAAAATTGGGCACTTTTCTATATTTTAATAATTTTATGAGCTACCAAAAAACTTTTAAATTTGATAAATGATAGTTGAAACAAGTAGATGATCAGGTTACAGTATCAAAAATTAGAAAAAATAATTCTCCAGGCATTGACCATATGTTCTATGTAATTCTGTAACAACATAGAAATAAATATTGCTGGCATAATTGGTTAACCAATCATTGGCTCTGGCCTCATGCTTTCAGGGGAATATTCAACATAAACTCCTTATCTCCATGACTGCCTTTGGAAACAGATCTATTTTATCAAATGTGGTAGTAATGCTATTTTGGAAGCAAGTACCTCAACACATTAAGTCCTTTATTGGAAATATACATTCTTAAGAAACATAATCTATATTGTAAAAGACAATATAAATTCAAGTGGAAATAATGATGGAAACTTATAGTTGCTACTTCAGAGCTCCAAAATTCTGCAGAGCAAAATAACAGGATCAAAGAAGTCTATTTATAATCAAGGTTTGATTTTGAAATAAAATTGGACAATTTGAACAAGGCGAAATTCCATCAGGGTTAAGTACAAGTTTACAATTATCCTTTCTCAGAATATTAGATGCTTTATATTAATTTACAGTGAATAAAATTACACAACTGGATGCTCAAGGGTAATCAAGAACCTATTTAAAAAATAGTGAACAAGTTAATAGAAAGTTGAATATAATATATGTCTAATTATAGATGACCAGCCATCCAGTTTGCTTGGGTTAGAGGTGAGGGCTTTCCTGGATGTGAGACTTTCAGTGTGTGTATAATGCGTAGTAGTCATTTGAGAATCTCTCTAAAAAGTCAAATGTGTTGCATCAATTCCCGCCCCCATCCTTTTTTTTCCCCTTCTCTGTTGATTGTATGAGATAGAGGGAATACTTTTTAAAATGTATTTCTTTCTTTCTTTCTTTCTTTCTTTCTTTCTTTCTTTTCTTTCTTTCTTTCTTTCTTTCTTCTTCTTTCTTTCTTTTTTTTAAGTTAAGTTTACTGGGGTAACTTTTTTAATACAATTTATAATTTTCGGATGTACATTATCATTTGACTTCTGTGTATTATTTTGCATGTTTTACCACCCAAAGTCCAGTTTCCTTCAGTTATCATATATTTGATCCCCTTTACCCACTTCACCCTCCCCTAAATCCTGTACTTGACCCCCTTTGCCCCATCTATCAGCCCTCCTCCCCCATCCCACTAGTAACCACCAATTTATAGTCCTCTGGTAACCACTAGCCTATAGTCCATGTCCATGAGTCTCTGTTTGTTTGTTCTGTTCATTTGTTGCTTTTAGGTTTATATCCCACGTATAAGTGATACCATGTGATTTTCAACTTTTTCTGTCTGGCTTATTTCTCTTAGCTTGATTATCTCTAGGTCCATCCATGTCGTCACAAATGGTAGTATTTCATCTCTTCTTATGGCTGAGTAACATTCCATTGTATGGTGTACCATAGCTTCTTTAGCCAGTCATCTATTGTAGGACACTTTGGTTGCTTCCATGTCCTAGCCACTGTGAATAGTGCTGCTATGAACATTGGTGTGCAAATATCTTTTCGGATATGGGTTTTCAAGTCTTTGGGTTGACCAAGTAGAAAGATAGCTGGATCATATGGTAGATCAATTCTTAGTCTTTTGAAAACTCCATACTGTTTTTCATAGTGGCTATACCAATTTGCAGTCCCATTAGCAATGTATAAGTGTTCCTTTTCTCTGCACCTCCAACATTTGTTATTGTCCTGTTGATGATGGCTATTTAACAGGTGTGAGATGGTATCTCATTGTGGTTTTGATTTGCATTTCCCTAATAATAGTGATGTTGAGCATCTTTTCAAATATTGTTGGCCATTTGTATGTTCTCTATGGAGAAGTGTCTGTTCAGGCCTCTGCCCATTTTTTGATTGATCATTTGTTTTTTGTGTTATTGAGTCATAAGTTCTTTGTATATTTTGGATATTAGGCCCTTATTGGAAGGGTTGCTTGCAAATATATTTTCCATTCAGATGGTTGTCTCTTTACCTTGTTGACAATTTCTTTTGCTGAGCAGAAGCTTTTTAGTTTGATGTAGTCCCATTCATTTATTTTGTTTTTACTTCCCTTGCTTTTGAGGTCAAATTCATAAATCTTTAAGTCCAAGTCCTTGAGTTTAGTTCCTATGTTTTCTTTCTATGCATTTTATTTTTCAGGTCTTATATTCAGGTCCTTAATCCATTTTGAGTTAATTTTGGTGTGTGGTGATAGACACAGTCTAGTTTCATTCTTTTGCAGGTGGCTTTCCAGTTTTCCAGCACCATTTGAAGGGGCTTTCCTTTCTCCACTGTATGTTTTTGGCTTTTTTGTCAAAAATATTTGCCCATATAAATATGGGTTTACTTCTGGACTCTCGATTCTGTTCCACTGGTCTGTGTGTCTGTTTTGCTGCCAATACCATGTTGTTTATTACTGTTGCTTTGTAGTATAATTTGAAGTTGGGCAGAGTGATGCCTCCAGCCTCGTTCTTTCTTCAGGATGGCTTTGCAATTTGGGGTCTTTTGTGCTTCCATACAAATCTAATGATTTTTTTCTATTTCTTTAAAAAATGCCAATGGGATTTTGATGAGATTGCATTAAATCTGTATAATGTTTAGGTAATATGGTCATTAACTATGTTGATTCTTCCAATCCAAGAACATGGAATATCTTTCCATTTCTTTATATCTTCTTTGATTTCTTTTAATAGGGCCTTATATTTTCATTATATAGTCCTTCACTAGTTTCATTAAAGTATTCCTAGGTATTTTATTCTTTTTGTTGCAATTGCAAAAGGAATTATTTTTTCTTTTTCTGACACTTCATTATTAGAGTATAGGAATGCTATGGATTTTTGAATGTTGATTTTGTATCCAGAGACTTTACTGTATTTGCTTATTGTTTCTAGTAGTGTTCTTGTGGAGTGTTTAGGTTTTCTATATAGAGAATCATGTCATCCACAAATAGTGACAGTTTGACTTCTTCATTTCCTATTTGGATGCTTTTATATATCTTCTCTTGCTGATTGTATCGCTAGGACCTCCAATGTTATTTGAATAAGTGGTGATAGTGGACAGCCTTGGCTTATTCCTGGTCTTAGATGGAAAGTTTTAGTTTTTCACCATTAAGTAAAATGTCGGTTGAGGATTTGTCACATAGGGCCTTATATGTTAAAGTACTTTCCTTCTATACCAACTTTGTTAAGTGTTTTTGATCATAAATGGTGCTGTATCTTGTTGAAGGCTTTTTCTGCATCTATTGATATGACCATCTGATTCTTATTTTTAATTTGTTATGTGGTATCACATTAATCAATTTGCATATGTTGAACCATCCTGTGCCCCTGGGATGAAGCCCACTGATGTGGTGTATAATCTTTTTAATATGTTGCTGTATTCAGTTTGTTAGTATCTTATTTAGGATTTTTACGCTTCATTCATGGAGAGATATTGGTCTGTAGTTTTCTTTTTTGGTGTTATCTTTACCAGGTTTTGGTATCAGAATATATTGGCCTCATAAAATGAGTTGATAAGTATTGCCTCCTCCTTGATTTTTTGGAAGAGTTTGAGGAGAATAGGCATTAAATCTTCTTTGAATGTTTGGATAGAATTCACTGAAGCCATCTGGTCTGAAGTTTTACTTTTTGTAGGTTTTTGATGATTGTTTCAATGTTCATACTGCTGATCAGTCTATTTAGAGTTTCCAGATCTTCTTGATTCATTCTAGGAAGATTGTACTTTTCTAAGTACCAATCATCTTTTAAGTTATTAAATTTGGTGTTATATACTTTTTCGTGTATTCTTCATTGATCCTTTGTATTTCTGTGATGTCAGTCATCATTTCCCTCCTTTATCCCTTGATTTTGTTTATTTGTGTCCTTTCTCTTTTTTTCTAGCCAGGGCTTTGTCAATTTTATTAACCTTCTCAAAGAACCAGCTCTTTGTTGCATTTATTTTTCTATCGTTGTTTTGTTTTCAATTTCATTTATTCTGCTCTATTATTTGAGTATTTCTCTTCTTCTGCTGATTTTAGGTCTCATTTGTTCTTTCCTTTTCTAGTTTTTTAAGACGAAAGTGTTACGTTGTTTATTTGAGCTCATTTTGTCCTTGGTGTTTCTGTTTTTCTTCATTTTTGTTTTTGAAGATAGGCCTGTAATGATATGAACTCTCCTCTAATACTGCTTTGTCATAACCCAAAAGTTTTGATATGTTGTATTATTGTTATCATTCTTTCATGTATCTCTTGATCTCTCTTTTCATTTCTTCTCTGATCCAGTCATTCTTCAGTAGCATGTTATTTAACCTCCAGTATTTGTGGTTCTTTCTGATTTCTTTCTGCGTCGATTCTTGAGAATATTCCACGTGCACTAGAGAGAATATACAAGCAGCTGTTTTTCGAATGAAGGATCTGTAAATGTCAATTATGTTCAATTGGTCTAATGTGACATTTTTAAAGATGTTATTTTCTTACTGATTTTATGTTTGGATGATCTCTTCATATCTGACAGTGGGGTATTTAGGTCTCCTACTCTGAAGTGTTTGGTCCGTATCTCCCTTTAGTTCTGTTAGGAATTGCTTTACATATTTTGGGCTCCCTGATTGGGAACATATATATTAATAATTGTTATGTCTTCTTGGTGCATGAATTCCCTTTATCATTATGGAGTGTCCCTCAGTATCTTCTTTTTTATTTTTAAGTCTGTTTCGTCTGATATTAGTACCACTATTCCTGTTTTTCTCTGAATGACATTTGCTTGAAATAACATTTTCCACCCTTTCACTTTGAGTCTTTATATTTGTGTTTGGAGCTGGATGTGTCTCCTGGAGGCAGCATATGGTTGGTTTTGTTTTTGATCCATTCTGCAACTCTGTGCCTTTGTATTGGAGTTCAGTTCATTACATTTAGAGTTATTATGAGGTCTTATTACAGCCATTTTATCTTTTGCTTTCTGGTAGCTTGGTGTTTCCGTTGCTTCCTGTCCTTGTGTTTCTGTTTTCTTTATTTTGGTTGGTTTTTATGTGTTTTCCTTCTTGTTTTATGTTATACACTTTGGTTCTGAGTCTTTGATTTGTAGTCACCATTATGAATATGTAAAAGATCGTTATATATATACAGTTGTCCTTTCTTCTGTGCTTACCTTATCTCCATTATCCTTTGCAAATTTGGATCTTAGAATCCTCTCCTTTTCAGTCATTGTTATCTCAATTTGTTCCTATGTATTTGAATGTATTACTATCTTGTTATAACAATTCTTTTCTTATTATTTAAGTTTATAATGCCCTGTTCTTAGTAAAGATAGCAATCCTCTGCTTCTATTTGCCCAATAGTCACTTTACTCCTAATTATGTTTTTGTTTGTTGTTGTTTTTGTTTTTAGGTGAACTGCTGCCTTTCAGTATTTTCTGTAGTCCCTTCCTCGTATTGGAGAATTCCCTCATTTTTTTGTATGTCTGGAAAAGTCTTAATTTCTCCTTCATACTAAAGGAGAGCTTAGCTGATACATTAGTCTAGGCTGGTAGTTCCTTTCACTTAATATTTAAATATTTGATTCCATTCCTTTCTAGCTTGTAAAGTTTGCCCTGAGAAGTCTGAAGATAATCTAATGGGTTGTCCTTTATAAGCTACCATTTTTTTCTTCCTGGCTGCCTTGAAAATTTTATCTTTGTCATTGATTTTTAATAATTTTAATACAATGTGTCTTGGCGAAGGCCTTTTGGGGTTGAGATAATTGGTGTTCTATTGACTCCTTGAATTCCAATTTCCAGCTCATTCCTTAGATTTGGGAAATTCTCTTTCACAAATTGTCTGAAAATGCTTTCTAGTTCCTGTTTCTTTTCCTCACCTTTGAAATGCCCATTATTCTATATTTATTCTCTTGATGTATTCAGCTTGCTCTTGTATTTCTCTTTCATTATTTTTCATTCTTTGTTTCTCTCTTCTTCCTTCTGATTTATTTCTAGATTTCTGTCTTTGATATCACTGATCCTTCTCCCTCCATTTGATCAATTTATTTCCCAAGCTGGCTATTTAATTTTTCAACTCCTGCAGTGTGTTTTTCATTTCCAGAAATTTTGTTCAGTTCTTTTTGAGAGTTATAAGTCTCCTTGTTCTGCTCATCTAGTTGTTTTTTCAGTTCCTGAAAGTGTTGATATGATTCATTTCAGATCTCATTGAGTTTTTTTCAGAAGTACCATCTCGAATTCTCTGTCATTTAAGTTGCATCTTTCTATGTCTGTACACTTATTTTCTGGAGATTTTTCTCTTTCTTTCTGAGATGCTTTGTTACTTTGGTTATTCATGGTATTTAATGGACTATTCCTCTGCCTGGGCATTAATGGAAGTGTATTCTGCTGTTTTTCCAGAAAGATTTATTATATAAGGTCTCTCTTTAGCCTGTTGCAAAGCAGGCACTTTCTTTTTGGTTTTCAGTAGGTGGCATCTAAGTCTCTTGGATCCCTGCTTTATATAAAGCTTTAAAATTGCATTTTTATTTTCTGATAAATATGTAAATCACACTCACTACCATCTGTTTCAGTCCCTGTCAGTGTTAGCAACAGTTTTGGTAGCCATTTTCTCAGATTCCTCTGGGGCTTTGTGGTTAAGTTCTCGGAGGGTATTGGGGGAGTGGCCCTCTAATACCTTGAGTTGAGGTTTGGGGGCTAGTCTCAGCCTTGGTTTTGCAATCAGTAAAAATCAACTGTTGTTTCTCTGCTGGCTACTTCTCTGCTTTTTGTCCTGATGACTGGGCCTTGCAGCCAGCTGGCCACAGGGAGCTTGCAACTTTCCTAGGCAGGGCCGTTCAGAGGACTGGCCACATGAACTCACCACTCCTTCTCCTTTCCCCCTTTCCTCGTGCGGAGCTCCAGAGACAGAGAGTAGCATCATTCTAGACAGTGTTTGCTCAGATTCCCTGGGTTCTGTGGTGATAGGTCTTGGAAGGTATGGGTGGAGGGGCCTCTGGGTTGGTGGTTGGAGCTGCGGCTCAACCTCGGTTTTGCAACTGAGTGGTTTAAAATCAGCTGTTGTTTCCCTGTGTGTCCCACCCTGCTTCTCTGCTTTCTTCCTGATGACTGGGAAGTGCTGCGTATAAGTTTCAGCACTTCCAGGCAGGCTAATCAGGGAAGTCACCAAGCCTTCACCCCTTCCCTCTCCTGCTGGGAGCTCCAAAGGCTGCTAGAGGCAGCTTCTTTATTTGTCTCAATCCACCACCAACACTCAAGTTCTGACATGTAGTAGCTCTTATGTGCAGATCCCAATGCTCAGAACGTGTTGGTGTGCAGTTTGTGTGTTTTTTGTTGAGATTTCGATGTTTGCTTATTATTGTTTCAAGGGGAGAGATCTGGGAACATCCCTCACTCTGTTATGTATTTTCAGTACGACTTTTAATGCAGAGTGTGTGTGTGTGTGTGTGTGTGTGTGTGTGTGTGTAGGGCCTAATGTAAGGGATAAACTACTCCTTACCTTTGCAATGCTTATAAAATCTATATCAGTTGAACATTTAAAATAATTCTGGAATAAACCAAATATAGATACATAAATTCATAAACTTAACACTGAATAACATTGCACAATTCTGGCTATTGATGTTTTAAATAATATGATCCCCTTGGCATTTTCTGTTGACTACTGTTGAATAGCCAAGTAGATATATAATCTTTTATATCTTGTCTTTACACTTTAGTTACCTCCTCAGTGAATTCATTTTATTGACTTGTAGGTTTTTCAGATTCTAGTTTAAGTTCAATGATTTTCTAGCTATTTTGTTTTTAATGAGTTTTTTTCGCAAGATATTCTGGCAGGCTTTTGTTAACTGTTTTGGAATTTTATGAGCATGCTGTTATGATCAAGGAAATAGTTGTGTTAGGTAAGACTACTAATAAAATGTTTAAAGTTTGGAGAAAAATACCCATATGCAAACACCAGTAGCAGCTACGTGCATGACTTTCAGGAAGGATCCTATGAAAAGCTTTCAGCTGGATGGTGGCAAGGTTTGGCTGTGGAAGCTGAACCAAAACCCACTGTTCTGAGGCTGCTGTTTTTGTTTGCTTACTTGTTCCCAGTGCGCTACTTACTGCTGGTATTATTGTTCCATGGTTTATTTTTTTATGTACAATTGTATCTTAGAATATAAATCAAAGTGCAGGGCATACTCTTCATCAATTTGCTAATATACTTGTCTCTTGGTTTTAAAAGGTGAAGGTAAATTTAATTGTATTCATGACCCCTAGAATGGGGTTATATATCCCCCCCATATGTATTTTCTTATAATAAACACTTTTATCCTAAGTGGAACATGTTCTTTTCCTTCTCTCATGAATAAACTTTGTAATGTTTTTGAGAAAATTATTGTGGAACTTTCTTAAAGATTCTTATGGTTTTTTAACAGGAAATTAATAGCTTTATTGTTACTACATGCTTGAGTATTGTTCTCCTGGGGAATTCAGAGATATGAAAAGTTACTGAAGCTATGCTAAAACTATATCTTTAAAAGCAATTAAGATTAGGTGGTACTTATGGTGACAAAGATGACATGGATGATGAGAAAATAACCATAATTTATTGAGTACTTATTAGATGTCATTCATTGTTTAAAGTACTTCAATACATTATCCCATTTCATTGTAACAGCAATCTAAGAGATAATTAGGCATTATCATTTCCACTTAGTGATGATGAAACTGAGCTTGCCAAGATTAAAGTGACTCTGTCAGGGCGCTGCACATCTAGTGTGAGCCTGCTTTGAACGCAAAGTAGAGAAAAAGAAGTCTCTGCAACCATTTCCCAAACACAGGGACATGGATATGAGAGGGCAGCTTTGACTTGGAGATTGATTGCTGATAAGCAGAGCCCCCAGCGCTTGCACATCAGTCCCGAAGGGTGAAGGCAATATGCACGAAAGTGTAAGTTTTGACAACAGAATGAACCCTCCAGAGGGCATAAAGAAAGTTTGAGAGAAAGATCAATGGGAAGTTGAGTCAGGGGGTGTGGGGAGCAGCCTAGAGTACTTCGTTGGATGTGCATATTTGAGGGGGTTGCTTGTGTGATGAGTAAGGGTATCAGGAATCTGAAAGCAAGTCGTATTTAGCCCATCAAAGTTTTCCAAGAGAAACGTATAGTGAAAATCAATAGAGAGAACTCAAAACTTTTCGATACTTAACCCCAAATCTGATGTGTGCTGTTGAGTCACAAACTCTAAAGGAGTGGTCAGAAAGCCTGATTTTTATTTCCCACGCTGGTGGGAGGAGGCCCCAGTAATCAGAATCCGAGCTCTAGAAGCAGAGGACTATGACTCGAGTTTTGTCGTCAATTGCACAGCATGTCTCTGGTGTAGTGTGTGTTCTCCTGAGGTTGCATGGTCCCGTGTATTGAAGTTGTGCATTCTAGAGATACAGAGTTATTTCTGTGTAAGATGAACCAGTGAAAGCAAGAAAAGTAAAATCTCACCATTTGCGTAAGGGAAGAGGGGTGTGGTTGGGAAAGAAAAGAGCAATAATTTGATTTGCCATTCTAGTGTCAGCAACTTTACATACATAATTCATTTTAATTGGGAACAATGTGGCTGATTTGATAATGTTATTTCCATTTTTGTAGCTAAGAATAAACTTGGGGCTTGGATAGATTTAAAAATAATAGCCCAAGGTCATATAAGTAGTCGGTAGATCTGGGAATTAAAATCCAGTTTATCTGGATTATCTGACATAAATATTTTAGTTTTTACATTAACAGTACATTGCAAGACATTTTTAATAGTAGGCAGATGAGTATCTGAGTCTGTTACTGTAAAATATAAACATATGTTCACTTCTGATCTTGTCTGTTGGTCCAGACTTTTTTGCCAGGACAGATAACATCTGTGGACTATGATGTCTTTCTTTTCCTTAAGTTTGTTCTCAGTATTTTATGAAATCAGGGATTCTACATTTAAAAGCAAGTTTCATTCAAGGTTTTTCATTATCATAAGTAATAGGTAGATGATGGGAGGGGGCTTCAAGAGTGGGATTGAAATGGAATTTAGTTACTTTGGAGGAAGATCTTGACTTTACATAGAGATCGAACATCTTCTCATCTGCTCTGATTACAGCATTCCTCAGTGCTCCTCACCCAAGCCATTGACACATCCTGACTGAGCTAAGGCCAGGCCCCTTAAATTAGAAGCAATAAACAAGGTAGATGAAGAAAAGGAAGAAAATGAGTCTCAAATATTATCCAGAATATGAAGAGGACATTCTAAGCTTATTAATCACTGCTGCACTGCTGTAATAATTTCTACATGAATCTAGCATAGGCACTTTCCACACCACATTATAAATTTATTTCATTCTCAGCACGCAAGTACCCAACACTGGGGAGCACTGTTTTCACCCCTGCACATTCCTATTATTTTTAAATGTATTTAATAAGTCTTTGTTGAAATGAACAATTCAGCTCAAGGGGTGAGTTAGATCATTAGGGAAATTAGAAGGGCCTATTTAAAGGCTTTTGATTTGCAGGCACTTTTACTCTGATAAGGTGATAAGTTCCTAACTAGAGATATTGAAATATGGGCAAGAAAAGTTGTAGGCAGGCAAAGCATATTGTAGATGACATTGTAAGTTTTCTTTTCTCAAACTAGGTGCTAATTTCTAGAGTCTAGGTACTTGTCCACCTCTGTCACTCTCTGTAATTTTCATAAAACCCTCAACCTACTGTTTCAGTTCTTTGTTTACTTCATAACCAGGGAACAGAATAATCTATAAAATCATTTTATATATTGAGAATTCTTTGACTTTTATGAAGTACCATAAATGAAAAATGGATGTATTTTCTTGAATAAATAAGTCCAGTCCCATAGGAAGAAGTATAGAAAACCAAACCTAAAAGCTTAAATCATGATGAACAAATTGGAAACAATAAGGACATTGGAAATCTATTTGTTTTAATTTTTTGTCTGGAAATATTTTAAAATTTTTCATTTCAGTGGTAGCACCTTACTTTGAAATGTTATTAAAAATCTACGTACCATATAATCACTTATGCCTACTGCATTCTATTGAAAATAAACAGTGATGTTTCTTTTGAGACATTCATTTCTAAATGAAAATCCTAAGCTATAAACCAGTCATTCAGTTGTATAATAAGACATCTGCCTTTCTGTGTCCTGGTAGACAGTGAACTGGAGAGGAACAGAATATAGAGGGGAGGGGAAATGGGAAATGAATAGCATATCTTTCAGTATGACTTTTATTTTTTCATCGCTATCTCTGCCTGAAATTGCCTCTTTTACTCTGGTCCTGAGCTGAACTATAGCTTATACTCTAGATTTAGACCACCTGGCTCTGAATCCTTAATTGCCATTTAATTTCAAGAGTAATCTTGAAAGTTACTTACCTGTGTGTCAGTTCCTTTGGCACAAAATGGGTACAATAATAGACCTATCTCAGAGGGTTGTTGTGAGGATTCAATGAGAAAAATACATGTAAGGTACTTAGAAGAGTACTTGGAACATAGTAGGCATTTAATAAAAGTTAGCTGTCATTGTTGTTAACTTGTTTTCTAGGCTGGAGTTAGTGTAGTAGGGCCGGAGCTACACATCTGCTGCTCAAATATGTTTTTTAGAAATAAAGTAGCTCGGAGTTATCTTTAATCTCATGCCAAATGGAAACCCCCAGCAAGTGTTTGCTAATTCCATTCCCAACTTTTCATCTCTTAATTGAACCTGAAAGTCCTTATTTCTCTAATTCATCTCCCACATTGATATCAAATCTATCTTTTTAGTTGCAAAACCGACACCTGCTAGAAATACCCTCTAGCACATAGTAAGTGTTCAACAAAAATATTTTTTCTTCCTAGTTCCTTCCTAGTGATGATACAAGCTACTTAAAGGTGAATAAACTCTCCAACATCGGTGACATTTAGGTAGTTACTGAATTAAACGTGAGGGATTCTACAGCAGGGGTTTTCGTATTGTGTTAGAGACTGAACTGGAACAACTAAGTTGTTTTCCAGGTCTGGGGATTCAGTAATTATATGACATAGACATTGGCTGAGTCTAAGAGAATTGTCTACCATTTTGAAAGAGTCACAAGAAATATATTTGTTAGGTTCCATTTTAGATTTTACATTATCTACATGTGATAGGAAATATCATTTGAGAAAGGTAAAGCAAATATATTGTAGCACTGGCCACACATTGAATTATTACTGTGATAATCAAATTGCTGCCTTGCCGGTATCTACACTTGTATAGTGCCTTTGATATGCATACTTCATTGTATGATTAAAGGATTTTCGCTATATTTTTCAGCCTGAGATTGCCATCAGACCCCTCTCTCCACTGGATAGGCTGAGCTCCTCCCTGAGGATAAGGTCCTCACAAGTTGCTGAGGCTTTCTCCCACACCAGAAACTAGAAAAGCATGGGAGGGCATGCTTGGGCATTAAAATTAGAATCTATCTTGGACCGTGGAGGTATCACATGATGGGATCAGGGAAGGGAGAAATATGGTATGGGGTTTGTGGCTCTAAACCAGCCCTTTGGTCATTCTCTTTTCTCTGGGTCAAGAGTGGAATGGCCCAGATTTTAAAAGGCATGAATTCAACCTCTACCACAGCTTACATTTTTCTAAGCTGAACTGTTTTATTTCTTTGACATTTGTTTATTTCTCACTTTTTTCTCAGCATCTGTGAGGGTTTGAATTCTGCTTCCCTCTCCAAATTCCTATATTAAAGCCCTAACTCTAGCACTCAGAGTGTGGCAATATTTGGAGACGGAACCTTTAAAAAGATGACAGAGCTAAAACAAGGCCATTAGAGTGGGACCTAATTAATCTGACTGGTGAACTTGTAAGAAGAGAAAATTTGGACGCACGAAGGGACACCAGGAACCCAGGGATGTGTGTGTACAGAAGAAAAGACTATGTGAGGACACAGAGAAAAGATGTTCATCTGCAAGCCAAGGAGAGAGACCTCAGAAAAAACCCAACCTGCTGACACCTCGATTTTGTACTTCCAACCTCTAGAACTGTGAGAAATTAATTTCTTTTGTTTAAACACACCAGTCTATGATACTCTGTTATGGCAGCCCTAGCAACTAATATTGCATATAATAGAGCAACTCTTAGAAGCATCAGCTGGGTTCATCAGTGCTGAAGGGAACCCACAGAAAGGGTATGTCACCCCATCTTAGGAAAGGCTTCACTGTGGGAATGGGACAACCCAGGGCACAGTAATCAGTGAGTAAGAATACCAAGGGGCGGGTAAAATGTGTGACCTCTTTATCGTGTTGCTTTTTCTTGCTGGGCATGGGACTTCTGTTTTTGTTTTGTTTTGTTTGATTTTGGTTTTGTTTTTTAAGAGGTAATTCCTCTCTAACTACTAATTATAAACTAGCTGTAAAAGAAAGGAAAAGTGGAGGATTAAAATGAATTGTATTGACCAAATCATTCTTCCTGTGTGTAGTTTTAAATATAGTTGTTTAAAATCTATGTGTGATTTTTAATAAAAAGCAAAACTGATTTTGAATTTTGGGAAAGTGGTTTCCTATCAACTGCTAAAACTCAGAAAAATAAGCTTTCCCTTTAGCAGATATTTTTAGAAACCAGGAGCTGAAACAAAGCAATGGTTCTGACAGTGGAGACCCACATAGATGACCCTATAATCTAGAGACCTATATTCCCTGGCTGAAATTATACTAAGTATTAATAGCCTGAGAATTGGAGGAGAGTTTTAAAAAAGAAACCATGTTTTTAGTTTCTACTCAGAAAACTATTACACGAGATGCTCTACACAACTTATAGTTAATAGAAGATAGTTTTAATCTCTTTTTGTGTGTGTTTTCTATAATACTTTTATTTTTTGATTCTCTGTATTCAAATATTCTTCTTGACTCTCTGAATTATTAAATCTCTGAGTTATTATTATAGATGGATTATTAAATGATAAAACAATTTAAAACGCTTGTGTTTTTAAACAAACCTCGATCTTCAAATTTTCCAATAGTTCATTTGTGTTTTTTTTGTTTTTTGTTTGTTTTTTGCTTGTACCAATCAAAAGAAGTATATAATGAAGAAAAATCACATATCGTTTGTGATGTATTTCCTCCTCCTCCTTTGAATCAGGAAAAGGACCACAAAGTTCCTAGAGGGAAATATTTTGCCATGCTTTAAGGAAAAAGTCTATTATTGGTTTAAGTGGGCTAAATTGATAGTTAATGTTGGCATTTGTATCCTAACTGCCTTTCCTATTGTATTAATTTTCTGTGGTAACAAATTACCATAACCTTAGTGGCTTAAAATAAATGAATTTATTTTCTTACAGTTCTAAAGGTCAGAAATCTGAAAGTTGGTATTACTGGGTGAAAATGAAGGCATCTACCAGTCTGCGTTCCTTCTAGGGGCTCTAGGAAAGAATTTGTTTCCTTGCGTTTCCAGCTTCCAGAGATGACCTGCATTCCTTGGCTTGTGGGTTTTCCCTGCATCTTTAAAGCCAGAAGTGAGCATTTTCAAATCTTTCTTTCTCTCTGACCTTTCTGTCATCACATTCTCTGACCAATTCTCTTGGATTCCTCTTGTAAGGACCATTGTAATTATACTGGGCTCAATGGATAATGTAGTATAAACTTTCATCTCAAGATTCTTTACTTACTCACATAAGTAAAGTCCCTTTACCATTTAATGTAACATGTTTATAGGTTCTGGGTATAAGGACATGGACATCTTTGGGGGGACCATTATTCTGCCTACCATACCCATACCATCTGAAGCCTTTCTCTCAAGGCCTGTAAAGACTAGGTTAAATGACTATTTTTGGAATTTTAAGTTCAGGGTTATGGACTTTGTGTATGTAATTCTGGTTAGATTTAATAGGTATCTCTAATTTAGTGAAGAACTGCTATTGTGAAAACTGAGCCCGATGGGTGAGAATTGTCAGAGGAAATACAGGCCCACAATCCATTATCTGGAACTCTTAGGACGAGCTGTGTTTCAGTGTTTTTGAATGGTAATGTTCTATATGACTGTGGTTACATAATGTTCCCAGTGGGGTCTTTAACTAGATTAATTACTATTTCTGCAGTGTAACATGAATATTCATACTAAGTGAGATAAAGACCGTATATAGCCTTATATCAGTTTATGTCAGAGTTTTATCATGTCTTGAGTTGCAAAAATGTTCAGTTTCTGCAGCATTTTTGATTTTGATATTGTGCACAGTATTATTGTATAGAGAAGACCGAGAACCAGAAACACATACACATACACACGTGCACACATACGCACAAAAGACTTTAATATCATTGGCTGTCAAGTGAGGATTCAGTTGAAAATCATACATGGAAATGAACCAGGAAAAAGCAGAGTCAGATATCAAAAGTTAAGCAGATCTTCTATGATAGATTAAACTTCTTTTACTTCTTAAACAAAAGAAGCTGTTCTTATATAGATAAGCAAAGAGATGATTAAATTATTAGAACTTTTCCTTGAACCAGCTCTCTTAGTTGTGCCAACATCTATCTGTTAGGGACTTTGTCCTGGAAAGAGACTTTTTCTAGACTGAACACCAGCTCTTCCATATATTACTGGAGCTCTGGGGAGGGGTAAGGGAGATCCATTGATATGTTTTAGGGAGGCTCTGAACAAATCTCGATGTAGGGAGAAACACAATAGTTACCATGAGTGAAAAAAAAAGATTGGACCTAGTCCCGGCTCAGCTAGTGAGCTAGTCCTGACTCTGAGTCCAGAATTAGGATGGGGCAAGTCTTAGAATGAGTAGTGGTAAGTGTGTGAGGTGATGGATGCTCAAAACCTAGTCTGATGCAGTCTCCTAATTATTGCCTTGACCCTAGGAAGTGGCTGAATGTGTAAATTGAAAAAACTGGTCACTTGGGGCACAGGTATCCTAAGGTATGGAACACCTTCAGCTGATTTTAATATAGAAAAATTATGCTCTGTGTGACTAAATGCTAAACCATACAGTACTAATACCCCCAAGTCTTAAATAAATAAAATAATTTTTCACCTTGTTCTTTCTGTCCATTCCTCACTATTATACACACACACACACACAACACACACATACACACACACATACACACACATATATTATAATATATGTATATATATAGTAATTTTTTTTTGCTGGGGGGTCGGAGAGAGGGGGAGAGGGGAGAAAGAGGGAGAGAGAGTGTGCACTCTGAGTTTGTCACACTGACAGTTAAATACTCTTCTCTAGAACTGATACATGTTACTTCTGTTCCCAACCCACTGACCAAAATTAGTCATGTGTTACCTCCAAAAACAAGGACATGCAGTCCCACCATGTACTCAGAAGGCAGCAGAACCAGAAATATTTGGCAAACTATGCTGATGACTGTAACTTCTTCTCTGAAGAACTGATGTGTCGAAATTCTATCAGCAAGAATAGAAGATGTAGGCTCAATCTCTCCCCAGAGATTTCAGGGATAATTTTACCAGCAAGAGTGGTGCCACCTCTCCAAAACCCCTGTGTCTCTTGGTGGAAGATCAACTTCTGCTGTTCTCCCTACTTTGTCCCACAGTGGTGTTTCATGGTCCCATTTCCTCACCAACCCAGCGGTCTGGAAACAAACATTCTGACTGCCACCCCAGGGTAATTTCACACGGGGTACCATAATCTAAAAATCAAGAGTTTTTACCCCAAGGGTCAAATTTTTGAAGGAGAGTTCTTTCTGTTGACGGGAAGTAGAACATTACTGTCCTCACTCCTGGAGTTGAGTGCTTTGTCAAGCAATCACACGCTTCAGATGTGATCCAAAACACAAGCTTCCACATTGCCCTGCAATGCATGCGGTGCACCAGACTGTTTCCTTCCCCGTGGCATGCCCATCTCTTCCCTCTCCTCCTACCTTTACATATACTTGCACACTCTAAGAAGTTTGCAGTACTTGGGGATCCCTGAATCTGTAAAATGCCGAGGGAGTTGGGGCCAATAGTTACATGGGTGCTGGAGCCTTGCACCCAGGGATGTGAATGAGGCCTTTTTTTGCACTTCAAACTATAAAATTACAAAAATCAGCATCGTTCAAAAAAACCTCCCTTCTTCTCAGTTACAAATAAGCGTTCCCATTTGCGTGATTCTCTTGAGTGATATTAGAATTGCCCTTTTAACTGCTGACTATCGATGCCATGGAATTGGCGTGTAACAAGCAATATGTAAAGGATTTTGCTTGCAAATGTATTAACTCAAAACAGTCTATTGCACATGCAATGTTGTATTTATGAGCTGTGCAGTGTTCCAAGTTTATTTAACAGTAAGAATCTATGTGGTTGGAGTCAAATGTTAAGTGGTTAAATAAAGTATGCATTACTGACTCACCATATCCAATTGGTATGATTAATGCACTCGCTGCTGAATATTTTCCTGTTACAGAGGTTCATAAAATATCTTCTTTTCTGTTATCACTGGCCTTGATTATCATCTGCAGGTGAGAAAATTTTTCTCTTCCACAGTGCAATTTGTGTAAAGTGCTTCATCTCACCTCTGGTAAGACAAATGAGGACTTTTAGAGAGAGTTGCTTGTAAATGCCACAATATACTATCGATGCTTTCCAATTTTGCCATTAAGTAGATGAATAAATAACTTATTTTTCAACTCACATCATTCCTTTGTAACGAGTTATCTGAAGCGCACATTTTCATTCTACTGAATTTTATTCTACAAGTATGATGTTGTATTCCAGTAATTATTTAATATCAGTAGCAGGAATACTAATGGCTTAGGTTGTCTGGAGACTGGGAGTTGAGTTCCAGTTTGTTAGCTATTTGTAATATTTGGTGTGTCAGTGAGCCTCTCGAGTCCTGTTTTTATCTATGAAATCAATATCTTAAAATAATCAAAGGTTCACTTTAGTTTGAAAATGATATGATTTGGTATATTTTATATTTATCATCAAATTAAAAGATACTAGGAGATTAGTAGTTACCTTAATACTTGGAATCTGACTTTAAGTCATTTAAAATTTTTATTTTCTGTCATTGTAATTGAGATTAATATTTCATTTTATAATTTATATACATTTTATGACTATAGATTATAAAATATAAAATATTACATATTTCATGTATAAACATACTTTTTGCCTCTCTACTATCTATACTGATATATAAAAATACATCTTAATAACTTATTAGTAAAAAGGACAAATTGAGAAGGCATAATTATTCATTGTAGCAAAAATTTTAATTTAAACATATTTCACAAAGGCTTGTACTAAATTGAACATTCGACCATAATAAAGAATAACAGGCATTATGTGAGCCAAAGGAGCCGCAGCCCTGGAGATACAGATTCAGGTAGCAATTTAATTGTGTTTCAGCAAGACAAAGGGGGAGGCCATCTTTTTATAGAAAAAGTTCCCTTCCAATTCTCCAATTTGATGCAAATGAGCTTCCAGATTGTGCAATTCTTGTTGCAGATTTCAGTCCATTGGTAGGAAGTATGAAATGAGGGTTTCCCGTACAATGGTTGACCTGGATGGCATAAACAGCAAGGAATAGTTTGGGAGGCCGAGAGTTCGGTCTGAGGTTCTTCCTGGGTATACAGAGTATATGAGAAGTCTGTCAGTAAATAGCTTAGGCTCTAATTATTCATAAAATTTGGCCCTCATTTGACCATGGGGAGTTCATCTCAGCAAGTGAATTCCTTCCTGGGGTGGCTTATCAATAAATCTTTCATCTTGGGGTCGCATAGGGTACTGAATTGTTTGCCCACAAATCATTAGCTCTTTTCCATAGAAGCTTAGAGGAGGAGGAGCCCCTAAGAAAATTTGACTTTGAGGTGTTGGGAGTCATTCCTCAATAAAGTCTCACCCGATCTGAAGGAAAAGGTGAAAGATTTATTTGCTCCCTCTTTAATTACTTAAAGGATTAATTTTTGTACAAGTTTATTCTGTGTGGCTCTAGAGGAGAGAAAGGGGATAGTTACTTAAAGGTCTATTTTGTACAAGTTTATTCTGTGTGTGGCTCTAGAGGAGAGAAAGGGGACAGTTGCTCTTGACAATATTTATTTGTCCCTTTTTCCAATAAAATATTGAGTGGCATCTCTGTGCAAGGTGCTTTGGTTGAAAGACAACACCCTGTTTTCTAGAGTGCTAACTTACCAGAAAAGTTGTAGGGGAAATGGCGATCTCTTGTTACAATATGCAGAATGACAATTTTGCATCCTGATAGGGCAACCGAGTTTCCCATTTCCCATTACCAGTAGTAATTTTAGAAGAAAATGGATAAAAATTTGTTAAGGGTGTTATAAGAAAGAATTTTTGTCTCATGAAAGAAGGACTAAGTTCATCTCTGAGTCATCCGATCTGATTCTATGACGCTCCTGGGGGGTACAGGTGGCTTAATTTGTTTTGATTTACAATTGAAAGAATGCCTTCTCACTGAATACTTCAGGTAAACTTTTTTTTCTCTTTTTTCTTTTTTTGGATAAGTGAGGTAAATTAACTCACCTCCTTTTTGCTGTATATTAACTCCTGAAAGAAAATCATAATTGGCCTGTGAGAAAAGGTAAAAGCAATTCCAGTTGTGGAAACACCACAGGTCTATTTGTCCTGTAGTAAGAAGTTATCTGATTACAGAGCCAATTAAGAATCTGAGAGTAATGAGAGTAAACGCAACAACAACTTGGGGGGTTCTGAGTAGGTTCATTTTTTATGCTTTAACAAAATGTCCAAGCTTCCTATGTCTGTTCTACATTACTTTTTAAAACATTGAGAAAGGGCATGCTTAGAGGATGCATACTTGGTACATTTTTCCATTAACAGCATGAACATATTTAGTTGTTTTTGATACTTAATACTTACATTAATTATAATTATAGCTGTTATAAAATTCTCAAATATAGTACAATATACTTCATTTATTTATAACTTCATTTATTTTTCTGATCCTCATCCAAACATCACCCCCTGTATAAAAATACCCCATTATATTGTCATAAAGAGTAAGTTCCTCGATAATTTATTAGTGTATGCTTTTAGACAAAAGTATTTTTTTTACTTAATTAGTAATTTAAAAAATTTTTGTAAATAGTATTTTAATGTTACATTAAGCCAAGGAGCCAATTTAAACCTACCATTTATAAAAATTCTTTGAAACACATTTACTTGGATGTTTAGAGTTTAATTATGCCGTTTTTGATTATAGTTTCCCACCAGACACAAATATTCCAGACACAAATCCACTCATACATTTATGGCACTTCTATAACCACAGAACCAGCTGCTGATGGGTCCTGTCCTGTTTAGCAAGATATTGAGTTGCTTTTCAGAGACAACAGATCAAAGCTGAAAGTTATGCAGCTGCAGCATGTGCCTTGCACTTCCCCCACCCCCCACCCCCCGCCACAGAACCAAAGGACTAGGGCATAACTGGAACTTGAACACAAAACCTTTCAGAACCAAGGAATCTGTTGTCCAGGAAGATTCAGTGCTGACACCCTTACTATAAATGGTCCAGTTCGAAGGTCCTCCAAATAAAACTTGCCCTACCAGCACTTCTGCATATGTATTTCCCCTAACCCCTTAAAAACCCTTAGTCTAGTATGTGAGCAAGATGGATTAAGCCACTATTAAGACTTCCATCTTCTCAGCGGACGCCTTCTCTATTTAATAAACATTTTTCATACCCAAACTCTGAACTTTTTAGTTTTATTGGCCTTTTGAAGCTTCAGGCAGTATAAACTTGGGTTTGATGACACTTCCCATAAAAGGAGGCTTTTTACTATAGCTGAGAAATAAATATAATGTATATAGTCTAGAAGAACAATGGAGAAATGTTTCATTTTCATGATAACTGCTAACAGAATGTGAAGTATGGGAAGAGTAGTGTGAGAGCTTTAGATTCTGAAGTAAAGCAGGCAGGCTCTTGATGTAAACTTTGTCATTTAGTAAATAAATGATTAATATGTTACTTAATTTTTGAGTTTATTTCTTCATTGTAGAATGGTAAAATAAAAAAAATTAAATTAGTTATTGAGGTAACATTGGTTAATACAATTGTATAATTTTCAGGTATACCTTTAATTAGACATGTATATATTCTATTGTATATTTACCACCCAAAGTCCAGTTTCCTACAGCCACCATATATTTGATCCCCTTTACCCACTTCAACCTCCCCCTACCCCTCTATATTGGACCCTCTTTAAGCGTCTACCTACCCCCTCCTTAATTACCCCCTACCCTCTGGTAACCACTAGTCTATAGTCCATGTCCATGACTCTCTGTTTGTTGTCCTGTTCATTTGTTGCTTTTAGTTTATGTTCCACATAAAGTGATATCATGTGATTTTCAACTTTTTCTGTCTGGCTTATTTCGCTAGCATGATTATTTCGAGGTCTATCCATGTGTCACAAATGGCAATGTATTTCATCTCTTCTTATGGCTGAGTAATATTCCATTGTATATATGTACCACAGCTTCTTTAGCCATCATCTATTAGGACATTTGGTTGCTTCCATGTCCTGGCCACTGTGAATAATGCTGCTATGAACATGGTGTGCAAATATCTTTTTGGTATGGGTTTTCAAGTCTTTGGGGTAAATACCCAGTAGAGGGATTGCTGGATCATATATTAGATCAATTCTTAGTTTTTTGAGGAACCTCCATACTGTTTTCCATAGTGGCTGTACCAATTTGCAGTCCCACCAGCAGTGTATGAGGGTTCCTTTTTCTCTGCATCCTCTCCAACATTTGTTATTACTTGTCCTGTTGATTATAGCTATTCTAACAGGTGTGAGATGGTATCTCATTGTGGTTTTGATTTGCATTTCCCTAATAGCTAGATGTTGAGCATCTTTTCATATATTTGTTGGCCATTTGTATGTCCTCTAGGGAGAAGTGTCTGTTCAGGTCCTCTGCCCATTTTTTGATTGGATCATTTGTTTTTTGTTGTTATTGAGTTGTATGAGTTCTTTGTATGTTTTGGATATTAGGCCCTTATCAGAGGTGTTGCTTGCAAATATATTTTCCCATTCAGATGGTTGTCTCTTTACCTTGTTGATTTCTTTTGCTGAGCAGAAGCTTTTTAGTTTGATGTAGTCCCATTCATTTATTTTAGCTTTTACTTCCCTTGCCTTTGAGGTCAAATTCATAAAATCCTCTTTAAGTCAAGGTCTTGAGTTTAGTTCCTGTGTTTTCTTCTATGCATTTTATTGTTCAGGTCTTATATTCAGGTCCTTAATCCATTTTGAGTTAATTTTGGTTGTGGTGATAGACAACAGTCTAGTTTCATTCTTTTGCAGGTGGCTTTCCAGTAGTCCTGGCACCATTTACTGAAGAGGATTTCCTTTCTCCATGGTACGTTTTTGGCTTTTTTGTCAAAAATTATTTGCCCGTATAAATATGGGTTTCCTTCTGGACTCTTGATACCTCTGTTCTGTGTGTCTGTTTTTCTGCCAATACTATGCTGTTTTGATTACTGTCACTTTGTAGTATAATTTGATGTTGGGCAGAGTGAATGCCTCCAGCCTAGTTCTTTTTTCTCAGGATGGCTTTGGCAATTTCAGGTCTTTGTGCTTCCATACAAATGTGATGATTTTTTGTTCTATTTCTTTAAAAAGTGCCGATGGGATTTTGATAGGATTGCATTAAATCTGTATAATGCTTAGGAATTAAACAATTTTTTAAAAGTGTTCTGTAGGAATCAAGTGAGATAATGATTCTGACTTGCTTGACATACACTGTCATTGCAATATATTAGTAAACCATGTTCCACAACCACAACTATAAATCTTATATGGTAGGATTGAATCTAAGCTCCAAAATTTAGAGGTATGGGAAATATAATTTTATTTTTCTAAAAAACACTGAAATCTAACTATAACCCTCTTTCCACTGTGGTAGAACTCCAATCCTGAGTTTTCACTCCTGCTCACTAGTCCTAATGGACATCAACAATGTGAAGACTGTGGGAAGACATTTCTTGATCATACACTCCCATACTCACCCAGTTATCATCACTCTGCTTACTCTGGCCCTTTGGGTTCAATCATTATGTCTGCAACTTTTCTGCAGATCCTAGAACAAAAGATGCCATAAATATGTCAATAATTCCATTTGCTTATGGTTCATATAGCCATTCCCTCTCTTGGATCTGGCCTTGAAGCACCCTTTTGGCTGTCTCAAGAAAAGTCTCCTTTTTGTGGACTAACAGCCTTCTCTGTCTTTGTCCCCTTTCCTCCTCCTCCTTCTCTCATGAGTGCTAAGGATGTTTTTCAAGTCAGGTAAGGTTGGAAGTGTCTCTGCTATGTTTGTTTTATAGAAAAGAAATATACTTCTGTATACGGGATATCTGTATTCCAAATTCTTGACACATCTAAATTCCCTGTTTAATGTTTTTTGGAAAATCTAGAAAAATTGTCAAGCCAGTTTTCATTTCTCCATACTTCTTTTCAACTCAAGAGTGAGGAAATGGCAGGAATATTTATTTACTGAGGGAAATAACATTAGTTATCAAAAATTTCACTTTACACTTGCAAATTTGATATTTATTGGCATTGATATACATGTTGTTTAGAGTTTCATCTTGCTACATACTCAACAAATTCCAGGTCCTTCATTAGGACTCTGATAGTTGCTGTTGGAAGAATTACAAAAGCATATGGTTCTGCTACTAAATAACTTACAGACTTTGGGGAGAGATAAAATGTATACACAGGAAAAATTTTGACATGGAGAGCTATGAATTAAAATTGTAAATTATAAAATGAACAAAGTGTGCTGTCCCAGGATTTTCCTAATGGGAGTTGGGGAGTGATCAGTATAATTAGACAAAAATTTCCTGGAGATTCTGTTTTGATATTCTTCATTTTAGAATTAATACATAAAAAGCTAAATTGGAATCCACCAAGTACTAGTAAGATGATTGACAGTCTATAAAAATAAGGACTATTTGCAGACTTCATTGAGAGCTTCAAGTAAAATGATAAAAAGTCACCTGGCACTAGGGCTCACTCAGGATCTAATGGAAGAAGAAGATAATGAGCTTATAGGGAGGAACAAATTGCAGACAATTATAAATGTGAAGTGATGAAGGATGGACTTGGGGAACAGGTGGCGACCACGACTAAAGAGAAGAAACCTAGTGAATAATCATCAAAGCCAATGATTTTATAGATCTTATTGTGAGGTAGACACTGTTCTGAGCATTTCTCTAATATTCACCCTCACAACTCTCTGAGGTACATACTCTTATCCTCATTTTATAGACAAGGACACTGAGACACACAGTAAGTCACCCAAGTTACATGGGTAAAAGCAGTGGAGATAAAATTTGAACATGAATAGTGTAAGTAGATAGCTCATGATTTTATCAATTACTTCTCAAGCAATTCCAAGGTAAATAAAAAGAACCCATTAGAGATAAAATCTGAGTGGTAAAGAAGCAGAAGTCAAGGCTGGCTCCCTGGTTTTTAATCCTTTATGATTAAAAAGAGCTGTTGCAATGATGATACAAAAAAGTGAAATGGAAGGAAGAGCATTTCATTATTATCTTATAGATTATGCAAAGTGTGTGTATATATATATATATATATTCGTTTTTTGTATAATTTAATTTGCATATAGATTTGGTAAAGATCTATTTGTTTAGAGATTTCTTTCTCTGACATTTTTTCCCAGATATCTCCTGAAATATATAGTTCATAGTGTCTTAGAAAGAGAAATTTTCCTATAATTTAGGGGAGGGAAGTTAATCTCAGAAAATGAAATACAAGTTTCATGTCCTGGTATCTTTGTGTTTATATGTAGCACTTAATTTGTCATACTAACTATTTTGTCGATGGAGTATTAATTTGAAATGAATCATCTTCAGAAAGTTTTTTTAAGAATTGTTAAGGGGGTGCTCCATCCCTGTGTTTCAAGGTTGTGAGTTTGAAGGTGATTGCTTTTTTTGGCTCTATCCTTTGATTCTGTTTTGTTCCTACCATTTTGCTGAACTTCAGATGATTGACGATGGTATTTAGAATTTCCTATAATGGCACTCTAATAATAGCAGAGTTTTGAATTAGTTTAATGAAAAAGATTCATTGAGTGCCTGAAATTGGTTATTTTGATACGTAGGATAATAGGTGCATGTTCAGTGAGATCCACTTACGGCAGAATTTCCTTTGCTAAAATGACCTATTATTGCTACTCTCCTGAAATCGATACCACTTTGAAATGTCATTAGGTGGCAACAGACCATTTTTTAAAAGTGCATTATTCAGTGCACATTTAATTGCCTTATAGTGATACAAAAATACACAGTGGTTCATTAGTATTGACAAAAGAACTGCTATGCAATTCTCCAGGAGGTTTTCAGATCACAATTAGAAGTGCTTTAATATATATGAATGTTTGAACTGGGTGCAAAGATGCTTTTGATACCTTAATCTTTCACTGAACTGGGTTAATAGATTTAAAAAGAATTTTTTAAAAATTTAAGCTCTAAATAAGCAATTTTGGTGAAAATGTTGTGAGAGTAAGCACAATGAAGGCAGAGACAATGTTTGTCTTGTGCATTTTTATTTTTTTAGAGCTTCGTTCCTATAACTAGCAGAGTTGAACATTCAATGAATGTTGAATGAATGAGGAAAGACACACTGTAAGTGAATTTGGAGAATACTTATGAATTAAACAAGAGTTATAAATGAGCCAAGGGCAGACAACAAGCTCTTATAAACAATAGAATCTCATTTATTACATCTGGCCTCTCAATCGTGAATTCTAATATAGCTTTCAGGATATGCTTTAGTCAGGTTTAAGATATAATTTTTTGCCACATGGTGGGCATCATTGTAGTTATGATGGAGTTTTTAACTAGAAGCTGAAGGAATTTGTTTTTGACATGTTCCATTAAATGCTCATCTTTGATGAAATGTACATTAGGCATTATGCGATTGGCTGTAAAGATATGATAACATGTTAAATGTGTATTCTTTTCTGTGAAAATTTAAGACTACCTTTAAATTTGAGTAATTTCTGCATGTGTAATGATTACTCCTTTCTCTGCAACAGTAAAGCTTCTCCAATCAAATACAAACAATTAGATAAAAATAAAACTAGATTAATAATGAGGTAGTGCAAGTAAATTGGAAAATGCAAGTTGGTGCAATATTGTTAAATTTTAAGAAGACATTTTATTTTTCATAATCATTAAAGGTTTGCAGGCTTAAGCAGTTTCCTCTAGCTACTCTGGGATTCTCATACTTGAGATGAAATAATATACTTTCTCTTTGGAATGACATTTTCAGCGTATTTGTCTCATATTTACTTTTCCCTCATAATAGTCATTATGGTGTTTAGATTGAAACTGATTTGATCACCGTTGGATTGCTCGAACTTCTTTTAACACCTCCCTAAAGGATCTAAGACAAACAATAAAATCTATCCTGTTAGACCCTTGCTTGAATTTGGAGGACAAGAAACTGGTTATTTTCATCCAATAACCTTTTCCATTTTCCTACTTTGAGCTCAAATTAATTAGAACATTACCTTTTTGTTTCATAATTAATTTAATTTAAAAATAATAAGAAAAATTATTTAACATTGTAAATGAAAGGCACATTTCATTAGAAAAGCATAAAATGTCTCCTTTGTGCAAGATGTATTTTCTTTTGATGAAGAATTTTGGATTCTCACTTCTTCCTTGGTTGATATATTTATATATTTAAAAGTTTCTGTCAGTGAAAAGTGCAGATTTTTTTTAAAAAAGCTCTATTGACATCAAATCACAGTTATTGGACTGCTTAATCATGTTGTCTGGTCTAAAACATATCTATCTTCAGTATTCCTCACCTTCCATGTCTTACTTGTGAAATACATTATTGTAATTCTCTATTTCATAGTATTTCATCCTGTACTTTGTTTTAAATATTTAATATTTTAAAGAGGCTTTCATATATTGAAAATGTAATTAATCTTTTATTTTTTTCTTGTTCACATTTATGATATATTAGAAGACATTAGTTAAATACTTAGAAACCAGTAATTCTTGAGATAGATTGTGTATTTCACATTTGCAGTTTGATTTTTTGTAAGGCATTTGTATTTTATAAAAAAAGTAAAAGAAATAAACACATTAATTAAAGAGGCATGAAGATTCTTATGCTGTGACTTTGAGAGACTTAAATAGATTATGATACCATTGCTTTTCCTGGGGCAGCTCTGAAAAATCATTTAGCCCTTGTAGAAACAGGATGTGACTTTGTAGGAAGTCATGGTAGATAACTTTGTGGTGTAGAAACAGGAGAAAACTGGAAATAGAATATGAATTCTGCTATAGGTATAAAGATAAAAATCTTAGCGGTGTGCTTTAGTAATTTGCTGGAGGCCAAATGTATTAGGTATTATCTTTATCCCCACAAAATTTATCAAAGCTAGTTGGTAAGACTTTGTAATTGTCATCAAGTTGATCTTCAAAATATAAATGCATGCTCTTGAGTCTAGAGTTCCATTCTCAGCATCAGTGTTGTTCACATGTTGATTATTTACATACAGTCCCATCCTTACATATGTATCAAAAGATATGTTCTTGCGAGCCATTAGAATCTAACTTGGAGTTTGGGTAATACTGCATTTAGTGTAAGGTTGTGTTGGAAGAATGAGTTAACTATCACATCAGATTTTTATCATCAAGAATTATTCAGAATTATACATATGCAACCATGTTCTCTGAATAGGTCAAGGAAATTCTCCAGTTATTGGATTACAACGATTACTCTGATTACTGTTTCAAAAAATAAATTCTTTGATTTCTGTCCATAGAACAGTCACTCTCTTTATTGACAATGCTTGTATCAATTTTCATTTAATCATAAGAAGGAAATATCAAAGGGAGATAAGCTGAGCATTATGATGTTCTCCATAATGTTTTGCTCTTCCATCAAGTAATGCTGAGCCTACATGTTTCAACTGTCTTCATTTCAATAGTCACGTAAATTGAAGCAAAAAACAACCTTAAGCTTCACAATAACCTACAAAATTCTCAAAATATTTCAGAACAGGGAAGATAAAAGAACAGGGGTACAGAATACTCTCCTTTTTCTTACTAAATTCATTCTCTTACTTTTCAGTATCTGTTCACTAAAATCAAACTGTCTTATTTTGATGGACAATGGCGTAATGCTAATGTATCAATTCAATCAACATTCTGTTAAAATAAATATACTGGAGAAACTGGGTAGTTCATTGTTGTTGTTGTTGTTGTTGTTATTATTATTATATTATTATTATTATTATTATTATTATTATTTTGCTACAGTAAAGGAGCACTTTTTGAAAACACCTTAAATGTGTTTTTGAATGTTTGGAGTGGTGTTCAGAGGAAGCAGCACCATATGGGATTGATGTGAGAAGACAGGCCGGCAGCAGGACACCCTGAAAATCTACTCTGCTCTGGATTAGTAGAAAATTTAGTATGATAACCTAGTTACCAAAGGAGGATATTTTAAAATGAATTTCTTAGTGTCTCTAACACCTCACCATTGTTGATATGTTTACTATTATTACTCTTTCATCGGTGATAGCTTTGTGCTCTGTTATTTTTGTTCAATTGGCTATAAATACCAAGGGTGTGAAGAAATTCAGAAATTGGTAAAGAGATCTGCTGTATTGCTGGGGCTAGTGGCGTGGCCTAATGGGTAAAAATAAGGGAGAACAGACATAAATAACAGTTCAGCAACATGAGAGCAATACTGGGAGATATTTGAAATAATTTGGCAGAATTAACCCGATAGCAAATATTTGACAATCTATAGGCATATGTATGGGCTTACTGTTTCGTTGTTTGTTTATTTTGTATTTTTATTTTTATTTTTAGTATATGGGCTCCAATAAAGTCTTATGATTCTGTACTCAGAGGGTTTTTGAAATCTCAGCCTACTTTTATAATGACATCTATCTTAACCTTACGTTGTTCATATGATCCTTGAAAACTGATGAATCTTGTTGTGTTGTCAGCTGATAAAATGTCCACTGGGACACCCATCCACTTTCCTCAGGTGTTGTGGGACTGCTTCTATAATGAAGAAGTGCGTGTTATGTGCTAAGCCAGCAGAAACATTAGAAAGCCGTTAGTCAAGGTCATTCAATATGCTCGGGGTAATTCAGGTAGATTAGAAATTTCAGCTCTTTTGATCTTCTTTCTGTGTGCTTTGGAAAAAAATATATAGATGTTGAAAAGAAGGATGTTAAGGAAAATAATACTCTTTGGTCAGTTCAATCAAGGGCAGTTCTAAAACAGAACTAAAATAGAGAGGTAGCTCCCTCATCCAGGCATTGGACCCTGAACAGCTGTTGCAGACAGCTTATGCAACCTTGGCACTGTGCTGTGCTTGTAATTGAAGTTCATCTTTATGAAATTTCAGCAAAGCCTGGTCAAAGAGGTTGGTCATTAAAGGCAGGAAGCACAGGAACTTTAGTAAATATAGCAGAAAGAAATGCAATTTTCTTTAGCAAGGTGTTAAGGAGAGAGCTTTTAAAATTTATCTTAATTTAGTCTTTGAAAAATATGACCTTGCTCTTAAATCTTGCTGTAGAGTTGCCTTTGATGCACTTACTTTACATACTGAGGGAGATGACTGTGTTCCCTTAATTAAGTTTGTGTTCTATTGCTTTCTTGGTAAATTCTATTTTAGTAGCTTTATAAAATGACCATAAAAACCCACAGAAGACCAAAGTTTCAGGGACCTAGAAGAAAACTATTTCTGTTACTTAAGACATTTATTTATGAGATGCAGGTTTATTTAAGTATTAATTTTCTTATTGGCTTTTAGTGTTTATCGTTTTTTCTGAGAAAAATATATTCTGTTAGTAAAGGGAAACAGATCATTAGATAAGCATGGACAATAGTGTAAACATCACAAGAATCTGATTTTAGAAACTCCGGAGAGCAGTATTGCCTGGAGAAGCTGAGTGGCATAGCAATCTGCCAGGAGATTGCATGTTCATGAAGCAGGTAGTATGTTTGGACACAGTTCTAGTACAGAGAGTTTTAAGTGAAAATTCTGAAAATTCTCAGCTAAGAATGGAAGATGGTATGATGAAAAGAGGAAAGCATGGCAACCCAGGTAGCTTCCCTTTCTTTAGCTTTTTGAATATCTCCTATCAACTTTATATTTTTATTTTTATTTTATTTCATTTTTTGCCACTGTCCCAGGGCATGAAGCTAGGCCTCATTATACACATTCCCTCAAGTTCACGGCCTTCCTTGGTTCAGTCTTACTTCTCCTTTGTGGTCCTCTTTACTCTTACCCTTTCCTGATGTCCACATATTGGACATACATATTGGCTGAAGTGCACAACTGAACGTTGTTGTGGTCTGTCGTACCAGCAGTAACCAAATGAAGGCAGGATACATTAAAGCACAAGTGCTCTTTTCTGCTGCTCAGATGTCTGGGCAGCTGAACACTGAACAAGTCTTAGCAAGGTGTTTGCTGTTCTGATTTCCCTTTTACTTACAAGTTACCCCACTCAGTATTTCTAGGCCCTCACCCTTAGAGTTGTGTTTTTTTTTTTTTTCCAGATATTCCCATTTGTACACTTAAAAGTACATAAGTATACTAATTACAGACACTCATGGAAGATTTAACAGACAGACGAGGAGGAGGCAATGGGAAGATGGATGCAGAGACAGAAATAATGTGGCTACGAGCCAAGGAAGCTGAGGATTGACAGCCACTAGAAGTTGGACAAGGCAAGGAATTAGTCTTCTATAGAGCTTCCAGACAGAGCGTGCCTTGCTGATACCTTGATTTTGGACTTCAGACCTTCAAAACTATGAGAGAATAAAATTATTGTTTTAATCCATCAAATTTGTGATAATTTGTTTTTGTGTCCATAAAAAATAATACAGATTTTGGTAATAAAAGTGAGGTGCTGATGTAACTGATGCCTAAAAGTGTGGAAGAGATTTTAGAATTAGATAACAGGTAAAAGCTGGGAGAATTTCAAGGCCTATTGTCACTAGTGGGGTGATGCAAAATCCTGTGTCACCCTAGTGGCATGGGGGAGGAGGAGGAGGAGAGATAATGAACGGTGGAGTTGTGTGTTGTTGTTCCTTGGTTCTTCCCTGCCGATGCAGTAAAGAATTACAGGTCGGTGAGACTGAGAAAAAATAATATTTATTGAAAGTACATTTTAGAAGGAGACGGGTGTGCTAAGGAAAGCTGCTGGCCTGTGGAATTTAGGAGGTGAAGAGATAAGATAGACACCCCGAAGAGAGGGGTGAGTTTCGAGCCAGGAGTGCTGTAACAAAGCAGAGATGGGAAGATCTATTTTTTGGGCACTGATGGACAGTTTTAGATGATCCCTATGTGAGGTCACCTTGACTGACAGTTGGCTGCTATATAGTACTTTGCGTACTGTGCACATGGTCACCCAGAATTCAGTCTGTTATAACTAGATTCATGAACTTCCAGGTATAGTCATGATATTATAATGATAGTATAATGAGGTTGAATTAGTGGCTGCACAGACACTGTAATCTTGGATTTCTCACCTCCAGAATTGTAAGAGAACAAATTTCTGTTGTTTTAAGCCTCCAAGTTTGTAGTAACTTTTTATGGCATCCCCAATAAACTAATAGTGTATCACCTTAACCTGCCTTCATATCTGAGGAACTGAAGCTTTCTTGATCATGGTTCAAGGTTACACCTTTGGATTATGGTGACAGACTGACTTCTCGTACTGCCCTCCAAGGGAGCCAACATCTGTTGTTTCTAGAGGAGCTAATTCCCTGTGGAAGGGCTAACTTATCTCTGCTGCTCTAGTCTCTGTCAGTTTCCAGGTTGTTGGAGCTCATCCTTGATAGTTTCTACTTCTTTGTTTTTCTTCTCTTCTAAAAACACCTGGCATTGCATGGCACCTTCTGCCACTCTTTATCCTCTTTCCTATCCTCTGGTCACAAAGACCCCATTGCTCCTCTCTTTGCACTCTGCAGCCCATTCCTCTTTATAATGTAGAAATTCAAATGCAAATTTGCATTTTAATGGAAATATAATTGACTTACTCTGAATGTTTAAATAATTAAGACCTCACATTTACATTTTAATCCAGATACTTCATAGCCCTATGTCTCCTAACTTTTAGGGAAAGAGATCTTTTCTGACAGGTAACCATTGTACTGTGCTGTGGGCACCCACCGTGTGCCAAATGCCATGGTAGTCAATTTGCAGATATTGTAGGGTTCAGAATGAGTTACCCCAACATGTGCCTATGTGGTATGCAGACTGTTTTGAGCTAAAGGTGATATACCAAGACCCTGTGGACTCAAGCGAGCTTCTGCTCCCCTTAAACTGCCTAGAAGAATTTGAATCTGGAGCCTTGTTCATAATAAGTAATTATCAGAGGTAACCTTTATTGACCTATCTGTAGGGCAGGGCACATTTCTAATTACCAAACATCTGTTCTTATCATTCTGCAATGACTTTCCTCCCCTCTGAAAGCCTCAACGTGGTCCATAGCTCAGAGTGTCATATACACCACATTTTCCCTTCTGTCTTTGAACCTCACATGTATGTGGGGTCTCTGACTTGACTCTCTCATATATGTGGGATTCCTTGCATGTACATATATGTTATTTTTGGTCATTTTCTCTTGTTAATCTGTCTCATGTGGATTTAATTATTAGAACAGCTGAAATAACTTTGAAAGTAAAGTTTGTTCCTCCCCCGTAATATCAGAGTATTTAATCCTCATAATAGCCTTTATTTTATCCCCAGTTTGCAGACTAGGACCAAAGATATAGAGATAGCAGGTGACCCAAACAAATTCATACAGCTTAGAGAACCACAGTACAGACTGAGGGACCCATGATTCTTCCTGCTTATATTTATGTTTCAGATTTTATATTCTTTATCATTAAAGCCTGTCACATACAAAAATTTTATAATCTTTTTCTTTCATTTTGGACTATTACAGTCTCAATAGCAAAAATAATAGTAACTTAGAGTTGACTTTATTGAGTACTTACTACTATCCAGAGTGCTAGACTTCTCATATTAATTAATTATGCGTAGTCTTTCTTGTAGCCTTATTTGGTGCCCAACAGTTTCCTGATTACAGATGATGAAACTAAATCTTAGGTTAAATATCTTACCCCAAGTCACACAGCTAGTTCAATGTAGGATATGGAAATGAATTCTTAGGAGTACAATAACTCAAGAGCTTCAAAAATAAATACAATGTCTTATTATTTGTATGATCCCAAATTATAGTAGAATAACGAAACTTTGTAGTAAATAGACTGTTATGTTCAATAGATGCATTCTGGTTAAATACCATATTAATTATTGCTGATCAAAATAAATGTCATGTCAGAATGTTATTTATATATAACGATCTTTTGAAAGTCATTTGAAACAATTGTCAATTAAAAGGTAAAACAAAAGCAAACAAAAAAACCAAAACAAACTCCTGAAACATGAGTAACATGACTTAATAAGAAAAGAACTAAACATTTTCAAGCACAAATGGAAAAGGAGAATGTTATGGTTATGGAGAAGCTTGATTGAATAGTCACCACTTAGATATGTACAGATGTGAAGTATTCTTATTTGAAACTCTCCAAGAACTGTACTTGGTCTTGAACCACCTAATCTTTCTTAAGAAGATGGCTTATGTTTTGTATCATTCCTGTTTAAAATATCAGCCCAATTCTGTAATTTTTGGTAACTAAATCTCAGCCCTTCCTAATTTTAGAAGATCAGTCTTAACTTCAACATAGTCTAGATGAATATAAGGGGGCAGTTTCTTGAAAGTGTAAATCTTCAAGGTTCATACACTATCCCTTTTCTCCTGGGTCTGCTTTCCCATCCCACCCTAAACTGATGATGTGTGACTGAGCGTCTGTGTGGGTGCTGGGGATATCTGTATACATGGGAGATAAGTGAGAGATACATTTGCTATTCACTCTGTTTTGGTCACTGCTGCACTTGTGTCAAATTGGCTGTTGATTCTCTGAGTGCCTAGAGTCCATATTCTGACTCAGTGCAGTATAGTTATTGATCCTCTGTGGGCCTGCTTAGCTTTGTTGTGCATGGTTCCATAGTAAGTTGTCTTGCTACCAACGATTAGAAAGATGAGACCTCTTGCTTCGAGAGTCTTCTTACACTGTTAAGTACTTATACTACTTCTTGACTAAGAGATACAAGAAGTAGTATACATCTCATACATCTTAGCCACATCTCCTCTCAGTTTTGTTTGCTTTTACCTGTGTGGCTCCCTTCTCCTGGTAGCTTCAGTGACTCAGCAATGATTTAGTAAATAACAATGCCACAACTTTCTACACAGTAGTAGGGAACTATGCAAGTGCCTCTGCTCTGCCCTTCACTGCGGGAGTGAGTTGAATGATCTCTTCTCCTCCATTGTAAGATGAGTATTGGGGACAGTTAGGGATGCTCTGCACTCTGCTACACCAAAGGCAGTGTTCCTTAGGTTGTATCTAGCCTCCTTATATAAAAAGATGGTGGTGTGTAGATTGATATTTAGAATTTACTGGAATAGTTTGTTTTAGCAAGTCCTGACACAGATGATTAGCCATATAGTTGGTGTCTGATGTTTTGTTCTCAGCTGAAACTATTACTCAGCAATCTCTAGTGCATTCTATTTAATTCTAGATCTGAGAGGGCTGTGTTAATGTTAGGTCCTGGCTGAACTTTAGGCTCACTTCAAAGTATTAAGAAGCCACCTGCTCAGTGTCTGCCCCCAACTAAGTCACAATCCTGCACCGTGTTTTTTAACCAGTGAACTAGAAGAGAACTTAGTGACGATAAATGACCATTGCATTAGCTCATTACAACCTCATAATCTCATAACAGGAAGAAAACACTACTGGAAAACCTAAACTGAAGAAGCTGCCATAGTTGAGTAAAGAATCTCAGTTCTTAGTTTCCGGATAGCAGAGCAAAGAGAGAAACACTGTATGACACAGTATTCAGTGTCTAATAAAAGAACACATTAATTATTCAGATTTAAAATGTTTTCTTTAGACAGAAGGAACTGATTGCATGAATAATACTAAGATACATTTAAAAATATAATGGCTCGTGTCTCCAATAACACTTTTATAATATAAAAATGTTTAGATGTCTTGCTATTGCTTTTATTTTCAATAAGAGCTCAAAAATATTACATCGTGGAAGAGTGGACAGTGTTGTGATGGTTTAACCTAGTCTGATTCTGTCAGTACATTGGTTTACAGATGCTGACAATGCTATTTGGATCATTATTTGAGCAACCATGTAAATGACAATGTTGAGCATGCCACACATAACCTAGGTCTTTACAATCCTGAGGTCTGTTTTCTTCCCCAATGAGTTACTTGGAAAATCAGCATGACTTTTAGAACTGGAAAAATTAATACCTCTTCCATAATTTACTCGTTGTGTGATCTTGGAAAAATCACTTAATTTCTGTGAGTCTCATTTTTTTTTTCATTTTTAAAATAGTAGTTACTCTCTGTCTTTAAAGGTTATTGTGAGGACAAGGTGAGAGGGACATAAATGTAAGACCCTAGAGTAGTGGCTGGTACATGATAGGATTCCATAAGTGTTGGTGGGGATTATTGTTACTATATAATCTGACTCATTTAAGGAAATTATCAGTTCCTTTGGGAACTTGAATATGTTTATGGTGCTGAATATGTTTGTGTGTCAGACTTAGATAACAAGCCTCTCCAATGAAGGTAATTCAGAATAGGATGATGACCTTAAAAATTAATTCTTTACACTCCTTTGTTTTGCTGTTGTTCATTTCTTTTTCTTATATAAAGAACTTATATGAAGCAAAGGTGAGATAAAACTATGCCAAAGATACTTGTTCTTAATTTATAATAGGGATAGTCATTGGACTATTGGAAATTTGATGCATTATACCACACTCTGTTTCATTATAGATTTTTTTTTTTTTAAAAAAAAGAAACATTGCTATCCGTTCATGGGCTTTTACTAACTTTTCAATCTACTAGACCTGCCACAAATCCCAACATTGTAACTTCAAAAATATTGTTCCATTTTAGCACAATTCATGCTTTTGCACATTGTGCAGACTGCACCCTTTATGAATTATACTACTGAGATAGCACATATGTGGTTAAATTTTTCATGGCTCCACGGTACTCATATTAATTCTGTTCATGCCTTACCTGGGTTTTGTGTTCAAGGGACTCAGAAGTGTTAGTTTTTGCTTTTTAAATAGGGACAAGCACAGTAAATGTTGGTATTTACTGATTTTTATTAAAATTTCTATTTAAACCCAGCTCCACCAGGCACACAGCTATCTCTGTCTCTTTAAGAGCTCACATTTTTATTCACATAAAATTCTATTACTAAAAACAGAAAAATTAGCCCTTCTTTTTTTTTCTTGAGTACTAATAAATTTGGATGACTGAGTTATATGCCTCATAAAACTTTATATTAAACATAAAAAACATTAGCAAGAAATGTGAAGACAAAAAGTGTCTTAAAATCTATACATTGAAATAGCTTTTAACCCAGTGCCCATATTATTATGAGACTACCTATATTTTGTAATCCCCACCAACATATGGGTATAAATCTGATTTCCTAGGAAAAAATAAACTTTCAAATGAAATATCAATTTCATGTCTTGCTTTCCAAAACTTTACTGTACATAAAGTCATTTATAATTGTCACTGGCAAAGTCATCATAATTTGTTTTCTTGGTGCCTGGGGGCAGCTAAACCCCTTTTGCTTTTTGATTTTATATTCACCTTTTCCTGTTTCTTCTGGAGAGTGAGCAAAAGGAACTTGTAAAAGACATAATATGAGTCATCCTTCAACAAAAGATTTCTCCTGAGATGGTACTTCTGAGTGTAAATTGCCTTCTTTCTTTTCCTCTCAAAATAAGGACTGAGGGTTGTTTATTCTCTCTACTGCTTTGGCTATTGTGCCTATAATGTTTCTCTCTCTGTTAGCTTAGTAGATGGCAATTACATATTGTTTCTCTAGGTGCCAATTGTAACTGCCATCTTGCTATCATAGTCGTGGGAGGCAATTGTGTATCCTTTCTTTTTTTTTGAGAAGGGTATATATAATCAGTAATTCTATCTATTACAATGGCAAGTGGGTGGTGTCTAGAGCAGACTCTCCTTTTTCAAAATAAAATGATATATGTGTTGGATGTCCAACTGTTAAGTGAACTAAAAACTTAAAAAAAAAAAAAGAAAATATCTCAGAAAATCAAATGATGTATTGCTTATTTCAAAAGTTTTTCCCTGTTTTTGTTGATCATAAAGAGTGATATATGAAATTTATGGTGAAAATGTATTGAAAGACAGATGCACATTTAAGTATGATGGAAAAAATTACAAAGACATTTATCATTAAATAAGCAAACCTGGTATTCATTGATTTAAAAAAATTTAATTGAAAATTAATCTTACCACTTTTTATTTATGATTTTATAAACATGGCATAAAATTTTTCCTAGTTTTTTAAAATTTATCAGGGTGACAGTGGTTAATAAAATTATACAGTTTTCAATTGGATAAAGGTGTAGTTTTTTCTAAGATATGTTGACATAGTTCAGGTGTCTATAATTTTGAGAGCAAAGTACCACACCATGGGTGCATTATAATATGTTTCAGACTTGTTTTGCACTTAATCATTTGTGGTGACTAGAAATAAGCAATCCAAAATAGGAAATTACAAACATTCTGCTGGTGTGCTGAGCAAATCACTCAACCTCTCTAAGACTGAATTTTCAAATTTTTAGAATAAGAAAAGAATATTTGTTTTATGGGACTAATGGGATGATTAAATGAGACCTAGTACATAAAGCACTTAGCCCAGTCTCTAGTACGTAATCCAAATGTGCCATCTATTCTGTGTCTGGAGTAGTGATAATAGTGATGAAATGTGAGATTTGAAAAGGACTGCAAGGGTCATCCATCCCAATTCTTTATTTTATACAAAGACAAGAGGTAAGGGGATGTTCTCAAGGTCACAACATTGGATGGCCAACTTCAGATCACTGTTCACGGTATTTGCTATTCTTTTCTGCAGTGTTTTCTGCAAGTGACTCAGAACCCTATATTTTGTCATCACAGTGCTGGTATTTCATAATTACTTTATAAATGGCAATAGCCATAGCTACAATATTTTTGGTCATAAGCAATAAAGAGAACAAGCAAGAATTTCAAAAAGCAACTGTATTTGCTGCTCAAGTTTCTTTAAGTGAATCCCTGGAATTCGATCTATGTTGGGCTGACAGGCATTTCATGATCAATAGCAACTTTGGGAATTGGAGAATGAGTTCAGGTTTCTTAGCCTGACTACTAAAATATATTGCCTCTGATCTGAGGCTAGTAAAACATGCTTTACTCTTTATATGTTACCTAAATTTTTATGTACAATATCAGTAGAGAAATATTTGTTCCATTTTTAAAAGGAAAATTTTTTGACTCTAGAAATCATTAATTTATTACAACTTTGCATTACTATTTTGTCTCACAGTCACTAAAATTAAAACATTTTAGCATAGTAATATCAGTATTTTGAAGACTTTCATCTGATGCTTTTGGTTTGTCTAGATTACTTCATATAGCTACTGAAATAATCTAGTTATGATGGTTTCATCATTCTGAGTTTCCTCTATTAAATAAATACTTAGCAGTTTGATGTATAACTGCTCTATTGAAATTATCTCTTACAAGATTTCACAATGAAGAAATTTGTATTTACAGTATATTATTTGGTTAGAATATTTTCTGCTATATGTAACAGAAAAGCCCCAACCCCAAAAGGTTTAAAATAAGGAATTTATTTAGTCATGTAGGGTAAGACTACTCTAAGGTTGGTTAATTAGGGGATTAGTGAAGTCATCAAAGACCCAGATTTTTCTTTCTTGTCTGTCTATTTTTATATGTGGTATTTTTCATATAATTATGAGATGGTTGCTATAATCCCAGGTATTGCACAGAGATACAATAACTTCCAGCAGAAGTAGGACCATTTTTTCCTTATCTCTTTTTATGACCATAGAAACTTCTTCCAGAAGTCTCCCAATAGACTTGCTCTTCTTTCTCAGTGGACAAAATCACAACACATGTCCATACCAACAGAGAGTGGAAATATTATGATTGGCTAGATTATCTAGGCTTCACTTCTGGGCGATGGCTGGGACCACTATTTATGAGAAATAAGGAAAGGAACAATGGCTGTTGGATAGGTAACTGAGAGTGATGTATAGATGGAGCTTGACAATAAGTGATAGTAAAGCTAGGAAAAAAAGGAAATAAGGGAGAACTCTGAAAACCATAAATAACATTAATGCTTATCTTTCTCATTTATCTGGAGAAAAAGGAGAAGAAATATAACTTAATCGTGCCATCTAAATGATTTCTTCTTCTGGTAAATTGTCCTCCTGCTGTTGATGAGAAAAATTATTCTATTTGCGTATTAGAGTCCTGCTAGCTTAATAGATCCCTAATGAAATTAACAGAGGGCTTGTGTTTCATTATGCAACTTTACAGACAAAAAACTGTTATTAGAGAAACCTACAAGTATTTTTATGCCATGCACTTACACTACTTATTTTTTGTTATTAAGACTATTTGGCTATGGTCCTTTATAAGACTCCATTTATTAAAGAGTTGTAAAATAAATGGTATCCTGTGGCATTTTCTAGCATTAATTTGGCATCAATTTTTGAAAAAAAAATTTTTTGGAGCCATCACAGTAGTAGTGAGAATCTGAAGTCAGACAATTAATGCTTTCAAAGCATAGTAATTTGGAATGTGCTTATTATCAGAAATAAAAATCTGTTTCTCTATGAAGACTAAGACGTTGGAGATGAAACATAGGCACAGGACAGTGAGATATAAGAACCCCAGTGAATTTCGAAAACAGAAAAAGAGAGATGAGATAGTTAAATGGTAAAATAGTTGATACATGCTCAATAAAAGTTACAGAGGCTAGGATCAGTGCTGTGGTGATCAGGGTATGGAAAGACAGGTTGGAACAGAGATTAGTCAAAAGTCAAGAAAGAGGTGATAGCATTTAATCCTGATAAGATGTGGTCCTAGATAGCCCTGTGCTATTAAAATAGAAGAAAAGGAAAGGATCTAGATGCTAGATACTTATGTTCTTTCTTTCTACGTGTTCCTTTATTCTGCTACAAACCTTCTCCTCACTGCCTACTTATGTTACAGGACTTTGCTTTTCCTGGTCCCATTTTATCCTGTGGTTTCTTCATCATAAATTTATCACATTCTATTATGAACATTTTTTGACTCCTCTGTATAATTTTCTGGATGTTGAAAACAGGGGTGTTACTTCTTCATTCTGTGTCTCAAGCATATTACAGAATACTACATAAGTAGTCTCCACTTAATAATAAATGGATTCCTACACTTATGCACTGGTTCTAATTTGAAGAAAATAAACCCAGAATATGATATCCTCTTCCTGTTGAGTCTTCAACCTTTTCTTACAAAAGCATTTTTGATTTAGAAGGCACTTTTCAGTTTTTGAGGTATATTATATAGCATTGATAGCTTCAATTAATGGTTTCCTTTCAATCTGGTTTTTTGCAATGTGACTTCGCAAACTCCTCACTTTAGGAGGTAGATATATTTAATTATTCTTGTATTTGGGCTACTTTAGTAATATTCTTTAGACAATAGAATGGGAACTAGAGGCATTGTGCCAATTTGGATCCTAGGTCTCAAAAAATCTTGTACTCTTTTATACTTTACTGGAACCATGCACCTGTTTGTGAACAAGAGGGGGCTATTCTGAGTGAGGATGTGCTATCATGTGGAGTTCTCTCGCCATTCTTTTTCAACATATGCTAAAAATTGTGGCTAATGCAATAAGAAAAAGAAATAAAATGTATAGAGACCAGAAAGAAGAAAAAAACTGTCTTTGTTCACAGATAACATGAAAGATCTATGTAGAAAATCAGAAAGAATTGACAAAAAACTTCTGTAATAGATTTAGGATATAAGGTTAATACAAAAGACAATCACTTTCCTATATATCAGAAATAAGTAGAATTTGAAATGAAAAACACAACACTATTTACATTCACATCTAAAATAAAATATTTATAAATTTAACATAACATGTATAAGAGATATATGAGAAAAACTTTAGAACTTTGATAAGTATCCATATTCATGGATAGGAAGACCTAATATTTTGAAGATGTCAGCTCTTCCCAATATGACCTGTAGATTCAATGTAATCTCGGTAAAAATTCCAGCAAATTACTCTGTGGATTTTGACAGACTATTTCCATAGTTTATACAGAGAGTCAGAAAACTCAGAATAAGCAACACAATATTGAAGAACAAAGTAGAGTACTAGCAGTCTTCAATGTCGAGCATTTCTGTCACACTACATTAATCAAGACAGTGTAGTATTAGTGAAAGAACAGATGAATAGGTCAATGGAACAGTGTAGAGAACCCAGATATAGACCTTTATAAATACTGCCAACTGGTCTTTAACAAGAAGCCAAAGCGATGATAATCTTTTCAACAAATATGGAAAAAAAATGAATGTAGACACAGTCCTTTTAATCTTCTCAAAAATTAACTCAGAATGTATCACAGAGATAAATGTAAAACACAAAGTGATAAAATTCCTAGAAGATAACATAAGAGAGAATCTAGACAAATTTGGGTATGGTGGTTACTTTTTATGTACAACACCAAAGGCATGATCCATGAAAAAAATAATTGATAAGCTGGACTTCATTAAAATTTTAAAAACCTTCTGCTTTGCAGAAGACAATATCAAGAGAATGAGGATACAAGCCACAGACTGCAAAAAAAAAAAAATTGTAAAAAACACATCTGATAAAGGAATATTATCTAAAATATACAAAGAACTCTTAAAACTCAATTTGAAAACAAACCAATTAAAAAACTGGTCCCAAGACCTTTACAGACACTTCACCATAAATATATACACACACATATATGTATATGTACATATATGTATATATATGTGCATTTGTGTATGTATATATATGATAAGAAAGGATGTTCTATATTATGTGTCATCAGGAAAATGCAAATAAAAAATGAAATATCACTATACACCTATTATAAAGTGTCCAAAATTCAGAACACTGACAATCCCAGACTCTGGTAAGGATGTAGAGCAAAAGGAACTCTCATTCATTGCTGGTGGGAATGCAAAATGGTACAGCCACTTTGAAAGACAGTTTGGTGTTACAAAACCAAACATCATATGATCCAGCATTCACTTTTTTTTTTGGTATTTTCCCAAAAGAGTTGAAAACATCCACACAGAAATCTGCACACAGATATTTATAGCGTCTTTATTTATAATTTCCAAAATGTGGAAGAAACAATGAATGTCCTTCATTAGTGAAGGGCTAAATAAACATCCAGACAGTGGAATATTGTTAGTTGTTAAAAGAATTGCTCTATAAAGACATGAAAGAACCTTAAATGTATATGACTAAGTGAAAGAAGCCAATGTGAAAAGACAATATACTGTATGATTTCAACTATATGCCATTCTGAAAAGGCAAAATCATGGAGACAATAAACATATTAGTGGCTACTAGAGTAGAGAGCCTAGAAATAGGTTTGGCACAAAGGATTTGTAGCGCAGTGAAGATACTTGGTGTGATACTGTAGTGACGGGTACATGTCATTTTACATTTGCTTGAACTCATGAATGTATAACAGCAAGAATGAAGTATAATGTAAACTATGGGTGATTGTGCCAATGTAGGTTCATTGATTGTAATAAATAATGGTTAGGTTGATAATGGGGCCAGGTGGGATATAAATGTGTAGGGGCAAAGGAATAGATGGGAAATGTCTGTCCCTTTCCTCAGATTTGCTGTGAACCTAAAACTTCTCCAAAATAATAATAATAATAATAATCTTAATTAAAAAAAATATCTTGTGAAAGAGAATCCAGTTGTTTTATCTGAGACCATTCTGGACCAGCCTTCACTGGTCAAACCCCAAACAGAGAACAGTGTGTGGTACGTTTATAATGCTTGATAAATGTAAGTTATTATTTTCTCCCTATATATCTTCACACCAGCATTTCTTTTCTTTGACAAAATTCACTGTGTGACCAATTTTGGTGGTGTGTATTGTTTTAAACTATCTCTGTAGTCATGCCTCCTTCATGTGGTGATTTACAGGATTTGATTGTTAGCCATCTAGTTTAGTCTAATATACCTTTTCCTCAGAAAAATGCTGCTACCTTCATAATTTTAATTATGTGAAGTATGAAGATAACTCCATAATTTGCAGGTATACTTTACAACTACTCTTCCTTTATCTCTCTATATAAAGTCCACTCAACAACTTCCAATCTTGCCTGTCCTCTTAGGAGATCAAGTTCAACATGAATAATATTTCTTATCCTATTTCTTTTTTTTCAAGTAATCCTATTACTGGAGCCAAAAATTATACAGTTATTTTTGGTTCTATCTTCTCCTTCCACTGAGATCTATTCTTTTTTCATAATTTTATTTTGTCTTATTTATTCAACAAATTACAATAAAAGACCTTTACGTATTTGCATTGCAACCTTTTTATTTGACAGCAATTTTTGCCTTTTTTTCTCTTTGTTTCTCACATCTCTAAAGGAGTTAATGTTTACTGAGAGTTAATGTTTACTGTCTCCCCACTTTGGAGGAAACACTGGGCTACCTATTTTATTCATTCTTTTATTTAGTAATATATTTTTAGTCACTACCAGGGGCAATAATTGTTCTAGGCACTAATAATACAATGATATGTTGTGTGAAATATGCATACTTTCTGCCTTCACAGAAATAACAGTCTAGTAGATGAGAGGCAGGGAGACAGTGTGTGAGTAAACAAACAAACAAAAAGCCCTTCCCAAAAGGAGGCCAGTTATAGGATATTGGTATGAGTACATACTGAAAACTCTTCTACTTAAGAGAAAGTGAATTTCCTTGGACTGAACACTGTGAAACAGCCCACGTGGAGTATTAAGCTTGTAGGAGACTTCTAAGTGATCTAGAGGCGACACCTCAGAAATCTGTTCTGTGAAGAACCAACATGACCAAGCTCTGTCGTGAGACACCTAAACTTAAGACATACTCAGACAAATTCTATTGTGGAAAATGAGTTTACACCCTAAAATCATTAGGTGAATAATGAAGATCAATTCCAAAAAGTGTATACAGAGTCTACAAGTAGATCTTGGGCCTACGAAAACAATTAAAAGAATGTTCAGTGACTATATTTGAAATTCAGTGAAAAAATGGACAACAATTAGAAATTCCATATAGCTAACAAATATAGGAAGTGATGCTTAAACATATGGTAATGGAAAAAATTCAAATTAAGAAAATGGAATATCAATTTATACTTATCTAATCAACACGAAATTTAGAAAATATGATAAATACCAGTTGAGACATGAGACTATGTAGATTGTAACAATTATTCCGGAGGGCGATTTTACAACACTTAGTCATATTAAATACTGCCACTTCCTATGGCCTTAAACGCCTGTAATTTTTTTCCCCACAGAAGCCGTTCCATAGAGAATGTGTACAAGTTTATTGGTAGGCTTGTAGTGGTAGTGGGAATTTGAGGCAACAAGTAGATACAATGTAGCACTTAGAAACAATGGCTAGATGGATACAGCAACATAGATTCACAGATTTCTAAAACATGTCTTTGGATAAAAACAAATGAGAAATAGAATGAAATATATAAACCAAGAACATTTATGTAATTTATACCCATGCCCAGAAAAAGCGCTGCATATTTAAAAGAAGAACGTACGCAATCAAAGAGATACATGTCTAAAAATTAGAATGATTGGCTGATGGTGGAGCAGAGAATAAAGGTGACTTGGGAAGGAAAGAGTTAAAAATAAGAGAAAACCTACCACAAACTGAAAAATAAAATACAATATAAATGGTGAGGTTCCCTTAAGAGATAAAAGGAGGTAATCACTTTTAAGAAATCTGAAATTAGGAAAATGAACCATTTAGAAGTTCTGAATGTAAAGATGCATTTGACGCTAAAAATAAAATGGCTGTGAAGGAAACGAGTCACATGCTGTTTCAGAAAACGACAGGTGCCCATGTGGGAAAAGAGCTCTACTCAGACGGGTCAGGAAAGGGGGCCCTAAGCTGGTGAAGTTTAAGCCAAAACCACTAGGATGAGCAGCAGCCAGCCATGTAAATACTCATGAGAAGAGCCTCCCAGACACAGAGGCTGGCCTGCCAGGAATTGAAAGGATGCCAGTGCAGCTGGTGTGTGGAGAACAGGGGGAGACGAGTCTAAGATATAATCAGAGGCTAAGGCATGTAAAGCCTTTGGATTTCATTCTAATTATAATGAGATAGCCTGCAGAGTAATAAGCAGATGTTAAGATTTGGTTTGCATTTTTAATTTTTAAGCATTTACTCTACTGCTTGAGTAGATCTATTAGAAGAGAACAACAGCAGGAGCTGTCTTGGACTAGAGCTGTGGCCGTGGACATGGAGAGAAACACAGACAAGATTTAGTTTGGAAGTTGAATTAACAGGAATAACTGATAAAATGGTTTGGGAGGTGAAGGAGAGAGGAAAAAAAGACTTTCAGTTATTAGCTTACCAATTCACTGAAAGGAAGAGTAGGTAAGAAATATTTTTGAGGTAAAAATGAGAATTCAATATCAGACAGGCTAACTGGCCTCTTGGGAGACATCCAAGTGAAGATGTCCAATAAGATATTGGATTTAAAAAGACTGTAAGACAACGGATAGGACTAAGCAAGTGATGTAAATCGGAAAGGCAGCTTTATATGGACCATATTTAAGTCATGGGAAAGATGACATTGTGTAGAGAGAAAAAGATACTGTGCATCACCTTGAGGAACTCTGTCATTTGGATGTCTGCTGTGGGAGAAAGACTGAATTAAGGGAGGTGGCTGACGGGGCAGAAGGAAAACTAGTGTGGTTTCCCTAGAAGCCAAGCAGCAGCGTTTCACGCGGTAAAGAGCTGCTAACTCCATCAGTGCTGCTGAGAACATAAGATGAGGACAGGAAGACGGGTCCATTAATTTGACAACACAGAAGCCATTGGTGACCTTAAAAGGAGTAATGCCATGTTGTGTGAGGGCCAGAAGCCAGAGTGGAATGAATTGAGGAGTGAATACGTGAGAGAAAATAGAGGTGACACCTGTAGACAACACTTTGGAAATTTGTCTCTGAATAATGGGGCCACAGGTATAGGTAAGGAATGTTGGTTTGAATGTACTAGTATGTTATTTAGAACCTTTACAGATTGACTCCAAACTCTAAGTACTTTAGTCCAGCCATGCTTATCCAGTCATTCTCCAAGGCCAGATTGAATGGGAACATTAGTTTTCTCATGTAAGCTGGTTATGGAATCTTCCGGGACAGATTAATAATTTAGCAACCCATGAATCCAATATTCTCGAAGTATTTGTTCAGCATTACTAGGGGTGGAGTCTGCCACAGCAAAGATTTTTGTTTATTTTCATTATCACTCCAGCTAGGTATTTTCTTTTTCAGTGGGAGCAGTATAAATCTACATGTTGTTGAGGATTCAAGAAGTTGAGAACCGAGTTCTTGGCATCATATTTATGATTTATTCTGTTGATAATTAGGGGCTTTTGTAGATGGACCCCAGGACAGTTTCTGAGCTAGCCTAATCTATTCAATATGGCTTTTTTTTTTTTTTCACAGTTCCTTTGCTCATGGTAATAACATTCCCATTTATAAATTCTCGCCTTTCACACTCCCCCATGCCCTTTGTATTTACATAATTTCTTCAAAGTCTAAGTTTTTTTTCTGAACCATCTATGTAATGACCCCTTTTTTGGACTCCTGCCCTAGTTTTTGTTTGTAACACCTGTTTAGCAATTAATTAAGTTTGGCCTTTACTTGCAATTAATTTTTAATGTTATTTTTATTTACCTAAATGAATGAATACTCATTTATAGTACCTAATAATGTTTTTGATTGGCTCCTGAGGAATTTGTTGGTTAGTTTATACATTGGGATCTCTGTGACACCTGTCTATACCCGTATTTTTCCTCAGAAAGTATACATAATAAGTGACATCGGACATTAGACTGAAAATTGAATGCCTTCTTTCCCTTTGTCCCTGACTTATATTAAAAGAATTTAAAGTCAACTTACCTATTCTCATACCCAAAACGTATCACACTGACCTCTTAGTAAAACTGAAGAACAAAACTTTGATAAATCTTTGAAAATCTAGAGTCATGCAGATCTGCTTTAGAACTGTTTCTGTCATGTACAACTTTGCAGTTGAAGACATGTTTCTAAATCTCTCTGATCTTTTGTCATGTGGAACTAAAAACCTATTTCTTTGTGATATTTCAATAAGATAATTGTAAAAAGTTCCTGATAAGGGAAAGTACCATGAGATATTAATTACCTTAAAAATAGTAATAAAACAAAGTCAAATATTTTGGCTGCCCAGGTTGAATTTAGGCTTCCTAGTCTCTTCAGTTTTATGACTTTGATATAATCTAGGTGATTTATATCAAAGGGCACATTTGGCCTAATTTTCAATGTGGGTAGGATTTTTCTCTCACTTACAAGTGCAGTGCTTTTCACTACTTGAAGAAATTCAATGTTTCTGTTGAACTGAATTTCAAGTGATCATTTAGCCTTCAAACGTACATGTGTGACCCTGATTTTAGTTTTCCTTCCTCCTACTCCTTCAAAAATGACTTCCCACTAGGATATTCAGGAAAAAAACTTGCATGTATCATGTCTAGTTCTAAGTCAGTTCTATGCCACAATTGCCTTTCTGTGCTGTACTTTGATCTAACCTTGGCTAAACCTGTTTAGCGCTAAAAACTTCTCAGAACACCTTTATTACCATCTTTCTTCTCATGATGCTGTTATCACATTGGATCTTAATGAAATGAATATGGTAGAATGCCTAATGTATTTTATCTTTCTTCTAATTTACCATTTACAAAGTCTAGATAGCTATAACAGACTTTACTGTAGATGGATATATCTGATAGAAATTACTATGTTGGAGACAAAAAAAGAGCATTTTAAATCGGACTTTGAAATATCCTAGTACTCATAAACCATGGCAAGAGAACAAAAAGGTTAAATCTATTTCGGATTTAATAAACATACCTTAGAACCTTACTTTTCTGCTTTCAGAACCACCTCAAAATGTTTCTTTCTTCAACATTTCTGCATGTAATTCCCCATTCTCCTTCAGGAAACCCTGCTCCTGCCCTTAGTTCTATATGAGACCTACAATCTTCCAGCAGGCTGTGAGGCTGAGCTCTAACCCTCCAAAGCTATTCCCTCCAGTGAGGTGCACTTATCCCTCTTCATTATTTTTTGGTGTCTAATGATTTACAGACACATGCACACATGAAATGGTTAAACCAAAATCCATGTTACAAATAGAAACATTTTTCTGATTGTAATTGTAATCTTGCAGAATCAGTCTTCAGCAAATGGGAGAAAAATGCCTCTTTATGTGATTATGCTGAACAGAAAGTGATGTGAATTGGAAAGGCAGCTTTCTCCCTCCCTCCCTCCCTCCCTCCCTCCCTCCCTCCTCCCTCACCCACCCTTCCTTCCTTCCTTCCTTCCCTTCCTTCCTTCCTTCCTTCCTTCCTTCCTTCCTTCCTTTGCCTACTTTGCTTCAATTGTGCTTCAGTATTTTTTTTCTAGTACATAAAAATCAGGAATCATTACAGCATTGAAAAATAGCACATCTTGATGGGCAACACTTTTTTTAATTAAATTTATTGGGGTGACACTGGTTAATAAAATATAGGTTTCGAGTGTACAATTCAATACATCATCTGTATATTACATTGTATGTTCGCCACCCAAAGTTAAATTTCCTTCCATCACCATATCTTTAACATCTTTACCCTTATCTACCTCTCTACCCCTTCCCTCTGGTAACCACTGAATTGTTGTACATGTCCATGAGTCTCTGTTTGTCATGGTTTTTGCTTTCAGTTTTATATTCCAAATATAAATAAAATCATGTTTCTTAATTTTTTCTGTTTGACTTATTTCACTTAGCATGATAATCTCAAGATCCATTCATATTGTCACAAAGGGCAGTGTTTCATCTTATGGCTAAGTAATAGCCCATTGTATATATGTACTACATCTACTTTATCCAGTCATTATTGAATAACACTTTGGTTTCCATATCTTGGCTGCAGTGAATAATGCTGCTATGAACGTCAAGGTACATATATCTTTACAGATAAATGTTTTCAAATTTGGGGGGTAAACATCCAAAAAGAGGAATTTCTGGGTGATATGGTAATTCTATTCCTAGTTTTTTAGGAAACTCCATACTACTTTCTGTAGTGGCTGTACCAATTTATATTCCAGTGTATGAGGGTTCCTTTTTCCCCAAAACTTCTCCAACATTTGTTTTTACTTGTCTTGATGATAACCATTCTAACAGATGTGAGGTTGTATCTCATTATGGTTTTAATTAGCATTTCTCTAATAGCTAGAGAAGTTGAGCATCTTTTCATATGCCTGCTGGCCATTTTTATGTCTACTTGGGAGAGGTGTCTGTTCAGGTCCTCTGTCCATTTTTTAATTGGAATTTTTTTTATTGTTGAAGTGTATGAGTTTTTAGTATATTTTGGATATTAGACCTTTATCGAAGGCATTGTTTTCAAATATCTTCTTCCATTCAGACGGTTGCCTCTTTGTTTTATTGATGGTTTCTTTTGCTGTGCAGAAGATTTTTAGTTTGATGTAACCCATTTTATATGTTTTTGCTTTCACTTCCCTTGACTTTGAGGTCAAATTCATGCAATCCTCTCTAAATCTAAGGTCCATGAGTTTTGTACCAATACTCTATTGAATAATAGTGATGATAGTGGATAGTCAAGACAAGATAAAATACTTGTTAACTACACAAAACCTCTATAGTAACTTTGAGCTTTTAGAAATATTTTATTTTTATTTTTTATATCAGGTAAAATATTGAGTTACCGTAAATAAAAGAAGACCCTGTGAAGAAGAATTATCTCTCATTCAAGCAAACTTCAAGAAATGGGGAAGGCGTTTTAAAAGGAAGTACATATTTGACCCTTTGACCCTTCTACCGCCCCCCTCACCCCTAATATTTGTTACTGAGTTGCATGAGTTCTCTGGTAACCACTAGTCAATAGTTTGCGTTCATGAGTCTGTTTCTTTGTCTTGCTCATTTGTTGCTGTTAGGTTTATATCCCACATAGAAGTGATATCATATGATTTTCAACTTTTTCTGTCTGGCTTATTTCACTTAGCATGGTTATCTCAAGGTCCATCCATGTTGTTGCATATGGCAGTATTTCATCCCTTATAGCTGAGTAATATTCCATTTTATATATGTACTACAGCTTCTTTAGCCAATCATCTATCTATCGTAGGATGCTTCGGTTGCTTCCATGTCCTGGCCACTGTGAATAGTGCTGCTATGAACATTGGTGTGCAAACATCTTTTTGAACATGGGTTTTCAAGTCTTTCGGGTAAATACCCAGTAGAGGGATTGCTGAATCATATAGTAGATCAATTCTTAGTTTTTTGAGGAACCTCCATACTGTTTTCCATAGTGGCTGTACCAATTTGCGGTCCCACCAGCAGTGTATGAGGGTTCCTTTTTCTCCGCATCCTCTCCAACATTTGTTATTACTTGTCCTGTTTATGATAGCTATTCTAACAAGTGTGAGATGGTATCTCATTGTGGTTTTGATTTGCATTTCCCTAGTAGCTAGTGATGTTGAGTATCTTTTCAAATATTTGTTGGCCATTTATGTCCTCTAGGGAGAAGTGTCTGTTCAGGTCCTCTACCCATTTTATGATTGGATCATTTGATTTTTTTTTGTTACTGAGTTGCATGAGTTCTTTGTATATTTTGGATATTGGGCCCTTATCAGAGGTTGCTTGCAAATATATATTCCCATTTGGATGGTTATCTCTTTACTTTGCTGATAATTTCTTTTGCTGAGCAGGGGCATTTTAGCGTGATGTAGTTCCATTCATTTATTTTAGCTTTTATTTCCCTTGCTTTTGAGGTCAAATTAATAAAATCCTCTTTAAGTCCAAGTTCCTATGAGTTTAGTTCCTATGTTTTCTTCTATGCATTTCATTGTTTCAGGTCTTCTATTCAGGTCCTTTATCCATTTTGAGTTAATTTTGGTGTGTGGGAATAGACAACAGTCCCATTTTATTCTTTTGTAGGTGGCTTTCCGATTTTCCTGGCACCATTGATTGAAGAAGTTTCCTTTTTCCACAGTATGTTTTCGGCTTTTTTGTTGAAAATTATTCGTCCATATAAATATGGGTTTTCTTCTGGACTCTTGATTCTATTCCGCTGGTTCGTGTCTGTTTTGCTGCCAATACTATGCTGTTTTGATTATTGTCTCTTTGTAGTATAATTTGAAGTCAGGCAGAGTGATGCTCCAGCCTTGTTCTTTTTCTCAGTATGGCTTTGGCAATTCAGGACTTTTTGTGTTTCCATGCAAATCTGAAGATTTTTTTGTTCTATTTCTTTAAAATAGAGATTTTGATGAGATTGCATTCAATCTGTATAATGCCTTAGATAATATGGTCGTTTTAATATTGATTCTTTTCAACCCAAGATAATGGAATATCTTTGCATTTCTTTATATCTTCTTCAATTTCCTTTAATAAGGTCTTATAGTTTTCATTATATAGGTCCTTCACTTGTTTCGTTAAATGATTTTATAGATATTTTATTCTTTTTGTTGCAATTGTAAAAAGAAATTTTTTTCCACTTCTTTTTCTGACACTTCGTTTTTAGAGCATAGGAACACTGTGGATTTTTGAACATTGGTTTCATATCCAGAGACTTTACTGTATTTGCTTATTATTTCTAGTAGTGTTCTTGTGGAGTCTTTAGGGTTTTCTATGTAGAGAATCATGTCATCCACAAATAGTGACACTTTGACTTCTTGTTTCCTATTTGGGTGCCTTTTAATCTTTCTCTTGCCCAATTGCACTCGCTAGACCTCCAATGTTATATTGAATAACAGTGGTGATAGTGGACAGCCTTGCCTTGTTCCTGATCTTAGAGGGAAGGTTTTTAGTTTTTCACCATTAAGTAAAATGTCAGCTGAGGGTTTTGTTATGATGGCCTTTATTATGTTACGTTACTTTCATTGTATACCAGTTTTGTTAAGTATTTTGATCATAAATGGATGCTGTATCTTGTCGAAGGCTTTTTCTGCATCTATTGATATGATCATATAATTCTTACTTTTTAATTTGTTTATGTGGTGTATCACATTAATCAATTTGCATATGTTGAACCATCCCTGTGCCTCTGGATGAAGCCCACTTGATCATGGTGTATCACCCTTTTAATATGTTGCTGTATTTGATTCGCTAGTATCTCATTTAGGATTTTTGCATTTGTGTTCATGAGAGATATTGGTCTATAGTTTTCTTTTTTTGTGTTATCTTTTCCAGGTTTTTGGTATTATGGTGATATTGGCCTCATAAAATGAGTTGGGAAGTATTGCTTCCTCTTCTGTTCTTTGGAAGAGTTTGAGAAGAACAGGTATTAAATCTTCTTTGATTGTTTGGTAGAATTCACTGGTGAAGCCTTCTGGTCCTGGATTTTTAGTTTTCGGTGGGTTTTTAATAATTATTTTAATTTCCATACTGTTGATCAGTCTATTTAGATTTTCTAATTTTTATTCAGTCTAAGAAGGTTGTATTTTTCTAAGTACTGGTCCATTCTTCTAGGTTATTAAGTTTGGTGTTATATACTTTTTTCATAGTATTCTTGTATGATCCTTTGTATTTCTGCAATATCCATTGTAATTCCCCTCTTTCATCCCTGATTTTGTTTCTTTGGGTCCTTTTTCTTTTTTCTTTTATGTGTCTAGCCAGGCCTTTGTCAATTTTATTAATGTTCTCAAAGAATCAGCTCTTTGTTACAGTTATTTTTTTCTGTTGTTATTTCTTTTTCAGTTTCATTTACTTCTGTTCTAATTTTGATTATTTTTTTCCTTCTGCTGACTTTAGGCTTCATTTGCTCTTCCTTTTTTAGTTTTTTAAGATAAAGTCTTAGGTTGCTTATTTGGGCTCATTCTTGTTTTTGGAAATAGGCCTGTAATGATATGAACTTTCCTCTTAGGACCGTATCCCAAAAGTTTTGAAATGTTGTACTTTTATTATCATTCGTTTCTATGTACCTCTTGATCTCCCTTCATATTTCTTCTCTGACTCAGTTATTCTTCAGTACTATGTTGTTTAATCTCCATTTATGAGTGGTTATTTCTGCTTTCTTTTTACAGGTGATCTCTAGTTTCAAAGCATTATGATCAGAGAATATGGCTGGTATGATTTCAACTCTCTTATATATGTCGAGGCTATCTCTGTTTCCCTGTATGTGGTTGATCCTTGAGAATGTTCCACGTGCACTAAAGAATAATGTATAAGCAACTGTTTTCAAATGGTAGGCTCTGTAAATGTCAATTATGTCCAGTTGGTCTAATGTGTCATTTAAGGACATTATTTCCTTATTGAATTTCTGTTTGGGTGATCAGTCCATATCTGACAGGGGGTATTTAGGTAGCCTACTATGATAGTGCTTTGGTCTGTTTCTCCTTTTAGTTTTCTGTTAGTAATAGCTTTACATATTTCTGGGCTCCCTGATTGGGAGCATAGATATTAATGTGTTATATCTTCTTGTGCATGATTCCCTTTATCATTATGAAGTTTCCCTCAGTATCTTTATTTACCTTTAGCAAAATTTATTTTGAAAAGAACAACTTTAACTCATGGTAAATCGATTCTACTAGTAATTTTTTCTCTGATGATACTGAAAAGTAAGACTGTAATCGTAAACCATTTTAATGATATTGTCTGTGTGTGTGCATGTGTGCGTGTGAATGTGTGAGTGTGGTGTGAGGTTTTAAAATAAACATTGAGGAAAATGTCAGGAATTTGACCTATTTTTTCAATAGATCAGGTATGATGGAGCATCAACTATAATATCTATTTGTTAACAAGATCCATCTTCTTTGTTGATCCTGATGTTGGCATTTCCAGCAGATGGCATTATTATGCTAAAGAATCAAGCAATATAGCACAGGCATTCTTTTAGTAAATATATATTTTAGAAAGAAAGGAAGAGGGAAAGGAAATACTTACTTATTGAAGTCTATCAGGTGCTGTGAAATTATACTTAATGCTCATAGTGACCTTTGTAGGTAGGTATTATTTTAAGAATAAATCATCTAAGGCTGAAAGAATTTAAGAAATTTAGTGTTCACAAAGCAAATTAGTGATAGACTCAGGATTATATAATCTAGATATGGATGTTTATAATCTAGTTTGGCTGCTGTGTTTGAAATCTATGAAATATATAATGGAAAATATTCATTCCATGAAAACATTTAAAATGAATGAAGCTGATATGTTAAAAAAATTTTTCTGGGAAAAAAAGTTGAGTTTTTATTTTTATAATGAAATAGTCTCAGTTTTAAAAAATACAGAGAGGTATTTCTGGAATGGTAAGGACCTCTGAAAATCTATGAAGACACTAGCCAAAAAAAAAAAAAAAAAAAAGTGAAAATCATTGTTTTCAGAGCTCTAGGAATAACCAAAGTTTGCAACAATCTGGAAAGTGTTATATAAGAAAATTACTGACTATTGGTAAGGATAGCAGTAACTCCTGTCATAGTAACTTGTTTTTATCCCAATTCCCTTCTCCTCAGCAGGATGGTAGCTTTGAAAACCAGCAACTTTGTAACCACAGTAGCTGTGAAATTCAGCAGCTTAGAGATCATTAGAGAGGAAAAGAATGAGTTTAAATATCTCCCAAATGTCTCATCCCAAAGAACTGTCAATATTTAATTTATCTAGCAGATCACTAGAAAATCTCTTCACAGGGTTAGTTTATATTTGACTGGACTCACACCTCACTAAGTGGGAGAAGCCGTTTCCTCAGGAATCTGTCAAAAAGCCATCAGCATCAATTAAATTAAGTCCATACTTAATGTTGTTAATAGGTTCTGGAACTTTGAGTGAAACAATGTATAAAACCAGTTTGACCATAGGCTAATTGACATAAATGAGTGTTTAAGTTCCTGCTTTATCTCATTAATATTATAACAAAGCTATGTTGAATGAAATGACATTATTTAAGGACTTTATGGATTTAGCCTCACAGATATCCGAGAAAATGATACCAGTTGGAGAAATCCAAGAGGCTAGACATAAAACTTAAATGGAAATTCAGGGAAATAAGATTTTCATAAGGGGCTTTTAGAAGCTTGAATATATTACAAGAGATCTTAAAAGTTCTGCTTCATGCACAGGGCCGTGAGCATGTATTGGAGAGACTGAGAAAGCCCTGATTTCTTACATCTTGCTTAACATAAAGCTCTACACAAGCTGGAAACAAAAGCCTATAGCCATAAACTGCCAGAGTGGTGAAGTTTTACCTGGATACACAAGATCCTTAACCAAGAGCAGGAGATTTATTGGCTCAAGGCAGTTAAAGAAATCTCTGTCTAATCATTAGCTTACCATTAAGCTAATCAAACAGAGACTTTAGTGGCTGTACATACAAAAATTAAGACTATAAGGAATTAGTCCAGGAAAGTTACAAGCAAACAGTAACTACGTAAACAACAAAAAGTAATAAAGCCCAAGCCTGAGGATCAGGAAATCTTATTGTTAGAATTGCCACATTCTAATATTATAATACTGTTTTTTTGGCAAAAATATTATAAGGCAAGGAGAGAAACAGGGAAATATGGTTTATACAATGGGGGAAAATCGACCAATTAAAACTTTCTGAGGAAGCCCAGACGTTGAATAAATGGAGTTTTGAACTTTAGATAAGCTATTATACATAGTTTAAAGAAGTAAAAAAACCATATCTTAAAAAATTAAAGAGACATATAATAATGATATTTTGTAAATATTGCAATAAAAATGATAAAAAAAAATAACCAAATAGAATTTTAGTGTTAAAAGATACAGTAACTGAGGTGAACAGTCACGAGAGGTACCTAATGATACATTTGAATTGGCAGAAGAAAGTATTAGTGAACTTAGAGATAGGTCAATTGAGACTATCTAGTTTAAGCAACCAAAATGGAAGAAAAAAGAGCCACCATGGCACACCATTCAGAATACCAACATGTTTATAATGAGAATCCTAGAGGAAAAGAAGAATGGGACAGAAAGAATATTTGAACAAATAATGGATGAAAGCTTCCCAAATTTGATAAAAAAATATAAATCTACAAATTGAAAGAGCTCAAGAAACTGCAGTTAAAATTAACACAAAATATTTGCACTAGACACATTATAGTCAAACTGTAGAAAGCAAAATAAAGAGAATAATCTTATAAGAAGAAAAAATGATTTGTTATCAACAAGATATTCCTCCATAAGATTAATGGCTAACAACAAGAAAATAGAGAATTTAATAACACTATAAATCACCTAGTCATAAAAGACATAGAAGATGGGAGGGGGTTTGGAGTGAGCAAAAAAAAATGAAAGGATTAAGTAAAAATTGCCATTTAAAAAATACTTGCAGGACATAAAGTACAGCATAGGTGGTATAGTTAATAATATAGTAATTACTAGGTATGGTGTCAGATGGGTACTAGATTCATTAGGATGATCACTTTGTAAGGTATATAAATGTCTAATCACTATGTTGTATATCTGAAATTAATATATTGTGTGTCAGCTGTAATTGAAAAAAAAAAGCTTAGAAATACATATATATTATAGAAACAAATATATTTTAAACACACAAAAACTTGGCCCATAGCAAGCAGAAGGAAGAAAATAAGGAACTATATATATATATTAGAGAAGAAATAAATATAAATGGAAATTGGAAAACAAAAGACAGAATTGTGAAAACTGAAATTTGGGTTTTGAAAACATCAACAAAATTGATAAATCTTTAGCTAGGATAAACAAACAAACAAACAAGGAGCTAGACTCATTACAAAATTCAGGAGTGAAAGAGTGTACATCACTACTGGTATGACACATCCAAAAAGATCTATAAGGAAATACTGGGAACAACTGTGCCAACAAAGTGTATGACCTATGTGAAATGAACAAGTTCCTAGAAAGATACAAACTACCCCAACTGACTCAAGATGTAATTCACGAAAGATCAGAAAACTTATTATTGTTTAGATGGTAATACTTTTCAAATTGATCTATAGAATAAATGCAATCCCTATCAAAATCCCACCTGTCTTTTTTGAAAACTAGTCCTGTAAGTCTTATGGAAAAGCAAAAAACCCAGCATCACCAAAACCTGAAAAAAAAAAAAAACAAAGTTGGAGAATTCACACTTCCCTATTTCAATATTGTCTCCAAAGCTATAATAATCAAAATAGTGTTTTAACCAGCATGAGGAAAGATAAATGGAATAAAATATAGATCTCAATAGCTATCAATTGATTTTGACAAGGGTGTCAATTTATTGTGAAAATAATGGTGTTTTCAACAAATGGTTCCGGGACTACTGGATATTTATATATAAAAGAATGAAGTAAGAACCATGTTACACCATAAAAAATATTAAAACAGATGAAGTCATAAATTTAACAGCTGAAACTAGATAGCTTTTGAAGAAACATAGGAGTAATTCTTCATGACCTTGGGTTAGACAATAGTTTATTAGATATATCATCAACAGTACAAGGGAGAAAAAAAATAGACAAATTAGATCCATCAAAATTAAGAAAATTTTTGTGCTTCAGAGGTCACCATCAGGAAGGTAAAAAGATAGTGTACAGAATGGGAGAAAATATTTGTAAATCATATCTGATTTAAACATTTATGTCCAGAAGATATAACTCTTACAGCTCAGCACTAAAAAAGATAAATAATCCAATTAAATATGGGTAAATGATTTAAATAGACATTTCTCCAAAGAAGTATTGAAATGGCCTATAAGCACATGAAAAGATCCTCTGCATCATTAATTATTAGAGAAATACAAATCAGAACCACAGTGAAACACTAACACTCATTGATAGTTAAAACTAAAAATTTAAGAAAATAATAGGCAATAACAAGTGTCAATGAGGGTGTGGAGAAATTAGTACCCTCAGTCATAGCTACCAGGAGTTGTTAATGGCGCAGCCACTTTGGCAAAATGTTTGACATTTCTTCTAAATGGTAAGCATAGAGTTACCATGTTTGGATCCAGAAATTTCATTCATTGGCATATAGCCAAATGTTAATCATTAATTGGCCAAAAGTGGATCATGCAATTCTGCTCCTAGGTACATAACCAAAAGAAATGGAACTATGTCAATATAAAAGCCTACATACTGATATTTATAGCACTGTTATTCATAATACCTCAAGTATAAACAACTTAAATGTTCTATTAGCTAATTAATAATTAAAATTTGATATATAGTGAAATATTATTCAACAATAAGTAGGAATAAAGTACTGATACATACTATAGCATGAATGAACATCGAAAACATTTGCTAAGTGAAAGAAGCCCACAAAAAGAAATTGTATGATTCCACTGATATGTAATATACAGAATAAGCAAATCTATAAATCCAAAAAGACTAGTTGATGCCGAGGCCTGGCAAGGGGAGAGACAATGGGAATGATTGCTAATGGGTAGGGATTTTTTTTTTTTTCAAGGGTGGTAAAAATGTTTTAAAATTAGATTGTAGTGATGATTCACAATTCTGTGAATATACTAAAACCCACTGAAGTATATATTTTAAAAAGAGTGAACTTTATGGTGTGTGAATTATATATCAATAGAACATAAAAATATATAACACAATGCAGGGTTTCCACCCCCCCCAAACTGGAACAGCGTCCCTATTTTTAGAAAGTGCAAGAAGAACATCTACTATAACAAATATATTAAGAACCCTCTGTAGGTCAAGGACTTAGAACTGCCATCACATTTTAAATGACCATCTTTGTATTATTATTCTTATTATCCTTACCATTTTACAGACAAAGAAATGACATTTTAGAGGTTAACTAATTTCCTTAGGGTCACACATCTAGAAAGTGCCAGAGTCTAAGCCTACCTTTTTTGCCAAGCCTGTTAATTTTTTATCCTCCATTCTGTGCTTCAATGAAAAGATGCTTCATTGGAACCAAGTTCCAGCTTGTTATGCTGCACCTCTGCCTTTGCTCTAGAAAGGTGATGTGGAAGTACTAAATGTCCCCATTTTAGCAAGTTGAGAAAAATGTCAATTTTCTCTTCTCATACCACTTTACTAATTGCTAATTTCAGAGCTGGCCAATTTGTGACTTGCTAATTTGTTACACTAAGTGGAATTGGGTACTGTGAGGCTAGATGCTCTTGTCTGTCTATAAACTAAAATTTGACTTCAGAATAAGGAAGATGAATATTTTGGGGGATGGGATTTTTCCTTGGTATTAAAATAGGAGTTTTCTCTCAAACTGATTAATAATGTAGACCTTCACTTCCACAAAGCTGTTAAGAAATATTCTTAGCATTTAAATATATGCATTAGTTTTAAAGTTGGTATTGTTAAGTTGGCTTTGAGAGAATTATATATGCATCTACGTGGGGTTTGTTAACATTTTTAAATTGAAAAAATTATACATGCAATTCTTTTAAGAGGCTAACTACCTTAATACATTGGTGATGATTCTCTCTCTGTACAGAACGTTTGACGAACAAGTTACTTCCTCTTCCTGGGTCTAATGTTCTAAAACAAAATACTGTGTTAGCTAGTCCTGAAGGTCCTTTCCAGCTCTTTGATTATATGACACTCTGACTAGCATACAGAGACACACCTGCAATCCTGCCGAGAGTTCCACAGAATCATTAATGATTATTCATGGCAAGGGAAGCAGAGGTAACATTGATTCTGAAAGCCGATCCTTCTCACTGTAGAAGTGCACTCTTGTGTTACAGTGTTTTTGTATATGAGAAATGCCACCTGCCAGTACTTGAAAGTCTCTCAGCACCAGGAATTTACTCAGTGCCCTTTAGGTTAAAACATCACCTGCAAGCCCAGCACAGTGTACCTGTGGTGAGGGCAGTAGTATGGATGGTCATATTGATATCTTTTAGAGCTTGAGTTACACGTATCCTGCTTTGTCACTTACTATAAGATTCATGAAAAATATAGGACTTTTTTTTTTTTAGTTTATAGCTATTTAGCTTTTAACAGAATTTTTGAAGTCTACTAAAATGAACATCCTCTCAGTGCCTTATATATTTCTTTAGTAAAAGAAGAGTAGATTTAAAAGGAAAAAATATGTGCTAACATTATTTCAATTAGGGAGAAAAACTATAAATAATTCACAGTCAACAAAACAATTTTTATTCTTGATCCTCTTTTTGCCATTGTGGAGCACATTTATTTTTAGCAATGTAAACTAAAAATTATTCATGAGTTCTCTACTAGCATAATAATTAGCAGTCTAAAATTGGGACAATATTTTTAAAAATTAAATTAGGACAACATTTTAAGTTTAACTTTATTCTTAATTAGCAAGATGAGAGTAAAGATATAGTAATACATTATTTTAAAACCAAATTTGTTTTAAACTATATTCTTTTTATTTCAGTTTCCAGGTTAGTTTGGTCCAGGACTAGGAAGAATCAGGGTTGCCTTAATGGGCAGCAATATATTGGGGAGAATTGCACAGGGTTTCTAGGGACTAGTCATTTTTGTTACTAGAAGTACTCTGGGCTATGTTCTAAATTATTACAACTTATAACTTCAGGAGCTTAGAGAACCAGAAACAAATAGCAATGAACTAAAGAGATGCTATTTTGAAACTTAGAACTCTTTAGAATACATAAAGCAATTCTTTCCTTATACTCAGATCTTACAATTTAATATTTTTCCTAGTATAAGAAGAATATATATTCAATTTAATTTTTTTAAATGCAAAATACATAAAAAAGAGGATTAAAAAGTTCTAATATGTTCTTATGTTTCATTCTAGCTATGATAAATTTTAAATAAATTTTATGCTATATGAATCTAACTGATATTTGTGTGGAATATAGCTGAAAAACTAATATATAATTCTAGGAATGTTTCATCAAATGATTCTATATCCTGAGAGAAAAACGTTTATAATTGATAAAATTTTTGTGTCATCTAGTTCATCTGTGCTCTGGGTCTTATACAGTCTTCTGAGTTGCTTACTTGGGAAAATTAGGTAAAATTGATGGGCTGTGCTTTACAAGGTAGGCAAATACCTTGACTTTATTCTATGGAAAACAATATTATATTATTGTAAAAATGAGTTAAAGATAAATATAGGCAAGGATGTCAGGAAGGAAAAGTGGTTTAGGTAAATCTTGAGATATTGTCCTATGAGTAACTTAGAAAGACTGTTATCAATGGCTGAGCTATGTATTAGACACATCTTGTTCACATTCTTAGATTTTTTTGTGATCTCATGCATGTTGTCCCTTGGCCCCTTGCTCCACCTTCATCATTACTGTGGCAACACACTGAATGTAGGTTGAGTAATTTTATTGGCTGAAGCCAGCAACCATATACCAAGACTCACTGACATTCTCAAAAAAAATAAGTATTCCATTTGATAAGTATTATTTGGAACCTTTTAAAGAAACCTAGAGGAGACAGAAAAAGCTTTACTGAGAAGTTCAATAGGATTTTTTCAGATGAACAAATTACAGAGCAGGGATTGCCATGGAGAAGAGAACAGACATTGGAGCTCAAATAGGAAGTTACTTCTATAATCCTGGTAAGAAATAATAAAATGAAACACTATCACAGTAGCTTGGAAAATGAAATGGGAAATTATGAGACATAATTATATAATAGAATTGAATCGGAAAGGAATTGAAAAGACATAACGAGAGGTGAAAGCAGGTGTGAGGAAAGGAATAGCTAAGAGGAATTCCAGGTTCCTGGTTTAGGCAACTAGATTAACAACAAAGATATTGACTACGGTAAAAGAATTCAGGAAGAGATTTCTTTAGGCTGCTGTGGTAGTGAGATTATCTGTTCTATCTTTGATATTTCACATTCGGCATGCCCATAGCATATCCAAGTGGAACTCTAATGGTCAGTTAGGCTATAGAAAGGGAAATTAGCAGAAGGGGTGGAACTAGAGACTTTGACTTCCAATTAATTGGTGATAGGACTTATAGGCATAGAAGAGATAGCCCAGAGGAAATATAAATAAAGAGGGCATACAACCAAGGATGGAAACTTAGGGTAATACTAACATTTAGGGTGCAGGTAGAGGAGGAAAGCATAGTAAAGGAAATGGAAAAGACATAAGAAGAGAAAGAAGATAATAAAATGATAGGTAACTCATTTTAAAAATGATAGTATCCAAGGAAATCTAGGGCCTGAGTTTCCGTGAGGAATTATAAAAATTGTAAGGTCATCAGGAATTGCACATAAAGAGTAGTTATTTCAAGTTTCTGGAATAATACTTCAGGATATCTGTTGGTGCTGATGGAGATATCATATGTGATGTCATGCTAATAATATCAGTTTCTGAGGTTTGACTATTTAGTTGCATAAATCAAATCTTTCTCATGAGGCTTTTATACTGTCTGTGTTGATGACTAGAAGCTTCTTTGTTACATTTATATCAAATTTGCATTCATTTGACAGTGAACAAATATGCACACCCAAGTAAGAGATGGAATATATTAGTGAACTAAAAATGCAAAGACCCTTGCCTTTGAGTACTTAAAATTTTAGAGAGAGAACAAGAAATTAACATAAGACATAATTTTATAAAAGGTAATAAGTGTCATGGAAAAAATAAAATAAAATAAACAGGATCAGGAGTCTGTGGGGGGAAGAGTTTTGAGGCTAGGTAGGTTGTTATATTAAATGGTGTGGGGGACCTAATTGAGAAAGTGAGGTTGATCAAATAGTATATTTTTAAAAGAGGTTAGAGAATTAGCCCAATGGACAGCTGGAGAAAGAACATTCCAGACTCAAGAAAATGTATAGGAAAAGCTCAAGGTGGGAGCATGTCCAACATGTGTCAGAATCCAGAAGGAGAGCACTGTAGACATAAGCAGAGTGAACAAGGAAGAGTAAAATAGGGATTGAAGTCAGGTCGATTATGTAGGGCATTGTCTGGCTTGTACCAGCAGTGAGAGAAGGAATCAATTGCAGGTTTAATCAAAGGAGTGTTCTAGTCTGATTTGTCTTTTAAAAATCATTTTGGCTGCTGTAGTCATGATAAATTTTTTTGTTGTTGTTGTTATTTTTTATAGCCTTTGTTCTTGTTACTGTGACTCTGGTGCACAAAAGTAGAAATAGGATACCTGGGAAAATGTTATTTACAGGTAAAAGATGATGAGGATTTAGCCCAGGGTAGTATCAGTAAAGCGATGAGAGATGAATAAATTCTGAATATATTAGAAATATAGACTCTACAGTATTTCCTTTGTGTTAATACAAACTTGTATAGTGTTCAGCTATACTAAACGTTTGGCAAAGGGCATCATGAAAAAAAATTTGCAAGGTATTTAAATCCAGTGTTAATGTCAGAGTCAGATTCACCTTCCCCCTAAAATTTGTGTTCATTGTTATTGCAATTATTGTATTTCAGTCACTACACCTTGTAAATACAATGTGTCTGATGGGTTTCATGGTATGTAAGTAATAAAGATAACTCGTGAGGTGATAGGAATTTTACCTGTACTTTTCCTAATGGTTTTTATTTCCCAGATGAAAGAGTGGAATATGCTTCCCGTTGTTTCTTTCTTCCACATATTATGTACTTCACACCCTAAATATCCAAATAACTGCGTTGATATAACTCTCTGGGTTATTCTGGCCTTGGTATACTTTGTCTTCATGTTATCAACTATAGTTATTTTAAGTTAAAGCATGTAAATTCTTAGACATATAGTATTGTATTTTCATAGCATTGTGAGAGGCTGTTATAAAATGTAAAATTTTTTCAGTGAAGAGGCACATCTGGAGGACTTCATAAATATTAATGGAAATACAAACTGGTCCATGAAAATTATAATTTCTATGATTTGAGCAAATAATACAGTTCGAAATGTTGATTTTATTCATCAAATTTAAGTTCTCCTGAGCAGATAGCTCTAGAATGCTTTTCTGTTTAAGTTAGATATAGGTATCATTATTTAATTGTCCAATTATCTTTTTTTAATTTTATTTTATTATTAGTTTCATGTATATATAGTACATTGATTAGACATTTATATAGTTTACAAAATGATTCCCCTAATTGCTCTTTCTCTCCTCTGGCTTTCCACCTAGCCAATATATTAATGCTGAGTGCATTCCGTATGCCATGCTCCCCAACCCCTTGATCATCTATCAACTACTAATTTGAACTTCATTAGCCCTTCACCCCATTCTTCGAGTCTCCCACCCTTCCTCCCCTCTATCCATCACCCAATTGTCCACTATATTTGTGAATCTGTTTTTGATTATGTTCTTTTTGTTCCTTAGATTCTGCATATAGGTGAAATCATTCAGTATTTATCTCTCTGACTTATTTCACTCAGCATAATAACCTCTAGGGCCATCCATGTCATTGAAAATGGTAGGATTTCATTTTTTAATGGCTAAGTAATATTCCATTGCATATATGAACCATAACTTCTTTATCCAATCGTCTGTTGATGGGTATTTAGGTGCTTCTTTGTCTCGACTATTGTAAATTGTGCTGCCATGAACATAGAGATGCATAGATCTTTACACATTACTGTTTTGATTTTCTTTGTATAAATACCCAGAAGTGCCATTGGTGGTCAAAAAAGTATATTCGTTTTTAATTTTTTGAAAACCTCTGTTTTCTATAGTGGCTATACCAATTTGCAAGTCCCAACAGGAGGGTTCCCATTTTCTCCACATCCTCACCAGCACTTGTTGTTCCTTGATTTATTGATGATAGCCATTCTGACAGGTGTGAGGTGATATCTCATTGTAGTTTTAATTTGCATTTCTCTGATGACTGGTGACCTTGAACATCTTTTAATGGCATCTTTACTACAGAAGAATCTTGTCTTGGACAAGTGTGATAAGCAAACCTTTATGAAATAGTCCTTTTATTCTACTAAAATAAAAAAAAAAAACCCTACTTTGGATAACAGTCTAAATTATTAAAATATACAACTAAATAAATCAATGTATATGAACATGTACATACATACATAAATGCATACGCTTGTACACACATACACATACACCCAGGCCATAATTTTAGCCATATCATTAGCTAGTGAAGTTAAACTCAATATATTCTCTTACTTATGTAGCCATTGTGTATGTAATATGATTTAAGTAAGTAATAATAATTAATGAAATACATTGGTTTTCTATAGTTAACCTATGGCTTTATCTTGCATTTAACCTAAATATTATGGATACCTGTGTTTGATTAAGGGCATGACAAATGTACCATTTGTTTTAAGGTTAAAAAGAATAGAAATTTAAAGCTATTAAGTGAATAGTTAGGTCACACTATTTTTTCCTTTAATTGTAGTTTATAATATTATTATAAGTGAATAGATTATTTTAGTTGTTGCTTATATTATACTTCCTGAGACAGATATTTGCAATAGTATGGTTGTCAAGAAATGATATTAAAATTTGAGTTTAATTTTTTGTTAATACATGTATTTTGTTTGGATGGAAAACCTTTTCAGAACAGAGTGAAGACAGCAAGTATGAAAAAACACAACTGAAGGTCACCACTCTGCCCCTGTGGAGTGGCACATTTCTCTTCTAAAGTAGATGACATTTTTTAACAAGACACCTTGCGAGACCTCTTTATGCGAAAAGTAAGAGCCCTCCAGGGTATGGTTTTGAAGAGACTGATGGCTGCATGCTCAGCCTCAGAAATAAATGCTTAATTGAAAGTGGGAGTGAACCCCGGGGAGAAAAGAGAGGGTCAGAAGCACAATAGAAATTGGGGAACAGCAGAGAAATATAAATGAAAATATTGTAGGGGAGGAATGATTAAAAGACTGTCCATACTCAGTTTTTGGTGTTGCTAATCAGACCTGTGATCTCAGGATATTGCTATGTACACACACCTTCAGTAGTGTCTGTTATAAACACAAAATTTCTTTTTTAAAAAAAATTATTTATTTTAATCAGTTTCAAGTATAACAGTACAATTGGTTAGACATCTATATAGTTTTAAAAAAAATCTCCTAATTGCTCCCTCTCTCCTGGGCTCCACCTATGCCAACATATTATTGTAACTGCATTCTCTTTGCTCTGCTATCCATCCTGACATTATAACTATTTGTAGTTCTTTAACCCTTCACCCATTCTCCCAGCCCCCAAAGTCCCCTCCCCTCGTGCATCACCAAATTGTCCACTATATTTATGAGTCTGTTTTTGATTAGATTATTTCTTTTCCCCTTAGATTCTGCTATAAATGAAATCATATGGTATTTATCTTTCTCTGTCTGACTTATTTTTGATTGAATGGTGTTTTGATAAATCAGAGAAAACTTTGTTGCCTAAGATGGTGATGAGCAGAGAAAAGAAAAAATAAATAGGTTGAGTCAATATAGTGAGAATTTAAGCAGGAGAGGAAAAGGATTAGAGGTGACAAAATGCAACTTCCAAATTTGGGGGAAATTCTAAGAGGATTTTCATGGACATGAGATATGGATTAGAGGAAATTATAAAGTGGGAGTGGCCTTAGCTGACATATGGATTATACTTACCTTGGTTGTTTTCTTGAATATCCTACAAAAGTACTTATATTTAAAAGCTTAAACAACAATTTTTCAGTATGGGAGGATTTGTTCTAACTCTGTTAGTAAAGTGGCTTGGCATTCCTGGGCTCTTAGATTTGGGAGTATAGTAGAGAATCTCTGAGACTTTCAAACATTTTAAAAGTCTAACAAAACTGAAAAGCTTCTCATGATAAGGTGACATGAGCTACTATCTGTCAAATATCTCCTCTGTAATAGAATTATATCCATCGGTTGATAATTCTGTAAATGCTATCTCAGTGGGTTAGAAGCTCTGATTATCAGTTAGATGTCTTTGACGGAAAAAGAAAGAGAAAAAAATTATTAAAAATTTCAGTTTCTATTCTGCTCTTCCTCCTGGGCCGTGGTTCTTTCTCATTTCAAGTTATCTGTGTTCCTTGAGCCAGACAATGAGACTGCTGAACTGTAGCAAAGATAGAGGCCTATTGACTTTTAAAGCCAGTCCCCATGTAGATATTTACTTCATTGTGAAATGGGTAAAGTGGCTCAGCTGCCTTGTACCCATAAGCAGCTTCTCAAGGAAGCCAGTAAAACTCTCAATAGAAGCATCTACAAATTTATGATAGTGGCTACAGACACAGAGCCCTTGGAGCACATGCACATCTCCCGTGTGGAAAGACTGTGCTTCAGACAGGACCTGGGATGGTCATTATCTGCTCAGTTTACCAGCAAAGAAGATTTGCGGTGGAAACCCAGGGTTCAGTATACCTCGCAATCCCCTGGAAGAATCTTAGCCTAAAGCACAGATCTTAGCCAAAGCTCCTGCTGATTTTTCCTCCTGAAGAACTGTGTGATAAACAATGTCTTTGTGTTAGCCTGTGGGTTTAAATTAATTTCTGTTATTAAAAATTATACTCCAGAACCTGACTTCTTGATTAAAAAAAATTTGTAATTTTAACTCAGCTATTTTAAAAACCAAGAAAGAGCTAGAAGGGACGTGGTTGACCTAAGGAAAATATCTGGTTCCAATATTCATCAAGCAAGTCTTATTGAACACCTATTATATGCAGAAATTATGTGCAGGAAAGTGCAATAGGGAAACTTTGGGGACAATTTTCCCCCTCTAAAATGTGACACTCGAGAATAAGCATCATCAACATTTGTACCCTTGCCTGATGTAAAGAAAGTGTTCCATACACGTGAAATAAATGAGGAGTTTTCCTTTCCTTTTTAGGGACTTTAGGAAATGACCTTAAAGGAAAAGGAGGAGAGGCAAGCCAAGGCATTGGAATGAAAGATTGGGGGAAAAAAAATGGCTCTGGGTTAAAGCTAACAACTGAAATTGTGGATCCAAGGAAACTTCTTTTGCATGTGGATGATTCATCACCTCAATTGGGACCGCCATACCAGCTCTGAGAGCTCTGGGCAACGAATCCTGCCAAAATATAGATGATTCATTCACCAATCAGAAGTGCTAAATGACTCATTTATTCTTATTGTGTGCACTCTAATAAAAATTATATATTCTGTTTTTTCCATTTTTATATAATAATCTTCAAAACATGTTCATAGAGTTCATGGAATTCATGGAGTTCACAGAAAAATTCATAAAAATGGAATCGGCAAATCCAACTTCACTAATAAGCAGTATCTGCCTTGACCTTCCACTGGTGGTATTTTGAGACCATAATATGTTAAAGCTTCTTTGTAAATTTTAAGGTGCTACAGAAGTTCAGTTCATGTATATTACAAAGCACGAGTTAGGATCCTGGTCTTTGAGGTCAGATCCTGAATTTGAATCTTGTTTCTACCTTGTGTTAATTATACAGCTTTGGACATGTCACTTAATATCTCTGAGGCCCAGTTATTTCATTGCCTGGCACCTGATAAGTGCTCAACAAACACAATTTAGAATTACAGTATCGTTTTTATTGTGTTATGCTGCAACTGATTTCAAGGCAAATATTTTCCATAATATAATAAAAATAACCTGTGTTATCAATCTTTATTTTTATTTTTTTCTGGCAAGTATTTCGGGCAACTTTTACTTGGGGATGCATTATAAGGTGATGAACAGCATGATTTATATTTTTAATTTTCAACTAATCTTGTAAAAAAATAAAGTAGAGTCTTCTATGTTGGAACAACAATTACATTGAATTTCTTTAAGTAAGGGTTCAATAAAATTCTACTGTGGTACATAAACTGCTTAAGCAAACAATGTGAATTAACATCTTTTTGTCACTTAGGGACCTGAGGAAAGAGTTTATAGTAACAGCCAAGTTATTATATATTCCCTTACAGATAAAATATTGAAAACAAGCAAATCAGTGCAAGCAAGAAAAACCTGGTAGGTTTTTCAGAATGGCACTGTTTTACATACTGCCAATTGTGGAAAATAATAGCTAGGGCAAAGGGAGTGGTCTGTGTGTGGTAATATTTCGGCTGTCCAGTTTTATGAAACTGCAGGAGAGCAAGACAACAGCTGTGCTTGGGGAGCAGTCTTGGATATGAGGAAGGTCGGAACTAAAAAGATTTTTTTTTTTAACTGAAGATATATTATTGACAATATATGAGAACAACTTTAGGGTTGCCATGAGAATCTACTTTAGGGTTGTCATGAGAATCTACATGTGTGTAATAAGGAATAAAGGGAAGAAAATTGAGAAATCTTGAAAAGTTATGTGAGCTAATGGTCATGGCTAACTCTTTAGTATGGGAAGCAATAAAGAATGGAGTTAAATTATTAGTCATCAGCTCTGTTAAGTACAGCAGAGTATATTTGAAGGGATAGTGCCAATTCCTGGTAAAGTTCTCTGATTTTTATCTAAAAAAATCTTCTGAACGTCACAAAAGATGAATTTTATCGTATTCAAAAAAATAAAATTTGAGCTACATTTAGTCTTTATGAATATGGTGACTGACAAGAACTCTTAATTCAATATTAGGAGATATCGTCCAATATAAATAACCATTTTGTTCCATTATTTAATCTTCTTTGGTCTGCCTCTAAAAGACGAATGAGCCCCACTTTTTCTTCTTAGATTCTCCATCTTTTTCCTTTCTTTTTTCCCCCTAGTAATTGCTTTGGCTTTACACCTTGAATCTAGCTATTTAATCAAGGCACCGCTGGTTATAAACAATTAAGAAGTCATGATCTATGCCCTAGTGTTAGTGTCTTAGAACAAAAAGTAAGAAACTTCTAATAATACAATGTGATAAAAGCTATGTGCTTTAGAAACACAAAAGAGGTGACTTCTGATGTTCTATAAGGCTAAATGAGTATTTGGGAAGGGGGCATTTCAGAAATAGGAAATGAAAGAGTTCAAGCATGAGGCATGAAAGTACGCAATGTCTTGGGAGACCCATTAGTCATTTTGTATGTTTAGAATATAGAGAATATGTTAGAGTGTGCAGCAGCTGATCCTGGATAAGTGGGTTACTAATTATTTTATATTTTATCCTGTGGGTAGTGGAGAGTAATAGGTTTTTAAGCACTCAGTGGGCTATCTCATTTCTTTTCATGGCTTTAACCAGATTCCCTAAGTTAATTATTTCTAAATCCTTACCTGCAGTTCTGATTTTTTTCCCTAAGTATCATAATTGTATTTGAAACCGCTCACTTATTATTATCCTGCTGTTATTCAAACAAGTCCAGTTTAAAAGAGCTTACTTTGCTTCTTTAAATTGTTCCTCCGTTTATGCTCCCTTGTTTCATGTTGCCATTTCTCCAAGCCAACTAGGCTGAACATCTTAGTTCCATTTTCAACTTTCCTCCTTATTCTAATTTCCACATATTTTTTTGTTCACCAGTCCTACCAATTTTGCTACCAAGCACCTCCCACCCATATCCCCATTTCTGTTTTAACTACCACTTCTGAAACTTACACTCTTTCATTCCTTCTCATCTGGACTTTTGAAATGGCCTTTTAAAGGACCTAGTTATATTTTAATATAGTGTACATATTGGCACCAGAATTTTCTTCCAAAAATGTGATCTGATAATGTAATTTCCATGCTCAAAAACTTTTAATGGTTCCTAACTTACAGAATAAAGCGCAGATTCTTTAGGACCACATTCAGGGCTCATGATTATTATTTCGTTCTTTCTAAAATAAAGCCTTCACCCTTCCTTTTTCTTTTTTGCAATCTCTTTTCTAATAAATACTACATGTCATAAATCATTATTCTTAGTAGTACCACCATAATACTTTAAAAAACCCTCCTGATATTGTATCTTACCTTGTATTAAATTTAACTTTAACTTTTAATAGATTATACATTTTTAGAAGACAGAGAATATTCAGTTACCTATTTCCATATAACAAAATACTCCCTCAGTAGTTTAAAATACCACACACTTATTATTTCAGAGTTTATTAGGTTAGGAATCCAGTGCAGTATAACTAGGTTCTCCGGGTCAGAGTCTCTCACAAGGCTGCAATCAGAGTGCCAGCTGGGGCTACGGTAATCTCAGGGTTCAAAGAGGGTGGAATCTGCTTCTGAGTTTGCTGTAGTTGTTGCAGGATTTGTTTTCTTCTAGGTCGTTGTACTGAGGGCTTCCTTTTCTCACTTGCTGTTGGCCAAGACTGCCTTCAGTTACTTGCCATATAGGGTACTTTACAATAATAGCTTGTTTATCAAAGAGAGAGAGAGAGAGAGAGAGAGAGAGAGAGAGAGAGAGAGAGAGAGAGAGAGAGAGAAGTGACAGTCTTTTATAACCTAATCTAGGAAGTGACATCCATCACTTTTGCCATATTCTATTTACTAGAAGCATATTGCTAAGTTCAGCCCACACTCAAGAAGAGTGACTTACACCAGGGCATAAATACCAGGAGGTTAACTGTCACACAGAGTATTTAAATTTTTACTTCCTACCTCTGTGATTAATGACTTGTGCCTTGCTGGTCTTTAATAACTATTTGGTGAATTGAATTAAAAAACAGTATCCCAGTTTGCAACCCAAATTTATGCTAGTGTTAATAATTTTAGTTAACAATGTCCAAATTTAGTTAAAGTGAGTCAACTCATTTGAAATTTAAATTTTTTTTATTCATTTATAGTTGGCATACAAATTATATCAGTTTCAGGTGTACTACATGGTAATTAGACACTTAGGTAACTTATGAAGTAATTAACTCAATAAATCTAGTAATCATCTGACATCATACACAGTTATTACAATATTGACTATATTCCTTATGTTATACTTTACATCCCCATGACTATTTTGTAACTATCAACTAGTACTTCTTAATCCCTTCCTTTTTTTCACTTACCCCAAACCCCCTTCCCATCTGGCAACCATTAATATGTTCTTTGTATTTGAGTTTGTTTTTGTTTCTGTTTTGTTTGTTTAATTTGTTCTTTATATTACACATATAAGTGAAATCGTAGGGCATTTTTTTTTTCAGTTTAACTCCACTTAGCACAATACCCTCTAGGTCCATCCAGGCTGTTGCAGATGGAAAGGCTTCATTCCTTCTTTATGGCTGAATGATATTCCATTGTATATGTGTACCACGTCTTTATCTATTCACCCATTGATGGACAACCAGGTTGCCTCTATATCTTGGCTATTGTAAATAACACTGCAATGAATATGTGGATTCACATGTCCCTTGAAAGTAGTGTTTTGGGTTACTTCAAATAATTACCTGGAAATGGGATTACTGGGTCCTTCTTTGTCCTTGGTATAGCCTTTGAAAGTCTTTTGTCTGGTATAAGCATGGCTATCCCAGGTGGATTTTGGTTTGTTTGTTTCCATTTTCATGAAATATTTTTTTCCTTTTCCCTCTTCCCTCTTCCCTCCTTTCTTTCTTTCCTTTCCTTTCCTTCCTTTCCTTTCTTTCCTTCCTCTTTCCTTTCCTTTCCTTTCCTTTCCTTTCATCTGTATACGCTGTTCAATCTGAAAGTGAGTCTTTTGTAGGCAGTATATGTAATGGTCCTATTTTCTTAACAATTAAGGCACTCTCTCTTTTGGAGCATTTATTTTTATATTTTTATTTTTTTCAGTTATAGTTGACATACAGTATTATGTTAATTTCAGGTATACAACACAGTGATTAGATATTTATATAATTTTTGAAGTGATCATCCCAATAAATCCAATACCAATCTGACACTATACAGTTATTTCAATACTATTGACTACATTCTCCATGGTATATTTTGTAACCCATGATTATTTTGTAACTACTAATTTGTGCCTCCTAATCCTCTTCACCCTTTCTTCTTCCTTCCTCCTCTTCTTCTCCTCCTCCCCTCCTCTCCTCCTCCTCCTTCTTCCTTCCCCTCCTCTTCTTTCTTTCTTCCTCCTCCTCCTCCTTCTCCTTCCTCCTCCTCCTTCTCCTCCTCTTCCTCCTCCTCTTCCTCCTTCTTTCCCTCCTCCCCCTCCTCCATTGTTATCGTCATCCTAACATTTCCTGTGATATTGGCTTGGTGATGATGAACTCCTTTAGCTTTTTCTTGTCCGGGAATCTCTTTCTCCGTCCTTCAATTCTAAATAATAGCTTTGCTGAATAGAGTGATCTTGGTTGTATCCTTGCTTTTAATCACTTTGAAAATTTCCTACCAATCGCTCTGGCCTGCAACATTTCTGTTGAGAAATCAGCTCACAGTCTTTGGAACTTCCCTTGTAGATAACTAATTGCTTTGTTCTTGCTACTTTTAAGATTCTCTCTTTGTCTTTAACCTTTGTGATTTTAATGACGACATGCCTTGGTGTGGGTCTCTTTGGGTTCATCTTGCTTGGGACTCTGTGCTTTCTGGACTTTTATGTCTATTTCCTTCTCCAGGTTAGGGAAATTTTCTGTTATTATTTCTTGAAATAGGTTTTCAATTACTTGCTCTCTCTCTTCTTCTATCCCTATGATGCAAATGTTGGTATGCTTGTTGTTGTCCCAGAGGCCCCTTAAACTATGTTCATGTCTTTGAATTTATTTTCTCGTTGCTGTTCTGATTGGGTGTTTTCTGGCACTTTATCTTCTAAATTGCTGGTTCAGTTCTCTGCTTCATGTAATGTACTGTTGATTCTCTCTAATCTATTCTTTACTTCAGTTATTGTATTCTTCATTTTTAATGGTTATTTTTTTTTATGTTTTCTGTCTTCATTTTGTTTTCTATCTCTGTTAAAGTTCTCACTGAGTTTTTCTACTCTTCATTGAGCTCATTGAGGTTCCTTAGTGTTTTGAACTCTGCATCTGGTAGATTGTTTGTCTCCATCATGTTTATTTATTTTTTTTCTGCAGCTTTGTTCTGACCTTTCATTTGGGACATGTTTCTTTGTCTCCCCATTTTGGCTGCCTACCTGTGTTTTTTTTCTATGTATTAGGTAAGGCTTCTATGCTTCTTGTCTTAATAGAGTCAATTATGTGTAGAAGTCCGTGGGACCATAGTGGCACAGACCCCCTGTCATATTGAGCCAAGTTAGCGATCTGTCCCTTGTATGGATTGTGTGTGCCCTTCTGTTTTAGTTGAGCCTTGGTTGCTGTTTACACCTCAGTATGAAGGACTGACCCATGGGCTGACTTGTTGTGAGGACTGACTTGTGATATAGTAGAGAAGCTGTTGTTGAGTGGCAGACCCTATAGAGCAGGATTGACTATAGCAGGGCTCTGGTGCCTGCCCTGTCTGCCTTTTGTGTATGTCATCCACAGAAGCTGCCGGTGATGACTCTGGCTAGGTTCAAATCTGTTCACAAGGTGTGCTGGCCCTGGGGCCTCCTGGGTTGACCTTCACTTCAGGCCTTGTTCAGCTTCAGCCTGTGCTCTGCCTGGGGCCATCTGACATGAGCCATCAAGCAATATGCCGTGAGTTCTGGGTTGGATGTGCCTTGAGAGACCAAACTGCAAACCGAGGCTGGCTGCCACTAGTGCCAGGCTTGGTGCTCCTCAGAAAAATGTGCAGGACTTGCCCATGCCCAATTCTGTTTGTCTGGGTTTTGTGAACCTTGAGTGATCTTAGGAAATTCCACAGCATGAGGCAAGACAGGCTGTTTGTACGGAAAAGCTGCTGGAAGTGGCTTGCGTGGGCCACAAGTTGAGTGGGCTGGGGCAACCAGCGCTATCCAGGTTGATGGAGACTCTAATATGGTAACTACCTGTGGGGGAGGGCTCAACAAAGAAACAATAACCTCTACGAGCACTTTTGTCTGGAAAAAGGTTGCCCCTCCAGACCTTGCCCTAAAGCCAGACAACTCAGTTTCTTTCCACTATCCCTGGTACCTTTTGAGTTTCTGCGCAGAGCTGGAGTCATCAGTAAATAAGTCTATGCACAAGCCCTTTAAGAGGAACACCTGGTGCTCTAGCAGCCTCTGTCTCACTCAGCTGCAATCTCTGTTGGTTTTTACAGCCAGAATTTGTGGAGACTTCTTTTGCCAGCACTGGAATCCTAGGCTGGAGAGCCTGGTGTGGGGCTGGATGCCTCATTTTTCCCAGGAGACTTCCACAGCTGAAACATCCTTCTGATTTTTAATCACCAAATGCAGGCATGAGACTGTGTCTCTTTCCCTCCTACCAGTCTCTAGGTGTCTTCTTCTGTATGTCCTTAGTTGTAGAACTGTTCAGCTTAGTTGTAGAACTGTTCAAGGCTTCAGGTGATTCTCAATAACGATTGTTCTGTACTTTAGTTATAATTTTGTTGTGGTTTTGAGAGGAATAAGTACAGTGTTTACCTACTCTACCATCTTGACTGAAAAAAATCTGAAATTTTCTATGAGAAGATAATGTGATGAAATTACCCCATGGTATCAATTTCTCTGAATTTCACTTGAGGTCAATAACAAAAATATAACTGAAAATCAGTCTTAGGTAATTTCTAATTTTCTGAATGTTTTAGGTTGCTTAATTTTACGTAATTATTTTTCATTAAACCTTTTTAAATTTAAGGCACGTTTGATGTGACTTTCTCTAAAAAGTTGGATAAATTTGACATATTGATAGTTTTACATTTTAATTCTGTTTGTAACAAAAAATTTTAAATAATATACTTTTCTTACATTGGTTTAAAATAGGTAACTTTTCATCATCTTTATGAGCCAATACTATGTCGATAGGTATTATAGGCCCACCTTTTAGAAACTATCATTGTGTTATAGCTACCTTATTTTTAAATGCAGAAATATTATACTTTGCAATGAATTACTTTTATATACCTTTTTAATGTTTTAAACAGTTGAAAACAGCATAATATGAAGAATAGAATAAATTCTCTTATAAATATTTTTGATTTAGCTTAAAGTTTTATTCATTACTTAGGTCAAAATAATCTCAGCTTGGTCTTTTTTAATGCATGTATTATCTATTTTTGAGATATTTGAGATAGAAAAAATAAAGCCTAAGTTCCCAGGAGCAGCCAAATAATTATACTTTGAATTTATATAATCCTTTTTTTTTAAAGCCTACAACAGTGATAAAACATTTGCAATTGAACCTGGCCACAAGTAAATATGAAAGTTTATAATAAATAAAATTGTGAACAAAATGAAGAGGAAAAATATTACTCTTTTAAAAAAATTTATTGGAATCATTAAATATAGGTTATAAACCAATTTATTTTTCAGACAACACATTACTTTGTCAACTTTTTAAGATCTTTATAATTGTTTTCAGGTATTTCCTTTCCTTCTCTCATTTTCAGGTGTGATTTTAATGCATATTTTTAGTTCTGCTTAGAAATATTAAGTCTATAACCAGGCTTATAGATTATGTATTTGCATTTAATATCTTCTATCAATTTAAGCTTAATGATCAAGCCCAAGAACTTGAAAGATAGTGTAAAAATAAATTTTAAATTGGTTTGGGATAATGACAATCTTACCACATTTCCAATTGTTCAAACAGTCTCTATAACAAGAGATTAAGCACAAAGTCAAATAGAAACTAAATTTTATATTCATTATAGGAAGTAAAGTCTTTTCTAAATATTACTCAGTAATTACATGATTACTAAATTGTTCAATACTGGTTTTGAAGATAATTTTTATCACACATTACATTTTGATGAACAAAAGAAAACAATAATATTAACTTTTTGAGATAAAATTCTAATTAAAAAGAATGCCCACAAAAATTTGTGTTGCTCAAGTCAATCAAATTAGCGAACAGTATAGAACATATAAAAAGGGTTCTGAGCTGTGGTTGAGAATTGATTTTTCCTTGAAGTCTTTGCTGACTCCTTAAGTAAATATTACTGTTTTTTCTTAGCCTTCATAGCTTGATTTATTACTGTCTTATGGCCCTTCTCTTAATATTTCCTTGTATTGCTTGTTCCTTATCTTCTTTATTAGATAATAAGCTATTTGAAGGCAGGGATTAAATCATTGTGATCCTTATATTATTTGTGATTTGGATCAATACCTTGCACATAATAGGTAGTCAACAGATGGTTATTGGATTAAAATGAATGAACTCCTTTTAGCTATATTTGAAGTTCTGCCACCAATCAGCTAATGCTATCTTAAAAGGGATTTTGGATAAACTTGGCTGTGAAGGTGTTTTTACTTGTATGTGGTAATGTGAGAAAATAAAGGTAAAATAGTGAGTTTTCTATGAAACTAAATTCAATTTAAAGGAAAGCCTTTCCCTACTTTTTTTGTATTGCCACCTTAACTACTTGTTGAAAGTTAAAATTTCCCTTTTTTTTTGGTGTTGTGAGGGGCTTGTTTGTTAGAAGAATAAAGCTTTAGAAACTGTATTTTAGTCTCACCAACTTATTCTCATTTCTTTTTAATTTTTCACTGGTCTGTGGTATCTGAAATTTTGGGTACTTATGATCTAGAGTTTTGTATATTCCAAGATCAACAAACAAAAGGTTGAGGGATTCTTTTGAAACTAGATATGGAGAAAGAGTGAGGGACTAAAATAAAGGAAAAGTAATGACAATGCTAGCTAGCATACCTAATAGCTGTGTAACATCTGTCTCGGCCCTGAGCAATTAGGATAATTTAATGAAGGTAACTGTGAGACTCTAGTGAGCATTCAAATTCTGAAATGTTCTGTTTTCAGTTTGGTCTAAAAGAAAGAGGTTGTATATTAGTTATTGGTAGTGTTTTTTTGTATATTTTGTTTTAATAGTATTTCCTTTAGAGCTCTCTATAACCCAGAAAAAAATTCTTGCCTTTCTCTGGATCTGAAATACAAAATGTTCCTTATCCATCCAGTGATATTGATTTGATTACATATTATAAACTGTCCACCAGAATTTTTACAGTCAGATTAAAATGAAATAATAGCATCAGCCTCAGAATGCCAACGGTAGATATTGGTATAAGTGATTCCAGCTTAGAGGATATACTGGACACCAGTTTTCGGTAAGCTTTGTAGGGTGAGCAGTGAGCTTTAAGTCTGAAGAAGGATTATTTCTGTAATGCAAAATTGCCTTTCACTTTGCATAAATCACATCAAATCAAATGAAAGTGATTGCATTAATTCCCTAAGTGATTTTGGCTTCTACTCTGTGTGAAGACATGTTGCCAAAATACTGCATTGCAGGAGTACTTGTAAAATCCCAGAGTAAAGTAGGGTTAGAGCCAAAAGGGTAAAATAAACCAGTTTTTTCTCCTTTGTCATTTAAAAAAGTAAAAAAGATACTGCAGGGCCATACACATTTTAAAGTTGAATAAATTTGTCTTTTGCCTTCTATCTTAATGGCTAAATGCAATTTCCTACAAGCAATAGGTATTTCCATTTTTCACCTCTCACGCCCTGTGAACTCTGCTGCTCTCTAGCTTTGTACAGACTGCTAATGAGGCACCACCCTCTGGTCTCCCCTTCCAGGAAGTGAGTGCCACAGTCTCCTAAATGCATCTTTTAGCTTTTACTTCTGGTCAGCAAACCTCACTCTTTAGAGCAGTTGCTCTCAGCTATATGTTAGAAAAGAGCAATAAAATAAATTCACACTGAGAAGCCATTGCTAATAGCTGGCAATAGGTTAGTATCTCAAATTCTACTTGTAAAACAAAACAATAGATTGGACAATGTTGGGCTCACAGGAAAGAGATTCTGATTGGGATCATCCCTGAGCCCTTGGAAGTCATCCACCAGATATCCACCAGATATCCTACATGACATGTAGCCTCTCTTCCTAAACTAAAATTTGAATGAATCAGTGCATAATAAACAGATCACTCTGAATCTAAAGTGGATTTTGTCTATATAAAAGATTCTTAAATTGTAGGTTGAATGGAAATCCCATCTAATCTACCAGTAAAGTCCAAATGAGAACTCTAGCAGGGATTAAAAAGAGTTGTTTGAAAAGAGGTCCTGGTCCACATCTATTTAAAACAGGTAATAGAAGATCAAAAGGAACAAAAATGAATGAAGGACAGAGAATTGATGGTTTTGAATATGTGAAGTTCTTAATTATTATTTACCAAACATATGTTAAATACCAGTCACTAGGGTTTCAAAAGTAAAAGATGTGATTCAGAATCACTAAGGAGGCACATTCTCTAGGGAGTAGATCTGCAATCAGATATTTGTTTTATAAATAGGCAATAAATGCTATGATAAAAATAAGTACGAGGTGTTCTCAGAGGTTAGAGTGGTACCCAGTATATACTGGGAGTAGCAAAACATAGGGTAAAATTCCGGAAAGATTTTGTTTGGTAAGCTAACATTAACTGAATTTTAGGAGGTTGAATAAGGGTTAACTGAAGGTATTAAAATAAAAAAAAAAAGACCTCACCTACTCTCTTGCTCTCCATCTTAATTGGAAAGTCATTAACCCCAAATTAGTATTTTTTGTTTGTTTTGTTTTTTAAAAAAAGTATTCTCTAAGCTCACATGCATATTACAAGATAAATTAAAGGCTGAAAAAGTAATGGAATAAAAGATAAAAAGCTTTCAGATTCCTTTTAAATGCCCAACTGTGTGTGCATTTTGGTAATTATGGGCTCAATTACTCATGTGTGCATTTCTACCAGTTTTACAAATGATCGTTAAAGGTGAAGAGCATAGTAAGCTCAGCCAGAAAGAAACTATTTAAAGTGATTCAGCACTCATTAACTACAAAAAAACTTTAAATGAAAACAAGTGAGGTAAACTATGAACATAGATTCAAAACATAGGGATGGATGTGCAATACAATCCACACATGGGGTTTCATACTGCATTGGGTTTATGGTCCTGTGCCGAGGTATGCTAGAAACTCTGGAATGAAATTTTTATATCTATATAATCAATTTTATTGAAAAATTTAAGAAAATATGGTTAATAATAAAACATACACAGAAGTACAAAGCAATCTATGGTAAGTTGAGAACACACACACACACAACACACCTCCTTCTTTGGTTTATTTAGGTGGAACAATTTGAAAAAAAAAATCTAAAAGACTAAGGGAAAAAGTAAGACTATAAGGTATTTGATTATTGAACCTCCTTTTTCTTCATCGTTTATAAATATGTTCAAAGTGCTGTTAGATTCACAGCACAAATCCTGACTCGTAATTCATCTCTCACTACTTAAAATTGTTGCACTTTAAAGGTCTTTTAGAAAAGAACATTTGACTTACTCCACTCAGCTCTCTTTTGGCTGACATTTGCTTTCATGTTCTCTTTTGTCATTTTCAGTTATCACAAAGCCTTATGGAACAGGTATGAAAAAATAAATACAAAGAAAGACCGTTTAGCTGATGTCACTCAAAGGACCAACTCTTGGCCTAAATGTTTCATTATTTTGGTGAATTATGACATGCAGAATTTTGACATGACCCTGACTGATGTGGAGAATTTAAGGAACAAAATAACAGTGTGAAGATAGTCACTCCACAACCCCTGACCTGGAAGCAACATGTTCTATTAGATTGACACAAGTCTTATTAAGTGGGCATAGGGCTGAAAGCATAGAGTATCATTATTCAGTCTTGCTTCTCATCACATTTCAGTTACCAAGTATATTCTGTTTGAATCTGATAACCAATGTCAAGTACCTCTCCTATAAAATATGCAGAATTAATGATGCTGGAATTCAGCAGCTCTTCTTGGTTACCATCATTTTCTGCGGATGTCTTCTTTCCTACTGTGTTCTATGCTTTGAAAAAAAAAAAGCAGGGTATATAAATATCTACTTAATCACCGAGGGAAAAAAATTCTCCCTGCCCTCCCTCTTCCCAACACCAAATATCTATAACACAAATTCATGTGCAGAAGGATAAATATAGCTGTGTGTTTACCCAAAGCAATGCCCTTACAATTATTATTTCAAATTATACTAGGAAGAAATATTATACATTAAAATTAAGGAAAATTAAAATAACTTCATTTAATATAATATAAATAGTACAATACTTAGAAATAAATTTAACAAAGCAGTATGGACTTATATATTAAAAGCTACAAAACATTATTGAAAGAAATGAAACAAAACCTAAATAAGTGAAAATATATCCCATGATCTTGAATTGGAAATTTGATATTGTTAAAATGGTAACATTCCCCAAATTGGCCTATACATTTAACACAATCATTTCAAAATCTTGGCTAACATTTTTGCAGAAATTGACAAACTGGCATTAAAATTCATATACAAAGGCAAGAGACTCAGAATAGCCAGATAATCTTGAAAAAAACAAAGAACAAAGTTGGAGGATTCACACTTCCCAATATCAAAACTTACTACAATGATTAAAGAAAATTTGGTTTCTTAGATATAATACCAAAAACATGAGCAACAAAAGAAAAATAGACAAAATGGACTTTATGAAAAATTATATACATACATATATTTATATATATATGCAAATAAATTCAAATATATATATAAACATGCATTTCAAATGATGCCATCAAAAAAGAGCAAATACAGCACACAGAATGGAAGAAAATATTTGGAAATCATGTATCTGTTAGGATCTGGTATCCAGAATATATAAAGAGCTCTTACTACTCAACAATTGGCAAATAACCCAATTTAAAAAACGGACAAAGGACTTATATAGATAGTAAGTACTTCAAAGGAAATAAATGGCTTACAAATATATAAAAGATGTTCAACATCATCAGTTATTAGGGGCAAGCAAATTAAAACTACAACGGAATACAATTTTGAATCCAGTAGAATTGATAAAATAAAAGACAGACAATGAAATGTCTACAAGGATGTGGAGAAACTGGAATCCATATACATTGTGGATGTACAGTGGCTAATACCACTTTGGAAAACAGTTAAAAGTTCCTAAAAGTGTTAAACATAGACAACATATAGTCCAGCAATTCTGTTCTTAGGCATACAGCCAAGAGAAATAGAACATACGTCCATTCAAAAACTTTAGCAGGAGTGTTTATAGCAACATTATTCATAATAACCAAGAAGCGAAAATAATCTAAATGTCCACCAACTGATAAGCAGATAAACAAAATCTGGTATATACACATATGAGATATTATTAGCTAATAAAAAGAAATCATATGGAAATGTGCTGTAACATGAATGAATCTTGAAAACAATATGCTAAGTGAAAGATGACAATCATAAAAGTTCAAATATGATTCTATTAATATGAAATCCAGAGTAGGTAATTCATGGAAACAGAAGACAGACTAGTTGTCGCCAGGGTCAAGGGGAGATAAATCGGGAGGTGAGAATGGGGAATGCCAGCTAATAAGTAAAGGGGTTGTTTTGAAGATGATGACAGTATTCTAAAGTTAGTTGTAAAGTTTGCAAAACCCTGTGAATCTACTAAAAACTGTTGAATTATACACATCAAGAGTGTGCATTTTGTGGAATATGAATTATATCTCAATAAATATGTTATAAAACAGATTGTATAACAGAAAACAAAGTTAGAATAAAATTACGTATTTTTTTTTTTTTAGAGTTTATAAAATGTATTTCTATTCTTTTTTCCATTTTGATATTGATCATCCTAGTGGGCCTATGGTTTGGATAGCACATTTTATGGATAAAGAGACATGCACAAAATGATTTACTTGTCATATTGCCAAATTTACTTAATTCTATAGGCAAAGCCATGTTTTGCAAATCTCTAGGTTCCATTTAAAACACATAATTTCATATTTCATCAATCTCTTATTGTTATTCTAATAGACTTAAAAATACATTTTGTCTTTGTTTAAAAAGACTATAATGGAACTTCTGTTTACTTAATTCTATGTATGTGTGTATGTGCGTGTGCATGTGTGTGTGTGTGTGTGTGTGTACACATTAAAGCCCAGAAGAGTTAAAGTTCAACATTTAAGCACTTGAATAACAGATGGATCTGAGCCTTGATGCTGGGTACTACCTCAAGTGAATAGAGCAGTGGACTGGGAGAAAAATGATCTAAATTTGAATTTTAGAACTGTTATTTATTAGCTGCCTCATTTGGCCTGAACACTTATGAATGTGTATTTGTTAAAGCAAAGTGCATATATTTTGCCATTATTGTTAAATAAAGAACTTATAAATCTTTTTAAAGGGGAAATGTAACATTAAATTGCCAAAATGATATACACATCGCATTATACTGGTACAACATAGGGATCGATTTCACCTAATTTGTTTGAATCCCAGTACTATTACTTTTTAGCTGAATAATATTTTTTATTTTTTTATTTTTAAGCTATAAATTCTTGTTCCTGTTTACAAACAACATTTTAATTACTAATACTTCTTGGCTAAATAAATAAAATGGCTTGAAAATAATTTTCCCTCCAGCCAAAACTTAGTAAAATATATGTTGTAGTACAGTGGTGCCTGCACGCAGAGGGAAACCTCAATGTGACATTTCTGCTGTTGTTTTTTTTTTAATTATTGAGGTGACAGTTGTTAATAAAATCATATAGGTTTCAAATATACAATTCAATAATACATCATATGTATATTGCATTGTGTGTTCACAACCTAAAGTTAAATTTCCTTCTGTCACCATCTATTTGACCTCCTTTGCCCCTGTGTAATCCCCCCTTTCCTCTGGTAACCACCAATCAGCTGTCTGTGTCCATGAGTCTGTTTGTCATGTTTGTTTTTTGCTTCCAGTTTTAAATTCCACATATGAATGAAATCATATGGTTTTCATTTTTCTGTCTGACTTATTTCACTTAACATGATAACCTCCAGATCCATCCACATTGTCACAAATGACAGTATTTCATCTTTTCTTATAGCTGAGTAATATTCCATTGAATATATTAACTATATCTTCTTTATCCAATTATCTATCAGATAACACTTCAGTTGTTCCCATGTCTTGGCCACCATGAATAATGCTACTATGAACATCAGAATGCATATATCTTTATGGATAAATATTTTCAAATTTGGGGGTAAATATCTAGAAGAAAGATTGCGGGGTCATATGGTAATTCTATTAGTTTTTTTGAGGAACCTCCATACTGTTTTTCATAGCGGCTGTGCCAATTTACATTTTCATCAGCAGTGTTTAAGGGTTTCTTTTTCTCTACAACCTTTCAACACTTATTATCCTATTGATGATAGCCATTCTAACAGGTGTAAGGTGACATCTCATTATGATTTTAATTTGCATTAACCTAATAGCTAGCAAAGTTGTGTATCTTTTCATATGTCTGTTGGCTATTTGTAAGTCTACTCGGGAAAAAATATCTGTTCAGTTCCTCTGACCATTTTTTAATTGGATATTTTTTCTTGTTGAGTTGTATGAGTTCTTCGTTTATTTTGAATATTAGGTCTCTATCAAAGGCTTTGTGTGCAAATATATTTTCCCATTCAGATGGTTGCCTCTTTGCTTTGATGTAGTTCCTTTCATATATTTTTTGCTTTTACTTCCCTTGCCTTTAAAGTAAAATTCATGAAATTCTTTCTAAGTCTAAGATCCATGAGTTTAATACCTATGTTTTTGTTTGTGCAACTTACTGTTTCAGGTCTTATATTTAGGTCTTTGAATGATTTTGAATTAACTTTGGTGTATGGTGACAGATAGCAGTCTAGTTTCATTCTTTTGCACATGGTTTTTCCAATTTTCTCCACCATTTATTAAAGAGGATTTTTTTTATTGTATGTTTTTGACACTTTTGTCAAAATTTATTTGCCCATATATACAGGGGTTTATTTCTGGACTCTCAATTCTGTTCTATTGATCTGTGTGTCTATTTTGCTGCCAATACCATGCTGTCTTGATTTTTGTCACTTTGTAGTATAATTTGAAGTCAGGCAGAATACTACCTCTGGCCTTGTTCTTTTTTCTCAAAATTGTCCTGGCTATTCAGGGTCTTTTGTACTTCCATACAAATCTGATGATTTTTTTGGTTCTATTTCTTTAAAAAATGCTATTGAGATTTTGATGGAGAGATTACTATAAATCTTTGTAATGCTTTTGGGTAATAAGGTCATTTTAACTATTGATTCTTCTAATCCATGAACACGGAATATCTGTCCATTTCTTAGTGTCTTCTTCAATTTCTTGTAATAATGTCTTATAGTTTTCAGTGTGGAGGTCTTTCACATGCTTCATTATATTTATTCCTAGGTATTTTATTCTTTTTTGCTGCAATTGCAAAAGGAAATAAAAACAATTTTTTTTTCTCTGAAAATTGTTGTTGGAGTACAGGAATGCTATGAATTTTTGTACATTGATTTTGTATCCTGAAACTTTACTGTATTTGTTTATTGTTTCTAATAATTTTTTAATGGAGTCTTTAGATTTTCTATATAGAGAATCATGTCATCTGCAAAAAGTGACAATTGAACTTCTTCATTTTATTTTTGGATGCCTTTTATTTTCTGATTGCTCTAGCTAGGACTTCCAACACTACATTAGTGGAATAATAGTGGTGATAATGAGCAGCATTGTTTTCTTCCTGATCTCAGAGGGAAGATTTTTAGTTTTCACCATTAAGTATGATATCAGCTGAAGGTTTGTCATATATAGCCTTTATTATGTTGAGCTACTTTTCTTCTATACCCATTTTATTAAGTGTTTTACCCATAAATGGATGCTGTTTCTTTTCAAACGCTTTTTTTGCATCTCTTGATATGATCATATGATTTTATTTTTTTATTTTGTTTATGTGGTGTATTACATGATTTACATATGATAAACCATCCCTGTGCCTCTGGAATGAAGCCCACTTGATCATGGTGTATAATCTCTTGAATGTGTTGTTGTATTCAATTTGCTAGTATTTTGTTTAGAATTTTTGCATCTGTATTCATCCGAGATATTGGTCTTCATTTGTGTGTGTGTTTGCATGTGTGTACGTGATCCCTACCAGGTTTTGGTATCAGGGTAAAAAAGGTTGGTCTCATAAGATGAATTAGGAAGTATTGCCTCTTCTTCAATGTTTTGGAAAAGTTTAAGAAGAACAGTTACTAGCTCTTCTTTAAATGTTTGATAAAATTCACTAGTGAAACCATTTGGTCCTGGACTTTTACATTTTGGAAGGTTTTTGATGATATTTCAATTTCCATACTGTTGATAGGTCTATTTAGATTTTTAAGTTCCTTATGATATTCAGTCTATGAAGGTTGTATATTTCTAAGAACTTGTCCATTTCATCTATGTTATTGAATTTGGTGGCATATAATCTTTTATAGTATTCTTATATGATCCTTTGTATTTCAGTATCTGTCAGAACTTTTTCTCTTTCATTCCTGATTTTGTTTATTTGTGTCCTTTCTCTTTTTTTGTTAGTGAGCCTAGACAGGGGTTTGCCAATTTCATTAATCTTTTCAAAAAATCAGCTCTTTGTTGCATTAATTTTTTTCTATTGTCTTTTCTCTTTCATTTAATTCTGTTCTAATTTTATATTTCTTTCTGCTGACTTTGGGCTTCATTTGTTCTTTTTTTAAAGTTTTTTTTAGAAATAATGTTAGGTTGTCTATTTGAGATCTTTCTTGTTTCTTGAGATAGGCCTGTAAAGATATGAACTTTCCTCTTATTTGCTGTGTCTCAAAAGTTTTGATATGTTGTACTTTTATTCTCATTTGTTTCTATGTATCTCTGGATCTCTTATTTTTTTCTATGACCCAGTCGTTCTTTAGTAGCATGTTTAATCTCCACATATTTGTGATTCTTTCTGCTTTCTTTTTATAATTTCTCTCCAGTACAAGTGTTATGATCAGAGAATATGCTCAGTATGATTTCAATATTCTTAAATTTGTTGAGGCTAGTTTTGCATCTCAACATATGGTCTATCCTTGAGAATGTTCCACGTACACTAGAGAAGAATGTATAATCTTTTGTTTTGGCATGAAAGGCTCTGTAAATGTTGATTATGTCCAAATGGTCTAATGTGTTATTTAAGGTCGATATTCCCTTATTAATTTTCTGTTTGGATGCTCTATCCATATCTAACAGTGGGATATTTAGGTCCCATACTGTATTTGTGTTTTTGTCAGCTTCTCCCTTTAGTTCTGTTAGTAGTTGCTTTATATATTTCAGGGCTCCCTGATTGGGAGCATAGATTTTGATAAGTGTTATGTCTTCTTGCTGTATTATCCCCTTTATCATTATGAAGTGTCCATTTTTCCTCCTTTTGCTTTTTCAGGTATAAGTACAGCTACCCCACTTTTCTGTGGACACCATTTGCTTGGAGTATCATTTTCTACCCTTTCACTTTGAGTCTATATTTGTCCTTGCAGCTGAGATGTGTCTCTTGAAGGTAGCACATGGGTGGGTTTTGTTTTTTGATCCAGTCTGCTATTCTGTGGCTTTTTATTGGTGAGTGAGTTTAGTCCACTTACATTTATGGTGATTATCAAAATATGAGATTTTCCTATAGCTATTTTATCTTTTGTTTTCTGGTAGCTCTATGTCTCTATTTGTTTCTACGTATCTCCGGATCTTGTGTTTCTGTTATTTTAATTTGGTGGTATTTTGTGGTTTTTCCCTCTGTTCCCCTTATTTTATGTTGTGTTTCTCATTTCTGCCTGTGTGTGTGTGTGTGTGTGTGTGTATGTGTGTGTTTACCATTAAGTTTATATAAAGGAGAGTTTATACACACACACAATCACAGAAGTCCTTTATTTCTGCATGTGCCTTATCTCCATTCCCCTTTGCAGATTCAGATCTTGACTCCCTCCTCTTTTCTGATTTTGTTGTCTCAAATTATCCCTATTTATGCTGTATGCTCATTTCTAGGTTGTGTTAGCTGTTGTCTTCTCTTTTTTAAAGTTTTTTTTTTTAAACTTTAACCATTATGTAATATTTAAGCTTATAATATTCTGTTATTAATAAGGGTTGCACTTTCCTCCTTCTGTCTGTTAGTCATCTTACTCATAGCTATGAATTTCTTTGTCCTTTTGTTTCGGATAGAATGACCCCTTTCAGTATTTCCTGTAATGCAGGCCTTGTGGTGGAAAATCCCTCAGCTTCTGTATGTCTGAAATGTCATTATTTCTCTAAAGGAGAACTTTGCTTGATATATTATTCTTGACTGGTAATTTCTCTCTTTCAATAGTTTGAATATTTTGTTCCACTGTCTCCTAGATAGTAAAGTTTGTGCTGAAAAGCCCAATGATAACCTAATGTGTTTCCTTTATAAGTGAACATCTTCTTTTCCCTGGCTGCCTTGAGAATTCTTTGCCATTAATTTTTGACAATTTTAATATGATGTGTCTTGGAGAAGGCATTTTTGGGTTGAGATAATTAGGTATTTTGTTTGCTTCTTGAATTTGAGGATCCCATTCTTTCCATAGGTTTGGCAAATTCTCATCAACTATTTATTTGAATATGCTCTCTGTTCCTCTGTCCCTCTCTTCTCCTTCTGGTATGCCCATTGTTCTTATGTTATTTTCTTTTGGATGGTTTCAGAGAGTTCTTGTAGAGTTCTTTCATTTTTTCCCCCCAATGTTCTAGTCTCTCTCTTCTCCCTTCTGTGTCATTTCCATATTTCTGTCTTCGGTATCATTAATTCTTCCCTCCATCTTGTCAGCTCTATTTCCGAAACTTGCTATTTGATTCTTCATCTCTTTTAATGAATTCTTTATTTCCAGACATTCTATTTGGTTCTTTTTTTTAGAGCTTCAATCTCCTTGGTAAAGTGTTCCTGTTCATCGATTTTATTTTCAAGTTCATTGAACTGTTGATTAGAATTTTCTTGTGTCTTGTTGAATTATTTCAGAAGTGCTATCTTGAATTCTGTCATTTAAATTGCATATTTCTATATTTTAAAGCTTATTTTCTGGAGACTTTTTATTATCTTTTTTGAATTGCTTTGTCACTTTTTCTGAACTGCCTTGTGTTTGATGGGCTATTTCTCCACCTAGTCATTAATATGGATATTCTCAGCTTTTTTTAATGAAAATTTATTATATAGTGATCTCTCTTTAACAGGTTAATAAGAAGAGGTTTTTTTCTTTTGTTTTCCAGGAGTTGATACCCAAGCCTCCTCCACTACCCAAGCCTCTTGGATCTCTGCTTTGAGATTAAAAATTCTCTTTATTCTCTGGGGGTGTGATCAGGTTGCCTTGGTCCCAGGGCTCCACCCTGTTGGGATAAGGTAAAGGGGGATGGGTGTCTGGACCTCCGAAAAGCTCTTAAAGTCCAGTACTATCCCATCAGTCAGATTCAATGCTCTTCTGTTTCTTCTAAATCATCCTGACTGAGTTGGGGGGGGTAGAATGTGAGAGACCAGCAGTATGTCTATGGCTGTTTTTCTGCAGATAACACTGGCCTTCATTCTTCAGCGGCCACCTTCTTATATCCCTGCTCCTGTCACTAGGACTGGCTGTAGGGTGTGTTTCAGCTGTAGTTGCTATAGTTTCCCCTAGGTCTTGGTGCTAGCTCTGGGACGATGGGAGATTCATGCTCTGGGATGCTGGGGAGGCAGCCAGGTTCTGTGACTCAACTTTCTACTTTGCAATGGTGGTCCCTAGTACACAGCTGTCCCCTCTCCACATTCTGTCTCTGCTCTGCTCTCTGCCCTGATCATTGGGCTCTGCCATGTGGAATATGCTGATCACTCGGGCAAGACTGTTCCGAGCTTCAAAGAATGAGAACCACCATCTAACTCTCCCTCCCTCCCCACATTTTGCAGGGAACTACAAGACCAGCCTGATGCACTGTCCTGCTCCCCTCCCTTTCCTCCCTTTCCTCCCTTTTCTCACCAGATTCACCCACCTTTAGATGCTCTGATGCGCAGATATTTCAGACATGTCACAAGACTGGACTGGGTACTAGACTGGGTGTTATCGCTTGTCTATTGGATTGTAGTTGTTTCAGTATGTTGTAATTTTAAGGGAACAGATCAGGGGAGATCCCTCACTCAGCCATGCTTCTGGCATTACTCAACTTTTTTTACTTCAGAGAATTATAATAGGTCATTTTCAAACCTTAGTATACTAGCTTTTTGTTTTATAGTTGTCTTTGGATTACAGTAATGTGGTCATGGTATAGATAAGCCAAGTCATAATATTATATCATATATATTTACTCCATAGAGGAGACTCTTATTTTGAATTTAAATATCATAGATTATAGATCAACATACATAAATTAAATTTTTGGATTCGTGGAAAGGATAAAATATTAGCCTAAAGCCTCATTGACACAGTAACACTTATTCCATCACTGTGTGCATTTTAAGCATTATCATCTTAAGAAGAAAAAGCATTAACATTTATACAATCATGCCACAGGTATGAATGGAAGAGAGCAGGTTGGTTTTCCTCAGAAAATAAAACCAGCACAAATTTCATTTAAAGGCTTGACATGGATTTCACTAATAGAGCTAGTTTATGATAAATATGCATCTTTAACCAAAAAGAAAGATATTCATAATTTATACAGTTAAATTGGAATGTTCCTCAGAAACATTTAAAAGAACACAGAGAATGCATAGTGACTGTAGTGTATTAGGTACCAAGTTGTTGTTGCGATGATGTAGGAAGTGTGATGGCTAATCACTTTATTCTATAGGGTTCTCATTAGAGAGTTAGGAGTGTGAGTGGAGCCATACCATTGTCGTGTGTGTGTGTGTGTGTGTGTGTGGTGTGGTGTGTGTATTCCCAGATGTTCTATGAAAAAAAGTGTGTTCTATTTGCATTTTAGTAAATATAAACATATTAAGTATTAAAAATGTTAATATTAAATATTAACATTAAACAATAAAAGCACAATAAAGCATTCTTATAAATTATTATCATATTTAGAAGTATTTCCATATTTATGCATATCTTAGTATTTCAGAAATCCTCACAATTTTTGTAAATGAATGATAATAGTGGATACTTAGTACATTAAAGAAGTTAGATATTAAGCATTATCCATGTAGAATACTGCAATCAACAGTTTTGACTAATTTGAAAGTTTTATAGCTGCTATTGACATTGGCCAGTTTTCTTTATGTGTGGTTGCTATAAAAAAATTGATAAGCGTATTTTGCTTCTCTTAATTCATTGCCTCTATTTTTCTTTAGTTCCAGGTCTTTAATTAGTTGCTGTTATTTTAATTTGCTTTCTTGTCTCACCCCTCTTTGTATTGTCATTCTAGTATTGTTTTAAAGTGGCAATTCCTTTTTGAGAATATTTCACTAAGTTCCCTAGGGCATACTTGTTTCTTCTAGTTTCCTCTTTTTCTCAAACATCATCTTGCTTGTGCTCAATCAGATCAATATGCTTAGCCATTTCTTTCAATACTCTTCATTGTCATGGAACTCATGTTTCATTCTAGAGTTTTTAACTTACACCTCTATTTTGCTTTCCTCTCACACACAGAGGTAATATAATTCCTTCAAAGCTTGCACATTGAAGTAGTATACTGAGAGATGGATTTCCTTGGAAACACTAAATATGGAAAGCCTCTGTATCTTTCTGCTCATCAACGAGTGGATCGACAGTTGTTTCTCTGTAGAAATTGTCAGTTCATTGCAGAAAACTACGCACATTGTTAACAGTAAAATGCACAAAAACTTAGAGTTGCTTCACTGGAGACAATAATGAGGAAGATGAACCTGAGTGTGCTTCACAGATAGAATAAAACATTTATTTTAAAACCTTAAGAATTTTACATTGGACTATAAACTATCTTGGTGTCTTCATAAGAGATTTATATTTTGTTTAAATGGATTTGATAAAATTATTTTCTATTTACCTTTGTCTCCTACCATCATTATTAATTAAATATAAAATTAATGTGATTTTTGCTGATGCCTTTTAAAACTGGGTTCTTATTGGAATAAAGTATAATCATAATTCATACTTATGTGAAGATAGATTATGCTTCTTAGATACTTATGAATTTGTTGATAAGTTTAAAATCATTGTGAAATTATTTTTTATTTACTCATTTTATAAAAAATATACATATGATACAAAACAATTAGCTAACTAGATGAACTCCTTTGTGTTTTTAATAGTATTTTGATAGAATTCTTCAAGTTAATTCTTTAGGTTTATTCGATTATAGCTTTCTCCCCTTTTTTATCTTTATTGCAAGCTATTGGCTAAATCGTATATTTAGCTAACTTAATAAATGAGAGAGAATGTCTGTACAATGCAACAAATACGTTAGTTTAGAAGACACTTGAAAAGGTCAGGTGAGAGAGCATCTATACTATACAAAATAATCAATAAATGTATAATTTTAATAAAAAACCAAAAGTGCCAAACTTTTCAAAGACAAAAAAACTTCACTCACCCCAAACTCCTAACAATCAAATTTATAAATGCATGTTTCATTTGTTTGGAGTGAGAGATTATAGACCAAAAGTCCAGTCCTGATTTAAAGACTGGGACAAATGTCAATGAGGGCTTGGCTCTTGGAATTAAAATATATATTTAGTGGATTTTGGTCTATGCGCACCCTTCATCTTGGTGCTCTTTATTTTACTGTTCTCCATTAAGAACAGTTGCTTTAAATTTAAATTATGTAGTTTTATAATGGTATTTCTACCGAGAATGATAATTTATCTTTTCCATTTATTTTCATATAAATATACTTTTATTTCCGAGAACTTTTACCCTAAAGTCGGAGAAGAATACATTCTTGGATATTTTTTCCCCAACAGGCACACTGAGGAGCACCGTTCTCTGTCAAAGCAGGTGAGAACTAATTACCATGTTTTTTGGGTCCAAAGTTCTCAATTGCCTCTTTTACCAGCTATGCAAATGTGCTTTCATCCTGGGATTCTGGGTGATTTGTGAACCTACCCTCTAGTCGGCCATACACTTTCTCTCATTAATGCTCATTCCTAATATCTCTGCAGTTTGGTAGGATCCATTGGTTAGGATCCCATTAAGAGCAGCTTCCAGGCAAAAGAAGCAGAGTAGTGCTGTGTCGTGGCTGTACTGTGTGAGATACGCAGTGGAACAGGGGCCATCTGGCTCGCAGGTGCAGCATAATGCTGCATTCTATCACTCGTAAATGCAGAGGTTCTTCCAGCTGTTACACACACAGTCCAGGGAGGATTCGGTTCACAACAGACATTTCTATGACTCTGTGCTACTCCTCCCCCATCATCCTTATGAAGTTCACCCCAAGTCTGCAGTACCAAGCACCTCAAAAGTACAAACAGAACCATAATCATTCCAGAATCTTGGAGCCTTCTTAAAAACCCAGGACTTGCCTTTATGTAGAGAATGAACTGTGCTCTATACCCTAGTGCTGGTAGCCTGAATCCTTTCTCTTTTTGTATTTTTTTTAGTCGGGTGTTTTCTTCTTTTGTACCAGGAGAGGGCCTGAGACTCTGAAACTATTTATGATAATTTGGAATATAATATATTCATTTTCTTATAGCCTTTAATTAATGGGGTTCTACATTTATGAAAAACTTTGTATATGTTATTTAATCATATATTTTTGTTTCACTAACAAATGAAATGGCGGGAATGACTAGAAAGAAAGGAGCATTGCTTAGAAAAAGAGGGGATAGAAAATATAGGCTTTCTTATAGCTGAGATGATGAAAAGTATAGGTGAGAAATATTTTCAAACAGTTTTTGGCCTTTTGTTACCAGCCATCCTTTTCAGTTATATGTGTTTCTGATTTTTTATAGTATATTTTTTCCAGTTGGAAAACTTTGGTTGCTGGGGTAAAAAGATTCATATTATTGTAGTATAGTGTTAAAATGGATTATTATATCTTTTTATTATATGTATCTATGTAGAAGCAAGTGGAAATAAAAAGATTTGACATTTGTAGAAATTAAATACTTGAAATGACTAAGAAGTTCTATTGTTTGCAAACTTGAACTAAAGCTGAAACCAATTTTTTTCCCAATAATTCTTTTTCTTGCACTTAAAATTTCTTGCATTCTGCCTTTATCAACTGCATTGCTATTAATTTTTTTTTTAATCTCTGCATTGATACTCTTCCTGTGGTTTTGTCTCAAGTGCAGTTATACTTAGCCATTTCAGAGAAGCACACATAGGAGCCATAGAGACTGAACGTGGAGACAGAATAGATTTATTGTTGTCATCAACTAAAACTCAGGTTTCTTTGACACTTACAGTATATAATACTTTTCTGAATTAAATTATATATTAAATGTGTGTGAAATGTGTGTAGCAAATAGAAGCAGAGCAGGACTGCCTGGAGAGCCTACCAAGTATAACACTTTGTATAATACTTATACACTTGTATAACACTACAATGTTTTTGTCAGTTATTGTATGACCTCACCTATTTCCATTTTGTTTGAAAATGTTTTTATGATTTTGAAATAACTCTAAAAATATGTTCCTGCAAAGTAATTAACATAAATTGTATATGATTTATAAATATGACTTGATTAGCAATAGTTTTAAAACAATTGAATAAATTTATAATTACATTAATGTCTAACAATAATACTATGCTAAATGTGTGCATGATTCGATGTACTGCTAATTATTTTTTTTCCTTCTATCTCTGTCTTGTGTCTTTTTGGTCTCATATTTTTCCACTTTCATGTCTTTTTTTCTCTCCTTTTGAGACTGTGCTCCCCACTTCTTGGCATTCCTTAGACTCCTCTATCTTGTGAGGTTCATGGTATTGTAGCTGCTCTCACCTCTATATTCTATATAACAAATAGGCATAAAATGCTCTGTGAGTTGGACCTAGGACAGTAGAAAAGCCAGCAATGGGGTCAGTTGTCTGTGTATGGTCAGCCCAAGGGTGTCAAGCACAATCGGTTCAATTTGTTGCAGAAGAAGCAAAGAATGGGCAAGGTGGTAAAGCCTGGGCTAGATTTATGGACAGCATAGCCAAGTAACAATTGTGGGTTTTTCCCCCTAGAAAAAAAAGCTGAAATATCACTGAAATGAAACAGAGCTGTTTGAGCCAAGTTTCCATACATCACTCATTACATAACTCGAAAAAATGTAAATTGGCCACACTCCTACAAAAATAGACAGTGCCCTTAAATAAAAATTAAAGAATAAAATGAAAGTGCTGATACGTAGGTTAAACATTTTTTTTCCCACCTACTTGCAGTCGCAGTCCTCCAAAGTCAGAAGCTATAGTCTACTTGAGCTCTGAGCTTGAATAATGTCTGGTCTATTGTAGTTTACTTGGAATGAGTGATTTTCATAAAATTTAATTTAATCTAAATTTAGCTCCTCTAATATGCTTCCCAGGAAGCAGTCTGGTTCATACCTCTGCAAAAGAAAACTGAAAAGGAACAAGGACTATAGAAAAGTAGGGCATGCTTTGTAGAATTTTTTTTGTAACATGGATTCTACTTAACCAGTGGATAAAACCTAGGAAGTGAAATTTTTTTTTAGATACATTTTTGTCAATTCAAAAATTGACATTCTTTTCACTCTCTAAAAATGGCAAATAGATATTTAAGGAACATAATTTCAAAGTGGAAATATGGTATTAGCTTTCCAAGATATATGCATATATTTATGAAACTGTGATTGAAAAAAATCAAGCAGGGGAGAGGAGAGTGCATTGGTATCCCTGACATCCAGGAATTCTTTGTCAAAGGTGAGAAATGAAGAAGTTCAGGTGAACAATAAAAAAAAAAAGAAATGATTTTTCCTTTTTTCTTGTGCCCTATAAACTTCCAGATATTGGAAGCAAGAGGGGGATGTAGTGATGATTTGAACAAGAAAATGAAATTGTATTTAGAGAAGGAAATCTGCAGGACCTCTATCTATGTTCAACTGGCAAGCAAATAAATAAAGGAGATAGAGAGACCCACAATTGTATGATATATTTAAGTACGATGGAAAATAAAAACAGCATATTATAAAGTCACCACATTATAAGCAACATTAGTCCATGATAGTAGATATGAAGACTGTTGACATAAAGGAATCTATGCTAGATTTATGGGAGAAAATGAAATATGAACAGGGGAGTCAACGAAAAGTTTGGAATTAAGATTGGTTGTAAAAAAAAGACATGGGAAATATAGAGGCCACCGTTTTGGATGTGGTGTTTTAATGAATTTTAGTTATACTTTTCAGGATGACAGATTTTCCATATTTGGCAGTCAAGAACTAGTAAATGATTACTTACTAGGTGCCAGTTACTGTTTTAAGCAGTGAATAATTCTGAGTTCCCGCATGCAGGAAGTTACATGGCCCAGATTTTCTGGTGTTGATAGTGATGTATAAAGTAAAATAGGACATACAAAGGAGGAGAGAATTTTAGTTAGCATGGTGAAAATTGGTATCTCTGAGAAGGCTGACTTAAAGAACGTGGAATCAGTTGTGCAAAATTCTGGAGGATAGCATTCATAACAGAAGAAACAGCAAGCTCAAAGGCCATGAAGATGGGAATGATCTTTGCCTGTTAAAGGGATAGAAATAAGGGAAGTGCAACTAGAGCAAAATAAATGTGAAGGGAGATTAGACCAGATAAGTAGGCAAGGGTTAGGTTATACAGGATCTTAGAAGCCATTCTGGCTGCATGGGATGCCATTGGTAAGTTTTTAGAAAGGGAGGAAGTAGTGACATAAGACTAGAAAAATACTGAGGAGGAAGGATCTTGAAAATTAAAACTGGGAAATAGAAATGTCTGTTAGGAAATTAATGTGTATTCCAGGTAAGAGATGATGATGGTTTGGACTAGGCTGTAGCATTAAAAAGGTGAGAAATAACCCAGTGGGGGATGTATATTTGAAGCAGGGACAGGAAGAATTACTACGGATTAGTCTATGGATGTGAGGAAAAAGTAAGAAGATCACTTAAGGATCAAGCTGAGTTTTTAGGTTTGATGAACCATAAGAATTGTGTGCCATTTGTTGAGATAGGGAAGTTTTGAGGTTAAGTGCCTTTCCCAGGGTAGAATTTATGCTTTACTTGAGTTTTATGAAGTTGCAATGGTGATGACAACTAAGTAGTTAGTTTATGAATCTGGAGCAAAGGCTGGTTGACAAGTCTGGAAATATAACCTGGTACAAATGTTATTTAAAGCTTTTGATGAAAAGAATAGTCATCTAAGGAGAAATAGCACCAAGATCAGGGTCAAGGAGAGTACTAAGGGGCAATCCAACAATGAAAGAGTCTGACAGAGGAGGAAGAAGAGGCAACAAGGGCAACTGAGCAGGTGTGCGCAGTGAATAGGAAAATATGATGTGTGACTACTCAGTAGCATGTGAAGATTTTAAGTGAAGAAAAAAGAATCAAATGTGTCAAAAATTGTTGAGAAGTAGAAGATAAAGATGGAGAATTAACCATTGGTGAACTACCTCTATTTCTAATACGATAATCTTCCCAACTTGAGCCTCCCAACTTCCATCTGTTGGTGGAGCCCTGGCTCAGTATTAGGGAAACAATCCTATTTATAGGTCAGTAATTCCTATTCTCAGGATCTTATTTAACCCTATTAACCTATTTCTTGGTTGTTGGCTTGCTCCCCATTGACTAGGATGACTATATATTCCAATTTGCTCAGGGAAGTCTCTGATAATGCTTTTCAGTACTTCATTTTATGACTAAAAGTTTATGATAAATTATGTGGTCACCCTGTTATCCATTCTGAGTCTAAAGAAACAGGGGCAAGGACTCAATTATAGGGAGAATACATTCTGCTTATAAAGTACAAAACAGTATTTGCTGCTTTTGATTTGCAAAGCAGCTGAGTCCTGTGAAAGCTATAGAGATTAAGGGAAATTCCAGATGTAAATTGATAGTGAGAGGTCGGTCAGGTGGTCAGATGGAATATTCTAAACCGCATTTCACTGTGTATGGCACTGAGGTGTAAGAAAGGAAATAATCTTATATTTATATTTCTTGTCCACAGGCTCAAGAGATACCTCATTAAGTGTTCTCAGTGTGCCTCTGGATTGGTTTCAGTGCTTTCCAACATTTTTCATGCCATTGCACATTTGAACATGATAATATATTTGCTGTTCACTGTGGTAAATGTACCAGACTATGGCTTCCCTGGAGGAAATGAGTTCTTGGTTCATGAGTAATCCATTCATAACACAATATCATGTCAGAGCATACTACAGAGAAAGCTGCATGAGGGAGACACACTCCTTAGGAGGCAGGCGAGAGAGTCCTAAACAATATTATAAGAGCCAAGGGCAAAAAGCCACTCTGATATAGCGCTGAAAATGCCTCTTCAAGAGAGTAGAATACAGTGTTTCCAAGTGGAGCCTTCAGTTAATTCAGTAGTAGTACCCCATTAAATACTGAGATGGGGAAGTGTTGCTTAAAACAAGTGAAGAGGTGACATTTCAAATTAGAATTAGTATCACATATGTCCATTCATTATTATATTTTTTATTAGGTTGATAAAAGACAAACAATATTTGCAATACTGCTCTCTGAGAATAAAAAATTTGCGTATTAGTGTGGATTCCTATACCTTCTTAAGATAAAGAAAAACAGACTAGGACAATCAAAATCTTATGGGTTAGGTCTTCCATCTGAGTTTATGTTCATAGGTCTTGGATTCTTAAAATAAAGCAAAACCATGGTTAACTGATTCCAACTGCATTCACCTACTTCTGAGCTTCTAAGCATTGGGCTCTATGAACTATTATAATGATTCTGTGGGCTTGAAACTGGCTTATTTTCTAAATTTGGAGGGTATGGTTCTAGAGCTGCAAAAATCTTGTGCCTTCCTACTGCTTTGAATTCTTCAAAGTAAGGCTCAAGAGAAACTTATTATTGAATAATTCAACACCTTAATTCCGAAAAGGCTACACTGATTTCAGTGAAAGAACCAAGGCTCCAGTTGCTAAAGAACCTAACTGTAACAGCTGAAATGAGCAGAATTAGAACATTGAGAGGGGATTAATGATTGAATGTTAATTTACAAAAGCAAGATATTTTGAGTTTGACTTTGGACTTTAAATTTGGACTTTAACTGGCAAAAAGATTTAATTTTTAGATTCAGTTTCTTGCAAAAAAATTTTTACAATGGAGGGGATTTTCTATTTAAATTCGTGGCATCTATTAAAACAGTGGTTTTTTTTTTTTTTATTGTCGTCATCTCTTGATATTGTCATTTGATCTGCAGAACTAGGACCTATGGGATAGTGTGGTTGGATGTAATTCAAGATGGAGAATATCATAGGCAGTGAAATTTTAGGCCTTGTGTGTAAACTGGAAATGTTACAGAGGATTTCTGATTAACCTTTGCCTAACATAATTCCTTCAGTGAGATAATAACGGTCTTTGCAACACCTGTCTGCCTGTGTGACTCTTTACACTGCCTGTACTTGGACCCCTGCCAGGTGACTGTTTCTGCTGCTATTTGAAGAGATATTCTGATTTTGGATGCAGCATGAAATTGTTACTAATGACACTTTCACCCAAATACATGCAACTTAAACTTTCCTTAACTTGGTTATCTCAAAGTATTTAGCCTGGTATTAACCCCTGGATTTACTTACATTAGTTACTTTAGTCTAGTCCTGGGCTAAACCATTCTTTCTCTTCTTTGATGTATCCTACTGTCATCCAAGACCTGGCCTTGATGCTGATCACACAGTTGTGCTGCCATGGCCTGAGCTTTTCAATGTCACCCAAGCTTAATGTGTGTTTTATATGCAATCTGGACTTTTTGAAGAAGGCAGTTTGACCTGGTTTATAAAAATAATGCTTGTTCAGGAACGTATCGAATAAAAGTTGAAACCAAAAAGTAAATTCATTATCTTAGCAGAACTCTATTTTTCCTTCTCCAGTGGTAGTGAGAAAATAAGAAAAATTATGGAATTTTATATTTTGGGGGTCAACTCACCTCATTATTTTATGGATATAATAATGAAACACCAGCTCTGTCAAATATTTCTGCCCTCCTATTCCTTCCATTTCTCTTGGAAGGATGCAGACTCAGATCCATCTGGCTCTAGAGCCTAGGAGCCAAACCTCTGTGATTCACTGCCTCTCCCTGTAATTATTCTTTATTCCACATGACTTACCCTGCTCCTTCTGTACCTTTTATTAATTTATTGACAGAGTGAGAGGCTGGTTTCCTTGAACCAAATGAGAATGATGAATACTGTCCAAGCAGCAAATGCCAGGTGTAATGAAACACAACTCAGAGTTGAATTGTGGATTCGGCAAACTCTAGTTACTTAAAATACTTTGTTTTTTTCTTTGGATCCCATACAGATCTGATCTGAGTTTTTGTCCCAGATTCACCATTCACTGTGTGACCTGTGGAAAGCTCCCCAAATTCTTAGAACCTCAGTCTCTTCATATGTAAAATGAGGAGCTATGTCTTCTTTCTTTTGAGTTTTTGTGAGGGTTTACATGAAATGACGCCAGTCACTGGTAAGAGTTTATAAAATATGAAGCATAAGAGAGACACTGCTCTATGTTCTGAGAAAACTCAGTATAAAAATCCATTGTCAAAGAATTTCCTTCCCTTTCTTCATCCTGGGGCTTTTTTTTTTTTTTTTTTTTTTTTTTTTTTTTTTTTTTGTAAGGAAAACTCTGTCAGATGAAGAATTTATCTCCTTAGGGGGAGCAGTTTGTGCTGGTGTCAACTCTTACTAAGGTTGAAGACCTGCTGGGCTTTGCCAAGGGATTAATACTATAAAAAGGAGAGTCAGGAAAGTCTTCCCTCTGGACCAGACTCAAACTAGATGTCTGTGGCTTATTTGAGACAGCAGGTGCCTATTTTATACATTGAAATCTATCTTCCTTTCTTCTTTCCTTCCTCCTTCCTTTCCTCCCTTTCTCCCTTCTTTCTTCAATTGTGAGATATGCTATACATGCAGCAAGGCCACAATTTAACAATCCATTTCACTTTTTGACAGTATCTATCAGAGTTCCTTTAGAGAGCAGGAAGGACAGATGTGAGTATTTTGAAAATAATAGATTTATTATAGCAATAGACTTTACTCAAATATGGCAGTAGCTGGAAAAGTGAAGTTCTGGAATGGAGGGTTTGGGGATCAGAGAGGGATTGTGTGTCATTAACCAGGTTCCTCCTGGGACAGTGTCATGAATGGCAAGTCAAAACTTGCAGGGAAAACCAAAAAGCCAAATACATCCAACCACTAAAGTGGGACCATAAAGAAGGAGCTTGTGGAGAGATCTATGCATTAGGAGAAACCAAGAATTTGGTGATGGACCAGGGCTAACTTTGATCAGCAAGGTCAGCAAGTGGGAAGACAAGCTGAACATGAAATGGAGGAGAGTGAGGGCAAGCTGGGACTCATCTGGCTGTAATGATCTAAGGATAACGGCAGCTGGTTTGCTTGTTCCTTCCAGATCTCATAGAGATCCTTCCTGTAGCCAATTCTTAGAACTATGCAGAGGAGGGGATTCTGGAAAACACAGTTTCCAATTTAACTAAATCGACATGACACAAACTAGCACATTATATGTGGGTTATTTCCAGTTGTGGTAAACAGAATAATGGTATGAGGGAGGGGCCCTCCGGGTTGAGAGTTAGGGGCTGCGGCTCAGCCTTGGTTTTGCAAGCACCCGCAGGTAAAATTCAACTGTTGTTTTTCTGCCCTAAGGACTAGGCTCTGCCACCTGCCAGTGCAATTCACAAACTCTCCCAGGGGGCTGTTCAGGGAAGTTGCAGCACTTTCTACCCTTCCCCTCCCTCTGTAAGGAGCTCTTGGGCTGCAAGAGGCAGCTTCTTTATTTCTCCCAGTCCATCGCCCAACACCTGGGGTTCTGACCTGTGGTAGCTATTATGTGCAGATCCCACGCTCATACATGCTGGTTTGCAGTTTAGGTGTTTTTTGTTCAGTTTTAGATGTTCAGCTTATTGCTGTTTCAAGCAGAGAGATCTGGGGACTCCTCTCACTTCACCATGTTTCCTTTCCCCAGGGTATGTTATCTGAGATACAAAAAGACAATAGGCTTACTTAAGGTAAACACTGACCATTGTCAGAAAACTATAGGTCCAGGATGTGACTACCCAATATGACTGCCTTTAGTTAGGAATTTTGTATTCAGAGCATCCTACCTGACGACCTGAGCCTGTCAGGTTTAATAATGGTCCCTCAAAGATGTCCAGAACATGAAATATGACACCTTACATGAAAAAATAGTCCTTGGGACTTTGTAGATGTGATGACGATTAAGGACCTGGAGATGAAGAGATTATTCTATTATTCTGGATAATCTGGATGAGCCCAACCTAATCTCATTATACCTTAAAAGTGAAGAACCTTTCCAGGCTAAGTTCAGAAGCTGAAGGAAAATAGGTGGCTTCTAGAAGCTGTAAAAAAAAAAAAAGGAAACATGTTCTTTCTAGAGATTTTGGGAAGGAATGCAGTTCTGCGACACCTTGAGTTTAGTCCAGTGATGCCATTATCAGACTTTTAGTCTATAGAAATACAAGAAATTAAATTTATCTTGTTTTAATACACTAAGTTTGTGGAAATTTGTTACAGCAGCAACAGGAAACTAATATGTCAGTTTCTGCTACCATGGACAATATTGCTATTCTTGCGCTTATTTATAGACACAAGGTTATATAGAGTATATTTCTAGGGTATATTCTTGAAATGGAATTGCTGGGTCCTAAGTTATATTATCTTCAATTGCATTCCACAGTGATACTAACATTTTATAAAAACAATACAATTACCATAACTTGTGGTTTTTTAAAATTGGGTTTCCATTATATTATTGACCAATTAGGAGATATTTGTCATTTTTTGTATTATTAAGTATTCTAAATCATTTATATACTCTTTCTCTCCTCTTATTCAGGTATCCAACTAATTTGAGGCCATTTGGTGTTCAGCCTCATTTTCATGTCTCACATCTGAATTGTTTGTAGCTCAGACTTTCTTGGAGATGGATTCAGAACTTGAGGTGTCAATAGAAGAGGTTTCCGATAATAAAATCTGTGCTGTTATCAAACTATAGACTTAGGATTTTTGTCCAGAAACTGGCTAGAGAATTACATTAAAGAGTTTAAAATTATCTCCATGCTGCATGTCATTGAAGTCTGCTGTCATCGAAGAGCAATCACAAAAGACACAATGGAATGAAAGAGTTAATTAGAAACTTAGGCAAAAGTGGCTATCCAATCCAAAATTAAAAGGAGCATCCCATTTCTAAAGCAGATTTTGTCCTAGCAGATTCACTGGAGAGAATCTCTAAGCAGAAGGCATGTTAACTATAGCTTGATGTCCTAGACAGACAGTGGTGGAGACAAGAAGTAGTTGAGATGAAGGCAGAAGTTTGAGAGGTATTGAGATTCTTATCCCTGAAATCTTTTTGTTGTTTCAAAGAAGGAATGATAAAAAGGTCATCGGGTCAACTAGATGTGGAATATAGTGTTTTTGCCAACTGAATGGAAACGTCTTCTTTTTATGGTAAGGGCAATTTTGAGTAGAACAGAGATATTACATGCTTGGAGGATGTTATTCTGTTAGAGAAATTAGGTTTTTATTTTATTTTTATTTATTTTTTATTGATGTTCTATCTCCTGAATTAAGGCCGGAATAATGTTCTTCCAGTGTCTCTTTTTTTGTATGAATGTGTTTTTGTCTGCATTAGATATGGATTTACCCTTGCTGCTTAATCTGAAGAGGTATTAATTTGATCTGCACTTTTTCTGTTTTTGTAGCCAAAATATCTTTAATGATTTTTTTTGTTTTTGTTTTTGTTTTTGTTTTTTTTGCCAGCTCTTGTAGTTCAACAGGAGGCAAATAGGACATCTTATCTTACATTTTCTTACTAAATCTGCTACCTCAGTTTTAAATCCGTCAACAACGAAGATGCATAGGGTAGTTACAATGTTCTCCCTGATTGAATTGGTATAGTCTCTAGATTCTGGAATAAATATGATTTTTCCCTGTTTATAAGACTAAATTTTAACCTAAAAATTTTGATAGAAAAGACCTGAGACACATTTATATTCAAATTTTGACCATATGTTTGATATAATTTTGTAATCAATTTGTTCTTTTCATCAAACCAGAGTTTTGTATTTCTGTGCCTCATAAGGAGATATATTAACTAGTAAAGATCAGGGAGTCTCAGAATATATGATCCAAGGAAATTCTCAGTTCTTAATTGAAATTTTGTTTTTCAGTGTGAGAGTTGGGAAAGCCAATTGTGTTGGTCTGACCTTGACCAATGTTTGAAGGTGTAATTTCATGGAGTAGGGGTGATGTTCTTCCCCACTTTTGTTAGAAGACATTTTGAGAAGTTATCATCCAGTGAGAGGCATATATTTAGGAAGGGACAGTGGAGAGAAAAGAAACGAGGGCCAGTGAAGGTGCAGCAAGGGGAACAGATCAAGGAGGAGGAGATAGTCAATATACAAAAGACCAGAAAGCAGGGCAACCTTGAGTTGGGTCAGGAGAAGAAGAGGAAAGTTAAATTTGGATTTTAGATCCTTAATGTTATTAGCCTTCTTTAAGGACTCCTTAAGAAAACTTCTTAGAAAACTCCTTAGAAAACTTCTTTATTTTTCAAAAGCCTCTCTATACAAATTTTAAAAATACTGACAATGGAATATTTGGAGTCTTTGAGCCCTTTGACTCTAAGTAACCACACAGTGATTTATCATATTTATATCTTAGGTTCTCCAAGGTGGTCACTGAAGTTATAAATTGTTCTTCAGAAAAATCCAAGTATATGGTGCCATGTTGCTCCATGACATTTGTACATGTAGGAAAGTTGGACAATGACCTATAGATTCATCGAATGATTAGAAATTCTTACTTTCAAATAAATAAGAGACAAACATTCAGATGCTGAAAATCTCAAGACTACTTTGCCACCTCATTTATTAGAATGGAGTAGTGAAACAAATCCAATACGTAAAAGGTTTTCACACAGAACATTTAAGAGGAAGAATAAAGGCTTAGCATGTATGTAAAGAGTGAAGCCCTTGGTAGGAGCAAGATGGATTCATTTATCCAGTCACCGGGACTCAGAGGAGCAACAAATGGGGGCAAACATATATTTAGTATGCAGCATGTAAATGGAGATTCATTTTCTACAGCCTCAGAGCATTTCAACTATACCTACCCATTATGGGAATTAAAATTACTTAATATTTGAAAATGTTGAAATATTTGAAAGTGATATTTAAAAATATCAGTGTGAAGTACTACCCTAACCCCAGAGTGATTAATTTAGAACCAATGTTTTTTGAAGTTCCCTAAGTGATTTTAATATGTATCAAGAACCTCTGTAATTAACCAAGCCTCTGCAAGAATTCAAACAATTTCTTCCCCCAAAAGGGAAAACCTGGTTTTGGTTTTATATTAATAACAAAAATCTTGTTTCAGTTTTTCCCCACTGTTTTAATATGTTAGTTCTTTGACAAATGAATTATCTTTGTGAGTTTCACCCAAGGAGTCTGAAAACACCGTGATGATTTCCAACTGAGGAAAAGCTAAGAATGAGTTTGGTGATGATTTCTTTTCGCTACAGTAACTTGGTAAAATTATGGAAGTACACTCTGTGTTATTCAATAGTTCCTTCCCTATCTGATAGATCTACATTCAAGATCAGAATATAGTCTAATCTGTTCAACTATTTGATTTTCAGTCCTGCAATAAAATGTCTCTAGATATTTATTTTGACTACATAAGGATAGTGGTACAAGTTTTCATTTAATAAGCTAGTCTGACACCTGAGTTATTTTTTAACATTTTTATTTTTTAAGAAATACTTTCAAATATGAACTAATTTCAATTCCCATAACTACCCTAGATGTGAGAATGCCAGGATACTGGAAATAAAGATAAAAGAGATTTTGCTCAGATTTATTCTTCTGTAGCGATTAGGAGATGTACTCTCTCTGCTTTATGTTTCTTTTTCAAAAATTAGATGTTGAATCCCTCAGTGTATAAGGCATTTGATGGCACAGAGTACCACTGTCCTACAGGCACCAAAGGAGATGTTATGTAAACCAGGGTATAGATGTCCTAGTATGAACTTAGAATTTTTCATCCCTTTACATTCATTTTTCTGTGTTACAAGAACTTATGATGAAGTATTTTATAATACATTTGTTCCAACAAAGGACTATTGTTCAAAAACAACTAATACTTGGTCTATAACATATAAAATCTTTAGCAACAGTTAAAAAACACTGTTAAAAAGAATGCTACCGATAATCTAAACATTTAGTCTAAGTAATCAAATTTAATAATTCCTGTATAAAGTTTAGAAGATAACATGGCAAAATAAAGCTCTTGAATCGATGACCATCATTTAAAAAAAATAATAAAATAGTGAGGCTTAAAGATTATTCGTTGGTTTGTTTGATTCTCTTTCTCTTTCTATCGACTATCTATGTCATCTCTATCTATCTATCATCTATCTATCTAATCTATCTAGTTACTGTCGATTGAGTTCAGGCCTATAGGATGTTATCAGAGGTTATGTGCCCTGCCATGATAGTTTTATGTATTAATTAGCTAGGCTATGGTTATCCAATGATTTAATCAAACACCAGACTAAGTGTTGCTTTGAAAGTATTTTATAGGTGTAGTAAATCTGTAAAATCAGTTGACTTAAGTAAAGGAGATTGCCCTTCATAATGTGGATAGATTGAATCCAATCAGTTGAAAGTCTTAGGAACAAAAACTCAGTTCCCCAGAGAAAATTCTGCTTCCAGACTTCAGAATCAACATCTGAATCCTGCCAACCTGCCTATGGATTTTAAAGTTGTCAGCCCCCACAATCGTGTGACGAATTTCTTAAAATAAAGTCATTTTATTAAAATTAATTTACTTTATTTAAACTACTGCCTAATTTGTGGAGCAGCATTATCCTCATTGCAGGGATTTGGGCAAGTTTTTAAATATCACAATATTGAGTTACTTTGTACCTAGATTTATGTATATTTTTAAGGAATACAGAAAAGATTTTGAGATTTTTTTGGACAAGAAGATTAAATAACTTTTCATAAAAAATTCATATATTTTGGCATATCGACCAAAGAAATAACATCAAAGGATTAAACACATTCTTTCTTTCTTAAATAAATTTAATGAAAAAAATCAAAGCATAAATAAAGTGTATAGTTAAGTTAATAGTAATGTACCAATGTTGATTCTTTAGTTGTGACAAATGTACAATAGTACAAAGTAATGGGAACTCTATACTGTCTTAGCAAATTTTCTGTTAACCTAAATCTATTTTAAAATTAAAAGTTAATTTAAATTAAAAAGTTCATTTAATTAAATTTCAAGAATAATTCCAATTAGCAAGTAGACCAAAACTTCAAGAGAGCTAATCATAAAATTTTTTTTCTATTTAAAAAAAAAATAGACAACTGTATTATCAGGAATTTGTCTGGTAGACATAAATCAGAACAAAAAATGAAGCAATATTAAGAAAAGTCTGTGAGGTAAGTTTTTCTCAGACTATCTTCCTTTAAAAGATATTTTAAACATAGTCATAATGTTAAACTTTGCCTTCATTAGCAAAGGCTTTTGGATAATGGATCTCCTTTCTGTATGTTTCCATGGCAGACCATTTACATTATGTTCATAAAGTAAATCTCTTTCCACACTGAGAAAGTAAATTGACTTTCTATTAAAACATACTGTCCTCGCAGTTCTATTTCCCTGATTATTCCCAAACCAGTATTTTCAAGTTTGAGTTGCTTCCATTCTTTTTTCTTTTAAGTGTTGAAAACAATATTTGAAGAGCAATCTGGTATATTTAGCTTTATATACTTTCCAATTAATTTTAACAAGATAATTTCATAGATTTGGGAAATCCAAGAAATATTCATGTAAGGATTTTGGTGCATTTTCTTAAACTTCCCTATAAAATATTTGTATTTATTTATGTTCTCAGAAGAAATAGGTAGGAAATGTTATTTTTTACCATACTTGACAACAGTTGGGTTTTGTCAATAATTGTTTTTAAAATGTTCAAATTAACAGTGGTTTTTCTCAGTTTTAATATTAATTTGTTTTGGAAGCTAAGCAGGGTCAGGCCTGTTAGTACTTGGATGGGAGACCACCTAGTAAGATCAGGTGCTGTAGGTGTAAAAAAATAAAAATATAAGGGATTGTAAGCTGACAAGGTTCTTGCAATCTTTGAGGTCAACCAAGGGTTGCCTTGCCTAAATATATATATAATTTGTTAATGACTTGGGTTTGTCATTTTTACTTCTTCCTTATGAATTACCTGTTTCTGTTCTTGCACAGGCATTCTGATTTTCAGAAATCAGTTTCTGTAAACTTGATTAATTTGTGCTCAAACTCCTTTCTTAGTGCTGAGAAAATCAGCTTCTGAGCCTGAAGGCCAGCACATTGGTGAATTCACCTAAAAAGCCATCTTGGGGGCCCGACCTACGCAGGCAACACATTTCTTTCTTAAGCCATGGTTCTTTCCATTTAAAATTAGAAGAGAAATCGCTGTTTCTTGCCTTTCCAATGTACTCTATACCCATGACTTCCTAAAACTTAACCCTTCCTATTTCTCTTCACTCATGCAGAAATAACTTTGTCTCACAATTAGCTACGTGCTGACCAAATATTTTTCCCCCCAAAGCCAACCCATCATCACTGTGAATGTCGCCATTTCATTTTAATACTCCGTCTACATGTGCCAAAGCCTCCATCCACCTCCAACCCCCATTTAAGAAACACAGTATACTTCGGTTCTCACTTTAAAATATTTTTTCAAAAGTTTCTAAGAACATAAGTAATGTTAATTCAAGCTATTTCTTAAGAGCATATGTGCTATAGTAGGATTTTGTTTTAGTCTTTTAGCAGGAAGACTGAACTAGAATGCTGGATGTTGCTGATTCTTCTATTTCCACAAAGATAAAATTTGTGTTCAAAAAGTTTTCCTCAAAGCTGTTTCTTTTAGGTCTTTCTTGTTACATTACACACACACACCGCGCGCACACACACACACACACACACACACACACACCTGCTTTTCTTATCCCTTTCCCATATATATGAATTTTGAAGTCTTATGCAATCCCTCTTGATATTTATTTTTGCCTTCCCTCATCACTTTATATACTTGACTAGTGAGGAATAATTCACAGCATTTCAAAAGTTCCTCAGTATAAATATATTTTAGAAAAGCTGTTTCTAAAATGAAAACGTATGTCATACTAGGCTTTTTGTGTGTTCTATATAGAGAATAGGTTTAGCCTTGGAAACTGTAGTGTTATCATTTTCAGGTACTGATTGAGCTGTGGCAAATCTCCTCTATCCAAAAGAGATTATGTAAATTTAACACAGCAGATCAAACTTTCTGACTGTTAAAAGACTGAGTTTTGTGTTGAACCAAATGCTAGGATAAAGCAACTTGTAGGCACTATTCATATACAATTCTTCCTCGATTTTACCACAATGGTTTGATCAATCCCTTCCGAAGCATTCACTCGAAAAAATTTCTGAGAGTACTTCTTACAACATGATGAGCGAGTTCCATACAATTTTCACTTGTCTCTGTACTTTTCCAATGTAGTTAATTTGTCCATGCATACTCTCAACACAAGACATGCAATTATGATTACTTCTTGAGTCATCACGATTGACAATTTTATTGCTTAGGGACTTTGGGAACTTCATTTCAGTTAAGTGCACTGAAAGGGTTGGACTTCTTGGGACCCACAAAATCAGGGAATCTGTGTGTTCATGGTTTTCACCTGTACTTAAAATAATTATTCTTCCTGGGTCCTTATTTCTAAGTTTTTCTGTTTTTCAGAGTTTTTAGCATCCAAAAGAAATTTCATGTCTTTTCCAAAGGGATTATTTTCCCCCTTAGCTTTATTAGAAACTTATATTGAGTCACTTTTTATAGAATCCTTACCATAAAAAACTTACTACATTTAGCTGTTTTAAGCCTAGGAAAGCCTATTACTAAGATATCATGGGGGTTATGTCAAAGGATGTAAGTTATTATCCAAGACCAATTTTCTGTTTATTTTCTTTACCCTTTGTATCTCTCTGCTGCATCTTATGTCATTTCAGCTGTTTGCTAATATAGATGAATAAAGATTAGTGGAGGAAAGAGGTCGGAAAATAGAACCAAGTCTTCCAACAGCAATAAATAAAAATGATCTAAAACTTTTCAGCAATAGTATTTTATGCTTTAAAAATAACCCCAGATGGCATCTTCTCCTGAAACGCCTTTCTTCATGACCTGATTATATGAAGGAGCTTTATAAAACTGCATATTTTTTTTATCCCAGATATTCTATTATACCATGATTATTTGTTTCTGTTTCTTTGACTAAACTGTATTTATTGAGTATAGAGCTGATCATACATTATTATATCCCCAGATTCTAGCATAGCACTGTTAACATAATAAGTAAAAAACAAGGATTATAAAATTAAAAGTAATAGTTTTTGAGGGTGTTTCTTTGTGTCATCCCTCAACTGAGTAATACTATATTTAGTATAAATAAACTGAATATACTTATAAGTAGTATAAGTATACTATCTATATTACTACATATACTTTAACTATATGGAATTCTCATTGAATTGTCTTATAAACCTTAAGTGGGAGGTTCTATAATTATCCTCTTTGATAATGACTTGAAGGATAGAGGGGACAGTTAATCATCTTATTAAAGAATGTATAGTAAATAAGTGGTGGAGCTAGGATTTGAACAAATAAGTGCTCTCACCACTAACCACTGTTATACACTGTTCCTCAACATGAACAAATGAATGAACAAATGGTCTGGATTAACCTTGACTTGAACCTTAAGCTGCCTCAAAAATGTAATTTTAGCATTAGCTCCAATCTAAAAATATAGACCTGCTATCAGATTAATAAAGCTGTAGCAATATTGATATGTTTCTCCTTTTTCTTTTCCTTTGTTGGATAAGCTGATGTATAATTAACTATCTCCAGTTAGACAACCAGAGAACCAGAAGGAAGAGAAATTTAAAAAGAGACATGATATTTAAGAAACCTAATAATTAGCTCTAAATACTTTTCTGGTCATCCTCCTCATCCTGTATTCTTTTAGCATGTATACACAGTTTACATACTTATAAAGTACACATCTAGAGCCTTTATTATTCTGTGGGGTAGTGTAGTGATGATTGTGTTCATCTTGACCTTTTTTTAGGCTTTTAGCTTAAGTGCAAACTATATCTGTTGAAAACTTTAGGTGGAAACCATTTGGAATTATAGTACCTACAATGCTTCTGAAATACATTAAAAAGAACAATGGTTGTGATAAAGTATTCACAGCTTCTAAAAAATGTATTCATTTATGTCTGCAGAGCATTGCTGAACAGTCACTTTCCTTAAAGTTAAATTACCTTTATATTTCCTTGCTTCTGTTCATTTCAAAGCAGTAGGATACTGTAGCCAGACTTCTCTTGAGCAACCAAAAAATGAGGAGCCTATACAAAACCCATATATTTAACTGATTGCTTCAATTGCTTTGAAAATGCAATAGTGTTTTTGATGAAAGACCAGGTAAAATTTTCCATCAAATGCATTCTTAGAAGAATAACTTTTCAATCATTCATCTAATTGAAGGATATGAATATATTCAGAAAATCCTCACATGAATTTATTATGCAGTCTGAAAGTGCAAACAGCATATTACAAAAATTATAACAAATAGGGGCTAAAAAGAAAGTTAGCACCACCATGCCACAAGTTTTGCCTTGGTTCCTAATTAACTCTTTCATTGCATTGTGTCCTCTGTGGTTGATCATGAGATGGCAGCAGACTTCGTGACATGCAGCATGGAGATAACTTGTAAACTCTTTTGTACAGTTCTCTAGGCTGCTGCTGCTTTAAATTGGACTGCCAGCTGGCATCTGGAAGTCAGCTCTGCAATATTTTAAGACTGACAGACTGAAGAAATGGTTGGTTAGAGCTCAGCATTTAAGGTACTTCATTTGTAGGGTGATTTTTGCAGAAATTTCTTATTTTTCAGTAGTAAATATAAAGAAAGGTCATTTTTCTATTATTTGAAAAATAACAGAATCATCTATTCTTTGCTATTATTTTAACTCTAATTTTAAATATTTCTTCTACTCCAATGTATCTAAATTCAATTGTAGTGAGGATGGCACTAACAATCCAACTGGAAAACTGGGTGAACTATTTTTAAAATGGACATGCAAACCTTATTACTTGATTAAACAGTATATATTTCTTTGGAATTCTACTCTGTGTTGAGATAGTGAGAAAAGTCTTTTTTGTTTTGGAATATGTTTAGAAAATTGCTGAAATTTGTCTGTTGTTCTAATAAAACCTTATCACTTAATGTTAATAGCCCTAAAGACAACTTTTGACTTTGTTTCTTATCCTATATACTTGAGAAAGTTTACTATCTGCGTGAGGTATTTTATGGCCCTGAAAGTAACTTTTCCTTATTTTGTATCTAAAAATGAAATTACTTTTTGTTAGGTTATTGGCAAAGGCAATTGAATATGCATCTTCATTAAAATTCTGTAGGCATGGTGAAATTTGAGGGAGATTAATGAAAACTGTCACATATAATGTATCCTTAATTTGGGAGAGAATATAATGTATAAAAAAATGACTCATGTAAACATCAACTGTATGTAAATTTGCTAAAGAAAGGATACTTTTCTCTGTTTGCCTCCAAAGATTAGGGCTTTTTTCCCTCAAACTGTAAACACCTCTAGCTCATGTTAAAACAGACATGAACATTATTCATACACAAGAATAGCTAATAAATCTTTGAGCATTTACTTGACTGGAGATGTTTTAATACTACTTCTAAAATTATTGAAAATGAATAACATACTATTATTATGATACAAGTCTCACATAACAAATAAAAAAAAATTTATTATTTGAATTTTTAAGTTAGTATTTTAAATTTTTAACTTTTATTAGTCAGGCTACCACTTAAGTCACTGTTTACTGGAGTTATAAATTTTCCCACTATCAATTCTACTGTAATTAAATAATAGCTGATAAGAGGGTATATGTAGTACATTGAACCAAGTGTGTATAGAGAATGATCCAGGAGAGGAGAGTTGGCTTGACTATATATTGACCAGTTGGAAGGATGTGACCTCAAAATAGATTCTTCCATTTTCATCTTCCTTTTCTCATCACTGGCCACCATGGCCATACAGCTCTGACAGCACAGTTGACAGTTTGTATTATTAGAGAAATATATTACTGGAATTTTTGCTCTTAATTCTCAGTTTAAAATTAGACATACATATGAAAGTCCTATACTTCTCAAAATAAATGCACAGGCATGATAAATCACTGAAATTCTCTTTCACACAACAGTCACCAGTCAGAAGAGAAAGACTTATATTGGATCTGGCTGTCTCTATTATAAACAAAACCTCAGTGACTTTTGTTGACTTTTTAACAGAAAATTTTGAGAATGAATGAAAATTATGAGGAATGTATGTACAGTAAATTCTAATACCATGGAACTAGATGTTAATAAGGTGTGGAGCAACTAGCTATATGGCTTTGGGCTGGTTACATAATTTAAAAAAAAATTACTTTACCATCTGTCAAGTAAGGATAATTACAGTACATGACAATTGCTGTGAGGATGAAATAAGGCAATATCATAAAATCCTTCCCATAATATCTAGCATAATAAGTGTTCAATAAATGTTAATTAAACATTTATGTAATGTAATGATTGAAATCAAGCAAACTGAAAGTAAAAATAGAATCTCAGATTTTAGAGACAAATGGATTTTAAAAGATCGCCATATGGCTGTGTGATTATTTCCACAGAATCCCATAAAGTGAAATAACAAATATTTAAAAATATTTAAATGTTGTTTTCTTCATGAAATTGATATTTAAGAGAAGATCTAAAGTGTTTTCAGGACCAAAAAAATCATCCCTTAGCCATGTTTTCTTTAAGATATACAATTTTAACTACAAATGCAGAATATTGCAGCGGTTATTCTTCATTTTACCATGGATTTTCTAAACATATTGTGTGTTCTTTCTAAGGAGTTGACAATTTAGTAGTTAAGTATATTTGTATTTACTGGTAATCATATGCATAAACATATACATATACATGTATATACATATACACATATATGATAATTTGAGATTTTCTACTAGACCTTGACACAAGAAGGAATTTTCAAAAGTAGTTGTGAAATTCATTTGATTTTCCTGAAATAATATTTTTATACCCTAGTTATAAAGAATTTCGGCTGTCTGTAACTAGTCAGCAATGCATGATTTAATTTCCATTTTCTTTGTTCTTTTTTCTTTTCCTTTTTTTTTTTTTTTTTTTTTTTTGCATTCTTAAGCACAGTGCTTCCTATTTAAATCAGATAAGTGTTTTCTAATGTGCCAGGGTATTACTTAACTGGCCGGGCATATGGTGGCTCAATTCACCTATTCATCTACTGCCCCATTTTCAGACATGTCCTAATAGCAGTCATTGTTTTCTCATCTTGTAAACTGAGCATCCCAAGTCTACTACTAGAAAGGATTAAAATGCTGTAAACAGAATAAGGACATGTATTTTAGTATAACCTTGAAATTTAAACAGCTATTCTAGTGAAAAAGAATCATTTCCTTCTCCTTTCCTCCAAAGAGTAGTACTGAATTTTAAACAGTGAAAGAGAAAGACTCTTACCTTGCTATTTTTGATTAGGGGAAAGCAATCATGGGCATATGAAAGATCAGAAGAATCTCTGCAAGTATTTTTTCTTCAGAGGTAATGGAATTTTGGAACTTTGAACCAATTAAAGATCTTTTTCATTGTAAGTCTCTACTTCTGGGGTGTTGAATATCAATTCAAAATTGGATTGAAAATCAGAGATGCACATAAATCTCATACTGGCCAAAACATTCTGGCAACTCATCAAGGCATTGAGAGCCATGTTTTCATCTCAGTCTGAGATTCTTAAATTGCTGAGAAACTAGAAGGGGCATTTTATTCCAAGATGTCATTCATAACACAGATATCAGAGTTAGCATTGACATCCCAGTTTAGTCCTGTAGGACTCCAGTCAGCCTCTGATTGCTTGGGTTGCCCAAAACATCCACAAAATTTTGGGATCTTCCCTTCCATTTGGCTTCCAGACTTTGCAGAAAGATAGGAAACAAATAGTCATTCAATTTCTGCCATTGTAAAGAAAACCAGAAAATGCAGGTTAAGGATGATGTGTAGCTTGGAATAAGGGAGGTAAACTTTCAATGATATACTTATGAACACCATTAGTCTGGAGGTCACCTGTGAGCAATACTTAAAGAAATCTCCTTCTTGGAAGACACAGATTCTTAGTGGCAAGGTGGGCCATGAGATATTTTTGTGGGGAAAAAAATGTGTCTTGTCCTGCAGGTTAAAGAGACACAGTCTTGCATATCCCACTCACTTTGTGACCACTGTATATGGTAAACCTAGGCTTTTAGCGGCAAGCTGAATTTCTTTCATAGGAAAAACAGAAGCAACAAATGTATCTTCGGGTCTTAATTTATTCACCCAAATCTATTTTTTCATAATTGCTCAGATATCCTCCTTTAAATATGAGAAGGAAAAAGCCCATCAATGTATGTGGTTTTCCCCCTAAATAATGTAACCGAAATATCAGATGTATATAAGAAATAGGATTCCAACATAATGTGACTGAGATTTTAACCTATCATCATACATTTAGCTTTAGTTTGGAAAACTAAATAATGGATTTTATTATTTCTCATAATGGATTTGATAAAAATAATAAAATCATTCCAAAATTAGACCTCCAAACTCAAAAATATGTCAATATGTCACAGTCGTTTATAAGGTCAATGAGAGTGCTTAACTTAGTTCCAGCTATATTATCAGTATCTATTATGTTATTGGCACAAAATAAGTCTTCACTAAATGTTTATCAGAAAGAAGAAAGAAGAAGCTGAAGAAAAGAGGGAAAGTGGGAAGGAGAGAAAAAGGAAAAAAGAAAGGGAAAAGACAAAAGCTTTTAAAAATGTGATAACAAGTAGAAATTAAAACTAATTAGATTTTTGAAATTTGTAACATAACTCTTTTACCTGCAGAAGATTTAAATATGCTTTTAATACAAAATATAAAGATCACAATTTTTGATCCACATTTTTTGTTAAAATCATTATTTTACTAAGGGAAAACCAATGCACTAAAAGAAAAGTAAAATGTCATCTGGGCATGTTGAGTGAGGCTCATAATATGGAGTGATAACTAAAATTTCGAAGTCCAGATGGCTTATAACAAGAAAGATAAAATAGTTATTATAGGGATTAGATAGATGAAAGTCAATGCAACGTTGTTGCCAAAAGCTGCAGAATTGATAGAAATGATACTTAGAGAAGGGAAAAATATATATTTTTTGAATGCTGAAGGTTTAATATTCCAAAAGAGGCTACAGTTTTGTTCCCAAATAATCTATTTCATTCAAATTTTTACTTTAAGTAGATAATGTTTATTAATTGCCTATTAGCATATCAAAAATCCTGTGTGTGTGTGTGTGTGTGTGTGTGTGTGTGTGTGTGTTTAGAAATGTGATTGCTACTACAAATATATCAGGAGAATTGACCGAAACTCAGAACTATTTAGTTGAGAATATAAATCGGTCACTTTGATGCAGAGGAAACAAGAATTTAAGCTATAGTTGGTTGTGCGATGTCCTGGGATGTGATTTAATACATGAAGAAAATCTACTTTGGAGAGACAAGGAAAAACTAGTCTCGAGAGTGATTGTTACCTATAATTGTATTTTATGTGCTAGAATTACAAGACAGAGGCAAGGGTGTACACTAAGTGTTGAATGAGCTAAGGGCGAAATCTGTCTATGACCATAAGGGCCTAAGGGAACCCAATCTCACCAAAACCACAAAGTATAGGATGCGGCAGATTTAATAATATTTTTTAATAATATAGTTGTGAGTGGTCAACACTTTTCAATAATATAATCAAATTGGAATGATGTGAGTTGTCATGAGAAAATAATCTTGACAGTGGTTACTATTGTATGAACTAGGAAATTTCTTTACATTGGTGAGCTGTGCAGATTAAAAAGAGAGGTAATGACAGGAGTGTGGCAGAGTGCACATGTGGAAAATTGTTTGTAGTAAGGCTAGTTGGTGACAAATTTCAAATGAATTGTTTAAAACCAGTAAAAATTGTTTTCCACAGAGGAAAAAGTTTTTTAATGCCAGACCCCTGAAAAAAAAAAAAGAATATTGCCTATCAAGATGCTTGGATCCAAAGTTTCCCATATACTATTATATTAACTGCCTTCCTTTGTGACTGAGGTAGTAATATATTAGTACGTCGAGCAGACATTCAACAACACTATAAAAATAAAGTACAGCAGAGTTCCTACAAACAAGATGGACTGGTACTAGACCTCTAGCTTTTATACCAGTCACTTAAAATAGAAATTATCTAGAGTATTTTTAATGGCAGATGATTTGTCTTACTTCCTACTATATTTATCCATTTACTTGAGCTTATCAGTCTATATTTTCTAGATATGTGTATGCATATATATGAAAAACAATGAAACATTTTTGTTGATCTGTTAAAGAAAAATACGGAATTCATTTATGATTTCTCTTAAATTTCATGCCAGGAACACACATTTAAAATGTAAATGATTATTTCAGTTTTTAATGGATTATTTCCCTCTCTGTGGCAGTGATCATCTCTGACCACCGTAACACAGGAGGCATTAGATACCATAAAAATAATGAAATGACACATCTTTTGTTATTTGCCATTGAAGAGTTTGTATCTCATTTGCAAATTTGAGTGAACGCTGCACTCTGGCACAATGTTAGATTCTGTGAAGATATCTTAGATATAAAGAGATTATTCTTGTCTCCAAGGCTCTTTTCTCAAATGACAATATAATGTAGAGCCTAAATAGGTTCATTTTCAGGGGAGGGTAGATTTTTTTTTTTCGATCTCATAAAAGATTTCTGCTCAAACAGTCCCACCAGATGGAAAGATTGAACAGATATTTATATCGATTTAGTGGAATTGGGAGAAAGACACTTTGAGGAAGGTGGGGATAATACCAGGATATCAGCACTTTACTGAGAAGAGTTAAAGTGATGCCAGATAAAATGTTGAAAACCTGTAAAATGGCTTAAGACAAGGCAAGAGAATGTTGACTTGTGATTTCTATTCCTCAGTTCTGTGGCACAAAGTTTTGATGCATTTTTACAGATTTTATTGGCTGCCTTTAAACCACTGATTTGATAATTCAGTCATCCTTTTTTATCCTTTATAATTTGCTCAAATTGTCTAAGGCAGAGGGTAGAGGTTTGGATAGTGGATTCACACTTCTTTTATACACCGTGAGCTAAGTTAAATATAGATTTTTAGAGTGGCCATTGACACATGTCAAGATTATGATTCTGGGTCTCCCATAATAGGAAATTACACATAAGCTATGTACGTATTGGCGCAGAATGAAGTATAAAATCCATTCCTAGATAGGGGTTTATAAAAATACTTCGTGGATATGCATATTAACAAGATGTGAACATATTAAAACAATAGAAAGCATTTAAAGTGGGGACATATAATTTATTTTCTAAATTATCCTCAAATTTCAACAAAGAGAATAAAAGAACATGAGTCTGGAAGTATTATGACAAAAAGTGAAGAAATTTTCTGAGTTTTAGTAAAATTATTTTTAATATTACTAGAAGGGTTCAGGAGCAAGGAAAAGAGTTAGCAATAAGTAGGTATAGACTCTTCAGGGAAGAAAATTTGTAGTCTGTAAAGAGTGTAAATATAATGTAGATATAGAGTATTTACACTTATGGCATTTTCTGATTTTTAAAATTCAGCTGTGGCACCTGAATATAACCTGGAATTTTATTTTTATTTTTTCCTTCTCTCACATTTTGATTTTAAAAAACTGTAGTGATTGAAGCATAGCTTGATCCAATTTTTTTTTTATGGTTACACAATCATAAACTTTCGTTATCGCTAATCATTTTGCTATAAATACTTGGGAATGTGAGCTCTTTATTTGGATTAAAGATGGAGATGTTTCTGGAAATAGCTGCTTGCTATTGTTCTCCTGACCAAAATCAAACCAAATATACTATGAAATGATTGTGTCCATAAAAAGGTCAGTGTGAGTGTAATAGGGCATTTTTACTATGTAAATAGTACAAAACTCTAAAATTAAATTGTTGTTATGTTAGTGGTTTTGGTATACTGGATTGATTTCTAATAGTATGAGCCACAAGTGACCATGTTGTTAAAGCTCTAGACCTGGAGTTAACTGTGAACTTGCAATAATATTTTGTTCCTGAAAATTAAATGAAACCTCTGCCTCTTTTGCTTATAAAAGTGTGTTTTTTTAAGCTCATATGTATTAATTAGATTTTATAATATGGTTTCATGCTCAAAAATTTTATTCAGGAAAATGTAATATTACAAGCTTAAGGTGTTCATTTATTGAGTGATTTAGTTGAGAGCAACTTACAAAGATAGCATTTAAAATAGAAAATGATTCCCAGATTACTTGCTCACTTCATTACACTGGAGAAAAGAGTGAATGGTAAATTAACCACATTTACAGACATATAAAAAATTTTTATACTATAAATTCTTTACAATATGTTCCAAGCAAGAACTATTAGAATGGATTTTTTTTAAAAAAAATATGTTCCAAGCAAGAACTGTTAGAATGGATTATTTTAAAAAAAATCTTAAGCCTTAAGACATGTTCTTGATACTGACACAGTTCATAGTGAACTAACTGATAAATGGTTTGAGGATCACGAGTGTATATGTAAATTTGGATTGTTGCCTCTCCCCAATTTTGCAGTATAAGAAAGTAATATGGCCTGCTTTATGATTAACTGAATAAATGACTAGACCCGAACATTGTAACTTCTTTATTAGTAAAATTATCAGACACATGTATTTATCTTCTATACTAGCTGCATTTCTTCTCATTAACATCACCCCTTCACCCTGGCCTTGCTCCCAACCCATCTAATGGCTTTATACAAATTCTTAATTAGGCATCACATTGAATCACTTCATTTCATAATATTCCATTACCTTCTAGATAATTTTCATGAGCATAAAATCAATAAACAGAACTAAAAGTTTTGATTCTTGTTTCTAAAATTATACATTTTATTTACAGGTGGATTTATTGTAAAGTATTTTTTTAAAAAAGCTTAAGCTTCAGATTCTTTTACTTTCCTTGGGAAGGTCCTAGTAATATATTCATGTGGTTGAATATTTTTATAATTTTTTAAAATAAACTATTTTAACTGCAATTAGTTAAGACCCACACTCTTTTCCCATACCGACTCTCTGTTTATTACACTTTCTTTTTGCCCAGGTAGTGTTGGAATGGCATGTTTAGGTTGCAGCTAAGGGACAATGAGTTCAGTGATATATTTGTTTTAATCATTTTTTTGTTTTTGTAGTTAAATGATTGCTTGATATTCTGGTGTAGAAATTGTATCCAGAATTACTCCCATACCCACTGTGCTCATTTGGTTGATTTTGTGGGCCTGGTACAGGGCTGGATATCTCATTGCAATATGAACATGTCATATGGCTCTGGGCAATGGAAGTATATGGGTAGTAAGAAACTATATTTGAGCTATTGGTGACAGTAACTAATTTACGAAAATTTTCCAATTACTGACACACTCGCTAACGAGTACTGTCAATTCAAAGAATATTTAAGATTAGCTAATGCACAAGAAAATTTGAAATTTTATAGCTTATATATGAAACTTGAGAGAGGATTTCTCAATTTTGAAAACAATCATAAGTATTTAAATATTATATCATTAATAAACTATGAAGCTGAAAAATTTCTAAATTATCAATATTAAAAAACTAAATTAAAATTTAGATATTGCAAAAATAAAATTTACTACCAACCATGCTGGAGGAAAGACTTTCACATCTCAAAGGCTGAATATACCATTGATTCTTTTTAATATAAAAAATTGAGAGATTATTATAATAATTACAATAAAGAATAATAATAGTGGAAAGAAAAGTTGGTTGAAAGTTGAGAATAAATGGTTTCTAATAGGAAAGAAAGTATCATGTGTGCTCAGATGCAGAGAGATCATAGGTGACTTGGAAGTGATTCTCTTCCAGGAAACATTAGGTCAAAAAGGTCAACTTACCCCTTTCCATCTGTAGAAGAAGCAGGCAATGATCCTAAAGGATTACGGAAGAATATTTGAAAATGAGAATAAAAGAGATGTGATGTAGTCAGAACAAACTAGTTGAGACAATACTTAAGAGGAATAGGAGAACTGTTGAATAAGTAAAGATTTGGGGAAATAATTGAAAGTACATATATTTCTTTCTCAAAAGATAAGCCAATTTGAAGTGGAATGTAAGCAAGGGAGATGAAAGAAAAGAGATAGTAGCATTTTGAGCAACTTTGGAGATTAAAGCAGAAGTTGGAAAAATTAGAAAACTAATACTTAAGATTATAGGGTCTCCAAGCTCTACAGTCTCTATCACTGCGAGATGTTCAAAAACAGCTTATTAGTAGCATTAAAGAACATAATGACCAGATATCTGAGTAAGTATGACTTTTGTCATTTTGGATTTTCTCATTTGAGGAAGAATCCTATAAATGCAAATAAATGTTAGATAAGTTTCCCACAATAAAAAAGTTGCAGAATTTTAGATTCTTACAGGCAATCTTCTGGAGTATTTGTTTCTTCTAGGCTACATCAATAGGGCATGTCCTCAAATTTTAGATGTTTTAATATCTGGTAAGTAAGACTTTACATCTCAGGGTAGTTTCAGGAATTTCTCCTCCAGTGAGCAAGGCTGATCATCTTTTAATAAGTTTAAGGGCCATTGGCATTTCATTTTTTGAAAACTGTATGTTTATATCTCTTGCGCATTTTTATACCAGGTTATTTTTTCTTTCCTATTTTTAAGGTTTTTTTTTTTTTAATGTGGTCGAAGTACTAATATTTCTTCTATGATGCAAGCTGCAATATTGTCCATCTTTGTCATTTTATGTGTCTATCTGTATATGTATACCTGGCACTGAGTAGATTCTTAGTAAATATCTATTAATGAATATTCATTAAAAATGAATACATTTTTAACCTGGAAGATACACAGTCTTTGGTTCATCAGGCTCTTGGATTGTTCTCAAGTCTTTCAAAGCAGAATTAATAATGTCAGTGTGTTACCATAGCATTTTGCAATGACCTACAAAGTATCATAATCCCAGTGGTGTTGTACTTACTTTAACTTTCTTCTTTACTCTTCACATTATGAATTCTCTTAGGCCAGGGTCCTTGTCATGATCATTCTGAGTATAGTGTGTATTGACCGTAACATAAAACTAAGTGAACATATTGGCTCAATGTCAATAACAAATATTATTCTGAGACATAGGAATGTAATTTGTTGCCTTCTTAAGGGAGAATTTGAAATAATAAAAAAGAGTTGACATGCCAAAATCTTTAATTGTTAAACCCCAGGCAGAGAATTCTTAGAGTTCTGTGTTCAGCAAGAAAGTAGCATTTTAGTAGCTATAGAAGTTACAATTAGAGGAGAGTCCATAAGGGATTACTCAATTAAGCCAGCTGTTTGCAAATCCTGAACCATATAATAAAGGCACTTCTGGGACTAAACGGCCTTTTAGTATTTCTCATGTCAGTGAAAAGGGGACAATAACTTGAAATGTTCAGGAGATCCTCTTCACTTGTGGGTTATATTCCAGAGAAGCATCTCCTAAAGTGTGTAAAGAAGACAAGAAGGAACTACTGAGTGGAATAAAGTTAAAATGATTTCTTACTGCAGGATTTCTCATAGCCTTTAATATGTATTGTAATTTACCAAGGAGTGGATGCAGAAGCCTGTATTCTCCAAAATATTTTGTTTACAGAAATTATTTATCTATTTGTTTGCTTGTTTATTTGGTTATTTCTTGGGCACCTTGATTTTTAGACACAATTGTAAACCACAATTGTATCTCCATGAACAGTTTCTTTTTTTAATTGAATATATGGGAGTGACATCAGTTAATAACATTATATAAATTTTAGGTGTACAATTCTACAATACATCATCTTTGTATTGCATTAAGCATTAATCTCACCCAAAGTCTAGTCTCCTTCCATTACCATATATTTGACTCTTTCCCCCTACCTCTTTCACCACTGATTACCACTATACTGTTGTCTGTGTCTATAAATTTGTTTCTTTTGTTAGTTTCTTGCTTTTTGTTTTATATCTCACATGCAAGTGAAATCACATGATTCTTGTCCTTTTTCGTCTGACTTATTTTGCTTAGCTTGATACTCTCAGATCCATTCATGTTGTCACAAATGGCAGTATTTCATCCTTTCTTATGGCTGAATAAGTGTTCCGTTGTATATATATGTACCACTTCTTTATCCAATCCTCCATTGAAGGACATTTAGGTTGACTCCATTTCTGGCTATTATGTATAATGTTGCAATGAACATAAAGGTACACATATCTTTACAAATAAATGTTTTCAAAATTTTGGGTGGATATTCAGAAGAGGGATTGCTGAGTCACATGGTAGTTCTAGTCTTGATTTTTTGAGGAATTTCCATATTGTTTTCCATCCTGGCTGTACCAATTTACATTTCCACCAGCAGTATGAGGGTTTCTTCTCCACATCCTCCCCAGCACTTGTTCTTGTCTTATTGTTAATACCCATTCTAATAGGTTTGATGTGGTACCTCATTGTGGTTTTAATTTGCATTTTCGTTATAGCTAGCGAAGCTGAGCATCTTTTTACAGATCAGTGGGCAATTTCTATGTCTTCTTGAGAAAATTGTCTTTTAGGTTTTCTGCCTATTTTTGATTGGATTATTTGTCTTTCTGTTGTTGAGTTGTATGAGTTATTTGTAAATTTTTATATTGGCCCCTTTTTAGAGGTCTTGTTTACAAATATCTTCTTCCTATTCAGTTGGTTACATTTTTGTTTTGTTGATGGTTTCTTTGCTACGCCGAAGCTTTTTAGTTTGATGTAATTTTTTTGTTTTTACTTCTCTTGCCTTTGAGGTCAAGTTCACAAAAGCCTCTCTGAGAGTAAGGTCCATAAGTTTAGTATCTATGTTTTCTTCTATATATTTTATTATTTTGGGTCTTTTATTTAAATTTTTAATCCATTTCAAGTTAATTTTTGTATGTGGTGTCAAGTAGCAATCTAGTTTTATTCTTTGAATGTAGCTTTCTAATTTTCCCACCACTAATATTGAAGAGGCTTTCCTTTCTTTATTGTATGTTTTTGGCTCCTTTGTCAAAAATTAGTTGCCCATATGCATGTGGGTTTATTTCTGGGCTTTCAATTCTGTTCCATTGGTCTTTGTGTCTATCTCTTTTGCTAGTAAAATACTATTTAGATTATTGTAGCTTTGTAGTATAACCATGTGAGGGAGTGTATACCTCTGGCTTTTTTCTTTTTTCTTAGGATTGCTTTGGCTATTCAAGGTCTTTTGTGCTTCCATGATGATTTTTTGGTTCAATTTCTTTAAAAAATGTCATTGAGATTTGATGGAGAACGCATTAAATCTTTATGTTGCTTTAGGTAATACGACCATTTTAACTATGTTGATTCTTCCAATTTCTTTCTATTTCTTTGTGTCTACTTCAATTTCTCTCAACAATGTCTTATAGTTTTCAGTATATAGATCCTTTACTTCCTTTGTTAGGTTTATTATAGGTATTTTATTCTTTTTTGTTCCAATTGCAAATTAAATGGTTTTCTTCATTTCTTTTTCTGATATTTCATTTTTGACATATAGGAACACAATGAATTTTTTTGTACTTTGATTTTGTATCCTGCAGCTTTACTGTATTTGTTTATCGTTCCTAATAATCTTTTGGTGGAGTCTTTAGGTTTTTCTATATGTAAATTATGTCATCTGCAAAAATGACAGTTTTACTTTCTTCATTCCTAGTTTGAATACCTTTCTTTCTTTCTTTTTTTTCTTTTTCTTTTTTTTTATTGTGCAATAATTTTCCTATTAACTGTGGAAAGGTAGATATGGATGCCAGAGGCAAAATGCAAAAAACTCCACATGCAAATGAACCATGATAGGGAAACCATGATGAGAACAATTCCCTTTGAGAATTTTTTTTGTGCCTTTATTATATATACTTTTAAATTAATAAATTAATTGATTTTCTTATGGTGACATTGATTAATGAAATCAGTACGTTTCAGCTGTACATTTTAACAGGTATATATATATTTACATTGTGTGTTCACCTCCCATAGTTAGAGATTTCTTTCTATCACCACGTATTTGACCCCCTTTACCCCGTCTACCTCCCCACTCCCTCTGGTAGCCTTTTCTTTCTTTCTCTTGTCTGAATGGTCTGGCTAGAACTTTTAGTGCTGTGTTAAATAATAGTGCTGAGAACAGGCATCCTTGTCTTATTTTTGATTTTAGAGGAAAAGCTTTCAGTTTTCACATTGAGTATAATATTAGCTGAGAGTTTGCCATAAATGGCCTTTATTTTGTTGAGTGCTTTCCTTCTATACCTGTATTATTAAGTGTTTTAATCATAAGTGGATGTTGCATCTCGTCAAATTCATTTTTTGCATGTACTGATATGCTCATATAATTTTTATCATTTATTATGTAAATGTGGTGAATCACATTGATGGGTTATGTTCGTTGAACCATCCTTCATCCCTGGAATGAACCCCACTAGATCATGATGTATAATCTTTTCAATGTTGTATGTGATTTGCTAGTGTTTTGTTTAACATTTTTGCAGACATTTACCTGTAATTTTATTTTTTTGTGTTCTCCTTTTCAGTTTTGGGTACCAGGGTAACACTGCCTCATAAAATGAGTTATAATGTATTGCTTCTTCTTTGTTTTTTTTGGAAATGTTTTAGGATAAGTATTAAATATTTGAATGTTTGGTAGAATTCATTAGTGAAGCCATGTGGTTCTGGACTTTTGGAAGGTTTTAATAACTGTTTCGATTTTCTGTACTGTTGATTGGTCTATTTAGATTTTTCATTTCTTCATGATTCAGTCTGGTAAGGTTATATATTTCTAAGAATTTGTCCATTTCTTCTAGGTTATCAAATTTGATGACATATAGCCTTTCATAGTATTCTTGTATAGGCGTTTGTATTTCCATGGTGTCTGTTGAAACTATCTTCTCTTTCGTATCTGATTTTATTTAGCCAAAGTCTTGTTAATTTTATTAATTTTTTCAAGAAACAAGCTTTTTTTTGCACTAATTTTTTCTATTACCTTTTGTTCTCTATTTAATTTATTTTTTATTTCTCCCTTCTACTAACTTTGGACTTCAATTGTTGCTCTTTTTCTAGTTCTTTAAGGTAAAATGTTAGACTGTTTGAGATTTTTCTTGTTTTTGAAGTAGGCCTGTAATGTTATAAACATCCCTCTTAGTACTTTGTTTTTTGTTACTTCCCCAAATTTTGATATGTTGCTTTGTCATTCTCATTTATCTCTATGTATCTTTTGATCTCTTTTATTTCTTCTTTGACTCAGTAGTTGCTCAGTAGCATTTTGTTTAATCTCCACATATTTATGGGTTTTCCAGCTTTCTTTTTGCAGTTGATTTTGAATTTCAAACCATGATGGTCAGAGAATATGCTTTGTATGATTTCAGTATTTTTAAATTTGTTGAGACTAGTTTTGTGCCCTAACATATATTCTAACGTTGAGAATGTTTCATGTGCATTAGAGAAGATGTATATTCTGATTTTTTGGAATGAAAAGCTCTGTAAATATCCATTATGTCCATTTGGTCTAATGTGTTATTTTAGGCTGACATTTCCTAGTCAATTTTTTGTTTAGATGATTTGTCCATTTCTGTCAATGGGGTATTTAGGTCGCCTACTATAATTGTGTTTTCATCAGATTCTCCCTTTAGTTCTGTTAGTAGTTGCTTTATATATTTTGGTGCTCCCAGGTTGGGTGTGTATATATTCATAAGTGTTATGTGTTCTTAATATGCTGTCCCCTTTATCATTATAAAATGTCTATCTTTGTCTGTTGTTACTTTTTTAATCTTGAAATTTATTTTGTCTGTTGTAAGTAAAGCTATATCTGCTTTTCTCTGGATGCCGTTTGCTTGGAGCATTATCTTCCACATCTTTACTTTGAGGCTGTTTGTCTTTCTAACTGAGATGGGTCTCCTCAAGGCAGCATAGCTTTGGGTTTTGTTTATTAATCCACCCTTCTACTCTGTGTTTTTTAATTGGTGGATTCAGTTTCTTTTGTTATATATTTTTAGTGATTATTGAAGTATGAGGTTTACCTGCAGCCATTTATCTTTTGTTTTCTTATTGTTCCATGTTTCTATTATTTACTTTCCCTTGCAAAGAGGAAATCTTGATGTGACATATGGTTCTGTGGGAAAAGTGTCAATGACAAAAAACTCTGGCTTTAGGGAGCATCCTCCATGGACTGGCACCATGTACTGTGGCAATTTATCAGAAAGAACCATCTCTATGTTGCACAAGATCTTAGCGGTCATTCATATCCAGTATTGAGACACACATTTCATTGGTATATTCAACATTTATTTTGTTTAGGAAGATATATCAGCTAACAGTTCACAGAATTTTCAAGTGTTAACTTGAGTTATTCTGAGAAACTACTTTGTTTATACCAGAGTAGTTCTCCTATGTATTCTGATGGCCTAAAATCGCTGTAATCATTTTGCCAAGCACTGTAGGTATTTTCATGCTTGTGATATGATCAAAATACTTGCAAATGTGAAGCATTTTTCTCCTCACCCTGTTTGAAACTATCTGCATTCTCAATACATCGTTTGGTGGAGGCTGCTTTTTTCAATAGAATATTTTCCGTATCTAAAATATTGCATAAGACAGTACAGTCGCTGGGTAAAACGCCGGTTAATTTCAAAGTGATCTCAGCTTCACGATTATTTGAATTCTGAAACAGAATGCGTGTGATTATAGCCTACAAAAAGGGTTACAGGCTACAGAAAGGCTGACTCCTAATCGCATGCTAAATAATACCACCATGTATTATACTTTAGACTTGTTTAAAGCCAAACATTTGAAAATACTTGATTTAGTTAAACAAATATTTATTGGGTACTCATTATATGCAAAAGAGTTTGTTTCATGCTAATCCCTAGAGCAAAATAACAGTCTCAAAGTTTAATCAGCAAAGAATTTATTGGAAACCCAGCAGGATGGTTCCCTTACACAACACTATAATTCTATGTACTGAACATTCATCCAAGCTACACAAGCAATGAGCGAAGATAATTTAATAGATGTGACTGGGAGAGGATCAACAATGCTGGCAGCCCATTCACTCTAATTCCATATCAATTCCCTTTTGATGCATCTACGTAAGGCAAGTCAGACATGTGGTCTTGTCTTGACAGGATTGAATCCTGACAGGACTATGCCAGTAATTTCCCCAATTATGGATTAATTTCCAATGATTCAGAAACTAAGTAATTAAAACTGAACAGGAGTGAAGAGTTTGTGGAAGCAGAGTTATCACTTCCAAAAGCCAAGCGAGAACATAAAAAATAAATCTAATGTTAGCAATGTGAATGCTCAAATGAGTCCAGGTGTGGAGGGAGCTAGACCAGTGTTAGATGTTAAGGATGCTAAAATTCAGGAAAGGGGCCAGAGCTGAAAACGGGCTCAAACCATGCTTCAGATATGATAAATACCAAAAATGAATAAAGAGATGAACCTAAGTGCAGACTGGAAACCAAATCAGAAAATCAAGACGACGTTATTAGAAAAGAGAGCATAGGCAAAAGCTAATGTGCTGATTTGAATAACAGGAGAAGAAGGACTTAGGGGAAGACATTAGAGTTTATATTTTGTTTTCATTTAGAGATTAATGCAAAGAAATGTCAGGCTTTTGGGACTCAGAAAATTTAGATTCAAGACTGATACATATGGTTTCTTTTTTTCTTTCTAAAAATTGTCCCCTGAGAAAAGCAATCTCCGTGGTTGTACCCATTCCGTCATCTAAAGCAGAAAAAAAAAAAACAAAAAACAGAGTTTGGTGGGGGTTGTCCCATCTGCTCTAGTTAATCTGGGCGTATGGAAAAAAGGTTATTCTAGAGAACTAAGCATAGAAATATCAACTCAGCAGCATCTCTTCCCTACCTAAATTTTGATGCTTGTTGTTGTTACCAGCTCTTGATCACTTTTTCTCATTTTATCTACCATAGTGAAGGGTGACAGTGGCTCTGTGGTGAGGTGTACTGACATTTGTGGAAAAATAATAAGAGTAATCTCAGGCTTGATTTCAACTGTGTACTCTAGATTTAAAATAAAAGTTATGCCCAGATCTTTATTTTGCAACAAACTTGTGTTGTTGCCAAAATATAAAGATTTTATTGCCAACATGTATAATACTATAAAGTGTAGCCAAGATTTCCTATGATCTCTGCAATCAGGTAAAGCTGAGGGGTAAAACTATTGAATTTTCTTAGTATATGATTAATAGATATTCATGCAATTCAGGAAATATTAATCAATAGTCCTGGAAAACGAGATAGACATTTCCTTCTGCCATAGAGCTTACAGTTTAGTATAAATACATATAATTAGTAACAAGCACCTGAAGTGTTACAAAAGAAAGCTTATTGAGAGATTCAGTAGTCTCTTTTAAGGTGCTTAACCTAGTCTAAAAAGTTAAAGAAATCTTTTCTGAGTAATTAATAGTTATTCTGAAACTTACAAAACTTGATAGTTTGGTAACAAGTAAATTATGGTTGAGTTCACTCTTTGTAGCAGAGTGGTAATCTGTATCTACACACATAAAATGAGCAAGCTGAGTAAAACCAACTTCCTGGCATCAGAAAATTTCCGTAATTGCATCACTGAATAAAAATCATATGAAATGGAGCGTGATGTTACCACTGTAGTTGGGGCAAGCCAATAGTAATTATCGCTCATGGACACTTACAGTGTGTCAGACATTTCTTATGCCTTAGTCCATTTAATCCTAACCATATCCAGAGAGAATGGATACTGTCATCTCCTAGGAAGAATGATGGGTTTTCCCAAACTGAACTAAATCAGATAGGGATTGTTTTCAAATACAAATCTAAGTTCAAAACTCGTAATATCTTTTATCCCTGGTTCCTTTACTAGAGTCTTACTGCTGCTTAAATTCATGAAAGGAGATATAAGAAGTTTCATGGTTGTAGCAGATGCCCTTTGAGTCCAGCATCACTGGCCTCCTCTGATTCAGCTCAGCTGGGTGCTCAGTCTCATGCACACCCACAGAGTACTTCAACCGCCCATACCGTACCGTGTTCTTCTACCTCAGGTTTTTCCTTGAAACAGTGAAATTTGCTCAGCCTGGGTGAGTTTGTGGGGGTTATAACACCCCTTAAGTAACCTTTACCAAATGAAGGAGGGTAGTCTGGTAGATAAAGCACCCAGTCTTCTCTCCTTTGGAGGGACAGTTTTAAAGCAACGTCTACATGGTTTCTTAGAAGGGCCTCTAGGGGTTTAAGACCCAGCCGTCCACAGAGCTAACCAGCTCAATAAGGCACACTTCATCTTTCTTGCTTCCCTATGTCACTTTCCCCACTCCTTCACTTTTGCTTCCTGAGATTATTTCCCAAATAAATCACCTGCATCTCAGTCTTTATCTTGGGTTTTGCTAGGGGAAATTCAAACTAAGACAACAGTTTTAAATATTGAAGTTTGAGTAACAATTTTACACTACATTCCTGTTGGAATCTGTTGTGTTATGATAGTCTTATGAATGTCACAAGTAGAATGTGTTATGATATTCTACTTGTATTTTGCTACCATATGGGAGTCCTCAGATATTTCATTTAAAAAGAAAAACTAACAAGAGCAAAGCATTCATAAAATACAGCATAAAATCTGAAGGAAATTCAACTTCTGAAAAAGGTATCATTGGAAACATCTATCATAGAAATTAGACTGCAGAGTTAAAAACATCAAAGACTAAATTTTAATAGCAATAAGTATATTTATGAAGCCACCATTGTATCTGAAAAAATTATTTGTGCCAGTCCCATTAAGTTTGTATAATTGTATTGATATTTATTTGATCATCTCACTGATATTATAAAATATAACTTCCTATAGCCATTTTAAACTGATACATATTGTAAATGACATTTAAAATGTAAATTGTGTTATTTAATTTAGTGTGTTGTATAGATAGCAGCAATGATGTAGATTTATCTGAGATAAGCGAAATACTTCATGATCTAGTTTCCTTATGAAATGACACACATTTTTTTTTTTTGAGAAAATAGTCTTCTAAACTCTCTTTCTGTCACTCACATATATTTCAGAAGCAATAGCTATAGTAAAAGGTTAGTCTTTGAAGACTTTCCGTGTTTTTCTGTCTACTTTAAGTGTCAAATATGGGAACATAGACAAAGCAAACATCTTGTATTAAATGATCTATCATTTATTGGAAGGTGATGGATGGGGTCAGATTCATTCAGGCAGTAAATTCACAGCCATTTTCTCAGAAAGCTTTTTGACATAGTTTTGGAAGTCCTCCCTTGATGTAAAATATTATCAGCTTCTCTCTGTTGCTCCTATTCTCCATTTCCACCTCCCTTACACTGACCATTTTAAAAATCAAACGCATCTGATGTATTCAATGAAAGTCAGTGTCTTGATAATCTAGAACTTTCCAAAAACAATTAAATTACTTCATGAGCCTTCTTCTCTTAAAATTCATTCAAATGAGTTGGAGGAAAAGGGCAATTACTTGTTTCACACACTGAGAAACAGGTGTAGATGCTACTTGGAGATCCAAATAAACATACCAATTAGTGCATTAGGTTTATGTGCAAATGTAGTCTCACTTAATTGCTGTGTGTAAGAAAATTTGGCTTTTTTATAAAGTAAGTTTTGGAAAATAACACTGCTTGTCATTAACAAGATATGATGAAAGAATGCTAATGACCGAGTAGAGAATGTCCCCATACTGCATGTGTATCTGGATGTTTTGGAGATGCCAAATTGCAATGCCATGGATTTTGCCCCCTTGACTAACACTTTGAATTATTTATTGCATGCACCACCAGGGTCATATACTCCCTGGAGCGCAGAACTACAGAAAATCAATTATGATGGAGCATATATGTGTAGGTGATTGAAAATATAGAAAAATATGACATGATATTTTGGAGGAATTTAGTAAGGCAGGAAAGGACAGGAAAGCAGTACTTCTCAGATATGATACCATGATTACATTTCAAGAGAAATAGCAACAATTAAAAAAAACATTTATCTTAAACAATCTCACTAAAGATTAATGTTGCGATGCCTTTCATTTTCTTTAAAAAATATTTTTTTTTATTAATTTTAATCTAATAGAAGAGGGTGACAGCAAGGAGGCTATCTTTGTGAATGCTGTCATTGGACGTTGTGAGTTGTGATTTCTTTTCAGTTCAGGTAGATTAAATGTTCAGCAGAATGAACTTCTGTGAAGCAAACAATATATAAAACAACTGATTTTTTTTAGGAACATAATTTGTGCCATGTAGGCTAATATTTGTGGGAATAGGTTGGCAATCTAGAGAGAGCACCTCTTATGAAAAGCGTTGCTGCTCTCACAACACAGACATTTGTTTAAGCATCTCTGTGCTTTGTTTAGAATAAGAGATTATAAGAATACACAAAGGCTGTCCTGGCGGTGATAGGAAAAGACATGCCATTCTTTCCTAGACAAATTGTATCAGTTAGAAATACTGGATTTTCTCAGAGCTATATTGCTTTTGCAGCAATTATTTGAAATAATTGTTTTTTAAATGTGATTTTTTTGACAATACAGATGTTTTGAGGAAACCAGTTATAAAAATATAGAAGAACAAAATGTATTAGAAGTTAATGTAATCCCTACTGTTCAGGGAATTTTAGGAGCTGGCACACCTGCAAGTTACTTAGCCTGTATACAAAACAGTCAACTGATATTTTAGAAGGATTTACTACTTAATATGCAGCATGTTTTTTTCATCCAAAATATTACTTAAATATTTCTTTTACTATGTATTGCATATTGGGTGAAATGACATTAAGTTCAACTCTATACTTGATTCAGCCATCCCTCAAAAAGCTTACAATCTAGTTAGGATAAGAAAAATTCACATTAATAAAACAGAACAACTAAAAATATATGTAACAGGTAGCAGGCTATGAAATCCACATATATGAAAAATACAATTATTTTATATGCAATTAATATTTTTTTTAGAGAAGCCCTGTCCTGATCTCATAAGTTCTTGATTGAAACAATGGTGTTCTTCTTTCTTTATTCCCACCATTCTTTGACTAACTTTTTGATATTTCTTAACAAAAGAAGGAGGGCTTTTTGCTTTACTCTGTGTTGTTTTGATGGCTTGACAACTGTACTCCTGTGATCTAATTAACTGCTCATAGAATGAGAGGAGCTTAGAGCGCTGTTATAATGAGCAACATAATATAAATCTCTCCCGTTTAACATCTCTAATGAATGTATCTTTGTTTCCTCTTTCTAATAATCCTCTTTGTTTAACATGTACATTTTTGCTTGTTTTTGTTGGCTTAGAGTTAGGTCTATGCTTTGTAAAAGGGAAATATTTGTTGAGAAGCTAAAAGAGCAATGAGCAAAGTTTACAGTGGGTTTTAAGTTTGATATCAGCAATACACTACATTAAAGATAACAGGTCAGATTGAAAGCCATTTAGTTTATATTAAAACTCTATTAAGGCCTGAATGTCTGTAGCATTTACTTTCCATATTCTATCTAGATTCAAAAGAAAACATTTGTGAGAGATATAACTTTGTTCTGCTGGTATAATAGTCCATTTTGTTAGTCATAGGCTTCCAGCTGCTTCTTAATGAGATACAAGCATAATTCAGAGAAAAATAGAGTAAGAAACCAAGGCTATTAGTGGCAAACGATGTAATAAGAGTTAGAGAGGAAAGAATATGAGCCACAAAAGGACTTTTTCCAGACTACCCTGTGGTACACTGATTGTGGGCAGACGCAAATTGAGATTCAACATTACATTCAAAAGTTACCAACTGTTACATTGGCATCTTTATGATAGAACGAGGAGAGACTTAAAAATTCCTACCACTTCGAATGAAAATCATCTTTAGATTGATATTTGTAGCATTTTAACTTTTTTTTTGAGAATTAAAAAATTTTTTAAAGCAAGTTCTTTGAGATGTGATTACTGTCACGACTACTTAAGCTCAATAGATAACCTGGAAATAGTGTAAATTTTCAAATATTATGAATTTATCATTTTATCTGGTGTTTTCTGGAGTTTTTACTATGTAATCATCACAGGTTAGATATGACACCTAGCTAATGCCAGATTACATTAGATGTCTTAGTAAATTGCCAACTAGGTAAGCAAACAGAATTCAAGTAGACAAAGTAGAAGGGTGTCTACTCACCTGAAAGACACTAGAATAATCTATCTCTAATTTTGTTGAAGAAAATTTTTCATGATAATCATCATCCAAAATATTTAGTGCTCTGAGTGATAGGACTTGGAAGAATTTACTGAACATAAGCATTTGGAATACAATTAGCAGTTAGCCACGAACAGGTCCAATGAGATGGGCAGTCACAGGAAAATTTCTGCCTTTCAAATTATAATGACGTTCAATGGGACTATGATCAGAAACAATTTCAGTGGAAATGAAAAGATGAATACACAATAGAGTGAAATCACACAATCCATTTTTATTGACAAGATATTTTTAAATGCATAAACAAAAGCATCTTGATACTCTTGGTTTCCTCAGGAGACTATACATCCGCTGTGATAAAATATGAGTGAGTAAAAAATTAGAGATAATTTAAATTACTAAAGTAAGAAAAATTTGTCACGTTTAATAAAAAAATGTATAGAAGTGAACAATGTAAGGTCTCTCCTATTTGACAGTATCAACTTAAGTTGACTGAAGTAAAAAGTTTTTTGTTGTTTTTTTTCACATCATTCCCATATACTACCACACATTAAGTAGCAATTTTTGTAAACTTTGGTGAGTCCTTTAATTTTTCTGTATCCCATTTCCTTTGTGCAAAAGAGACAATTCTGACATGGAATGTTATGCAATTCACCTTTATGGGAGATCAGCAGAGTTTTACCTTCAGTTTCCAAAACGGATGATTATTTTCCTTTCAAAATCTCTAGAACGAAAATTTGATGATCTTTCTCAATAATAATTTCATTATTTAATCACTCTAAACAAAGTGTGAATTTTTTCATCTTTTCAAATATTAAAAATCTGTGTTACAGGTTAAACTGTTTTCCTTTATCTCTGAGTTTTGTGGCTACAGGAAATAGCAGCAGAGACACTCTGAAATTACCATTCAAGTACTTGCAGGGAGTTCTGCTTCCCTTCGGGTGAAATTCTTGTGTCATGTTGACCATTTTTTTAATGAAATAACTCTATGTTTCTATATATATAAATAATTCACTGAAGTGGTACTTCTGGTTCTGAAAAATATTTCCTTAATACAACTGTTTTTCCTCAAGAATAGGTCACTTTATTTAAAATAATCCAAGAAAAGATATAATGCATGGAAGTTAAGGGTGTTTTGTCCAGAAAACTAGGTTTACAAAATCAAATAATTTAAATTCTTTATTCTATAACCTCACTTAGAGATGTTATTCTGATTAATGACGTAGTTCAATAAAATTGCTTTGCATATTAGACTTTCCGGAAGTTAGTTCATTATAATACTGACATAAATTTCTGATGTCTAAGCTCTACTTATGACTCTGACATTTAAGTGACCTTGAGTAAATCTTGAGATACGTGAACTTGAATAAATCTTTTTATATTTAGTTTCCATATCTTTAATGAAATATTAATTGTGAGACTGTGTGTATGTGTGTGTGTCCTTGAGAGTGGTTTTACATGTAAATATTAATAAGTAGAAATTAATTTTGGTTTAATAAATTAATCTTAAAATTTTTAATTTCTAAACAAAAACTAATTCTTAAGCTTTAAGTTTGGACAAAATTTTTATTATTCTATATCTAAAATGCAATGTGATCTAGTAATCACTGCCAAAGCTGAATTATATTTGGTCCCTGAAAAACTTAATGTTAGTTCTTTAAAATTTTAAATAATTAAATATCATATATAAACATAGTATATTGCATTTCTTTTAAATAATTCAATTTTCTAATTGACAGACTTCCAAAGTGCTAAATAATTCTTATAAATCTAATATATGAAAGCTATAAATATGGTAAAATTCACTTAATATCTAATAGTTAAAATTGCTCATTTCAATTTAAAATCACAAGTTTAAAAAGTCATAAGTTTTAAGAAATAATGCAATTAAACATTTTAAATTAGAGTTATTTAAGCTATTACTCTAATATTCAAAATTCACTTAAACATTATAAATATATAAAACAAATATATATTTCTTAACTTTAGATATTAATATTATTGTTTTGATTTTATGAACATTTTTATGCTTCATTATAAATCTTCCTTTGGATGTTTAACTACTATAGAAATATACATTTCAACCAGTTTTGGAAGTACCTCCCATATAATTTCAGGTAGACTTTCAATTTTCTGGAGTAATGCACAGATTCAAGAACGAATACCGAATTTTTATTAAAGTTATTTTTTAACTTTCAGATGAAAGTAATCATATATTTACATCCAAATTAATTATATAATTCTTAATTGGTCTACCCATAGACTCATAAATTACTTTCATGATTTGGTTTTTTGTTTCTTTGACTCTTAAAATATGTAAACATATTTCCAGCTAATTTTATAGACATTTGCACTTGTTGAAATCTTTATTATTTTCTTATTTCTAGAACAATGCTGATTTTATAGATTTTTAATATTAAACAATTGAATTTTAGATATCTTTTATTGATCCAGGTGATTATTTAGTTAGGACTCCTAAGGTCATCGAATGACATAAAAGATCATTGAACAACATATTCAGCATTAATATTCAACTCACTTAAAAACCATTTGTGTTTGTACTGTATAAAAGAACATTTCAGGAATTTGAAGAAACAAATGATTCATCATATTCTTGTCTTTCAAGGAGCTTAAATTAAATAGGAAATAAAAACCCCTTATAGCAGAATTCAAGTACAACAAAACACAGGGTGTTCAAATAGATATAAAAAGAGTACTAATGGAATTTTGTTGAAAGGAGTATTTATTATAAACGAGGGAAAACTAGGCAGAAAAATTAGAGAAAGAAATTTATGGTTGAGTTTTGAAGAACTTACAGACAGATAAGAGCGTAAGAGGTGGATATTATGGAAAATTTCAAAGTAAAAGACTGTGAACAAAGCAGGTAAGTTAGAAAATCTCTAGATATATTGTAGGAGTAACTGTGTAGAGAAAAAGGGATGAGAGTGAGGCAATGTGCATGATGTAGATAACTCTACTGAAAATATTTTGAATATCAGGCAGGCAGAGAGCATGTCTGAACTTCATTCTATGTTAACAAGGAGCTTAGGTCTGATAATAATGGCTTGAGTAGATTTTAGAGTGCCATGTAACTGGAAACTGAGATTTAACTTTTTCTTCTTTTTTATTCACTCTCTGATTTAAAATTTTTTCTGTATATATATGTGATTTGTGATTACAAAGAAATAATTTGCAGCTTTAAGGGCTTGTTAATCTTACTTAAGCCTACAGAGATGAAAAAAAATATTTATTTTATTTTTATTTTTTATTTTTTTATTTTGTATTTTTCTATTTTATTAGTTTCAAGTATACAGTCCATTGGTTATGCATTTATATAGTTTATAAAATGATCTCCCTAATTGCTCTTTCTCTCCTCTGGTTCTTCGCCTAGCCAGTATATTAATGCTAACTGCATTCCCTATGCGGGGCTCCCCATCCCTGTGACATCTATCATACCAATTGTACTTCTTTAAACTTCGCCCCATTTTCCCAGCCCCTCATTCTCCCTGTCCTCTGTCACCAAATTATCCTCTATATTTGTGTCTGTTTTTGATTAGTTTGTACCTTTCATTCCTTAGATTACACATATAAGTGAAATCATATGGTATTTACCTTTCTCTATCTGACTTATTTCACTCAGCATAATAACCTCTAGTCCATCCATGTCATTGCAAATGGTAAGATTTCAGTTTGTTTAATGGCTGAGTAATATTCCATTGTATATATGAACCATAACTCTTTATCCAATCATCTGTTGGGCATTTAGGCTGCTTCTATATCTTGGCTATTGTAAATTGTGCAGCCATGAATACTGAGGTGCATAGATCTTTTGAATTATTGTTTTGGTTCTCTTTGGATAAATACCCATAGTAAATGCTGGGTCAAAAGGTATATCCATTTTAATTTTTTGAGAAACCTCCGTACTGTTTTCTATAGTAGCTATTCTAGTTTACAATCCCACCAACAATGTATGAGGGTTCCCTTTTCTCCTCATCCTCGCCAACACTTGTTCTTTGATTTGTTGATGATAGCCATTCTGACAGTGTCAGGTGATATCTCATTGTGGTTTTAATTTGTATTTCTCTAATTAGTGACCTTGAGCATGTTTTCATATGTCTATGGCCATGTGTATTTCCTTTTTGGAGAAGTATCTGTTCAGATCTTCTGCTCATTTTTTAATTGGATTTTGTTTTTTGTTGTTGTTGAGTTATATGAGTTTTTTATATATATTTTGGATATTAATCTCTTATCAGATGCATCATTATCGAACATCTCCCTATCAATCAGTTATCTTTTTGTTTTGTTAATGGTTTCCTTGTTGTACAAAAACTTTTTAGTTTGATGTAATCTCATTGTTTATTTTCTTTTGTTTCCCTTGCCTGAGGAAATATATCTGAAAAGGAATTACTGTTAGTAATATCACAGAGTTTACTGCCTATATTTTCTTCTAAAAGTTTATGATTTTAGGTCTTACATTTAAGTCTTTAATTCATTTTGAGTCTATTCTTGTATACAGTGTAAGATGGTGGTCTAGTTTCTTTTTTTTTGCATGTATCTGTCCTATTTTTCCAACACCATTTATTGAAGAGACTCTCTTTACCCCCTTGTCTATTCTTACCTCCTTTGTCACATATTAAGTGAGTGTATAGGCATGGATTTATTTCTGAGCTCTCTGTTCTGTTCCATTCATCAATGTATCTGTTTTCATGCCAGTACCATGCTATTTTAATTACTATAGCCTCGTAGTATAGTTTGATATTAGGTAGTGTGATACCTCCAACTTTATTCTTCTTTCTCAAGATTGCTGTGGCTATTTGGAGTCTTTTATGATTCCATATACATTTTAGGATTATTTGTTCTAACTCTCTGAAAAATGCCATTGGTATTTTGATAGGGATTGCATTGAATCTATAGATTGCTTTGGGTAGTATGGCCATTTTAATGATGTTGATTCTTCCTACCCATGAGTCCATTCTATACTTCCATTTATTTGTATCTTCAATTTCTTTTAACAATGACATAATTTTCTGAAAACAGGTATTTACCTCCTTGGTCCATTTGATTCTTAGGTATTTATAATTTTCAATGCAAATGTAAATGGGATTGTTTTCTTAATTTTTTTTTCTGAAAGTTCATCATTTGTGTATAAAAATGCCACTGACTTTTGAATATGTATTTTGTAACCTGCTACCTTACTGAATTCATTGGTTAGTTCTAATAGTTTTTTGGTGGAATCTTTAGGGTTCTCTCTTTAGAGTATCATGTCATCAGCAAATAACCAGAGTTTTACTTCTTCCTTTCCAATTCAGATGCCTTTTATTTCTCTTTCTTGTCTTACTGCTGAGGCAAAGACTTCCAATACAAGTTGAAGAAGAGTGGCGAAAGTGAGCATGCTTGTCTTGTTTCTGATCTTAAGGAAAATGCTTTTTGCCTTTCTCCATTGAGCATGATGTTAGCTGTAGGTTTGTCATAAATGGCCTTTATTATGCTGAGGTATGTTCCTTCTATCCTCACTTTGCTGAGAGTTTTTATTATAAATGGATGCTGGATTTTGTTGAACGCTTTTCTGCATATATTGATATGATCTTATGATTTTTATCTTTCAATTTGTTAATGTGATGTATCACATTAATTGATTTGCAGATATTGAACCAATCTTGCATCTCAGGAATAAATACAACTTGATCATGGTGTATGATACTTATAATGTATTGCTGAATTCGTTTGTAAATATTTTGTTGAAGATGTTCACATCAATATTCATAAGAGATATTGGTCTATAGTTTTCTTTTTTGCAATGTCTTTGGTATTAGAATTAAGGGAATGGTGGCCTCATATAAGGAGTTAAGGAGCCTTTTCTCCTCTTGAATTTTTGGGATAGTTGAGAAGAATAGTGTTAATTTTTCTTGAATGTTGGTGAAATTCCCTATGAAGACACCTGGTCCGCGACTTTTGTTTTTGGGAGGTTTTTGATTACTGATCCTATTTCATTGATGGTAATTGGTTGTTCAGACTTTCTGTTTCCTCTTGACTAAGTCTTGGGAGATCTAGGAATGTGTCAATTTCTTCCAGATTGTCCAATTTGTTGGCAAATAATTGCTCATAGTATTTTTTATGATTTGTATTTTTGTGAAGTCTGTAGTTATTTTTCCTCTCATTTCTGATTTTATTTATGTAAGTCTCTCTCCTTCCTTGATGAGTCTGGTTAAGGGTTATGTCAATTTCATTTATCCTTTCAGAGGACCAGCTCTTGGTTTCATCAACTTTTTGTATTGTTTTTATAGACTCTATTTTATTTATTTCCACTCTGATTTTTATTATTTCCTTCCTTCTTCACTTTGGCTTCGTTTGTTATTCTTTTTCTAGTTCTTTTAAGTGTAAGGTTGGGTTGTTTATTTGAGCTTTTTCTTGTTTCTTGAGGTAGGCCTGGATTGTTAGAAATTTCCCTCTTGGGACTGCTTTTGCTTATTTCCCATATATTTTGAGTCATTGTATTTACCTTTCATTTGTCTCTAGTATCTTTTGATTTCTTCCTTTCTAGTGTCTTTGATCTCACTAATAACCCATTCATTGTTAATAGCATATTATTTAGCCTCCATGTGTTTGTGTATTTTCCAGTTTTTTTCTTGTAGTTGATTTCTAGTTTCATACCATTGTGATCAGAGAAGACTCTTGATGATTTCAATTTTTAAACTTGAGACTTGTTTTGTGTCCTAACATAGTCTATCCTGAAAATGTTCCATGTATACTGAGAAGTAATGTATATTTTGCTGCTTTTAGTTAAATGTTCTGAAAATATCTATTAAATCCATCTGGTCTAGTTCTTTTAAGCCCATTGTTTCCTTGTTGATTCTTTGCCTGGAAGATCTGTCCATTGGTGTCAATGGAGTGTTGAAGTCTCCTACTATGAGTGTATTACTGTTGTTCTCTCTTATGTCAGTCAATAATTGCTTTATGTATGTAGGCTCCTATGTTGGGTGTATATGTTTATTAGGGTTATGTCCTCTTGATTTATCGATCCCTTTATCATTATGTAATGCCCATCTTTGTCTCTTATTATAGCCTTTGTTTTAAAGTCTATTTTATCTGATATAAAGTCTATTTATCTGGCTTTTTTTTTCATTTCCATTTGCGTGAAATGTCTTTTTCCATCCCTTTACTTTCAGTCTGTGAGTGTTATTTGATCTGATGTGGGTCTCTAGACAGCATATGCATTGGTCTTGTTTCTTATCCTTCAACTATCCTATGTCTTTTGATTGGAGCATTTAATCCATTTACCTTTAAAGTGATTACTGATAGGTACATAGTTACTGCCATTTTATTATTCATAGTTGTTATTTCTATTTTCTTTTTACTTCTTCTTTTTTATAGAAATCCTTTAACATTTCTGTAATACTGGCTTGTTGGTGATGAATTCCTTAGCTTTTTCCTATCTGGGAAGCTCTTCATCTCACCTTCCATTTTAATCGAAAGCCTTGCTGGGTAGAGTATTCATGGTTGTAGTTCTTATTTTGCATAACTTTGAATATTTCTTGCCATTCCCTTCTGGCCTGCAAAGTTTCCATTGAAAATCAGCAGACATTCTTACGGGGATACCCTTGTAAGTAAATAGCTTTCTTTCTCTTGCTGATTTTAAGATTCTCTTTTGTCTTTGACCTTTGGCATTTTAATTATGATGTGTCTTGGTATGGATCTGTTTGAATTCTCTTGTTTGGGACTGTTTATGCTTCCTGAACTTGTATGTCTAATTCCTTTGCCAGGTTAGGGAAATTTTCTGTCATTTTTTTCCAAATAGATTCTAAATCCTCACTCTCTCTGTTCTCCTTCAGGTACTCCTATGATTCGGATATCGCTATTAGGCTTCATGTTGCCCAGAGGTCTCTTAAACTATCTTCATATTTTAAAATTCATTTTTCTTTTTGTTGTTCTGATTGCGTGTATTCTGCTACCTTGTCCTCCAGTTTGCTGATCGATCTGCTTTATCCAATCTACTATTGAATCCTTCTAGTGTAGTCTTCATTTCAGTTATTGTAGTCCTCATATGTCTGGTTCATTTTATGGTTTCTATGTCCTTTGTTATGCTTACTATCTTCTGTTGATATTCTCATTGTGCTCATCCATTCTTCACATGAGTTCTTTGCGATCTTTATAGCCATTATTTTAAACTCTGTCTCTGGGAGGTTGCTTGCCTCCATTTCATTTAGCTTATTTTCTGGGTTTTCTCCTGTTGTTTCATTTGTGGCATATTTCTTTGTTTTCTCATTTTATTAGCCTCTCTGTGTCCATTTCTGTATTAGGGACATTTTTTCATCTCTCAGCCTTGGCCAGATGTGTGGCCCAGTGGTGCACTCTTCCTGATCCCCTATGCCAGGGGCTCTGGACATGATCTTTGTGTGGGTTGTATGTGATCTTCTGTTGTCGGCAAGCCTTCATTGTTGTCAGTAGATCAGTGGATTAATGCTTAGGCTAATTGTGCAAATTGGCTGCACTCACAGGGTGAGAGTTGCTGTGTGGGGCTGACCCCACTGAGTGGGTTTGGCCCTAGCAGGGTTGTGTACTTGTTGCAACCACCCTTTGTGCATATTGCTAATGGGGCTAGTCAGGAGTTGCTCTGTTGTGGTCTTGTGCCAGCCTTCAGATGCATTGATTTTGTGGCCCCTTGGGAGGGGCTTTCCAGTAACCCAAGGTCAGCCACTGCTTTTCATTGCTTAGGGCTACCCGGTGGGAACTACAAGGCAATTTGTAGATAGTTGTTACCTGTGCTGAATCTATAGGTAAGTGGAGAAGACAATGCTATAGGCGGTGGTCCATTTATCTTCCATCCCTGACCTACGGCAGTTTGGCAAAGGGACCAGTGCTCCTCAAGGCCTGCACTGCCTGTCAGTTGCCCCTAAGTCTCTGAAACTGGAAGAGCCTCTGGGTGATATGTGTGTTGGGTGCTGCAGGGACCCCATGAGTCTCCTCGGTCTATTGAGTAAGTTTCTCCCTGTCACTGCAGTGTCAGTTTACATGCCAGCAGTCTCTGTGGGTCCCTGTACAAGTTTTCAATCATACAAATATCAGCTGCTGTCCACGTTGGGCCTGAACACGCGCCACCCCAGAGCAGGGGTAGCTGCCTATCAATGTGGGCAGGCATTGTGTATTGGATGGGGCGGGAGCTCAGGGAGACAAGCCATCAGGCTAATACAGACCCCTGTGATCCCCTCAAGAGATATTGCAGCTTGTATGGGCAGCAGTGGTCTTCCCACAACTGTTTTCCCAGAAATCTGTTCTCTGAGCTAGCGAAGGTCTGTTGCCTGCTCAGAATGTGCAGCCCTAGAAGCTAAACAGGGCAAGGGAGGCTGCCTGTCAGTGGGCTGCAGGCACTTTGTGGCTTGGGTGAAGAGGGATCTCAGAAAGACAAGGTCCACCCAGCCAATACAGCCTCAGTTTTGCTGCAACTTCTGTGCCCAGGTGTTCCCGCAGTAGTCACAGAAATCACAGTGAGACCAGCTTGCCACTGGGCAGTCCCACAGTTCTTGCTCTCCCTGGAAGCAATTTGCAACTCTTGCAGGCAGAAGAGGTCTGCCTGCAACTGATTTCCATGGAGTGCCAGCCCTATGCCAGCCAAAGTTTGTTGCCTGTGTAGATTGAGAGATGTGGGGAGGGGGGATGAGCAGAGCTGTGGTGGCTCACTGTCAATGGGCCCCTTGGAACTATTTGTGGGGAAGGTGGGGCAGGGTCTCAGGGAGACAGTGCAGTCAGATCAATACAGCCTCAGGGAGACAATTAGCAGTCAGAGTCTATACAGTCTTGCTGTAACTTAGGTTACCACCCTGCATTCACAAGTTCAGCAGAAGTCCCAGATCACAGCAATATCAGATGTTCTCTGTGACTTGACCCAGATTCCAATATCCAGCCAGTTTCATGTTGGCAGCAGTGATCTGACTATAAACTATCTCCAAAATGAGCCCTCCCAGAGCTGGCTGCCAGCTGCAAATATTTGGCCCTGAATTGGCACAGGGCATGGCAGCCATCCAGCAACAAAAGCCCTGGCAATCTGCAGGTTGGGTGGGGCGGGTTTATTCCCTCAGGCCAGCGGTCCTAATGGCCCTGTGGGAGGGGTCTGCATAGTCAAGCTGGTGTGATCTGTAGATTGCCAGGCAAGGAGGCTGGACTAAGGCACAGTGGTGGCTGCCCTTCTGGCCCTCGTTCTGGTGCCAGGTAATGCAGACTTTGTCAATATGAACCCCTTTAGAGCCTTTGACCCACCGCCTGTGTGTCCACAGGTCAGAAAGCCTGTGTGCAGGTCCTTCAAAGGGGCATCGAGGGTTTTAGTCTCCTTCCATCTCACCCAGACAGCCAGAATCCCCTCTAGCTTTTACAGTCAGAGTTATTGGAATCTCCTCTTCCCTGGGCAGGGAACTTGGGCTGGGGAGCCCTCGAATGAGACCAGGGCCCCCCTCCTTCAGAGGAGCATTTGCAACCTCTCCTCCCAGTGATCCTCCACCACCTCGAGTGTGGGTCCTACCAGACTGACAACTTTTCTCCTCCTACCGGCTTTGATGTGGCTCCTTCTTTATATTGCAGACATAGATGTTATGGTCAGCTGGACTTCAGGTGATTTCCTGCTTTGATTATTTTATAATTTGGTTGTAATTTCAGTGCAGTCCTGGGAGGAGGCAAACCCTGCTTTTACCTAGTCTTCCATCTTCCAGAAACCTGCCCCCTCAAATTTTTAAACCTTTTAATAGGAATTTAATCTCTGCTATCATTTTAAAGCATGGTTGGGAATGAGGAATGGCAAAAAATGACTGGCAATTGTACTTTTACTAGAATTTTTGAGCCTCATCCAAAGTTTCTCTTTTCCTCTGAAATGTCGATATTATTGAGGGGTACATAACTAGAAATAAAACAATCCCTATCCTGCAATATGCTTTTTCTCTAGTAATAATGACATGCTGGTAATATTTGTTAGTGTGCAGGGTATATTGATTCAAAGGAAACAATTTGGGAACTGCAAAATAGTGTAGTAAATAACATTAAATCTATTTCTGACAATGTTTCATAAAACATGTTTTTGTACTAAAATATTTTTTAAAAGCTTTCTTCCCTCGAATTTACACAAAGGAGTTTGGCCTTTTTATCGAATTGCTGCAATGAAAATATGGACGCTTGGTAGTTTAACACATTTATCTAGGCATAATTTAATTTAAATGCCATAAAATTCATGCATTTTAGTTGTGAAATTTAATGATTTTTAGGAACTTTATCGAATATGCAATCATCAATATTTTTCAGTTTTAGAACACTTCTATCAACCCCCAAATTCTCTCATGCCAGTTTATAGTTACTTCTGCTCTTCCTCACCCTGGGTGACCCTTAAACTGCTTTCTATGTCTAGATTTGCTTTTTCTGGAGGTTTCATAAGGATAGAACCATAAAATATGTAATCATCTGCATTTGAATTCTTTCATTTGCTATATTTGAGGCTCATCCATACAGTAGCATGATTGATAGTCTACTCCTTTTTGCTGTAGGATGCATTCTAAATCTGCCTATAGGTAATAATTGCCACTAGTAGGATATTTTGGTCACTTTATTTTCAAAACATTACATATGGATTACATAAGGATTATTTTCATAAATATGAACTGTTTTAGAGAATACCTTTGAAACTATTTTAAGGGGATTTTGAAATATAACTGAGTCATGTTTAATAATTAAAGGGAATTAAAGATATAAACTTATGGCACATACACTTTGCTATGGACAATAGAATTACATAGTATTTAAGACTACTTCCTAGAAGCCGACTCTATGAAAAACATATGTGCTAACCCTTTGGCACACCATTTCATATCTATTTATCTCTGGTAGTGTAACAAAACATTCCATATTTGTAGATTAAAGCGTTTCACAAATCATAGTCTTTGGGCCAAATCTGGGCATGGCCTATTTTTTGTGAGCTAAGAATGATCTTTACACTTTATGATAATTGTTTATAAAATAAAAAAGCGAAAGAATCATATGTGACAGACCATATGTAGCTTGCAAAGACTAAATATTTATTATATGGTCCTTTACAGAAAAATAAAAAAAGTTCTGTGCCCTTGCTTAAACACCAGTCCTTATTACCTCTCAAGATTCTGTGGGTTGACTCAATTCAGATGGGTGGTTCTTGCTTTCAGCCTTTCTTGGTGTCAGTCAACTCCTGACTGGGGAACACCCATTGTTCTTTCATATGGCAGATGATGCTCGCTGTTGCCTGGGAACTCAGCTGGGACTTTTACCAGAAATCTACTCTTGACCTTTCTATGGGGCTTGCATTTTATATTCTCACAGCATGGCATCTGGATGCTTAAATGAAGCAACCCAATGGTAGGCATCCTAAGAAATCTGTGCAGAAGCTGCAAGTTTTTCTCTTTTTCTTTTTTTAAGTCGTGGAGTATAATTTTTGCAGCAATCTATTGAATATAGAGTATCAGCTGAGGTGCCCATCACATCGGGAAGTGAATACTGGGAGGTGTAGTTCAGTGGCAGATCCTCTGGATCTCGGTGATCCTCTTTCTTTCCAAGTGCAAAATATACTCACCCCCTCCCAAGACTTCCAAAATGTTATCTTGTTATGTCACCAAGATCAGGTTGGAAAGTCTAGAATTTCATGATTTAAATTGAGTCTAGATGTGAATGAGATTCCTCAAATAGAATGCTTCTTAAACCTGTAAATCAATAAGATGATTTACCTGCCTCTCATACACTCAGCATAGACTGGGCGGGGGAGGGGGGCATGATTAACTCATTGACATGTCCATCCACAATGGGAAAGAAGCACATAGAAGTCACTGTCTATAGCAATCTGAAATCCAGCTGGGCTCACTCTGCTTTAAGTGAGGAAAACATGCTGATGTGGCATAGTTCTGCTCCGGGAAATGTTTACTTCTCGCTTTGACTCTACCTGGACTCTTGGCTCCAAACTGAGTCATTCCTTCTCTTCATGTGCCTCATGCTCTCAGCTGAGTAAATTTTATAGCTTGCTTTCTGCTCACAGAAATTTGAAGGGCCTAAGACATCTTTTCATTTTAATTGTCTGTCCCTTTCAGTACAAGGCAGTACAATTATTTAAAAATTTTGTTTGTTTTTATGTATCAAATTGTAAGTCTGCTCTATTAGACTAGGCCCACATCCTCATTTCTTTCTGAGACAGACCCATCTCTGGCTGGGATCATCCTCATGATTGTCAAGAGTTCTTGTCCATGTAGAGGATCTAAAGGGCAAGTCCCTCAGATTCATAGCAGACCTTTTTTTCTAGGCAAGAAGATCTAAGAAGCATACTTTTAAGATCTTCAGGAAACATTTTATCTAGCTTAGAGAGTCTACAAGCCTTGCCCTTATTATTCTTAGAAGTCTTTCTTTTTCTAGCTGAGAAGATCTACAAGAAAAGGCCTTAAATCTTTCTGAAGTCTTTTAATAAAGCATCTTACAGATGCTTTCTCAATCTGCAATTTATCCTAAGGCCACATTTTACAAAAAGAGCCCTGAATTTGATCTTTGACCACATGCCATTCCTTACTTTGAGAAACTCCTGCTGTCTGGAAAGCCTAGGTATGAGAAACAATTCTATATTTTAAGCAAGAAAGTCCTTATTTCTTATATTGCCTTTAAATACTAATAAAAAATTTAAGTGTCTTATGTAGCTCTATTTACATATAATTTTTCATATGCAGCTAAAAGAAAATAAATCAGTTGGCACTTTTGATATTCTGCCAGAAAAAAATCTGAGCTATATCAAATATCTTATTAGATAAATTTTTGATGCCATAAACAATAATATCCCATGGGAAAAACAGTCAGAGCAGTCTACTTAGAGTATAGGCAATGAGGGAGAAACGTTATCTGTGGGGAATTTAAAAATAATACTGAAACCAACTAAAAGTCATTTGTCTTTATATTATCACCATTGAACAGCAGTTGTAAACAGTGTCACTAAGAAAATACTCTCTGCTGGGGCATAACACTCCACTACTTTCTCCTGCGGTTGTGTTGGGTTATCACTCCCATGATTATGTTATGTTTTGCCATATGTTATATAGTAAAAAAAAATTGTAGATGTAATTACAATTTCTAATCAGTTGAATTCATCAAAGAGGTAATATCTTGGAAGGACCTGACCTAATCAGATGTGTATCTAAATGGAGTTCTAGAGGTTGGAGAGAGAAATCAGAGATGCAATTATGCTCACCTTGAAGAAATACATTCATGTGATATACATTCATGGCCCATAACAGCCATGTGACTTTAGCTTGATGAAACCCTGAATAGAGAGCCAGACATATAGATAGTAAATAGGTATTGTAAGTATGTGAGATAATACACGAGGATTGTTTCAAGTAATTGAATTTGTGGTAATTTTTTTACATATCAATAAAAAATTAATATATTTGGTTTATATTTTGTTATGCAGTGGTTTCTTATGGGACATTTAGAAAATGTAGAATAATGGTAAGTTTTAACATTTATTACACAATAATATAGATAGTTACCAACTATTTAAATACTAAATGTTTCTAAAGTAGAACACAAGTGCTCTTGGAGATATATATAACATTCCTTGGAAGTACAGATGATGAAGCAATTACTTATTCCTGAAGGTTTTGAAGCAAGCTGCATCATGTTGACATTTGAAACTAGGCCTTGAAGGATGAGTAACAGCTGGCCAGGCTGACAAAAGAGGAAAGGACATTGAAAACCAACAGCTTGGGTTTTCCCTCTGAGTAAATGTTAGATATCTGGATTATGAAAAAAGAAACATATTGTGCATTAAGGTTTACTCTATATACAGTCAAGTTTACTGCCAAGAGTCTAATTTTAGAGGACATAATACTTGTTTGAATTTATGAGTAAAAATAATTTCTTTTAAAATATGGATACTTTTGAGAAGAAAAGCACTGGGAAAGGTTAAAATAAATCCCTTGTGTTTCTGGACTTTCTTTTTGGTTACTATTAACTAAAGTGTCAAGCTGGGGCAGGTCAAAGAATTTGGAACTAGAAGTAATAAACATTTACTGAGCTATGACAATAGTCTTCATACAAATGATATTTATAATGAACTTTAAAATGTTGCATGATCTATATCTATATCTATATCTATATCTATATCTATATCTATATCCCGTCCCATTTAATAGTTTTATAAGAAGTCATGAGATGTATACTGTAGGAGATGCTGTTTTATTTTTAAAAAGTCATCAGTATTAAACTATACATACTCTATTTAAACATAGCATAACCCACAACAAAATTATTTTACATTTGAACATCTAATATCAATTATAAAGGAATCCATATTTAATCATAATGCATAAGCCATTTGGATTAAACAGAAAGTATAAAATACAGTATTTTTATTTCTTATTTCATTCTGTATTATTTTTATATGAAATCAGTAGAGAAAAAACAGGAAAAAATTCAGCAACAAAATAAAAAATTCTAGACATACAACAACAATATTGAAATACTAAGCCCAAAGTAACAAATTATTATTGTTCTCCCCCCCCCCTTATTTAACAATGTTGCAGAGATGAGTCCAGTGTAAGGAAAGCATAAATTAGCAATAGTTAAGCTTGAAGATTAAGGTTTTAAAGTAGAGATTCCTAGTGGGATTATAGAATAGAGCTCATACTTTTTGTCTCTGTATCCCCTTATCTCAATTTTAAATTTGACTGCTTTACCTCTTAGCTATTATGCATTCTTCTTTCTCAGATGAGGATGAGGACCCCACAGAATCACAAAATCTCATATTTGGAAAGGAACACAGAGTTCATCTGGGATAGTCCACATCACAAGAAGACTGGTGTGACATCTTGTGAATATTGAAGATGTCATGCCTCTTAGAAGTAGCCCTTTTAGGCTTGATATCTAGAAAGCATCCTTATCTTGAATCAAAAGATCTTTAGAGGCACATAGATTAAGTCTAATATGTATTGCATAAGACAGCCTATCAAATATTTAAAGATAACTCTCATCAGTGAAGTACACTATTCACTAGTTAATTCTTTGAATAAGTTAAGGGTTGAGTGGGGGTTAAAGTTCAGGTCTCAGTCTTCCCATACTTTTTTACCTTCCCATGCTGTCTCCCTAAGGGGGCAATATAGGATGCATAAGTAGAAAAGAGCAAGTCATTATTGCCTTCTATGAAAAATCTCATAAATTTTTACTAATATTTTTTATATGGTTGAATTTTCAAAAAATGCTACGTGAATGTTTACTTCCAGAAATAGCAATAGAAATTTTATGTGATATTTAAAGTTAGTTTAGATTGTTTTCAGAAGGTCAGAATAAAGAACCTTACAACATATGGAGAGCATCAAAGCTAATTGAGACAAGTTTCTGGAATAATTGGTCATGCTCATTCTAGGAAGGAATGAAGGAATACATTGCATTTAAACTTCTTTCCTGTTTGACCAACTGTAACAGCCATGCATTATGTACAGATTGGCTCATGTATTATTTCACTTTACTGTAATGGACAGTTATGAAATAATGTAAAGCTACTAGATAGGAAAATATCATAACTATGCCTTGATAAACTGTCCAGGGAATATAATAACATTTACAAAGGCATTTAAGCCAGAATATTGTGACAGTCTTAATAGTTGACAGATGTGATTTGCTCCTATCTTGTCATGGTCATTTTGAAAGGGGAAAGATGTGTCACTAGAGAAGGAAAGGTCTGCCAGCTACTTAACACATTAGATGCTCCATCAGCTTTGCTGGTTTCTGCAAATAGTATAGTTTAGTATATTCAGATTTACTTGGCATGAAGAAATGAAGCTGCCTTTTACATTTGAACTGTTATAGGTAAAACATATGTTACAATGTGCTGTGGTCTGAACGTTTCTACCCCCCAAAATTCATATGTTGAAACTGTAATGCCAATGAAATAGTACTAGGAGGTGGGGCCTTTGGGAAGTAACAAGATCATGAGAGCAGAACCTTCATGAATGGTATTAGTATCCTTATAAAAGAGGTCCCACAGAGCTAGCTTACTGATTCTGCCTTGTGAACATGCAATGAGAAGTCTGTGATCTGGGAAAGGGCCCTCGCCTGATTATGATCTCAAGTCTACCAGCCTCCCAGAAACAGAGAAATAAATTTCTGGGTTTGTTGTTGTTGTTGTTGTTGTTGTTGTGTTTGTTTGTTTTTAATAGATACCTAGTATGTGGTGCCTCTTTATTTAACTCTTTATATAGTCTCAAAGTGCAATTCAAACATTTCTTTCTCAATGTAACCTTTTATATCTCCATGATAGTCTTTTAGGACACTAATTACTCTTGTTTTTAACACTTCCTCCAGTTAAAACTTTGCATTTTTTTTTATCAGTGATTATTAAATATCCATCTTTGCTAGTCAACTATAAGCTCCATCAGGGAAGACATTAAATTTTTCTTCTTTATTTTTGCATAATTAATATTCAAGAAATAACATATAGTGTTACTTAATGAATGCCTCCTTGTATTAGTTTCCAACTGCTTTTGGGAGAGTTTGTAACTCTGGATTCCATTCCACTTTTATGATCCTGCTTTTGACCCTTTGGTCCTAGCATTTGCCGCTTGCCGTTCTCTCTGGTTCTTGATTCTGGCCATCCTCCTAAGGATTTTTTTTGGATTTGCCCTCTGCCACTCTATTCTGAGAACTTGTAAAACTAGATAGCGTATTCAATCTAGTGCAATTAAGAATTTGAACAGAATCTTGTTACTACTTAAAAATGCCATTCTCCTTTTCCCTTGGGAAAATCTTGAATACACGTCTTTTACTCAGTTTACTTGCTTGCTATTTATTTAACCGTGCCTTATTTGCCTGAAACTATTAGCTTCTGACACTAGAAGTATTTTTTATGGATGCTATCAAATATCTCAATAATATTTGGGTTTCAAATCTGGGATGTTTGCTCGATGAACTTTTTGAATATATTCAATGTCTCCTTATCTACCTTCTTCTTGCTCTTCTTCTTAAAGAGTCACTGTCTTTGGTCCTTTCAGTTTCCTTTATTTCTTATCCTCTGATAACTCATCTGTAGTCATGGCTTTGTGTTTAGCAGTTTATTAAGATATAATTCACATACCATACACGTACCCATTTAATGTGTATAATTCAGTAGCTTTTAGTAAATTCACAGCATGTGTATCCATCACTACAATTATTTTTATAAAATTTTCATTACTCATAAAAAAAAAAAAAAACTATGTACCCCTTAGCCTTCACCCTGCAATCTCCACCACTTCTATTCCCCAGCCTCAGGAAACCACTAATCTACTTTCTGTTTCTATAGATTTGCCTATTCTGGACATTTAAAAAAAAATAGGATCACATAAAATGTAGTCCTTTGTAACTGGTTTTATATTCATGATTTTAAACTACATCATCATGCAAATTTCTCATTTATTTCTAGACATAACTCCTCTTCTGAACTCCAGTATTGAACTGACAAATACATGTTATACACAAATTCTTACCTCAATTTAACATATTTAAAGCAGAATTGTTGACTTTACATTTCAACTAGATTTCTTGCCTTTATTCTTTATTTCTGTCAATGCAGATGGCATTGCAGACACTGTTAATCACCCCCAAACCTTATACTTACTGAAATTCTCTATTCAATGCTTAGCATGTGCGTGTTTGTTACATGGTTTTTGAGTGAATGAACAACTCAGTGACTGGATGCATCAGTTTACCTTCTCTTCCATTTTACAACAATTGTCCAGGCCTTAGGCCTGGTCTAAGTGTCTTTCCACTCCAAAGTTATGGACCTTCTAATTCTTATTTTTAAAATATCACTTGCCTATTTAGCATATACTTATTGAACTTTTGCTGAAAAAGCACACTTGTGCAGTTCAGACAATACAGGATTTAATATAATAGGGTCTGAGTCCAAGTTCTGATTTCACTTATTTTCTGGCTGTGTAATTATGGATTGGTCACCTTGTTTTTTTTTTTTCTTTTTTTTTTACTGAAGTTTCTCATCTGTAAACTGGCAGAGATGACATTAGTAATGATTGTTCCACAGAAATGGAAAATTGCAATACCTACCATAGTAGCTAGTATATCACAGATACAAATATTGGTGGAAAAACATATTCAAATGTGATAGTATTTTTTAAATACTCTCTAATTTAAAAAGGTTAATTTATTCATTTAAATCCTATTTTGAGCACAGAGAAACAAAAGGTCTAAATCATTCCCTAGAAACAAGAAATTTTATAACCTAGAAGCTTAATATGAAGCTGAATGATATATGTTTATTATTTTCTTACTTTTATATATGTATTTATTTTATTATTTTATTACTAGTGTTGTGGCTTAACTGAGAAACAAGTCCATGTTTCATTCCATGTTTCAACTATAAGAGAATATTTTAAAATGTGTTTTGAAAAGATTGGTGCATTACTAATATTTGTATAGCCTGGCCCCAGAAGCTAGGCTACTCTTAATAAGAGTGGTGTATGAATTTAAAGGGCCTTTGACCTTCTTCCAGGGCCATGTGCTCTGGTCTGTGTTGCTGATGAGACCCTCTGGCAGGTGAGTTGTTCCTCGTCTGGAGGGTCAACGATGATTCATGGGCACTTGGGACTGCCAGACTCACTCCCTTCCAGCATGCTTCCTGCAGAAACTGTAACCCATAGGGAACAGTGAGCAACAATAATTCTGTTGGGCTAGGGATCCCCTACTTTTCCCTAAAGGATATAGTAGAGGATTATAGATTTTTGATAACTGTGCAAAGATTTACTCATTTTGAAAATAATAAATTGCTCTGGAAATAACAGTTTTAATGACACATATTCCCAGTTATCTAAATTATTGAAATAAATATTCTCCTGGTTCCCTTTAACGGGGCTCTATAATCTGGTCTTTATGTATTTTTTTTACTTTCCATTTTATCTTGATGTTAACCACCTAATCCAGCCAGAATCGTTGCCTCATGCTCTCAGACATAACTTTTTTGTTTCTTACCTTTTCACCTTTTTACTTTATGCAGGGATAATTTTATTATATTTTTAATTGATGTATAATTGACCAAACATTATGTTATTTTTAGGTGTACAAAATAATGATTTGATATTTATTTATATTATGAAATGATCTCCACAATAAGTCTAGTTACATTCATCACCATCCATAGGTACCATTTTTCTTATACTGAGAAATTTTAGGATCTACTTTCTTAGCAACTTTCAAATATGCAATACAGTATTATTAACTATAGGCACCATGCTGTACATTATATCCTCCTGATTATTTATTCTATGATAGAAAGTTTTTAAGTTTTAACCCCTTTCACCCATTTTGCCCACCCCCCAGCCTCTGCAATCACTCTTTGGCATTAACTTATTTTTCCCAATGAGATTATAAAATTCTCAATAGTTTACACACCTTTGTCTCCACCAGTGTCTACAGTATTATAAATGTGTCAATACATATTTTTGAATGGATAAACGGCAATAAAGAGAAAAACAGATACCATTAGGAAACTTCTCTTAGAAAATGGATTTGAGCAATTTTAATAAAAATTATAAAACAAGAACTTAAATTTGAAATCAGAGACAGAAAAACACCTAAAAGAACAATAAAAGAGTTTATCAGTTAATTGAATTCTGAAATTAGTCATTTTTATATGCATGCAGTGTTCTTATTTCTACTCTAAGTTCAAGTGAATGCCAATGTTGAATTCAAATAGAGCTTTGGAGAATGAGTGACTAGCTCAAGGTCAGCAATAGGCTAACCATGCTGCTTGTTTGCTTCCCAGTAAGTATTATGAAAGTTGCAGGTGTATATGAAAGGTCATTGAGATACATCATGATTTGCATTTTTAAGGCTTCTGGGAATATGATTCTACATTATGATGCCATCTCCTAGATGACTTATGTATTTAAAGCAGTGAGATTTATGACCTTGGGAAATGATACCCCTTCCCTGAACCACCTTCAGAAGCATAGAAGAATGACATAATAATGACAATAACATTAGCAGCCTTGTATAATATTGTCAGGTTGGAAATTATATCTAGGTAAAAGAAACCCATGAATAGATATATATGCTTTTCATTTACTGGGCACTCCATAAGTAAAATGAATTAATTTTGATCAATTGGTCCTGCATCCAGTTAACTGGTTTTGTCTTCACTCAGGTAATATCATTGAACTCTTGCATGTGTGTGTGTTGTCTGTTGTAATGATGTTGAGACCTGTGGTCTCTGCTCACCCCTAGCTCAATGTCTTGGATGTTTTAGGAAAATAGAAATATGTTTCCTCTCCTCTAGGAACTCATGACTGAAAACCTAACTTGACATCTTCTCTTACCCTCTTAATTGAATGCAAGACTTTTTTTTTTTTAAGGGAAAAATTCTGAAATGCTGATATAACCAATGTTAGATTTTAAAACCCATTTTTATTAATTTTATATTGAATGTGTACACAAGGCATTCTGAATCAGAATCCCATTATTACCTTCTTAAAGAGCAAATAATGATCATGTTGTTCTCCTACACTCTGATTCTTACCCCAGGAGTGACTTTATGAAGAAAGCCAAGTCAAATGTCTATGCACACAAATTTCAAAATCTATCATAGATGGGGAATAGAACATTGGATTTTCTCCATTTAAGTAGAGATAGGAGAGAGACAGCTGACCCTTTCTCTATGCTGATATGAAATGAAAAGAATCCTATGTTTTCACTCTAATCTTTTTTTGAAAGGCTTCTTTTCAAGAGTATAGGTGTCTCTTTTTATGACCTAGAGATATCCACAAGTTTAGGTTCATACCTTTTGAAATGTAAAAATATAGCGAGATAGTGTTCCTATCTTCCTGGCAACTTGAGGGTTTACACTGGAACCTAGTTGAGAGCCATTTGGCACTCTTGAATCAGAGCAATTAACTAGACAAATGGCTACCATTCTAACTCTTAATATTTAAAGAATAAAATGCTTCTGGGGGAATTGGAAGCATTGATTACCTATCTTATATACATTTCCATGTTTCAGGAGATTAGACTTTTCACAAGATCATGGAAAAAATCTAGGGGCATTTTTATCTTTCCACAGGTTAGAGAGACAGGTGCTTTCCAATGTATTACTTGATTGCCACAGGAAGTCTGCACAATAGCTATCACAGTGATAGTTTTAAAATTGAGGAAAATGACTTAGAAAATTTAAACAACTGGCCCAAGATTATGCAACTAGAGTGCCTACTGGTTTAGTAAAGATAAAATTTTGCCTGATTCCAAGACAATCCTTTTTCCACTCTGCCAAACTAAAGTGAAGGAGAACAATTCCAAAGCATCTCTTGCCTCAAGAGTTCTTTAAAAAATAGAACAGATTTTATTTTATTTATTACTTTTATTTTATAGGAAGTTAAAATCTAAAGAAATACAAATCCATTTTGGTGTCTGCAGTCTGGATCAAACCTGGGGAAAAAGAAAACAATACAAAACTTGTAATTTTCAATGGTAAATTTATAAGTATCTGATATTAGACAGGGAACCTTTCTAAAAAGAGAATCATAGTCATGTACTGCATAACAACATTTTAGTCAATAGATGAACTGCATATACAACAGTGTCCCATAAAATTATAATGGAGCTGGAAAATTTTTATTGCCTAGTGACATTGTAGTCATTCTGATGTCCTAGTGGAATGCATTACTGTGTGTTTGTGGTGATGCTGGTGTAAACAAAACAAGAGCCCTGCAGTCATATGAAAGTATATAGCACATACAATTATGTACAATACGTAATACTTGATAATATGTGACTGTATTACTGGTTTATATATTGATCATATTATCTATCATTGTTTTAGAGTGTACGATTTCTTATAAAAATTTTGTGGGAGAGGTAGATGAGGTAAAACGGGTCAAATATGTGATGACATTAAAGAATTAAAAATAAATTAATTAATTTTAAAAAACTTGCTGCAAGACAGTATGCATACTATGCCAGCAGTCACCTCAAACAATTTGATTGCATCACTTTCTCTGGGGCTTGATTTAATCTCATGTTGTTTTGTACAGAAACTGTCTGCATCAGCTTGTAGCCTAGGAGCAACAGGCTGTACCATGTAGTCTAGATGTACAGTAGGAGTACCATCTATGTCTATGTAAATGTGCTTTACGATGTTCACACAATGACAGAATGCCTAAGGAAGCATTTCTTAGGATGTATTTTTGTCATTAAGTGGTGTGTGACTATACTTCAAAATGTGTTATTTTCTGGTACTAGTTACTTCCTCAGATGGATACATTTCTATATTTTCAATGACTTCCTATTCTTCCAAGTTAACATGAAAGAGACCCATTCTGATAGCCAAAGATAAGTACTTATAAAAAATTATACAATATCATGTCATAGATCTGAGAGTTTTCCACATATCTGGTGCCTAAGGATAAAATTTAAATAAAACATGCTAAAGCTGGAAAGCTAGATGATGTTACTATACTAAGGGCATTTTTTTCAACCTGGTGTCCAATGTAAGGCAAGAAATAACATCTTTCTTTTCTTGAAATAATTTCTATAACCTGAGCAGAGCAGAGCAACCAGCAAACTCCTCACTTCCTTAGTACACATTCCTCCACAAAAAAAAAAAACAAAAAGAATTAATCAAATAAAATCAAAACACAACAAAATATAGTGACTTTCAAGATATAACTAAAATTTCTCTTGTCTTTTTGAAAAGTGAAATAAAGGAATTAAGTATTCGTAAACTAAAACCTTTTCCAGTTTAATTTACAGAGTTCTAGGAATATTTTTAGATGACAAATGACATATAATATTTTGTAAACTGTCCTCAAAATATTCTGTTTTATATTTTAATAATTCTGAATAATCGGAAAACATTTGTGGAAAGTCAAATGGTTAACAGCTAATTCAATCACTCATTTGAGGAAGAAAGAATAGAATAATGTGAGTGATCATTCAAATTGGAGTGGAGACTTATCCTTTTTAATTTAATTCGACATAATTATTTTATGGGGGGAGAGATGACAATATATTTTTTGAATATCTTCCTGCTGATTTACACATGGTAGGAAAATAATTTAAAAACTCATACATTTGAAGTTCTAAAATATCTATTTATAAAACACTTATCATGATTATTTTATTTTTAGAAAAGTCTACAAATTTTAAATAGGGGCTGAGAGAATTGTGTCAACAGGGCATGAAGGAGTATCTATTTTTCCTCCAGATGTACTAATATTGTACCTCGTCACTTTCCAAATCCACTTTATTTGAAGCTTTCTATCACACAAAGCCCTTTCAGGCTGACCTTTTATGCCTCAGAACCTTCTACTACCTCAAGAATTTGTCTGATTTTTATTCCCCAGGCTCAGGTCTTTAGACACATGCCCGCTTTTATTAAAGAATATTTTTAAGTTGATTCATAATTTTCCAGTTTGGTCTTTTAGGTTGGAATTCCCTTGACATCATATGTTTTCTCTAACATGCTATGTAGCTGTACACAAAACCCAGTGGAACTAAGATGTTATTTGCAGAAAGAATTTTTTTGAAGTTTTGGAACTACAAAATATGTTACCAATGAATGAAACATGTTTAAGCAATTCAGTTAATTAGAGATGGGTCCATCACAGATATTCACAAAGAAGGACACTAAATGAAAAGAAGCTTTCATTAAATATATTACTATCAGTTTGTTCCTGACCTTGGAAAAAACAGTATGTTATATTGACAGATAGTTGTTTGACTAATTAGGCATAACGTTTAGAGTTTTAAAAATAATGTTAGCATGCATTTCAGTAGAGTCATATTTAAAACACCACATATAGTAGTGATTAGTTAAAGCAGAAGATAGAAAATGCTTAAAATCCTATAGTATAGAAACACCAAATGATTTATTCACTGACTCTACTCAATAATGAAGTCAAAACCAGTTTTTACCTTTTCCCAAATAAACAATATCACTACCAGGCACTACATTACCCAATTACAATTAGTTTAATTTGGCAAGTTAGAGGCAAGTGGAATAGGGGAGCAAGAGAAAGGAGCAGTCCTTCACAGTATAAGTTAAAACAGATACAGCAGACATCAGGGGACCTCATGTAGGTGCTTTTATAGGAGTTACATAAATTGCTACTCTCATACATCACAAGATTTAATTCCTTTCTTCCAAGGATCTAAAACCATTTTATTTCCTTCTTTGAAATGTATAATAAAGTATCATGCATATAAAATCTTTTAAAGACTCAATAAGATTAAAAATAGATCAGGATCAAACAGGGTCTCAGGATTTCTACTACCGGTTTAAAGTATAATACTTGTACTGTAGTCAATGGGAAAGAGATTTTATGGATAGAGTTTTCTTTCTTGATCTGCACAAGTGACACTGGATTTAGTGGAGAGTCTGCACTACATATTAAGCAGCTGAATTTCTTTCTTCACTTTCTGGCTTTTCTAGCCCATGGGTAATGTTTATCTTTAAGTGCTGTGCACTACAGCCCCTCTCAAGAAACAGGTCTTACTAACCTTCAGCGATCTTTGAGCTTTTGAGTTTTACTCTGCCTCTCACCATATTCTTTCTCCATTGAGTAATGTTCCTTGAGTAATTTCCTTCTTATGTATTTCTTTCAAAGGCCTAATCATTTCTTGAAGCTAGCTCAAGCTCACTCTTACTATGCTAAATTATGTTATGACCAATTTCAGGGCATCTTGCCCCATCTTTTTGGTAGGAACGAAAGTTCCTTTGATAAGGAGGTGAGTAGGGCACCAAGAAAATCAGATGGTAGATTATCTCTAGTTTGTGCTCTATTCACTAGCAATAAAAGTTACTCTAAAATTTAGTCATTATTTTGTTTTATCTGTTTTTCCTTTCATTCTGACAGAGTGGAACATATAGCTGACCTAGGCCAGACCACAAAGAGCTGGTCTGACTGCAACGCTGTGCAAGAAAGATATCTTGTTTCTTTTTAATATCGATTTCCCTTTGGGGTACTACTGGAAGCAAACTTTTATAATAAAGATACATACCTCATAAGAATGTATGAGTGGACACAAAACAAGTGATTGACCTCTCTATCCCTTGGTTCCTCTTCCTTAGCTCTTCACAGAGGTGATTACTGTTCTCAATCAGAAAACTGCAGCAGCTTACTTTTAATAAGAACAAAAAGTTAAATTGGAGGTGGAAAGAAACCAGAAGCTCCTTGAGCTTTGAATGAATAGTAAGAGCATCTTCTAATTAGTCTAGGTTCTATCTACTACCATGTAAGGCAATTTGTTGCTGAGCCACAGTTACAGAACTCTGGTACTTCAATATTTCTGATGATACCATGATTGTACAACATCCCTGGCCTTGGCTTACTGAAAACATTTTTACAAAATTGCTGTTTTGGCATCAGCCAGAGTGGACTTTTGATAGAAATGTCTAAGAATGAATAATTTACAAATAGCTCCTCCACCTGGAAAGGAATAACAGATACCAATGCCCAGAGATACAAGTATGCTTATGCTCAGTGAATTAAGGAAAAAAAGTAAGGAGAAACTACATTTTGCTTAATTATTAAACACAATTATTCTCTCCTTGGCTACTTTGCTTTGTCATATGAATTAAGTTTTTACATTTTATACCCTTCCAGAGCATTCTTTGCTTCTTTTGGTCCTAGTTAATTTACTAAATTTTCATCTATTGCTTTGTATTTTGTTTTTCATCTTTTTTTTGTTTTTCTCTAATTCTTTTGGGATTTATGCTTTTAGATGGTTATGGAAAATGGCATAGTAAATTGAATAAATTATACCAATTTTTTTCTTCGTTAAGTTGCACATGGCTCACTGCCCTTGTTTATAGTAAATGCCTTACCATCTGGGAATCCTCATTCTGTTCTAAGGTAATAGACTAAAGCAGAAAAATTAAGATCTTGGACCCTTTTATGACTTGTAACCTTTCCCAAAATTGTGGTTTTTAAATGCTCCTTTTCCAATACAACTTTTCTGATCAAAATCTTGTTGTTTTTTTTTTAATCGTGCACTAGATATAATACAAACACCTTTATTGTCCATTCACGATCCTTTACAACTTTGTTCTAATTTAAAATTACCTGTTCTGCAAGCAACTAATCGTATATATCCAAAATCCATGACTTATATCCAATTACTTAGAAAAGTATTCCTTTTCTCTCATCTGATATAAAACATAAACAATCTTTGTATGTAACTCACATTTTACCTCTTTGATATTATATTTTAACTTTCTCCCTCTTCTGAACTTATATATATGATTTATATTCTCCATCATTCATTTAATGGTTTTTATAAAGCCTTATTTATAAACTATCTCCATACATCTAATACTCTTTTAACTAGATTGGAAATGTCATAAGAGGCCATTCTGTTTTTGTTTTTATTACTACTCTAGTATGGTTTTGTGACAGTAATTGCTTAGAAAATATTTACTGTTTGTTTGCTTTGACTAATGTAACAGATTATACCATATTGAGTATAATCTAGTTTAGAAGGTTCTTAGTGGTTCCTAGTCAATGAATAACTCACATGAATGAATGAATGCTGATGATAAAGATTAGAGCACAGAATGGAAGGGATGTAGTCACATGAGTAATGATAATTTACAGTTAAAATTTTATGTACAACATAACACCCATTTCCCTTTGTTTTTTTGAGTAGATGTGTTGCTTGAGATCTTAGAGTGACTTTCAAATAGTCAAGAGTTAACCTGGCAGATAGTTATTGGTAATTTCTTTGTTAATATCATTAGCTAATAATCTGAACCTCGCAACTTCATGGGACATCTATATTTTTTGACCAGGACATATATGTAGCTCATAATACCATTCCTCTCCAAATATCACATACAATTTTTCCTCCAAAATTTAGCTTTGTACTACATATACTAGGTCCACTAGTATTGTATGACAAGAGATGTAGAGGATTAGCAGTAATGAGAGAAAAGATAACTCTTTGAATTTTATCCTTGGATTTCACTTCAATTTTTTTAAGGGGGTGGAAATTATATCATCTTATGACCTTCAAGCTATATCACTAAACTCTAAAAAGTAAAAAAAAAATACTAATAATCTAGATATATTGGTGTTAGGGTTTTATACCACATCCAACAATAATGATAAGCAAGTTATATGGCTACTAAAGAGAGATGTCAGTCATTCAAAGACTATGTGGCTATTGAAGAGTATAATTATCACTGACTTGTTCAGGCTAATAAATAAGGAACATGAGGTGATTGAGGAACTATAATATTACTTTCTACTGTCATAGGGTATAGCTCTAGAACATTGAGAACAGTGATAGATGCCAGAATACCACCCACTTCTGACTGAAGCCTTCCAAGAGTGAATAATTTGAGTTTACAGTATTAGTGGAATATCTAAGTGGGAATGACCTTTAGGTAATTGAATATATGTGTTTGGATTTTGACAAAAGCGATAAAAATAACCATAGCTATAATATTTTGCAAATGGATACACAATATAAATAAATGTAAATTGTGACATCGACAATATAAAATGTAGGTCTGGACAAGTAAATGTGTAGAACATTTTTATTCAATTAAGTTAAGTTATCAGTTTAAAATACAACCTAAAAAATCAGAGAACTTTTTGTACACCATATATCTCATAAATGGTTAATATCCCCCAAATATAAGCAACTTATGCAACTCAATGGCAAAAAGCAAATAATCTAATTTGAAACTGGGCAAAGAACCTGGATAGATATTTTTCCAAATAAGACATACAAATGACCAAAAGATTCATGAAAAGTAGCTCAATATCAATAATCGTGAGAGAAATGCAAATCAAAACCACAATGAGAAATGACCTCATATTTGTTAGGATGGCTAATATAAAAAAGACAAGAGGTAAGAAACGTTTTGGCAAGGCTGTGGAGAAAAGAGGAACCTCTTATACTGTTGGCAAGCATGTAAATTGGTACAACAATTATGGAAAACAGTATGGCAGTTCCTCAAAAAATTAAAAATAGAACTACCATAGGACCCAGGAATCCCACATCTGGGTATATATCTGAAGGAAATGAAATCAGTATCTCAAAAAGGTATCTGCACTCCCATGATTGTTGCTGCTTTATTACATTATTCACAATAGCCAAGGATAAAGGAATAAAGAAAAGTGTAATTGTATATATATAATTCATATATATTCATATATATATAATTATATATTATATATATATATATAATTTAGCTAAAAAAGAAGGAAATCCTGCCATTTGCAACAACATGGATGAAGTTGGAGGACATTATGCTAAATGAAATAAGCTTGACAGAAAAAAAGAAAGACTGAATAGTATCATACACCTAGATGTAGAATATTAAAAAAAAAAAAAAAGGTGATTTTATAGAAATGGCAAATAGAATGGTGGTTGCCAGGGGCTAGCAGGAGGGAGAAATGGGGAGGTGTAGATCAAAGGGTATAAACTTTCAGTAGTAAGATAAATTGTTTTGAGGATCTGATATATAGCATGGTGACAAAAGTTAATATGATATTGTATACTTATAATTTGCTGAGAATAAATCTTAAATGTTCTCACCGTATATATGCAAAGAGTTAACTATGTGTGGTGATGAATGTGTTGATATCTTGATATTGGTCATTTTTCCACAATGTATATTATACCCACAATGTATATCACCTTGTACACTTTAAATATGTACAATTATATTTGTCAGCTATTCCTCAGTAAAGTTGGAAAAAAGCCTGTTTATTCTAACTCATGAAAAGTCCATGCAGTAATTCAGGGATCCAGGCTCCTATCTGCTTGCATCTCTGTCAGCTTCAACATGTGCCTTCCTTGATTACTCTGATCATTTTCATCAAACCATCCAGAAAGTCAAGGTCATGCAGCATAGATGAAGGGATTTTTATGGTGCTGTTTAGGTAGTAGTATACATTATTTGTTTTCACATTTTGTTGGCTAGTGCTTTGTCATATGGTTAATCTGAACTACTAACTACAATAAAGTTTGAGAATTTTAGTCTAGCTATGGTCTGGGTTTCTGCCACATTCAATGATGTAAACTTATTTATAGGCTTTAAAACTGCATGGTTCTAGTTCACATTGAACCTAAGTATTATTTGAAAAATAATCCTAAGATTCTGACCAGAAATTTAAGATAGTTTTATTATAGCTTTATTTATTTTACCTTTTAAAAAAATAAGATATGTTTATGTTGAAATAAAATTAAACCATATGCCTTTTAAAATTATATATTAAAATAGTTATTTTTGTACATAAGGAGTACAGTAAAATAAACCTTTTGGAAACAATTTAATCTTAGTTCTTCATTTGTTTTTCATGTTGAAAGTTTGAGAAATTAGCATTTGTTAAACGTTGAAGTACTGTATATGATGAAACCAAGAACACATAAAGCTTATTGCTATGTGCTTACGAATATCTTTTAATAAATAATAAGAGCAATCGGTTTGCATATGATAGAATTGAGAAAAAAATGCTTTGAATAAAAATAAATGTGAATAACATGATTACATTATTTAATACAGAGAACATTTCAATTTAATAGAGTGGAAATATAAGTAGCCAATCAAAAACTTACATTTTCTTCATTCATTAAAGGAAAAAAACAAAACATTTTTCCTGTTTTATTTCTTCTCTCTTTCTCCCACTGCCTTATTCCCCTACATATACATACGTTCAAGACAAGTGAATAAACTGAGCCAAAGAAAATCACACACATATAATATTTATTGTTTTCACATACAGAAACAAAATAAATGTTTTAGACTTCTAACAAAAAAGCAAAAGAACAGTAAATGTTCCCTTCATTCTATGATACAAGTATGCTAATTATTTTCCCTTGAAAATCTATTTGAATTTTTCTAGTGACACTAGGTATACAAAATTACTAGTCATTATAGTTATAAATCACCTCGAATTCTTAAAATTAGACAAAATGCAAGCTAATGTTTTTTAAATAAGACAACATCTTAAAAAATGTTTGTTTGTTTTTTTCAAAACTGGGGCATCATGCTTGAACTTTAAATATTCAAATTTTATATCCTAATTATACATATTATACAAACTAAAAGCTGTTGGGATGAAGGTACAGTGGAGGGAAGAAAATGACTGAAAAAAATCAGGTCTGTGTGCATTATTGTAAAGATTTAGCATTAACAACTTTATTAAAGAAAAAATTAAAATGCTGTTTAGACATTTAAAGAATATAGCTATATTTAGATATCTTCACAGGTTCTAATCATTGAACATTGAACACTATCTTGTGTTTCACCGTTTCCATAGTTTTCATTCCAAATTTGCCCTTGAAAATGTGTCTTTTGCATGCTTCACTCTGAGTGACCACAATGTGGTGTGAAATTACATCATGCATTTATTTATGTTCTTTGAATTTCATAATGAACAACATGTTCTTGGAGGAAGAGAAAGGAAGGGGAAGAGGGGAGAATAATTTAAGAATTAAAGAAATTCTGACTGCTACTTTATTCAAGGCACTTATGCACCAAGGTTAAACTAAGAAGGAAAATGAGATTTTGCTGTTGGTGGTGGGGGTTAGGGTGGGTGGAGGAAAGTGTAAATTTCAGAGGGCCCTTCATAGTGTAATTCCTTGTAGCCTGAGTGTAATTTTAGTGTATGAAGATTCGTAATTAAGATACTAATGGTTTTAAGTGCCAGTCAAACTTCCATCTGTTGCCAGCTGACGAAACATCTGTCTGATGCATTGTTGGAGGAAAACCTAGCTTTGGCAGTATTATTGAAATATAATGATCCCTGTATTACAAAATTTCATGGGGTGGTCTAAGGGATCACTTATTTATAGTAATTTGATTATATATAACTTAGAAATTAAGAATTGATTTTAAAACATTTACTCTGTATAAAACGGGATTCCACTGGATGGGATTTTTATAGTGCTATATCATTTTTCCTTGTTCCATTGTGTGTTTACATAGTTCTCCATATTAAGTGGGTTTATTTCTGGTTTTCTCTTTATTCTTCCAAAGAAAATTTGTTATTCTTTCAGCATCATTTTTATATTCTCTTCCTCTTGTCTTTACTTGATTTACTTATGATTTCCAGAATGCGATCTTTAGGATTCACAAGATAAAAATGAAATGTAAAATTTATAAACCAAAAAATATTTTCTTAAATTAGAAAAAAAATAATTTAAAAATTATAAACCTCAATTATTGGAAAAGGATCAGTAAACACACATTAAAATTTATCAAGTAGTTTATATTTCCAAAGATGTATAGAATAGCGAATATTATCATGAATCATCTTGTGTAGAAAATGTTAAAGCATGGCAATAATTTGTAAAGATTTGAGCTTCAAGAAGATTTCTTTTCAATGAGACCAGCAAGAAAGAGAAACCTGGAAGGCTCGATAGAAAATTCTATAATAATGACAACTATAGTCACAAAGTAGATGTTGTGGCTCTTGCTTGGGCTGATCTATATTGTGCTAGAACTTCCTATTTTTTTATATAACAGTAAAATATCTTTGAATATTTAGAAATAAGATTAATATATTAATATAGTATCATTTAAATGATGTATAAATAGATATACTTATTTGGATTCATCCTAAAATTTGTTTATTTATGGCAGTGCATTTTCATTTTGGAGATTGTCAAGCCAGATATTAATACTTGGAATAAAAAGAGCACCTAAAAAAAGACTTTATGGAGACTTATGTAAATAAAAACGTATTTCCTTGTGAGTACTTCTCACTGCTTTTAATATGACTGCACTTTTCTCCTGTAGACTAAAACTATAGTGCAATTTTAGAATTGGTAATCCATCTCCTCTTCCTGGAGAATGGGAAGTAAAGCTAAAATTTCCAAGTTTCTAATCATGGGTTGGTGTTTCTGATGACCAGTTCCCATTCAAGAGTCCACCCAGAGTTATCTTTTTAGAAAAAAAGGAATACTTGTCACCCAGGAAATTTCAAGGAATTTAGGAGCCCTGGGTCAGAAACTGGGGGCAGAAATCAACAGATTATCTATCTATCTATTTATCTATCTATCTATCATCTATCTATCTATCTATCTATCTATCTATCTATCTAATCTTCTATTATTTCACTGGCATGGACTATAATCAAAGTTCCTCTATAGTCCACTGTCATGGACTATAATAAGTTCCTCTAAGTTAGTACTATGCAGTCTTGTTAGCATTACATGATCTGTAGGAATTACACTGGATGGACCTATATAGTGCCTATAAGGGAAAGAAGTAGGAGATGTCTTGCAAATGTGAGGATAAGGTAACAGTACTTCTAAACTTCCTGAACTTGTGTGAATCAGATGTTAGCCTCACTAACCTGAGTATTTGGAATAACAAATGAGAGTCAAGAAAAAAAGGACCTCTGTTAGTTGTAGTAGATCATATCATAAAGTTAGTCAAATATGTTTTATTGATTGTTTTTGAGAAGTTATTTGCAAGTTCTTTAGTTATTTAAAATTAGGTGAGTCTTTCAGCATCCTAGTGAAACATGTTTGTGTTTTCTCTTTTTAGCAATAACTCAGTACAGTAAGTGTAAGGAATCTTCTCAAAGTCAGAGAAAACTATGAAGGATTAGAAAGAGCACTTTTTATTTCTAAGTCATTTTTATATATTACCTGAATCAAAGAGCTCACCAAACACAAATTTAAAAATTGGAATGATCCATTTATAATCTTGTTTTATTTAAATTTTAATTTTGAAGAACTTTTACTTTGTTAAAGCTATATTTTTATTTATGATTATTTAATACATATGATTATTAAATATTTTCTTAGGGATATGTGATTATGAAAAAAAATTTAATTTGGTTTCAAATATAATGATAATCTGGACAATCCACAATGAGCTCCTTTTTGGGATATTGTTGCGATTCTTCTAAATACTAATGAGAATTCAGTTTTTTGCTTACTTTTAGGATTATATTTTGAAGAGATAATATTACTTGTAAATACAGGCTGAATCCTTAGGACAATGTTTCTCAAAAAATGGTTCACAATCGCCTAAGCTGCTTGTTAAATGGCAGATTTCTAAATCCAATTTCAGCTTAACTGAATGAGAATTTCTGCATGCAGGGCATAAGACTGTTGTAACAAGCATCATCAAACGATACTTATGCACATTAAAGTGGAATACAACTCTTTTAAAGTGTACAAAGTCTTCTAGAAACCATGATATGAAAAAAATCTGTACATTTACTTCCATGCATAGTTTTCTAGAAAACATAGTATGAAAACATTCATACCCATTGCTGTTTTTATGTATACATTTATATCTGGGATATTCTATTATTTTATTTCCAGATTTTAAAGATTTTGGTGTTTTAATTGTTATTCCTTAGTATTGTAAAACTAAACTAGGGATATTTATTGAAGACATGATTAGTTGTCAAATCGTAATATATAAAAATCTTAAAGGAAATTTTCTTAAAGCATGGAGATATATATATGTGTATATATATATATATATATACATATATATACATGTATATATGTAGTTATTAGGAAAGGCATTAACTGACAATTACTATAAGTAATATAAATCATACTTTATGCCCACTAAGTGCATCATTATAAAAATTTTTCAGCTGTAGCATAACCTATAAAATTGTGATATAACCCCTATTGTGTTATAACAGCATTTCATTACACCACTGAGCCATATTATTGTGAAATCAAAGTTTTCTGTACAAGTGAAGGACTTGTAATGGAAAGCAATCAAATTAGGCATGCAGAACATGGATATTCCCTCTGTCAGATAAATCTGTGTCTAAAATATAGAAGAGAGTGAATAGATCATTATTATCATTGTGTAAATTCAGTTTTTGGCATTTTAATAATCTTTAAGTGTAGGAAAACACTTTTTTTCTTTGTATATCTGCACATCTAATTATTTGGCACTCATTTCAAAGCACTATTGTTTTTATTTAGAGTGTATTTTTTTCCCCAGTTGTTTTAAAAACATTTTTAAAAGTATTTCTTTGGAGGTGTATGTTGCCCTTTAATATTAGAATTAGGCATGCCAAAATTTGTCTCCTTTTTATTAAATAAGGCAAATTTCTTCAGCAAGAGAAGGAAATATATAAGGAACCCATTTTGAAAAGACAAACATGTTTGAATTCTTAAACATTCTAAGATGCCTGAATGAATAAGAGATCCACAAAGTTCCTTGTTTTTTTAAACACTTTTTCTTTTAAATAATTTTCTAAAGTGTAGTATAACATACAGATGGAAAAGTATGTACAATTCAATAGTTATCACTGATGGACACACAGGTAATATTTATTAAGGTAAACAATTAAAGCATTTCTACCCCCATAGGCCTCCCATGTGTCTCTTCCCAATCTTGAATTCTGATCCCCTCCCTAAATGAAGCCTCTCCTGGTTTCTTATATCTTCTAACACCATGGTCCAATTTTGTCTCTTCTATACATCTATTGGTTTATATCAGCAAATAACGAAGACATTTATAATTATTTACATACTATTTATATACAAAAAAATGACAGACTGGTTTCTGCTAATAAATGCAAAAACAGAATTTCTATCCAAGAAAGAAGGAGACAAAGAAGAAAAATTGCCATTAAAATAGCACACTTTGCCTTCCTTTCCTTTGGCAAGGTGCTGATAATCTGGCAGTGAGTAAAGGGATTAGTCATGGTTTTCTGTCTTTGGACATTGAAGCAATCACCAAAAATCCAATTTTGGTTGTTTAAGGAAGCTCCAGAAGATCTTGGTTGTTAACCATGGATACATATCAGGATGCATCTGTAGTTGGACTGCCAGTGTCTTTTTTAAGCCCCTCAGTCCTAGTTTTGCCAGATCTTAGCATTTCCCATGCACACAAACACACTTAAGTATGCATTTTGGTTGGTAATATGTTTTAGAAGTACTAATGAAGTATCATAGATGGTGTTTGTACTCAACTTCAGTGAACACTGCCAAACAGTTGTCCAAATTTAAATTCCCACTAGTTTATGAGAGTTCTAGTTTTTCCATCTCCTCTCCAACACTTTTTAATTACCTCTTCTAAAGAGTGTGAATCAGTATCTCCTTGTAGTTTTAAATTACATTTTCTAATGTTGAATAGAACAGATGTTACTCTAGCCTCAAGGATAACCCAAGGATTTGACTATTCATTGAATCCTTGTAATACGAATTCAATGAGTTTATGGGAGTGTGTAGCATTGAATATAAATGTTATGTACCAATCTAATCACCTGTACCTCATTGTTGAGATGGTACATTGAACAACTGATTACTGACATGTCATGTAAATGATGAGATGCAGATAAACTAGAAAACGGCAGCTAGGCATATACTCCTGAAGAGGCTATAGGGTTAGCAATGTATAGCTTTACAAGCGGTCCACTCTCAATTGTTCTCCCTTAACTATGTGCAACCCAAATGGGGAATGGGACCTCAAAATTTGCACCTGGGAATAATAAGCCTCCTCATGTGCTTACCATGCAGGTTATGTTGCCGTCCTGTATCCTTTCTTGAAGTTTTGGTGCTGAATGAAGCCTCTTGTGTCTCATGAATTTGATTCTTCATCCATAACTATATTGCTGTTCATTGGTTGGAATGGGCTTTGTAACTTATGAATTGAGGATTTTTAAATAAAATTTGTGGTCACTTGTTTATACTATTTTAGAAAATTTCCATTCACTTTTCTTACCAATTTTCCTTTTGGGTTGTCTGCCTTTTTCATACTGATTTGAAGGAATTTGATGCAAATTTTTGATATAAAACTTTTGCTAGTTATTTTTATTTTGAAAAACCACCTCCTTGTCTTTTCATTCTCTTAATAAAGACTTCAGTCACAAGAAATTCTGTTTTAATATATTCAAAGTTATTAATATTTTTCATTTGATTAATGCTTCTTGTATCCTGCCCAGGAAATCTTTTACTGATCTAAGATCATGAAGATATTCTCTAGTGTTAACTCTAAAGCCTGTGTTTTACCTTTATATTTAGATCTATAATCCACCTGGAATTGATTTTCATGTAATATGAAGTTGTAGTAAAGTTTTATTTTTTCTATGTGGATCTCAAATTGATCAAGAACCACTTATTATAAAAATTGCACTTCTCCCACCTTTTTGTGGTGCCCTCATTATTATAGATAAAGAGTATGTATGGATTTGCATCTTTTTCTGAATGCTCTATTCCGTTCCATTCATTCATTTTTATTTTTAGCTATGCCACAGTCTTAATTATTGGACTCTTAGAGTAAGTTTTGTTGTATTGATAGGATAGATCTCCTAACCTTGTTATTATTCAAAAGTTTTTTATCTTTGGATGGAGTACTTTGTATTTTTATATGAATTTTAGAATCAGATTGTCCACTTTCATACATATATATGCATACAAATACACATGCAAAGACTGTTAGCATTTTTTAGAGGAAAATTGCCCTGAATTTTTAAATTATTTGGGGGGAAACTGACATCTTTACAATAATGAGGCTTCTAATTCATAAAAATAGCTTATCCATTTATTTATTTAGATCTTTTACACCTTACTCTCATTTAATTTTTTGTATGGAAGTCTTACATATCTTACATATCTTCCACTAGCTATATTTCCTAGATATTTTGTATTTACTTCCGCTATTTTTAATGGTATATTTAAATGGTATATTTTACCATTTCATCTTTTTTTATGATCGGTCTACAAAAATCCATATGATTTTTGAATGTTGACCTTGGATTCAGTGATATTCCAAAATCCATTTTGACTCAAATGTTTATTTGAAGATTCCTTTAAACTTTCCATATAAATAAGTCATAGGATCTATTAATGGTAACTGTTTTATTTCCTCTTTTCCTATCTGTTTGGCTTTAATCTCTTTTTCTTGCCTATTTGCCTTGGCAAAGACCTGTAGTAAAACACTGAAGAGAAGTAGTGCAGATGGATTATGATAGTTTTTTTTTTAATTGTAATAAAATATGCACAGCACAAAATTTACCATCTTAACCCTTTTTAAAGTGCATTGTTCAGTAGTGTTAAGTACATTTACATTGTTTTGTAACCATCACCACCATCCATCTCCAGAACTGTTTTCATCTTGCAAAACTCTATCCACTGAAAAATAACTGTCCATTGCCTTTACCTCACAACCCCTGGCAACCACCATTCTACTTTGTCTCTATGAATTTGATGTATTTATATAGGAAAAGGAACTCTGAGTACTTCATATAAGTGAAATCATACAGTATTTGTGTTTTTGTGATCAGTTTATTTCATTTAACATAACACCTCAAGGTTCATGCATGTTATAACATGTGTCAGAATTTCCTTCTTTTTAAAGTCTGAGTTATGTTGCATTGTATGTACATACCACATTTTTTTAACCATTCATCTGTTGTTGGATCCTTGCGTTGTTTCCATCTTTTGGCTATTGTGAATAATGACACTATGAACATGGGTATAAGTTTGATTTTTTTAAAGCAAACATTTACCTCTACTATTGATTCATTATACTTTCCTGCTCCATTAATATTGGAATTGGTCCTATGAACTGTTTTGACAAATACAATGGTAGTAGATGTGCTATAGCAAAGCTTTCTCAGTGGAGCTTGACCTCTTATACTTCTTTCATCATGAAAAAAGCACATCTCAGGCAGCTTCCTGGTCCTTGAGGATGAGTCATATTGAAATAGATGTAGAACCAAGATTAGAACCAAGCTCATAGAGAAACAGTCTTATCAAGCAGAATATTCCAATGGCTATGAGGATCCTCATATGTGCTGTCCAAGAGCAACTCCTGAAGACTAACATATTTTTGGAAGCATTTGAGCAATCTATTCCTGCTGAGTTAGCCATTTTGTGTACACCTTTTAAATCTCTTGTCAGGACTCTTAAAATATATTTTATATGATATTAATTTAGCTACATCGTTTATTATTATTATTATTTATTATTGTTAACTTAGCTACATCATTTTTTATTATCATTTTTCCATATTTTACTCTTAATCCTTGTGTCATATAGATTTGTCTCATAGGCAGCATAGAATTATGTCTCCTTTTTTATTTGTTTTTATTCTTTAATTTGAAATTTTAGTTCACTTATATTTTTAAAATTACTGTAATATATAGGTTAAGTTGACATAGTCCACATTTTATTATATATTTTTGTCTTTTTAAAGATTCATTATTTTTTTTATCATTCCATTTCCAGCTTGTATAATTTAAGTATACCTCATTTTACTATTTTGTTATCCTAGAAATCAAAATATGAATTCTTGACATTTTAAATTCAAAATATTACAGCTTGTTAAACAGTGTAAGTCTTTTAACACTTTAGCTTCTTCTTTTGAGTTACGTTATGTTTTTATTGTGTATTAAAACCTATACATTTTAAACACCATGTGTTTATTATGATAATTCTATATGAAAAGTTTGTATGTATAATTTTTTTGAGAAATTTTTGATTTTAACACTTTTACAGAAGAAATGTTATCAGTTTTTGACTGTAATCAATTTTGTTCTACTTTTTTTACCTAATAGATTTACTCATACATCTTCCCTTCCATTGGCCTATATTCCTTTGTACTTTACTTAAAGAACTTCCATCTGGTGGTGTGTGTGTGTGTGTGTGTGTGTGTGTGTGTGTGTGTGTGTGTGTCCTGGAAACATTTATTAGCATTTTCTTCAGTGCAGATCTGCTGGTGATAAATTATCTCATTACCATTTTTGTTTATCTGAATATTTCTTTAAGTTGCCTTCATTTTTTTTTGAGTTCTTTTTTATTAAAAAAAAGATTATTTATTTAAATTAGTTTCAAGCATACAGAACATTGGTTAGACATCTATTTAGTTCATAAAACAATCTCCCCAATTGCTCCCTTCCTCCCCTGGCCTTCCACCTACCCATCATATTAATGCTAACTGAATTTCCTCTGCTGTGCTCACCCTTCTTGTGACCAACTATCAACTACTAATTTATACTTCTTTATAGGTTACCTTCATTTTTAAAGAGTATTTTTAGTTAATAGAGAATTTTATGTAAGAAGTTTTTCCCCTATCCATTGAGTTTTTAAACACCATGTGTTTATTATGATAATTCTATATGAAAAGTTTGTATGTATAATTTTTTTGAGAAATTTTTGATTTTATTCTATTTCCATATTCTTTGTTTCTTTCAAGAAATCTTTTGTTAGTTTTTCTGTTGCTCCTTGAGAAGTAATGACTTTTTTTCCTTGCAGATAAGATTTTTTTTATTTTTTCATTTTTTTATTAGCTATATTCTTAAATGCCTATATGTATTTTTATTTATTTTTATTGAACTTGGGACTTACAAAACTGGTTTAATGTGTGGTTTGATATCTTTACTCAGCATTACAAAATTCTCAGCATGTATATTTTATATAGTGTTTTTGCACTATTTTATCCTTCAGCACTTCTGGGTCACTCTTTCCTAAATTTTTTTTACCTTTTTTTGACTTAGTCTTTTATTTTATTTTGAGCATATTAGCTATACTTTCAACTGTGTGTACCAATTTATTGAGTGTCTTATTGTTACTGTTTTTTTTTTAAATTCTAAAGCCTTCTATTTTATTCCTTCTATAGGATAAAATTTTCTGTCCTATATTTATTTTTTTTTACATGTTAATCATAGATTTTCTAAAATTCATATTTGAGAACTTTATTTTCCTATGAGGCCATTTTACTGAGGGTGTTTGTTTGCTTTTTGTTTTTAAGTCTGGTCTTTGACTTCTATGTACCAAGAGAATTTCAAGAGTTGTTTTAAAACTATGGTAATCAAAAGGATATAATATTGAAATAAAAATAGGCTAATTGATAAATGGGATTGAATATAATCCAGAAATAAACTCTTACTTATAAAGTTAATCTGTGTTCAACAATGGTTCTATAGTAGCTTTCTATGGCTGCTGTAACAAATTATCACAAATGGTGGCTTAAAAAAATGTGATATGTCCAAAATGGGTTTCCCTGGGTCAAATTCAAGGTGTTGTCAGGGTTTCACTCACTCTAGTGTACTAGGGGAGAATTTGTTTCCTTTTTTTGTGTGTCCAGTGGCTGCCTATATTCCTTGATTTGTGGCCCTTTCCTCCATCCTCAAAGCCAGTAGTGTAGCATCTTTTCTGACTCTGCTTTTTGCCCCATCCATGGCTACCTTCTTTTCTGTAATAGAATCCACCCCTCCCTTCTTCTTATAAGAAAACTTGTGATTACATTTGGAGTCCATGTGGATAATTCAAGATAATCTCACCATCTCAAGATTGTTAAATTAATCAATCTATAAAATCCCTTTGCCATATAAAATAATATTCACAGGATCCAGAAATTAGGACTTGGGTGTCTTTGGGGATCACTGGTGAGCCTGCCGAGGTGCCAAGGCAATTCAATAGGTTAGAACTAATATTTTTACCATAAAGTCATAAAGCTATTGGAGAACCATAAACTAGCTAGCTAGCCAGCCAGCTAAAAGAAGAAAGGAAGGAAGGGGAAAAGGAAGGAAGGAGAAAGGAAGGAAGATCTCTTTACCTAATACCATATAAAATTTTAAACTCAACATGGATCATTAAATGTGAGAGCTAAAACTATGAACTTCAAGAAAAATTATAAAAGCAGATCTTTGTAATCTTGGATTTTTCAAAGATTTCTTAGATATGACAAAAATGAAGTATAAAAGGTTGGATTTCATCAAACTTAAAAAATTTTTGCTCTCAAAGGACAGCATTTTGAAAATGGAAAGGCAATCTACTGACAGCACAAATATTTGCAAAACATATATCTGACAAAGGAATTGTGTCTGATATACAAAGAACTCTTACAACTCTTTAAGAATACAAACAAACCAATAATAAATGGACAATGATTTAAATATTCATTTAACAAAGGAAGATATTGATGACAAGTAAACACATAATATGTTCAAAATCATCTAACTATCCCTATAGATAATATTTATTAAGAAACCCAATCATAGAATTGTCTTGTATTCTTTTGTACCTATAACAAACCTCTGATTTCTTGATTCTCCTCTAAATCACCCAACCGAAATCCAGACCCTATAATAAATATTGTCTTCCATCCTCCTACTGAGATTCCACACAGTTCTCTATGGTATTTATTATTCCTCATAGCAATGATATGTAAACTCAATTTGTTTGTTGGAAGGAAGGCATCAATAGTAGTGATAATTCCCAAGGCTGTTTCCGGAGGGGGGAAGGTGGAGAAAGACATGGAGGGAGAGTGGAGGAGGGAGAGAGGGAAAGATGGGGGTTGAAGGGAGAGGAGTGGGGATTGGGGGGGGGAAGGGAGAGAGAGAGAGAGAGAGAGAGAGAGAGAGAGAGAGAGAGATGAGAGCCCTTCCAAAATTCCCATTGTCACATCTAACCTTGTATTAACACTGACACTAACACCTTCCAACATATTATTTATGTTTCAGTCTAATGCTAATCTACAGTAATGCCCCCTTTTGTGCACTAGAAAACATTCACACAAGCCTATGAAGGGCATTATTCCAACGATTCTCCCCTCAAGAGACAGTATAGAATAGCTGATATCAGCATAGTCCCTACAGCTAGATTGCCTGGATTGCAATCCCAGCTCTGCCACTATTTGTGTAACCTGGAGTAATCAGTTATCTTCTCTGTGTCTCAGTTTTCACATCTAATAATAATAATAGTAATAATATAGAATTATGAAAAATAAATGTTATAAATGTCATTTTTGTAAATTTATAAGCATGATAAGCATTTTAATACATCCTTGTTAGTATGATAATCACTTTAGTACATCTCTTCTGCATCATTCAATTTTATCTCTACTAGGTCATTTTCATTAGTATACAAACATGCTTCTTTAATTTCTCTCACATTTAAAAAATAAACTGCCTTTTAACTTCAATTTCTTCTCTAGATACTGCCTTGTTTTTTTGATCTCCTTTACAGTTAAATTCCTGGAGGGTTGACTCTACTTGTCTCTAAGTCCTCTTTTACTCCACAAGGGTACTCCAGCATTCTAGTATCTAGTATCCAATGATTCTCTGGTATCTTTGCCTAAAGCATCCAGTGGAATAGGTAAAGGCTTATAAATTTGGATGAGTGAGAACAAGGAATGTAACAACCTTATCATCATTTACTGATAAATGTAAATGACTTGCGAATTTATATATAGAGAGGTTTAGATGATCATCTATGAGTTAGTATTCTAAAAAGCTATTATTGTTAAATCTGTTTATTGTTTAGAAGTGTTTACTACATTTTCAAACTTTACACATTTCTTAAAATTTATTCACCATCTAAATGTGGAGTACCATAAAGACATTGTGTTAAATATGCATCTACTTTGTGTTTGTATGAGATAGTGTTATCTTACAACTCAGGTGAATAGGTAGCTCCATGCTTATCTCTAGAAATGCTTGAATGATAAATACTCATCCTTGGCCAAAATAAGGGCGAGGCAGGGTAGCTAGTGATTTCTAATATGACATTTCAATTTTGAAACTCTCCTGGAGATACTCATGGATATCTTGTTGGTTTACATTAGGAAGTGTGCCTAATGTAACATTCAAACCTCTAGAGAATTTTTATGAGAGTTTTTTGAACCCAGACTGATGATAATTGCTGGGAAGCAAAATCTCAAATGCTCTGGAGAAGAAGAGTTTTGCAGTTTCTTTAATGCATTTAAAATTAAAGAGGGAACATAAATATTACATAGAGGTAGGAGAAAGCAAGGCGGGGATTGACTTACAGAATAGTTAAGATTATGTACTCTCGAGAGTGGTTATGCTTATTTCTAATGTGTGTTAACTTAGATGCACACACACGATAAAATGAGCAGGGCCTGCATAAGGCAAAGATAAACCTTTTACTAAAACAACATTTTATACCGGGGCTGCGACTGCGCACCATGCCCTGCCAGGTCAGGAATTTATAATCAGATCATGCTGTGTGGTTACTTTCCATAGAACCCCCTTTTTCTTTCCTGCAATAATTCTTTTCATTATACATGTGTAATTGGTGTAGTGTTTATGTTTTCTTTCAAGGAGTAAATTATAATCTGTTTTCATTCTAATATATTCTCTTTTCATATTTAAAGAAATAGGTAATATTTTCTCAGTACCTGCTGTAATAAACTTCTAACTTCTTATAACTTGTCATGTTTTTTCTTATTCTTTAGAAATATCAGTAAAATAATCAAAGACTTTCAGAAGGATAGGCTACAAATCAGATTTTCATTATTATACGATGATTTGGCTATATAGATTGATTACTTCTTATCTGCTTCATCTCATATAAACTTTTAAGGTCATGCTTATTTTTGAATGTGAGCCCTGTTTTTTCCCCCTTAAATAACATCATGGAATTATATTTTACTATAACTTATGTCACTTTAATTGTCAAATATATCCTTAAACTTTGCTTCTTTTAGATTAAAAATGAATTATTTTTCCAATTACTCTCCAAGTCTAGAAAGAATACTTCTTATAAATGTACTCTGTTAATGTGCTGCATTTTAGGGAAGAATTTTGCACAGCTGTAGAATTTCTAAAATGAAGTTTAAGGCAGTCATGTCATCATTGATCTTCTGCTCAACAATCCTTGAAGCAATAATAACTCAAAATGGTTACAATATTTCATTACCATGGAAATCGGAACTGATGGCTGTGAACTTGATTTATGAGTTGGTGACCTAAAACATGTAATGAATTCAGAGTCTCGAGGTGCTTGACAATTATGTTTATATAACCTTTTGGGATCAAAGTATTTTGATCTTAAAATGAATTCACTTAAAATTGTTGGTAAGCTGCATATTTAAAAAATAATATTGTTTCTCTGCTGATTTTTCTGTTTGAATGCAAATATAAAATTGCTGATAAGAGGCTATATTTGTTGAGTCAAAAACTATAAAAACATTGAAATAATGCTATTAAAGGAATGTTTGGTTGGAAAACATTAAAATAGAAATAGTAATAGCTCATAGACATGCATATTGGTTCATCTGTTATGTGTGCCCTTTTCAAACCATGTACTTTTTTTTTAACCATAACATTTTGTTCAGCTTTTTTAAAGAACCCTTTACACTCAACTGAAAAATTCTTTTGTGGCCAACAATTGGCCATATAATCACCACTACTATTCCATCTTCCCAGCTTTCCTTGCAGTTGTAGGGAGAGACTGGGACTAATTACGGCCAATTGAATATTGGCAGAAATTATGGAATACAATTTGCAGTCTTTGATCTCTAAGAAATTCTATATTCTCTTTTTTTGCCTCTTGTCTCTAAATTGGATTCAGAAATTTCAGCATAGGACTCTATAGCCCTAGAGTACAAGTAGCAACACAAGACTTAAGGACACTTGATTACTGAATTACAACTAGTAGGAGAGTCAGTCAACTAGTTATTATACTTTGCATAAATGATACACCCACTTTTATTATCTTAATTCACTGAGATTTTAGGTTAGTTTTTTTTTTCATTTTTTAATTAAATTTATTTTATTTTATTTTTATATTTTATTTTTTACTAGTTTTTCTTAAAGTTAGCATTTCCTAATACAGCTTCGCACTTCATGTTTTTGAAAAAGTGTACCATGTCTGAATTGTTACATTCGTGATATGAATTTTGGTATGTCATGGCTTCATTGATTAAAATTTTCTAAATTATGTTTTGCCCTAAAACATAGGTACACTAACAGTAGATGTAAAAAAAGTAAGGCATATTCTGATATTATTACTTTATTTTGGGGAGGGTACAGTCAGTGAGGGTCAAGATAATGTGTAATTCCTCTTGTTTTTAAATTTATTACTATAATTTTAATACAAAATGTTATCAGATTATCAAACAAATAAAATCTTGTTAAAATGGTGATTCTAAGCTTTCATATTATCCTTAAACACTTTGAAACTCCAGACCCAAATCTCTTATTCAATACATTTTCCTAGGGTACTCTCTCTCTCTTTTTGTACCATATCCATGATTTACCTTGCTTTTGTAAAACACTGTAAATTTGAGACACAGCCTCATTCAATATTTACTCACTATAAATTTGTCAAAGACCTAATATCTGCCAGACAACATGAGAAAAAAGATTTGAAAATTAGAGTTTATGTCCTTAAGGATAAATGGTAATTTTCATTACTCTAAAGCATGATTATCAAACTTTTGGTCCTCAATTTTGTGTTTTGTTTATGTAAAATTAGAAAAAAAACTAATTTAATTTACTTGAAAATAGCAATGAATGTCATGTTAACATAAATAACAGTTTAACAAAAAATAACTGTTCACAAATCAAATAAATTTTGTGAAAAGAGTAAGATCGTTTATACTTTTGCAAATCTCATTAATATTTATCTTTAATGGTGACTCTCATAACTACTTCTGCAGTTCATCTGTTGTAGTATGTTGTCTTAGTTTATAGATATGAAGAAAATTCAACTTTTTAGAGATACGTAGTTAGAAACAGAAGTATTTAAATAACCTAAATAGAAAATTTTATGTAGTAACTCTTTGATATTGTAACAATACTCAACAAGTGATTTATTCTTAGAGATTAATTACAATGTGGAATCTAAATTATCAGTGAATATTTCATACTCTATTATATTAAAATCCATTTATCTTTCTTTTCCTGCACTTTGAATAATCTTGTGACATTTTGTATTGGTCATTGGAAAAAATATTGATTCACTGAATTCACAGATCTTCAAAAATGTTAATACACTTCATTATGCAATATTTTTAAAAATTACGTTCATTAATATAATTTGTAAATATCACCATCAGTCTCATCAAGAAAACCTTTAAGTATTGAAAGCTATCAGTTTCAGGCAGAGATACACGTTTTTCAAAATTCTTACTTTCACTTGAAAGCTCAAATTTTTTCATTAGCAATAGTATTGTCTGTTTTCCTAAAAGTGCCAAGCTCACTTTATTTTTTGAAAATATGCATTAAATATCTGAATCTGAATTCCTATGGTTTATCATTCTTTCAAATAAAAATGGGGTTCCATGGAGACTTTACTAGTTCATTTTACAACGCAGTTAACAAGTGCTCTTTCTTAAGACAGCCACTGTACTTCATAGTGTAGCAGAAGTGTTTTATGCCTACTTCCCATTTACTAACAGAATATTAAAAAGCTATATACTGAGGAGTTGAAGTCTAATAAAATAAATATTTTTTTCCTGTTTCAGCAAAGACATTCTTAACTAAAACTGGCTCTTTTTCTTCTACAAGATATTTACATGTCTGGATTTGAGATTCAATACTCTTTAACCTAAAACCATGATAATCATTAAGGCCAGACAAAAGCTGACACTAAGATCGACAAACATTTTTAAAAACAAATAATAATAAGGGAAAATGCTGGGTCCTTGATAATGTCATTGAGCTATTCTGAATTAACCAAACATAAAACCAGCCAACCACCACATACAGTTACATGAGATACTAAATAGCCTTACTATTTAAATACATCGAAATTGGATTTTCTATTACTTTTAGTAAAAGGCATTCTGATGGATATATTATATCTTTTTTTTTTAATCCAGAAAATGGAAAAATAATCACTACATAGTTATAAGAGAAATTCTCCCTGGGTCACTCATTATACAAGGAATAAACAATCTCACAGGAAAATTTCTATGGCTAAAAGTGGGAAATTATGACAGATTGTTACAGATACAGGTGTACTTGATATTGGGACATTGATCAAACTCCTTAAGTTACCAATGACTAGAGTTGGGATATTTTAGATATTGAAATGCAATAGAGTCTAAAAACAAGCTAAAAGATTTCAACTTACAAATTATTTTGTATAAAGGTAGGGAAATTTTAAAAATTTACAAAGAGGCACTAGATCAATTCATGTTATCCATGTATTTAGATGCTTAGTAATTCGGAGTGTTCATTTATCATCTACCTGTATCAAAAGAGACTAAGATTATCCTAGAACATGCATGTTGTAAAAAAAAAAAATGTAAACACATCAGACAGCATCTGTTATAAAGTTTCTTCATGGAGCAGCATTGATTTTAATTCCAGTAATACTCACTCTTGCCTGGAGGTAAAGCACCTTAATGAAACTTGTCAAGTGAACTGATGATCAAAATAAGACAAAGTAAAATACCTACACTGTGATAATCCTTTGTTTGCACAGGGGAAAGTTACTCAAATGTCAGTAGAACTAGTAAGTGTTTCAAACAAGCATATTAAGCGCCATTTAACATGGCAAAACATATGCATGTTTTCTACCTTATACCACGTTTTCATTGTAAAAATATGTACATGATAAAATTTACTGAATAAAAGAAAGAAGGAAAATGTTCATTCACGATCAAAACCCAAATGTAATTGCTGATAGTTTTCCTATCATTAGCATCTTTTTACACATTTAAAATACACACCATTGTATGTATTACATTTTATACCTTTTATTTTATAGTGTTAAAATAATTGTGAAATATAACATTGAATGTATCATAGGTTACTTAGCTACTTATCTCTTGTTGAATGTTCAAATTATTTCTCAATATTTATTATAACACATAATACTGAGATGAAATTATTTGGCATATTTTTTATACTCAATAAACATTAGGGCTTTCTTACGGGTTTCCAAAGCATAACTAACAGATAAAATAATATGAATAATTACATATGATTAGTTACATATAACCTAAATGTATTTCCAATGTACTGTACCAATTTACACAGTAAAATTTCCAATGTATACGAGAGTGACAATTTTGTCAATTCCTCTTCACGGATTATAATTTTAACAGTTAATAACATACATTGAATAGTTAATAATATAACATTAACTAGCCTCTCTGATTTTTATAATCATCTAGACATATGAAAATAGGAAATATAGGAAAATCCTTGGACTGTTCAAGAGTCTAACAGATTACCATGCTATTTATTATTTCTATCTTCATGTTCATTCAATATTTAAAATTTAGACAAACATGAAAGTAGAAATAATAAAATAAAAGGGTCCAAGAAGGCCTGGTGAGGCAAGTGACTTGAGTCATGCAATATAGGGTTGGATCTTTACTTTAATTAAAATTTTGACATTATGTTCAGTATAGATTTTTGCATTAATTTTTACATTTTGTATTTTTAAATCTTGCATTAAATATTATTTATAATTCCTGCTAAGTTTTTTTGTCACTGCCTTAAATTTTGTGTCTGAAACCAGTGCCTCATATTCCATATGCTAGTTAGAATTTTTGCCTAAACATTAGCCTGAAGTATTTTGTATAAATTTTCTAAATTTAAATAAGTCAAATATTTTCCTCCAACATTTTCAACAATTAATTTTTAAAGTTCCTTTATTCCTAAGAATAATTCTTATTTCATTGTAGTCATTAACAAGATTACACAAATATAACTTCAATCAATTACAAATGCCAGAGTTATATGAGCATAAAACACTTTATGGTATATAAAGGGAGGAGTAGACCTTATTAATAAAAATATGACACAACAAAAGCAACCATTCTAGTCTTTAAAAAATAAAAAAATATATATAAATTGCAAAATATAAAACTACAAAAACAATTCATGTATGTAAACTACGCAGACCAGAGATGTCCAATAGGAATTTATGTAATGGTAGAAATATTCTAGAGATTGTTTTATTATTTCCATGAAAATGTTCTGTTGTTTCTAAAATCTGTGCTGTTTGGTATCAGAGCCACTGGCCAACATGACTATGGAAACTTGCAATGAGTAGCTTAATTTTACATTGTATTAATTTAATTAAATTGTATTAATTTAAACATATTGCTTTATGCATCCAGTGGCTACTATAATAGATAGTAGATGTTGATCCTTTGCTACATGTCTTACTTCAATTTACATTTGCTCTAAAATGTTAACTGAGCCTATGCATTTTCCCAAACCCAGTGTTTGCACCTCAGGAACAGAGCTGTATATTATATATCTTAAAAAATAGGAACTTAGAAACTTGATGTAGAGTATTGACAAATGAGATCCATCAGTCACCTTGTTTTACAAATGGCTTTACCTTCTGAACATGTTAATTATTATCAGCTTTGTGTGTTTTAGGAGCATATTTACCTACACAGGATCCTCCTTAGAAGTGATGGGAAAAAAGATTACCATTTGTGTCAACATGACAATCCTGAAAACTTAGGCTCGCTGGAAAACATACACACACACACACACACACACACACACACACTCAATTTTTTTCATGGAAACAACAAAACAATCTCTATTTACATAGAGCAGAACTCATAACCCTACATTTGATAGCTTGAGGACTTTGTATTTTCAGCTCATTGTAAACTTGAGTGCCTGAGCTCTGCACAGTCACAGAGCTAAAATGGCTGTGATCACAGGGAACACCATGTTAATTTCTATCCCAGGATATAACGAAAGAACCCACAGGTACACAAAAGGAAGGATAGGTCTTAAGAAAAATACAGTGTTTCTCATATAATTGTCAGTCATATAATTATATTTAACAGTGTTGACTAATGATATCAGACAGTGACAGTTAATTATCTGAAGTGATTTTAAGTAGCTTGCTTTGAATAATTAGTTTTCTTAAGTAATAAACAACAATATTCAAAGCTCCTTCTTCGGATGGATTTTGCAAATGATGCCTGGAAACTAAAAGAAAACAGTCTTCGTTAATAGATAATAGAACTTTGTATATGGATCTGTGAACTACTGTTGGTATGTGCTTCTGTGGATTTCTCCTTGTATTTTGAACAGATATCAAAATAATTATTCGCATGTGACAACACAGTCATAATAGATTCTATCTTAAAATTTAAAAATGGTCCACTTAAAAAAAAAACAATGTAACAAACTCTTTTAGAAGAAAATATAAAAATATTTTTTCATAAATTCAATGTGGTGAAGGATTTCTTACACAACTTGTAAAAGTGCCAACTGTTACAAATAAACATGATGGACACATTCTACTACATTATGTTAAAAATACTGAACATCAAAAGACACAATGAAAGAAGTAAAAAGCAAGCCAACAATCTGGGAGATCTTTTCATATATAACATAACCCTTAGAGAACTATATTTTACAGTATCTAAAAAAACCAACAAACCATAAAAGAAGACAGTAGAAAAATGAACAAGACTCAGTTAAAAGCATTTTACAGAAGAAAAAATAGGAATAGTCAATAAACGTAATGTGATTTTCAACTTCTTTAGTAATAGGACAATGCTAATTAAAGCCATAGTGACACAGCATTTTTCAAAATCTAGGGTGGCAAAGTTAAGAAAAGCTTCTGAGCAGGCAAATGAAAAACTCATATATTCATGTTGCCATGTAATTGGTAAGCTATAATGGAAAGCAATTGGAAATTATCTTGTAAAGCTGAATATGGTCATTTGTATGTTCCAGCAATTTCACTGCTAGAATTATAATACATGTATATTCTTGCACAGGTATGCTAGAGGATATATGCAGAAATGTTTATATCCAATAGTAACTGTATTTGCAAAGGACAGGAAAGGACTCATTATTTTGACAGCAGAATGCACACAAAGGGATGTTATATACAATAGTGAACACTCAATGAAAAATTACCTGCAATAATTTGGATGCAGTTAAAAAAATGTTGAATGAATTATTTTTCTGAAGATGTCCTTTTCTATAAAGGTCATAAAACCCCTAATTGAACAATATGTTTTTAGTGCTTAATAGATACTCTTAAAATAATAACAGGTAGGGAACCAATTATCTAAAATCACAAACATGGTTGTAAATGAGATGTACACAAAGGTCCTGGGTAGAGTGTTATTGGTAACTTTTAATTCCTTGGTTAGGATTTGAGATTACAAATTTATATTTAACAACTGATAGCATATGTTAATTAAATTTTAATATTTTGTAGGTATTATATTAAATATTAAAGTCAGTAAACCTTGGTGTATTTTCAAATGTTCTATAATTGGATCTAGCGCTGATTTGTTTTACCAATGAATTTGTTAAAGGACTTACCCAGTACACAGTTGCTTCCTGAAAAAAGATCATCTTCTCATCTTTATCTTGATTAATTATTTTCTGAGAGGAATTATATTTCATTCCTTAATTATTAGTCAGGACAGCTGAGATTTAATATATATGTGATGTTAGCATGAAATATTGTGATAGTTTTCTATCACATAGCTTCATTTTATTTAACCATTTATACTTGGCCTTTCACTGTATAATTTCAATATCTTATAGTATTTCTGGTAGATTTAGCCTCATTTCAACTATTCATTAATTTCAAAGAAATGATAAAAATCATCTCCGCTACTTTTCTAGGTAAGTGGTGCCATATGTCATAATTGGGTTTCAAATGTTTAAACCTAATATAAAAATATAGGGAGATGCATTATTTTGTGATGAAATAATATAATCTTTGCATTTAGTTTGTTTCTTTTTCCCATGAATTTTAATAGCTTGCTGATCCAGTTCATCCTTGCTCAGGTCTATATTTTTCCCTGTCATCCAGCTGATACTTCTAGAATAATGTTGGACAAATAAAAGAGTGAGGCATTATCAATATAAATATTTTACTTTAATTGTACTTCAATATTAAAAGATTATAAAATAATTTATTATATAAAGAATTGCTACATGATTTCTATTAAGATATTAATTATACTCTCAAAGAAGAAATTTTCTGTCACTTTTTATGTATTTAATGGTGAGAATTTATTACTTTTCAAAAGGTGAAAAATTTAGCATACAAACAACTAAGAAAATAATTATTTTAATCAATGATTATGTATAAAACTACAAAGTCAAAAAAGGCTCCTGTCTTAAAATTTTGTTAGAACTAGTTAGCAATGATGAGTTATTACATATAATTTTTACAAAATGTTATTTTACTAATTGTATTTTTATGAAAGAAAATAATACAAACAAGATTTCCAAACTATACATTTTTACTAGTCACATAGCTAAAAAAGTTGTAACAATTGTTTAAATAATTTGACATTTCTGCTTTGTACAAAATAGATTTAAACATTGCGCCATATCCAGGTGATAGGAAACTGCCCATTCTCATATTCTTTGTCCTTCTCTTTTATTATTTGAATTTGAGCTAGTTAAATATTTTTTGAGATGAATATTGCATACAATAAAATAATCCTTCTAGGGTGAACCAGCTAGATTAGTTACAGCTCAGGGAAGTTGGCAAAATAATATAGCTATTATTGCCTTGTGCTTTCCTATCTGCTGTTTTTATTCTTATATCAGTGGGAGTACATTCCACACCAGAGCTTTATAAAAAAATAGAAATCATGCCTCCAGCAAAACTAAACTTTGTGTACTTTAGCACCAAACAAAATATTCTACCAATAAAATCTGATGCTTGTGTTTAGCTGTTGAAAGGACTTGATATTCAGAGTGCATTAGAAAATGTGTAAGTCAAATCAGGTGAACTACAAAATTCATCTAAATCAAATCTATTTCATTTTCACGTACTAATATTAAATTAGTATATAAAATTTAAATTACTTTAATAACTAATTGTATGCTATTTTGATATTCATTACATTTTAAATGCCTGCATAATTATTATCTTATGAAATGTCTTATGCAATTAACTTGTTATTTAAAAAATATCGTTATATAGCTTGTTTTACATAACTCAAAACCAATAATTGTAAAAAAAAAGACTGATCCAAATATTATCAGTTGGCCTGGTAAATTGTAACTTTATTTGATATTATATTAGCCCAGGAGAGTTTCTTACTATAGATACTATCTGTAATTTCTTGCTATTGCCTGTATGTATATTATTACCAAACACTTTATTTTATTAACATTTTCCTCACAAAAACCTCATCAGGCAAGTATAATTATTTCCAATTAACTATTGAAAACTTTAGGCCAAAGAGATTGAGAAATTTATCTATGGGTTTAAGCCAAAAAAAAGAAAATTCACAGCAAAAGGACTTTATTAACTACTTTTGTGGCCTTTTTCATATCACTTTAGTTTCACTTATAAATTTCATAAGCATTTGACAAGAAATTAAATTAAATGTGTAATATTACTTTGAAAATATAATGCTTGGTAAACTTTTTCATGATAAAATAATATGCCATTCACCTAGCAAATATAGCAGTGAAAGGTTGCCATCTGTAATAGTTGGCTAGATCTGCCATGGCAGAGTACCGCAGATTGGCTGGCTTAAATAACCAAAATTTATTCCCTTACACGTCTAGAAATCCAAGATCAAAGTGTCAGCATGTTTTATTATTATTTATTTCTGAAGGCCTGTCACTGTGGCTTGCGAATAGCCATCTTTTTCCCTGTCTAGACATGGTATTCTCCCTGAGCATATCTGTATCCTAATCTCTCTTATAAGAACACCAATCATATGGATTAGAGCCCACTCTCATGACCTCGTTTAACCTTAAATTACCTCTTTAATGATCCTAACTCCAAATAAGTTACAGTCTGAGGTATTGGAGGCTCAGACTTCAACATATGAATTTTGGTGGTATACAATTCTGCTCTTACACCATCAAAGATACTAACTTTTGCTTTCTACATTGTATTTACTCTACTGTGTAGATTAAATATAATTAAAATATATTGCCATCTGAAAAAAATATTTTTAAAGGAATTAAGTAATGATAGTTGAGTAGTCAAATAATATATCACAATTGTTTTGAAATATGTAAACTTTATGCACAAGAGAAACCACTTCGATTTTTTACTCACAGGCAATTTATTCACTTTTAAAACACATTTAAATATTTGATTACCTGTCTTTTATCTTACTTCAAATTACAAGTAGCATATTATAAAGAGAATAAAATATGCCAACTAGAGGCTGGAAAATTTATAACAATTTAAATTTATGGAACTAACTGAAAAGGGAGTGAAATATTAACACACATACACACAAGCAGGTATACACATAGAAGGTCATTTTGGGTCACTTAATATAAGGCAAACACTGAAACACCTTATCACTTCTGCTATTTTTTATTGGCTAAAGCAAACCACAAGACAGATTCAATTCAGAAAATTAGAAAACAGTCTCCATCTTTTGAGAAAAACTTGACAATCACATTGCAAGGGCACAGATAGAGAAAAGGAAGAAGTCACCATTTTAGCAATTAATCTAGCATTAATTTTTAATATTGAAAAATTGTTTATATTTATCTGCATTTTACCAATCCCATTTTTTACTATTCTTTCATCTCAAATCATAATCTAAGATAATTGTCCTTAGTTCTCTAATACATCTATTAGAATTTATTTTATGAAAATTTTTGTTGTTTTTGTGAACTTTAAAGTTTCATTTATCTGAAATGTCTTCATTTTACAACCATCTTATAAAAAGAGATTTTTTGCAAACCCTATTTTATATTATTAATATTTTGAAGAAAATTTTCAATGTCATCTAGATTCCGTTAATGAGATGTTTAATTGTTATTCTTATGTAAGTCTTTCTTCTGTGGCTGCTTTTAAGATATCTTAATTGCTTTTGTGTTGTGTAGCTTCAATGGAATGGACAAAAAATGAGTCCTTCATTTGTCCTTTTTGTACTTTATGTATCTGTGGATTTATAATTTCATAAATCCTGGACAATTTCCAATTATTGCCTGTTCATTCTAATCACTTTTTCTATTTACTGATGTATATTATACTTTCTCATTTTATTCTCAAAATCTCTTAACTTCATTTATAAATTTTAATTTTTTAATTCAGTTCACATAAAATATTATATTAGTTTTAGGTGTACAGCTTAGAGATTAGGCATTTATATAATTTAGGAGCTGATAACCCTGGTAGGTCTAGTACCCCTCTGGCAACATACATAGTTATAACAATATTATTGACTATATTCTCTCTGCTATACTTTACATCTCCACGACTATTTTGCAACTGCCAATTTGTACTTCTTAATCCCTTCCCTTCACTTTTTCACCCAGTCCTCCCAAGTCCCCTCTCATTTGGCAACTATCAGTTTGTTCTCAGTATCTATGAGTTTGTTTCTGTTTTGTGTGTTTGTTTTGTTTTTTAGATTCCACACGTAAGTGAAATTATGTATTTCTCTTTTTATATCTAACTTATTTCACTTAGCATAATACCCTCTCAGCCTATTGATGTTGTTGCAAATAGTAAGATTATATTTTCTTTTATGGCCAAGTAATATCCCATTGCATATATGTATTACTCCCTCCTTTTCTTTTTTGTATTTTCTTTATCAGGGTAATGGTGGCCTTGTAAAATGAGCTTGGGAGCATTCCCTCCTATTCAATTGTTTAGAATAGTTTGAGAAGCATAGGTATTAATTCTTTGTATGTTGATAAAATTCACCTGTGAAACCATTTGGTCCGCAACTTTTATTTGTTGGAAGTTTTTTTGATTACTGATTCAATTTCATTAGTAGTTATCAGTTTGTTTATATTCTCTTTTTATAGTCTTGATTAAGTCTTGGAAGATTGTATGTTGCTAGGAATTGATCCACTTCTTGCAGGTTATCTAATTTGTTGGCATATAATTGTTCATAGAATTTTTTATAACCCTTTGTATTTTGTGGTGTCAATCGTCGCTGCTCCATTTTAATTTCTAATTTTAATTATTTAGGTTTTTCTCTTTTGTCCTTCATGAGTCTGAATAAAGATTTATCAATTTTGTTTATCTTTTCAAAGAACCATGTTTATGGCTCATTGATCTTTTGTATTGCTTTATTAGACTCCATTTTGTCTATTTCTACTCGCATCTTTACTATTTCCTTCCTTCTTATCACTTGGGCTTTATTTGTTCTTTTTTTCCTCATTTTTAAAAATGTGTAATGTTACATATTATTTGAGAATTTTTTTGTTTCTTGAGGTAGGCCATATTGTTATAAATTCCCCTATTAGAATTGCTTTGGTTGTTTCCCATAGATTTTGAATTGTTTCATTTTTATTTTATTTGTCTCAAGGTATCTTTTGCTTTATTTCTTGATCTTTGTTAATCCATTCATTGTTTAGTAGCATGTTATTTAGCCTCCATGTGTTTGTGTGTTTTTAAATTTTTTTCTTGTAATTGATTTTTAGTTTCATATCATGGAAAGATGTTTGATATGATTTCAGTATTCTTAAATTTATCGAGACTTGTTATGTCCTAACATGTGGTCTATACTGGAAAATGTTCCATGTGTGCTTGACTAGAATTTATATTCTGCTTCTTTTAGGTGAAATGTTTAAAAATATTAATTAAATTCATGTTGTTCTAATGTGTCATTTAAGACCGCTCCTTCTTTGTTGATTTTCTCGCTGGTTGACCTATCCTTTGATGTTAATGGGGTGTTAAAGTCCCCTACTATGACTGTAGTGCGATCAAACTATCCCTTTATGTTTGTCAATTATTGCTTTATATATTCATGTTTTCCTACACTGAGTGCTTAAATGTTTACAAGGGTTATATCTTGTTTGATTGATCCCTTTATCATTATAAAATGTCCTTCTTTGTATCTTGTTATAGCCTTTGTTTTAAAGTCTATTTTGTCTGAGATTAATACTGCCACCCCAGCTTTTTCTCTTTATTTTCATTTGCATGAAGTATCTTTTTTCATCCCTTTACATTCAGTCTGTGTGTGTCTTTTGATCTGAAGTGGCAGCATTTGTAAGGGTCTTGTTTTCTTTTTTATTTACCCACACAATGTGTTTTTTTGGAGCATTTAATCTATTTCCATTTAAAGCAATTAAACATCGTTATTAAGAAATATTAATAAGTTATTAACTTTTTAATTCATAATTTGATCTTTGCTCCTACTCCTTCTTTAAAAAGTCTCTTTCAAATTTCTTGTCATACTGGTTTGATGTGATGAACTCCTGTAGCTTTTCCCTGCCCAGGAAGCTCATTATCCCTCCTTTGAGTCTAAATGATAAACTTTTAGGGAGAGTCATCTTGGTTGTAGGTCCTTGCTGTTCATCATTTTGAATATTTTCTGCCACTCCCCTCTGGCTTGCAAATGTTATGTTGAGAAATCAGCTGACATTTTGGAAGCCCCCTTGTAGATAACTGTTTTTGTTTGTTGTTGTTGTTGTTGTTTTGTTTTGTTTTGTTTGTTTTTTTTGCTGCTTTTGAGATTCTTCCTTTAACCTTTGGCATTTAATTGTGATGTGTCTTGGTATGGTCCTCTTTGCATTCATCTTGTTAAGGCTTGATTCTTGAGCTTGTATATCTATTTCCTTTGCCAGGAAAAGGGAAATTTTCAGTCATTATTTTTGCAAATAGGTTCCAAATCCCTTGTTCTCGCTCTTCCCTTGTTACCCCTATGATTCCAATGATGTTGCACTTGGTGTCCCAGAGGTTTTTTAACTATCCTTGTTTTTTAAAAAAAAAAAAAAAAAATCTTTTTTCTTTTTGTTGTTTCAATTGGACATTTTCCATTATCTTATTTTCCAAATTGCAATTTCAATCCTTTGATTCATAATCTTCTGTTGATTCCATCTAATGTATTCTTCATGTCAGTTATTCTTCACTTTTGACTGATTCTTTTTTGTGATTTCCATCTCTTTGTGTAAGTTCTCACTGAGTTACTCTATTCTTCCTCTAAGTTCATTGAACATCCTTATAACCAGTGTTTTGAATTTTTTATATGGTTTATTGCTTCCCTCTATTTTATTTAGTTCTTTTTTTAAAGTTTTTCCTGTTCTTTCATTTGGGATTCCTCGCTTCTCCCCCCCCCCCCCCCATTTTGGCTGCCTCCCTGTATTTGTGTCTATTTAGTAGGTAGATATGATATGTCTCCCAGTCTTGAAGGATAACTTTATGTAGAAAGTGTCCTGTGGAGCCCAGTGGCACACTCCCTAGTCACCTGAGCCAAGTGCTCCAGGGGCATCCCTTGTGTGGGTTGTGGTGTGCCCTCCTGTTGCAGTTGAGCCTTGATTGTTCTTAGTACATCAGTGCCTGGGACTGACCTCAGGCTGACTGGCTTTGAAGACTGGCCCTGACTATAGCAGGTGAGCTGTTGTACAGATGCTGACCTCATGGAGTAGGACTTGCTTTAGCAGATCTGTTGCCTGATGAGTCCACCCTTTGGGTGTATCATTATTTTGTTATTAAAGTTGCTGGTGCTTTTTGTAGTATGAAGCTGGCCAGGAAATCACATAATGGGATGATCAGTGTTAGGTTGAGAAACTCTGATTTCGCACCCTCTTCTGCCTGCAGGCTGGTTGGACGGACTCAACAAAGGAACACTTCCAGTACTTCTGTATTAGAGACAGCTGCCCCTGCAGTCCTTGCCCTGAAGCTAGGCAATTTTCTTCTCATATGTCTCCTGCTCTTTTCATACTGTTGTCCATTTGCTGGAGTTTCGGACAAGTGTTCGTGAGTGAGTTAGTCTGTACTCAGGCCTTTAAGTAGCAATCTGGGACTAAAGCAGATCTTCATCTCACCCAGACAGAATCCCTGCTGATTTTCACAACCAGATGTGGGAACTCCTCTTTCTACCACTGGTGCTCTTGGCTGTGGAGCTCAGCATGGGCTGGGACATGTTGCTCCTCAGGAGGGACCTCCACAACCGTGATAGTCCTCTCAATTCTTAAGTGTCACGTGTGTGTGGGATGAGCCCATTTTGCATATCTACCCCTCCTACCAGTCTCAAGGTGGCTTCTTTATGTCCATAGTTATAAGACTTCTGTACAGCTAGACTTCAGATGTGTTCTCAAGCGTGGTTGTTCTATAATTTCGTTGTAATTCTGATGTGATCATGAGAGAGAACGAATACCAAGTTTACCTAATCTGCCACCCTGACCAGAAGTCTCCTTTCTTAACTTCTTTATAGTTTTCATTTGTTTCCTCAATATACTACATTCTAGATAATCTCTTAAAGTTTACCATCATATTTATTATTATTCTTTCTAATAAGCTATTTATCCATTCAGTTTTCAATTTCAAAAATTTTGTATATTTCATTTCTGAAAGTTATTTCTCATATTTTCCTGGCTTTTTTTGATTGTCTCTTGCTCTAAAATCAATATTTATTCCATTTTTTTAATTTGAAAAATTATTTTATACTGTTATGTTATCCTCTGTATCTGATTCATACAATCCCTGAGTTGGTAATGTGTTAATTTGTTTTTTATATTGAACTATCACTTATAATTTTACTGTCGTGTTTAGTAATTTTTTATTGTAAGGGTACATGTTTTAAAATTCTATCACTGGAAATCTATAAGAGCCTTTGTATTTCTTCATAGATAATTTGTATGTTAGATTCCATGAGAAACTAAGGGTCACAATAATCTAAGAACCACATTAGCTTCCTTAAAACCCTTGGCTTAATATGGGACTCTCAAATCAGCCTTTCAATCTTAGAGTCCCAAGGCTTGAATCCCAATCACTACAGTACTACTGTATCGGCATTAAAGCTACTCCATCTTAATGATACCCACCCTATTACTTGCTTACCAGTTTCTGCTCCCTCCCTGGTTTCAATTGTTGTGTGAGTGTATTTCTGTGTGTATAGAAGTTTGACCCTAGAGATTTAGGCTACTTTCCATAACATCAATGATACAATAAATCATATTATATTTGTTGTATTTCATCAAAGATACAGTTGTATTTTACTAGAAGGCTCATCAAGTATCTGGTGTACCATCCTGTATGAGAACAAACATATAAGAAGATATCATCCAGAACTGTTACATACAAAGCATCATTTAAAATGATAATATATAATTTTCAGTAAATTTAATTTATGACATATTTTAATCATAAATATTCCATATAAATAAATAATCTTTAACAATTTGATATTCTTTTCAATGATTATATCGTTTTCCTAAATTGTATAACACATTTTTAGATATTTCTGAGGATGTGATTAAAAATGATTTGCGTTATAATCTTTTTGGGACCAATGTTGGGGAAGTAGTGAAGCATAATGACATGCTCAAGTCAGGTGAATTAGAAGCCATGTCATTTGAGCTACTTAGTTAAAATCCCTAAACTTCAAATAATTCTTATGAAATGGTGATAATTACAACCTTTTAAATACTGTTTAAAAGCTTAATAAAAATGCTGAAGCAAATCTGAAATGTACATCTCAGATGTTTAATCAATAATATATTCACCATTTTATAAATACTTAGTTATTGAACATCTGCAGGCTTGGCATTACTTTGCTTTTTTTTTTTTTTTTTTCCGGAGACAGTGTATAGCTTCAAAGAATTACCGATTTAAAAAAAAATTAAAATCTTATTGTGAAGAGTAGAAAACCACGTAAAATTAATTGAAAAAATTAGTGCATACTCAGTTTTTATGTTTCTAAAAGATGAGGATTTCTGATACTAAAGTAGGGGCACTCAGATAATAAAAAGTTCTTCCCAAATCTTCCTTTTTTAAGATAAGAAGTGAAGACATTAAGATTCTGATTCAAAAACTCTACAAGGTACTATTATTTCCTTTTACTGCTCTAAACTCACTTCAATTTCTTTTTATAATTCTATATTTAAAGATGGATAGCTTAACCTGAATTTAAAAATTCAATTACTTGCTATTTAGGCATGTATTTGCTATTAAAAGGATTGTGAAAATGTATTAACCTTAAACTCTATCAATTATATTACTCATGGAAGGGAACAATAGCAATTTTATATTAAAGATTATGTTTGTCTCTTCAATATAGCTGTGGATGAAATATATTAATTTAATAAATCACAACTGTGTCATCATAAAATTTTAAATTTGTGATCTCTATGAATGTTAAATCTGTTTTAATTTCATTTCAAAATGTGTAAGCAAATACATTCTGTTTAACTTTATTTACTTGCAAAAATTGCTTTGAGCGAAATTTTCCAGTGGAAAGTAAAAAATGAGATGGAAGTAAGAAAAGAGATGGAAAGCCTTAATGAGCCAAAACAAAACTTAAAAATAAAAGAGAACCTATAGGTTTTCTTATTTCTTTTTAAAGTATAAATGTATTCCATCAGGTGAACAATAGCAGAATTAAAAGGCAGAAAAATGAGCTCCTGGATGTTTGGGTGGGGAAATTATTAATTTGGATTTAAACTGGAGTAAGAACTTAGATTTCCATATTGCACATATTATCCCCTGCCTTTCAGTTTGAGGGTGTTGCATCACCTCAAAAGAGAAGGGTGCACTTTGATTTCATGTACCTTCCTAAGTCCAGTAGCTACATATAAACTTAGGTTTTCATTTATCTATTTATCTATCTATCTATCTACTTGTTTGTTAATTAATTAATTAATTAATTAATTTTTAAAGATGCATGTAAAGTATTTTAAGTAAGTGTCCAATAATTAATAAAAACATTCTTTCTTGAACATCTTTGGCCAACACATGCGTGCAAGTGGTGGTGATGGTGGTGATGGGATGGGTAGTACCAAGAAGTAGAACAAAACAACCTCATTTGGAAAGAAGGAAATTCTCCTGTGAGGTGACTGGTATTATCGCTTGTACTTTACATTTTTTATTTGTGGTGATACATCCCTATATGACACTTTTTCTCAGAGTACTAGTGCCAAAATTCTAATATTGATATTTCTACCTATACTGAGTCATTTGGTTGGAACAAAGATGCACTAGAAGAGCAACAGGTTAGAGATAAATATAAAAGGAGAAAGGGAAAGGAATTTTATAATATATCAGATAGGAATAGTTTTTTAATCACATTCTTGAGATATAATTTATATGTCATTAATACACCATTTTAAGTTTGTAATTTTCAGCTGTGCAACCATCACAGTACACTAGCTTTAAATATTTTCGTCAACCTTAAAAGAAACCACATACCCATTAGAAGTCACTTCTTATTCCCCTTACACCCAGCACTAGATAACCACTAATCTACTTTCTGTTTTAAGATTTGCCTATTTGAGAACTTTTATAGAAATTGAATCATGCAATAATATGTTAGCTCTTGTGACTATCTTCTACCTAACATAATGTTTTTGAGGACCATCATGTTGTAGCATCTTATCACTACTTCATTTCATTGCTGAATATTATCCCATTGTATAGATATTCCACATTTAGTTTATCCACTCATCAACTTATAAATATTTAAGTTGCTTCTGCTTTGTGGCTGTTATTAATAATGCTGCTATAAATATTTGTGTATAAATTCGTGTGTAGACATATGTTTTATTTCATTTGGGTAGATATCCAGGATGGGAATTTGTGGGCCTATGTTTAACATTTTTGAGAAACTGCCAAACAGTTTGACAGTGGTTAGATCATTTTATATTGCTATCAGAATATACGAAAGTTCTAATATCTATCTTCACATTCTTGTCAATACTTATTATTGCCTGTTTCTTTTTTAATAACTGCCATCTTAGTGAGTTTAAAATGTTATCTCATTGTGGTTTTAATTAACAGTTTACTAATGTCTAATAACTTTGAGCATATTTTCCTGTACTTATTCATCATTCGTGTGTCTTCCGTGGAAAAATATTTAAATCTTTTGCCCATTTTTAATTGGTTTGTCTTTTTATCATTGAGTTATAAGAGCCTTTATATGTGCTCTGAATAGAAATCTTTTTTCAGATATGTAATTTACAAATATTTTTTGTCAGTTTGAGGGTTATCTATTTTCTTGATAGGTATTATTTGAAGTTTAAGATATTTGAATTTCATGAAGTCTAATTTATAATTATTTTTGTTTTATCATGGCACTTTTTAATGTCTTATCTAACAAATGAATGACTAACCAAAGGTTGTGAAGATTTACTTTTTTAAAAAGTTTTTCTAAGAGTTTTATAGTCTTAGCTCTTACATTTAGATCTAGCCTTCACTTTGAGTTAAACTTTGTGTATGGTATGAACTAGGGATCTAACTTCATTCTTTAGAATATTGATATCCAGTTGTCCCAATACTATGTTTTGCAAAGATATTCTTTTTTCAGTTGTTTTCAATATACCACTTATTGAAGATATTTTTCCCCCCATTTCCATTTCATTGCCTTCAAAAATTATATAGAGCTATTTCTGGAATCTCTTTTGTTCCTTGATCTATTTGTATATCTTATGTTCAAAATTGATTACAGTAGCTTTAAAGTGAGTCTTGAAGTCAAGTAGTATAAATTCTCAAATTTTATTTTTTTTTTTTAAAAATAGAATTTTTGTTTTTTATTTTCAATACTGTTTATGCTTATGCTATCTAGGTCCTTTTTTCATATACATTTTAGTATTATTGTCAGTAATTACAGAAAAGCCTATTAGGATATTAATTGAAATTGCATTCTGTTTTTTGAATAATTTGAAGAGATTTAATATCTTTATAATATTTTTTAGGTCACCCCTAATTTCTCTCAAAGTTTTGTAGTTTTCAGAGGAGAGGTCTTGATCAGCTTTTATTAGATGTATCCGTAGGTGTTTTTATTTTTTTTTATGATGTTACAAATGGTATTGATTTTAAAATTTTATTTTCCAATTGTTTGTTGCCGCTTTGTAGAAATACAATTGATTTTTATATTGATCTTGAATCCTAAAACCTTGCTGAATTCATCTATACTATTAGTGTATTTTAATTGTATTTCTTAGGAGTTTCGAGGTAAACAATTTTGTTGTCTGTGAAAAAAAAGTTTATTTCCTTTCTTCCTACTTCCCCTGCTCCCATCCTCCTAATTTTTCCCTCCCTTCCTTTTTCCTTAAACGCCTCAGCTAAGACCTCTAGCACAAAATACAATGTTGAATAAAAATGGTGAAGAGTACACAGCCTTTCCTTTTCCACAGTCTTACTGGTGGTGAAACATGTCTAATATTTCATTAAACAATTTGATGTCACCTGAAAATTTTTTATAGATATTTTCAGATTGAGAAAGTTTTCTTCTGTTTCTAGATCCTGAGTTTTTAATCACTGAGTGTTAGATTTTGTCTAATTTTTTTTCGCCTCTGTTAAGATAACAATATAATGTATCTCTTTGTTTTTTCAAATGTGATGGATTACATTTATTGATTTCTGAATGTTAATATACCCTTAAATTCCTAGAATATATTCTACTCAGTCATGATATATTTTCTAATTATACGTATGTTAATGGCCTGATATTACCCACTGGTACTTAGTAGTCTAATCAGTTGTTTTTACATTTTCCCCCTCTCTATAATTCCTTTAGGTCAATCTCTATTGATCTGTCATTAAATTTACTGATAATTTCTTCTGAAATGAATTTAATTCTAGTATTTAATTCTAGTGTTAGGCCAATTTGTATTACAGATCTTAGAATTTATACATTTTAATAGTTACCTTTTCTTTGCTGATACCTCTTATCTGTTTATCCATACTTTCTGTTCCTGTAAATTCATATACTTATTTAGTAGAGTTATTTTAAAGTTCATGTTTAGCAGTTATAATACAAATTGGATTCTTTTTAATTTTTATCTTGATTATGGGTCCCTTTTTGTTTGTTTGTTTGTTTCTTCACATAGCTCACTATTCTTTTATTGCATACCAGACACTATGTAGAAGAACCAGGAATATTGGGGTCATTATTGTTTTGTTTCCCCAGAGTATACAAGCTTTTTTTGTGTCTGGTGGTTAAAGGGAAAAACAATCATTTAAATATGACCAATTATTAAATAACCTAGATGAACTGAGTTATAGTATTAAGATTAAGCTTATTTTGGGGTAGTCCAACCCAAAACATCCAGTCTTTGGCTGCTGCCAGCCGCCACTACTGCATAGGAGCTACTCTCTTTGTTTTATCAAAATTCATATGAGGAGTCAGGAGAGTGTCAGACAAAGGTATCCCCTTTGTATTTACTGGCTCCAATTACTATTAGAACAGATTTAGAATTTTTTGAATGTGTTATGTATGTATGTATGTATGTATGCATGCATGCATGCATGTATGTATGTATGTATGTATGTATGTATTAGCTGCCTTTATCTCAGCAAAAGTGGGGAAGACATGAGGTTTGTAATACCAAGAAATTTTTGTTGCATTTGGGATTTCTGAGCCAATGATTCCTGCCTGCTTAACAGTTGCCAGTATCTTGCCAAACCTCTTCCCTCTTGGATGTAGTTTCTAGGTCATTGCTAGGTTTTTCTAGATGCAGACCTAGTGTTTTCTATGAAACTGTTGAAGGAAACTGATTGCCTATGAAGAGCTCTGGAAATCAGTTTATCAAGGCTTTCTTGCATCAAACCACTCAGGTAATTCTATAGACATTTTTCTAGATTTTCTTTGGTATTACCACAGAGATAAAGTTATTCTTCATCCTTTTACCAAACCCAGAAGCAGACCTCTATAGTCATAAACTAGTTTATCCTGATGTTATTTTCTCTGCTGTGTCTTTTAAAGAGCCTCCAGATCCTCAATATGAGGGAATAAATATTACTCTAGACACATCAACTCAATAGTACCTCCTGGAAAGTACTGCAAACAACTTTTACAAATATGATTAATCCTTAAATAGTTTAATATTACATAGTGTGAATCTATCATATTTATTTAACCATTCTCTTAATGGAATGCAATCATTTCATTTCTATATATTTATAACTACAAACAATTCTGCAAAAAATATTGTGTGTGTTTATATATACTGGCACTTATTTCTATGGTATAGGATTCTATAAATAAAATTCCTAATTATGTGTAAAAGAATAGTAATAGTTGTTGCTAAATTTATTTTTAAGTGGTAAAAATTTATATTCGTCCCCAAAATATAGACTTGTCCTACATCCCAGCCAACAATAAGATTTAACTTTCTTTTATAATGTTCATCATTATGGTGGATGTAAAATGACTCTTCATAGCTATTTTATTGTGAACTTTCTTGACTACTAGAAAATTTTAGCATTTTAACGTGTCATTATTTGATATTATTTTCTCCTGTAGATGATTAATTTAAACCACTGTATCCCTTTTCCATCATTGTCACTTTTTAGAAATTCTTTATAAGTAACAACTCTTAGTCTGTTAGTAAGCTGCAAATAAGTCAATGAACATTTTTGTATGACTGAATTTGTGACCTGTGAAACAAACCAAAAAAAAAAAAAACCCACTACCTATGTAAATAGACACCCTCATATGTCTTATGAGTGTGTCTGTGACTGTTTCAGTTTGCCTCTGTCTTCCCAGTGTACTCACTGATGAATATTCCAAAAGTTTCCGAGTATGATAAATTATATGGTTACCTCATATATGAGGAATATTTGAAGAAACTAGCTGTTCAAACTGGAGAAAAAATTTTGTTTACACATATAATACATGTGTGTGTATGTATGTGTGTATGTAATCTTTTTCTACTATCAACCCTGTGTATAAAGCTGAACCACTGTATAGGAAACACAGGATAATAGATTTTAGTTTAAGGAAAAAAAATGAAAGTTATACTTTGGGACATATTTGAGCTCACTGTTCTAGCTATAAATTTTACATTAAATAACTAGTTAATGGGACTAATATTGTGGGATTAAGGCTCCCAGAAATCTAGTATGTCTCCTGAGTCTATATGTTATTATTCAAACTGTAGTAATGGAAAAAAAATTTGAAAAGCTATCATTTAGGACAGAAGAACAGATAAAGAGCTTCCAAGACAAGAAAATGCTAAAGGCATTCACCACCAAGCCAGTATTACAGGAAATGTTAGAGGGACTTCTTTAAGAAGAAGAGAAAAGAAAAAAATGAAAAAATATATAAATAACAAATAGCAATAACTACATATATATCAACAATTACTTTAAATATAAATTGATTAAATACTCCAATCAAAAGATAGGATGGCTGCATGAATTAGAAAACAGACCCTTACATACCCTCCCTACAAGAGACTCACAAATTGAAAGACACGCACAGACTGAGAGTAAAGGGGTGGAAAAAGATGTTTTGTAAAAATGGAAACTAACAAACAACAAATAAGTTGGAGTCCAATACTTATACTAGAAAAAGTAGACTTGAAAACAAAGGCTGTAACAAGAGACAAAGAAAGACCCAGTAATCCCACTTCTGGGATTTGAAGATACCCAAAACATTACTTTGAAGGGACATGTGAATTCATATGTTCATTGCAATATTATTTACAATAGCCAAGATATGGAGCCAAACTGGATGTCCATCAATGGATGAATAGAAAAAGAATAGATGGTACATATATACAATGAAATATTACTCAACAATAAAGAAAAGAATGAAATCTTGCCATCTGCACAATGTGAATGGATCTGGAGGGTATTGTGCTGAGTGGAAACAGTGAGACAGAGAAAGACAAATGCCATATGATTTCATTTACATGTGGAATCTAAAGAATAAAACAAAACAGAAATAAACTCATAGATGTTCTCACAGAGAACATTTTGATGGTTGCCAGATAAGAGTAGGCTTGGAGAAGTGAGTGAATAAAAAATATTAAGAAGTATAAATTGCTAGCTACAAAACAGTCATGGTGATATAAAGCACAGGGAATATAGTTAATAATATTGTAATAACCATGTGTGGAGTCAGATGGGTACCGGACTTATCAGCGTAATCACTTTGTACGTTATATAAATATCTAATCACTGTGCTATATACCTACAACTAATATAATATTGTATGCCAACTATAATTTTAAAAAATCAATTTAAAAAAAGGGCCGCCATAGGGATATGGAAAATATGGAAAAGGAACTTTTATAACAACTTTTGGATTGAGCCAATTGAGCAAAACAGAAATCTTTGTTTTGAGAAGTGGATATGGGGCTTCATTTGATTCTGCTTTTTTCTGGTTTTGGTTTTGTTTTTTGCCCCCATGTAGAAACAGGAAAGGCAAAAATAAGTGCATTGGAAATATGGGATGAAAAAAGATGTTACATCTTATGTAGCACTGTAGCTGAAATTTTTATTTTAATGGAAAGAAAAAAAGTAAAAAAAGTAAAAATAAAAACAAAAACAAAAAGGTGGACACAAAGACTACCTGTATTATAACCCAGGGAGAATTCTTGCTACTTTGTAGTCTGCATCTATCTGTTAAGAACCCTAGAAATACTGATAGAGAAAGATTTATTTTCATTTGAAGGCAAGTAATAATCAAAAAAGAGTCAGTGCAAATATAAGGAAAAAGAAGAAAAGGGCAAGAATGAAACACAAACCAAAATCAGTGATATTGATAACTAAAATTTACCTCTGTTTCCAGAGCTTAGGTGTCTGTTTTGTTTGAGTTTGGGGCTCCTTCGGTGGATCCCCCATGAAAGATTTGCGTGGAGGTCTGATACTTTAAGAAAGAGCAGACAAGAAACAGCAAGCAGAAGTGATTTTATTAAGTAGAGCAAAGCAAAGTACACTTGGGGTAAGTCTAAGCAGGCAGCTCAATAACTAATTGAGTGCTCAGAGAAGTTGAGGGATGAGAGATTATACAATAAGATTTCTTTGTTCTCCTTCTGTCCCTCTAACCTTCAAAAGCGCAAATTCCCCGAGGCACAAATTCCCTGCTCTTTTCTCTGACCCTCCAACTCCAAGGGGGCATGCGCAGTGTGTGCTGGAAAATGGGAAGTCTTATGTCTGCACTCAGAATTTTGAGGATAGGCACATGCCAAATTAACTAATTTGCCTATACTGGTTGAGGGCCCTAGAGTAAGGTCATATAATGGTCATCTGCAGTTCACTGACCATGGAGAAATGAGGAAGGTTTCAGAAACTGCCAGATGTCTCGCTTTCTATGTATCCGACTGTGACCATGGGAAAATGAGGCAGTCACTGAAGCTGCTGTCTATCTTATTTTGTACATTTTACTGCTAAACTGATCTTGGGAACTTGTTAACCCCTTAATGTCCTTCTCCCTCTGGCTCATATCTACCTACCTACCTACCTACCCTGTCAAAACCTGTCAGGGATGATATAAACTCTAGTTAAAAACACTAGCATGAATGAACACAACCTAATGAAACAAGCATAAACTCATGACTGAAAAATAAAAGCTCAAGAATATAGGGTAAGACCACCGATGCCTTAGTAGCATGAGAAATAGGAGCTAGGGAATACGTAGAAGGTAAAAATAAAATAATCTTAGAAATAAAGTTAATACTGACAGCTGCAGATATGAAGATATTTATGGAAAATATAATGATCATGAAAACCAGAGTTTTTAAGAAAAATAATGAATAAAAAGGAATGAAAACAAGTCGTTTTAAGGGTTAGCAATAAAGCAATATCTATGGAGCAAAGGGCCCTATATTACCACAGTGTTCCTGCAGAAGTAACCAAGCAATTGGAAGAGAAAATAAACATTTAATAATATATTTCAAAGAGAAATTCCACAAATAAGACTTGAATTTATAGGTTGAAATTACATACAATGTCCTGGGGAAAAGCAATTCATGCAATATGATTAATAGTGTGACAAAGCTGATGATGACTTTTTGTCAAATAGAGAATTTTTTTTTTTTTTTTTTTTTTTAGTTTCCAGGCAAAATGATCCAGACACCAAGGGGAAATAAAATAATGTGGGCTGATCTTTCTTTAAAAACACATCACACAGGATGTGGAACAATACCCCTAAATTACACAGCAAAAACATGACCTGAAAATCGTATACACAGTGAAACTATCATTTAACTATTGAGGATATATGTATGTAGTTTTTACATGTGCAAGAATTTTTTAAAAAGGTAGTTTCCATAGGTGAGACAAAGAGGAGAAAATGAATAATCAATGATAAAAGGGCTGGTGGTCAGTCTTGAATCTATTTCCTGAAAGGAAGAGATGGAAACAGATGTGTGAGTTAGTCCACAAAATTGGAAATAAAGTTATAGTGTTTATAAATGATTAGATTGCTTGCTAAGAAACTCAGAGTAAATCAATCAACCAAAAAACTGTGAAGAATGTGGTAGTTTCAAAATTAATAAACAAATGTCGACAACATTTCTCTATAAAAATATTTAAATGGAACACATATTAGTTTGCAAGAGTAAAGAAAATGATGAAGTAGCTAGGGATAAAATTAAATAAAAATGTTAAGATGTATCTGAAGAACCTGAATTTCTACTCAAACATAAAAGAAGAGTTAGTAGGCAAACATACTGTTAAGGATAAAAACATTCAAGAATATAATGATTTAAATTATTCCTAAATTAATCCATAAAAGATACAATTCCAATGCAAATAAAAACTGAATTTTTAAAAAGCAGGAATAATTAGTTATAATATTTGAATGAAAAAACAATCTATAAAGAAGAATAAAAATGAAGCAAGCACCTCCAAATAATAGCATATATTATAAATCTAAAAAAGTAAAAGCTATGTGCTTCTCATAAATAAGTGATAGGTTCTTCAAAGGAGAAGAATAGAGAGTGTGGAAGTGGACCAGAGCATAAAAAAAATTATTATATTGTAAAGGCACTCATATTTATTATTCTGAAAAAGGATCATTCAATAAATAATATTGATATTAATAATGTTGATAATCTGAAACACTAATTTGATACTGATCTCACCATTTATGTAATGAAGAATTTCCAGATAAATCCAGAACCTTAAAATTTCTAGTGAATAAAATGGAGGATGTTTCCGCATAATTCTATAGAAGGATACAGAATCTAGAAATTTTTGATATATTCAAATGTTTAATAATGTAAAAGAATAAAAATTCTCCATGTCAAAATTCTAATTATGTTCAAAATATGTGACAGTCAAAGGAATAATTTCATTTATATATAAGGTGCTGTTAAATTGGTTAGCTGAAAACTCAGTAAGAAATCAAAGAAAACACATCAACAGACAGTTCAAAGTAACATAAATACAAACTCAGGAAACTATTCCAAAAATGAAAGATTTGAAGTTTAAAAGTAAAATTATGTGAAAATTTCAAGTACCATCCCCAACATTATATATATATATACATATGACTATTTTGACCATATAAGTGAAAATCATGATTTTCTCTTTTTACAATGATAAATTAGATTTTTCTGAACCTAACTTCCACTTTTCAGGTACCTGTGATGATAGAGTTAATTTGTCAACTTGGTTGGATTACACTCCCCCGTTATTCAATCAAACACTAATCTAGTGTTGTGCAGGTATTTTGCAGCTCTGTCCATAATTGATTAATTCAAGTGAGGAATATTATCCTAGATAAACTGGATGAGCTTGATGTAGTCAGTTGAAAGGCATTACTAGCAAACCTGAGGCTTCTTTTTCTGTAGTAAAAGTAATTCCTGCCTGCAGATTGTGGTTTTATCCTGAGCTGGGGAGTTCCAGCCTGTCCCATCTGAGATCCTGCCCTAAAGATTTTGAACTAGCCTAGCCAACCTCATAATTGCATAACCTGATTTCCTGCAAAAAAGGGTCTTAATATATATGTATAACTATCTATCTGCCTGTCTCCTAATAATTCTCTTTCACTGGTTGAGCCATGACTAGAATACTTGTATTCAACTGGTATAGCTGATTTTGCTCACAGGCAACCAGATTCCTTCACACAGCAAAGGGTTTTGTTCCAGAGCTCTATCTCAGGTGGGTCTATGCTTTAATTTCTAAGTTTAAGTGTGGAAGAGAGCTTACATATATGACACACCATGAATCATCTTGATTTTGCCTTAGGACATAGACTGAAATAGATATTAACAAAAACACATTTTGGGTGAGTATGCAAGTCCATAGGGAAACTGAAGTAGATGGGACTCAAAATGAGAGGAGTCCAATTTATCACTCCATATTTAGCCATTCTACTGTTGAACTTTTGTTTTGGGGTTTCTCCTCTGTTTTCTTATAATTAATAATGTTATAAGAATTCCTGCCCACATTTTCTAGTACATATATATAAGAGTTTCTTTAAGGGTTCTTAACCCTGGCTGTATATAAAAGTGACCTAAAGGACTTTAAAAAATTATCGATGTCTGGGTTCCATCCTCAAAGATTCTGAATTAATTGGTCTAGGGTTTGCCTAAGAGAATGGAATTTAAAAACCTTCCCAGAAGAGTCTGCTATGCCAAAAAATCTGACAACCTCCTGTAACTAAGAGTGAAATTGATTGTAAAATGTGAATATTTTAATTTTTGGTAAGTAGAGACAAATTATTTTACAAATTAGTTATACTATTTTTTTTATCTTACTATAAGTGTATAAGACTTCCCGTTGCCTTATCAGTCATCTTTGTCTTCTCAATTTTTGTCACTAAGGTGCTTATAAAAATAACACAGTATGATTTTATTTTATGGTTCCCTGATTACAATTGAGTTTATTTATATTTTCATGTTTATAAGATTTATAAACTTTTCAAGCTACCTTTCTGCTAAATACTAGTTCCTATATTTTGCCTATTGTTCTGTTCTGTTATCTTTTTTTCTTAATTGATTTATAGAAATTATTACATATTCTGAATTCTAATTCATTGTCAGTTTATGCAAATATCTTCTCTTAAATGTGCAGGGTTTCTTTTGTTGTTGTTGTAATAAAGTGGAATACTTTATTTTTGATGTTTTAACCATAAACAGCTTTCGAGCCATCTCTCTTCTCCTTTTACCTTAAATCTGAGCAAGAAAATCCACGTGTAGCCCCCTTTAGTGTACTCATGAAGTTGAAACCAATACTTGGATTCCTCATTCTGGCCACAGTGCAATCAAAACCACCAGCTGGCTCTATCCAGCCACTCAGACCAGCCTGCACTTGCCTTGCTCTCCTTTAAAGTTAGGTTGTGTAAATAATAAGTTATTTCATATCTGTTTGTTGTATGCAGCATCATCGGTCTCAATAGATTCTTGAAATGACTAACTATAATTACCAAAAAGTTATTTTCTTTCCTGTATTAACTGTGTTTCTGCAAGCGTGATTTCCTTAGTTTGTTCAACTGGGTATCAGTATGGTATTCACTGGTCTCCTTATGTTATTTTAGACTGCTCGTATTTATTAAGGAGGACCTAGAAAAAAGTATTGACAGCTGGAGTAGATATCATCAGCATAATTAAAATTTCTCCTTACAGTAATGTATTCTGATTATCATGGTAGAAATTTTCATTGTGATTATCGGGCAGGGAAGAGGATTTTTTGAGATTTTCAAATTGTTAATTTTCTTTCGACTGTTGAGGCAGTTTGCTTTCTGGGTGTAGGGCTATACATACTCCATTTTGTCCAGAATTTCTTTGCGCTATTGTCTGATTTTATCTCCAACCCCAACAACTTGTGTGGCAGACTTCTATGTCAAATAGCCACTTTATTACCCAAGGGCAAGGGCTACTGGCAGCAATGCTGAGATCCGGTATAACTGGTTTGCAGTTCTTCCATTGGTATATGACAGACAAAATCCAAATTCTGCTTTTATTTTTGCATCCTGATCACTCTGTTCCTGGGATTATTCTAAGGGTTTTCTTTGATACCTCACTTTTTAGGAAGTTGTTCTCATCACTAAGTGGTTTCAAATGTCTAATTTCTTATGGGCTTCTTTTAATTTTCTTATACTGAACTTATATTTCCAGAAATACTTTAGCCTTATACCTGCTATTGACTCTCATCTTGGTTTTCTCTTATGGCTATGGGAGTTTTTGTATTTTTATGTTTCTTCTCTCATTCAATGAAATTTTAAGGAGAAGGAATAATTGCCTATCAGATACCTTGAATTGCAAACTCTTACCTTTGTCCCTTTACTACCTAGTTCTAATCTCATAGTACTATTCCCAGGCTTGACTTTTCTAAGTAGGCTGTTTCTTCAAGACACATTTCTACTCATTAGATTTTATTCAGCTATGCTTTGGACATTCTTTTCTCTGTATAATATAGTTTTCCTAATCTACAAAGACTCTATCTCAGCCATATCATAATTTCTGCGTCCAGATATTGAATAACTTTGTCTCTCCTCTCAGTTTAGACAATAATGCTTATCATTAGAATCAATTCGATCTTGGTCTTGAAATGTTTAGTTATATAAAGCTCGATTTTTGAGAATAAATTACATTTTTAACTTGAAACAGTAAAGCAAAACAACTGAATCATAGCCCTGGGGAATCATAGGGAATTATGTAATTATACCTCTTCTTCTACAAAAAACTCTAATCCGACACAAAATTTTATTTACTTAACCTTACACAATAAATTTTTCTATTTTAAATCAACACATTTTCCTCCAGTTTTACAAATCAAAGATCCAAGTTAGTGGTCTAGGTTATTATCAGGAAAAGAAGCAGGAGTGAAGAGTCAACCCCATAAGAGTCAGACTAGACTTCTAAATTAGGGGTACTCGAGGACACCAAACAGGACACAAATGGAGAGAGAGGTAGTTAAAATCAAAAAGTAAAGGGACCACAGAATAGAAATTAGCTCTCTCAAATAAGGAGATCAAGAAGCTCAACAGAGTTATAAGCAGATGGCATGTGGGCAGTGGCAACAATACTTTTGGTAGATGTCAGAAGGACAGCCCTTTTATTAGACGTCAAAAGCATACTGTCACTTTTATCAGAATAATGAGACATTATTAAAACAAGTCAAAGAAGGAATTAACTATGGATGCCATAGGCTAATTACGTAAACAAAAATAAAATGGCTTGGATTCCTAGAACTTTATTGTAGTATTTTCATTTGGGGGACAGGAATGGAGATGAGAATGGTGGTCTTGAATCTCCATACAGTCAAAAGAAGGAAGAAATTCATAGAGTTTTGTGACTGTTAATATGATGCATATTCTTTTCTGATCCATCATTACTCTCCCTAATTCTTCTCACAGATTTAATGCTCTAGAAGTATGTTACAAATGTAAAATGCCTGTCCCATTGAGTGAATGCTCAAGAAGTACTGCTGTAACTATGACTACATTTTAGAAATTTTCGATGGACTGTTTCTTGTTTTAATAGGCACCTATCTAAATGTTAACAGTTATCACTTTTTTTAGCACTTCAGAAGAAAACATTTCTCTCTGAATCAAAACAACCCCTACCTCAGTGTGAAAGTGCACAGTGAAGTATTTCCATTAAGAGAAACAACTACAAATAACTTCAGTCACAATAGTTTCATGTTACTATTAGTTAATGACATATAGTATTTAGAGCATAGAACATTATACCAGAACTCTGAAAACCCATACTCCAAAATATATCTTACCCATTGCCCTCAAAACCTGATCTCCATTAAAATTTTCTCTCCCTTTCTCTTTAAAATTGTGATAACTGATTTTACTAAGGGATTATATAGATTGATAATTATTCATCATTTACAAAATAGAATATGCAGTATAAAAGGAAAACAGCAATTACATAATGAGTAGTCATGGTTACAATGGAATTTATAAAGGTTAAAGTAGAATAAATCCTTTGGAAATATGACATTTTAAAATGCATTTTAATGAAATACACATCTTTTAAGGGACTAAATGGAAAGAAAAATCCATTATATTCTTAAAACTATTTTTAATACATTTGGCTTTTGCTACTTTTTGAAGTCAATTATTTGTCACTTTTATAAGGTATTTTCCAGTCCTCAAAGCCTCTAATTTGTTGCATTCTATAAAAGCCCTTATTCTTATTTAATAGATGAGTAATATATTTGAGTTTATATATTAACATTTATTTTGTTGGAAAACAGGTTTTGATTTTTACAAGTTCTATGCATAAAAGTGACAAATAATCTCCACAAAATAATTTTTATATTCTTGCAACAGTAATTTCTTTGCTTAGTAATCTTTCATATATAAGTGATTTGAGTACAGAGAAAAATTAAATATGAAAATGAGGTTAGTAGAAATTAAGCACTTTTGTGTAAATTCAGCTATTTCTGCAAAGATTTCACATCATATTATGAATGGCTGTTAAATCTTATTCTCATTAATTTTAATATATAATTATTATAGTAAATTTGAAGAATGTAGATATTATTAAGGCAAGAATTATTATACTTAACCAGATATCACTTCATTACCATTTCTGACTCTTTTTCCATTTTAAAAATGTTGAGTGTCTCTTTCTGCCTCTGTCTCTATTTTTCCCTTTCTCAGTTTATATTTACTTATAGCATTAAAATCATACTCAAATAAGATGGAATAGTTTTTTTATAGCTATAAATTTAATGATGTCATATCTAGCACGTGCATATAGTAAAACTTAAGAATTCTCTTGCTGTTGAACCTCTAGAATGTTTCATATTTGATCATAAACTTCTACATGTATCAGTACATGTTGCTTTCTGATAGAAACTTATGGATGTCACTATTGTGACATGCAGAATTACATATTGAGAGAGTGGAAGGAACAGAATGTGAATTTTTCTCTAACTTTGCATTATTAATTTATCCTTTCATCAATAAATTAAGACCACATACATTTCCCAGAAATTCTATGAAAGCAGAATATTTTTATTTTTTCTCTTAAAGAATTAGGAAAAAAAGAAAGCTCACTATTTTTTCAAATTTCTTTAAATATTAGTAAAATGACTATATCTTCATATGCTCACTACAGTTACTTTTTCCATGTATTAGCTAATATCGAATATTTTTATTAATGTAAACTCTTTTAATTGATGCCAAATAATAAACATTTTATTTACCTGTTTGTAACATTTGCCTACTTACTATTATACTATTTGAAAAGGGATATGAAGGTTAACAATATAACTTAATCCTGTCGCTACAGGCATATATTTTCTTCAGATTATCGCTTATAGTTAGATGTTTAGATTACTATTAATGGATAAAAATTCCAACAATTTTGGTAGTAAATTTTATAGATATTTTGCCTATCAGGCTTAGAAATACCTTTCTCACTGCAAGATTATGTATATATATTTTGTTTAATTTGTACTTTTATGTTTTAATTATTGCATTTCAATTTTTACTCCATTTGAAATTCAATTGTCATAACAACATTTTTTTCTATATGACGATTCTGTTATCCCCAAACCTTTGTGGGGATCTTCTGTATCAAGTTATAGTTTTACTTTTTAATTATTACAGTAACTAAAACTTTGTAAAGATATTCTAAACCTTAGAACATCTTTAGAACCTAAAGCACTCCACTGATATGTTTGTCTATACTGCTATAGTACTAAGTCCCATGGAGCAAAGCAAAGCAAAACCATTGTCTTTGGTGGCTGAGCTTCTTATCTACCCAATAGAAACCATGCTGGACCCATCACTGTTCCTTCTTAAGGATGCACAACTACACCGTAATATTTATTCTCTTTATATATGTATTTTTTCTTTTGCATTCCCTAGTGGCCTTGGTAATAGTAGCCTTATGTCTATTCTCCCCATTCAAGCCAAATGATTGCACATATTTTTCAGAGGGGCTGGCATCTTCCCATCTACTGTATATTTGAACACACAACCAAGCTTTGAAAATATAACCAATATTTTGTTTTAAGTGTACCACTCATTCTGGCATGAGCCCAAAATTACTTCTTTTGTTTGTTTGTTTGTTTTGTTTTGTTTTGTTTTTTGCTGTCATCCTTCTCTCTCTCCACTGGTTCATTTTCATCAGAACAAAAATAGAACCAAAATTTTTTTTTAATTTATAAAAATAACAAAAACTTCAATTCATGTTCTATTCTAGCTACAGTTACATATCTGTATTTTTTAAAGAAAATGTTTAGTCTGCAGTCACTGTTTATACCTCCATACTGCAAGTCTCTTTTCCATTAACTCCAGCTGGGCTTCTGTTCCACAACTTCCCTGAAACTGCTATAGTCAAGATCACCTGTGATATGCAATTGCCATGGTTCTTTTTCTATCCCACATCTGAGCAATGTTAGTTACAGTTGGTAATTTAAAATTTCTCTTTCGTTGGCTTCCATGCTACTTCTTCTTCTAGATTTCCTCCTACTCAGTGTCCTCTCAGTTTCTTCTGGTACTTATTTCCTACTGCTTGATATCTAAATATGAAAATTCCTGGACATCAATCCTTGACCTCTTCTACTTCTGTATTTAATTATTTATTTACATGGTTTTAGGGTGCTTACAGCTCCCTCCTCTATAGCATGGCCCTGAAATCTTTATGTCCACCATGCCAGGTCTGCTATAACAAAATACCATAGATTGGATAGCTTAAACAGCAGAAATTAATCTTCTCACAGTTTGAGCAGCTGGGAAGTCCAAGATCAAGATGAGGACAATTTGGTTTTTGGTGACAGCTCTCATCCTGACTTGCAGACTACGGCCTTCTTGATGAGTTCTCACATGACAGAGAAAGAGAGCATGTGTCTCTCCTCTGTTAAGGGTATTTATCCTATTGGATCAGGACTTCAATCTTATAACCTCATTTACCCTTAATTTTCATCTAAAAGCCCTATCTCCAAATACAGTCTCTTTAGGAGCTAGGGCTTCAGTCTATAAATTTTGGTGGGACACAATTCAGCTCATGGAATTTCACTCCTGAACCCCTGAAATTCATATTTTTCTCACAAACAAAACATGATCATTTCATCTCAATATCCCCTCAAATCTTAACTTACTCCAACACTAACTCTTAAATCCAGTCTCATCTAAGCATCACTAAATCAGATATGGGTAAGACTAAAGATTTGATTCATCCTAAGGAAAAGTTCCTCTCCAACTGTTAGCCTGTGAAACCAAATAAGCTATGTGCTTCCAAAATACAATGATGAGGAAGGCATAGGATGGACATTCCATTCCAAAAGAGAGAAATCAAAGAAGAAAAGAGAGAGGACTGGTCCCAAGCAGGTTCAAAATCTAGCAAGACCAATTCCAACGAGATCTTAAGGTCCAGAATAATCCCTTTTGCTCCAGTGTTCCACCTTCCAGACCCACTGGGGTGGGGCCTTGCCTTCTGAACCTATCAGGGTGATAGTCCTGTGCCCATGGCTCTGCTGGGTGAGCATTGCATCCCCAAAGCTTTGCCAATTGGGCCCTGCCCCTCAGACTCCCCAGAATGGCCCTGCCCTCAAGCCTTCAGTCAGAGGCCTTTGAGCTATTGAAACAGAGGAAGTGGTCACATTCTTGAAAAACAATGAGGTAGCTCTTATGATTTCTGACCTGCTTTCAGGATCATTCTTCCCTTTTTCTGACAAATAGTGCATGTTAGTAGCTGAATAGCTCTATAGTCCATTCCTGTAGAAGCTCAGAACCAGATAGTTTTCTTTCATTTTGACTCTTTTCCCCCTCATTTAATTCAAAATGGCAGTATATCTGCTGGTGTAATTCCACCTCTATTCCTGGCTTCTGCTGAGATGGCTTATTAAGTCCCGAGTCACACTCATGATTTCTCAACGGTTATTCATCTACAGACTTAGTGTTCTTTTTAGAACAAGCTTTCTCAATTTTTGCCATATAGACAGTCTGAGAATTTTCCAAATTTTCAAGTTCTGGTTCCTTTTTATTGATCAACTTTTCTTTAATTTATTTCTCTCTTCTCACATTTATTGTTAGCTGTCAGAAGGAACCAATTTGCTTTTTCAACACTTTGCTTAGAAATCTCAGGCATACAATGTCACTGCTTCCAAGTTCTACCTTCCACAAAATACTACAAAACAATTCATCCAAGTTCTTTGCCATTTTTAAATAAGGTTAACCTTTCCTCCAGTTTCCAATAACATTTGTCAGTTTTGTCTGAGATCTCACCAGAATTACCCCTAAACATATTTCTGTTCTATCAACATTCTGTTTATGATTATGTATTCTATAAGAAGAAGGAAGCTTTTTCACTCCAGCTCTTTTTTTTTAATTCTTGCTCTCACCAGAATCATCTTTAACATTCATATTTCTAACATTCACCCCCAAATTCTTCCAGTCTCTACCCATCACCCAGTTCCAAAGCTGCTTCCACATTTTTAGGTATTTATTACAGCAGCAACTCACTTGTTCATACCAAAATTTGTATTGGTCTACTCAGGCTGCCATAACAAAAATACCATAGACTGGTAGCTTAAACACAGAAATTTATTTTCTTGCAGTTCTGGAGGCTGGAAAGTCCAAGACTGAATGGTTGGCCAATTTTTGTTTCTGGTGAGAGCACTCCTTCTGGCTTGCAAACACCCACCTTCTCTCTGTTCTCACATGGTCTTTTCTAAATGTGTTTGTGGAGAGATAGACAACTCTCTGTCTTATTACAAGGACTCTAAACCTATTAGATCAGGGCTTCACTCTATGACCTCAGTTAATCTTAATTACAGCCAGAAAGCCCTGTCTCCCAATACAGTCATATTGGGCTTCAATGTATGAATTTCGAGGGAACATAGTTCAGTCCATAGCAATATCCAGTTGACCTTTGTTAAGAATCCTTATTTGCATTTTATAAATACCAGCTCTTGGCTTGACCAAAACAAAACAAAACAAAACAAAACGCACATTGAAACCACACACTTGGAAATTCTGGATGTTGCTCAGAGGACATTAGCATTCTGATTTAGCATAGGTGTGTGGGTGTCTTTGGGAACATATTTGTTGTAAGTGATATTTTTTTACATCATGTTACTGATTCTTGGGGCCAACTCCTCTTCATGAAGCCCAACCCCAGCTTATAGGAACCTCCTAGATTGATAGCCAATGTAGGTTTAGCCTACAGAATAAACAAAGAAAAATTATACTCTATGCTTAGAAAATAAATCAGTAACATATTTTTACCATAGCCACCCACCTTTCCTGGAAATTTTATATCATAGTATTGTATTTCTTTGGATTTTTAACAGTAAGAGCTATGTGCCTTATTTAGCAGCGCACACGCAAGATATTCCTACATACACAATAAAATTGGCTATTCAGAAAGCTAGATGATTTAGAAGCCCAAATACTTTTTTGAAAATATTGCTTTAGAAATACTGACTTCTAGCTAAAATGGCAATTTGAATGCAAAGACCTGAGTATCTACTTTTATAATTTAAATAATTAAGTAGATGCAAATGTGCTTGAGTTAATTTTGGAATTCCTTATGTTTCAATCTTACTGCAGTCTTGAATTCAGAGAAACACTACATAATCTAGAAGTAAAATATGTACTTTCATTTTCCGAGTCCACTTAAGGCTAATTTATAGCTCACAACATGAGCTGTAAGTCCTCTTGCTTTCCCTCTCCAAGGTCCTGCAGCCTTAAACTCTTTCAAATCATCTCACTCTGTAACTTTCACTCATATCTGCGTATTAAACCACTTACCTAGCTTCTGTGTTTTTCAGGCTATCTTTCCTGATCCACACTCTCTTTCTCATGTATCTGTTATCTACACTTCTTCTGTTGCATGCATCAACTTTTTGAAATATTTGATAACAGGAGCATTGGAGAGACGCTAGAATCCCTCTGATATTAGTGGACTCTTTGGACATGGAAGGACTGAGCAGGTCAGATGAATGGCTCTCAGTCCTCACAGCTGGAGAAAGACGGCTGCTTACTCTGAGGGAGGCTTGAGTATAAGGCAGCTTCCTTTTCACAGCTAGAAGGGTCTGCATTTTTCTGTTTAAATAAGCTCTGCTTTCCACCACTCAATAATTTGCCAGTGCTCAATAACACTACAGCCTGTCTGACAGTTAAGGGAACACAAAACCTTAGAACTTTTTGAGTGGTTTATTAAATCACAAGCAAAGAAGCATATATGTTTAAACTAGGAGCATTTTCACTGTAATCCACATTTAAATTAAAATTCTGTTTTCTTCTCCAATATGACAACTTGCTGAAACTCTTTAGATTCCAAACAACCTCACTACTCGAAAATATAAATAGCTTTTCTTGAAAATATCTAGGCCATGTAATGACAAAAAAAAAAAAAGGACAAACACGAAGTGCAAAGAAATAAAGGAGTATATGAGACTACCACAAAGAGATCTGCCTTTTATTCCCCAATCACCAAAAGCAAACTCTTGCATTAACTCTTGCTTGATCAGACTATGTTCAGAACTGCTTTCCCATGATAAATTCTTAACTACATTTTTCAAATTTGATTCCACAAAAACTTCTTATTGTTTTAAAATATTACATTTTAACTGAATTATTTTAATCAAGTATAAATAGCACTAAATTTTTCTGTCTTAACATTAATATAATAAAAGACAAAAGGCTCATATGGTGTTTATTGATATCTGTATAATTATTTCAAACAGTCTTATAAGAAAGTGGTGTTTCCTTTTTGAAAATATGAAAATTTATAGATTGGCAAAATATTTATAGCAATGTTTCAAATGCCTGATACACCACAACCCATAATACATTCTTTCCTGCTGATGACCTTACAGCACTTCCAGAGTGTCTCTGTCACAAGGAGGTCATCTTTATAAGAAAAAAATAAATAATTCTTCAGACTATTCTTTGATTCGTAGAAGAAAGAGGACTGATAGCAATCAGAGAAGTATAGGAGAAGTGAACAAAGGAAGAGTAGTAGAAGAATGTAACTACCTAACTCTAAAATCAATGTTTTACACTCTATGATTCTAGATTTATTCATAGAAATTAATCATCACACAGAAGGCAAAATGACAATATTTTGCCATTATTTTAAAGTTTTACTGAATATTTATGATCCAATATAGATAGATAAGTGGTAGGTTGATATCTAACAACCCAAACTTAAATCTCCTGTCCCAGAATTCTGTGTTTAACTCCATGTCAAACTTTCTAAACCTTCTTCTGACTCTCCCTAAGGAATACGAATGCCTCATCTTTACTTCTTGTACATTTATGTCTCTATGTGGATTTTATATGGCCTAAAAATATTTACCCTTTTTAGGCTCTCAGAGGGTCCAATTATTCTTAAGAGCAAAGGTTTCTCTTCAGTACTAAATTATATTTACATATATATATATATGCATATATATGATGAATTTGTTGGGAAAATATTTTAAAAGACATTTAAACAGACTAAAAGCAAAAAATATCACATTGACTTATGAGTTTAAAGTGTCACTGTGTAACACAGGATCTATCCCTATTTTTATAACCCATTGGTTTCTATAGAAGGAATTCTGCAAAAAGGTTTCCTTTATTTTTTTAGTAATGCTATTAACCTTTCTAATTCTTCTAACTCAAAATTTCTGGAGTGTATTATAGTCACATTTATTATTATTATTTTTACGTTAAAATGTGGTGTTTTTGTTAAAACAAGACTCCTCAGTCTTGGCATTATTGATGTTTTTGGCCAGAAAATTATTGTAGAAGGATATCCTGTGCATTGTCAGATGTTTAACAGCATCTCTGGCCTCTACCCACCAGATGCCAGTGGCACCCCTCAGTTGTGATAACCAAAAATGTCTCCATTTTTGACAAATGTTCTCTGACAAATGGGGGGTAAAGTCACACTTAGTTGAGAATCATAGCTTTAAAAAATATTTCATTATTAATATATGATAGTAACAATAATCACATTTGGTAGACCACAGTGATGTGAATACATATTAGACTCTATATCCCAATATAAATCAACATAATTCATTTGTTCCAATTTATTAGACTTTTCCCAATTTTAATAATCTTGTAGAAATAAATGCAAATCTGAAGCTCAACCAAATAATCTTAACTTTTGGATTAAGATTGTGAGGACATTTAAATTTCTCTTCCTTTGTTTATGCCATTCTATTTCAGATGTTAAAGCAGTAGGAGATGATTTGATTATTGTCTCTGTACAGTTCATTGATGACATCTGCTGCTTTGCCTTCAGCACCTCACTGAAATCTCAAGGCAAATTAACGACCAGATGGCTTTACCTGTCTAAAAACCTTTTGTGAGTTTCTAGCCTATCAGCATAGTACCTTATGTCCTCAAGGAAAAGCCAAAAGTAATGCAGAGTAAAATTTTTAAAATGTGGTCTATTTATTCCTTAAAATTCTGCTTATTTTATTTTTGCATTTTTTCACTTTTATATAACTGCATCACCCTTTTGGATGCTATTCCCCAGTTAGTATTGACTTCTATAAATATCATATTTTTATTCCATCATTAAATTTTGGCACAATATTATTTCAGCAACTTTCCAAGCCAGTTAGACTTTACACAAAGAAAGAAGGCATGTCCATAATTCAGAAGAAGCTGCATGCTTATGGCCCTCTCTGGTTCTGGTTAATGTCATTGGCCTACACTACTATGTGCACCTATAGACAGCTCCTGCAGCTGTGTACCTCTATGCCACCAGCTGTCTCCTGTCACTAGCCTCCACTGCAATGTGTGTACTCACAGTGAGCCCCTGTATCCACACAAGTGAACACCGACAGACAAGGCCTCCACAGCTGCTCTTGGTCCTGGATGCAACCTCAACTCATGTCACCAACCGGCACTGCTGCGTATGCTCACAGCTAGCCCCTGCAGCTACACATTTATATGCCTCTAGCCACAACTCCTGTCACTGGCTTCCACTGCTGCACATGTGCTCGTAGCTAGTCCCTGCAGCTGTGCAGGTGCATAACGACAGCCAAGGCCAAAAAGCTGCTTTGGGACCTGAATTCAGCTCTAACTCTTTTCACCAGCCTACGGTGCTGCAAGGGCATACAGCTGGCCCCTGCACTTTTTCACCTGCACATCGCCAGCCCCAAATTCCATTGCCAGCCTCCACCGCCATGCACATGCCTATGGCTAACCCCTGATGCCAACAGTGAAGACTGAAACCACGGCCCCTGCAGCTGCCCAGGTTCCAGGAGCTGCCCTGACTCCCGTCAATAGCCTGCACCACTACAAGTGTGGGCTGCTAACTGCTGCAGCAGCACACTTGTTTACTGCTGCCCTAACTCCCATCACTGACGCCCACTACTGAGAACACATCTGTGGCTAGCCCAGGCAGTAACAGTGCAGATGCCCTACAGATTCAATGCAATCCCTATCAAAAGTCCAGTGGCATTTTTCACAAAAAGAGAAGAAAATGTTCTTAAAATTTAGAAAATGTTCTAAAATTCATATGGAACTATTAAAGATTCCAAATTGCCAAAGCAATCTTAAGAAAGAATGTCTCGCAGAATTATACTTTGTGATCTCAAACTATGTTACAAAGCTATAGTAATCAAAACAGTATAATACTGGTGTGAAAAACAGACATATGGACAAATAGAACAAAATCAAGAGCCCAGGAATAAACCGCTACATAGATAGTAAACTGATTTTGGTGATGGTGCCAAGAATCACCATTGGGAAAGAATAGTCTCTTCAATAAATGATTTTGGTTAAATTGAATATTTACGTGCAAAAATGAAATTGTTGCAGTAGTGTTTCAAATATTGTTCTAATTACATTTGTCCATTGTGTAAAAACATTTAAAGAGAGTAAACTCACTGAAGAAAATAAAAATTATTCATAAATTAGTCCAGAGGTAATGACTGCTGACTCCAAAGATAATGACTGATTAGCCCCAGCCTCACTGTAGAAATAAAATATACACACAGGGGCACATATTCAATATATACATATACATTAGGTAACTAAAAGCCACATGTACAGAATGTATTGAGTCAAAGAAATAATGCATATTTTGCTCTATATCTATAAACTTAGTTTTTCTTTTTCAGAGATATGTCTATTAGAAGGACATCATATTCCCCTTGGAAATGATATGTCATAACTCTAATATTACTATAGAATTTTCTATGATCATTTAAAAATATAAAATCTCTGCCATTTTGAAAGGAGTCCCCAAATTTTACCCAGACATCATTTAAAAACGTTGAAGGAAAGGTAACAAGTGATGTACTTCCAAAGAATCGTGAACCTCGTTTAGTGTCTAGGTGCCACCTATGTCTCTTTAGTCCTGATCCTGTAATTAGTTCTGTAGAAATCAGAAAATTTATATTCAAAATAAAGAAAGAAAGAAAAATTGTGTCAGTGATATCCTTCATACAGAAACTTATTTGGTTACTTATCATTTTGGTTTGTTTCGGATTGATAATTACAAATTGCAACACGTGTACAGTGTGTACAGATTGGCTGGATTAATATTTGTAACAGTTATGAAAAAACTCTCTAAAAATCAGTGGTTGCTGGGGTTATTAATCAGGAGTTCTTTGAACAAAAGCTTTTCTTTTTCTGTCATGATCAAAATGACTTATGAGTTTCTGCACAGTGTCGACTCAAGGAGAAGATGTGTTCCTCTTCAGTGTCACTGAGTTAAGGCAGGAACCATTTAGAAAAGCAACGTGCAACAGACATAGGAGCTGTTTCAGTGATCTATGTGCAGTCTTTTTTTTATCTCTAACGACTTCTCTCCTGTGGTACCAGTTCCTGTTCATACCATTGTGTGATTTCATGCTCAGATAATTTCTTTTTCTGTTACACAAACTGATAGATTTTGTTTTTTTTTAAAGTATATCTTTTATCTGCCTTCAGTTTTGCTGTGGTTTAAGTTAAAAGCACTGTATTTACCAAATGTTTAATACTATTGCCACTCTGCATTAAAATGATTTACTAAACGTGTTGCAATTAAAACCTGTTAAAATTGCATTTTGGGGGAAGTATTCTACCCTCTGATATTTAAATCAATTCTAACAGTGTGATAGGAGTACATTTTTTACGCACCTAGAACTTATTTGATTACTTATCAAATGAGTTTATGCACCTCATTCAGGCCAGTGAGGTGCAGTTGAGAAAATGGCTGACTCAAGCAAAATTTCAGCCTCAAAAAGAACTGTTTCCTGCTGGCTGCACAGCTATGGTATATACTTAAACATCCTTCAAAAACCAATTCAGATTTAACCAAAATGGTAGGATATTTATAAAATTATATTTTCATTTGATGGAATGAACCACAACAGAAATACTTGCTTGGATCTAAAGTAACCATTGACATTTACAGTTATTGTAACTAGAAAATATTTATAGTTATTGCTAGTAGGATAGGATAATTTTATACCACTCTTGATGTTCAGTTTTTTTCCTTATAAATACACTCAACTATAAAAGTGCTGCTTTTATAAGTTTTGGAAGATTAAAAAAATCCAATTAAAATAAAGGTAAAACATTAATATGTTCACACACACAAAACCCCATACATAATCAAAGTTATATTTTAAAAGATTTTCTTCCTGTCTGTCTAACATAATGAGAGTCAACATCACTTTATTTTGTGTGAGGCAGCATAGAATAAAATTAGGTTCATTGATCATGGAACTAGACTGCTCAGGTTTGAATCAGTTTTATGATATTGGGCTGGTTACTGATTACATAACTTCTGATTTTCAGATCCTCCATGTATTACATAGAATTAATAATAGCATATAATTCACAGAGTTGTATCACAAGAGAAGGTGGTATTATTGAATAAGACTAAAAAACAGAGGAGAAAAGTAATAGGAAATGCATAAAGATTATGTGATGCAATAGAATTATTGAAAAAAGACTAGCACACATGAAATTAAGACTAAGGTAATACATTGGTCAGGACATTTATAAATCTAATAAAACATAAAGAGCAAGGTTCAAGAGATTGAGTAAACCTCACATGAATTAGTAATTGCAAAATCAAATAACTGAAAATAAAGTTTCAATATATAGACTGATATCAGTTTCATGTAATGTTCAAATTCACCTCTTGAAACTACTTTTTATTGGCATACCTGTTATTTTTCATAAAATTCCTGATATTGCATGTGAAAAACAAATCCCTGAATGATGTTAACTTCTTTACTGATTTGAAAAGAAGGGATTTTCTTCTGGCAGAGGGGGAGATTACATACAGATTACCTTAATCCAGTTGACAGTATATTTCGGGTTCTTTATTGCTGCTCTGCTTCTCATTTGCTCTGTTACTCTTGAGGATAAAATTTACATTTAGGGCATAGCTCTCTGTGGGTCTCAGTTGGAACTTTGGGATTTTTAACAAAGTCCCTCTGCCTTTTGAGCCATATACTCTGATTTACATCCTTCTAGCTCCATGAGATTATCAAATTTCTGCTCAGATTTTAAGTTTCCAAGAGTTGTTTTCTTTGTTCTACTTTATTTTTTATTTTTTGGCATTATTTTACTGCATTAGAGGCTTAGGAATTGGCAAATACTTTGAGGAGAAATTGAGTTGAGAATTTTAGGCTCACATCTGTTTGTCTTTTCTCTAGGAGTACGGCCCCGATTTGGTCATTCCCCAACTTGTCCTTGCCTCCACAGTCCTCTGAAACTCCTGCAGGCACCCAGCCACCTACACTACATTTGTTCTCTCTTCACAGCATGGGAAATTTGCAGATACACTGGAGGAAATAGGGGCCACACCTCAATGTCCTTTCTTTTTTTGTTGCATCTTGTCACCCAAATCCCAAAGTTTATGCTTGTTTTTAATGCATAATTGATATTTGTATTCATTAGGAGTATCAGTCTGATACAAACTTCTGGAATAAAAGCATAGAACCAGTGATTTTTAAATCTGGAGTATATTCCATGTTTCTGTACTTGTACCAACAGAGCATAGTCTGCTAAAACTGCTCAGCCTCTATATAAAGGGCATTCTTCTCAATACCCTCTTCAATTGTAGCCTTTGAGGACAATATTTAAAGCAGATATGCTTGGTAATAGAATAAAGGATTGCCAGTTTGTCTAATCGAGAAAATTTGATGTGGTAGGTAATCCTCGATATTCTTCCTAGTAGGGTCAATTTGTAATTGCTAGAGACCAGTGAGGGCTATGCATTTCCTATTACCTATTCTCTGTGGGAGTTTAATTTTATTTTTCTTGTTATCCATTTTTCAAATATATCACAAGGAAGTAACTTGTAATTTAGTTTATATACATCATCAAACCACAGGAGTCATATCCAGACCCGATGGGAAGGATTAAAGATCGCCCAGAGGTCTTATATTTTGACCCAGATGTCAAAAGGCTAGGGCTTCGTGGCTGTCTCCCTTGAGGTTGTGGGGAGTGTGACTTTTGCACGGGGAGATGTGTGTGTGTAAATGCTGCGGAGCCAAAGTGTGCACTGCAGGAGAGATTGGTCATTGCCCACATAATAAGTAGCCTTAATTTGTTCCTTACTGACCAAACTCCAGTTTGGTGTAAGCACAAAGAAACTCTAAAAATTTATATTTTCCAACTTTGCTTGTAGACAGAAACAACTATTGACTCAGTTCTACTAAATGGCATATAAGCAGAAATCACTGAATAGAGCCTCTAAGAAAGGACCCTATTAGGGGAAAACATCAGCTAGTGTGGGTCCTTTCTTTTCTTTCTTTTGTTCCCTCTCTTTGTTCTTGCTTTAGATACTAATGTGAGAATTGGAGTTTAGTATCTCTCTTCACTATCTTTACATTATGAAGGTAAAGCCAAAATGATCTCACTCTTGGTCCTTGACGTCCATGATCAGTAATGTCAGCACCTGCCCAGCTTCTGACTTTTTGTAATACAGAAAAATAAAGCTCTGAGTTTAAAGCTCTATTCCTTATAGGTAATGGTCTCGTTTCCTTATAGGTTAAGTCCACAGTTTAAAATCTACATTATATGAGGAGAAAGCACTGCACAATATTCTCTTCCTAAGAGCATTCTCAAATCTACATCTCATGGAACTGAATGTCAACAAAATGTATCTGTTTATTTCACTTGTACTTCAGCTACTAAAAAAAAAAAGACTTGAAATAGACTGGCTATAATTTGTACTTTGGCGATTAGACACATAGTCCAGTATTTTTCTAAGATGTGTTTCCCCTGTTGCTTAAATAATCGAGCACTTAGAATAAGAATGGACAATAAATAAAAGACAAGAAATTAAAGATATACATTTCTTTGCATACTGTGTTCTAACAGAACATTCATTTAATGTTCAGCCATTAACGTCAAGATGTTGCACAACTTTGTTTACTAATGTTTCACTCCAATGCTATTTGTATGTTACAAGAAATAGTTCATTGTACAGATATTAAGATTTGTTCAGCCTTATATTTAAATTCCTGGGTATTTATATCTAAGTCTCAGATGAGTGTTATTTTCCCTATTTTCCCTCTAGGATTCAATTTTGTGTGCTCATCGAATAATTATTGTATCTAATGTCTATGGAAGCATCTAGATTCTTGGGGTCACAAGGCAAGTAGGGGAAATACAGAAGAGAGGAAGAGCACCAGGATGGGTAGAAGGAAAGCAATGAAGAGGAGAAAAGAGAGGGAGAAAAAAGGCGTAGTACTATTTTTCCCCCATATTTGCTTTTTACTAGGTACTGGGGTAGTGCCATTGTATGAATAAAGTCATTTAATCTTCTCAACAGTCCTATGCAATAGATACCATTATGATAACCATTTTTAAATGAGAAAATCAAGATTTATTGATTTATGAGATTTTCCCAAGTTCACACAAACAGTAATAGGAAAGGGGCCCAATGCAAAGGGCCTGTCTCAGAAACCAATGTACCCTATTAATACATAAACTCTGTTTTAGACTTTTCCTTATAGCTAAGGTCCAAAGGTGGCAGAGGGTGGTACTGTGAGAGACATAAGACAATGATTTTCTTCTCTCATAACTCTTCAGTTATTATATTGCTAACTTTCTAGGATTTGATGCACTACTGTCTGGACCCCTATATCACAGCCTGAAGTTTCACGGGGATTTCTCTCCCCCTAAAGGAATACGAAAATTAAGAAAAAACCATTTTGAGACATTTCTCATTTGAAATGGGCCTAGAAGCCTTTAGATTCAGTTCCTACATTGATCAAGGTTAAGTTTACTCTAACTAGTCTATGAATAATTTGTGTTTCTGAAATAGATGTATCAGGTCACAAATTTGGCATATAGTACAATCCTTTAGGGAATCTAATGCTCCTTCGAAGTGTCTACTCCATAATTAGAAGGAATTCTTAGATTTGCTAAGGATACACTCTAAGCCATGTGTAAGTCACACAATTAATTATAGGTACTTGCTTGATATGCTGACCAATGCTACCACACATAGCTTTTAGTTGTGTTTGCAATATGTAATGATATATGTCTAAAGATTAAACACAGTGTTTTAAGTCTCCGTATTACCATTACCATTACTCTATTAGTCTAGTACCATTCGCTGCTACTTTCCCCTGTCCTTTGTAAATGATAAGATGCCTCCAGACTGCATGGGATTCTGAGATCCCTGCCAGGCTAGCAATGGCTTCTGTAGTTGCACCTGCAAAATGGGCTGCATCTATAGGAGCAGACACAGTAAAGAGAAAGAGAGAAGTCTCTATATTTTGATTTCCACCTGACAACCAAGCAGCTAAATAGATGATCATTGGATAAATAGTGATTTATAATTTTGACAGCTGTCACTGCCAGACTAAGTGGAAATAACCTATTCCAATATCCAGTTCCGGGCCTTGGCATTAAGTGAGTTCTTCAAAATACATTTTTGATCAAGAATAATAAAATACATGAGAATGACATCAGAAGATCCATTGCATGTTTTACCTTTGCTTGACACAAACTATAGAGGGATTTTATATCACCAATATGCTGTCCAGAACTATCTTTTACAGTGGATTTTATACAAGGTTCAATTCTTCACAATCAATAAAATGCTTGTGTCTATCTACCACTGATATATTGAGCTGAACAACATCCAAACACATACGTGCAGAATTTGGAATATGAAACTGGGAAAGAACTATTATCCTCTTTTCCAGAGTCAGAAGAGTTGATTATGAAAATCTAATTACATGTTCTACACGTAGCATAGATTCTGTTCTTTTCACAAAAAATTTACTGCTTTGAGAATCATGGTCATCTCCTACACATGTGGTATAAAAACCCTACAATCAAAGGTATGCATGATTGATTAAATTATTGACCCCCAATTATAAAGGCAAAACTTTCATGATGATGTGAGGTAGTGTTTGACATAGCAGCATGATCTGTTACTCATGGAAAGGTACCTGCTCGTGGTGATGTTTTCATAGAATGCCAAGCAAGGCCATATACCTAGTAACAGCTAGCCTGACAGTATCATCTGAACATACTGGAATTTTCCCAATGTGTTTTTGAAGGAAGTAGAAGGGTCTGCAAGCCTTTAATATAATTTCTCTATATACATTTTTGTAGACCGACTTAGCACAACCAAATACGTCAAGAGAATCAAACCTTGTCATAGTGTCACCATAAGTAAACATTGTAGAATTGCTGACAAAATAAACAATGCAAGGCTCACTCTTTTTTACTAGGAATATTTTGGCCAAAACAAAGGAGGTGAAGGCCTCTTGTGTCAGACCAAACTTTGTGCCCCAATTCTTCATCTGTTCTTGTGACTGCATCTTTGCTATGTGACTGCATGTTCTAATTCAAAGTGTACTTCTCTACCTCTTGATTGTGAACTTAGCCATTTAATTTGTTTTGGCAATGGGATGTTAGCAGATGTGACTCAAGCAGAAGATTGAAATGTGCTTGTGTGATTGAAATTGTCATTTCATGTCTGGACACCATGAGAACAAATGGCCTTAGGAAGCCCACTGGGTTCAGAGGAACGAGATATATGCAGAACAGACTAAACCAAAGTCTTGCTGGTACCTACAGAGACACTCTAAGATGATTGCAGACACATGAATAAGAACAAATGATCATTATTTTAGGCCACTGAGCTGTGGAATGATAGAGTGTACAGCTTTACTATGGCAATAGCTGACCATGACAAAAGTTGTTACTGAGAATGGGGTACCATTGCACCACAAACCTAAAATGTGATTTTTATCAAGGCTATAGACTGCAAGAAAATGGATATAAATGACCAGAAAAACAGTGAGGAAACTATTATGGGACTCTGGAAAAATTGTGACCTATGATATGTAGTATTGAAACACTTATTCAAATTATTGAATGCAACTGAAAGGAAGATTATGTACCTGATAAATATATATAGGTATTAAGAGAAAATGACAAAATCTGAAAAGAAATGACAGTTTTTAAGCAGTCCAGACTTGCAAGGTTGTTAAATGAAATTATTTTTCACCAAAATAAATATGTAGCCATTATGACATAGCTTTAAGGAAAAGACCTAATGCAGAGGTTACCATTAAAAATAACCTCAGGATAAAGATCCAGTAAGGGGTGTTATCATCAAACATTTTGTTAAAACTTCTAAAATAATTAACATGCCTTGTAGATCATGTTTCTAAAATAACTAATATGCCACTTGGACCTGAAAAACACAGAAAACTCATAACCTTTTAAAAAAGAGTTGCATTAGAAAAAAGCACGATCACTTTAAAGATGTTAAATATTTCTTGGTCTCCAAATTTCTACAAGTAATTAACAGATTGTTAAAACAGGGCATGCTTTCCAATTATCTCTTCATAATTGGCCAAGGAGAATGATTAAAAAAAAGAAAAAAGCCTCCCAGAAGGCAGAGCTGAGAACAATAGACTATGGACATACTCCCAGAACTTAAGTCAAGAAATATTTTGTACTCCCAGGTAATGCCAAGTATATTTCAGAGTTGTTATGGATCAGTGACTGCTAAATATCACCCATCCTTCCCCTTTACAGTTGACATTCAATATTATATTAATTTCAGGAGTACAGCATAATGGTTAGACATTTATGTAACTTATGAAGTGATCTCCCTGATAAGTCTAGTACCCACCTGGCACCTTATATGCTATTACAATATTACTGACTATATTTCCTATGCTATTCTTTATACCACTATGACCATTTTCTAACTGCCAATTTGTACTTCTTAATCCATTTACCTTTTTCACCCTGCTCTCTTACCCTCTTCTTATCTGGCAACCATCAGTTTGTTCTCTATATCTATGAATCTGTTCCTGCTTTGATTGTTCATTTATTTTGTGTTTTCGATTCCACTTGTAAGTGAAATCATATGATATTTTTCTGTCTCTGTCTGACTTATTTCACTGAGCTTAATAACCTCTAGGTCTATCCATGTTGTTGCTAATGGCCAGATTTTATTCTTTTTAATGGCTAAGGATTATTTCATTATATATATATGTACTACATCTTCTTTATCCAATTGTCTATCAACGGACAGTTAGGTTGCTTCCGTATCTGGACTATTCTATACAAAACATCCTTCTTTGTCTCTTGTCATAACCTTTGTTTTAAAGTCTATTTTGTCTTATATAAGTATTGCTACTCCAGCAATTTTTTCATTTCCATTTGCATGAAATGTCTTTTTTCATCTCTTTGCTTTCAGTCTGTGTGTCTTTCGATCTGAATTGAGTCTCTCATAGGCAATCTGTTTTCTTGTCCATTCAGTCACCTTAAGTCTTTTGATCGGAGCATTTAATCCATTTACATTTAAATTAATTATTGATAGGTATGTAGTGATTACCATTTTGTTATTCATATTTTTGACATATGTATTTTTTTCTTCTTTGAGAAGTCTCTTTTACATTTCTTGTAATACTGATTTGGTGGTAATAAACTCCTTTAGCTTTTTTTTTTTTTTTTTTTTTGATCTGGAAAGCTCTTTATTTCTTCTTTGATTCTAAATGATAGCTTTCCTGGGTAGGATAATCTTGGTTGTAATTTCTGGCTTTTCATCACTGAATATTTTGTGCGAATCCCTTCTTACCTACAATGTTTTTGTTGAGAAATCAGCGCACAGTCTTATGGGCACTCCCTTGTAAGTAATTAATTGCTTTTCTTGTGTAGCTTTTGTGATTCTCTCTTTGTCTTTAAACTTTGGCATTTTAATGATGACGTGTCTTGATGTGGGGACCTTTGTAATGAGTATACAGTGTACTATATGAGTTTATCTTGTTTGGAACTCCCTGTGCTTCTTGGATTTTTATGTCTATTTCCTTCCCCAGGTTAGGGAAATTTTCTGTCACTATTTTTTCGAGTAGGTTATCAATACCTTGCTCTCTCTCTTCTTCTCTGTTACTCCTATGATGCAAATATTGTTATGCTTGGTGTTGTGCCAGAGATTCCTTAAACTATCCTCATTTTTTCGGATTTTTATATGTTTTCTGCTACTTCATTTTCCAAATCACTGATTTGATTCTCTGCTTCATCTAACTGGTGGTTGATTCTATCTAATGTATTCTTCATTTCAGCTATTGTCTTCTTCATTCTGACTGGTTCTTTTTGATGGTTTCTATTTCTTTGTGTAAGTTCTCGCTGAGTTCATTCATTCTCCTTTTAAATAGAAGAATTTTAGTTATCCTTTCTTTATATGACCATCATATGACAGGCAATTTGACTTTTTACTTCATAAGTCTTCAGATCAAGGGACACTGCATCTAGACCTCATCTAACTCATGAGATCCTGAACTTGTGCCTGATTTAATAAGTATGTGAAATGTTTGCAAATCCTATGATGATAAAAGGAGAAAGAATTAGATGTTTTCAGGAAGACATGATCTTAACTCCTAAATATATAGCTAAACATGAAGTCATAGCCTGGTGATTAAGAGTATACTGAATAGCTAAACAAGGATACTAACTATTGGCCATACTTTATATTTAAAATTATAGTAATTATATATATAAATTATATATATATATATAAAATCTTGTTGTAATGAGTATATGTAATGCCCTGGTTTGGAACTCCACGAGCCAAGAAGGAAACTGACACCGATGCAAGCGCAAGAGGGAGTTTACTGACAAACTCGAGTTTGGACCCCACTCGTTCACTGACACAGCAGTGGTTGAGAGGAGCCTGACCGAGGGGTTGGACCTAATTTAAAGGGTAAAACCGCAAGCTTTGGGGACATGCCTTGGCATTACCTGATTGGGGGTTAGGTTGACCTTTAAAGGGATTGGGTGGTAGGTTGTTGGGTCTGCATGCAAAAGGGGGTCGTGTGCAGTTGGGGCTGCGTATAGAGGGGGCCGTGCGCAGTGGGGCTGCGTGCAGAAAGGGCCGAGTGCAGAAGGTGCCGGGTGCAGTAATCAGAATATGCGCAGGAGGAAATAAGGGTGGGGGTGCCTTAAGGGCCCACCGATTAGCTGGCTTGGCTGGTTTGGCCAGGTGGTAAGGCATTGTTCTTGACCACTGGCCTTTGGGGAATTTTTCGTACAATTCATTTTGGGATCACTCAGAAAAATGGAATCATTCCAGTCTTTCAGTATACAGTATACTATATGCAAATCTCTAATACAGATTTGGCACAATGTAGTGACTCAGTATATTGTTCTCAACTGTATTATCATTTTTAATTTATATTTATTTTTGGCGTATTAAAAAAGAGATAGCTTTTTCACTGATGCAATAAATAGTCATGATGCCACACAAAGGTTTTGAAAGGTGATGAAACATATCAAGTATAATTTTGTTTCTATATATAATTCCACCATCAACACAGAAATTTTATGTTAGAATGTCTTATTTTTAATGACATAATGTTCTAATTTACAACTATGTTAATGATATCTGCTAATTTCAATTATAATTTCTGGTTATTATACTTTTATATTGCTAATTATAAGAAGAGCATAATATTAATTGGTATAGTTTATTTAATAAAATGATTTTAGGCAAGATTTTCCTCTTTGAAATGTTTCTTGAAAATATACATTTGTTAATAACTTCCATTTTCTAAGCAGATACAGTAGTTATGCAATATTCATTTTAATTTTCTATTTTTAATTTTTGAAAATAACCATTCAACCATCCTTTTGTACAACAAAATGCTGTAACAGCACTTATAATGTCCTATTAATCACTCTGTTGTAATTATTATGGCAGTCCCATTTAGCCAACATTGTACCATTTTTCAGAAATATATTACAGATTTTAAAAGGGACCTGCTCTTTCCTTTTACCATACATGCAAACACACGCAAGGCTGTGAGGAGAAGGGAGGGCTTCAAAGTAAGTTTGTGTCATAAATCCTGATTGTACATAATAAGCTATTATGATTAACTTTTACAGGTAAATAAAAAATGTGTTTACATCTTTTACTAAAAGAAGCAAAAATGAATTTTAGTAGGTTAATGTACTGAGCAATTATGACAAACACACACCTTATAATGAGGTACCATGTTCAGAGGCCTAGATGTGATGTGGTTTTGGAATCCTTTTTGTCACACATCGCTATCTACACCAGGGCAAAAGGGAGCCTTGAATTTCTGTCTGTTAAAAATGGTTGGGCAACGGAGCTTTCTCCAAAACCTCTCTTGCAGCTTCATGCATAAAGAGACTTCATTGCATGGGCCAGTATTCCAAAAATATGCTTATCTGGATATACAGGGTACAAGAATGAAAAAGGGCTGGTCCCTTGGGGAAGAGTGATTTTATGTTTTATCTTAGGTGTTTTACCCAGAAGATCTCATCTATAATCCTTTCCTTTAGAATAACTGTAGTCCTTGGCCCAATCTATTTCTTATCCTCAGGTAACTGTGAAAATTATCTCTCATCTTGAGCTTTTCCTGTTTAATGCTGAGAAGCAGAGCATCACCTGAGGCTTTTACTGGGTAAATAATAGTAGTTTATTTTTAAATTCATCATTAATTATGTCCTATATATAATTGACAGGATAAATTTCAGATACTTTTAAAGTATATTTTATACATTTAAGTATAAATATATTCCGTACAGTTTATAGTCAAATCTACACTTTGGGCATCCCCCCTCCCCTTTTGCTTATATAAAGCTGCTGGTATTTATTTGTGTCTTTATTAATTGAAAGGAATGCCATTCACATTTTGATATATTATTACAGTTCCTCTTTCCTTAGGCCCATTACTACCTAATGAAGTTACCATTAGTGCAATTGTAGCATATGGAACATGAAAATCATTTCACTCTGCTATTTAAACTTATGACAAAACCTTGCGCAGAGGGGAGAAAATGAATTGAAAAATCCTAGCTAAACAACTGTCAAGTCTTAAGCAATTAGTCAACCAGTAAATTCTATAATCATGGAGTCTTGTGTTGGTGGAAAAGTGAGCTATTTTGGAGGTCTAACTTGATATAAATTTTCTGGTCTCAGTGCTGTGTTTAAGAGAACCATTTGGGCCATTCGATTCCCAGAGACAACCAAGTGTAGCCAGCATGAAGTTTTGATAACATATGGGTTAATTAATAAGATCTAAGCAGTCAGGGGAAATGTTGGATTTAAAGACATTTAATAAGATTAGACTTCCAAACATTATTTGGTGCATTAATTCATTCACATATGTAAATTGGCATAGCCCAGAGGCCCAGCCATGAAGAAAATGAGGGCAGATAGGAATGAAATTAAATTTTAGAAAAGTATTAAAATAAAAATATACTCACAACCTGAAATTGAGAACGGAAATTAGAGTTCTTCAGCCTATTAAAACTCACTGCTATTAGCATATGAGACCACTAAGATAGGTAGATTTATAAAATTGCAAGCAGGTGTATATGTAAAATTAGAAACTACAATTTCTTTCAGGCATTAAATTTGAATTTTCTATACAGTCTACTAAGGTAATTTCTACCAATAGTACAGCTTTTTACGAATTATAATTAAGCATTTCGCTCTGTAAATTTTAGACTCATAATACTATTTCAGACTCATCAAGTTCATTTCTCCTGCCTACAGTAGTCTGTTGATAATTCAGATTCAGGCCAGTATGGGAACCACAGAAAAAATATGTACTTTAGCTCTGAGAACTTATACCATTGAAATTAATTTTGAAACCAAAAATGAGAAATCTTTAGGAGTATTTCCTGCCAGGCATTTCTAAAATTTAATATTTCGGTCCACTTAGGAGAGAGCATGCATTTTTTTTTGTACTATAGTTAGTAAATTAAAACTAAAATGAAATTAAAACAGCCTGTTTCTACCACATTGTAAATGAAAGTTATAATTCAATATTAGATATGAATCAGTTAATTCTATCTCAGCCAAAGCTCTAATATTTCATAGAACAGCAGATGTTACCCTTTCTACTACCCCGTTAATATACCTAGTCAGTTTTTTCATTCTTTTTCCCAAGGGCAGACAATAGAAGCATATTTTCCTTTCTGTTCCTTAAGCAAAGCTACTTGCTCCCTGAAGCACAAGATTTAATTATCCTTATTGCATTATATTTGCTTGAATAGCTACAGAAGTTATTAATGGGCATAACATTTTCTGATCTTTTTCATGAAATTCAACTATGATATTTATGCTGTTTTAATTACCTCTAGTACATTAATTAATCTAGCAGTAAGAATTAAGAACTTAGGATTTATAATAAAATTTAATTTATTTTGATCGATTATTATGGTTTGTAACAGTTTGGCTAATAGAAGTGTTAGACATAGAATTCACATATGTATTTATGTGTCAGGAAGAAGGAACTGATGAACTACTATATTAACTAGCTGTTTATGAGAATATCAATTGAGAAAGGATCTAGAGCCATACATAGTGAGGGCTAGATCAACCACTAAATGGTTTTGTGGCCTTAGGCAAATAATTTAACTTCTCTGTCTCTCAGTTCCATTATTTTGTAAAGAGGAAATAATGATAACAACTACGTTATAGAGTTCTTTTTAGGTTAATGTATGTAATGTATGTAAAGCACTGAGAGCAATATCTGGCAGATCATATACTCTATGTTAGTGTCAGTTATTATTATTATTATTATTATTAAAAATAAGGAGAAGAGACAGACTTTGAAACACATAGTGAATTAGTGGTCAGTCACTTTGACTGCTAGATAGAAATCTAACTAATAGTAGAAACACACAGGTATATTATGACTATGGATCTGTAGTTGTGGGTGTGTCCGGGTTAATAGTTTGGGGTAACATCTAATAGTAGTTAGTATTTGAAGCCAAAAAAGGAAGAGGAAAGGAAGGAGAGAAAACAGGAAAAAAAGAGAAGAGAGTTAGGATAAATAAATATTGGGCACTGAGAGAATTTTGTCAGTCAAGGAAGGAGTTAGGAACATAGAGAATGTTGGGTCAGGATAAAGTGATGGTTGATAAGAGGAGCAAGAAAAATTACCATACGGAAGGCATAGAGAAAGTGATACATAGTGTTAAATTCAGTATAACAATGACATTAAAAAGAAGCCAATAGCTATGAACGTGAATTTATCCCTTGAGTTTAGTTTCAGAACTTGGGAGAAAGAAAGACACCGACTGTATAAATTGGGGAGTAAATGCAAAGTGAAGTAGAGGACACGTTTTAGAAAATTTCAAAATTCAGGTGGTCAGGCTGGCCTCAAAACTTGATTTAAAAAAAAATGAATGAGATCAATAATTACAAGCTAGCCATAACATGACATTTTACTACCCGATTATCTTAAAAACCTCAAGCTTTGAATTTAGTGACTAAGTTGATAGTGGCCCCAACTGCTTGAGAAAAGCATAGGCAGAGCCTCCTTGGAGAAACCAATTTCCACATAGATCTCAAGTAATTTGTATACTAATGTACTAGAAAATGTGAGCCTTCTCATAAAAAAAAAAAAAATCAGAACACTTATAAGATAACAAAGTACCATAAGCAATATCCAGCAGAAGCAACAGCAAAGAAGGCTCAGAAACATGGTAAGGGAGATATTGGATTAAGTAGTCATGGTATTTAAAACAAGTACTTCTTAAAAATGAAAGGAAGAATTAAAAATATGAAGAAAGAGAAACAGATTCTTAAATGACCAAGCATATTTGAAACAGCATAAAATACAAATCCCAGAAATGAAAAACATTTAATTAAACGGAAAAAAACCTTAAATTGTTATGTTGTAGATATTTGTCCTATCAAAACATAAAGACATAACTTTCTGTCAAATATATTTTGTACTCTAAATTAAAATTTTATATGCATATGGCATATATCAGTTTCCATGATGCATAACAAATTATTGAAACAGCATTGTAAAACAACACACATTTATTATCTCACAGTTTCTGTGGGTCAGGAGTCTGGCCATGATTCTACAAGACTATAATCAAAGTGTTGACCAGGACTGGGTTCTCATGTGGAAGCCTGATAGAAAATTAATTTGCTTCCAAGTTTACTCAAGTTGTTGCAGAAATAATTTCCTTGCAATTGTGAGACTGAAGCCCTGGCTTCTTGCTAGTTGTCTAGAGGCTGTCCACAACATCTTTTCACATGGACCTCCAAACATAGACCCCAGACAAAAATACTCTGCTCTATATTTTCAAAACTAAAAAATGATCATTAGTAGATATTATTAAGGCCTGGATTGTGTTGTCCCCCTCCCCATTCATATATTTATGCTCCAATACCCAATATGACAGTATTTGGAGATAAGGGGGTAATTAAGGTTAAATAAGATCAGAAGGTAGAGCTCTAATCCAATAGGTCTATGTCCTTATGAGAAGAGGAGGAGACACAAGAGATATTATGTGCACAGACAAAAAGCCATGAGGGCACAGTGAAAAAGCAACAATCTATAAGACAAGGAGAGAGGTCTCGCCAGAAACCAACTCTGATGACACCTTCCTTGATCGTGAACTTCTAGCTACCAGAAGTGTGAGGAAATAAATTTCTGTTGTTTAAGCCACTCAGTCTGTGGCATTTTGTTATGGCAGCCCTAGCAGACTAATACAGTAGTTTATATTTTTAATGAACTAGAAAGATGGATCTGATGACAGTAATTGGAATGTGGCACAGGAAAAGATGAAACAGAAAAGAAAGGTTGAGGAAGAAGGAGAATAAAGTAAAAACTGCAAAGAATATTTAATTAGAGTATTAGAGCACTGGAAAGAGCAAAAAAAAAAAATGTGATAAGGAGATGTACAAATGAATAACAGCTACAAATTCTGCAGAACTAGTATGTCTGTCAAGAACTTTAAAGTTTTTGAGGTTTTACACTTCTTGCAAGCTAATAAGTTAGTCAGCCACTGTTTTATAGAAGTTGGCAGAGGGCGTAAGACTCCTGGGTCAGAGAAAGAGAACTTTATTACTCATAGAATAGTAGAAATCTTGAGCTTCATGTTTGCTTAAATTATTGACCTCCAAATCCAACAAAGATGATGCAGAGGAGGTCCTCAAGGGTGGTGTGCGTAGTGGATTGTGTGACAGCTGAGAAACTCCAAGCTTAGAACACAACATTTTAAAGGTGTTGTTAGTAAACCTGCCCAATATTTGCCTGGAGGGACACATTGTTTTTATTATCCTTGTCAGGAAACAAATTTGTCCTTTGATCTAGAGGAAGACACTCTCTATATTCCAGGGTTATTTTCCATGCAGAAATCCTTTTAAAGGTAATCTAGAACAAAGCTGCCAATATCTCTTCACAAAATATACAGAAATGTAAAAGAAACCCATGGAGAATTGCCTCCCAACAAAATCATTGCCTCCTAGATAGTCCATTGGATTCCAAGCTGGAATAATTTAAGGAAATTCTCACCTAGACATACATCAGAATGAAACTACAGAACACCAAAGGCAAAGAAGAATCTCAGAAGCTACCTGAGAGTAAAGGTAGTTCATTTCAAAAGGATGGCAACAGCAAATAGCTGACTTCTCAACAGTGTCAGTGGAGAGCAGGCAGCAATGAACTAAAATGATCTAAGAAAAAACAACTGTCACCCTAGAACTAAATAACCAGTCTTATTTTTCAAAACAAAACAACAACAATAACAAGAACAATAGAATTAAGTTTGTTACCAAGAGAATCTCACTCAATAAAATTTCAAAGGATATTATTTAGGCAGAGGAGGTTACCTCAACTAGATAGCCTACTATACATAAAGATTAATAAGCAAAAAAAAAAAAAAAAGAGTCAATGTAGTTATAAACCTACATAAATATTCTAAGAAGCAAAAAATTTTCTGTGGATTAACATAAGCTATAACTCAAATACACAAAAATAATAACATGTAAGTCAGGAAAGAAATGATAGGAGCTAAAGTGAGCAACAGAAGCGTAAATGTGTAACTTTGAATGATTTTAGAGTTTGATAAGTTTAGAAGGCACGTTAAAATTTCTATGAAAATTACTAAAATACAACAAATAGAGTACATATCTTACATAGCAATAAGAAAAATAAATAGACTGTCAAAGCTACCTTGAATACCCTAAAAAATATTTGATAGAGTAAAACTGGTCTTTAGATTATTGATGGACTCTGAGTATAATGATCAGAACAATATTATTTCCCCAAAGCGAAAATGTACAGATATCTTTGCTGAAAGTGCTTTGTCCAAGATTGCTAATGTATCAATAGTTGACAGAAACTATTTCTCTAGATTATTTTTAATTATATTGATTACAACAAATAGATTTTAGAAAGTGACCATTAAAATCATTGTTTTTAAAATTTTTATGTGGACATTGACGTCAGAAACATGGTGGAGTGATAGACATATCCAGATCTCTCCCTTTGAAATAACAATAAGCTGAACATCTAAAATTCAACAAAAAATACCCAAATTGCACACCAGCATATCTGAGCATGGGATCTGAGAATAAGAGTTACCACAGGTCAGAACCCCCGGTGTGGCGGTGGGCTGGGAGAAACAAAGTAGCTTCCTCTTGCAGCTGCTGGACCTCTCTGTAGGAGGAGGGGGTGAGGAAAAGGTGCAGCGACTTCCCTAAACAGCCCTGCCTGGGAGTGCTGTGAGCTCCACCTGGCCTGAGGCAGTGCCCAGTCATCAGGGCAGAAAGCAGAAAAGTGGGAACAGCAGAGAAACAACAGTGATTTTTACTAGCTGCAGCTACAAAGCGGAGGCTGAGCTGCAGCCCCCATCCCCTAATCCAGAGGGTTCCTTCCCCAATAACCTCCGAGACAGAACATCGTGGAGCCCCAGGGGAATCTGAGTAATGCTACAGAAACAGTCACTAACACTGATAGAAACTGAGACTGAGGGTGGCCAGTGTGATGAAACATCTATAAGAAAAAAAAAAAAAACATTATTTTGATGCTAAGCAGAGATTAGAGGTTTAAATGCCACCTACTGGAAATCAAAAGAAAGAACACCCTCTTTGCGACAGGATAGGGACCATAGGGGGGCGGGGGGGGGGGAATCAGAATACACTTTATTAAAGCCCAGGCAGAGAAATAGTCCATTAAACACCATGAACAAGCACCATAAAATAGTCCATTAAACACCATGAACAAGGCATCATAGAAAGAAACAGAAAAATCTCCACAAAAAAGCTTACAGACATAGAAATACACAACTTAAATGACAGAGAATTCAGGACGGTTCTTCTGAAAAAACTCAATAAGACCTGAAATGAATCACATCAATGATTTCACGAACTGAAAAAACAACTGAGCAGAATGAGTTCTTTAGCAAGGAGAATGAACCCTAAATTAGAACCAAAACACCTTCTGGAGTAAAGAACATACTGCAAGAGTTGAAAAATGAAATAGCAAGCTTGAGAAATAGAGTCGACCAAATGGAGAAAGGATCAGTGATATTGAAGACAGAAATCTAGAAATAAATCAGCATGAAGAAGAGAGAAACCGAAGAATGAATAATAATAAAAGAGAAATTTAAGAACTAGCTGATACCATCAGGAGAGGGAACATAAGATAATGAGCATTATTGAAGTTGAGGAAAAGGAGCAGGGACTAGAAAGCAGTTTCAGACAAATAGGTGGTGAGAATGTCCCAAATCTAAGAAATGAGCTGGAACTTGGAATTCAAGAAGTCAATGAATGGAACACCCAATTATCTCAACCCAAAAAGGCCTTCCCAAGACACATTGTATTAAAATTATCAAAAATCAACGACAAAGATAGAATTCTCTGGGCAGCCAGGGAGAAGAAAACAGGAACTTATAAAGGAAAACTCATTAGATTATCCGGACTTCTCAGCACAGAGCTTAAAAGCCAGAAAGGAATGGAATACAATATTTAAACTATTAAGCGAAAAAAAACTACCAGCCTAGAATAATATATCCAGCTAAGCTCTCCTTTAGATATAAAGGAGAAATGAAGACCTTTCCAGACATACAAAAATTCAGGAAATTCTCCACTACAAAGCCTGCACTACAGGAAATACTGAAAGGGGTCAGTTCATCTAAAATAAAATGACCAAAAAAATACATAATTAGGAGTAAGGTGATAGAAGCAGAGGTGTGCAACACTTACTAGGAACAGGGCATTATAATCTTAAAAATAAAAAGAGATTTGCTATAGCAAGATAGATGAACATTCAGTATACACAGAAACAAACTGAGACAGCAATGACTAAAAAAAGGAGGATTCCAAGATCCAAATTCACAAAGGAAAATGGAGATAAGGCACACACAATAGAAAAGAGACAACTGCATATATATATATATATATATATATATATATATATATATATATATATATAAAACTACCCTTTACATATTCGAAATGGTAACCACATGTCAAAGATTCAGAACCGAAGTAAATAACATAAAACAAGAAGAACCAGAGGGAAAACCCACAAAAGCCAGACAAAATAAAAAATAAAATAAATAAAAAAAAAAACAACAGAAACACAAGGACAAAGAAGCAATGGAAACACCGAGCTACCAGAAAGCAAAAGATAAAATGGCTGTAAGAAGACCTCATATTTCAATAATCACCCTAAATGTAAAATGAATGGACTCACCAAAAAAAAAACAAACAAAACACAGAGTTGCAGATTTGATCAAAAAACAAAACCCTACCATATGCTGCCTCCAGGAGACACATCTCAGCTCCAAACACAAATATAGACTCAAAGTGAAAGGATGGAAAATGATATTTCAAGCAAATGGCATTCAGAGAAAAGCGGAATAGTGGTACTAATTTCAGATGA